>BSBM01001219.1:2388750-3850000 GCA_027924585.1 Larix kaempferi
CCCAAGGTACAAACCCTAACCATGTGAATAAATGAGCTAAAGTCGAACATGGGGGGAATTGTTTGATTACTGGTTATTGATGTATACTGTTAACAAACGCGAGGGCTTCCACCGATAATGGTAATGGGGCCCAAGGTGCCTAGTATGATCCAACAAGTGTGAATAAGTGGACTTGAATTCGAACACCTGAGGAACCCGTCGAATAAGAGACATTGATGTATTCTCATTATCCAACGACGAGGGAAACTTCCACTGATGACTGCAATCCCCAAGGTACTAACCGAAACTCTAAACTTCATTCCCAGAGAAAAATGAGTTGATGTCGATGGGAAGAAGTCCATTGGAAGGGAGGCCTTAAGGCATCCTCCATCATCCAACACGAGGAACACTGAAAGGTATGAGCTGATGCGGAGTAGTACAAGTAACAAGACTAACACTAGGATGGCTGACACATGAGGTCAAGGTAAACTGTAGAATGGCCGACATAGGCTATATCCTTGAACAGTGAGCACGACACAAAGTGACTTAGGCAGTTTTCAACATGATGGGGAAGTGATATAAGCCTGCAATGTAGGAGACATTAGCAAACCTACCATATGGTTGGAAGAATAACCAACCGAGGGAGTAAACAACTCGAAGATCACGTTCACCCTAAGGTCAAAAACTAAACCCAAAGGAAATGATAGACTCAAATAGGTGTTGTGTTCAAGGATAGGACTGACTGAACTGCCTTTGAAACTACAAGATGTGATATATTGTTCTTATCCCTTATTCTTTTTAAATAAAAGAATACCTTTCTTGTTGTTTTAATGAGTCCAAGAAAGAATCAAAACTCAGTAGATCCAACCATGTAAAGAGTTTAACAAGCCCATGGGAGGAAGACTTAGGACCTTCTTCATTGTTTACAAAGTTCGAAGAAGAGATAGAAGAATACTCTATAATACTGATCTCTGGATTTTAATATCGAGCCAAGATCTGTTCTTGCTCGCTGGTGTTTTCAATTTTAAGGAGTCTGAAAAAATTAAACAATAACTATGCACCTACTCATGGATTGTAATATCGAGCCGAAGTAGGTTAATGCTCGCCGGTGTTTTCCTGTTTATAGAGTCTAAAAAACTTAAACAATCCTCTATTTACCCTCTCGTGGATTTCACATCGATCCCAAGTAGGTGAATGCTCGCTTGGTGTTTTCATGTTTAGAGAGCCTGAAAACCCTAAAGAAGGATCCAAAAGGTCCTTTTTCATAAAATTAGTCTCCTCCCCCAAAAAAGTGTAAAACAATGGAAGAACTCTTCTAGTCACAGATGACTAGAGTATTCCTTTTTTGTAAGTAATCCGCAAAAGTCCGAAAAATGGTTAAACTTATACTTAAGCAGATGGGCCTTCAATTCCTTTAACAAGCTTGAAGAGGACAAGTCTGCTCGACAATCTTGTTTAGGTTTCAATAGTCCAAACAAGAACTTAAAATGACTTTAAAGACAGCTTCTAGGAACACGACTCATTACCTGCTAAAGACTAGGATCTCAACAACCAAGTTAGTATTAATGACAAAAAATCTTCAATGACATAAAATTTCAACTATAAAATACTGAAAATGATCTGTCGGTAAATAAATTAAGTCATAATAGATCGATGCTACGAAAATATAGCGAAAATTTGAGAGACATAGGTTGAAATCATTCTACCGACATCTGTAGGTATTTAATGATTAAATAGACCATTTTTTATGCAATTTGAAACTATAGACTTTTCACAGAAGTGGGTAAAAAATCAAATTCAAATTCATGTATGTAATTTCAACTTAAAAACTCAAATATCACATTTGTAATTGTAGGGAAAGTTTTTGGAGCAAACCCTTGATATTCATCCATTTGTAGCGATCAAATGGGGCAACCAATCGACCTCTTTCCTCCACCAAGTAAGTTCTTTTCGTCCCAACTTGCATTTTGATGCTTTATTTATCAATTTTTATGCTTAAAAGTCATTTTGGAGCCATGATCAACTTGTGAAATGTGTGTGCACTACTGTCTAAGAGGGAAAGTAGGGCATACTGGAGGTGTGCGCTACTCTTCCTCAAGGACAGTAGCGCCCAAACGTGACTGTCTTGCTTGAAGAGTAGTGCACAACCCTGAAAATGTCTAAAAAAGGTGTCGAGGGCTAAAAATTGACTTTCTTTTGGCAAGATGGTGCTTGTTTGGAGAGAGAGGGAGCATGAAGAGATGGATAGGGTGGCTATGCAAGACCCGAAAACTCTACATGCACTTTGACGGTGTGGTTTGTTGAAATTTTATAGAACCGTGAACATGAGGGCACTTAACCGCTTGCTTTAGAGGCTCATTCAGTATTGGGATGCAGATGCCAATGTGTTTACTGTCTAAGGAGAGACCCTAGACCTCACTATTGATGACATATAATTCATTATAGGACTCTCTCGGAGGGGAGATCTTGTAAACCTGAAAGGGTCCTCACGCAATGCGGGTGCCATGTCCGTACAAGAATATGTTAAAGCATACTATGTGGCAGGGCCTGAAAAATCAGGAAGTCAGATCCCTATTTCCACTATTGACAGCCTCCCTTTGAAATTTATTGTAAGTATGTTAAACCGAATGGGAGGGAGTGCCACACAACACTTAGCCTCAAGGCACTACATGCATATTGGTATCAAATGATTGCAAGGTCATGTGTATGATTGGTGCACTAGTCTATTAGAAAACATGAAGCTTCAACTCTTGGGGTGTAAGACCAGGGGAATGAAGCACTTTGGATATGGAAGCATCCTTTGTACCTTCTTCTTCGAGAGGGTACCTGCTCTTAGTTTGGGAATTCCTTTGCCCCAAGTAATTCCTCGTGAGCCGAGATTGGGCCGTTGGGGTGACATTTTTCTCCGCCAGGGTCATGGTGAAAGCCACTTTTGCTATCACACCGATTATTTCTTGGGATGGTGGGAGAGACAGGTGCCAGCATTTGAGCAATTTCCGTATGCTGGTTTAGACTTCCGTCATGATCCAAAGCTAGTACTTCCTCCAGGTGGTGCCTGGGGAGAGAGAGGTATGTTTATGTTTTGAAAATTATTTAATTTTTTCAATTTAAAGTATATTATTTTTATGATGAGTTTGAAATACTAAAACAAAGTGTCATATGCAGATGTTGGACCAGTTCATCCAGAGGGACATCCTACTACTTTCATGAGGCCCATTGATGTGGGTGCAGCTGATGCTACACTAGGGGCTATAGAGAGGAAGATGAGTCGGTTGACTCATGATATTCCCACATATCGCATTGAGCAGATGCCCATTGACATGCAAGAGGATGTAGTCGGTGTGCCTCCAGCCTGGATTAGATTGCTGCGGAAGGTAGCCAGGCTGGTCATATGTTACCGAGAGGTAGTGGATGCTGATGAGGCCCCACCTTCTCCATATGAGAAGGATATTTTATGTATATTTTTGAGGCCTTGAGCCCAATTTTGTATCTTATGACTTGACTCTATGATAGACTTATTGTTATCGGACAATCCACTCGAGCGGACGCGAGCATGATCTCCCTAGCTCAAAGTGAGTCTAGAACAAATAGAACAGAATACTAATGCATTTCCTAGATCTACTTAAGGATCGAGTATTAGATGTCTTACCTTTCACTTCGCAATCCTTTCTCCTGAATGCTACTCCACATATCATGGTTGTCAGATCCAAGCTGTAAGACCTGTCAAGACAAGAAACAAGAGAAACAAGTAAAAGGAATCTATACAATAACAGATCTAAGTAAACAGTTAAGCAGGTAAACTACTCAATATCATTACACACATGAACAATATTGGTGGAAATAATTTGTATTACTGTAAATAGAGGGAAGTACATAATAGAGATATACAACTACAACCAAGGCTTAACGCTGCAGCCCTTCTCCAACAAAGCCAACTGCCATATCCTTCCAAGTAAGTATGAGTTCTCCAATAGGTGAGTGGAGATGTTCCAAGGGTGATTTCACCAGCATGTAGATACCATAGACTTCCTCCCTTGGGATGGGAGTGAGATTCATTTAAATAGGACTAAGTGGATAGGATAGGTTGAGATATGATAGGAGAGGCTTAAGGGATCTCTCCAAAGTATTAGGAACCGAGTGCTAGCTCCTCCAAAAGGTTAGGGATAGGGTCCCAAGTAAGCAAGCTTCGAGAAGAACCTCAAAGAAGCTATTTTTTCCATCTAACTGACTTCGTCACACCCTGTAATGAGGCAAGGTGCGACGTCGCATGTTGCTCATGTGCAGACTGGGAAAACCTCTCAAAACCTAGCACAATTGGGTACAAATCCTCCCTAGGTGATTACTTAGTCAAGACATCTTCAAGGGTGTATACACTGAATCTTATGGTGGGTAGATTTTGGGTGTAACATAATGCCCCCCAAAGCATGAAGATGTTGATGATAGACAGGTGAAGTGATTTGATAGAAGAAATGGCAATAGACTTGTCGGACAAAGGACACTGCTGCAGTACAACTGACTCTGAACTGACAATATCATATAAAGTACAACATGGTTGCCGACCAATACAGTGCAGATCCATGGTAGTACTGACCGACTGAACACAATCATGGATACTAGACACAAGCGTAGATCCATGATGAGATGATAACACAGCCACGACCAATACAAATGTGGATCCGTGTGATACAACTCAATACAAAATCCATCGCAGCTTGGGTAAAACATGACTCCCCAGGGACTTCAAGCTGAACCCGCAATGATACGAATCTATCCATGTGATTACAAATGTCTTGATGTCGAACATGGTAGAAACCACTTGATTACCGACCATTGATGTAAACCGTTAACAAGTGCGAGGGAAATCACCATTGATGTCAATGATTCCCAAGGTATCACAGTACATGTCATCAAGCGTGAATAGATGAGTCGAAGTCGAACACAAGACGAAATCTTTCAATCAAGAGTCAATGATGTAAACTCATGTTGAAAGCGAGGTAACCTGCCATTGAGGCATGCAGGGCCAAGGTACTTGATTGGTTTCTAGATTCAATCCTCGGATGATGAGTTGAAGTCGACAAGGATGAATCCATCGAAGGAGGGCCATGATGAATCCCCCATCAATCGACACGAAACATGACAAAAATGTATAGAGTAGATCAGATAGTACAGTAACATGCAAGACTGACTCAGAGTAGACCGACGTGATGGTGGGTGTACTGACTATAGATGATAAATGATAGACATATTCTTGAACATGGGCATGGCATGAATTGGCAGTATTAACACAACGAGTGCGACACAAATTCTTAAAGCGACTGATGATGGAAACTTTTCTTTGAATGAATCAAAGGAGTAACAAGACTCAGTAAATAAGTGGAACTCAAGGACAAACGGATGACCCAAGTGTTGTATGCAAATGCAGATGAGAGCGATGTTCAAGAATGATTACATAATGCCACTAACAAGGTATGTAACACAAACGCTTTCCGTTTTCCCCCATCATGAATGATGAGTGCCTCATGTGTTTTTTACAAGCTTGATGAGGGTAACCAGATGCTCAGTATAGCTCATCTCATAGATGATTCTGGTGAGATCCCAATATGGATGCGTAATGAGGGAAGCTTTACTAAGAGCCTACTTTTAAATGTCAACCCGGGGGACGTACAAACTTTAGAGGTGCATGCACTATCTGTGCTCTTATAGGATAATCTCTGTCACAGTTGGATGTCGGTATTGATGTTCTAAAGGTTTCCTACTAAATATGTAAAACTGGTTATGCTACAGAATTAAATACTGGAAAGCAATAAATATAATTAAAAGAATTAAAGTGCTGAAAGCAGTAAACCTATTCTAAGAAATAAAGATACCAAAAGCAGTAAATATGTTCTAAGAAATAAAGCAGTGAATCTATTTTAAATAATTAAAATGCTGAAAGTGAAGGGGATGATCTTATGAAATCATTTAATGCAGAATGGAAAATCTAAAGAATGAAAATGCCATAACAGATCTAGTCTAATATTGGGGAAAACAAGGTCTGTAATTACTTGATGCCTAAAACTAGAATTCTGATCTAAACTATTTTAAATCCAAAAACTTAATCGAAGTGCAATCGTTTCAAGCTATCCATCTATTACTAAAGAGATTAATCACGATGTGAAACAGTCAAAAACCTCAGATATAAACCATGATATTAAAAGCAAAGCTGATACACATGCAATCATTGATTCAAATATGCGTTGAAAGAAAGAACCTACAGGACTACTGAAACTATTCTGCTGTACTACAGAATGTATTATAAACTACTACAAAAATAATAAATCATTCAAGTGCTTCCATATGCAATATAACTGTTCATCAATGTAAAACGCATAATTGGAAAATACCTGCAAATAGAAATCCCCTGACCTACGTGTTGGAGGGGCCCTCCCCAACCCGTACTCAGGAGAGAATAAAAATTATAAACACTGGCTGGAATTAATCATCAATCTCTTATTAGAATATAAAATCCATGTCAAAACAAAGGTCTGTACTTCGCAGTATCGATAGGGAAGAAAACGTTAAAACAATTTTTTTCTCAAAATAACAGTAGGGGCCTCTTGCTACCCGAGAGGTCCATATTTATATGATTTAATGTTGATCCTAACTAATTGTCGAAATGCCGATCCTCCTTGAAATGGAGTGCATTCCCTATAATTCAGGAACAGGGTGCCGAGCTTGGTGATCTCTCAGTCTTCTACGCATTCATCCTTTACTTCCCTAAACCTACTCAATCATGCTTGGTTTCCACGAAATTAGTTCATTGCATATGCATTTCAACATACAAAAATAATCATCAAAAACAATTTCATAAAATAATTAAAGTAAAACATTTCCCCACAATTGAGTGTGTTTCTTCGCCATTGCTTGAGCTTGACTGTGGGAAAAAGAGGTCCATTAAACACCTGAAAATTGGGCTCATCATTCTCTCCCATACTTGAAGGATTCACCCATCCTTGGGTGACTTATTCAATTCATCGATGACCTCCCTGATATCCCATGCTACCACCTTAGGTATCCCTACCTGCCTGTGATATCCAAAATTATGATCCTCCCTGGCCCATGCCTTCCTCTCTTCCTCTTCATTAATCTGTTCTTTGATGACAGGGGAAAGAAAGAATGGGGGATTTAGCCTCATCCCGATCCACCCAAGTTGATTTCTTGCCAGAGATTCTTTGTAGAGTGTGGTTTTGAAAAGGGCATCATTGATCCTGAGGGGAGAGTGGAGTTCTCTTCTTTTTAGATCGTTTTCCACCCTGCTCCACCTTTCCCTGATGGACTCATTAACTTCCTTTTGTGTGCTGCGGAGTGTAATGTCAAAATGAATCACTGCCTCCTGTTGTTTTGCAAGGATAATGGGTATCAGTTCCTCGTCCTGGGTGAGGATCCTATGGTTATAGATTATCCCTTCAGGGTGAGTTGGCTCTGGTCTGATCATTAATGGGGTTTGCCATTTGGATGCAATATAGAGATGGTAGTCCTGGGCTCGCTCAATTTCATGGTTCATCCACGAACACAATGCCCTTAACTGGAAATCGCCCACATATGGGTTTGGCGACCAGTTGGGCGAGCCAGAAACTACGAAATTATGCAAGAAGAACTCACTCAATTGGTCTTTCTCTAGCTCTGTGGAGTTCAAAGATGCATCAATAAACTCTTTGGGAGTGCTTACCTCTATAGGGAGTTCTTTCTTCAACCTCTGGAGCTGGAATTCACCCCATTTCTCCTGTAAATAAACTACATATACCACCGACGGTGGTCTGAGGTCCCGCATTCTCTCATATATGCCGATAGTAGTGGAAAGAACATCCTTAAATTTGATAATCTCTTGGTCTTTCTTTGCTAGTTTGTTATGTGCCTCGGCCAACTTTTCTTGCAGCGCTAAATTCTTCTGCTTGGCTAGCCGGAGCTCTTCCGCATGATGCATCTTCAGGATTTGTGTCTTCTCGGCTGAGAATGGGGGAGGTGTGGCCTAGCTTCCAAGCCCAATTCTTAATGTTGCCAACTCATTTCCTAGCCTTTCCAATTCTGCTTGTGCTTCAAGGAGCCCGGAAACGACCTCGGGGTCTTCATTACGTTCTGGAGGGTTTTCCTAGAAGTTGCCTTGCTCTTGTAAGATTTGCTCTTCTTCTTTATCCATTTCTTCTTTTGCATCATGTTCTTCCTCTTCATTCCTTTCCTCTTCTTCTTCATCCTCCTCTTCTTTTTCTTCTTTGTCCTCTTCTTCATCTGTAGTGGGATCCTTCTAATCTATAAAAGGATCAATGTCATCATCAGACACAATGGTAATCAGGAGGTTGGGTTCCCTTTATTTCTCCTTGGAGACTCAGATTTTAGATACCTGCGTGAATCTCTTGCTGCGCCTCTTCGACCCCTGACTACTGGTAGGAATATCTGGGTCTGATTTGGGGGAGTCTTCTTTGGAGTGTTTTATTTTGACCAAGGTGTCGGCCACACTGTCCAAGTCAATTTTTCTTTTTTCCCCTGATACAGAGGTGGTCTTACTTTTTGATTCAGGTGGCAAGGGCGTAGTCCTCATTCTCTGAACGTCCTCAACAGATACCACGATGAACTCCTCCCAAGAGAGCTCTGGAATCTGAGCTTTTAGATCCTCACCAACTATTAGTTTGATCATCCCATGATGGGCCAAAGCATCCTCTTTTCCCTTAGCCACCTTCCTGCTCATCTCTGCTAGGGATTGGAGTAGGTAAAATGGAATGCTAATATTGTTGTTTGATGAAATGTGACTTCTGTGCCTGAGAAGCTCTAAAATACGAAAATGGAAAATGGGAACATAGCTTAATCTTCCAGTGCATGTAATGTACCTTAGGACAATTGCAGCCATTTCATCCCATGGTGCTGGCATGGAGGGTCTTTTGACTCCATTTTTTATTTCATCATAAACCTCTCCACACTCAAAGAATGTTGCTTTTGCTGTGTGGTTTGCTTCTCGGTCATTGCTGCTCCAATGCAGGCCCATTGGAAGACCAGTGTGTTTGGCTATCATGTCCTCATCCAATTTTATGCGTACCCCTTCACCCGGGTGACGTACTGTCCATCCTTAATATGCTTGAAGTTTCTTGCGAACTCCTGAGATACCCCTGTATCGTATCCTCTCAGTCTAAGGATAAATGGCATCCATCCTGAATTGTGAACGATCTGCGGGACTCTCGGGCTCTGATAAATGGCACTGTGATCTTCTGGTTCACTCTTCTTAAAACCCTTTGTCATTTTTAGAATCTTATAAATGCAGTTTTATACCTTCAACTTGGTCGGGCTCTGCCTACAGGCTCAAGGAATACAATGGTGGTTGCTTCTCGGGAATTCCAGGTGGTTACTTATATGCAAAGTCGTGGAATATTATGCACCCTAATTCACTACCTTTCTGCACCTATCCTTTCCATCATACCTGTACTTGCCACTTTTAATCCCCTATTTTTCATGATCGATCTTTGTACTTCATGTGGTGAAGGTTGCGATCATGATTTGCTGAGGGTGACGGGACTTTGGTAGCAATCATGAGTTATGAAGGTCATTCCACCATGCCGCCAATTTGAAAATGGAAGCTGTCCTCAGCTGACTTAGAAACAAATGTGGTGTGGGATAATGTTTTACCTTAAAAATAAAATGAAATCGTTCGAGAGATTACCTGGGTATGTATGCATACCTGTATTGATGATCGGGTGCATTTTTCTTGCATGGCGGATTCTGTAGTAGATTTGGTGGTGTCTATAGTTGATTTCTGCATGCCAGTAGTTACGTTTGTGGGTTCTTTTTCCTTTTTGTTCGTTTTGAATTTGTTGTAGTTTCTTCTTTTGAAAATTGTGCCATTTTGCTGATGCGACTGATATGATGATGCTTTGTATTTGGATGATTACATGGATGTATGTGACTGGCTCTCTTGAATATATGGCAGCCTCGCTTGAATCATTTTGTAGGCTTGCTTGAATAGATGGCAGCCTTGCTTGGATTTATTTTGCAAGCTCGCTTGAAATAAGTGGCACCCTCGCTTGAATTATTTTGCAGGCTCGCTTGAATAGGTGGCAGCGTCTTGTGATGATACTATAGAGTGAATGAAGAGTCCGTAGTTGTAGAAATATTTGCTGGCTCTCTTGAATGCTGAGTTTGTTTGCGAATTTGTTGGCTCGCTTGAGTGTATATTCTTTTGTTTGAATTGTGGTTGATGCCCTGGAAATTTCCTGTTACCTTTTTTGTGTTGTTTTTTTTTCTTGTTTATTTCCATTTTTTTTTTATTTTTCTCTTTTTTCGTTTTTTTTTTCATGATATGCATTGAACTTCACTGATTTGCAGCATGCTCTATCAGCATCAATTGTTGCTGGTAGAGTACTTGTGTAAATTCTTTTTTGGACTGTGGTTTTTTGTAGAGTTATAGGCGATGCCCATTCACTATCATGGGGAACTCATCATCATCAATTGTAATAATTCTCACAGCCCCATTGTCATAAATTTTCTGTATACTGTAAGGTCCAAGCCATCTAGTGGTTAGCTTTCCTTTGAATGTGTGAAATCTGGAGTCGTAGAATAGTTCCCAATCACCTTCATTGAATTTCTTATCCTTCAAATGTTGGTCATGCCATTTATTTCTTTGTTGTTGGATGATTTCAGTATGTGTAAGTGCTTGTTGGCAATGTTCATCCAGTTGATTTAGCTATAGCATGCATTCTTTTTTAATGTTTGAGAGGTTCATATTTAAATCGGCTGCAATTCTTAATGTTTTTACTTCAAATTCGATTGGTAGCATGACCTTTTTCCCATAGACCAGTTCATAAGGTGTGAATCCTGTTGTTGTTTTCCATGTAGTATTGTAAGCCCAGACTGCTTCACTGAGTTTGTCAGCCCAATCCCTTCTGTGAAGTTGGACAGTTTTTGTCAAGATTCTCTCTAATTCCCTGTTGGTTACCTCAGCTTGACCATTTCCTTGAGGGTGGTAGGAGGATGACTGTCTGTGCTTTACATTGTTTCTTTTCATCAAGTCTTCAATTAAATTTGATGTGAATTATGGTCCCTGATCATAAACTGCTTCTCTTGGCACCCCAAATCTGTGAAAGATCTGCTCAGTAAAGAATTTGCCCATACTGGTTTCATTTGCAGCAGCCAGTGCTGCTACCTCTGTCCATTTTGTAAGGTAATCAGTGCATACGAGGATGTAGCTCTTCTGATTGGACTGTGGGTTGAATGGGCCAACAAAATAAAATCCCCACTTATCAAATGCCTCTAAGGAGATTTGTGGATGTAGTGGCATTTCTTGTTTTTGTGTTGGTTTTCCCATTCTCTGGCAATCATCACAATGGGACACATACTCATAAGCATCTCTGTGGAGTGTTGGCCAATAATACCCTGTTTGCAAGATCTTGTAGGCTGTCCTTTTTGCAGCATGGTGTCCTCCACAGGGTTCATTGTGGGTGGCATGCATTATGTCATGTACTTCATCTTCCCTAATGCATCTTCTAAGTACTTGATCTGGTCCTTGTTTAAAAAGCATGCCCTCTATCCATGTATATGTGTCACTTTGCCTTATTATTTTTGTCCTTTCTTTATAAGTGTAATGTTCTGGAAACTTTCCTGATACTAAATAGTTTGCTATGTCAGCAAACCATGGGCTTCTTATTGATATGGCAAAAATGTGCTCATCAGGGAAGTTATCGTGAACCAATTCGTTATCTTTTCCATGTGTGACTCTTGACAAAAAGTCGGCTACCACATTATGCTTGCCTGGTTTATCTATTATAGTAATATCAAATTCTTGTAGAAGTAGCATCCATCTAATAATTCTTGCACTGGTATTAGGCTTGTTCATAAGATATATGATCGCTGAGTGGTCAGTATGGATAAACCTTTGGTATCCTATGATGTAATGCCTGAATTTATTGATTGCATGTATGACTGCCAAAAATTCTTTCTCTGTGACTGTATAGTTGAGCTCTGCCCCAGCCAAATTTTTGCTTATATAGTATATGGCATAGGGTTTCTTGTCTTGTTCTTGTCCAAGCACAAATACGATTGCTTTATCTGATGCATCTGTGTGAATGTGAAATGGATTTTCCCAGTTTGGTCCTTGAAGTATTGGTGTTATGATGGTTTTCTGTTTAAGACTTTCAAAGGCTGACATGCAGTTGCTTTTCCATATGAACTCATTGTCTTTTGTGAGAAGTGCAAACATGGGGGCAGCAATTTTGCTATAATTCTCAATAAACCTTCTGTAGTACCTTGTCTGTCCAAGGAAGCTTCTTACATCTCTTTGTTTGAGAGGTGGGGGCAGTGTTCTGATTACTGTGACTTTGGCTTGATCCACCTCTATACCTCTTTGTGATATGTGATGTCCTAGAACGATGCCTTCTTCCATTAACATCCTACATTTGTCATTACTTAGGCACAAGCTCATTTCAATACATTTCTTTAATACTAACTCAAGATTGTTCAATGCCTGGTCAAAGCTCTGTCCATAGGGTGTGAAATCATCCATGAAGACTTCCATTTTGTCATTCAGAAAATCAGAGAAAATACTCAATATGGCTCTTTGAAATGTTGTTGGGGCGTTACATAAGCCAAAGGGTAGGACCCTATAGGCATAAGTTCCCCATGGGCATGTAAAGGTCATCTTATATTGATCAGCTGGGTGTATTAAAATTTGGTTGTACCCAATGAAACCGTCTACGAATGAAAAGTATTTGTTTCTAGATAATGTATCCAATACCTGGTCTATAAATGGAAGTGGAAAATGATCTTTCTTTGTTTCTTTATTCAGCTCCCTGTAGTGCACACAAATTCTCCATTTGCCTCCTTTTTTGGGCACTATGACTAGTGGTGAGACCCACTCACTATCAAATATTGGATAGATGAATCCTACGTCTAATAACTTTTGTAATTCCACTTTGACTATGTCTTTTAGTGCAGGGTTCAGTCTTCGTTGTGGTTGCCTGATAGGAGTAGATCCTTCTTTGATGTAAATGTAGTGTTTGCAGATATCAGGATGTATTCCTTTCATATCTGCATATGTCCATGCAAATGCTTTACTTTGTTCTGCTAGTATCTTCATCAATTTCTTTTCTTGCTCTGGTTGTAGTTTGGAATTTATGTTGACTGATTTGCCAGGGTGAATTTCCATGAGTTTTACCTTTTCACTCTGTTCTTCGAGTACTTCTATCCATAAGTCATCCATGTTCTGTTTTGAATTGTCACCTGTTTCTGTAGAAAAAAATTCTTGAATAACATGATTGTTAGGAGATATATTTTGTATAAATCTATCTATATGGCCATCTTCATCTATTGCCTTTAAAGATATTGCAACATCAATTGTTAGGATAGGTTGGAGGTTTTGATTTGGTGTGTTCTGGTAATCATCAATCCAATTTTGATATTCTAACTCTAAAGATTTCATTGTTGGTGGGTAGATTGTGATTTTCTTCCTGGTATGTTCACTGGTGATTGTCATATTTCCTAATCGGAAACCTATGTAAGCATCTGCAGTTGCTAACCAAGGTCTACCTAGGATAATTAGATAACCACTAAGTTTGCTTTTGATTTCGATTATTATAAAATCAGTTGGGTATTCCCAGGACTCGATATTGATCATAATGTCTTCTAGCATTCCTTCGGGCTTCATAGTGGACATGTTTGCTAGTTGGAGTACTGTTGTGGTTGGTCTGACCAGTGATTGGAGTCCGAGGTATAACATGGTTTCCTTAGTCATGACATTGATCGCAGCTCCCAAATCTATTAAGCTTTTATTTATTTGTTTGTTATTTATGGCGATATTTACTACAGGACTACGAAGATTAAGATACTTAGGGTTTATTATGACACCCAGCATCAAATCGGCCAATTGTCCCACTACGTTAATAGTTGGTGGGTGACGCTTCCTCCTTCCTAACTTCTTTAGGCAATTTTCTCTAATGAATTTGTTGCAGATGGGCACATCCCTTATGGCTTATAAAATCGGGATTTGGATGTTTAAGTGTTTGAATTCGTTTAAGATTGTATTCTCTTCTTCTTCTTTTGTACTTTGGACAAGTTTTTCTGGAAATGGGGGATTTCTGTTGCGTGGAAGTGGTTGGGTTTTGTCCTCGGGAGGTTCTGGTTCATCGGGATGCTAAACATAGGGTTCTGATGTGTGGTCTTGAGCTTCAGGTACAGGTTGTTGGATGTTGTGTGGGGATGTATTCTGCAATGTTTTTCCAGATCGCAGGTTTATTTCATTTATTTCTATGGTGTCTACAACATAAGTTGGGAATTGTGTGATATCAGTGTTATAAGCATACTGCTATTGTGGGGGTCTGTTATTATTAGGATTTGGAATTGGTTGGGATGGAATAGGTGGAGGTATGGGGGGTGGTTGAGGTTGTGGGGGTGGCATAATAAGTGGTTGTTGTAATGGCGCCCTCCAATTTGATGGATGGGGGTACTGGTTTGCATAATTTGTGGTGGATGGAAAAGGTGGGGGGTATTGAGGATAAGACGGTGGATAATACGGTTGTTGATAGGATGGTTGATATGTTTGCTGGTTTTGTTGCCATTGGTTTTGATTTGGCTGTGTTTGTCATGGAGTCGGTGCAGAGTTCCAATTTGGTTGTCCTTGATTATAGTAAGTTTGATTGCTCTGCTGATATGGTCTATCAAAATTATTCCTCCTCTGATTTATAAAGCAGAGTTGTTCCACTGATCCTTCAGCTGCTGGGTCTTGAATAGATGCCTTACATGAGGGTAAGAGGGGACATTTATCAATGGAATGGTCATCGGTGCAGAGACCACATACTTCTATTGTGTTCAAGGTGCATTGCCCCTTCTCATGCTTCTTTCTACAACGAGGACAGAATACTGCCAAGGCTTGGTTAATTTCGTCCTGTTTCTTTTTTATTTGAAGAGCATCAAGTTGCATGGCCAGAGATTGCAGTATGTCAGTTTTCATGTCATCCAACAGGTTTCCTAAATCAAATTTTGTAAGTGTTGGTGTTGAGGATGATGATCCAGCAGTGGTTGTATGTGTATCCCTTGTCCCATTCTTAGTTTTCCTAGATCTTGAGTAGTTTTTGAAGATTTGCAGGATCTGGTCAAAAGATTTTTGGAATATATCTCCATCTCCAAGGAGATTTAAGACTTCAAAATTCTCCTCTTTTACACCTCTGAGAAGGACAAGCTTTAGTGATTCAGGATCCAAAGTGCAATGGCTGGCTCGTTTGTAGCTGAGTTGAAATCTTTGGGCATAATCTTCTAATGACTCTCTATCTCCTTGTTGCATCCTAAAGATTTCATCCCTAGTATCTTTGGCCTTGCAGTAGTCCCTATATTTTTCTAAGAATGACTGTTTCATTTGATCCCAGCTAAAGATACTATTTCCTTCAAGGCTTATGAACCACCGAAGTGATAAGTCTTTCAGTGTGGAAGGAAAAAGCCTTAGCTTTTGTGCATCAGTAGTGTAATCAAATGATCTGCAAACTACCTCAAATTCAAACAGGAATGTGTTAGGATCTTCTGAATTCAACCCATGAAAGTTTGGTAGATTATTAGGATTTATGTCCTTCATTCTGGCATCTCCAAGAGGTATGCTAATGGGAAAGGTGAAAATCTCCCTAGGTTCCTCCTCTTTGTTTGCCATTGAGGTGTTTGAGCTAGAACTGGTAGTGAAGTTGCTTCTGTTTGGATCGTATGTGGAGTCAGTTTCATTTTTAGAGTGTAGAAATTCAAACTGAGAATGGTTAGAACTGTTATTACCGTTGTTTCTCATGGAATGCTTGGGCAGAAAGCGGCCAAACCTATCCCTTTTCCGACGAGGCATTCATTGGAAGAAAAAAAATTATGTTTTTGTTTTATGTAATTTATGTTTTCTTTTTTTGGTTTTTAGGTGATGTCTCCTAAAAGATTTAGCACCTCCTCGGCAATGGTGCCAAAAAGTGGTGAGCTCCCAATATGGATGCCTAATGAGGGGAACTTTACTAAGAGCCTACTTTTAAATGTCAACCGTGGGACGTACAAACTTTAGAGGTGCATGCACTATCTGTGCTCTTATAGGATAATCTCTGTCACAGTTGGATGTCGTTATTGATGTTCTAAAGGTTGCCTACTAAATATGTAAAATTGGTTATGCTACGGAATTAAATACTAGAAAGCAATAAACCTAATTAAAAGAATTAAAGTGTTGAAAGTAGTAAACCTGTTCTAAGAAATAAAGATACCAAAAGCAGTAAAGCTGTTCTAAGAAATAAAGCAGTAAATCTATGTTAAATAATTAAAATGTTGAAAGTGAAGGGGATGATCTTATGAAATTACTTAATGCAGAATGAAAAATCTAAAGAATGAAAATGCCATAACAGATCTAGTCTAATATTGGGGAAAACAAGGTCTGTAATTACTTGATGCCTAAAACTAGAATTCTGATCTAAACTATTTTAAATCCCAAGACTTAATCGAAGTGCAATCGTTTCAAGCTATCCATCTATTACTAAAGAGATTAATCACGATGTGAAACAGTCAAAAACCTCAGATATAAACCATGATATTAAAAGCAAAGCTGATACACATGCAATCGTTGATTCAAATATGCGTTGAAAGAAAGAACCTACAGGACTACTAAAATTGTTCTGCTGTACTACATAATGTATTATAAACTACTACAGAAATAAGAAATCATTCAAGCGCTTCCATATGCAATATAACTGTTCATCAATGTAAAACGCATAATTGGAAAAATACTTGCAAATAGAAATCTCCTGACCTACGTGTTGGAGGGGCCCTCCCCAACCCGTACTTAGGAGAGAATAAAACTTATAAACGCTGGCTGGAATTAATCATCAATCTCTTATTATAATATAAAATCCATGTCAAAACAAAGGTCTGTACTTCGCAGTATCGATAGGGCAGAAAATGTTAAAACAATGTTTTTCTCAAAATAACAGCAGGGCCTCTCGCTATCCGAGAGGTCCATATTTATATGATTTAATGTTGATCCTAACTAATTGTCGAAATGCAAAGCCTCCTTGAACTGGAGTGCGTTCCATATAAGTCAGGAACAGGGTGCCGAGCTTGGTGATCTCTCAGTCTTCTACGCATTCATCCTTACTGCCCTGAACCTTCTCAATCACGCTTGGTTTCCACAAAATTAGTTCATTGCATATGCATTTCAACATACAAAAATAATCATCAAAAACAATTTCATAAAATAATTAAAGTAAAACATTTCCCCATAATTGAGTGTGTTTCTTCGCATTGCTTGAGCTTGACTGTGGGAAAAAGAGGTCGATTAAATACCTGAAAATTGGGCTCATCAGAGTCCAATCCCAAATTTTTTCTGAACCTAGGATAGGAGGGGTTCATCCCATGACGGGCCCTTCAATATAAGAATTTAACGAGTCCATAGAAGGTAAACTCGGTTGTCATTTCATGTTTAGAGAGTCTGAAAAGAACTAAAGAACTCCAACAGTCCTTTATCGTAAAGTTAGCCTCATCACCCGGAAAAGGGTAAAACAACGCGAGAGAGGACTCTTCCAGTCATGATTGGCTGGAGTATACCTTTTTCGTAAGTAGTGCCTCCTAGTCTGAAAAAGGGGTAAACTATCACAAGGAAGACGACCATTCAAATACTTTAACAAGCGTGAACGTGACAAGTTCGCTTGGAAATCTTTTCATTTTTCGAGAGCCTGAAAAGAGCTTAATGGTAGACTCTGGGGGGTGTCCTTTTCTGTGGGAGTTTAACGAGCACGGAAAAGTGATAAATCATAACTCGGTACTTGTTCTCAATTTTCATGAGTACGAGAACAAACGAAGAGTAAACTCATCATCACGCAATAATTACAAACTAACCATTGCAAAAATACCGACAAAACATTCAAGGGAGTGTTCATACCTGTGATGACCGTTGTGATACGAGAAACACCACAAAAGACTACTTGCAACTCCTGCACACTAGAAAATATGTCAAATAGCCTCAAATATGACAAAAACGGTTAAAACTATGATAAATGGCCCAAGAGCATCAAAATATTTTAAAATGAATATTCCATTCTATTTATAAATAGAAAAATGGGCCAAAAATAGTTTTCATTGTTTCATTTGCCAATTTGGGAGGAGAAGTACCAATTTGGAGCCAAAACTTTCTTTGCCGATTCCGGGAGCTACGATCCGCCATTTCACCCACCGTCAGGAGCAGGTAAGCCTAAACTTCATCCAGCAAATCCCCAGTGGAGTCGCCATATCTGTTATCGGACAATCCACTCGAACAGACGCGAGCAGGATCTCCCTAGCTCAAAGTGAGTCTAGAACAAATAAAACAGACTACTAATGCATTTCCTAGATCTACTTAAGGATTGAGTATTAGATGTCTTACCTTTCACTTCACAATCCTTTCTCCTAAATGCTGCTCCATGTCTCATGGTCGTCAGATCAAAGCTGCAAGACCTGTTAAGACAAGAAACAAGAGAAACAAGTAAAAGGCATCTATACAATAAGAGATCTAAGTAAACAGTTAAGCAGGTAAACTACTCAATATCATTACACACATGAACAATATTGGTGGAAAGAATTTGTATTACTGTAAAAAGAGGGAAGTACATAATAGAGATATACAACTACAACCATGGCTTAACGCTGCAGCCCTTCTCCAACAAAGCCAATTGCCATATCCTTCCAAGGAAGTATGAGTTCTCCAATAGGTGAGCGGAGATGTTCCAAGGGTGATTTCACCAACATGTAGATACCATAGACTTCCTCCCTTGGGATGGGAGTGAGCTTCATTTAAATAGGACTAAGTGGATAGGATAGGTTGAGATATGCTAGGAGAGGCTTAAGGGATCTCTCCAAAGTATTAGGAACCGAGTGCCAGCTCCTCCAAAAGGTCAGGGATAGGGTCCCAAGTCAGCAAGCTTCAAGAAGAACCTCAAAGAAGCTATTTTTTCCATCTAACTGACTTCGTTGCACCCTGCAATGAGGCAAGGTGAGACGCCGCATGTTGCTCACGTGCAACCTGCGACGACCTCTCAAAACCTAGCACAATTGGGTACAAATCCTCCCTAGGTGATTACTTAGTCAGGACATCTTCAAGGGTGTATACACTGAATCTTATGGTGGGTAGATTTTGGGTGTAACACTTATGTTCCAAACTCATACTATTTTTTGATACAGTATCGGATATATATACACTATCGGCTTATATTTACATGTGTGTGTTTAACTTTATGTGTATTGTGTATTTATGGAAGTGTATGATACAAATGCCAATCTAAAACATAATTTGCAAATGAATCAGCTAATGCATTCAAATTTCTTGGAATATGTTTATGTATGATGGAATCAAACTGCCTTTCCAATAATTTAAATCGCAAAAATTGTCATCGCAAAACAGGATCTCTAATCTGATAAACACCCGTCAACTGAAATACAACTAGTTGTGAATCAAGTCTTACCTCCAAATGTGAAATTACCTGGATAAGAGCATCCCAGAGAAGTTCTATGACCGCACTGTACTCAGCTACATTATTCGTTGTGGGACCCAAACAAACCCGCCCCCCCCAAAGAAACCAGTTGGCCAGTCGGTGAATAAATGACCCAAGTTGTTGAAACCAACTATTGGGTGTGGCGACTGGCACCATCAACAAATCCTAAAAAGTGTTCAGTCAACATCTGAAACACGAAGCGAGAAAACACACATAAGGTCAACTAACGATCACAAGCAAAAACTAGTTCTACAAAATGTACAACTATAATACATGAAAAAGCACAAATTCCTAAGTGTAGTACTTCTTCAGGTAGAGCCCATTTCTAGGCTTGGACAGCTTATTACCCTCGTAGTCTGTTAGCTCATAAGCACCTTTCTTCAATACCTTCGATATTATATAGGGATCGAGCGACATAGACTTGAACTTGCCAGCCCCTAAAGGTTCCTTGTCCTGATCCCAAAGTAGAGCAAGGTATCCTTCGAGGAAAACCCTAGGTCTGATAGACTTATCGTACTGTCCTTTGACTCGTTTCTTATGGATCTCGTTTGTTGTGAGTGCGTCGCGGCGCTACTCATCTAGATGATCTAAATGTAGCGAACGTTCTTCTAGTACTGAAGTTTCTGGTAACAGTTGGATAGCCAAATTTAACGAGGGAATCTGGCATTCAAATAGAATGATTGCTTCTATCCCATGCACAAGTTGGAAAGGAGAGAACCCAGTAGCAGTCCTTTACGTTTTCCCGATAATTCCAAAGAGCAGGATACAACATGATGTGCCAGTTATTCCAACTAGCATTAATGGTTCTTTGTAGAATTGTCTTCAAAGTTTTGTTAATCGCTTCGACCTGACCATTCGCCTGTGGATAGAATGAGGATGAATGCTCCTGATGAAAACCTAGCATGGTATAAAGCTCGGTCATCATGTTGTTCTGAAAATGATGACCGTGATCTGTCACGATCACTTTGGGTATGCCGAACCTTGTGATAATCTGATTGAATACAAAATAAGCAGCAGTTTCTCCATCCACTTTAACAGTAGGCATTGCCTCGGCCCACTTGATGAAGTAGTCGACGGCAACAATAATATAATGATGGCCTCTATCCAAAACTGGATTACAAGTCATATAATCAACCCCCCATTTTGTGAAGGGACCTGCTGTGATCATAGGATGAAGAGGAGCTGGATGTGCTTTCATTTTTCTGGTGAAAAACTGACATGGACGACAGCGTTTCATAGCTTCCACACAATCTTTAAAGATTATAGGCCAAAAATACTCGGCACACAGTATTTTCTGAGTTGTTTCCAACCCAGAAAGATGACCCCCACAAGCTCCACTGTGAGCATCATTCAATACTGATTCTGCTTCTTCTAAAGTCAAACAACGTCGTAAGATGGAATCTATCCCACGTCTGTACAAAGTATCAGAAATAATGAGATAGTTTTTTCGCATGACTTTTCTGTTTGCGTTGTTCCTCTCTTGAAAAAGTGGTAGGACACCTCAAAGTCTGGAGATATACTAAGATATCCCCATACCATGGATCAGAGGAGGCAATAAGGAAGATATGTTCATCCGGGAATGATGATTCTTCCTCAATATGCACTAAGTCACTCAGAAATTCTGAAATTAATTCAGCGAACACTAGTGATTTCTTTGACTTGGCAGACTGAAAAACCAAATCAAACTCTTGCAAGATTACAATCCATTTGTTGTATTTCCCACCGATGATACTTCAAGTGAGAACATATTGGAAAGGATTGACCTCTGCAATCACAGTAGTGGTTCGTAAAAGGATATAGTGACGAAGCCTCTACACCGCATAGACCGCAGCTAGTGCTAACTTCTCAATGTGTGAATACTTAATCTTAGGAGCTATCAATGCGCACGAGAGATAATAAACGACATGTTCTTGGAGTGTGTCATCCTCTTGAACTAGTACTATGCCAATTGTGTATACGGACGCTGCCAGATATAATAGGAAATCTTTTGTATAATCAGGCGGGCTTAACAAGGGGGCTGAAAGTAATGTCTTTTTCAAGGCCTCAAACGATGCTTGAGCAGCCACATCCCACAAGAATTAGGTATCTTGTTTAAGCAGTCTCATGAAACCTTTTGTAATTTTAGCATAGTTTATGATAAAGCGTCGTAAGAAGTTATACATGCCTTGCAGACTTTGAAGTTGTCGCAAGGTGCGAGGAGGAGGCATATTTACATTCGCCTCGACTTTTAACGGGTCGACCATTATGCCACGACTGGATACAATAAAACCCAGTAAACATCCCAATTCGACGCAGAATATGCACTTATTAGGATTCAATCGAATTTTGTATTGTTTGCACCATTCAAACACAAGTCTCAAATGAGCTGGATGATCCCGTCTCTTGCGAGATCGCGCCGGGAGGTCATCCAAGTAGGGTTCAACTATGTGTTTGATATCGTGAAAATTAAAATTTATTGCTCGCTGGAAAGTAGCTCCAGCATTCTTTAATCCAAACGGCATCTTCCGATAAGCAAAGGTTCCCCATGGGCAAATAAAATATGTTTTGTGTTGATCTTCGGGTTTGATTTGAATTTGATTATATCCCAAAAATCCGTCCATGAAAGAAAACATCTCGTGTCCTGCACACGCATCTATGATCTGGTTAATAAATGGTGTGGGGTAGTTATCTTTCGGACAAGCTTTGTTCAGATCCCGGAAGTCAGTACAGACTCGAATGGTACCTTACTTTTTATCAACCGAAATAGGATTTGAAACCCATTCCTTCATGTCGATCGAATAGATAAATCCAGCTTTAAGCAATTTTTCAACAGCCTCCTTAATGGCGGCCGCTTTTCGGGGATTCACAGGATGAAGCTTTTGTCTCACAGGTTTTGCGTTAAGGTATGTTGTGATGACATGCTCAAAAATGGTTGGATCGATTCCTGGCATCTCCTCATAAGACCAGGCAAAAATATCACGGAATTCTTTAAAAAAATTGGTATACAGAGTGATCTCCTCCGGAGAACAATCTGCTCCAATAAAAATGTTTTCCACGACCCTGGGTTTGGTGGAAATATTGATCGGGATAGTTCTCGATATATTAGCCATATTCCCTTTAGCGTAAACAACACTTGAAGTGGAAGAGTACAAATCAACATTCCCACCAGGTCTCATAGAAAACTCTCCTCTCTCTATCATGTCTAGGTTTGGAAGTAGGTAAGACCTATGGTGCATGTGTTCCCAAGGCTAGTCCAGGCCCATCATGGCTTCCAAAGTGGCTTCGGCAGAAAGCAAAACCATGTCTAAACAATCAAAAGAGTGGGTAGAGTCTACTGACCATGCAAGAGCATAGTCCATATCCGACTCAGCAGAGACTGGTGGAGTCACGATATGTTCTGTTGCAACATGGTGTGCTTCCATGTATGCTACTTCTGCAAAGGATAAGGGCACTGATGGTTCTGATATAGTAGGAAGGATCCATGGATCAGTCCTTAAACCAACCGTGAAAGTTTCAGTATATGTACCTTCATCAGAACACATGAAAATAACGGGAGTGGGTAGGTCAAAAGTGCCCATAAAGCCTTGCTCCTAAACTCTCGCTTGCTGGGGCAGATTGATCAACCAAAGGAACTGTGGATTCAGATGAAGTCTGGTTGTTTCGCCGAGAGAATGAAAGTTGATCGACCGTGACAATCTTTCCTTCGTGGGGGGAACATTACAACTCGGAAAACTGCCGATGCAATAGCTCGCATGGCATATGTCCAACTCCTTCCTAACAACATATTGTAGTCAAGTGGAGCATCTAGAACTTCAATCTCTATAGCAACTGTCTTATTGGCAAGTGTGACATCAAATGAAGGAAAGACTCTGTGTGGATGGAAGGTTCTACCATCAAATGCAGTAAGCAGTGTGTTAGAGGGGGCTAACTCAGAATAACCCAAGGCTTTCCAACAAGAAATTGACATTACACACGTAGACACACCCTCATCTACGACAGCTCGTCCAATGGTCATAGGACCATGAACTACCTCTATTTGAAGAGCAACGTGGTACGACCACCGATATTTGATATTAGACATATCAAAACGCACAGTCATGTTGGATGATTCCATACTTCCAATCACTGCCAGAAGTGCATTTCGTTGTAATGGACAACTTTGCAAAACTTCTAAGGTGGACATACCACAAGGGGTCTGGGCTAGATCTTCAACCACACTGTAGTTGGCAGCATCCCGTGCGTTGGGATTGTGCAAAACCTGTTTCAAGACACCTTTCAGGATCTTGGGCAGTGAATCCACAGGTATGTGGAGAGGAGTGGAAGATTCAGGAATATATTTATCCTTATTCTACGAATCCGGGGTATAATTTCTTGCCCACGTTTGTAAAAGAGCGTACGAGTTAACCATATTAATAAAAGTTTGATCAACTGAAGCATGGGTGGTTCCCCCAACATTGGAGGTGCCAGAAGTTGAGCCCTGCCCTTTGGGAAATGGATCTTTAAGGATAGCAGGTTTCTTTTCTTGAAGCAGCTTCTGGGATTCTTCGATTAGAGGGCATTAGTGAGTGAGGTGGTCCTGCTTGCAAAGCTTGCAAGGGAACTTAACCTTCTTCTTTTCTTTGTTACCCTCCTCAGAATTTTCTTTGTTTTTGGGCTTTTGTTGATTCCCCTCTCCTTTCTTGCCCTTGTTTTTGTTGTTGGGCTTCCGAGGACCCTTTTGATTAGTCCTAAACCTGCTGTGCAGATTCAGTAGTAGAAGGAGAGGTTGTGATGGGAGTCACTTCTACAGTCGATTGTTTGACCGATAAGGCGATGAACATGTTTAGTCAATGCTTCGAAAGCTATAGAATCAACTGAACCTACAATGCCGTCAGCATGTGGTCCAGGTTTTCGGTCTACCTAGATCAATGTTTGATCACGGTGCATCAGGTATAATCTCATAAAGGAGCCCAGACTGAGCATACACCAGGTCTAGTTGTTGGGTCCTTAAAATGGCTTCTTCCTCCGATGACACCCCAGAAGTAGCTACTTCCTTAGAAATGTAAGGAAGGAGTGATTTCATATACCACTCTAATAAGAACTCTGGGGGTATATTGGCCTTAATGAGCCTCTTCCGTCTTCGCCACTCCTTAATATGATCAGATAAATGGGTGGCTTTGTTTTGTCTAAAGGTAGACAAAAGATCTTTCCTGGCATCGTACTGAACAGGAAGCTGGAAGTGGTTCAGAAATACTATGGCAAGATGCCGAAAGTTAAAAAGGTGGCTACAGGTAACTCAATGTACCATTTGGCTGCAGCACCGATCAAGGTTCTTTGAAAAAGTCTCAACCTAACGGAATATTCTTTCAACGAGTTCAAAGAACACCAAAGATGAAAAGTGGTAACATGATCACCAGGATCCTCACCAGTTTTACCTTCGAATTTTGGAATGTCCGAAGGTAGTTTAGTGGGAACTAGTGTCGCTGTAACGTTATGGCACACTGGATCGTTCATTAACTTGGAAAGATCTGGCAAATTCAGAGTTGCCAGAAATGGTAAACGAGGTCTACAAGATGGCATTTGATAAGCTGGAGTCATGAAGGGGGAACCTCCCATAGTTTGACCCGTAAATTGCTGGTTAGGGTTTCCCCCATCCATTTGCTGGTAGGGATTGCCCCCAGCCATCTACAGGTAGGGGTTTCCCCCAACCATCTACTGGTAGGGGTTGCCCCCAACCATCTGTTGTTGTGTGAAAGTGTTGTTGAAATTCCCCCACCCAAATGAAAGTGGGTTGGTACCCTGTGTGTTTGTCCACTATGGCTGGGTGTTAGCCCCGCCATATTTTTGGTTAAAGATATTACCCCCTCCTCCAGAAAACAAAGAAAACGGGACATTTCCTGCAGGTATATTACTTTGATTCATATTGTAACCTGCAAAGGTGTTAAAACCAAGGGTAGTCGAGGTGGACGACGCAGTCATGGTACTCATGACAGGCATAGTTGCAGAGGGATTCGGCCCAACATTGGGTGTGGAAAACCAAGTACTAGGTATATGGTATGACTGTTGAGTCGCAGGAGATTGAGTGAAATTCACTGCATTGTTGGGTCCAAAAGTAGGGGTGGAAAATGAGGTAGATGTCAAAGTTGTTTGGCTTGGCATGCCTAACGTACCAGCGTTAAAACTGAAGGATGGAGTTGAAGCAGAAGTTTTCTGTGACAAACTCGGTGTAGCAGTGGAAGAAGGATTCACAATCCTTGTATTCATACCCATTGTGGGAGTTTGTGGAACTCCTTGCTCATCTCCTGGATTAGTCATAATAAGACCAAGTGTGAAAAGATATGCGCTATACTCGGGTTGCTGGAAACCTACAGGTACCAGAAGCGGATCGTTAGGTCCGGTAAGAGGAGGGTTGAAAGGAGTGTTAAACTCACCAGAAGTAATATCCTCAACCTCGACAGTATTAAGAACTTGTTGATCCGGCGTTCTGGGTTGTGGTTCACCAGGAACCTCTATTTCACCAGTAAGTTCAAAAATACCACTGGAGTCTGTCCTCCGTCGTCGTGGTAGCGGTAGTGGCTCCATAATGAGTGGGGGAAGGTTTTGTAACCTCCGAGACCTACGAAGCTGTTGGTCTTCCACAATTATATAAAAATAAACTAAGTAAAAACCTAGTGGACACTAAGACCAAGGGGCAAATAGCATACCATTAAAAAATCTTAAGTAATCAAACCAATCAAACGGATAGAAAATACTCTCGGAAGCAAGTCTGGGATGATTAGGGCCCAGAACATACTAACAGAGTATCGATGGTCAGTTTCGTGGCGTCCACCGGAGGTCCACTGGGGGCAAGCACTTGAATCACCAAACCCTTTTCCCGGGATTACTGCCAGAGAGTTACCTTCCACACCTGTCTGAGGTGAAGTGGGAATAACCGCTCACTCTACCTGTGTAGAATCCTAAAGGTCTGATACAAAGGCTACCATAAATACGAAATAACCTCGGGGGACAGTCGTCAGCCTAGTCAAAACGCATGGGCAGGGTAGCAAAGAACGAAGTCCGAAAGGACCCCTGTACACGAATCGACTATGGTTTATGGTCAAAAGGAAAGTGAGGGGATATCCTCAACAATTCCAGTCTCCCACGGCCTCGTGCTTAACTCTGGTTTGAGTAGAGCATCCCAGGATTATTTGATATATATGGATTTACCTAAATGAAAGTCGTACTACGATTGTTGCGTAATGAAGCCAGTTTCGAGCAGTTTAAGGTGATTTAAGCTCGAAACTCTAACCTAGGATAGTTGATGTCATGTATACCTAAAAAGAAAAATGTTTATAATTTATTTTATTAAAATTTATTTTTAAGGTTACTTTTTACTCAACGGGGGTACCGCATTGTGTGGAAATGGTTCGAGAAAGTAAAGTGCAAAAGAAATAACTTTCAAAGCAACAAAAAACTCTTTTTCCTTTTTTCCATTTATGCTCTTTCCAAAATGAAAACTAAGTGAACCAAAAACAAGTTTATTTTTTCTTTTCTTTTCAAATTCAAAACAAAGTACACTACGCTACTTCGAAATGATCACAAGTCTTACTACTTTAGACTACCAAACTCATTTTTTGCCTTTTCTGATATACGTAAAAGAAAAAGAACTCGAAAATGGAAGCAAGTAAGACCTACAAAAAGCAATGCAAGTAAGGAAAAGCAACTCTAAAGCTCACAACAATCAAATCGATGATTTGACGAAGACTTGTCCTACAAATTTTTTTAAAGGAAAAACTTTGGGCTAGGAGAACAAAGTGAAAAGAAAACAGGGATAAGAGACGCTTAAAATGGAAAGGAAAACCTCAAAGGTTGCTCCAAAGCACCAAGAACCCTAAGAAATCACTAAGCCAAACAAAAGGTAGGAAAGTGAACCAAAGATGACCTTACACTCACAAAGACTCGAATGGAAGCAAACTAAAAACTTCAACTTACTTGGACTAAAAACTGACAAAGCAATCAGGAAGTGTCTAGACTCAAACATTTTTTAAAACACCCTAAGGACTCTAACTTGGGGTCAAACCCTAAATCAAAGTCCAAGACACTGTCAAAGCATGCTTAGTGTTGCTACAAACAACAGATGTTACAAAAGAAAGGTTTGTATACCTACAACAAGCATCTAGCATACAGAAGTGCAGCTATGTCCAACTAGGAACAAAGCACAGTCTTCAAAAAGAGTCACAAGCAAACAAGACACCTCAACAACACTCAAGCAAGCAAAAGATGACCTAAGGGACTTAGGAGAGGCAAACAAGACTCAACAAGGGCATAAAGACCTCAAGGATCAGTTAAGAAGACAAAGCAAGAAACTGGAAATCAAACCAAACAAGTGGAAATCAAATCCCCACAGCAAACAGAGAGTTACAGGATTATGCCCTATTGTGCAGTGCATAAACCAACGCACACTGGGAGATGTGCCCTACTGTACAGTGGTGAAAGCAGCGCTCATCATCAAGTATGCGCTACTGTGTATAAGGTAGACAAGCGCACATGTCAGAGGAGGTCAAAAACAGGCCTTGCAATGTCAGACTGGAATGGGTCAAGCAAGCAGAAACAGGTAATAGTGACCTATAGGGTCTCTCAAAGGATCAAAAAGACCAAAAAATACTAGAAGGAAAACTAACTATGTCTTCTAAAGCAGAAAACAACCGGTCCCCAGCGGAGTCGCTAGTATGTTGTTCGGGAATTCTACCCTCTAGCGAGGAGAAGGATGCTACCAACTTTTGGGGTGACAGGTAAATACATTAATCATATCACATAGGCTTCTACAAAAGGAAAGAGATCAAGGTTCTTGAAGACATACCTTATTAACGAAGTTCGATCCTAGCTTTCACTTGCTCCTTCGATCGATCCTCCACTTGACCTTTCGTTTGATGAACCTGCAATACAAAAGATACCTTCATCAGCGTATCTTGACTGATATAACAATGATGAAATTGAAATGCAATTTAAATATCAAATACAATCAAGTATTTAATCCAAACAAACATGCAATCCATTAGACATTTGATTGGGACGGGAAGGGTATTTCAACATTTATTGTCAAAAACAAATAATCAGTACAATTATACCTGATCAGTACAATGTGAATTTTATGACAGATTTGCATGCGTAATCTCCTCCTCTCCTGGCATTCAAGCCTTCCATTTCTCAACTCCCAAGATCCAAATCAATGGTATCAGAGCAGCTACGCTCTCCATCAGAACAAGGGTCTCAAGCATTCTACGGGTTTTAAATATTTGCAGCAATCACCAACTTCCTTTTGGTATGATCGGAATCCATTTGTTGGGCCATACATGGATCTGGATCTACTACATCCATACATGGATCTGGATCTCCTACATCCATACATGGATTCACTACATCCATACATGGATCTAGATTCTCTACATCCATACATGGATTCACTACATCCATTGGTTTGCAACATTTTCAACAAAATTTAAAGAGACTTTCTAGACTCTATGAGATGTTTCGGAGGCTCTATCATATCTCATTTCAAAGGATTTTCTGTCATCTCAAATGGGTATTTTACGAAATTTTATTTCGTTTCTCGATTTGTGAGATATGCTTGTTTGAAGTAGCACATGTTTTTACACATTGTGGCCGCACGTACAATCAAATTTCAACAAGTGCCACGGACTCTACAGAATTTTTAAGAAGGTCTACCATAGCTCATTTGAAAAACATTTCCGTCATTGCAAATGGGTGTTTCGCGGAATCTCATTTCGTTGTCTGGTTTATGAGATATCGTTGTTTGAAACAGCACATGTTTGTAACCAGCGTGGTTGCACGTCCTTCAAATTCGGCCGGCTTTTTCTCAGTCCATGAACCACCTCAGAACATGAACCATATACCGATAGAAAGATCTATTCAGTAGCTCAAATGGGTCTTCAACGAAATTGGATTTCATCACCTGTAGCAGAAGTTATGAATAAATTTGCAAAAGGATGTTCAAAACCCCCAAAGTCATGATTATTCCATTTTTTTTTTTTTGCTTTTCTTAAAACAAAAATAATAATAATGTAAATGGTTATGGGTCAACCACACAAAACCCTTCTCTTCATTGGTAACTAGCACATTGTAATCATGGGTCTCTTTTTAGCATGAAATGATGGGGACCATCATTTTCTAAGGGGGATGGAATGATCCGAATTTTAGGGGGCATATGGTATAAATTCGGATGTATAAACCATAAAAGCATTAAACGGAGAGGCCACCTTCTCTCATTTATCATAAAAGCATTAAATGGAGAGGTCACCCTCTCATATCCATGGTATTTGGTAGCACATAGTTTTGGCTCATGGTATGGCCTCAAGACACATTGTAATAATGCTATATAAAGGCCTAGCAAGCCTTCTCATAATATCAAGTTACTAATTTGGTTTCTCTCATATTTTCTATTGTTTATTGTGAGATTAATTAGATCTGGGTGACTTATTGGTAATTAGTTTCAGAGGTGGGGCTCCTCTTTGAGCCTCACCTCTCATTCACTTCATATGTTTTTGTCCACGCTTATTCTCATGCAAGATTAGTGTTTTTCATGTGAACTTTATGACAGATTTGCATGTTTAATCTCCTCCTCCCTCGGAATTCAAACATTCCGGTTCTCAGCTTCCAAGATCCGGATCACATGCCCCCCAAGCTTCGTTTCGTTCACCTACTCTTTTTCTTCATCCAATCAAACTCGTGGTTACTAATAGGAATATATTCACCAATGGAGCAAGAAAAAACAGAATTACATAGAATAGGAGAATGAAATGAAGGTTCATATATTAAATTTGGTGAAATACTTGACTCAAAAGGAGGGGATCTGTTTCATTTTTTAATGAGATTGACATAGGAATAGAACTATGTTGGTGGGGTATTGTTTCATTTTTAACGAGCTTTACACGGGAATAGAACTATGCTCACTTTCTTCTGTTTCATTTTTTACCAAGCTTGACACAAGAAAAGACCCATTCCCGTGAAGCTGGTTTCGTTTTTATGCAAGATTGAAACTAAAAGTAAAATATGCTTGGGAATGGTTTCATTTTTACACAAGCTCGAAACCAAAGGTAAACTATGTGTGTAGGGGTATATTCCATTTTTTAATGAGCTTGAAGACATAGACCAATCTTTGCTCATGGGGTACTGTTTCATTTTTTAACGAGCTTGAAACGAAAATAAATTATGCTCATAATGACCTGTTTCATTTTTTAACGAGCTTGGCACAGAAAGGGAACTATGCTCATTTTCTTCTGTTTCATTTTTACCGAGCTTGACACAAGAAAAGAACCATGCTCATGAGGTATTGTTTCATTTTTAGACAAGCATGAAACAAAAAATAACTGTGCTTGAGGATACCTGTTTCATTTTACACAATCTTGAAACAAGAAATAAACTATGCTTGAAGAGACCTATTTCATTTTACACAAGCTTGAAACATGAAATAAACTATGCTTGAAGTTTGTTTCATTTTTTAACAATCTTGACACAGGACATGAACTATGCTCATGGTCATCTATTTCATTTTTTAACGAGCTTGACATATGAATAAAACTATGCTCATGGTCATTTGTTTCATTTTTTAACAATCTTGACACAGGAATATAACTATGATCATGGTCTTCTGTTTCATTTTTTAACAAGCTTGACACATGAATAGAACTATGCTCATGGTCATTTGTTTCATTTTTTAATGAGTTTGACAAAGGAATAGAAATATGCTCATATGACCTCTTCATGGCTTCCAAAAGGACAACGCTCCAGATTGAATACATGTCAAAGGATAAGACTCGATCATGGATTTTAATAGGTCCTCATTGGAAGGAAGATAAACCATGTCAACTTTCGAATCCAAGTTTAAAGGAGATTACCAATGAAAGAGAAGCCTGTGTTCAGTGGAAGTTGGAAGCATGGGATATAATGCCACATAATTTACCCGTGGTGGGTAAGATACCGTATGGAGATAAGTCGGATAATCATTAGTCAGATGAGATTCAAGAAACAAAAGTTGGTCGATAGTCACAATGCATCCGTCATGAGGGAAAGACAACACTTGGAAGAGTGTAGACATGAGAGCTTTCATCACATAGACATAATCTCGTCCCAGGAGCATATTAAAATATAAAGGACTCAGAACTACCAAAACATCAATAAATACCATTTTTTCGCTTAACGAAATAGGAAACTGGGGAACAACCCCCAGAGCTTGACCGATTCCCCTATTAAAAGATAACAGATTCTAACTAATGGGCACAAGCTGCGGAGAACCCATATCCTGCCAAGCATTTGAGGACAAAATGTTGACTGCAACACCTTCATCAACTATAGTATAAGGTACATCTATATGACCAACCTGTACAATGATTTCGAAAGATATATAGGAAGGAAGGCGAGGTGCAGAGAGTCCATTCCAATCGATAAAAATTATCTGATTCAGAACCAAAGGCAGGATACCGTAAACCTCATTACTTGGGGAGGTCATGTAATAGAAGGAGTAATTCCCTCCTGCATGGTAGAATCTGTATTAACGATAAGAACTGGAATGATATTAGATTCACTCTCTAATGTGAGAGTAGGATCGACCGAGGATGAAACTAGATCGACCACTTGGGTTTCACTCTTTAAGGGAAGAGTGGGATCAATTGAGGATGAAACTAGATCGAACACTTGGGTTTCACTCTTTAAGGGAAGAGTGGGATCGAATGAGGATGAAACTAGATCGACTGCTTGATCAACTAATGGAAGGTCAAGATGAAATTTAATACAACTCGTTGGAGGTTATGATTGAGACACAAAAATATCCTCCAACAACCATGAATCTTAGTCCATGCGAGGAAAAAGGTAAGTACAATGCATGTCCCTACATAATAAGCAAGGATTCTTGACTTTACTTCTCTGAATCTTAACCAAATAATTGTTGGTTGACAAGGTATCATTAGTATGATGTTCAGAGGATGATGATACGAGTTGTTCGGAATCTTGCGACCATACTTCTAATACCTTTGGAACATCAGGTAAATCCTTAATTAAATGGGGCCCCTTGCAAAGCCTGCAAGGGAAATTAGGTTTACACAAATTCGAAACAGGTACATCAATACTCCCAGCATGATAATCAGTGGCTGGTGGGTTTCCAACATGATGGTCAAGGGTTGGATTTTTGACCTTCTACTTAGTGTTCTTCTTCTTAGCATTCCTTTTCTTCTTCTTCTTATCCACCTAATTACTAACGTCATGGCTTTCAGCAGGCGAAGAGGAAGAAAGGGAAATAAACTCAACATTTGTCAAAGAAGGAAAAAGATCAACGTGAGGTTGATGCTCTTGTGGGGGGGGGATGTGATCCGAAACAATCAGTGCACTTGGGATAACCAGATTGGAGAATAACCATACTGGTAATCCTATATTCAATCCAGGAAGGCTCAAGGTGGCCATGAAGGGAGAACCAACACCTCCATATGGAGGAGAAACAAAAGACATGCCCTGAAAAGGGGTCTCTTGGTTGGTAGTCCCAGAAGATTTTTTCATATATAAACTCTATAAGAACCTCTAAATTACCACACAATCAAACACTACTTAAATCTAACAGAAACAAGTAGTCTGTGAAAGGGATGGATAAATAAGCTAGATTCTCACAGGCTTTTCAAATCATTGCAATTCACGATATATTGTAGGGTCCAATAGTTATACTCAACCCAATATTTCAGAGTACTAACCAGGGAGGATTTGTACTATACCCCTGACCGTATAGCTCGACTACCTAGCAGTATGTGCGTACTAATCTCCCCGAGTGTTGTTCTCGGTGTATTGCAACAATAAGACCGCCAATAGGTTTACTCAGATAGTTCCAGGATGATAAAGGGGTCTCCCGATATACACAAGGTACGTGGGAGCTCAAATCCGTAGCAGTGATGTCTAATGCACAACCGTACGAAAGGGGACTTCCTATATACTGTCGAGTATGTGAAAGAACCTTTCGATATACCATAAAAGTACACGAAAGGCCGCTCTATATACCAATGAGTACGTGGAAGAACCACACAGACACCAGAATGCAGTGGAAGAAACTGATGATTTGTTCATCATCATCAAACACCCGAAGATTTGTGACATTATCAAGTACCAATGGCATGAAAATCAATTCGATAGAGAATTTTTTATTTGTTGGCACTAATCTAGAAGCAGAAGTAGCTAATAAATCAGCAGCAACATTCTGTAATATAGGAATAATGTTTATATTAAAATCATCAAATTGTGAAATCAAATTCCAGACTTCAGACTAATATCCTTTTATGTGTGGAGACATACAATGAATTGTATTTCTTATCTTTCTAAAAAGTATTTCTGAATCACCAAAGACTTTTAAATTCTTGATATTCAAATTAATAGCTCTTTTTAAACCTTGAACTAGAGTTTCGTATTCTGCTGTGTTGTTTTTGCATTCAAACTCTAGCCTACAAGAGAGAAATTGCTTGTTTCCTTCAGGATCAACCAGAACACAACCGACTTTGGATCCCTCTTGTGTTTTGGAACCATTAAAGTACAAGATCCAACATTTATTTTCTGTTTTAACTACGTTAGTATTATTTCCTAAGTCAGTAACTAGTTCTACTATGTTACAATCAATATCATCAGTCCGTGAGAATTGAAGGAGATCAGACTGTTTGTCTGAATCATGGCTAACATCTTCTGTCTGATAGTTTCCTGGTTCAATTTCTAAAAAATAATTCCCAAAAGTTGAAGACAAAAAATTCACAGGCTCATTCTTTTCCTCCAACTGAGTTACATTTTGTTTCATATGAGGTTCTCTCAGTACCTTGATCTGATTTTGTTTGTTCTGATATGGTAACCATAAGTGAGACCAATCTGTTGCAAAATAACCATTCAGTTTCGTAGACAAGTCCCTGCTCAATATTAAACCATAGGATACAGGTATATCCACTACCATGATATCTATGAATTGACATACCCTCGGATCCGCAAATAATGTGATAAGTACATCTTTCATCTCCCCTATGACTTTAACAACAGACTTGTCTAATTGTATGATATGTGAAGGAGATGGAATTGGTTGCCCATTAATTTTCTTACAAATGGATACTGGCATAACGTTGGATGAAGATCCAGAATCTATTAAGCAATTATGTACATTATTATTAAAGGTTTCAAAAGTTAACATGAAAGGCAGAGTCTGTGATTTTGATTTTCCACCAATGTTTGCTTCATTAATCTTAGTATCAGACTCAACGTTTTCTAATGTACTGCTTGATTATGGGTAAAAAACTTCTAGCAATTTCTTTCTCTGCTGGGGAAGATTACATAATTCAAATAAAGATATGTTTGCTTTAGTTTTCTCAATGTATTCCACAATATCATACCCCATGTTGTATTCTTCCGTGCTTTTCCCACCATTTCCAGATTTGTTCACTATGGATTTTTTCTGTTTATTTATTACTGGGCTTGTTTCTTTCACAACTTCAGTATTCACTTTGGGTTGAGGCTGGGTGGTGCCAATGTTTCTCTTTGGAGCTTCCTTTGTGATATTCACCTTAGGAAACACCATGCTTTGATCCGCTATCAGTCCTTTACTTCTAGTGGTAATATTCATCGATGATACTTGGACCTCTTCTTCTTTCTCTTCTTCATTCAACCCCAAAGTGGGTGCCCAGTCCCATAATACCATCGTGGTCTCTTCAGTTGGCTCTTCTTGCTCTTTTGTTTGATCTTCTTCCACGTCTTTCTGATCTGTGAGTTGTGCATCTAACAATTGATTCATTACTAATGTCATTGAGTTTATCCATTGTGGGAAGCTCTTTTCAAAATGGTGTTCTTGATGAAAAGTGCAGAAATGTTCCATGCCAACCTCATTCAGATTTAAGACAACAGAATTAGTAATAGGTGGTAAATACTATCCACTTTCTTCCATTTTCTTGTGGAAGGGTTTAAATGGTTTTCTATATGTAATAGCTCCCTTCACTTTCTCTAAATCGACTATTTTGTTTGATAATTTATGTATCATTTTAACCACGTTTTCCAGTTCATTCAAGGGTTCTTCGTTAGGTCTGGATAATATCAGAGGCTTCTTGCTGGTTGTTGGTTTCACTTCCAATTCTAATGCATGTTTCGAAATACTATCCATTTCAGCTTCTACTTTCTTAGCCTATTCATAATTTTCTACTAACATAGCCTTAATTTCCCTTTTAACAAACATGGCTATAGGTGGATACAATGTTGTGGTATAATATTCTTCCAAGGATTCCTCAGCTGGTTTTGTTGTAGCACTAAAATGATTTAACAGAGTAGTGAATATTTGATTAAACTCTTGCACCTTCTCTTTGTTATCCATTCTCATAGATAACAATTCTTTCATGAGTGTGCCAACGGTATTTTGACTTCCAAATTTGTTTAAAAAACATCTTTCAAAACCGTCCCAATCTGCTATGGAATTATCTTGTAAACAGAAATACCAAGAAGATTCCCTTGGCTCAAATGTGTAGGGGAAACGTCTACAGACCACATCTTCATGTTCAACATTTAAAATATTCAGAGCTAAGTAGAAACTCTTTAAGTGATCTTTAGCAAAAATGCCTTTTCCAGGATCAAACTTGGGAAACACTTGCTCTGGGTGTTTGGGAAAATTGTGCAAGGGAGCAACCAAATTAAGTGGTCCCCTGGCTCTCTATGCAGTTACATTTCCATCCATAATTCACGGTGGAGAATGAGGTGGTGAATGTGGTGGGGTGTGAGGAATCTCCCGAGCTAGAGGAGATTCAGGACTCAACTGATCAAGAGGCTCTACGATTTCTTGAAAATATAAATCCAACAATTCTTCCAAATTATCTACAAGCACCGAATCTCTAGTGTATTGGATTTCTTTCTTAGGAACAAGCCTTCTAGGTAATGCAGGATTAACATTTAATCCCCCAATTTTTCTCACATAAGAACGTATATGTCTATGGAAATGGTCTACTTGTTCAAAAGGGACAGCGTACAGAGGTTCTTGATGTTCACCTCTAGAATTTAGATTTTCTTGATCTTTTGGTTCCAGAATGAAGTCTTATGGTATAGTTGTTTCAACTAGGTTTCCATAGGAATATTTCCATACAAATTGGTCTCCTCTTCCAACCATGCACTGGCGTCCCTCCTTCTAGCACCAAAACTGTTTATGCCCCGAAATTCGCAGCGCCAAGCAGTAGGGATTCTCCCCAATAAGCAATCCCAATTAGATCGCTCACCGTTTGGTGTGGGGAATCTGTTCGATTAACAGTCCGACTACCGCGTGTGTGATTATTAAAGTTCTTTACTGGTTGTGGCCCGGTTCACCGTTTATGTAATTTTATCTTTAATTATGATATGCAAGTGCCCTAATTAAATGCATGAAATTGACAGGTAGAAGCTTCACAAGTGATGCGTAGGTTCTTACCTCCCGTCTTATCATCTCTATCAAATCAATTCAATTATTATCTAATGTAAACTAACTATCATATCTTATCTTATCCCTGCAAGGAGCACGTTTGAATTAAGAGTAATATTGTGAGAAATGTAAATACAAGTCTAACAGATAGTTGTTTCAACACAACATTCACATTTACAGCAGAAAGAATACCAAACATAGCTCTGATATAATTAAAACAATTATTACTCATTTACACATAAACCTTTGCATAGAAAGTACAATCATTCATCACCAATGAATTAGTTCAATAAAGTTAGAACAATCTCACAGTATGAGTTATGGATGCAAGAAGAAATAGTTCCACGTTAAGCATTCAACACATTCAAGTCAAAAATCTCTGTGCAGCTTTCCCCAACAAACAAATCCTTCTTATTAAGAAGAAAATTAGTTTTCTTGCAAAAATGGTCCAGCTCTATTATGCTAGCAAAAAGTCCTTACATCTGTATTATCTTCCTCTATTTATCTTACAAATTTTTTTCCTCTAGTGACTCTTCACATACCCTAACCCTAGGGATTCCCAAAATTTTGTCTTTTAGTGTTTATACAAATATTAATTTCCAGCTGGCCTTTCCAAATCAGAAATGTATTTGGACCACATGTTAGTTTCTTCAGCAATAATATTACTTCGCATGGGGTCCACCATTTTCAAAGTGATCTCATGATTATATAGTTCTGCTTCTACACAATTTACTCCTTCAATCGTTGCCTTGTATCCATCTTCTAAAAAGTAAGCATTAATGGAATCTTGCCCAATGAAATGATGAAGGTATTCTCCTTTTAGCATATCCAGCTTCTTAATGTAGTTCAGATCATCACTCAGCACGTTCTGCAACTCCGATAGGTGCCGACCCCTATCAGGAAATTCTTCCATAGTTGGAGGCACAACCAGCTGATACTTTTCATGGATTTGATGAATTTTCTGGTAAAATTTTGTGCACCTCTTGATAGTTTTCAAAATCTTATTATTAATCTGTAGACCAACATTTCTACAGAATTCAAGGAGGCCTGAGTCCATATTCAAATCTGCAGTGGTATTGTGAGGAAAGTACTCAGGGAATCCTGATTTCCCTTCTCTCCATTCCATTTGGTTCTTAATCTCATCCATGGTGTGTACTAACTTCCGCCTGATTCTCGGAGCTTCAACATCAATTTCCCCCATCATTGATATCATTATCTTCATCTTGCAGACTTCCTCGGTGATAAGTTCTTGTGAATGATAAATTTTCTTCTGAATGTCACATGCTTGCTCATGAAAAGGAGTCAAGTCTTGCTTCTTATTATTCACAAGTTCCAGTTGTTCCATCATAAGCTCCTTTTCCTTTATCAATTCCCCTAACTGAACCTTCAAGTCTTCAATCTGCTGCATGTTGTATGCCTCTCTTTTCTCTAGTTCATTGATGCGAGTTTCTAGGTCATTTTTCTCGCCTTCCGTAATCATTAACTGCACAGTTAGTGCATCATTTTTTGTTTCCAAAATCTGGTATTCCTCCACTATCCTTTCCATCTTGGATAGAATGGCGTCATGCTTTCTTTTCAGTTCTATTCCTTCTCCCCGTATTTTCACCAAATTATCTTTCAACCTGAGCATTTTCTCTTTCTTTCTCTCCACATTGTTCATCAACTTGTCAACATTGTCTACACTTGCTTGCGTAGCAGCTACACTGATAGATGCTACGAGCTTGGGGTCCCTGTGAGTACCCTCTAATATTGTGTTTTCCTGAATAGTAACAACATTTGCGTGGGTTGGTAATTTCAATCTCTTTTCCGACCTCTTCATGATAGTCTTTCTTGTTGAGTCGAAAAATATTGTGTCTAATATGGATACCGTATGCTGCTTCGATGGGGTGAACGGGGTGAGACCGAGCTATCGAAGTGGGAAGTGTCCTATGGTGATTATCTATGGTGGGTCTGTGTCCATATATTTCACGTTCGGGCTTCTCTATTCCACAACTTCCTTGGAATTTTCTTCCTCCTTTTGCTTTTGTTGTTCAAATGCTTCTCTGTCTGCTCTTTCTCTCATTTCTTGCAACCTTGCGACTTCTTTTTTCTGGATCTTTTCAGCCTCTTCCCTTCAGAGTCTTTCAGTCTCTTCTTTCTGAATTCTGTCAGCCTCTTCTTTCTATATATTGTCGGCTTCTTCCTTTTGCATTCTTTTGGCCTTTTCCAATAGCTTCTTCTCATCTTCTGCTAACTTCAGCCTTATGACTTCATTCTTTTGTTGCCTTTTTGCATCCTCCTTTTGCTTCCTCTCTATTTCCTTGAGAATGTTAGCTTTAGAACTGGAACCGGATCCACTTTTGGGACGAAAGCGCTTGTTCAATTCAGTCATGTTTCTTGCACTCCGGTACACTTCTTCATCTTTCAAGAAAATATGTGCATATTCAAAGGTGATCCTCCAGGAAGCACAATGGGAAGCTACCTTACCTTCACTATTGTGCCTTCTGAAAATCTTTGTCCCAAAATGAAAGGCCTCTAAATCCTTAACAAAATCCTCAGCCTCTTTTTCCTTTGGGAATTTGTATGCTCCAATAGTAAATGGCAACTGCGGATAGGAATCCTTCTTCTTGTCATGAAGAAACCTACCAATCCCATTGATGAAAACTTGTCTCACGACCTCTGTATGTACAACAAAATCAGTGGCATACTGAGGCAATAGAGAAGGGGGTTGGGTTCCCCCATATATCCTGATATACATTCCCTCTGCAGAGAAGTAATAATATCCATGTTCCTCGATAACTGACAAGGCATTCTCTGACATACAATTCGGCTCTTCTTTGAAGATTAGATGGTATAGTGGCATGATCAACCCCTCACAAATGAGCTTGTAGTTACTTGCGTATTTGTGAGCCCATGTCATCTGATAGACTATGTGGAGGGGAGATTTAGCCAACTTCCAAACACATCCCAAAACAGGGAAAGGATGTTCGATCAATAGGAAATCCAAGACGTAAGAGGACATGAAAAATTCATCTTTTTTTTTCTGGGTAAGTCCTCCTTGTGCTGCATAAATATGTGACACCATACTCTCGAAGATGATATCTGCCTAGTTGAAAATCGCACCATGTGTGGCAATATGGTACATTATTGGTACCCAGCTGAGCTTATATGTGCTTATGCTTGCTAAGACAAAAACCCGGCTTAACATCAGAGCTAGGATTCTATACGAGGTCCTAAAATATTGACTATCATATTCCCCTCTAGCTCTTGGTCTCAATTGTCTCTCAGTGACTTTCATCTTATTAGCATACTCAAAATGATCCATCTTGGCCCCAGCTATCCAGTCGTCGGTCAACATGATTTTAGGGGAAGGAAGCTTGTAGCTGCAGCTATGTGAAGTGGTTGGAAGGATTCAAGCCCTTCTCCTTTGACATCTAAGATGATCCTCGTGTTAACATCTACGTGGGGAAAGATCCACCCGATGACTTCTAAGCACAGGAATAATTATGGGCGCATAGCTGCCTTATGGAGGCCGGACTTATTTATGTTTTGGTAGACCATTAATTCTTCAATGGAAGCGTCAGGGACACTCTCATCTCTGATATCTCTATATAGTTCTCCCCATTTGAATTTTGGGGTGGTCCCTGTCACGGCTTGGGTGTATCCGAACATTGTCTGTAGTGAGGTATCCAATAATATCTCAACGTCCAAATCTGATTCAGCTGACCTAGACTTTTTCCTGGCAAAACGCTTATGCATAAGTATGATGAGACACAAAAATGAGCAAATGAGGGAACAAATTATTCATAAACAATTGATTACTCATGGTATAAATGAGCAGAAATGATATTAACATCTAAATTTTTCGATTGTCTGTTTTATCCATGAGAAAAATAAGGTTTTCAGTCACTTTTGAATTTATGTATGGTTAGCAGCCTATCTTCTCTGAAATAATGTGTGCAAAGTATTACAGAAGAAACAATTTGGAGACAAAACAGTGGTTGATTAAAAAATAAAATAAAATAAAATAAAATAAAAAATAAAAAAAAAAATCATGCAACTTTTAATGTTCATTCAGCTTTAGTGAGTATGCAAATGATAATCTGTCACAACTTAACTTGATAAAAACCATGCGAGGAAATTCGTTAATACACAGTGCAAAATTAGTTGCAAAAAATTTAGGCTTCTTCTATTGAACTTAAGATATACTACACATGTTATATAGAATCCATCAAAACTGTGCATAATCAACTTCCCTTTCTGCATTCACATTTCACCAAAAATATTGAACATAACCACATTGTTGAGAATAATGAAACTTTGAGCATTTGTCTATCAACAGGGTAAACATAATTCCTTCACAAGTGAAAAACACAACTACTTGCAATACAATGTTTGACTGAAAACACAACCAATGACGAGGCATGTCCAAACATCCCTCGTTCCGCTATCTAAACCCCCTAAGTTTGCATGGCCCCCGACAGTCCAAATAAGGTTAAATTCTTTCAAAACACAACATTGTAGCTTTGGGCATGCATGAGAGCAGTGTTGCTCGCGCATACCCAGGGCCTCGACCTTTTAATGGAGAGGAAAGGGGAAACCCTAAGAAGGCAAGCTCAGTTAAGCTCGTGGTCGCACAGGGGTAAACGAAAATCAAACCAACATCCTCACCATTCGACTGACTCCCTCTCAACTGTTTATGTGAATCAAAGGGTACGGGGGCTACAGAGAGCTGCTAGATACAAGAAAACCTCATTGGGTGAGGCCACGACATACTTGAAAATGAAACGGGATAAACCCTAACCCCAAAAGGACCCTCTATACCCGTCTGGTAAAACAACCAAACCAAAACATTTAAAAGAATAAAACAAGGGTTGAAAGTTGCCTACCTGTCAGTCGTGCACTGGGCAAGAATGTGAGCTTAGAAACGTTGAGATCCTAGCAAGCGATGGTAAAAAAAATGGCGTTTTCTCTAGTTCAAATGGTGGTAAAAAAGAAATAACCCCCCTCGCTATATATATAAAAACCAAATCCCCTATCATTAATGCGAACATGGTTTCTATAGGTGGGGTCATTAATGACCGCACCCCCTTTTCACTGTGTCAAAACCAACTCCGTCGGCCGTTTCGGCGTATATTCTTCATTTGTCACGAAACGGTTGGCGATATCTTACCGCGTCGCTGCGAACGGTCGGTGGAAATGGCTCGAAAACCGTGAACAATTGGTGCAGTTGGCCCAGGGCTTGCAAAACGATCGGCATGATTTTCTTTTGTTTGCGGTGACCGCTTGGCGAAGTGGCTTGATCGCTGTGAACCGTTGGTGTGATTTTCTCAAATTTAAAGCTGCGAAAGAATGATGCCAACTTGCCAAACAAAAGCAAAGTGGTTAGAGAAAAATAACTTGAATGTCGCGACTGGTCGGCACCGAATCGCCGGAATGTTGCGACACGGTCAACGCAATTCACCACAAACTGTGAAACGATTGACGAAGACTCATCTAAAAGCTGTAAAACGGTCAACTCTAACTCATCTAAAAGCTATGAAACGGTCGACGTTAACTCATCTAAAAGCTGTGAAACAGTCGACGAGAGTTAGTCAAAAAGTTGCGACCATTTTGGAGTAAAAGCTTGAGTTTGTACTTAGGCTGAAAAAGACTTGTTCTTCAATATTTTTTAAGAAAATTCTAGGTGTCGAAAAGGGGAAAGTTCCAAGAAGCAAAAACTCTAAAAAATAAAGGAGAGCTTGAGTTTGTACTTAGGCTGAAAAAGACTTGTTCTTCAATATTTTTTAAGAAAATTCTAGGTGTCGAAAAGGAGAAAGTTCCAAGAAGCAAAAACTCTAAAAAATAAAGGAGGGGCCCTAGAATTTTTTGAAAAAATTGGGGATTAGGTTGCAGCAACAACAAATGGCTATTCGCTGGTGAACACATATCTCTGAATAATCCCTCTTTAAGGTGAGGAAAACTTACATGTTGTTGACCCTTATATAACATAATGTTTTTAAAAAACCAGATTTCATACAGGGGAGTAGTCTTACTTCTATCACATTGGTCATTGGGGAATAAAGGTAACCTTGAACTAGACTTCTTGACCACTCTCCCGGGGCCAAAAATGTGGGTTTCATTTTAGTTCCATCTTTCGGGTTCCCGCTAAATAGGACTCCACAGGATCATAACAAAATCACACATATGTATTCGTTTGATCCTCATTCCCATGTTGTCATCATTTCTATATATGCTTTCTTTATTGACAAATTTTGTCGTCTGAGTCTTCCATGATATATTTCTTCAATCTTCAACATTTGACTTGGGTCCTTCCATCCATAATGTCCTTTTTTTGTGAGAAAGAGAGTTAATTGCTTGTCCTGCTCACGGACGGAGAAGGACCTTGCTGAGCTGACTATTAGGGAAACTTTCTTGATTAGATATCTTCATTTTTTACAACCATTTCTTTGATGGGATGAAATTTTCTGGAAATGTGACTCTTTGATGTAAGCTCTTTGGGCTTTTAATTTGCAGCATGGGATCATTTCAAATGCCATACATCTGTGAGACCTACTTCCTCTCCATGGGTCCATCATAGGGAGCTGCCTAAGATGGTTATTTAAGTGAGGTGAATGGAGCCCCAAGATAGTAATTCAAAAATCATAAGTCTTAGTTAATTTACAGGGATTACATGACTCAATTATGAAACTGAAGCATATTTTCCCTTTCTAAAACCAATTAGCAAATAACAATGTCACATAGAGCCAAACTTCCTTTTATAAGTAGATTCTGACTTTTCAGGAGATTCCTTTGAGATTGTTCAGAGTCCTATATTTCCACATACCAGTATGTCAAGCTAGGGTTTATTTAAAATGAAATAAAGGGGATCAAACAATAAGCAAACAAAAGAAGCTGATGAAAAGAAAACAAGGCAAACTAGACTAATCAAAACAGAAAACAACAAATTTTAAAAATAAAGAAAGGCAAAGTTTATTTATGTACAAAAGTGCTCCTAAGCCTAAGTAAAGTACTATTTCAAAGCAAGGTCGTTGACTGGGGGATTCTCTTCCTCCCCTTGTAAATCTTACAATTTTTATGTCGGCAAGCCAATCTTTTCGGCAATCTGGTAAGGGCCAAGCCATAATTGTTGAAATTTCGTATGCTTTCCCTTCTCGTCATGTGGGTGATCCCACTTCAGAACTAAGTCACCTACCTCAAAGATTCTTTTTCCGGAATTTTGTTTATCAAACCACCTCTTGATAATATATTAGTGTTGATGGAATCTATCTTTGGCCTTTTTCCATGATTCTTCAAGTTTCAACAGGGTATCAATTCGCGACTGTAGGATTTCACTATTGGAACCTCAAGAGGCTTGGGATAATTGTAGGGATGGGAGTATTATATTAGGCAAGAGTATATCTTCTTTCCCATAAACTAGCGTATAATGGGAAACTCCTAAAGAATTTTTTGTAGTAACCCTATCTTCCCATAAAGCCTTTGGAATGGCTGTATGCCAGTTCCTCTTACTCTCAATAACAATTTTCTTAAGGATTCAGATGAGATTCTTGTTTGTAGATTCGTCTAGTCCATTTCCCTGGGGGTAATAATTTGTTGAGTAATACAATTTAATTCCTCTTTCATAATCAAATGCGGTTAATTTAACAGATGAGAAGTAAGTTGCATTATCAAAAACTAAAGAAATTGGAACCCCAAACTTGATTATGATATTTTCTTACAGGAATCCAATGACTGCGTATTCGTTCACTTTACGCAAAGGAGCAGCTTCTATCGACCATGTGAAATAATCAGTAGTTGTGAGGATATACCGGTGTTTCAACGAAGAATTTGGATTAATTTCCCCAATAACGTCTATGCCCCATTGCTCGAATCGTTCAGAGATAACAACTCGCTACAATGGTCCTGCTGCTTTTGGCAATCTGCCAACACTCCTTGATATACATCACATTTTCGGGCATGAGCATGAGAGTATTTGAAAAGAGTAGGCCAATAATATCTTGCTCTTACTATTTTATGAGCAGTAGTATCACAAGAATAATGTCCCCCTGTAGGGCCATCATGTAATTCTTTGACCATATATCAACATCTTCTTTCTTGAAACATCTAAGAAAAACTCCATCATGATTATTTCTAAAAATTACTCCATCTATAATCTGATAGGATGTTGATTTTAATTGGAGTTCCCTTCTATGCTTAGGACTCTAGTGTCCTAGTAGGTATCCTTGTTGTAAGTAGTGTACCAAATCCCTATACCAAGATTTTGGAGCATTGAAGATAGGACATACCTTGATTAGATTCAATTCAGCTTCATTTTCCCACTCCTGATCTTCGTTGGCTGAATTTTCAGTGATCAACTTACACAGGCCCTGACCTTTAACGATAGTGGCTGGCTTGAATTCTAAATCATACTCTTGCAAAGTAGTTACCCAGTTTCCTCTTCTTTCCCCCAATTCCTTTTGCACAAATAGAGATCCGACAGCCGGGTGAGGTACTGTGACTTTCGTTCTGTTTTTTAGAATGTATGGCCTGAACTGTTTTACTGCCTTAAACACTGAATATGCTTGCTTATATACGGCTAGGTAAATCAGTTTGGCTCCTTTTAACCCAGTTCTCATGAAAGATATTGGATATTCATCTGCGGATTCCCCTTTTTGAGTGAGCACTGATGCGAGAGAAGTATTTGAACCAAAGTTGTATATGATAAAATCCTTTTCAAAATATGGAATCCTCAGAGAATTTGCGTGAGCTATGGTAGTCTTTATGTATTTGAATTCAATCTTCTCGATGTTGGTCCATTTAAATTACACACTTTGATTCACCATTTGCTGCAAAGGTTTAACAATTTTTCGTGAAATCAGGCACAAACCTTCAAACAAAATTAACTGTGCCCATAAATGATTGCATAGCCCTTTTGTTATGGGGAATGGGAATTTGAGTTATAGCTTCAACTCTCTCTGGATCTATTGAGATTCCCTTTTTCAAGATGATGTGACCCAAAAATTTTCCTTCAAGAACAACAAAAACACTCTTCTTTGGGTTCAGAGATATACCATATTTCCTGCAACGGTCAAAAATGTGTTTTAAATGAAAAACATAGTCTTCTCTTTTCTTGGAGAAAACTGTTACATCATCTAAGTATATGAACACACAGTGGCCAAATAATCCTTGGAATGCAATATCCATGGCCCTTTGGAATGTGGATCTAACATTCATTAGGCCAAAAGACATCCTTTGATATGCGAATATTCCCCACTTTGTACAAAATGTAGTTTTTAATCGATCTTGTTCATGCACCAATACTTGATTATAACCAAAGAATCCATCTAATAGGGAGAACAATTCTGAGCCTGATACCATTTGTAAGATCTGCTCCATTGGTGGCACATGATAGTTGTCTTTGTCCGACGCTCTATTCAGGTTTCAAAAGTCGACGCATAATCTTATTTCTCCTGATTTCTTCTGTACTGGGACCAGATTATCCACCCACTCAGAGTGTCAAACTTTGAAGATAATCTTAGAATCCAACAATTTCTTTAATTCCTTTTGTATTAATGGTCCGAGTGTTGGATGCATCCTTCGTAATTGTTGCTGAAATGGTTTCACACCTGGTTTCATGGGTATCACATGTTGTATAATGTGTGTGTCATATGTTTTCAGATCTTCGTAAGTCCATGCGAAAACATCTTTGTGTTGCTGGAAAAGTTTGATGAACTTACCCCTTTCTCCTGGTGAACAACATTTACCTAGATTAATATATTTGGGCTCAACTTTTGTACCCAAGTTTACCAATTCATGGTGCATCGAGGAGCTATTGGTCTTGACATTTCCTGGTCTTCTGAATTTGTTCTGTAAATCAAACAGACCTTCAAGATTTCTTACTCCTTTCGGCATAAAATTTCCTTTACTTGCATCCTTATTCTGCAAATCCAAATCATGTTCATCTTCATCAATTATGGCTTCTTTGAAGGCATCTTCATTCGTCAAGAAACTGATGATTTGTTCATCATCATCAAACACCCTCAAATTTGTGACATTATCAGTTACAGATTGCCTGAAAAATCAATTCGATAGAGCATTTGTTATTTGTTGGCACTAATCTAGAAGTAGAAGTAGCTAATAATTCAACTGCAACATTTTGTAATCTAGGAATAACATTTATATTAAAAGCATCAAATTGTGAAATCAAATTCCAGACTTCAGATTGATATCCTTTTAAGTGTGGAGACAGACAATGGATTGTAATTCTTATATGTCTAACAACTATTTCTAAATCACCAAAGACTTTTAAATTCTTGATATTCAAATTAATAGCTCTTTTTAAACCTTGAACTAGAGCTTAGTATTCAATTGTGTTGTTTGTGCATTCAAACTCTAGCCTACAAGAGAGAAATTGCTTGTTTCCTTCAGGATCAACCAGAACACAACCGGCTCCGGATCCCTCTTGTGTTTTGGAACCATCAAAGTACAAGATCCAACATTTATTTTCTATTTTAATTACGTCAGTATTATTTCCCAAGTCAGTAACTAGTTCTACTATGTTACAATCAATATCATCAGTCTGTGAGAATTGAAGGAGATCAGACTGTTTGTCTGAATCATGGCTAACATCTTCCGTCTAATATTTTCCTGGTTCAATTTCTAAAAAATAATTCCCCAAAACCGAAGATGAAAAATTCACAGGCTCATTCTTTTCCTCCAACTGAGTTACATTTTGTTTCATATGAGGTTCTCTCAGTACCTTGATCTAATTTTGTTTGTTCTGATATGGTAACCATAAGTGAGACCAATATGTTGCAAAATAACCATTCAGTTTCGTATACCATCCCCTGCTCAATATTAAACCATAGGCTTCAGGTATATCCACTACCACGATATCTATGAATTGACATACCCTCGGATCTGCAGATACTCTGATTAGTACATCTTTCATCTCCCCTATGACTTTAACATCAGACCTGTCCAATTGTATGATATGTGAAGGAGATGGAATTGGTTTCCCATTAATTTTCTTACAAATGGATACTGACATAACGTTGGATGAATCTACTATAACGTTGGAGTTGGTATGCTACTAAATTCAGTGATTCTCATTTCTTCAAGCTACAAATGGGATGTGGTAGAGGAACAAATACCAAAGGAGAACTTCTTGCATTGTGGGGCCTTTCATTTTTTTTACAAACATATTTCTAATTTGTAGGTTGTCGGAGACATCAAAGTAATCATTGACTGGGTATAGCAGAAAGGTCAACTGGAGGTGGTTCTACTAGAGGGATGGAAAGTAAAAATATGAAGACTTCAAGAAACATTTATTAATATCCATTTCCAACATGTTTATAGAGAGTTTAACTTTGAAGCAGTGGCTCTCTCAAAACATGATTTGAATTTGGTAGAAGGAACAATCCACTTTGAAGAATTGAAGGATAAAAGAATGGTGTCTCAGGGAACTCTTTCTATATTCTGATAGGAGTTTGAAAAACTTATTGATTTTGATATTTGTAATCATCTATCTGTTACCCTGTTGGGGTTGTTGGTGGATGAATATGTTGGGCTATTATGGATCTATATTTTGTTTTTTGTCAATTCTGGAAGATTTTCTATGATTATGTAGAGGTTGGTTTAGCTATAATGTTAGTGGACTGTAGTATATAGTGTTTTCAGTGAGTGGGTGGTGGTCTTTATAAGTCAACAATAATTACTAATTTTTGGAGGCTAGTGTTGGGAGGTATTTTGAGAGGAATATGAATGGGAGAACAATGAATTTAGTCATGTCAATTGCTTTGAACTTATAAGATTTGTATACTTCGATTCACATAATGAATATAAGTATAGTATTTTTTGTGTCAATAAAGATAAAAACGGTAGATAACAACAGAGTTAACCAAGTTAACGATGATCTTTTCCTTAATGGATAACGATGATCTTTTCCTTAATGGATGTACCTCATGAAATGTGATAAAAAATATATGTTTACTTTCAATAGGGTTAGGAAGGGTAAAGAATATTATTTTGGAATCAACACAATTCTTAATCGGTGCCAACTATCCATATATAGATAGTTGATTCAATTCTTCAATTTACATGCCTAATTTCAGGATCCAAGATAAAAATCAATTTATGCTTTTTGGTATGGCTTAAAGCTTCATGTTATTACATATTTACACGTCACCATGTCTAAGACGACTAAAGTTTGATGACACAAGGAGTTTCAAATAATGAGTCTTTAAACGTGATTACTCACGACCTTTTGCAAAAATTTATTTTATCTTGATCATCATGGCGTGGGATGTATACGATAAGTTGCTTTTATGGAAAAGTATCTGTGCATGTGAATTGAAATTCAAATCCATTTCTACTTGCAAGTTGATGAAACCTTATTGTGAATCATTTAAGAACCTCATCACCACAATAACATTGCTTCCAATCACAAAAAAGGGATTCCATCATTTTTTTGTATTCAACCTAATCCTCGATATTTAATGGTATACAAATATATAAAGCTTGATAGGTCTTGATTTTTAAAATAAATTATGAATTATTTCTAGAATCATATTGATTCAGGTGGATCCAAAGGGGTTGGATTCATTGGTGAAGAGCGAGAATTTTATCAGAAGTGGGAAAGGTTCAATTCCCGTGAAGGCATAGCCTAGAGCTAGGGGTCAGCTTGAAGTAGTGATCGAATGTTTATTTGCACCCAAAGAAATTTTATTAAATGATCTTGTGACCCATGCACACATGAGTGCATCAAATCCCACCCCCATGTCTTTCAAAAATTGTGTCCCTCGGGCATAGACCAGTTAGCTATAAGGTGCTCTATTAAGGCACTCCTTGCAACGTCATGGGTTCAAACCTCGACTAGCATTATGTGTCGTGTTTGGGGCCTCATGGTACACCTGGGGTATAGTGGCAGTAGACCAGAACTAACCTTGTGTCACACGAGTACGAGACTGGCCCAGTTATCAATTCCCCTAGTTAAAAAAAATATTGATCCAAGTGGATACTGGTGGCCACCCACCTCTTCCACTGGCTTAGAATGGTTCTCCATCTTGGTCGTTTTTCTACATTTTTTTTATGCCCTGAACTTCTGGGGAATTTTTGAGGCCCTAAACATTATTTTTTTCCCTGCAACGGTTTAGGGTATTTGAAGGCTTCCCTAAGTCTTGACCAAAGTTATTCTTCTCTTCGAGATCTTTTCAATAGGCTATTGTGCACCCCAAACAGAGTTTGGATGTGGAAACTGCATCGTGAGGAAATTGATTTATCAACTATACTCTTAGAGGCCCACATTCATTTTGCCACTTCGTCTCCTAAGGTTAAGGTTTTGGATCTTTAGGGTTTTTTTCTCTTAGGTTTTAACATTTACGTTAAAAGATTATTTTCAGCCTGTTATAATTGTAACCGACAAATCTCTCTTTTGAAATAAGCTACCACCTTTTTTTCTATTTTATATTACTTTGAGCTTTCAGTCTTTTTCCATTTCATTTAACAAACTTTGGATTTTATTGTAATACTATGCTCTCTACAACATTTATGTGTGTGTTTCTATTTTTATATATATTCCTTTATTTTATTTTCTAAATAATCAAAATCACATATTTTTCTAAAATAAAAGCTATCAATCTCTTTTTAAGATGTATAATCTCTTTTTTAAAAGTATTATAGATTTGATTTGATTTGTCAATTACATATTAAACCCATGATGTAAAATCTAACTCTATGATATCTTGAAATGAAGTATCTTATTTGATAATTTGTTTTAGATGACGTTGAAAACTTATCCATAAGAAATATTAAAAAAAAAATTCTCTAAGATAGTACGGTTATGAAACCTGCATTTTATGCACCCACGTTAAACACGTTTATATAATTAATCTAGTTAAAAGAGGCAACGCAATTCTTCTTGACTTCTAACCTTTTTTTTCCATAGAAAAGTCGTATTTTATTTATTGAAAAATAAAATACTTGCTTCATGTGTTTTAGCACTCTTCAAAATTCAGAATTGTTCATAATCTAAACAGATTTAGTCATTTTCTCGCAATACAAATCATTTTCAGGAATTATAAAACTTTGGTTTTCCTTAAAATCTTCAAAGGCCCGGTCCTTTATGGAATTTTTGAGCCAAATACAATGTATACAGCAGCTCCATCTCTGCTCTAGCCTTCAATCCTGTTGCAAAACATGGTCCGTTAAAAAATATGACAAAATTACTACATCAGTAGTAACCAGTTGCTCCAGGTCTGTGATAGGTTATAAGTTTCTAATGCTTGCATCTTTTTGCAAAATACTTCGATTTTTTAACTCAATATTTTCCTCCTCTGTCCCTATTCTCCATTTATACACCTCCTTAATTTCCTAATCATCTTCCTTCTGAAACTTACTCCATGAAATCCAGAACAAAGTTATCTATGTTGGAAACTCCATTTCTATACCTTTTATAGCATACTGTCCCTACTGGCATACTCGTTCCTTCCTTAGATAATGCATCTGCAATCTCATTTTCTTCTCTAAAGATATGGTTTATCTTCAATGAATTAAAGGTTCCTTCCAATCTCTTTACTTTTGCTCCTATTCCTTGCAAGTTAATATTTAAAATTGATCTTAGCCCCTTAGTAAATTTTGTCCACAGTTCAGAATCTCCATAAACCTGTAGACTTTGAATTTCTTCTTTTATAGCCAGCTTCAAAAGAGTCCTCAGAGCCAGTCCTTCAGCTTTGTTGTTTGTTCCTCTCCCAATACTTACTTTAAATTCTATCTTTTGAGGATCAAAGATATTCAAAAATCCCCCCAAGCCACAGATTATATTTTCCCCTTCGCAAGCACCATCAAAAAAACCCTGACAAGCATTCCCTTTGATCAGTTTCAACATTCTATCTTTCTGCATTGGTAATGATTATTTTTCTTTGTAGAGCCCATACAAAGCCAAAAATTGAGTGGATTCTTGGAAGGAAGGTAAAGATATGTCTTCAAAAATTACCTCGTTTCTAGCTCGCCAAATACCCCACGGGGTTAGAAGGGAATGCTTCTTATTTTTTTCAAACTTGGTTTTTGGAACCAATGACTTAAGCAGTCTTCAATAGAGATCCATTCCCAATTTATGCCCAGACTTGTTTCTTGAATGCATGTTCCAATTTATGCCCACCAAATACCCCGCGGCGTTAGAAGGGAATGCTTCTTATTTTTTTCAACCTTGGTTTTTGGAACCAATGACTTAAGCAGTCTTCAATAGAGATCCCTTCCCAATTTATGCCCAGACTTGTTTCTTGAATGCATGTTCCAATTTATGCCCACCAAATACCCCACGGGGTTAGAAGGGAATGCTTCTTATTTTTTTCAAACTTGGTTTTTGGAACCAATGACTTAAGCAATCTTCAATAGAGATCCCTTCCCAATTTATGCCCAGACTTGTTTCTTGAATGCATGTTCCAATTTATGCCCACCAAATACCCCACGGGGTTAGAAGGGAATGCTTCTTATTTTTTTCAAACTTGGTTTTTGGAACCAATGACTTAAGCAGTCTTCAATAGAGATCCCTTCCCAATTTATGCCCAGACTTGTTTCTTGAATGCATGTTCCAATTTATGCCCAGACCTGTTTAGAATATGGACATTGAATGAACATATGAGAAGTAGATTCTTCTTCTTTCATGCACATGCTGCATATGCTTAGGCCATTGAAGTTTCTTTTCATTAAGTTATCCAAGTTAGGACCTTCTTCCTAAGAATAAGCCATATAAAGATTTTTTATTTATGCGGAGCCTTAACCTTCCAAATAGCAATCTACCACCAAAACGTGTCAAATTCCAATCTGTCCAGAACAAACTATAAGCTTTCCTTACTAACCTATAAATGTTCTTTCGAAAATATTTTCATTTTCTACTTATTTTGTTTTTCATATAATAATGTTTAAAATATGTAATATTCAAAGGTGTGTATATAATCTTTTAAATATATTTAATAATTTGTAGATTTTATATTGGTTTCTAAATGGATAAATGCTTTATTAGAAAGTAATTTCATTTTATTTTAAACGTCTAAAAAACATATTCATGGATTTCATATGTTGATTTTTATTTCTTCACTTTATGGGCGACTTTTACGGATTGAGAAAAAAATCATGTCAAGACAATTGGTTACACTTTAAATTTCACATGTGCATATGGGTAGCATAAAATGTCACATATACATTGTGGTAATCATTATTCAAAGTGTGAACACAACAAACCCTACGTGACCATAACATGGTCACAATTAGACAAAAATGTCCCTTTACATTCTTAAAGCTGCCACTACATATCTTATCTCCATAAGTTGACAAAGATATGAACGTAAACCTTTGGTTTCTTTGTTAGGAACATTTAATTTTCACCTACGCTTTCAAAGGTGGACCACTTTTTCAAAAATTAATAAAGAATGTAGCTGAAAATAAACACATTTTATGCTATGCCTGCCAAAGTGTTGAATAATCCACTAGACATGGAAAGTTGGGAAGAAGACATAAGACCTAAAGTTTTAAAGTTGGTGAATTGTTGCCTAGTTCCCACTCAACGTATGAGGAAGGATGCAAAGTGGTACCATAATTACAACAACGTACGAAGACAGACCTTTAAGGTCCATTCCGTGCTATCATGGTAATTCAAGATTCCATTTTAATTGAAGTATTTGTTTTTCACATGTGTAGGTTTGTAGTGTAACTGGTGGCTCAATACTGCGAGAGCGCTGAATCTGATGGGATCGTGGGGTCGATCCTGGGTGGGGATGGCCACAGCCGACCGCCCCAGCCACCCGGCCATAACGGCGACCCTTTTTAATTGAAGTATACAAAGGGGTTTAATTGAAGTATATAAAGGTGAATGGGCACTAATGGACAATAAGGTATGGGAAAGTTTGAGCTCACTTTGTTACATCCAATCCATGTTTCTTTGTATGAAAGGAGAAAGCTTGTTTAGTGGTGTCATTGGCATGAAATCTTGGTGGAATAATTAAGAATTGGGTGTAATTTGTTTGTATACAAGTTTGAGGGAACCATGAGGGGTCTAATGTTGCAGTCATTGAATTAGTCAAAAGGTAGGATAAGATATGGGACGCAATAACAATATGCACCGAGGATGTCCTCTACACTAATTACAATAGTGGATATTAAAGGAGAGTGTACACACATAGATAAGTAGGTAGGTTTAAATTATTCTTCTAATTTCTCAGGTTTTTTTTGTTTTGTTTGTTCTCATTTGTAGATAAGGTTATTCTTCACTTCTCTTCTTTTTGGTCTATAGATGAAGGGAATATTTCAACAAAATCAAAATCATATTTTGTTAATGAGCATTACATAGATGCTTTAGTTTAGAAGGCATTCCACTATAAGGTGTATGAGTTGGAATGAAGGACAATAAGGTATGGGAGAGGTTGAGCTCACTTTGTTACATCGCCATCCTTGTTTCCTTTGTATGAAAAGTGAAAGCTTGTTTATTGTTGTCACCAGTATGAAATCTTGGTGGATGAACTAAGAATTGGGTGTAATTTGTTTGTATACAGGTTTAAAGGAATTATGTAGGGTCCATGTTGCATAGTCATTGGATCAGTTACAAGGTAGGGTAAGATATGGGAAGCAACAACAAAATGCATTGAGGATGTCCTCTAAATTGATTAAAATAGTGGATATTAAAGGAGAGGGCACATAGATAGGTAATTAGGTAGGTTCAAATTGTTCTTATAATTTCTCAAGTCTTTTTGTGTTTTTCTCATTTGTAATAAGGTTATCCTTCACATTTTTTTTGTCAATAGATGGAAGGAATATTTCACTAAGAAGTTCTAACAAATCTAAATCATTATTTGTCAATACACGGATGCTTTAGTTTGGTAAAAGGAATTCCACTATAATAAATAATAGTGTATTTAATCCAATCATCATCAATCAATTGTATTATCTTAAGAGTAGTGAAGAACAATGGTAGGCCTTGTTTCCTCTCTATTATGTCAAATTTATTCTTTTGGATCTAAAATTAATGAAAGTGCCATAGTATAATGTAGTCCAACGTATAGCTTATAACTATTGGAGTTGAAGTAAATGATAGGATTTTGTTATGAGGGTGTTGAAGCCTCAACAACTCCTTAAGTCGATTGGCATGGAGCCCCACTTTTAAATTTTACCAATAACTCATCTACTTAATTTTACTTTCCTTTAGCCCGATCTCTTTATTTTAACATGACGATGCTATAATACTAATTGCATTTGCTTTAATTGAATGCTTTTTTTTATTCTCTTGTCTCTTGTGCAATTACGTACTCAAGGGCAGTTGCATTTTTAAATTGATTTTCCATACTAGTTAACTTACATGCATTGCGTACAACCTAATTGAGAATTCTCTTGTACCTTTTGGATTTGATTCTTTTAAAAAGTATTGTGCAGTAGTGTCTAGAGTTCTGAAGTCGGTTATGCATCATTATGTATTGCTTGCATTTAAGTTAGTGGCAAAATCTGCACTTTTGTCAGGTGTTTGTTGTGGAGTGCACTAGAAGACAACGATCCTTGCTCTTGGATTAAAATCTTTCAACTTCCCATGATTTCTTCCAATGTTCATCAACATCTTAAAAGCCTATAAAATATTGGTTTAAGACAAGCTAATAGATTATAATTCAAACAAACCAATGTTCCTATTGGAGCCCACACTTTTGATTAAAAATGTCATTTTTGCAAAATTTTAGTCTCAATAGAAATTAGTTTCTTGATCTATAGTAGGACACTTATAATACTTTCAAATTTGTGGACTCAACACAACTCCTACGATCCAAATTTGAAATCCATGGGCGAGTAATCATGCAATCAGGTTCCCCTCTCACCATAAGACAATCATGATTTCATGACGTGGAAAAGAGATAAAGTTGTCTTTGAGCATGTCTTCTTCTCTATGCACTGCAATAAACCGTTCACCAATTGGAAGACATAGGAAAAACTTATAATCTCACAAAGTTGTGCTCTCATAATTCTCCTACAAAGTTTTTAAGAGATTTTCTTTTTAACACCTCAAAAATAATCTTCTTTTTTATAATGCAAAGATTTCGATGGCCAAAGTGTTTTTTGTGTAAAGGTTGCAAGATTCCAATTGCTTGAAAGTTCACTTTTCAAGGCATGTAACATTTTAGTTATATATGTTCAAATGTTGTGAATTGTGACGAGGTTAGGATTTTTCTTTTGTGGACATCACCTCTTTATTCAAATTCACATAAATTGTGTGATGAGACCCTTTTCGACCATCTTTGCATTCGTAAAAAAGTTTATGATTTTCTAACCCTTTGCACTATGCCCACATGTCAATCGGATCTAAGGAAATTAAATACTCTTATGAAGAGGTAATATATCCCAAGGATGCATATAATATACAAAGAAAGATTTCAACTAAGAGACAAACTGATCATTGTCACTAAATGAGCAAAAGGACATCTTCTCATAGGTTTCATAATTTGACACCAGTATTTTCTTGAGCCTTTGTAACTTTTTGAAATTTTTGTCTTTTGTTGAAAGACCCAATTTGTTCATGCCTTCACTTCCTTTTTTCTTATTTGAGACCATATTATTCAAATTCCATTTCTTTAAATACATTTTGAAGGCAAAAGAATATATAAGCTGGTACCATAATATTTTGCAATTTTTTAAACAAAGCATCCTTTCGATTGTGAAATCTATATAGGTTTTTAAAAAAAATTATTTTTTCAAAATTACTATTGTTTCGTTAACCCATTTCCCCATTGCCTCATACTTCTCCCCCCACTCCCTTACTTGTGGGACTCTTATTTTCCCGATGAATTCCCCCCCCACCTCCCTTCTTGTCATCTTTTGGATTACTCTAAAATTGTTTACATCATGTTTATGGGCATTTCCTGAGATTTGGAGTACAAGTTGCATGTTAATCCCCTAGATGGTTCATAATCGATTTGCACATTGGATATGGCTTACTAAATGATTTGTTGACCTTAATTTGGTTCTTGCATGATATTCTTCCCCAAGGCAACAGATAACTTTGGTGATGTTCTACATGATGGCCACATGGATATTATTTCTTTCTTGGAGAACACCCTACTTACGAGGAGTTTTTTGTACATGGAGGAGAGCATTGGTTCCTAGACAACTCAAGATAGTTTAAAAGCTTTCATGGAGTCTTGGAGTTTATTTAGGGACATTTGGGTTGTGTTAGTGTTGATGTAGGGGGGAGTGTACATACTAGAGTACATGGATTATTAGTTTCATTGGATTATTTGGAGGAGCATTAAATGAACCTTGTGGAGCGCCCTTACATTTGGATCCCTCTTGTGGATGGAATCACCCTAAAACTTGACATATGTATTCTTGAAGTGTTTTGCTCCAAATGTGTTTGTCTACATGTGTTATTATAGGTTTCTTGTGAGGGAATTAGATCACATATATTTTTTTTTCCTCCCTTACTAGTGGGATAAAGGGATTGAACAAGGTCTTATGTGGCAAGAAATTTGGAAACTCTGTCAAAAAATATTGCTACAAAATAATGTAGAAAAGGTTCACCCTTCTATCCCTATAAGAGACCTTGAAGAAACTCATGGGGCTAGGCACACAAAAAAGATGAATGTGATACCAAAGACCTAATTTCCCAATTATAATAAGAAAGGCCGGAGGTCATTAAATGAAAGACACTTGTAGACTCAAGGAAGGAAACAAAAGGCACACATACAAGAATCTTATGCAATGCACCTTATGGAACAATGGAATTCAATTGGGTAAGATTGTCGATTATAAGAAGAAATACCATAGGTCATTAAATGGAAGACACTTGTAGAATCAAGGAAGGAAACAAAAGGCACACATACAAGAATCTCCTCGCTTCAACATGAAAAACAGATTTCAAACCTAAAAGAAAATTTCCAAATCCTTGAAATTCAACATTTGGACAACATGGAGCAACTAGAGTCTAGAGCATGAGAACCCAACCTTAAGAGAAAAATTGGAAAGCTAAAGAGAAGATGTTGAGAATATAGTTTAAAGGAGTATTTTATTAGAATCATATGTGACTAAGGCTAATGATATTGCATAAAATATGCTCTCTTGCAAACCCTCAACAAGAACCTATGCAATGCACCTTATGGAACAATGGAATTCAATTGGGTAAGATTGTCAACTATCTCCCTTTTTAGATAGACAACCAAAGGGACTTCATTGAGGTCTTTCATCAATGAACTGAGTTCTATATTCACAACTTTACTATGCCTCACCCCTATAGGTGGTCTCTCAATCCTTATATGGGATATTTCCAACCCAAAGATTTATGCTCATGGGTTCAACATGAAGAAAACAGAGAAATATAGTTCCAAAAATATAGAGATGAAATCCATAGTAACCTATGGATCATGGTCAAGGAAACTAAGCTTGAGGAGATATTAAGAAACCATGCAAAGTTATCCTCAGATGGAGAGTTTCTCCTAGTCCTAGAAGAGACAAAAAGAAGCAATAATTCAGTATGAAACTATGATGAAGAATTCAAGGGAAAAAAGATTAGATATCCACCAAGTATGTGGGAAGATATCACACCTACTCTCAAAAAGGGAGAGCCACATCCATCACATAGTTTGAAATCTACCTTGTGCATATCACAATTATATATTAAAACCCTAAAAATGAATCTATGATGGATTAGGTTGAGATTAAGGTATCGTAATCTCCTCCATCAATTCCCTCATGGAAATCCATAAGATAGGTAAAATATTTTGAAGAAAAGAAGAGATGGAATAATATAAAGAAAGAGGTAGGGTACCACCACAGAATTCCATCACTTAGATAAATATGGCATATGACTTCAGGAATCATGTACAGAGAAACATCTGGAAGAGGAGGATTAAGCAGGACATAAATATTTTTTTTAGAATTATCCTTTTGTTGCAAAGGGGAATGCAACCCTCTAGTTAGGGGGTTATGTTGGTTCCTCAACGTGTCTCCTTCATGGCCCATATTGTGTTTAATTTTGTTACATGTTTCCTCCTATGCCCAAGGCCTTCATAAAGACATTAGTACTTTTGATGAGTAATTTAGAATTTTTTACACATGCTTATCCAATCAAATATAATTTAATTAAAATATATAGTTTGATGTGATATATGATTTGTCTTAAGTGCTTTTTTATTGTTATTTTTTTATTTGCATCCTTGAGATAATTTGGTTCATAAGAAGAAAAATAGTGCGACCTTAATGAAGCAATTCAATCCGAGTGATAGTTAATCTTCTTCATTCATTACCTCAAACCAATTAGATAAATGATAAAGAAACATAAGGGATATTCTCCCCTCAAAACCTTCAGGGTTTCCATCATTTGGAATCAATAATAAAGACCCTAGGCAATTCAAAATCCTTCTTATCTCAAGGATTCAAATTGACAAAAGAAGGAAACAATCACTATAAAGGTTGGCATATGCCACATTTCCTTTGAAATTTGACTAAATTCCAATTCCCAAACTATAATGAACTAAAATGAAATATTATATATGGATTAATTCCAAATTTTAGATACAAATAGCCTTACCTTTAAAATTTTGTTATCGTTTCCTCCCCCACAAGTTCACTCTCCTCTTAATAGTCCTCTATAGTTACTCAAAAATCATATTTTATAAGTGAATCTCGATGGATATTTTGATCTTGGGGCCGATGAAATAAATATTTTAAGTTCATATGATGAAATAATAGCAATTATTGAGTGTTGACTCTTTTGAAGTGTATATCATATCATTCCCTATTGAACCTAGTATCCCTCGACACCAATTCCATTTCACTCTTGGAAATATGTAGCTAATTGATTCAATATCAATTGAAATGTGTTAGGCGAAACCAGGAAGAACTACTATTAATTAATGATAATGAAATGATGAACTTCTCTATTTCCCATTTATGTTACCTTCTACTTATTGTTGGGTGGAACATAAGACTATAACAACAATAAGCAAGCATATCCCTTTAGTTTTCATATCCTACTTCTTCAATATCGTTGAAGCTATTAGTTATGTTTAGCTCAAGCAATTATTTTTATAGAACTTTCATTCCATGTAAATGTGGTCTTACTCCCTTAGGTTATGAGAACATACTAGAAATTTACATTAAGGCACCCCATTCCTATTGCAAAATGAACATGTGACACAAAGATCATATTGAGGATTAGACGAGTGCATGTATCCAACATTGGTATTTTCATTCATGAGTGTAATCAAGGATAGTGTGCATGGATGTGCATTGACATGTGTTATTTTCATCTCAAGAAAATAAGACATGATGTGATGCACTATGTTAAAGTCATCTTCAATTCTCTCTTCCTCATCCTCAAGAATATACACATTATACTAACATCCAACACCATCCCCAGAGGTCATCTAGAGCATAAGAAAGGGTAGTATATTCATTGAATAACATGCATATGTCCAATTTTCATTACCTGCATTGACTATCACACACAAAAACTATGCATGTTAATAATCCATCGTGACAACAAGTTAATTCAATTCTTCTATTTACATGCATAATTTCAGGATCCAACGTAACAATAAATGTGTGTTTTCAGTAAGGCTTAAAGCTTCACATTATCATGACTAAATTCAATTTCATCTTTACACATATACATGTCTAAGATGGTTGAAGATTGAAAACATTTGAAGTTTCAATTAGTGAGTCTTTAAATATGACTGCATGCCACATTTTGCACAATTTTTTAATTTTTCTTGATCATCATGACCCACAATACATAAGATAAGTTGCTTCTATGGAAAAGTATAACTGCGTGTGAACTTAAATTCAAATCCATTTCTACTCACCTATTAATGAAATATTACCATGAAGCATTTGTGAACCTCAAAACTAGCAGAATAACATTGCTTCCAATCACAAACAATGGAATCCATAATTTTTGTATATTTAACCTAATCCTCATTATTCAGTGGTATACGAGTATATGAATCTCCAGATGCCTTGATTTTTATCATAAATTATGAATTATTTCTAAAATCATATTGATCTAGGTGGATACCGGTGGCCACCCACCTCTTCCATTAACTTAGAACAATTCTCCATCTTTGCAATTCTCTACAATTTTTTAGGTCCTGAACTTTCAAGCAATTTTTAAGGACCTAAATAGTGTTTTTGGCCTCGTGATGGCATAGGGTTGTTGAAGGATTTCTTAAGAATCTACTAAAAATTTTCCTCTCTTCAGTATCTTTCCAATGGGCTATCGTGCACAACAAATATAATTTGTATGTGAAAATTGCAGCCCCAAGAAGTTGATGTATCAACTAGACTCCTTGGGGCTCACATTCCTTTTGTTGCTTTATATCCTAGAGTTAGGGTTCATTATGATATTTAGATACTGAGGATTTAGTTAGATACAGAGGATTTAGTTAAGATCAACTTGGTATAATGTGTATTTAGGTAAAGTGTGTTTCTTTAGTATGCATTTTTACTTATGTAATCTGATGGTAACGATATGTTCTAGACATTGAATGATCCAATGGTTCATCTTCACCTCGATCTTAATGACTATTGATCCATGGATTAACACCCAATTGGTCCATGACCTCTATTTAAAGATCATGGAGGGTAATTTAATCAATGATCAATTGCGAGAAACTCATATGTAAAATATTTTTCCTTTTCATAATATATTGCCTCAAGTAACTATTTGGCTAGGGTCGTGGACTATTTCCCTCTTTGATGGTTTTAACCACGTAAAACATAGATGTGTTGAAATGTGATTTGTTTGTGTGAGTGATTTCTCAAGGTGTTCGATATTTTGGAAATATCTTGTGTTAGTCAAACATGGTATCATAGCTCTTATGAAGACCTTCTTTTGATGTTGATCGAAATCTTGAACTAGTGTAGCTATGTGCATAAAATAATTTTTGGATTCTGATGTTTTTGTGTATTTCTGGGTTGAGAGAGGTGTTCCATTGCATCTAGTTGCTTTCAATTGGGAACACTATTCATTTCACAGAAAAAGGTTTCCATTTTCCCGAGATACAACTATTTTACCGAATCTAGAGGAATACCATTTACATTTACATATTTAAAAAAAATATTTCTCATATTATTTCATATTCTAGCTTGGTTTTTTGTTTTATTCCTAGTTTTTTACATTTTCGGGTTTTTATTTATTGTGTATGCTCTTTGTCACGTACCTTGTACAAACTTGGTAAACTAGAAACATTGAGAAAACTTACATTTTCTAGGTAATCTAATCAAGGATTAACCCAAAATTTGAGAGATTCAAGTTTCATAAATTCATTTTTTGTTTTTGTGTGGTTGTGTAAAGTGTCCTAATTGCCAAAAAGAAAGTTTTTTTGGGTAGGCACACTCTCTCAACAACAACACCCCCATTTTCCTCCATACTACTACTAAATCTTTGTTTAACTCACTTGGTTGAAAGTTACTTTAATGAGTAAGAGGTCTTGGGTTCAAGTTCCTATTTTGTTACTTTCTGCAAAAGTTCAAAGTTCATGTAGCTTCAATTTATAAAGTAATTACATTGTAAAAGTGCTTCCCACTTGTTTTATAAAAGTGGGTCATTTATTTTAATGCAACTTATTTGTAAAAGTGATCTTATAGATAAAGTTAGTAAGGGGTGGGGGGATTCTTTACTTGATTTTTTGCTCCCATCACCACATGCATCAACTTTTCTTTCCACATGGATTCTTGGATCATTTTTATATCTTTCTTCAAAAGGGCATAGATTTAGTATCCAGAGTTTGTTTTCAGTGTCATTTTTATAAACTACCTAATTTTTCGAGATGTTTGCATCTAGATCATAAAAGTATGCATTTGAATCCACATTACCTACATATTTTAACATGGCCACTCCATGTGATATTCTACTTAACAGTACCAACAACTTCTCATGGAAGACCCGTATGGAGGATGTCCTATGAAGTAGGGGACTTTATTAGAATACCTTGGGAAAATAATCTGCCCCCACTAATGATGATAAGAAAATAAAATGAGACAATAAATGTGATAAATCCTGTGGATTAACTGGTATGTCAATTTATTATGAGTTCTGATTCCACCTTCAAGTAATTGATGCACCAAATGTGGCTTGGGAAAAGTTAGAAACCATATTTGGTAAACATAATGATATTTGAGGTCACCAACTTGAAAATTAATTGGTTACTTTAAATCCAAGTGATTTCTCTTGAATTCCAGACTAGCTATCTAAGTACAAAACCCTTAGACTCTTAGTCGAAGAATGTAACATAAAAAGGAAATACAAGCGATATAGTTATCATATTATTTATAAGCTTGGTCCTACTTATTATGTTTTTGTATCTACCTTTTACTCCATGAAAGCAGCTTGAGGGGCTAAATATACAAAACCCTCTCTTGAATACTTTTATGATGATTTGATTCGAGAGAAAGATAATCTCTTATATCTTGGAGTGATCAGCAATGTCGATACATCTAGAAAATCCCTAGTGGCACAAATAAAGGATAAGTCCAAACATCCAAGAAGAAAAATCCTTGCAACAATGAGAAAAAAAAGGCTCTCAAACCCTCTCAACTAGCTCATCCTTCAAATCATGACAAAGGAACCAAATCAGAAGGTAAGAAGATTGAGCGTCATTGCAATTTTTAAGGGAAAGATGGTCATGTGGAATCTAAGTGTTTCAAGAAAATGGAAGCCTTGGAATCAACAACGAAGAAGCACAACATCAACCTTGATTCTTATTTCAACTCTACTACTCATGGGCATGCACTTTATGCTTCTAATTTTTCCTTTGATGCATCTTCTTCTTCTTCTTCTAATGAGTGGATCATTGATTCTGGATCACCTTATCACATGGCTAAATAATAAAGCCAATTTTTCTCCTCTAAATGAATGTAACACCAAACAAATATTTGTTAGTGATGATAGATCTCTTAATATTGTAGGATCTAAAATTGTTCAACTAGATGATGGTTAGTTCAATGATGTATTATGTGTTCCAAGAACTTCCTGCAATTTATTGTCAGTGTATCAAATCACTCATTCTGGTGAAGGTAAGACTTAGAATTTACACCTCACCAAGTTGTAATCAAGGATTTCAAATATTCTAAGCATGTCCTAGCAACCTAAATTATTGATGATATTACCAGGTTGTACAAATTCAACAACTTTATGTCATCACCTTTTCCCTCAGTTTTTGTTGCTCATAGCAATGAATTGAGAAAAATTTGGCATGATTGATTTGGTCATTTAAACTATTCTCATTACAACAACTATGTAATCAGGAAATGAGGACTTGTCTTCCTCTCATCTCTTGTAGAGATGGTGTTTGTCTCGGGTGTGTTCTTAGCAAACATCATTGGGCTAGTTTTGAAAAATGTGCCTCTTAGAACGCCTTGACCCCCTTGTAACTTGTTCAGAGTGATTTGTGAGGTTCACTTACTTTTGATTATTTTTATGGCTTCAAGTATTTCTCAAATTTCATTAATGACTTATCCAAATGCACTCGGGTTTACTTTTTAAAACTTAAGAGTTAAGTTTTAACAAGTTTTTGGCCTGCGTGGCCCTATACACAAGTTAAGAACAAATAATGGAGGCAAGTATGTAAGAAACAAATTTACCAATTACTACACTGCATAGGGAATTCATATGCGACATATTGTTCCATATACACCACAACAAAATGATGTTTCCGAGAGAAAGAATCACGCATTAAAAGAAATGGTTAATTGTATGATCCAATCTAAGGGATTAAGTCTTCATTTTTGGGCCAAAGCCATTAATTGTGCCAATTGCATAGTCAATCACACTTCCACCATGTCTCTAAAATATATAACACCAGAAGAAGCACAAAGTAACATTAAATTAGATGTAATTCATTTTCATGTGTTTGGTAGTGAAGCATGGGCTCACATTCCCGATGAAAAATGGAAAGCATTACAGCCCAAGAGTGAGAAGTGTATATTTGTTGGATATTCTGGAGATGTAAAAGGTTATAGACTTCTTCAACCAAAATACAATGATATTATTATTAGAAGAGACATTAAAGTTTATAAAAATCTCTTGTCTTGCAATCCTAATTCAATGTTTGTGCCATTTTTGGCCTACGCACCACCTTTGGTGATTGTGCCACCTTCTACTCCTAACTTCTTTGATAGTGTTCCTACTCTGAATTCTTCTGATGATGATGACATTGAGGATAAAAATCCACCTCGGCCTGGTTAGTTTCATCTAGTTTCACCAACACAAACCGCTTTCTTGATGGGTCCATACAACATGTGAAGTAACTCGTGATCTTGTAGGTGATCCTGGATATTAGTGTTGAACACATTCATAGTTCCAGCAAGTCTATTCTATTTTTTGTCAAGTTTCAAAGACTCATGATCCATAAACATTTGTAGAAGCTTCAGGTCATCTAGATTGGGATGCAATTATGGATGAATACTATCATTTTTTAATGGTGAACGATACTTGGGATCTTGCACCTCTTCTAAAAGGAACAAAACTTGTCAGTTGTAAATGGGTATATATAACTAAGTATGCATCCAATGGAAGTGTTGGAAGACTTAAGGAAATGTTAGTTTCCAAAGGATTTTCCCAAGTTAAAGGAACTTACTACAATGAAACCTTTTCCCATGTCACCAAAATGAACTTCATCTGCCATGTTATTTCCTTTCTACTTCACATAAATAGGAGGTCCATCAAATGGATGTCAAGTATTCCTTCTTGCATAGAGATTTTCAAGAATAAATTTACATGGAACAACCTCTTGGATACGTTAATAATGACTCCATCCTTGGTTGTCTCATTAAGAAATCTCTGTATAGCCTTAAGTAATCTGTTCGAGTTTGGTATACTAAAATGGATAGCTTTCTCTTTAACGCTATTTTTTATAGATGTTATTCAGACAACAATGTATATACCAAGAAATTAAGAAACCATCTCATCATCCTTGTTCATTATGTTAATGATTGTATTCTTACTAGTAGTGACCCTAAACTTTTAACCCATGTGAAATGCATTCTTAAGAATAAATTTGAAATGATAGACTTAAGACATCTGCATTATTTTTTTGGCCTCCAAGTATTGCAAACCAAAGAAGGAATTTTTCTTTCTCGGTCTAAGTATGCGTGTGACCTTCTTCTTCGCTTTCACATGGATGGTTGTGAACCAATTGTTAAATTTACGGCATCATGAATCATTCTCTAGGTCAATCTTGTGTGTCAAGATTGAGCCTCGTGTGTCGAGGTAGTGCCTTATAGGATCCTGAGTTGGACTTAGGAAACTTTGAGAAGAATCTTGAGTTGGACTCAAGAATGGTTAAGCTTCATGTCTTGAGGAAAGTGCTTTGTTTGTCAAAGTGATGATGTTGTACAATCTTGTTAGTCAAGGCTAAGGTCTTGCGTGTCAAGACAAATCCTCATGTGTTGAGGTGATGCTTTGCATGTCGAAGCACGTATGGTGTGTGATGTACTATTAACCATGGTTGATATATTAAGTCTCCTCTAGAGATTGGACACCTCTAGATTGAATTAATTTAGCATATAACCACTTGGAACAATAGTAGAACAATATGATCACATCATTGTGAAAATATCCTTAGTATATTAGATATGATAAATAAGCTGGCACATGTGGACCATGTAGATAAGACAAGAGATAAAGATAAGATGTGATAATATATGAGAGAATTCGAATTGCACATAAAATAATTAATTAAGAGAGAAATTTGATTTATTAAACTTCAGTGAAGACTTCAGTAAATCAAAGGAGAACTTGAATTGATCACTACAGTGATGTTAACAAGAAAGAATCAGTTAAAGAGAGTTAACTAAGTGATAACAAAGAAGATCTAGTTAATTGAAGTGTTATTCATGATGACACTTATGCTAAACTAAAAGACGAAACTTATGTTAAACTAAAGGATGATACTTGAGTTGCGACACTTGCATGACAACACTTAAGTTAGATACCTAACTAAGTGGGAAAGATTTCAGTTAAGGGGCAAGTTCATCCTAAGAATCAGTTCAGTGAGTTAATGCACTGCATGAATAGTGGGGTAGTCTTCTTCACGCAAGATTGATACATCCAGATGGAGGGAAAGTTCTTCATGAAGTCAAAAATAGAATCCGATGCATGTGAAGAATGAATAAATATGTTATACATGATTGATGAAATTAGTGTGAAGCGAATTCTCTTCTTCCTTAAAGTCAAGGCGCATCTATTTGTGCAGGATATTATTCTGAGTCTCTCTTCTTTATCTTTCTCTTTATCTATAATTGCACTGGGGGTGCTTGATGTAAAAGACATTCTCTGTTATCTATCAATATAATAAGGAAGGTTTTGTTGGGGTTTTCTCCCTCAAGTCATAGAGGGTTTCCTTAGGGTAAATTCATGTGTCGAATGTGATTGAATGTGATTGTTTATGTTCATGATTATTATTTGATTTCAATTACTATTTTGTTTCGGAATTAAAGATAAAAAAATTAACATGGTATCATATATAAGGGCATGAAAGAGATAAGTTCAACAATCAATCTTGAGCCTACGTAGATCCTGAGTGTGCACAGTACTTGAAGAACAATGGCCCCAATCTTAGTGAGATTAGAAGACCATCTTGAAGGTACTTCGAACTTCAATACTTGGAAGGCCAGGATTTTGAATATCCTGGAAGAGCATGATTTGGATGGATATATATCCATTGTTATTGAAGAGCCTACTACTAATGCAGGGCGCACCAACTTCAAGAAGAATCAATCCAGGGAAAAGAGGATTATTTATGATTCCTTTAAAGACAACTTGATTACCATGATTACTCCATTGAAGACTGCAAAGGAACGCTTCAACACTTTGAAAAATATTTATGAGAAGAAGGCGTCAAGTAAAAAGAGAGCATTAAAGAACAAGCTTCGAAATCTGAAGATAGAAAAGGATGAAGTTATGGCTCCCTTCTTCACAAAGATATCTTAAGTAAGAGATAAAATCTTTAGCATTGGTGCGACGATCAATGATGATGATCTCATTCAAACCACTATCGATGGTCTTCCATCTTCATGGCTACAGAAAATGGTCGAGAATTGAAACCTAAATTTGAGAGACCATGGCATGATTTCATAGAAGAAGAAGGGTGAATACAAAGTAAGTATATTGGATATAAAGAAGAGAACCTCGCTCTTGAAGCATAGATTAAAATAGGTAAGAAATCTCACAAGAAATTCTCTCATCAAAAGGAGAATGATTTAAGAACTGATATGCACGTGGCCAGGAAGCACGAGGGGGAAAACAGTTCGACTGAATGAGTCAGCTCTATTATGGAAGAAGCTTAAGAAACAGAATGCGCAAAGCAGGAATACACTACACATACAGAACACAATATACACAGACAATATGCAGGAATGCGAACTGGTATTCTATTACTAGATATGAGATCATCGATTGATTCTATGATTCTATATTACAATATTTTACATGCTTATATAGAGAGTGCCGAGATGCTTGGGTGTTTTCCCGTTACGTTTAGTTACAAAATAATTTAGAACGATTCGACAGTTCAACCGTTACAGTTGAATGGAAGATAGAGAAACAGTCTGTCGAAGTTTAACAGTCGCGAGTAGATCGACGCTGCATGTCGATGTCACAAAATTGTGAGGTCGCGAAACTTGTCGAAGCCGCAAAGTTGTCGAAGCCATGTCTAAGTCGAAACTTGTCTAAGTTGTGTCGACGTCAATGACTTGTCGCAGATGTGTCAAAGTTAGTATCCGACAATAATTCCAACTACGATGTGGATCAGACCTCCTTCCTTAACAAACAATGGTCCCCATTGTTTTCTCATGAAGGTGAGGAAACTTGTCGGTCAATTCAGTAGCAGAGTACCACTTTCCTTGCGCTGGGATCTGTACGACTTTAGAAACGTAAAACAAGGGAATTGTGTTCGTCCTTGTATGGCATACTCGTCGTCCCACAAAGGTGTTGTAAGGAAGAGGCCACTGAACATCTGGATTGATGTCGTCGAGTTCTGTTGTCGGTAAGTCATTTTGTTCCAATAATGGTGCATGGTATGGTCAAAGTAGATCCACATTGAATACTGGATGCAGACCTAGGCACGCAGGAATTTCAAGCTGGAAATCGTTTTCTCCAATATATCGAATAATACTATATGGACCATATCGCAAAGGTTTGAGCTTCTTGAATGGACCAGTGAAGCGCTCCTTCTTGAGATGTAACCAGACCTTATCCCCAATTTGGAATGAATGAGGAATACAATGCTTATCGTGTCAGGCCTTAGATTTCTCGTTTACTCGTTGCAACATTTCATGTTCTTACTTCTGGATGTCGCAGATCTGATCTCGAAACTTCAAGGCTTTATCAACTTCTCGCTAGTTGTAGTCGGTGTCAGAGTTTGACTGTGTTGAGGAGCTGATCCAGTCGATAGGCGCCGAGGGTTGAAATACCTAACAAATATCAAATGGACTATTTCCTGTAGAGCTGAGCTGAGAACAATTGTAATTGTGTTATATCTATGGAATACTTTCATCCCATGTGTGTCGATGCTTGTGGTTGTACATGCAAAGCAGTTGTACGACCAAGCGATTCACAACTTCCGTCTATCTGTTGGTATGAGGATGGAAAGTTGTCGACAATGAGAGTCGTGTGTCCAGCTGTTTCCAGAGAGTCTTCCAAAAGATGTTGACGAATCAGGCTTCTCGGTCAGAAGTAATGGTTGTGGGTAGACCAAAGTGTTTCCAAACATGTGTGAAGAAGAGCTGAGCAGTATGTTGCGTTGTCATGGTCTTCTTGCATGGTATGACAATGGCAATCTTGGAAAATATGTCAACTACTACTAAGATTGCATCGTGCTGATGTTTGGTAGTAGGATATCCCATCAAGTAGTACATATAAATATATTCCCATGGTCTATTAGGAACTGGCAGAGGTGTGTACAATCCATGTCGTCGATTAGGCGGTTTAGCAATGGCACAAACCACGCATGATCGAATGTACTTGTTGACATCAGTTTTAAGTGTAAGCCAAAAGAAATACTTCTAGAGAATATAAAGTGTCTTCACTACTCCAAAGTGTCATGCAATCTTGTTGTAGTGCGCGTCCCAAATGAGTTGATTTCGATGCCCACCGGTCGGTACACAAAGCTTTCCAAGCTTGTATAGCAAGGTGTCTTTCAGGAAGTAGTCGGAGGTCAACGACTTGTCAGTCTGAAGATGTCGATAGACTGGTGAAAATTTGATGTCGTCCTGATACAATTGAGTCCAAGTGGTCGTGTTGTAACTCTGCATACTCATCACTATGAAAAGGAGAGTAATGGGTGGTCGACTCAAACAATCGGTGGAGGCGTTAGCTTTACCTTTCTGATACTTAATCACCAACTTGAATTGTTGTAGGTAATTAATCCACTTAATTTTTCTAGTTGTCTGTACTTTTGACTGGGTCAGAGTGAAATGTAGAGGCTTATGGTCAATAAGGATGACCGTTTCCTTTCCAATGATGTAATGCCTCCATTGCTTGAGATCTTGCACAATGGCGTACAGTTCTTTTTCGTACCTCGAATATCTTCTAACTGTGTCATTAAAAGTTTTGGAATGAAAAGCGACTGGGTGACCAAACTGAGTGATCACTGCGCCCAAGGCATAGTCTGATGCATTCCTCTCAATATCAAAGGGATGATGCAAATCAGGTAACACAAGTACTGGTGCAATGCAGAGCTTGTGCTTGAGTTGTTCAAAATATTCTTGTTGTGTCGATGTCCATTTGAAGACAGTTTTTCCATTTCCCTTCGTCAACTGATTCAAGGGCTAGGCTATGCGACTGAAGCCAAGTATGAATCATCGATATAAATACGCCAAACCAAGAAAACTTCTTAGTTCTTGAATGGTTTAAGGAATGGAGCAATATTTGAGGATCTGTACTTTGTCTAGATCGATGTGAATGCCTGCAAAGTCAATTACATACCCCAAATATTTGATGTTGTTCATCGCAAAGGTACACTTGTCCATGTTCAAATAAAGCCGATGTTGCTGGAGAGTGTCGAGGACTTGTCGAAGTTGTCCGACGTGTTCTTCCCATGATCGACTGAAAATCAGTATGTCGTCAAGATAGACAATGACCCATTTGTCGATGAAAGGTCACAGAATGTTGTCCATGTAACGCATGAAGGTCGCAGGTGCATTGGTTAAGCCGAAAGGCATGACTAACCATTCAAACAATCCTTCCTTGGTCTTGAAAGCAGGTTTCCACACATTTGAGGGCTCGATTGGAATCTGATGATATCCCAACTTGTGGTCGATCTTAGTAAAGAATTTAGCACCTTTCAAACAATCGATGAGCTTGTCTATCCACGACAAAGGGTAGCGATTATTTAGCGAAATTTTGTTGAGTGCCCTGTAGTCGATGCACATACGCAAAGTCCCGTCTTTACTTGGAACGAGGGCGGTTGGACTTCCACAAGGAGAGAAGCTGGGTCGAATATGACCTTTGTCGATCAAATATTGGATTTGTCTACGAATCTCTTCATTTTTTAGAATGGATCTTCTGTAAACAGATGCGTTAGGAAAAGAAGAACCAGCAGCAAGTTCAATGGAGTGTTTTACCTGGAAATGTTGAGGTACTCCATCTAGCTCTTGGAATAAACTCCCATAGTCGTTGAGAACATTGTCGATCAACTACTTCTGTCAGGAGCTGCACTGGTCGGTAAGTCAACTCGTCGCTGCAGTCTTCCTAGAATGTTGTGGTTTGATCATATTAACGCGAACTTCTGAGCATGATTGATGAGATTCTTTGTTTGTTTAGCAGAAATCATTGAGACCATTGGTGTAGGTCGTCGCTCTGGAATGTTGTACCGTCAATTCTGGATTTTGATAATCACCTTCTACCGTCGTGACTGATAACTTCCATGGGGATCCCATAGGTAAGGTTTCCCAAACAAGGCGTTGGCTACGGAGAGTGTTGCTACATCGCAGAGTACTTCATCTTCAAAAGGATTTATGAATTAGGTGAGTTTTCATTTTCAGGTGATCCGTAATTCCTGTCCATCCTTCATCCAACCGATGGTGTAAGGCTGAGGATGCGGAGTGGTGACAAGACCTAGCTTATTTACAAGATCTTTAGAAATGAATTTCTTCTGGCTGTCGGTGTCCATAATCAGATGTAATGGGTTGTGCTGGACCCATATCTATGTATGGAACAGTCTCTCTCGTTCCTCCTCGTCGACGATAGTTGAGGCTGTTGGAGTGGTCGATGTCAATGTCAGAAGGGTCATTGCGTCTGGACCGGATTCTTCCCCCATCTTGTCCAACGCGTCGGATGTCGACACTTTTGCCAAAAATTTATTCCGAGCTTTGCATTCATACGTATCATGCCAAGATGAGTGGTGGTAATCGCACCATTTCTCATTGGGTGGTTGTTTTCTACGTTCCCTTTTCTGAAAAAGGTTTTTTTCCGTGATCTAGATTTGGCGAAGCCGGTTGAGAATATTTTGACTTGTTGAAGTCAGTTGATGTCTTCTTGTCGGTGGTCATCCTGATGTCGGCTTTTACGCGAAGCGTGCTTTCCCTTTCTGCTTGGTTTCAAGTTTGATGGCATAGTGGAATGCATCCACAAGTGTATTGACAGTCAGAAATTCCATCCCCTGCTGAATGTACTGGGACAATCTGTTGATGTACTTCAGAACAAGAAATTTCTCTTCTTCTTAAACGCAAAGTCTAGCCATGAGTCGATAGAACTCGTCGGTGTGACTCTGTATTGATTGGTCTTTCCATTGCCTTAGATGCTGCCACTTCTTATACTACTGCTCAAGGTACTTGGGAGGGTAAAATTCCTTTCGGATGTGTTCGACGAATTTATCCCATGTGTCAATGGGGTATCCGCTTTTGTCCATATTTGTCGAGAGGTTATCCCACCAGCAGTGCACAGATGTTGACATCTTTAAGGCTGCAATGGTGATCTTGTCAGCTTCTGAGAGTTGATTAACAGAGTAATAGGATTCCAATTGTTGCACCCAATTGTTGACAGATTTCGCGTCAATCTTGCCTTCAAGATTCGATATGTCTAGATTCATTTGCACTTTGAAGGGGCTGGTTTTATCGGAGTGATTTCTCGTTGAAAATCCTCTTGATGTCGAAGCCGATCGTGTGATAATTTCATTGAACTGTTAAAACATTTCAGTTTGTTGTCGAGTCAGCGCTTGCTCAATAAGTTGTGCTATCTCGTTGGCTGCATGTCTATTGTCTATTTCTTATGGCATTTCTAGAGGTAGCGCTTGCTTGGATTGCTGAGATTGTGAGCGTGTTTGAACAGGCATAAGTCGGTAACTTCGCTGGAAGTGTCCACGCAAAATTAAGCATGAACAAAGCTGAGTGCTCTGATACAAATCCATGGGGCCATCATTTCCCAGTTGTATTGAGACAATGCCGAGTTGAGGGCTTTGGTACAACTAGGCACACCGTCAGGGCAGGTAGCAGAAAGGAAAAGCATCTTGGAGGAGTTGGAGACCCAGCTAGTAGAGTTGGAGCAAGAAGCGACAAAAGTCACTGAAGTGACTGCACAATTTTGGGGCAGCGTAGTCCAGGATGAGCAATTGGAGAAACTCACCAAGCTAGCGTAGGAGGCAGAAGGACAGCTAGCAACAATGCAGGCTTCACTCAGAGCACTGCCACTAACGGTTCAGGTCACCAAGTCTGCGGAGCTGAAGGAGTTACAACAACGAGTTGAAAGGGCACAAGAGTGTAAACAGAAGAGCAACACGCAGTTAGATGAGTTCCAATATGTTGGTTTGCAGCTTTCGATCAAGGAATTTTCTGCGCTGCAGGCCATGCAGGAAGGTAAGAAGAAGGTTGCTGATAAGTTGATCAAGCATCCATTAGCGCAGGACTTGACAGAGAGTCAGGAGATCGCTGTGACGGTTAAGGAGCAAGCCAAGGAGATCAATCAGCAATACGAAGACTTCAGGCTAAAGATCAATGAGTACACCATGTCCAGTTGACGTGGCTCGAGGGCGAGCCACAAGATTGTGTTGGGGACCTATTGGCATGCAGGTTTGGATGAGTCAACTTCGCAGCATCGCGGATGCTGCACAAGGTCAAAGATGTCGCACAAGGAGGAAAACAATGCACAAGTCGGAAATAACATTCTTTTATGTATTTTTGGGTCATTTTGGACCGCATTGTGCGGGTTAGGGTCATTCTTTTTGTAGATCTTGTTAAGAAGTAGTTAGGCGGTTGTTTAAGTGGACTATGGATATAAAGGCACAAGCCTATAAATAGATGTAGAATTGCAAGTGTTAGAATAAGCATAAGTGATGGATCGAAGAGTCATTGTCATGATCGGATAGAAGAATTGCACTTTTTTTGGTCTGTTAATCTGGGTATGTGACAGACGAACTGTGTTGATGTATCTGTGTTTTGTTGCAAAGGTTAATATAACATGACGTAGTTTGAGCATAATCATTGTGTATTTTCCTGTTATGAATTTGATATATATCTGTGATATGAATAGGTGAATGATGCGATGTTTCCTTGTTCTGAATGATGTTATACTACTAGATCTATTGCGCATTAATGGTTTTATTGATAATGAGATCTGTTGAATGATGATGCGATTATGTTTAATGCATAAGCTGAATAGTTAGATTTGTTGAATAATGTTTCACTAAATCAATAAGTAGATGCATAAGGTCCTCCTTCATTCAGTGGAAATGTGGTTCCGTCAACTCTCCCTCGATCGTCTCGAGTGAGACTTCATCTGCTCTGCAGGTGTTGTCGGATAGAGTAAAACCTGTCTAGGCCAGTTCTCAAGGAGATCGCGGTGGTTTGGGTGTCGACAAAGTGAGGAACCCCTGTCGACTGGGTTTGTGTCAACAGTGATGTGCCCCATGCCTGCATTGGGATATGTGCCCCTTTGTACCCATTGTTCTAGTTCAGAATTGCAGAGTCTTGCCTATGGGAGCTTGAAGAAGAGTTTCTCTAGTTTATTCCTCAAATATTGTGGCAACCATTAAAGTCTGATATGCAGGTTTGAACCATTCATCTTCAGGAAGAACATGATCCACCAAATTTAATGCAAAGAGGAGTGCAATTTTGAAAAGAGTTTGTGGGGAGTTTGAGCAAAGATGAGAGTAGTAGTGTGGTTGCGCCATTTATGAAAGATACCAAATGATGTGATGTCATTCATGAGCTTTCAGATGCTCAGTTTAATCTTTGATTTCTGATCCATCATCCTCTTTCTTCATCTCATTCTCTCATTGAGTGATTTTACTTGGTAATGTCCTTAAGACCTTGTTGAGGCCATCCCCAGCCTTAATGTTAGATTTCGTGACCCCCTGATCATGTTTGGAAAAGCGTGAAAGAAGACAAGTTGATGCAGACTATAGTAGCGCACTTCCTCTCTTGATCTCCAAACCCTGTCAAACCTTCCCTAAAATCATGTATCTTTTGCATATCAGTATATTGGAGGAAAAACATAGGCCAATCACCTTCTGATTGTACCCCAAGTTAGTGGAAGGATCTAGTTTTCATATGCTGGTGTACCCAGGAAGTTTTGGAGTAGACTTCAGCGACAGCTATTGTCGAAACATAAATGGTCCCAGTACTTTGTGCAAAGGATTCTGAAGCTAGCTTATCCCATGTTGTCTAAGTTGTTGCACATCTGATCTCAGTCACATCAAAGAAAAAAAATCCACCTTGGTAAGAAGTGGGAGGATTTAATTGTGCCCAGAACTAGTCTTGACAATTCTAGCCTAATACTAGTTACTAGTTTTGAATTTTTCTGACTTGTTCTTTTGCAATTGAGTTAATATCTCCCAAAAATACTAATTGGGGATATTACAATTTTGTTTAATATTTTGAAATGCAATGTGACTATTTATATTAGATTGTTTTTACTCTTTTGAAATGTAATTGAAGACTATTCTTAAACTAAATGGGTACTATCTAATTAGGATATCCATATTACATTATCTTCATTCTTTTGAAATGCAATTTAGTTATCCCTAAACTAAGCGGCAAGGACTAGCTACTACGTAGCACTTGCTACTTAAGATATTAAGTGACTTAGATTTTAATTAATAATATATCATATAATCAAAAAGTTATGAATTTTGTAACGTCCCCACCCTTGGACCCAATGCAAGGAAGGGAACCTGATGCCATTCTATGGGGATTTTATATAAACTCAGCCATATTCATTAGATTCACGGCCATAAAAGAGATGTGTGTAGATGGAAATGAAACAAACATGCACAGTGGAAATGAACTCATCCACACACATATTACATGACTGTTATTCAATTTAACACAGCCAACAAATTAATACATTTGCAGAAGTAATTACATAAGAAAATACTCATCTTGATGTAATGTTGTCCCAACAACTAGCTATGCAGCTGCAACATTCCTCCCAACCATAGGTCTCTACCCAACCTGTATTATTTCAGCACTCAGAGACCACCCCCGAGTTGGGCATGATATCTACATGGAACTTGGGACTCCCAAACCCTGCATGGCCAAAGCAATGGATACCCATCTCAACCCCAACATTCTTTTACACACAATAGCTCAAAACTGGCATGCATACATAATTCAACCATGGATTCACATAATAGGGTCTATGGGTTTTCCCCAAAACGTAGGCACACCAAAAACGGATTGTGGGAAGAGGGAATCAACCCTAGGGAAGAAAATCGATTTCTCCCACAGATGTATGAGCATTCAGTGGGCCAAAACGACCTCAATTAAACCCCAAATCGTTTCCCCTCTCTTCCACACTGTTAACCACAACAAAAACGCCCTTCCTAGCTAGGAAAACGAAGGTAAACACAGGAAATTCATGGAGGGAAATGCCTAGGAAGCTCTAAACTCGTGAGAGAGCAAACTGATGGTTGAATAATGGCTTGGGGAGCAATTTTGTGGCCCTTTTCTTGCCCAAGAATCCAAACATGAAAATCTAGGAAGGGTGGCTTGCCCATACTCAAATTTGGACAGCCATACCTCCCATTCCCCAAGTCATTAACTACCTCAACCAACTCTTGGGAGAAATCAATGATTGGGTACAGAAGTTAACATGGGTAGTTGAGGGTTCATGGGTTCTCTCATTGACACTTGGCTTGACTTGATTGGCTCAAGGGTTTGAATATTTTCCTCCCAATTCCTTGTAACATCATGCCCCCATCTCTTGTTGCATTGCATAGCTAGTTGTGGGCATTTATATTAAGATGCATATTTACAATTCCCATGGTTCACTAGCACATGGGTAGCATAATATCAAATACTTGCCTCTTCTAGATCGAGAGTCCACTAGTGGGGCCTTGGCCTTGAGCTCCACGCTAGGAATCAGACATAATATGCATACATTATTTACGTTATAGCCCAAAATATTACAAGGGTCAAAATGGGGGACATTACAAATTTGTGTTTATATTTTATTTTAATGTATTAGGTGTTCAAGGACAAAAGCATTAATTGTTCAAGGACAATTTTGAAATTAAACTCACTTTTCTAGTCATATCTTTTTCTTTTTAGTCACATCAATAAATATGTTTTTATTAATTTGCTTTCTAGACAACTTTTCATTTTAACTTAACCATAGTTACATAGATTTTAGTGCAAGAGGTGAGTTGTAAATATACCTTCCCCACAAAATGACTAACTCATAATATTTTTTTATATCTCTTAGGAATCCCATTTTAGACCTCAAAATTCCCCTAATGCTAACATTTTGGATGGGTTAAATTCAACTAACCGTGAAAAAACAGGCTCTCTCTTTCTTGGAACCAGATACCCTCCTTAAAAGATTTCTTATAATTTACAACAATGTGAAACTGATAATAAATAAAACATTTGGGTACAAGAGATATGTCATAATTCTTTGTCCAATTCGATTAGATCCATTAGGACAAATATAAGGTAGGAGGCCAAATACCATTAAATTGACAGATTATCGCCTTGGATTCGTAATATGAAAGGAGGTTGGAACTATCTCCTCTGTTACCTCTAGTAATGGAACCTCCTCGGATTTTTCCACAATATACACATTGGACAGATGTATCGTCACAACTGCAATGGGTTTATATCCATTGAATCCTTAAAACAAAAACCATTGAATCCTTACCAATGTCATAATCTAAAATAAAACAATGATCATCCAACTACTTTCAACATATAGAAGGTGTTGTTAGGCCACCGGAATTCCCCTTTTTCTCTACAATTTTAGCTTAATTGATGCAACTTGTTCCACCAATTGAATTTGCAATGTGATGTTCTTTCCATCATACGATATCACCAAAATTTGAATGGTCTCCACATGATCAGAGTCGCCTTTGTTTCCAAATTAACCCTTAGAAAAATCATTAACCATCCCAATAGGAGGATTGATAAGTGTTTTTCAAACACCTATAAAAAAGACTCGCTCTTTCTTGGAACCAGGGACCCTCCTCAAAAAAAAATTGATAATTAGAAACAATGTGAAACTGGACAATAAAAAAAACCTTTGAACACATATATATCTCATAGTTCTTTGTCCAATTCAAATAGAGTCAATAGGAAAAATATAAGCTAAGAGGCCATAAACCATTAAACTGATACATTATCACTTGGATTCATAATATGAAAGGAGGTTGGTGTTAGAATATCCAACAATACTGAGAGGGGGGGGTGAATCAATATTGTCTTATTTTTCCTTTTATTAAAACAATTAGTACAAGAAACACAAATAATCAAACAAGTTAGGACACAAGATTTTAACGTGGAAACCTCAAAGAGAAAACCACCAACTCATACTCATTAATAAGATGAATTTTACAAAAAAAATTATCTGCTACTACAGAAAGGATGCAACTACACCCCAGATTTTTCCTGCTGCTACAGACAAGGATGCTACTACACCCTGGATATTATGTCTGTTGTTACAGACAAGGATGCAACGACACCCCGGACCTTCTTCCTGTTGCTACAGACAAGGATACAACGACGCCTTGTTTTTCAGCTTCTACTAGAAGGACGCTACGACCCCCTACAGGCCTTTTTCCTACCCTAGCACCACCCTACCTCCCTAATCTAACTTCTTCAAATCATCCAGAACATCCTTTCTTCAGTCCTGGAAGTTCATTGGTCTCGGCCTGTTCTTGCTGCTGCTTCAACTAAGACACCGAAGACACTCTGACCTTCTAATTCGAATCTTCTTTTAAATACATTATTCATGCCTCTTGAAAACTTCATACCCTCTCAACTAGTACCTCTTCAAACTGGACAGACACATCTCATAAACATGCCTTTTCAAAACAAGCTCATACCTTTCTCCTTCACGCCCCTTCAAATCTTTGTTTTTAATAAACTTGTAATTCATAACTCTATTTATGTTTATCAGTCATGAATTTCCGCAACAAAAATCTTTCCAAAATTGCCTCTCCGCAATGACTTATGCAACAGAAATCATTTCGCAATTGCCTTTCTGCAAACTATTTTGCCGCAATGACCTTTCCGCAATTTCCTTTCCACAAGTGTTTTTCCGCAATTTCCTTTCCACAGGTGTTTTTCCGCAATTTCCTTTCCGCGGGAGTTTTTCCGCAACGAATTTTCCTCAATCTCCTTTCCGCAGTGATCGTGGACCATCTGATCTTGATCAACGATGGATTCTCTTTCCCCAGCTTGCGGATTGTGGAACTGTATTTCGACTTTAACAAATTGTCTTACGCAATTTATCTTTCCTTAATTCTCTTTCCGCAGTCGGGTTGCGGATTGTGGATTGCGGACATGCCTTCAACTTTTCTCGAAATGGGCTTTTGCAATTTCCCTCCCGCAATTCCTTTTCCGCAACTTTTTACAACCATTGATTTCTTGCGGGTTCTTTCCTGACCGTCGATCTGAGATCAGATTCGGATCTCACCTTATCTTTGTGGATCCGTTATCTTCCTTACACCTTTCTCTTGCGGAATTTCTCTGGAGCATCATATCTCTTGCGGCTTTGATCTCGTCTGTCGATCTGCTGTCTCCGGCGGAAATTCACTTAATCTTGTGGATTTCTTATCTTTCGTTCACGTTCACGTCGTGATCTCTTTCCCATCGTTGATCCATATTTTCTCCTTTAATCTGGATCGTCCAAATCTCTACAAACTTCAATCTTTACAACTCTACGATTCTACATTGATTGATCAGAGAATCAATCAATCACTCAATCGATCATCACTGGACTCGATTCCCTTGCTGGATCTGCACATCGACTCTGTGGTTTTACACACATAGAGATCATTCATACATCCGCTGCAACCTTCAATCCGCAAAATCCCTTACTTCAGGCTACGCATACACGCAGCGATTAATCAAGCATTTACATAGATATCCCAAACTATCAATTGATTCATTGATACAAAGATACACAAATATTCAACTGTTAACACTTCGGACATAGATTCATGCGTACACACAGAGACAACTTAATTAGCTTTCTTTATTCACACAGGAACCTGATACAAACATGGTCGCTTCATACTAGCACTAAAACGCCACCATGTTTCTTTTACATGCCACATCATCATACATGCTATGTCATCACCTCCTTTGTATTTCACTGAGTTCACCTTGCCATCATGTTGGTTATCCCTTTATCATTATTGAACTCCTTTGACATCAATGACAACTATATCCAACAGTTGGAACTATCTCCCATGTTACCTCTAGTGATGGAACCTCCTCATATTTCTCCACAATATACACATTGGGCATATGTGTCATCACAGCTACCTTGGATGAGAAGGGTACATGCTTACCTCCTCCTTCACCACTAAGACTTGAAGGACCATGGATAAAATTGAATCATTACCAAAAGAATGATCATCCAACTACTTATAAACATATAGAAGGTGTTGTTGGGCCACTGAAATTCCCCTTCAATTTTAACTTAATAGATGTAACGAGTTCTAGCGATTGAATCTACAATGTGATGATATTGTCAACATACAATCTCACCAAAATTTCAATGTTCTCCACATGATCAATGTCACCTTTATTACCACTTTAACCTTAAACAAAATGACCAACCATCCTAACAAGAGGATTAATAAGTGTTTCATCAAACACTTTTAATGTAGGGATTTCATTAAACAAATTGCATATAAACCATTAACGTTTTGTTAAACATTATTCTTCCTAGGATTCCTTCCAGCATTTGTCCACAACCTTGTACCAAGAAAACAAATAATACTTGCATTGCTAACAAAGAAAGATAACCATGCCAATCCTATCTCATTTTTAAAAAATTTAATTATTAATATGTAGGAAGTGCTCATAATAATTGTAAAAACATTTGCACTATTTTGGAGTTTGTACAGGTGTGTATCGGTGATAGTATATGTGATCAGCTCCGTTTGCACATGGTAGGTACTAGGTAGGTAGCTTAGTTGGTTTATGTGATGTTTAGTTCGTTGTTGTGTTTATTTTCATAAAGTTTTTTATCTTTATTCATCCAAACTGAATTGTTGGGATCATGGAACCAACATGTTTTTGACAACACTTAAATATATATAGAAATATATATTTATTTAATTTTTTTTAAATAAGTTTTTTTTTTTAATTTATTTTAATGACCAACTTTGTCATAGACTTCCTGGAAAGGTTTTGGACAGCTGGAAAGGTTTTGGATAGTTAACTTGTTTCTTTAACCCAAAAGGACCTCAACCTAACACCTAACTATGGAAATACTTGAGGAAATTTAATTTTGATTGTCATTGTCACCAATATATTTCATCTAAAATATTTCAAAAGTTTTTTTTTATGTTTTATTTTATTTTTTTGGTTTTTTTTGTTTGTTTTTATTTTGAATGGATTTTTACATCGATAGGTGTTTATATCTTAGAATTTGAGGTAGATTATTATTTATGCTTTTATTAGATATTTTATGGTGTTGTTCAAAATTAAAAATAAACAATTATAAAAAATATGAAGAAAAATAATGATAAACAACCCATTTAATTAAGAAAAGTAACATGTAATTGAAGCAAGTGATTACAATTAAGCATGAAGAACAAGTAACAGAGAATCATAAACAGATAACTATACTTCTCCATAATGTAAAACCTCGAACATCTAAAACCATCGCCACCCACTCCACATGAACAAAGACACACGATCAAGGTGGCCGCTCCCTTCGTATTGATAATTTTATCGGCAGTTGAAGAGCAGGAGGTGGAAGATGTCAAGATGCATGAGGCCGCAGGGGAAGGTACCCACTCCTTGGTTTAATCCATCATCATGGCCTTAGAGATTGAGCACGCCTCTACACCAGTGGGGACCACGACGATATCACGCCTTCTTTGATGTCAACTTACACTGAGCACAAAATCTGTGAGACCGTGATGAGGTCACAGGCCATTACCGATTCAGAAACAAATACGCAGGCCAAGTCTGACAACTCTGTGGCCTGCTGGTTAGCGCTTAAGTGATGCCAGCCTGGGTTGGTCCAGGCCTGGTGTGCAAACGCAGGCAGTTAATGTGCACGAGTGGGCGATACCTGACTTGATATTGATAAGGATGGCTCGGCTCAGTACTGAGGAATCTGTGTAGCAGATTGTCTGAGGTGGAGCAAATTGAAGATGAGTTGCAAAGGCCACTTCTGATATAATTGGCAGAGGCCACTTCTGACAGGGACCTTCAGGAATCAGGTGCACGCAAGACAGCAGATTCCTCTGATCACCTATGACCTAAATTGCTACAGGTCGACCCTCCACTGGAGGCATTTGTACTTGACTGAGGCGTTGGTGGATGTAATTTGGCGATCAATAAGCGTCCAGCAGCATAGCATTAAATTTGTTCATTGTATACAGCTAAGGCCAGTGAATCTGCCTTGCAAATAGAGTTGGACAGTCTGCCTTTGCAAATAGAGTTAAACAGTAAACCCTACTAAGACAACCAACAGTGTGGAGATTGATGAACTGATATCATCTCTAATCTAGTTGGCTCTTGGTTCTCATTTATTCTTTGATATGATATGGTGTACCTTGCCATAACATTAAATCCATCACATAAGCACCCTTGAATAATCCTACCACTTACCTCTTAGGTGTCACTTAATGAAAGTTTCTCAAATAAAAGTTTGGACACTTTGTCTTTTTAAATCTTCAATTAAATTCATGGGTTGTGTGCTGCATTGTCAATCTTTGCAGATATCACAAGAAATGCCATTGCATTTAGTTTCCACACTTACTCACACTCGTCATAATGCCATTTCCTTTGTTATATTTGCCTCCATTCTGGGCTATGTAAAACACCAAAACAATTAGTGATGGATTGAGTGTAAATTGTAATGGCATTGAAAACTTTTTAGTTAAATTAATTGCAAATGTGTGGCTCAATGACAATTTTGAAAAGCAAACAATAGACATTGAGCAAAACCCAAGGAAATGAGGTCATCTCTTTTTTCTGAATTTTCACGTAGTACACCTCTCTAAAAGTATCTAACAAGTTGATTCAGAATTATTTAATTGCCTTGGTAATGCTATGTGTTTATATGTTATAAGTCGTGACATGGTTATAACATTGGTATCTAATATTTGATTATTATTTCAGCACATTTGTGGATCTCTCCACCACATAGTATGCAATTCATGGAGTCCCCTTTAATAAAATAGATACTTAATTGGAAGTAAACACATAATTAATACATAAATATAAATCTATTAAAAATCCATTGATCTTGTCCCATCGTAACGATAATGCATAGTTTTTTTGTTTCACATAAAACTATTTAATAATTTAGCTTGGGATAAAATAAGGTAGTAGTCTAAACATGCTATGATTTGGATATTTTTTGGTTATTTTCTTTTATCATTTTTCCAGAATTCCTATCAAAAATTGAGAAGAATTGTTGGAATTGCAAATATAAGTTGATGAGATTGCACAATCTGGGTGTAATTGGGGTATTTGAGGGCACTGAATCCATTCATGCATTCATAAATGCAATTTCAACAATACAAAATTGCAACTTGACCAAAGATTGTATAGCTTGATTCAAATGATGATAACCAGAAAAAGTCTACACCGTATAACATGTACTAGACTTCTTCTAAAATAACTTTGTGAAGCGCAGTGAAATTTTCTAACTTATATGTTTTTAATTAAATTTAGATATGAACCTAAACAAAATAGACCTTATCAACATCACAAGCCTAAAATTAGGATTACAACAATGGAAGTTGCAATTTTGATTCACTCAATTCTCTACATCATGAAATCCTTACTCCTATGTTTTCCAACATTAACATCAATGTAATGACACTTTGTATTAAATAGTTTGAGAATGCCCCATAGCTCTCGTTCCTTTGCATCCTCGCAAGCCCAATATCAAGGAGGCATACATCCTTGTAGCATTAATGCTTGGAGCTAACATCTTTCATGCCTGGGTGAGAGTCTTAAGAAAGCTAGGGAGAAGATAATAAATTTGAGCATGTAGATTTTCATAGTTCATCGAAATTGTAGAAATATTTTTAGATTTAAACTGCATCTTAGTTTATAAAAGTTTATAATGTTCTGAACAAAACTCCACCCATCATTAGTTAACATATTTTGTGTTACCATCAAGCGTATGCTTTAGAGATTATGCTCTAATAACCCAATATGGGAATCATTTTAAATTTGCATGGTTTTAGTGATCAAGTTGACAATCAATATCCTCAATAAGAATAACATGTTTGGTGATCTTAATGAGTAATTTCCTTTAGTTTTGTGTTTGTATGGATCTTGGGAAGCTTCAAATCATAGACTTCTTAGCTTAGATAATAAGAAATGGATGAAACAAGGTATATTTTCATGTACCTAGAGATCTATAAAGCAAGTAGGGACTCTTCATTACTCTTATAGTGTTTTGATGGACTTATCACCCTTCAACATAGGCCTCAAGATCTACTACATTTTTTCCTTTTCTAATGATATCTATAATGAATATAACTCATATGGTTAAAGAGGACATGGATGTGCTTAACATATGTCTACAAGATGTAGTCCTCATACATCATATGGATACACATAATACATCCTTTCTTATCTGGGTGTCCACAAAAATGCTTGACTCTCTCATTATGTCTTAAGTTTTATATTGTCACTTATAACATTTTGAAATTCCTCCAAAGAAAATGTGCCTCAATGTTATGAATTTTTATTATTTTTAATGTACATATACTACCTATTAGAAGGTACGTTCAAAAATATAAAATATGTTTATTATTTCTTTCTATTGAAATTATAACTTATATATCTAGTGGGTTGTTAACTTTTAACATTATAAACAATTTAGTGGGTTGTTAACTTTTAACATTATAAACAATTAAACTTAGCAATACTTTATTTGGAATATTTTTTGAAGTGTGTACCTAATTTACTTCTATTAATTGAAGTATAACAACTTTTTCAACTTTTCATCATGGAAAGGTTGAATGATTATACAACCTTCAACTTGAAATTAAGAGTAGCCCTTCAAGTTTAATCATTGTTGGGAAACCCTCTGGAGCAAGTGGCCAAATTAAATGAGATTTAGGAGGCATATGACTAATTGGCAATGTTCCATGATGTTGCATTGGCCAACAAGACAAGCCAGGCTGTTTGAGTTGGACTCATTTGCAAATTTGGATTGGTAGGCTATTTTGGATAAATAGCTTGTGAATCTTTCAAGGTGGGTGATAAATTATTATTGTCTTTACAAAAGAAAATGCTCCAAAGGAAAGTAACACCATAAGTTGGCAGCATTATATCCATTATGGGCCTTATACCATATTGCAATTGATCAATGAAAATGCCTTTAAACTAAATCTTCCATCACATTTGGCCATCTATCCAATCATAAACATTAATCAGCTCAAGTTGTATGAGCAACCACAACTTGAGGACATTCCTCCCTAGGGTAATTTTTAGGGGCGAAATTTCGCCAATTGGTTTTTTTTGAGCGTTTTTATAATAAAAAAATGCTCTTTGGTCATTTTTAGCCTCTAATGTCGCCTATATTTACATAAAGTGTGTTTTTTTATCATAATATTCGCCAAAATTTACACATTCAGTAGTAAAATGTATGTTCCATATTTAATATTCGCCTAAATTTACACATTCAGTAGTAAAATGTATGTTCCATATTTAATATTCGCCTAAATTTACACATTTTAGTAATAAAATGTATGTTTCATATTTAATATTCGCCTACATATCTATATACATGTTTTTTTCAATTCAAATAATCGCCTAGAATACTATACTTAAATATAATATTATAACCTTAAAAAATACATTATTTCTCCCTCTCATCCAATGGATGATGTTATATCATATTTTCAACTACCTCTCATAGAAAACAGATAACAGATTCTTAGACACCTACACTTTCCAACACACTATATTGATATTAACACTTATCTAGTGGGTCTTTAGGGAAAATTTCTTAGACACCTACACTTTCCAACACACTATATTGATATTAACACTTATCTAGTGGGTCTTTAGGGAAAATTACTAGTTCAAATGGATGCCTCTTGAAAATTTTCATTGTTGCTTCTCACATCTACAAACACAAGCGGAGACACTTGCGACTCGATCTCAGAGACACCAATATGTTCCATATCACCTAGAGCGATCCCACATTTGCGTTATAGCTCCTGCATTTAAATATTATATCTATGCAACGACGTGTTCTAGAGACAATGATGACAAATATGGTTTCTCTTCTCCTTTTATGCAAATTAGTTATAATGTTGTTGACTCAGTTCACTTTGATCATACACTGGATCGATCACCCTTTTTGTAAGAGTACTATATAAACAAAGAAAAGTTGCAAAGTACTCAAGCCTGGTCTTTGATTTAAAGTTGAAGATTTTAATTAATATGTACTGAAAATTATAATATACTTATATATTTTAGCATGGAATGCGGAGGACTATTTGAAGAGCCATAGATTGTTTGCACTCCTCTCTTTGTCTCATCCTAAAACAAGGATAAATATTTTATACTGTTTTACCAATTAAATAAAAAAAATATTACATTAATGGATTTAATAATTAATAAATTGTAATTCTATAAAAAATATAAATATTTCATATTGTATTACAAATTAAATAAAAAAAATTATTACATTAATGGATTTAATAATTAATAAATTGTAATTCTATATAAAATATATTATTAATAATAATTGAAAAAAAGTTATGTATTATTTTAAACTTTTTTTAATTGTGGTTCACCAATATCACGGGCTATATCCACAGAAAGAACACACCTACGATTCACAAAGAATCAAGGTATCCTTAATGTCCATCATAGCATGCGTGAGCTAGATTTGAATCTAGGTGGGGAGTATTACAACCAATTGCTCCCAACCACCCAATCTAGGCTCTATTGACATGCACCATTTTAAATTTATATCTACATAATATCTATATAAGAATCGCAATTTGACAAACATAAAGTGAGGTGCTAGTTAACACTTATGCCCACCCCACCTACTAGCCAAAACTAAAGTTCTCTAAAATAGAATGATAAAGAGCATCACTAGTTAATGTACCTTTTAGGAGGGAACCTATATTTAATTATAGGGAATCGAACATATTGCCATGCACCTTGGTATATGTGGTCTCTTTTAGCAAAGTATATTAATCAAATAGAGTATAAAATATATACGAAATTGATTTGACAAATGTATAAAATCGATGTCAATGAAGTATATCTCGAGCAAGGTTGAAATTTGATATCTTACTTTACAGGTCAATAAATTTTTATGTGACTTTTTAATGTTAACATTGTTTCTCATTTGACGTTGCATTTTTTTTTTTTAAACATTTATAATAATTTATATGGAATTTAATATCTTGCGTCGCACTAAAATGTCAAACCTTGCATGCTAGAGATGAGAATGCTTTATATCAATGAAATTCTAAACATGAGAAATGGAGAAGATTATAGATACGAATCAAGATCATGGGAGGTTCTAGAACATGTTATGTCACGGTAAATGTTAACATACCAACATTGGATTATCAAACCATGGTTGTTCAACCCAGATTTTGCTTAGTGACAATCTCAAATTTTAATCATTTAAATTGATAACTTCACTAAAGCCCCAAATTAAAGTTTTCTTCTTTAAAATCCCTTCAACTTTAGAATTAAAATTGCAAAATCAACATAAAGTAAGCACATTTTAAAAAACATTTGCCTACAAAATGGGAGAAAGTTGTCCCACTTGAGATGATTTTAGAGTAACCTTTATACTTACCAACTACAAAATATAAATATATTGCACTAGATATATATATATATATATATATATAACTTACAAGACTAAGTGGGTCTATATAAATCAATAAAAAGTGATGAGTGAAGGCAGATATGCGAACTGTGGAACCCTAAGTTGATAGGTCTCGAGGGGAGTACAGAGGTTGGCATGGGAGAGTATGAGCCATTGGTTTATTACAGCTAGGATTCATTAACTAAAGAGGATATTTTTGGCCATGTGGAAATTTCATTGGAGCACATGGATAGGGTTTGTTGGCAAAGTGGTAGGGGTAGACATGTGGTGCATGTTAGGGTAGCTACCGAAGGCTTCATCAGTTCCCCTTTTCCTATTCTCTGTATTCGGGTATAGGTAGGGCATGCTAGACCATTGGATTTAATTTTGAAGGAAATATTGGGTTAATGGAGGAGGCTATCTCCCACGGAGAGGAAATTACATATCATGATCTAATTCAAACTCAAGTGGAGGAGATAGTACAAGAGGTCGATGTTGTTGAGGAGAAATCTTGTCTAGAGGCAGAGGGAAGAAATAGTTTTTCGAGTTCTCTGTCATCTGCAATGGAAGGATTGGGAGGTTTAGGATTTTTGGGATCCAAGTTGAGGGAGGAAGAATATTGTGGATAAGGTTTTTTGAATGCAATGGAGGGAGCAAACAGAAAGCGGAGGAAGGTTATCAAATCTAGGGGAAGTGGAATTACCCTCGTTGTAGGGAAGGAGATTGAAGTGGAGCAGGTAGGTTTATTGCTTGGGAAAATATTAGTTGGAAAGTGTTCAAGAAGAAAGATGAATGAGAATAGATTAAACCTACGGATTCAGAAGTATTGGTTAATTGTTTTAGATTATGGAACCAGTTTTCATCTATTAGAGAAAGTTTGAATAGGGTTTATCTCTCGAATGGAGGAGCATACAAATAGAATATTAAGAGGTTAGTGGTTTTGTGACAGGGCTTACCTATCCATTAAACCCTAGTATATTAGTTTTGATGCTCACGACGAATTTTTCAAGTCAACACCGGTTTGGGTCAATATTCCAAGGATTCCCATGGAGTTGTGGAACGATCAATACCTGAAGGAAATTGGTGACACGTGTGGTAAGTTCTGTAGCTAAAATCATGGTTGACATTAATGTAAGCTTGGGGGTTTACGAGTCTATGGATATTGAGGTGGGTTCTTCTAAACTAATGCAGATTTTAGACTATTAAAAATTTTCTTTCTGATGTGTTCATTTCCACTTGTATGGTCACATTGTTCAAGACTATGATAAATCCTTTACAAAGAAGGTTTTGGAGAGCCAAGGAACCTAGGGTTTCCAGTATCCCTAATGTGAAGATTGTTCCTTCATCTATTTCATCTCCCCCTATTCCTGTGGTTGAGGAAGATTCTAGTAAGAAAGATAAAGCCATAGATTCAGACTCAAAGGTTGAAAATATGGTATGGGAGGAGGTTCATATTTGGTCTCTTATCATCCTGATGGAGGGTTAGGATCCCCTGCACCTTTGTCGCATGAATTCTTAGACCTCTCCTCTTCCCAACAACAAAATATGAATGAACTTTGGAAAAAAGTATCACATCCGCTAGGATTGGTTTAGATCAATTTCCTTTTGTTGAATCTCTTGGTGAAATGAAGGGTAACTATGTTAGCAATAATCAAGCCTTGACCTTGGTTGTTGTTCCTATAAAAAGATCTAAATTGTTGGGTTCCTCTTTGGCCAATCCTCCACTAGTAATAGGGTTTTCCCACCAAGGACAAAGGTGGTTAATCTCTCAAAATACATAGACACAATAGGCAGGAGTATTCAGGATCCTTCGAGGGATTCTAGAGGTTCTGAGGATGAGGTTTTGTCCCCTAGGAGAAGGGGAGGTGGACGCTATCAACTTTTTCATAGATCCCACCTACAATCCCAGAGTAGCAATCAGTTTGGAGGCCTGGGTATGGATGATCTCAAGAAGTTAGAGGGGATCAAAATCTAGTCACAAATCAACCTTAAAGCATGCCCAAGCAAAAACAATCTATGAAGTAAATTGAGGCAAACAAATCCTTCTTTTATGGGTTCTTTGAGTGATAAATACCCCACAAGGGATCGGTTGACCCATGAAGCTTCTCTCTTTTAACATGAGAAGCTTGGAGAGCCAAGCCAAACAATTAACCCTCAAAAGACTATTTGACTCTAATAAACCAGATGCGGTGTTTATCTAGGAAACCATGGGAGTAAGGGACCATGTTGTAAAGATTTCGAAGAAATTGCTTGTTAATTAGGATTTTGTTACATTGGATTCCATTGGATTCTCAAGAGGTTTGGTGGCATGATGGAACTCAACTATGTCTCTAATAAATTCTTTTGCTACCTTTTTAGATCTCTACACGATTGTTCACAATCATGAATTGGGAAAATCGATGCAACTCCTTAATGTATACAACCCATATGAGGGTCAAGAGGAGTTTTGAATGTCATTGTTGTTAAGTGATTGGATCAGGGCTAAGAAGCTCATTATGGGTGGGGAACTCAACCTAACAATGAACAAAGGTGAGGTGTGGGGATCTTCGGCAAGAGCCGATAGAATGGAACGTTTATTTTTAAATAAAATTGAATCTATGGGAATGGTGGATATTGATCCTTTGGAGATTAAGCATACCTGGGCCAACAATCACACATGTGATGTAGGTATTATGAAGAGACTAGAAATGTTTCTTATTCATCGGTCTCTCTTAGATTCAGTGTGCAACTATCGGTCATGGGTAGAGATAGTCATGTTGTTTCACCACTTCCCGATGCTTCTAGAGTTGAGCCTTGGTGTAGAAAATCCAAACACACCATTCAAATTCAATCCTACTAGGGAAGAGGATGAAGACTTCAAGATGTTGGTTAATGAGTCTTGGAGGAGGTATGGTATAGGCTTGGGAGAATCTGTGAGCTCTCAATTTATGAAGTCACTAAAATTGGTAAAGGAACGAGCCATTCCTAGGGCATGAGACTGTCTCATTTACAGGGATAGGAATTTGTGTCAAGTTGAGCAAGAATCAGATCGTCTATATGGAACCTACTATGTTGGATTATTTTCATAAGAGGTTATATATTCAATTAAAGGTTTGGAAGCTCAAATATATAAACTTCTATTGGATAGGGAGAATGATTAGAGGATTAAAAGTCGTGCAATATGGCTCTCATCTGGTGATCAAAACACTAAATATTTTCACATATATGCAAATTTTAGGAAATGCAACAACACTATTTCAAAATTGAAGGATGTCAATGGAAATAATATTTAAGGTTTCCATAGACTGGTCGATCTAGGAGTAAGGAACTTCTCTTCCTTACTCGAATAACCTAAGAGAGTAAATATTGAAGAAATATTAAATGTAATATATTTTTCCTCGGAATTGTTGAGGAAGAGGATAATGTTGCTTTATTTGAAGAAGTTACTAGAGAAGAACTCTTAAAGGTGATGACTTCCTTCCAGAAAGAAAGGATCCCAGGCCCTAATGGGTGGCCTATCGATTTTTTTATGCTTTCCTTTGATTTGGTAGGTGAAGATTTCGTAACGATGGTTGAAGAGGTAAGATTGTAGGGAAATATCCCTTGAATCCTTAAATCCACTTTTCTTAGTCCTTTTTTTAGTCCTCGCGAGGGTTGAGGCAGGGTTGTTTATTATCCCCCTACCTTTTCTTGCTCATTGCTAAAGGCCTCATCAGGGCTATTGATCAAGCTAAAGTTAGAGATAGATACAAGGGGTCAAAATTATCTATATAGAGTTAGGCAGGGTTGTCCAATATCCCCCTACCTTTTCTTGCCAATTGCTAAAGATAGATACAAGGGGTCAAAATTGCAAGAAATGTTTCCATTTGTCATCTCCTCTTCGTTGAGGACATTATTTTGTTTGGGTTACAATCTATGATAGAAGGCCAAGTTTTAAGGAGTTATTGAATCTTCACTCATCTGCAAAATGGATGGTTATCAATTATGAGAAATCAAATTTCTTCTCATTTGGACTAGAAGATTCCCTTTATGAAAATATTTCTAGATTATTCAATATTCCTCTGAAGGATAGTGAAGGAGGCTTAAAATATTTAGGCTTCAATTTAAAACCCAATAGGTATAGGAAAGCTAACTGGTAATGGCTTATCTCTCGAATTGAATTAGGCTAAACCGGTGGTGCAACAAATGGATATAAGGGGGGGAATATTGGTTCTAATTGTTAGTGATTGAATATATTATGTGTTAATTTTTTAGCATTAATTCAATATACTCTAGGATCTTTACGGAGAGAATAACATGTACAGCATATCAATTATAACAATGCATATCAATCACACCAAGCAATCACATGAGACAATAGACACACAGAGTTTCACTGGGGAAAACCATAAAGGTGAAAAACCCCACAACTTCCTCAGAGATAGAAAGAGCAATGATACAACCAAGGTACAACCAAAGTACAAGATATAGTCTTCTACTAGCAGCTCCTCCTCCTCCTCAACTAGTGCGCCACTTTCCAAGTGATGTACAAGTGAATAATGAGATGATCAAATAGAGATCTCCCGATCTCTATTTATACTTGTCATGTTCTGCCCAATAAACTAATGGGTCGACTTGTCTATCTTAGCCTAATAACCCATGGTTAACTTAATCAGGGCCGACCCCACACATGGTGGTCTAATAACCCATCGGCAAGTTACGACACTTGTCAATACAAATGATGACACTTCCGTATAGAGGAATAACACATCTCTATAGGAGTACAATATACATAGATGAAATACATTCCAAAGTTACATATACATCAACACTCCCTCTTAACTAGGAAGGTATTTCTCGACACAACTCTGCTAGCACAAGTCTTCTTCTCTGGATCATCATCAACGAATCATCATCCTCGAATCATCGTCATCGTCATGGATGCTGCTATCTCAATCAATCTCTGAATCTACTCGTCATAGGATTTTCTACAGAGACAGTCATTTTTCATATTGGATGTAGGCCCACCACCTCCAGGTCTTCATCATCACTATCCATACTGTGGAATCCTTAGGACTTATTACGTGCGTCACAAAACCTTGAAAGAGCATCCCAGGATGTTACAAGCACACAGCTCTACCTATCGGATCTCCTGGGGCTATATTATATGTGACCCCACCACAAAACCTCGAAAGAGCATCCCAGGTTGTTACGGGCACACAGCTCCGACCTATAGGATATCCCAGGGCTATATTATATGTGGTTACCACAAAACCTCGAAAGAGCATCCCAAGCTGTTACGGGAACACAGCTCCGACCTATAGGATCTCCCAGGGCTGTATTATATGTGGTCATGGAAAAACCTCAAAAGAGCATCCCAGGCTATTACGGGTACACAACTCTGACCTATAGGATCTCCCAGGGCTGGATTATATGCCATAAGACAAAACCTCGAAAGAGCATCCCGGGACTGATTACGAGCACATGGCTCAACCAATCGGATCTCCCAGGGCTAGATTATATGTCCTCCCAAAGTAAAACCTCGAAAGAGCGTTTGCCAAATATCCCAGGGCCACATTACATGCCATAGGAAAAACCTCAAAAGACTATCTGCAAACCTCCCAGGGCTGGATTATATGCTTATATGCACAACCTGTTCCACGGCCATAGAGTATCAACCTGATACTCACCATACATCATCCTGATGTACACATGATCATCCTAATCATCATCACTGCATCATCCTAATGCATGTCATCTGGAGCACCATCCTGAAGCTCATCATCCATGATCATACAATGCATCCACCTGATGCATACACAGTATCTTCCTGATACATATCATCATACATGATCTACCTGATCATACAATGTATCCACCTAATACATATACAAATACATGATCCACCTGATCATACCTGATACATATCAACATACATGATCCACCTGATCATACAATGTATCCACCTGATACATACACAGATACATATACATGATCCAACTGATCATATCCAGCATCCAACAAGATGCATATACATACAAATGATCCAACTGATCATATCCAACATCCAACATGATGCATATACATATGAATGATCCAACTGATCATAACAAACATCCAACATGATGCATACATACATATAAACGATCCAACTGATCATACGGAGCAGAAAATCGAACATCGTCCTGATGCTCATCATCCAGCGCTTACATCCACAGCCATGGGAAGGATCCTCCTCTCATCATGCTTGGAATGGCTCCAGTAAATGTTTCCATCACTTCTTCCTCGAAGTGTCGTCAATCTGAAGAACACCAAGCCTCTCTCTGAAGTATTCGAACTTCACTCTAGCTAGTGGTTTCGTCAGCACATCTGCAATCTGCTCGTCCGTCACAACATACAAGAGCTTCACTGCTCCTCTCTGCACCATATCCTTGATATAGTGATATTTGATCTCAATGTGCTTCGACCTGTCGTGGAACACCAGGTTCTCAGACAGCTTCACACAACTCTGGTTATCACAAAAGATACCAGTAGCTTCCAGCGGGAGATCAAATAACTCAGACAGTAGCTACCGGAGCCATACTGCCTCACAACTAGCCGAACAAGCTGCAACATACTCTAATTTGGCTATACTCAGTGCTATGCATGACTACTTCCTTCTAAACCAAGAGATCACACCTGATCCCATACTGAAGCAGCACCCAGATGTGCTCTTCCTATCTGCAGCACTGCCTGCCCAATCCGAATCAACATAACCCTGCAAGTTAAACTTTTGATTCACATCATACTTGAGCCCATATTCAATTGTACCCTTCAGGTACCTCAGAATATGCTTTACAGCAACCAGGTGAACACCTCTGGGATGCGTCAGGAACTGGCTAAATGTGTTCACTTCAAAGCATATATCTGGTCTCATGTTCGTCAGGTACATCAAGGACCCAATCATCTAGCGATACATAGTGACATCAACCGGATCAAATGAAACATCACACTGAAGCTTCAGGTTCGATGCCATAGGTGTGGCCATGGCCTTGCAGTCCATCATCCCGAACCTCTTCAGGATCTCTACTGCATACTTCCCTTGTCCAAGGAAGATTCCCTCTGCACTCTGCCACACCTCCATGCCTAGAAAATAGTGCATCATCCCCAAGTCCTTCATCTCGAACTCAGTTGCAAGCTTCCTCTTAGTATCGACAATCAATATATCATCACCTGTAACAAACAGGTCATCCACATACAATAGTAGTATCACAGGATTTCCCTCCTCAACCTTGTAGTAAAGGTTGGAATCCGCTTTACTCTTGGTAAATCCCAAACTGGATAGAAAGTTGTCTATCCTCCCAAACCAAGTCCTAGGATCTTGCTTCAAGCCATACAAGGCTTTCTTAAACTTGCACACATATGACTTCATGTCATGTGTCTCAAAACCAAGTGGTTGCTCCACATACACTTCCTCCTCGACTACACCATTCAAGAAGGCTGTCTTGACATCCATCTGGTGTATCTTCCATTTCATCATTCTAACCAGAGCAAGTACCAATCTGATGGAAGTGTATCTGGCTACAGGAGAAAAAATTTCTTCATAGTCAATTCCTTCTTTCTGGGAGAAGCCACGAGCTACAAATCTCGCTTTGTATTTTTCTATGCTGTCATCTGCAGCATGCTTGATCTTGTAGATCCATTTGGACATCACAACAGACTTCCCTTCAGGTCTTGGGACAACATCCCAAACATCATTCTTCATTATTGATTGGTATTCCTCGACCATGGCATCCTTCCATTCTTTCTTTTCCCCTTCCTCTTCATAACTGGAAGGTTCTTTGTTCATGATATCACAGAGTAAAGCAACATAGCTAGTATGTGATCTGGTCCTCTTCTTTGCTCTGTGTTCTTCTTCTGGAATGCCATACCTTTTTGCATCTTGAATGAGCTCTCTAGCCCATGCAGGTTTCCTCTTGTGAGATTCCTTCTCACGAGGTGGATCTACAGGTTCTTGCGGATCTTCAATTTCACGATCAACATCTGGAATTGCTTCAATCATGGTAGTATCTTGAAATCTGGTTTCCTTTGGTTCTTCATGATCTTCAACAGGTGTCTTCCTTGATTTGATGAATGTTAAGTTTTCATCAAATGTTACATCCCTGATGACATCAATCTTATTGAACCCTGGAAAGTATATTCTGTAAGCCTTCGATCTTTGACTGTAACCCACAAAGATACCCTTCTTTCCTAAAGGATCTAGCTTAGTCCTCTTTTCCTTTGGGACATGAGTATATACTGGACAACCAAATATTCTGAGATGGATGACTTCAGGTTTCTTACCAGAGAAGACCTCTTCTGGTGTCTTGTTGTCCAATATCTTGTGTGGTGTTATGTTCTGCACATATACAGTTGTCCTGGCTGCTTCTGCCCATAGATGCATAGGCAGATCCTGGTCATGCAGCATTGCCCGTGCTACTTCCATGATTGTTCGATTCTTCCTTTCTGCAACTCCATTTTGTTGTGGATTGTAGGGAGCAATCAACTCCCTCTTAATCCCTGAATCACTGCATAGCTTCTTGAATTCTCCTGAAGTGAATTCTCCGCCATTTTCGGATCTGAATGTTTTGATCTTCTTATCAGTTTGGTTTTCCATCAAGGCTTTCAATTCCTTAATGAACTTATCAAACACTTCATCCTTGTTCTTCAAGAAGTAAACCCAAGTCTTCCTGGAGAAGTCATCAATGAAAGAGACATAGTAAACATACCTACTCAGAGAACTGGAAGACATTGGTCCGCATACATCAGAGTGGATAATTTCCAAGATTCCTTTTTCCTTGCTTTCACTGCTTGGAAATGCCTTCTTTATGGTCTTTCCTTTTGCACATCCTTTGCAAACACCTTCATGCTTGGTCTTGATTTCAGGAAGACCCTCTACAACTTTGCTTGCAATTGGTAGTGCTCTATAGTGCACATGAGCAAGCCTTCTATTCCAAAGTTCACTTGGCTCCATGGATTCATGTACCATGGCATCTTCAGGTTGTCCCTTCAATTTATACAATCCTCCCTCTTGCTCTCCAATCACCACTGCATCATCTATAGTTTTACCTTTTAGCCACATTAGGACTTGGCCATCTACAAATGCAACCCTCGTGCCTTTTGAATCCAATGCAGATATGGAGAGTAAGTTCTTCTTGAGCCCAGGTACATATAGAACCTCTTTCATCTTCAAAGACTTCCCAGAATCTAGGTTGTAGGAGGCTTCACCACTTCCTTTGATAGGATATTGATAGTCATCCCCAAGTTTCACCTTATGGGGTGACTCATGTTCAGATAGATTTACAAAATATTCTTTAAACCCAGTCATGTGTTTGACAGCCCCACTGTCAATAAGCCAATCATTACAACCATGAGAGATAGTACCTGTGAGAGCAGAGATTAAAACATATTCTTCTTCGCTTGATGAGTCATCATCATCACTTTCTGTTCTAGCCTTCTTCTTGGGAGGTTCATCATCCTTAGCAGCATGAGCGTGATATCTCTTCTTGTTGCCTTTCTTCTTTTTGTTGAAGTTGTTGTCCTTTTTGTTCTTGGGAAAATCTATAGCAAAGTGTCCTTTCTCATTACATGTGAAGCATCTCATATCTTTCCTATTCTTTAGATGGGTGTGAGAGGATTTCTTGTAATGAGAGTGCTCCTTCTTAGGCTTGCTTCTTTTGGTGTGAGTTGTGAGAGATTGATCTTCATTTCCCATCTTTTCTTCTTGGGCTACAAGCCTAGCCTCTTCTTGTGAACATTCATCCCACAGTCTACTGAAGGATATTAACTTCCTTCTTGCACATATTCCTTGGATAAAGGAATCCCATGACCTAGGTAGGCCATTCAGAGTGGTCATCACAATTTCTCCACTCTCCACCACTTCATCTACAGCTTCAAGTTGTTCCTTGATCTGAGAGACTTTGGAGAAATAAGATTGAATGGTCTCTCCATTCAACAACTTGACCCCTTTCAATTGATTCCACAGAGTCATCTTCCGATATATGTTCTTCCCTTCAAATATCTTGGTCAAAGAGTCAAACATCTCCTTGGGTGTCTTCAGAGATGACACATGTGGTATGAGATGGTCTTTGATAGAATCAGCAATGATTCTCTTTGCCTTGACCAAGTTCTTCTTGTGAAGGGATTTAGCCTCTTCTCCCTCTGGGACAGGGACCTCAGAGCTTGTGTATGAGTCCAACTCATTTTCTTCCAAGATTAACCCAATCCTATACTTCCATGCTCGAAAGTTATCAGCCCCTTCAAGCTTATATTCAATCTTGGTGTGGTGAGACATCTTAAAGAGTACTTCAAATGGAAATAGAAAATATTTAGGTCTTACCACTTGATTTGCTGAAAACTGGATCTGGTCCCGGATTAGGGTTTGTTAGAGAAACCCTAAAAATTCAAAATGTGAATTTCAAAATTCTGAAAGGAAAGAAAGATGTGCCTTGATGAGCTGATCAGCTCGGTATATTCAGAATTTGAGATCTGCAAAGTTTCACCCTTCGTAAATGCCTTTTAGTCTTCTCGGATTCACTAGGGAGGACCCTGAATTAGGGTTTGAGTTTCCCGGAGCTTCACCCAACCAAAAAATTTGATCTAAAGCTCTAAACTTCAATTTTTCCGAGGAGCTTCCAGCTCTGTCTTCAGATTTCAGAAATTCCTATTTTGTGGAAACCCTAATTTTTAGGGCCAAAACTGAAAGTGCTCAGAATTGAATTCTGATTGAACAGATAGATTCTCCTTGATGAGTAGAGTCAATCTACCTTACTGCTTTTCCAAAATCTATGGAGAGAAACCCAATAAACAAGAAACCCTAGTTTCTGCCACTGCACAATGTCTTCTTGTCAGGGAAGCTCTGATACCATGTTAATTTTTTAGCATTAATTCAATATACTCTAGGATATTTACTGAGAGAATAACATGTACAGCATATCAATTATAACAATTCATATCAATCACACCAAGCAATCACATGAGACAATAGACACACAGAGTTTCACAGAGGAAAACCATAAAGGTGAAAAACCCCACAACTTCCTCAGAGATAGAAAGAGCAATGATACAACCAAGGTACAACCAAAGTACAAGAGATAGTCTTCTACTAGCATCTCCTCCTCCTCCTCAACTAGTGCTCCACTTTTCGAGTGATGTACAAGTGAATAATGAGATGATCAAATAGAGATCTCCCAATCTCTATTTATACTTGTCTTGTCCTGCCCAATAAACTAATGGGGCCGACTTGTCTAGCTTAGCGTAATAACCCATGGTTAACTTAATCAGGGTCGACCCCACACATGGTGTCTAATAACCCATCGACAAGTTACGACACTTGCGACACTTGTCAATACAAATGACGACACTTCCATATAGAGGAATAACACATCTCTATAGGAGTACAAATGAAATACATTCTGAAGTTACATATACATCAGCATTACGGTATATTGGCATACCCTTGCCTCTATCCCCAATGGGGTGCTAGATAAAATGATAAGAATTTATGCAAATTACCTATGGAAGGGTATTCCATACTACAAAGGCTCTTTTTTGGCTCATTGGGATTTAATAGCTCTACCCAAAAAGTTTGGAGGTTGGGTATAAAAGACTTACACGTGTTTGGTAGATCTGTAGCTGCTAAATCCCTTTGAAAAGTATTGACATATTGGGGAACCTATTTTCCTTGAACCATAGAAAAGAAAATAAAATAGCAGAAGGGGATAATATTCCAGGAAGAGAGGTTGTGTCTAAAGACATCGTTACAGCACTTTAGCACAGCGCATTGTGATCATAACATAACAATGCATTCTTCAAGTCTTACAATTTGATATCAAGCATGATTAGCATATCAACAAAACCCAAATCCTTCTTTTATAGTCTCTAAATCTAATGAACTCCCTTGAAGTGGGGAAGATCTTGTCCATAAATAGGGATCGTTGTTTCTAACTCCCATGACATCTGCAACGTCCCATAGTTTAGTTGGTTGTTCTAGATGAGCAGACCATAACCTCGTCGACGATTGAGTCAAGCCTTTGACTCTCCCAGTCGATCCACTATTCTACTACTTTGCTAGTCGACTGTTGTCTATCGACTAACTATCTCCAAAAGATCCAAGAGTGTGATGAACCTACATAACCTTAGGTCCCAACACCTCTGCATCATCGCAATTCTCTAGAGATTTAGGATATGTAATTATGTTCTCTAAACATCCCCCCATAATTCTAGTCTTATGAAGCCCAAACATAGACCGAAGTTTCACAAACTTATCTTATGGAAGAGGATTCATAAAGATATCAACAATCTGATCACATGTCCTACAATAAACAAGTGAGACAACATTGTCCCGCAAAAACTGTCTCAAATAATGAAAATGAATTTCAACATGTTTCATCTTGCTATGAGCAATATAATTATCAGCAACATGTATTGTACTTTGATTTTCACAATGGATAACAATCTAGGCCTAAACGGGAAATCCAATCTATGCTAAAAGATAATGGATCCAAACTACCTTTGTACCTGCATTAACTACTCCACAATACTCTGCTTCTGTATTCAAAAGAGAGACTGCCTTTTGTTTCTTACACGACTAGACTAGGGGTCCAAAACTCAATCAAAACACATATCCAAAAGTGGAATTCCAGTCATCAATTTCACCTCCCCAGTCAAAATCAGTAAACCCAACCATTGGTTCTATACTGCAACAATACTTAATACCATAGCGATAAGTTCCTTTAATATAGCTAACAATTCTCTTTGCATCTTTCATAACAATTCTCTTTGCATCTTTCATAACAATTCTCTTTGCATCTTTCGAATGGCTTTCTCAAGGATCTTGCATGAACTGGGAGACCACACTTATAGAAAAGGAGAGATCCGGTCAACTGTGAGTTAAGTAAATCAGAATATTAACCAACTGTCGATAAAGAGTGGTGTCAACTTGCGGAGAGTCACAATATTTTGACAACTTCACACCCGTCTATTAAGGTGTAGCACAAGACTTAAAATCATCCATTTTGAATCATGTTTTGGTTGAGAAATAAAGACACCATCATCCATTTGCAAAATTTGAATGCCCATAAAGAAATGCAACATACCAAGATCAATCATTTCAAAGGTATCTACAAGTTGTTTTTTCAAACCCAAAATCATATTGACATTATTTCTAGCTATGAATGAATCATTAACATACAATGCCACAATCAAATTATCACCATGAACATGTAATACATAAATATTGTGATCAAATTCACAATGTTTGAAGCCAAGATTGAAAAAGAAGCAATCAATCTTCTCATAACAAGCATGAGGTGCATGTTTCAAACCATACAACGACTTCTTGAGTCGACAAACAAGACTAGAATTTGTCATAAAAACAAGATTTTGTTCCATATATATTTTTTCAAACAAATATCCATGAATAAAAGCACGTTTAACATCCATTTGATGTAGTTCCCATCCAAAATGAGCAGCAAGGGAAAGAATCATTCGAACAGAGTTCATCTTTTCAACAGGGGAAAAGGCTTTAGTGTAGTTGATTCCTTCTTCCTCAAAGAATCCCTTTCCTACCAAACAAATCTTGTGATGTTCAACAACACCGTTAGAAGTAAACTTGGTCTTATAGACCCATCAACACTTCACAACATTATTTCCTTGTGGTCGAGGAACAAGTTCCCAAGTTTGATTCTTCTTCAAAGAATCAATTTCAACATCCATATCATTTTTCCATTTAGGTACACTCTAAGCATCAACATAAGTGTCAGGATCACAAGTTTCAAGAATGTGTGCCATCAATGCAACACTGCCATGTTGTTTTTTATTGCAAGTCTACCGACCAATAGTAGCATCTCCAACATCTGGTCTAGAAGCTTCAATTATTTTAGCAACCCATCAAGGTGAACAAGTCAGTAGTGATTCAGGTCGGTGATTATCAATCAAATGAGTTGGTGTGTCAATTTCTTCAGCATGGTCGATCGACTACTAATCGAATCAGGAGTAGAATTCGTCGGTCTAGTAGAAACTTCAAATAAGGGTATAGTAGATCCATATTATTCAAGAATATCAAACGGGTCACTATGCAATAGACCAGAGGAGGAATTCAATAATTTATTACCTGAAATATTCTCATCAAAGATCACATTTGTGCTCAAAATGATCTATTGTTTGACAGGTTCAAACGGTCAATGGGATTTCTATTCATCAAAATATCCCATCATGATGCAAGCATATCTTTTTGCATCAAATTTCTTCCTGTAGTTATCACTTATACATGCCCAAGAAACACATCCAAAGGTTCTCATTGTCTGAAAAATGGTTTCCTTCCATTCCACTTTTCAACTGGAGTCATGTCGACAACAGCTCTAGTTGGTATGAGGTTTAGGAGATAATTTGTACAGTAAATAGCTTCTTCCAAAAATTTAATCAAAAGATATTTGGTCTTCAGTAAGCATAGATCCATTTCCACCAAAGTTTGATTCTTGCGCTCTGCAACGCCATTTTGCAAAGGAGTGTGAGCTACAGATCCCTTCCAAGAGATACCATTCTGCAAGATATATTCTTGAAACTGTCAAATCACATATTCTCCACCACTGTTTGATCTCAAACATTTGATGGTTTAGCCAATGTTCTAAATTCCTTGAATCTTTCAAATACATTACTCTTATTCTTCAAGAAATATACCCAGTAAATCTAGAGAAATCATCAATAAAGGTCAAAATATACTTCACACCTACTAATGAGGGTTTTTTCGTGCAACAAAGATCACTGTGAATAAGTTCCAGTATGTTATGTGCTCTCCATGCTTTCTCAAAATCAAAGGGTTCTTGGTGATGCTTTCCAAGCACAGATATTAATCCCTAAATGTGGGCACATTTTCCCTTATATGGGTCACATTATGTTAGTTCTAATGTCGACTTAATCCATTATTTGTTATTATAATTAGTTATGTCAGCTTGGGTCAGTTAGTTGGAATTGTACCTCTTAGTCTCCTATATAAATGAAGGAGACCTTTTTTTTAGCATATTTTCTTGTCTTGTCTTGTGTACTTAGTACATTGCATAAGGAGGTTTCCCCCTCGAAGAGGATTTATATTCATCTAATTTCTTCATTAAAGTCGTGGAGTACTCTTTCTGGTATATTTTTACTCTTTTCATGCTCTTTTTGGAAATTTGTTGCATACCATTTGGTCTCAAAGCTCTTTCCTCGGGACTGGTTTCTTCAAAACAAGTCATCTTGGAATTTTCACTATATATTTTTTTTGCAGGGTTTCAGACAGCAAAACGTGGAACCCATCTTGAAAATAGGCCAAAATACCTATGATAAAATTTTCACATCCTAAATCATTACAGGTACGAAGATATACTCTTGGGAAGTTAGGGTTTCTGAATAACCCAAAAGTCCATCTCAAAAAGGTGTTCTGTGGAAAATTGATATATATGGATAAGTCTACATCCAAATTGAGTGAGACCAGTTGAATCAGAAAGAAGATGGACCATAGTATCTATGGTAGCAGTTTTAGAATCATATTCAAATAATTGGACACGTGGAAGGCCGTACACTCTCTCTCTTCTGAAAAGACCAAAATTAACAAGTGTTTGGAAAATCATCACAACTTCATTTTGGAACATCCAAATTCAACGAGATTTGTGGAATTGGAAATAAGACATATTAGGATACCACAAGCCGTAGTTGCATACCCAGAGGAGTTGAAAATTCAAATTCTCAGTTCCAAGTCGATTAGCAAACAATCTCCAAATCAGGGTTTGAAAAAGGTATGCCATTTTAATTTTGAATATCTTTGAGTAGAAGGATCTAATTAAGGTAAACCATAAGGTGTGATATCTATTTATATTGTTCAAAATTCCACCAAAAGGAAGTGGAAAAAATCACACTCCAATCAAGCCACCAAAGGATTCATCCCTCACCTTTGATGAAAGTGAAGATCTATCTTTTTGGGCGTCCAAGTTGGAAGATATGATCAAAGGGATAGCGAGTAAGGTTGATTTAGTTAATTTGGAGACTAGTATGGAGGAAAGGATGGGACATATTGATAACAATGTATAAAGGATTGCTAATCTCTTACAAAATCCAAAGGAAAATCTTCATAAAGGTGATGATATGTCCTAGGCTACATGGAGGATAAAAATAGTGTCCATGTTGAGCAACCTTTCATTAATAAGAATTCTCCAAGAGGATTTGATGCTAATAATTGAAGTAATCAGGGATGGTCCCCAAGGGGTATCCAACTCCTCAATATTGACATGAGGAATTTTGATGGCAAGGACCCCATAACATGGATATTCCACATGGAGCAATTCTTTGATATACACCAGGTGCCTAATATCCAAAACGTGACTATTGCATCTTTATATTTAGAACATGAGCAGTTTGTGTGGTACCAATGGATTTTTGAATGCAAAAAGAACTCCATTATCTCTTGGTCCATTTTTACAGAAGAATTGATATCATATCATGATGATGTTAAGAGCAATTCCTTCTTTACCCAATTGATAAATCTAAGGAAAAAGGGTCTAGTAAGTGAACACATTCAACAGTTTCAAAAGTTGAGTCTTAGAGTGGAGGGAATACGAGATAATAAATTGTTGGATCTCTTTATTGGAAGCTTGAATGATAACATCCAACATGAGGTGCGCCTCTCAAACCCACATCATTAGAGAAGGCTTTCTTGTTGGCAAGGAAGTTTGAAAGTAAAAATATGGCAATGACTACTAAAAGGACCACCTCCAACACATATAGAGAGAATATCGTTCCTTCTTCTAACCAACCTCAAAGGTTGGCACCTCAAAAATTGGATGAAAGAAGAGAAAACGGTATTTTCTTTAATTGTGACAGCAAGTATTTTAAGGGACATAAGTGTGGTGAGAAAAAATTATTCTATATCAATTGTGAAGAGAAAGAATCAAAAGAACAAGAACCATCTCCAGTTGAAGAAATAGGAGATATTACTTCCAAAGAGATTCCTCCCACCATATGTTGTCATGAACTTGCTTGAATTAGCACTCCTAAAACTCTAAAGATCAAAGGATCTATCAAAAAGAAAAAGGTAAGCGTGTTGATTGATTATGGTAGTACTCATAATTTCATTCATTGTAAATTAGCCAAAGTTCTTGATTGCTTTGTATATCCAACACCAGAGTTTCAAGTAATGATTGCAGATGGAGGATCTATCAATTGCTCTTGTAAATGCCATAATATCAATCTTATGATGGGGGAATATGTATTGAATGGTCCAATGATTGGTATCCAAATGGGTGGTGCTAATGTTGTATTAGGGGTTCAATGGTTACAATCATTGGGAACGGTGGCTTTTAATTTTCAGAATCTTTTCATGAAATTTTCATGGGAAGGAAAAGAATATGAGTTAAATGGTATCACAGGGAAACCTAGCAAGGTGATAATCTCTAATGGTATGGAAAAATTATTGAAAAAGGGACATCAAGGCGTAATTTCACAATTATGCTCATTAGATGTTCAAACATCTAAGACTCCTATTTCCCCAAATATCCAAAGGGTCATTAATAAGCATTCCAAGGTATTTGAAGATATTCCAAAAGGTATTCCACTTGTTCGATATTTTGATCACGTTGTTTACTTAATTCCAGGAAGTGTTCCCCCTAACATCAAACCTTACAGATACCCCTATGGCCGGAAGAGTGAAATTGAGCATATGGTTGAAGAAATGTTAGAGGCTGGCATAATTATGCCTAGCCAAAGTTCTTACTCTGCACCAGTGGTAATGGTACACAAGAAGGAGGGTTCATGGAATATGTGTCCATATTATAGAGAACTCAACAAGATCACCATTAAAAATAAGTTTCCCATTCCTATCATTGATGAATTGTTAGATGAATTACATGGAGCAATTTTCTTCACAAATTTGGATCTTCGTTTTGGGTATCATCAAATTACAATGAAGGATGAGGACATCCCAAAAACAACATTCATAACTCATGAAGGTCATTATGAGTTTCTGGTCATTCATTTGGTCTCATGAATGCACCTTCCACATTTCAAGGTTTGATGAATTCCATTTTCAAGCCCTTAATTAGAAAATTTGTGCTAGTATTGTTTGATGATATACTAATCTATAGCAAGTATTGGGAAGAACATGTTCAACATGTCAACAAGGTGCTACAACTACTAAAGGATCAACAACTATATGAAAAACCTTCCAAATGTTCCTTTGGGGTAAAGGAGGTAGAATATTTGGGTCATATTGTATCTCATGAAGGTTTCAAGATAGACCCTAACAAAATTATAGCCATGATGAACTGGCCGATTCCCAAAACCTTGAAGATTATTTGAGGATTCTTAGGGTTGACAGGGTACTACCGCAAGTTTGTTCATGACTATGGAAGAATAGAAACACCTCTAACAACATTATTGAAGAAAGAAGCATTTTCTTGGACTCCATAGGTAACTCAAGCTTTTGCATAACTTAAAGAGGTAATGTGCAAAGCTCCCGTTTTGGCCACACCAGACTTCACAAAAACCTTTATTGTGGAATGTGATGCCTCAGGAAATGGCATTGGTGTTGTTCTAATGCAAGAAGGACCCCCCTTTCTTTCGAAAGTCGACCAAACAAGGGAGATAACTTACAAAAACCCATTTACGAGAAGGAAATTATGGCAATACTACATGCACTTAAGTAATGGCATACTTACCTAATATGTAGGCACTTCAAGGTCAAAACAAATCATGATAGTCTTAAATACTTCTTGGAACAGAGAATATCTTTAGAAGAGAAACAAAAATGGGTAACCAAGATGTTGGGATATGAATTTTAAATCATCTATAAAAAAAGGGAAACAAATGTGGTGGTAGATGCACTCTCCAGAAAATATGAGGATGTTGGGACAGTACTTTGTTTGATTTCCATTATACAACCCGATTAGGTGGTAGCAGCAAGGGAAGAATGGAAATGACATATCTGTGTAGACGCTCATACAAAGGCTACAGAAGGATCCCAGTGTATCACATATTTTTGCATGGAAAAATGATTCACTATGGTATAAGGACCACTTATATCTATGCAAGAACTCCAAACTCAAACAAAAGGTCCTTTTGGAATTACACACCTCTCCTATAGGTGGGCACTCAGGATTCTTGAAAACCTACCACAGGTTCAAGAAGGAATTTTTTTGTGAAGGTCTTAAATCTGATGTTCAAAAGTTTGTGGCAGAATGTTTGGTTTGCCAACAAAATAAGGTTGAAACAGTTAAGACCCTGCGTCTTTTACAACCTTTGGAGATACCTTGCCAGCACTAGGAGGAAGTCTCAATGGATTTTATCACAGGACTACCCAAGTCAGAAGGGAAGAATGTTATTATGGTGGTTGGTGATAGACTCATGAAGTATGAACACTTTTGTGCACTTTCTCACCCTTTTAATGCAAGTACAGTAGTTGTCTCCTTCATGGATATGGTTCAGAAGTTACATGTAAACCCAAATATTATTGTAAGTGATAGAGATCCAATTTTCACTAGTAAATTTTGGACTGGATTATTTTCTTGTTTGGGTACCCAACTGGCTCACAATTCATCTTATCATCCTCAATCTGATGGGAAAACTGAAATAGTGAACAAATGTTTGGAAGGTTATATTCATTGCTTTGCATCTTATAAACAAACACAATGGGTGAAATGGTTGCTCTTCGCAGAATGGTGGTACAATACTTCCTTCCATACATCATAAAAAATGTCTCCATTCATGGCACTTTATGGGTACCAGCCTCCATCTATCACATCTCCCTTAAAAGGAAAATCTAAAGTTCAAGCTATGGCAGATCACATAGAGCACCAGCAAGAAGTTCTCAAAATACGGAAAGACAACTTGGCTATCTCAAAAAATAGGATGAAACAACAAGCATATCAACATTACAGTGAAAGAAGTTTCAAAGAAGGGGATTGGGTATTTTTTAGGCTAGAGCCTTATAAACATATGTCCCTCAAGTAACTAAATAAGGAAAATAAATTAGCACCCAAATACTATGGTCCTTATAAAGTGTTGCAGAATATTGGTAGTAAGGCATACAAATTGGAACTCCCTTAATATTCAAGGGTGCATCCAGTTTTCCATGTTTTTTGCTTAAAGAAGGTAATCAGAGACAAGATTCTCATTCAAACAATCCACCAGAACTTGATGAAGAAGTAAAATTCATATTGAAACTTGAACAAATCATTGACACAAGGACCAAGTAGCTATGGAAATGGGCTATTACAGAGTACCTCATCAAGTGGAAGAATTTACCAATTGAAGATTCGACATGGGAAGATGAGTCCTTCATACAGAAGCATACACAACTAACCAAGTGTTGAGGACAACACTTGTCTAAAGGGGAGGGGCATGTTAAGCCCTAAATGTAATAACATTTCCCCTTATATGGGTCACATTATGTTAGTTCTAATGTCAGATTGGTCCATTAGTTGTTATTATCATTAGTATGTTTATATTAGGTACGCCGCCTTGGGTCAGTTAGTTGGAATTGTACCTCTTAGTCTCCTATATATAGGAAGGAGACCTTTTCATTTGGATCATCTTGTCTTTTCTTGTATTGTGTACTTAGTACATTGTATAGGGAGGTTTCCCCCTTGAAGAGGCTTGATATTCATAGATTTTCTTCATTAAAGTTGTGGAGTACTCTTTCTGATCTATTTCTACTCTCTTCATGCTCTTTTTGGAAATTTGTTGCATAACAACACATCCTCTACAGATTCCTTCATGTCGAACGATATTTGGGAGACCAGTAACCATATTGTTAGTTACCATCATCTTCAAACTTCGAAAGTTCAGATATCCAATTCATTCATGACAAATTCAACTTCTACCATCAGTTTGAACAATGAGTGTTGTTGGTCAAGTTGGTCCAGTCAGTTGGGGAGAATCACAAAATTTGTAAATTCCATCTTTGGGATCCAAAAATGCTGAAGAAACAGTTGCCTCCCCAAGCCTCAGATCCTTTATGATAAATCTATCTGACCAAAACTCTACAATCTTCTTGGTTTGTGTAAGTTGAGCAACCGACAACAAATTTGCTCACAAGCTAGCCACATGATAGACATTGGATATTCAACCATGTTGGCATTCAACATCACTGCATCCAAAAACCATGAGAGTGTAATCATCATCTACATAAATATTTTGTTCCAAAGCTCCATTTAAGGAAGGGAACATAGAATCATCCTTATCCATATGATGAGTACAACCAAAATCGATTGTCCATTACGTCTGTGTGGTACATGCATGTATTTCCTGGGAACTGCTAATAGAAAAGGTAAAGTTTTCAACAGGTTAATTGATCGAATAACTAGTTTACGCACTATCATCAAGGTGCTTGACCTTTTCCTCCAAGTCCTTCGTCTTCTTCCAACAGGTTTTCTCGACATGTCCAACTTTTCCATAATAATGACATGTTTTCTTCTTTTGATCCTTCTTCGTCGATGATGACTCTTCGATATTTCCATTAGTAAGTTGGTCGATACATTCTGGTCAATGATCCAATCGACCATGTTCTTTATCATTTTTCTTGAACTTGCCTTTGAGCAAGTGAGCCTGGTGTTTGGTGCCAAGCTTCCCTTCTTCAAGCAACTTTTGTTGGTCTTTAATCAGCAAATCACAGAAGATATCAAAGGTGAAGTATTTACCATCTCACTTGTGTGACATCCAATTGGAGTAAAAGGAGGAGTAGAATACATCATAAGGTGTCCTCAAATTCATCGGGACCAGTTCAATGAGTTGTCATCCTTATTCAGAAAATCCTTACCACATTCGCTTAAGTTCAACTGAACCTCCTTGATGTGAGATAAATTGTCCTCAATCATATCAAAGGAAAGGGGTTCTAGATAGATCAACTCTTCCTCTATATGTATTACTTGAATTTCATTGGCCTTGTTAAACAATGAATTCAACTTACTCCAGATAGCATGAGGATAGTCGATACCGCTTGCATGAAAGTGAATCTCCATCGAAATGTAGGTCATGATGACCCCAACAGCCTCATCCTTCCTTTTGTTGATGAAAAACATAGCTTGGTCATCCATCAGATTTGGAATTAGAGCAAATTTGGGGTCTAAAATGTGCCTCCTATGGAAAATAATAAAATAATAGTTAAGATCATATTTATGAATTTTGGAGGAAGAGAGAAACAAAACTACTTTTTTTCTTTGTATTTTCAACATATCTCCATGTGGTTTTACTCAAATTTTGAGTGGGAGCACTAGATGGATGCATAATTAAATTCCACATCCAACAAGTACCCACACTACATACTTTTGATGGACCTCACCCCATCCACTAGCTCTCCCTCTTCACAAATGCAATTGTGAATTCTACAAATGATCAAAAGCCATTCTCATACTTCATTTCTACATTTTATAACCAACATTATCCTTCTAAGGGTCGAAATCCTCTCAATAGATTCAATAGATTTCCATTTAGGAAATATTCCACATTTGCCACTTGTCTCCTAGTTCCAACCTTCCATCTTCTCCCAAATTCGATTTTGAGTCTCTTTGGCTTATCCAACTCCCAAATTCGCCTTCTTTGAGCCTATTTTTGGGGCTGACATGTCATAGTGGTCAGATGTCAGAGGTCAGGTCTACAATTTGTCATAGTTTCAATAGATGCTCCATCATTGGTGTCATAGGGGCTAGGGAATCTAGCCCAAGTGTCCACAAACTTTCACTTTGACTCTTTATCTTCCATGGAGGTTACCAATCCTTCCCAATTCGACCTAAGATGATCAATGACATGTGTTATGACTTACCAACTCACCAAGAGTGTTCACATTCCCATTAATTCGAATTTGCAAAAGAGAGATACCATGTATTATGAAAAATCAAGCTAGTGTGGGTCCCACATCCTCCATATGTCTCCAAAACCATTTGTCACCTAGGATTTCTCTTGAATTTCTTTATTCACTCTATTTATTAAATACTTGAACCCTTCTAATGTCTAAACATGATTTATTATCCCCTTTATTCCAAATCCCAAAGCTTCCACCCCAAACCTAGGAAACTAGTAATTTTCCTCCTTGGCAATTATTTGACCCTTAACATCAATTTTACAAACTCTAATGAATATGGCTAATGTGATTAGGCCATTGTGACCCAATTCCAAATTTGGGACATGACAGTCTCCCCCTTTTCACCCATTCCAAAAAATCCCAAAACTAAATGGCTGAACAAACTAACTAACAAACTCTACTCCATCACTGAAGGAGTCACTGTCATTCAACAACAAACTAGCTATCTGGATTGATCTCCATGCAGGGAGTATCAACTCGCCACTATGTCCTATCTTCCCCAAAAACTGACAACAAACTAGTCGGTTACATACTTTTCAAATATTAAAATACTTAGTAAACAACTATCTTTCCTATCACATGGCAACTTGTCCCCTCGCTGGACACAACATGTGAACACTCAATCACATTGTTGGCTTAGCATTGATGATCCTGCATCAGTATTTCTATGAGCTATGAAGCATAACATGATCCTATAAATATTTATGAGGACCAATGGTGGAAGAAGATGTGGAAGGTGAGATCCCCTTTTAAAAGCATTTTGCTTATGTGACTTATGCTGAAGAACATGGTCCCCACATGGGATAGGCACCAAAAGAAGAACTCAGATGGGTTTGGATGGGGTTGTTTATGTAGGAATAACATTTAAACTAATACGCATTTATTTTGTGATTTCTTTTTTTATGTTATGGTGTGGAAGAATGTGGAATCTTTGTTAGACATACAAATCTTGTGAGCCAAATGGGACATCATGGATAACTTCAAAGAGTGGTTTGAGAGAAGAGACCTCAAGCATGTTATAGAAGTTCACTTTCTAATTCTCTGGAGGATTAGGATAGCTAGGAATGAGTGCATTTTTTAAGACAAACTAGCACCCAGCTTCCAAGTTTCATCTCAAGAAATTTCTCTCTTGTCTTACTTTCAGACTTCTGCCAAAGTACCCAAGGTCATATAACTTAATCCACCACAGGTTGACATGAAGAAAACCTCCTGGCGGTTCTTTGGTGATGTCATTCAAAACAATGGTATTATGTGTGGAAATGGATATGCCTTACATGTAACAGATGGTCATTACTTTGTCACGGTGGGACTTTCCTAGGCCAGTATACTAATAATTATGGTGAGTTTAAAGCTCTTCTACTACTAATGAATTCAGATCTGCATGTCTGTAGATCCAGAAAAGGTAGTTGAAAGCTCTTATGGATTCGCATGTATATTCAGATCAGATATGGGTTGCTTCAAATATGGAGAGGTATGGAGGAATTTCAGCCACTCGAACTCATCCTGCCATATTGTATCCCATACTTCAAGAGCCTGTATGCATATTTGGGCAGACCCTCGCCTAATGAGGTTTTCTATGAAGGCTTTATTGGTAGTAGGCTGGCACTATCAGAGCTATCAACCAGTAGGAGCCCCACAATATTCCATAAAAAGAAGAGGGTGGTGAAATCCAAGGGTTCTGGGATTTGGTTGGTAGTTGGCATGGATATTCCTATTTTGGACGTCCTAAGGATGGCAGGTCGAACCCTAATCAGGAAAATATACAATTGAAGAGTGGGGGGGCATGAACTATATTTGTGGACCAAAGAGAATTGGTGTCCGTTGATTGGGGGTGAACCATAAGTTAGTTGGTTGGCAAGGGGATGGATAGGGTTCAATTTTAGGAACAAGGCAGATGCTCAAGCCATTTTGCAGCGGGTGTGGGGAATTGATAATAACATGCTTGTTCTAAATTCTTTGCATCCTCTCTTTGATCCTCGAAGAGACTTTCTAGAGGCTATCCAGTATGGATCAAGTTTCCTTGCTTACCACTTGAATTATGGTCCTCATAAGGCCTAAAATCCATTGGTGATGTAATTGGGATAATTCTTGATGTGGATGCAAATTTTTTCTAGTCCCAAGTGAGATCAATAGTATGCATTTTAGTCAAAGTGGACCTCAAAGCAGGTCTATTTGAATCAATTGAATTGGTAGTTGGGGATGTCATTTTTACTCAATAAGTGGATTATATAAATGTTCCTTTGAGGTGTGCTAGATTACATATGTATGGTCACGTGGTTGCAAATTGCTCATGCTCCTTCAAGAAGAAGATCTGGAGGAGAAAATATCCCAATGAAGGTAATAAAAATGTTTCTGAAGCATTGTTGAAGGAATATTTTTCTCAAGATCCCTCCTCTACGGAGCCCCAAAAGGTGCCCTCTCAGGAGCAAGATCTTATCCAAGACCTTATCCTTCCCTTTGAGGAGGTAAGGGAAGTGGATCCAAAGTTCCCATTTCTTGTGCAAGATTTGTTTGAAGGCCTTGATATTACTCCCAACCAATTCGATAAGTTGAAAAACATATGGTTGGATATCGAGCTTATATTCTCTGAGGGTAAGGTGGAAACTTCTAACTCTCCTCCTTCCCTCCTCGGTGTTCAAGACTCAGTTTGTGTGCGCCATGAAGTGGAGGAACTGCCCGTGGCTCCCAAGGTGGTGGAGGTGGAAAGTGATTTAACGGTTAATCTATCAAAGGAAGGAATTGGCTCTGAGTGCTCATCTCGTCCAAAGCCAACCACTATCCAAGTGTCTAAGGGAATTTCTCGATGCCCTTATTTGTTGAGATCTCATTCCAAGGAGGGCAGTGGTTTGCAGTTCGATGACCCTCCTCCCTCTCAACCATCAAAAGCTAGTAGGAAGTCTTGAATTTTCCAAGCAAAGGAGAAGGTGAAGAAGGAGATAAGTCAAGGAAGACAATTGAGTATTATTGGGGCACTCAAAGTAGATAAATCCCTTGAGGGGGTTCCCAAATGAAGGTCCTCTCCATTAATGTCTGGGGCTTGAAACAGAAATCCAAAATTGCATCCCTTAAACGTCTGATTTTTGTTGGGAACCTTGATGTGATGTTACTTCAAGAGAATATGGAAAAAGGAGAGGTAGTGATTCCACTTTTGGAGAAAGATTTTGGTGGTTGGTCCTTCATGGCTCTAGATGCGAAGGGACATTCAGGTGGTCTTGTTTCCGGTGTTAATCATTCTCTTCTGGTGGTGGAAGGTTCCTTTGTATGTGCCTATTCTTTATGTATGGAGTTATTCTTGAGATATCTGGATATGAGATTTTTTATCCTTAACATTTATGGGTTGTATCATAATAGAAAGGATTTTTGGGAGAAGTTTTGTTGAGATGGTGTACTTTATGTCTCTAACATCATTGCTGGTGGAGATTTCAATTGTGTGGTATTTAGTGAATAAATATGGGGTCAACATGCTAGAGAAAATCGACTAGCGCCTTTCCTATGGGACCTATTTGAATCAAAAGGGTGGATGGATATCAAGCAGGCTCAATTGAGAGCTACCTGGAACAATAAGAGATATGGTAATGATGGAATTGCCAAGAGGTTAAACATATTTTTTATGCATGAATCTTTATGCAAAGATATTGGTATCTATCGGTCCTGGGTCCACAATATCTGCTTCTCAGATCATTTTCTAGTTTTCGTGGAGACTGGTCTCAAAGAGGACAAACCGTGGACTCCTTTTAAATATAATTCTAATTGGGCAAAGGACCAAGAATTTCAAATCTTGTTAAGGAAAATTGGAGATCGATTCAGGTCGAAGCTCATTGGTCTGTAGGTTTGCAATTCTATGACTCTCTCTTTTTTCTTAAACTTTGTGTTTCATCATGGAATAGAGAAAAAAGGCGTGCTAGGGAAGAGGGACTTTTAACTATTGAAGAGAAATTGGGGGCTCTATACTCTAGCTCGTCTTTAGGAATCTTCTCGAAAGAGAATTCTCAGGAGAATTCAAGACTCTCCCATGAAAAAGAGAAGATCCTTAGAGACAAGGAAGTACAATGGAGGCTTAAGAGAAGAGCCCTCTGGATGGAGGCAAGGGACCATAATACAAAATATTTTTAAAAATTTGCAAAGCATCGACGAAATGTAAATTCAGTCTGGGAACTTCAAGGCAGGAATGGTAACAGTGTTAAATGCTTCAATTCTCTAGATGACATAGCCATTGGTCGTTTTTCCTCTCTATATTTTGATCTAGGAAATGTTCATATGGAATCCATCCTTCAGGTTATAAGGCATTATCCAAGAATGGTCGAAATAGAAGACAATGAGGCATGCTTCTATCATGTTGGTAAGGATGATCTGTTATATGTGTTAAATCTTTTCCTAAGAGACAAGAGTCTGGGACCAGATGGTTGGACAACTGATTTTTTTGTGGATTTTTTTATTTGTTAGGGGATGATTTGCTGAAAATGGTAGAGGAATCTCACACATCGGGTAGCATTTTGAGGCCACTCAACTTGACTTTCTATCCCTTATTCCCAAGAAGTACAAGCCAGAGAATTTTGACGATTTTAGACCTATCTACCTCTATAATGGAGTTTATAAGATTGTTGCCAAAATCATTGCAGTAAGTATTAAGCCTATTCTTTCATGAGCCATATCAAAGGAATAATTTGGCTTTCTCCAAGGTCAATCCATTCATGAAGCTATCACGGTGTGGATCTGGAAGGTCTCCATTCCATCAAGTTGCATAATAAGCGGGTTGGGGTTCTCAAGTTGGATCTTTCAAAGGATTGTGACAAGGCATCATGGCTCTTCATTCATCTTGTCCTTCTCCACATAGGATTCAGCCTGGATATAACAAACCATATCATGTATAGTTTCTTATTCTTTTGCAATCCCTATCAATGGGCAAGGCATCCCTTATTTAAGGGTTCTCGAGGGATCATGCAAGGGTTCCCTTTATCTCAGTATCTTTTAATGTTTGTTTTCAAGGGGTTGAGCAGACTCATGTTGGAGGAGTGTAGGCGCAGAATATTATCTAGTATCTCATTCCAAGGTCGTGAATTCTTGGCCCATTTACTATTCATATATGATATTTGTTATTCTGCATGCAGTCTGAAAGGGAATGTCAAAGGCTTAAGGTAACTCTGGATTCGTTTTTTCAAGCAACATGTATGGAAATTAATCATCTTAAATATTCTATCCATCTACTTTATTGTCACTTAGACCAAAGTCCCCTATGGAGAAGTTATTTTCCCTTCGAGGTGGTTAATCTAGAAAAAGGCATTAAGTATTTTGGATTTAAGCTTAAACCAATGAAATATGGAAAGGAGGATTGGCGTTGGCTAGTAAATAGGATTGAAGGACGAATTAATTTCTAGTGCAATAAACGGATATCGAGAGGTGGTAAATTGGTTCTCATAAAATCATTCCTAGAGGCGATTCCAGTTTAGTGGCACTTAATGGCTCATATCCCCAAATCTATGTTAGTGTGAATCAGTAAATTATGTTTCAACTATTTATGAAGGAGAGGTCAGAGCGAATATCAAGGTTTTGTTCTTGTCAAATGGAACCATCTTGCAACTCTTAAAGCCCTTAGTGGTTGGGGATTTAAAAACATTCTCATTTTCAACAAGGTCTTAGCATCCAAGTCCCTGTGGAATTTATTGACATGGGAAAGTCTGTGGAAATCTATTCTCGTGTCAAAATATATATATACAAGTTCTATAATTGACTGTATCAGAAAAAGAGTCAAACTTGTATTTCATTCCTCAAATCACTAGAAAGCCTTATCCAAAGCTTTTCCAGTCATCAGGGACTTCCTCGCCTAGAAAGTAGGAAAGGGAAAATTTGTGCGTATAGGAGCGGATGCTATCATGGGGCATAAATCTCAGTGTGATATCCCAAGAGAAATCATTTCTCATTTATATTCTAAGGTTCGGGAAACGTTGGATAAAATTCGATCCTGCGAAAACAAATCGTTGGCAGCAAGAGTGGCTCTCTGCATAGGACCTTTGTCTGGATGGTGATTGGGGCCGAATTTGGGATTCTCATATCCAATCTCTCTCTCAAGGGCATATCAAAATCTAGGATGAAGCTGACTCTCTAGTCTGAATTTACAATGCTTCAAGAGGAACGTGTACAACAAAATTGGGATATGATTCCATGATTCAATTCGATAATACTCTAGTTAAATGGTGGTGGCAGAAAGATTGGAAGAATGTTGTGCCCAAAAAATATTTTCTCCTAATGTGGTTAATTCTCTCCAATATAGTTCTAACTTGAGACCACCTTCATAAGATGAACTGGGCTAGACCTGGCATTTTCTCTCTTTGCAAAGTAGCGGAAGAATTGGCCACTCATATTTTTTGGGACTGTTTTTTACTCACTCTATCTGGTAGGCAATAGCAGAAATATATAAGAAAAAGGATATGTGGTCAGGTAACTCTCTGGATACTTGTTTTCTCAGGTATTTTATGTCGATAGAATTGAAGGATTATCATCCCATCACTTCCTCATAAATTAGGGGATTTGGTTAACTCGGAATAAAGAAGTGTCTTCAAATGAATCTCCTCATTCTGCTCTGTTTGTTAGCCAAATACAAGCTCTCCTTAGCTATATGAAATATATCAACAAATCAAGTCCTCGACTCATCCAGTCTTTTTCTCCTCCTAACAATTTCCCCTGGGGCTGTTTTTTATGGAGCTTCTCAAGAGAATGGATCTAATGGATCTAGGTGTCGTTTTAGGTTCATAATCTTTATGTCAACAAATTTCTTAATTCCAGGTAAAGGATTAGTGGGGAATGGAACCAGTAATTGGGAAGAACTTCAGGCCATGTTCCACCTTCTTAAGTTTGCTATTGAGAACAATATCTTTTCTCTCCAAGTTATGGGAGATTTTTTTTTGTCATCAACAATATAGAAAACATTCTTGTTGTTTCAGATATATTTCTCAGCCATATTGTTGATTACTTGAAGCAAATCTCAAGTAATTTTCAGAACATCAGCTTCAAACATAAATATAGGAAGCACAATTTTTCTAACAAATAATCTTTCTAAAAAAGGTCTTGAGTTGTCCTCGAGCGTATTGGTTATAGAAGAACTTAGAGGAAGAACATTCATTAACTCTCATTGCAAAAGGCTATGATGAAAACTTTGAAGATCATTTTCCCTTTCAGTAAACTCATTGTTTGTTATATCATTCCATGTATTGGTGATAATCTGTAGAGAAATGTGAATAACTCTTTTTTTAATCTCTCAAAAAATGTATTTTCCATTTCTAATTAAATAGAAAATATGATATTTTCAAAAAAAATATATCCATATGTTTGGTTATTGGTATTTTTTTAATATATTAAATTAATGACATGTAGAAATAACCTTGTATATTAAAATGCTAGATAGAGGTGACACATTTATTAAAATGTATCCTAGTACAAAAAAGTTGCCTAACACAATTATCCATAAAGTTTCAGGAAACACCTATATTAATTAACACAATTATCCATTAAGATTTAGGAAAATACCAATCAAACTTATTACTATGCACTTTGGTATATGCGTGATCTTATACCCAAGTATACTATGTTATTAAAATTATGTGTATAAAATATATATGAAATTGACATGACACATGGATAGAATCCTTGTCAACGTATCATACCACAAGGGATGACATCTCTTAAAGTTTATCCTCGATAATCTTCATTCCAAATCTTAGTACACGATGTTCTAATGTAAAGAATATGGTTTTCCAGTAGAAACCCTTTTTCCAAAAATATTTTACCATTTTGTCAAATACCAAGCTACGTTAGTAATTTAATTTATTACTTCATCAAGTCTATTCTAAGTACCTTAGGTTTATTTGGTTTTTTCCCATGAAAAAAAGCATATCATTGCTATTCAATTAATTGAATCAAATAGTACAAATATATCATCAAAGATAAACAGACTGTCCAAAAAACCATAAACTATGGTAATCAGGATCCCCCAAATACAACAACTGACATATTACAAAGTCCAAAAAGCCCAAACATATGACTTATAACCAGATATCCCTAGCCCAGAAAATATAAAGAACCGGAGTCTAAAACCAAGTTCTCACATATCTCTTCCCAAAATAAGACACCTTCTGCACCCTCCAAAGCTTGCTTCGATAACAGATCAACCTTTGTGTTGTGCTCTCTATAGATATGCTCAAGTGTAGCAAATCTGAAAATTCTTAACTCGGTCTGTATCCTATAGCACCAATTTGCCAGATGAATGACCTTCAAAGAATATTCCCCTTTTGCCCGCTTAATAGTCACCAAAAATTTTACATATGGCAGTCCAATGAGGTTTGCAGCCCGAAGAACACACCAAAGAGATAATAGCTCTGCTTTCATGTTGGTCCCTTTCCCACAGTTCATATGAAGAGTATAATAGTGGAATTGTGGTGCAGGTGAGGTAATCTTTCTCAATCTAGGTTTATCTGGTTGTTCACAATCTTTGTGACGTTTTGACTTAAAAGCATAACATAATTGGGAAGAAATTGTTCCCATATTAATAGTTTGAGTTCAAATTAAGTTCAAATTAATTTTTAACTCTATATTTTATTTAATTAATTCCAATTAGATAAGGATTCCAAAACTTATTTTTTTACAATTATACTCACATACATGTTTAAGTTTTCAAATTTCCATGCAAAACATTAATATATATTATTAAGTTTTCAAACTGCCATGCAAAATATCAATATATTTTTGTTTTCAATGTGGTTCACAACGCCTTGTTCCCTCGACTCTAATTACGAAACCTAATCCAGTGGGGACATCAAGTGAGACCCTTATATATCAATGCATAGCCACCCGGGGATTTGACCCCAAGACCTTCTACTTACAACTCATAGCTCTCAACCAGTTGAGCTAACCCATCGGACTTATTTTTTTTTTTTAACTGAAACAATTACAATATATTAAAAAATAGAAAAAATGTTTGCAAATCCAACTTAATACATTGTTCGAGAGATCTGATTGAATTTGTTCTGAGATCTGAAGACTACTCAATTCAACATTCATCATATGAATTACTTCTTCCATTTGACTGTAATGTGATGGAAACTTAATTAAAATCTATGTAGTTACAACTTTGCATCAAATTATTTTGTAAGTTGAATTCGATTGTGCAAATTCTTTCCAAATATCTTTTCAAGCTTGGGAATATCCAGCTTGCTAGGTGTCAATTCAACTTTTGAGAATCAATTGTATTGCTCGGTGATCAATAGTCTTGACATTCTGTCCCACTACTATCCTGTAGACTGAAAATTGCTCTTGTGTCCAATGTTCATTGTGCTCTGCGTTCATCTTTGCATAGCTTCACTGTCCATTGGAATCGAATGTTACTAAGTACCAATATCGGTGTCGATTGATCGATGGACGTTTCATTCTTTCCACATGTGAGTTGTAAGATGAGAGTGTCTCAAGTCTTTACTTGACGGCCATGTAGTTGATTCGCGATTCTCCTTCTGTTTGCCGATTTTTTCCTAAATGCTAGTCGTTATGGGTGCTAGTGATCTTGCAGGGCCTGTAGATTGTGATATAATCTCAGGGGATGTGGTGGTGATTCGTTCCCCATTTGAAAGTTCAATTTTCCTCGGTGCAAAGCTGGTTGTTGCTTTTGCTTCCACGTCTGCTTCATGAATTCAGAATTCTTACAATATGATATGCTTTGAATTGCTTAAAAGAGTTCGCAACTTGCTGAAGTCGGCGTATTATTCTATCTATTGCCAGGTTGTTGTAATCTGTGCGTGAATTAAAAGCCTTGATGATGACAAGAGAGTCTCTGAATACCTATAAATTTTCAATTCTTTGATTTTTGGCGATTTGGAAACCTTTTAGAAGGGCTAATGCCTCTGCTAAATTGTTTGAACAAATTCCCAATCCCCATCTGTTTCTAATTCTCAATGCTCCTCCATTGTATAATAAGACTCCCCCTGATCCTTCTAGACTGGGATTTATTTTGGATGCACCGACGAAGTGCAGACTGTCCATTGACTGGTTGTTTCTCCAAGTTTGAAAATCGGAATTGGAAAGTTTCATTTTCGAGAGTGGGAGTTTCTGACATTTTGAGCCTATTCATTTCCTAGGATTTGAATGAAGAGTGTCTATCCACTTTAATTCAGTTGTGGTAAGGTGTGTGTCAGTTTTGAGACTGGATTGGTTCAAGAATTCAATTATTAGGCATTTTTCTTGTCCAACGACTTGTAAGGGAGTGGAGCGGGATTCTTGAAAAAATGCTTTGTTTTTGGCGATCCAGATTTTCCAGCATATGATTTTAGGAATGGTAATCCAAATTTGAAGCCATAATTTATTTTTCGATACAGGGGAATGATATGTGGATTTCCAATATTGGAGTAGGCATGTGGTGGTATCGAACGTTGGCATTGTTATGTCGAGTTCGTCAAGCATGTAATCCCAAAAAAAAATTGAGAACGGACAATTCAGAAATAAGTGATCTAGTGTTTCAGAGTTCTTATGACATAAGGGGCACTAATGTGTCCCGGTAAATCCTCTTTTGATGAGGTTGCCTTCAGTGAGTACTTTCGATGAGCGAGAGTCCACATGAAGAAGTTTACCTTGGGAATTCCAAATGGATTCCAGACCATTTCCCATGTGCTTTTTCTTGAAACTTCGTGTTTTTGAAGAATGTTGAACCCCACAGCAATGATGTACTTTCCTTTTGGGCCCCAACCACGTTCATCTTTATCCTGGAGGTGAGTAGGAGCGCAACCAGCCAAGCTTTCGAAGAGGAGAATTATGTATGGTTCTAAATTGGTTGCGATTGATCATTTTTTCCAACTATGCCATATGTCAGAGGATTCCCAAATGCTGAGATCACTTAGTGTTCTAATTCCTTGATGAGCGAACCAATGGTTTATGTCATAAAGATCTTGATTATTCTGAATTTGTTCATTTCCCATTATATTATCTAAAAAAATGTTTGTATCTTTCCCATTTCCAGGAACCCAATAAAGTTCTTGAGAGAAGAATTCCCAAGCTTCTCTGCATAGGGACGATATTGAGGTGCCCTTGGATGTCGACTTGCTATCAAGGAATATGAGATTAGTACCTGTTAAGTATTTATTCTTTAATAGTTGGCTGACCTTGTGATGTTTGTTATGCAGGATTTTTCCTCCCATTGCCATATTTGTGTGGAGGGGATCTCAAATCGGAATCCCACCTGAATGTTTTGGCTCTTTGATGGTGTTCCAATTGACCAAATGTATTTTGTGCTTGTTTTTTTTCCCTCCCGTCCAGAGGAACTCTCTCAGGAATTTGCTTATGCACTCTGTCACTCCTTTGGGTGCTAGCAGAAGAGAGGATTGATAGATTGGAAGCGCTGTGAGAACTGATTTAATTAGGATCAGTTTTCCAGCTTTGTTGAGCCATTGTCCTCCCCATCTCCTTATTTTGTATTTGATTTTGCAGATTATATCTTCCCAATTCCCTTAATTTGAATGTCCTTGGTTTATTGGGAGGCCCAGATATTTAAAATTGTCCCATTGCTTGTGGACTTTGATTCCAAGGATTCGAGCAATATTGATTACGACAGTTTTGTTTAAATTCCACCCATAAAATACACTCTTATGGAGGTTAATATTTCCTTTTGAGACTTTGCAATAGTTATCCATGTTTTGCTTGAAATTTCAAGCTATTATGGAGGAGCCTCCTCCCAGCAAGAGGGAGTCGTCAACAAAGAGGGTGTGATTAAGGGTCATGGAATTAGAGGCTAAGTTGAGGCTTGGTAGGAATCCAATTCTAAGGTCGGAGTTAAGATTTTGGCTGAGAGAGTCATCTAGGATAATGTATACGAAGGAGGACAAGGAACATCCTTGTCAAATTCCACAGGTAGCTTGAAAGAAATTGGTGGGGCGGTCGTTTACTAAAGGGGAAATCCAGGGAATTTTTATGCAAGCTGAGATCCATTTTATGAAGGAATCTCCAAAGCCAAAGTTTTTCATGATTTTAAAAAGGAAGGAGTGCTTGACATGATCGTAAGCGTCGGCCATATCGAGTTTGATCAACATACCATTTTCCTTGTGAATTTTGCTAGAATGGATGGCCTTTTGAACTAGGATGACGTTGTCTAGAATTTGTCTTCCTTGTAGGAAGCCTCCTTGATTGTCCGATATTATTTTGGAAAGAAGAGCCTTCATCCTATTTCCTAGCATTTTGGATATGATCTTGTAGGATGCATTGCATAATGAAATTGGTTTAAATTTGTCGAAGGTGCTGGGGTTGGTCTCTTTTGGGATGAGAGCGAGGAAGGTGGAGTTAGTGCAGCCACCAATTTTGGCTTTTGAGTGGAAGTCTCTGACCATTCTCATATAATCCTTCCTAATGTATTTCCAACATGCTTTGTAAAAGTGAATAGAGTATTCGTCAGGCCCTGGGGATTTGTCAGGGTCCAAGGACCATATCGCGTTGATGACTTCCTTCTCTGTAAATGGACTGAGTAGGCTGGCATTATCTTCATTCATGATGTTCTTCGGTATGTGATCAAGGAGGATTTGCTCTCCTTCCTCTCCATCGTTTTTAACTTCCATAAAGAGTTTTGAAAAGTGATTATATGTTGTGTTCTTGATGTCTTTGTATCCTTTGACAGTCAATCCGTTGTCAATCTTGATTTCTGAGATGTAATTAATGGAATGTCTTGCTTTGGTATGCTTGTGAAAATATGACGTGTTCCTATCGCCTGCCTTGAGATAAGTGCTACGATATTTTAATCTCCAGAAGTATTCTTCTCTTCGGAATGCATGATAGGCTTTGTCTTGATGATTGGCTTCTTCCTGTAACGTTGTGTTGTTAATTGGATTTTCATCCATCGAATTTTGAATTGCTTCTAATTCTTCGACAACCTTCTTTCTGAAATTTGGGGATGGGAAATTGATTTTGGCCCATTTTTTTAACGCTTTTTTGGTGATGATGAGTTTCTGCTCCCATACGTACCTTGGAGAGCTGGATTTAGGAGTTCTCCATATATTGTCTAAAATGTCCCAGAAGTTGTTGTATTCTATCCATTGAGGGCTAAATCTGAAAGGAATCGGACCAAAATATTCATTTTCTTGAATTTGGAGAAGGATCGGTTTATGATCCAAAGCTAAGTTTGCCATAATTTTTGAAATAACATTCTGTCTTTTGGTCAATAGACTACTCTGAACGAGAAATATGCCGAGCCTTGCCATGACATATCCTTTACCTAGTCTCTTGTTGGACCAGGTAAATTTTCCCTTCTTAGGCTTAATATCCAGTAGATCCCATTTATGGATGAGGGTTTCAATTTGAGGTCTGAATATGTCCTTTCCGATAAGGCCTCCCTTTTTTTCAGCATTGGAGAGAGTTATTTTCATATCGTTGGCTAGAATGATATTTTGTGGAGTGTATGCATCCAGAAAATCTTCTAAGAGCTTCCAACAATCTTTTTTTTTCATAGTATAGGTTAGGAACATACAGATTAAAGAGAGCAATTTGAATGTTGCTTTGGATATGAGTGAGATCATTCAGTGTTGAGTGGCGAAGGAGTTACGTAGTTGGAATTTGTCTGAAGACCAGAGAGTTGCTAGGCCACCAGAGGCCCCTCTAGCGCTGACAGCCATACCTACGTTCTTCATCCACTTTTCCTTTCCAATGGTCGGGGTGGCCTGGTCATTGAGCTTGGTCTCTTAGAGCATCAAGATATATGTCATATCTATTTTTTGGAGATCTTTAACTGCTTCTATTTTACTGGGGTTGCCCAGTCCTTTGCAATTCCAAGAGACCAGCTTCATTATCTACCATTGTGAGTAGAGGAGGGACCTCCCCCTGCTAAGTCTCATATTTTATTCCTTGCTAATCTGGCTCTGGTGTTCTTATTGAACACCATATCTAATGTTGCTTGAGATCCTTGGGTTTTTTCACGTTTAGCTTCTTCTTCCCTTAGGTCTTTGCTCATTTTTCGCCCTAATTTTTTGAATGATCTATCTATCAGATCTTCGGAAGAGGCAAGGGAAGCCATTGTTTTTTTTTGTGATTTTTGCATAGGTGGGGGATTGCGTACCTTTATTCAAATTAGCTCTATTGGGACTTGGGGTGCTTTGAGGCTAGATTTCTTCCGGATCTTCATGGATTTTAAGGGCTTCCTGAGGCTCTTGTTGCTCCAATATTTCTCCTTCTTCTGGGACTTCAGGGATTTCCTGGATTTCTGGAGTTTCTAAAGCCTTGAATTTGTTCTCATTGTTAGTGGTTGTTTATTTTTGGTGTTGATGATCTGCTTTTCTTGGATTTTGTCCTTTTGATGAGATTTTTTATCTCGATTTGGTGGTGGGATTTTTTTGGATGCTTGTCCATTGTTCTTTTTTCCCCCCTGCTTCCATATCTGTGGGTTTCTTTTTCCAGGATCGAGTAAAATGCCCATATTCGTGACAATATTTGCATTTAAAGGGGATTTGTTCATAATCTAATTCCTGAATGTGGGACCAATCTACCACAGTGATTTTTATGGATTCTAGAAGTTCGCGTTCCATATCTGCTTCAACGCAAATTCTTGCAAAAGAGTATATATCTTTTCGATCTGCTCTATCTATGTACTTTCCAAGGGAGTTTCCGATAGCTTCTAGGGATTCTAGATTCCAGCAGTGTAGGTGTAGATGCAGTAGTCTCACCCAGACCGGGACTACGGATGGGATATCTTGGGATGGGTTGAAGTTTGGATTCCATTCATTCATGTAAATCCCTTGCGGCTCCATGAAGTATGGCTTTTTCTTGAAGATTAGTTCGCTATCTTGTTTGCTTTCGAAAATGAATGCAAAAAATCGCTTTCCTAGGAAGTAAGATTTTACTTCTTATGAAATCAGAGGTTTCCAATTTTTCTAGACCCAAATCTCTGTGGTTTTCGGAGATGGAAACAGACTTGTGAACTGGCCAATCAATCCGTGTTTAAACAGGTTGAGATTTGTCTTGCATGGTTTCTCTATCGGTAATGTGGCAGTGGGGATCTCAGAGATATTTTTCACGAACTTTTGTTGGGCGACAGATAGGGTTTTTTTTTCCTTGTGTTGCAACCAGTTTCAAGAAATCGGGGAGATCAAAGGGAGGGGGAGGTCCTGGATCTTCACTCGAGGCCATAGTGGAATGGGATGGAAAACGGAGCCCTAGTCGTTGGTGGGGAGCTCAGGGGAGAGCAGTGCGCGTTCACCAGGTGGGATAGACGTCTTAGGTGATGACCGCTCTCCCTTCTCCAATCGCGATCACTTAGTTGTCGGTATGATAAGAGATCCTGCAATAGTTTGTTGGACGCTTGCCGAGGTCTGCAAAAGTAGGCTTACCTAACATTAAGGAAGGCAGAGCTAGCCAAATATTGGGGAAACCCATCGAAATTATACAAATCATTAATATATATTATTATATGTCTCCAATTTGAATTGATTACATAAAATTGACATAAATAGGGATGATGGAAAATAATAAAATCACACATAAATAGGGATGATGAAAAATAATTAAAATCCCAAAACATATGGACAAATACCGTAATAACTTAAGAGAATAATTACATCATCATAACAACACATTTTATCTATGGTATATTTTCCATTTTCATTATGTAAAAATGATACATACTTGTTAATCAAATTTAAATATTTAAATAATAATAAATTTAGTGCATAAAAACAAAATTTCAAAACCCATTGCTTCAAGCATTGTAATGAAGTGAAAGTTAACATACAACCTACTTTCATAGAGAGGACTCAATGAACATCAATTTGCTATTAAAGTTTGAACTTGAGGGAAGGGTTGGGTGGTAAAATCTCCCTCCCTCTAATTATGTTTACTTATTCTTAATAGTTCCTCCCGTTGTGATAAAACATACTATCAAAGTTCGAATATGGTAACACCACAAGAAGTAAGGAAAAAGGCCAAGGAGAAAATACGTGGTAAAATGCACGAAGGAGAAGAAACAAGTGGATGCACATACATAGATGACAATGGACATGTTTACATCATTACTTAAAGTACATTAAAACAAACATGCCAATAAGTAACAAAAACAATGTTTCATTGTATATCCATGCAAATCATATATTTGAATGATGCATACAGGCACTCATCTAATTCTAAACATGTTCTTTTGACACCTTTTCATTATGCATTAGAGATGTTGACATGTATAATTCAAGAGTGGATTAGCAGTAGATCGACTTCTCATGAAAGAACCAGAGCAATGTTATTAGCATTTGAAAACCCTCAACATCCCCATAACTTAAAACAAATGGATGGTCGGCATGTTGGTTGAAAACCTTTTTGGAACAATTTTGATCTTGCACATGAGGAATTTTGGAGCTAAAATGGACTAAATAAGAAAAGCAAAAGCAATGCTGGTTAAGTTGGAAATTTAAAAACCAATCAATTTTGAAAAACATATAGTTAATAATAATTATTGAATTGAATATATAATAAAAATGATTATATGTTATATTTCTATTTAACAATATTTAATCATATATACATCTCACTTTAATTAAGATATTAATAAAATTATTTTGAAATATAAAAAATATCATTTACTAAATATAAAATATTTTATATCATTTAATATTAATACTTATTTATTATAAGACACTATCATTTATTTTTTATTTATTGCAAGTTCATTATTATTATATGATGATAATAATAATAATGTGTAATTTCATTATTTATTAATACTATATTATTATATAATAATATTATTATATTATATATCATATTATCTAGATTATATTATATATATTTAGAGATATTGTATTGATTATTATATAATAATATTATATAGCTATTATTATATAATAATATTATATAGCTATTATTATATAATATTAATTTATAGTTGTTTATTTATGATATATTATTATTATTTTGAATTTTTTATGCATCCTCATATTTTAAATAATTTTTTAATAAATAGTTACAAGAATAACTATTTTATTTTATAATCAATCAATAAATTTATTTTTTGCATATTTGTAGGGTTTATGTGTTATTGTTTAGGATCTCAAATTGGAATAGTTGGCACGTGGATGAATATATTAGATTATGTATTGTTAAGTTAATAACAGAACAATAAGTAAGATATTAATTTTGTGATAGTTACAAATTAACCAATAATTGGGTAAAGTGAAAGCATTTTACTTCACAATTAATTAATTAATGCAACATTTGTGTATTGTATATGTTATAATTTACAACATGAAATAGTTGGTAAGTTGGCTCTTGGACAATTAAATTTGGGTAAATAACTATTTTACTTCATCATCAATGAATAAATGTAATTTTTCCCTATTTGTAGAATTGATGTGTATTTTATCTAAAGACTAACCATTTGGTGTGTGTTTCATCTTTTTTCATAAAGTGGAAACAACTTCATTTAGTGAGCTAAATCAAATAGGAAAGTTGACGGAGCGTGGATTACTTGCCTCTCATCTAAAAGCAGGCACAAGGTGGAGACCAGTTTTATTTAAACTATTTATATGGAATGAAACATTTGATGGATGTAAGATATTGCCAGTGATTTCTAAATTCAAAAGTGTGCTTTTTGCAATATGAAAAGTTCTTTATTTGTGTTACAAGTGTTTTTTTTATTCTAACACAAAATTTCATTGTATAGATTTGTCCCATTGACAACAAACTTGAGAACTAGTTTGAAATAATACTTAAGGAAGACGACACTAATTCAATTGACAGTGCTACAACAACCTTGAGTGAGACAATAAGTTAGTTATGGAATTTGAATGAGCGGTGTTGAGGCTTACTTATATAATATAAAAGGGAAGCACCCATTATAACCTTGAGCCTTGAGAGAGACAATAAGTTAGTTGATGTATGTATTTGCATATGGATCTATAACTAGCTTTGCCATTTAGTCTATCAATTCTAGGACTTCCCAATGGACTCGAATAGTGAAATTGCTCTTATTATCATGTTTCCTTTCTAATTCCTTATTCATAATCTAATTGTCACATGTGTTTCATGATTGATAGATCTGTTGCACATATTTTCACATTCTAGTTGTCATTATTGTCGTTGGTTGTCATTATTGTCGTTGGAAGTATTCATGCTCTAATTTTTATTTCGCTAACATGGCGTTAATTTACTTATGCCTAATATCAAATTTTAACTATTACTTTTCATACCTGATGGTTAGGTTTACTACTCATTTTTTAATGTCATCATTTACATTTTATGGTTTAATTGTTATCTTTTACTTGCATAGTAGGAAAGCTCACATGTCCCCTATCCCGACATCCTTGTATGCCATGCATCTCACGACTTTCGATATTTATTACTTGTTTTTCTTACATATTTTTTATATCATATTTCGTATGTAAGTGTGTTGTGGCTTCGCTCTTGCACTAATTATTAGGGCATTGGGTTTACATGCAAAAGTTGTGTACTTAAGTGAAGTCAGCAAATGAACATTGTCCCCTCACCATGTCTAATCATTAACTCATGTTGCATACAATGTAAGGCTAGACCCATGCATCATTGTTTTGTTATTGTTGTTCTTATTTTTTCTTTGTCTTCTTCTTCTTTACTTGTTCATCTTCTTCCTTCTTCCTTGCAACTTGTTACTATTTCTATCTTATGGATAACAACTTCTACAAGGGGAGAAATACGTGACATATAGGTTTTGCACTTTAGATTCAGATATGCCTACCCACTAGGGAGGTTGTAGTGTGACCCTCTTTGATCCACCCATTGATGACATGATGTGTCTCAAGAGTTTCCTTCTCTATTGGACCACCTTCATTGAGTCCCCCCAACCTTAGCCTAGATGTATAACCTTTTAGAGATCTCTAGCACTTTCATAGGATATGTGATTGCCTTCTTTCTCTTGGTCTCTAACCCTTAGTGGTCAATTTGGTTCAATTTGACCCTAAGGGAACTAATTTGGTATTTCTTAACCTTATGGATTCAATTGGGGTACAAATCCTTGATTGGGTCCATAATCACTTAATTGGATGCATCACCACGAGTCCATGACACTGCAAATAAACTTTGAGTTGCTATCTATGAAGTAAAATGAGACAAACCTCATTAACCCTTCTTGATCTCATAGCAGAGAGCATATTGTGGATTCCTAAAAAGAGTACCATGCCCATGTTCCACAACATGTGAAACATAGGGGCATTTTGTGACTAAAACCCCACAATACTAAGTTAATGATATGACTTTGTCATGCGGCTTGGGCCCTCCAATGGCTAACCTGACATACACCTACACCTTGAATTCATTATCTTGCTTATTTATATCCATGTATTCCTCTTTCTAAAAAACTATTTAATCGACCTATTTTTGAAACCCTATTGTGTAGGTACACACATGAATTTGTGAAACATCTTGTTTTAGCCTTCTTCCACCACTTCCATGCTCTTGTGGTCTACACTATGTGGGAGAGTCTTCCTCCCTCGCTTCACTCTTGAATCACATTCCAAAAGGGAGTGTTTAGGAAGCACCCTCAAGAACGTACTTCCTAATCACTCCCTTCTAGGAGTGATTTTTGGAAGTGTTGCTCCTTGAGCACTCCCTAGTCACTCCTAAGATCCAAAAAAAAAGGCTCCCAATTCACGACCACAAATGAGGTGATTTTTTCCTTGCTCGTGGAACCAAGACAAGTTCCCATTATTAGGCATGGCTAGAGTTCCTTGGTGGATTAAAACACTCGCCCACACCATTTACTCTGATTATATATCTTAGTTCACTCATCTTTGATAGGGTTTTGAGTGGGTTGCTTGCTAGTTGTTGAGGAGCATATTAATTTGTGAGAGTTTGGAAGGGAGATTGAAGGTTTCCATAGTTACATTCAACCACCATTGTAGTGTTGAAGAGCGAGGCTCTAGATCCCACTCTTATTTTTTTTTAAATAAAAATACCACTATGTTGAATACTTGAATATCTCTTCTCCTACTTTTTCCCATTTCTCCTTCTCCGTCATTTTATTACATGCAACAAGTTATTCTCATCTTTAGTCAAGAAGCATGATGGTATGGGTTATATCATTTTGGTTCCATTATTTTTATGATGGTGGTGTTGGAAAGCCGAAATACCAATGATGACAATGAAAAAACAAAATTAGGCAATGGCACATACCATGGAAAGGAGAAAGAAATAGAAGGGGATGATGATCATGAAGCTAACAATGATGATGGACAGAAACACAAAGATAATTCAACATCATCGTGTAAGTATGTGACAAAGAATGGGGGAGGGAAAGGGTGTGGAACCACAAAGTTTATATGCCCCAATTGTCCTAAAAATTACATAGGTTGAGTCAGGGTATTTTTTAAGGATTATAAAAATATACTTAAGTAAAGTATTCTGGGCGATTATTTTAGATTGAAAAAAACATATATATAGATTGGTAGGCGAATATTAAATATGAATTATGCAATTTACTATTGAAACTTGTAAATTTTGGTGAATATTATGATAAAAAATCCTTGTATGTAAATATAGGCGATATTAGAGTCTAAAAATTACCAAATAGCGAATTTAGTTTTTGGAAAAAAGCCCAAAAAATAGCCAATTGGCGAAATTTCGCCCCTAAAAAATTCCCTCAGGTTCATATACCCGTGTGTGAAAGCATCTATATGTATTTATGCCATGGGATGAAGGTAATACTATAGGAGTCAAAATTTGTGACCAAGTGCCAATGAAACATAGAAACAAATACAAAAAAGAAGAGTAGTCTGCAAAAAACATATCCATAAAATAAAGAATTGAATCTAAGACCTCGTGCTCACATAGAGTGTTCGTTGGTTGATCCCCATATCCCCGTGCCAGTGGACTCTTGCTTGTGCATTTACAGAATAGAACAATATTAGATTTCCTTGACCAAGGTTGTAGGTATGACATGGATGCAAAATTTTCCAGTTTTCTTTATGCATGTGGCATACCATTCAATGTTCTTTGCTCACCCTATTGGCATGAAACAATACAAGCCAACAACAATGCCCCTAAAGAAAACATGAACCCCAAGAATAACAAATCCAGAACCATGGGAATCGATAGGGAAGGACCAAAATCCATTGTGCTATGGGACAATTTATAAATTATTTGACCAAATATGATGTATCCATTGTATCTTATGGTTGGAAAAATGTTAAAAGGTGGGTCATTCATAAATATTCATGGTGTGTCTGCTAAGGGTGTGGTATTCCTTTTAGCTCGTGACTACTCAAATTGTTACAAGAATGGTATTAATATTTCAAAACCCTTAATTAAAACCACTCAAGATATTGGGCCGTGCAATGTCATTCAAGTCATCACTGATAATGTTGTTAATTGTAAGGCAGTTGGATCAATCATTGAGGATATGTATCCTAACATATTTTGGTCAAGGTGTTTGGTTCAAATATTGAACCTCATGAATCATGATATATTAAGATGAAGGACCATGATTATAAATGGATTATTGCATTGTACAATAGAGGGAATAAAATGATAAAATTTATTACCAATCATAGCATGGCACACCACATTTTTCACAAACACTCTATGTTGGAGCTACTTATGATTGCAAAGATAAGATTCACTACCTACTATCTCACTTTCAAGCACGTTGTCAAGGTAAGAGAGGCATTGAATAATATGGTCTCAATTGATTCATGGGAAAGATTAAAAGACAAAGCTACATATGCATCTAATAGACATTAATTTCAAGAGGTGGACACTACGGTTCTTTACGTTCAATTTTGGGCAAAAGTTAGCTATGTTATGCAATTCACCAAGCCCATTTATAGAATGATTTGATTTGCAAATATTTATCAACTGGTGATTGGGGAGGTGTATGAGCCAATGGACAACATGCTAGGCCAAATCAAAGACATTGTTGAACCAAGAGATACAATCTAGTATGATCATATTCATAAACATGTGGTCAAAAGTTGGGACACTGAATGTTCCACTCTATGCCCTAGCATGTATCTCTACACTCAAAAATTATTCTCCATCTTGGTTGGCTAAACCAGCATATGGGGGTGGGATAGGAAAAAAATACACAAAAACATAGAGGTACAAAGTGGGTATATGCTTGCATTACAAAAGTTTGTCCCTGATGAAGATGTGTGTGCTGAATTACGAAGTGAATTGAGCAAGTACATCAATGAACATGGAGTCTTTGTTAATATGCATGCAACAAAAGATCAAGATAGGTTGAACCCTATTAAATGGTGGAACATGTATAGCTCCTCTAACGCACATCTGCATAAATTGGCAGTGATGGTGCTTTCACATGTTGTTAACACTTCTTCTAAAAAGAGGTATTGAAGCACCTACAGCATGAAGAGAAACAACGTGAATGTAGACTAGGCAGAAAGATTGGTTTATGTGCACTACAACTTGGGTTTGTTGTCCCATTATTACGAGGAACTGAAGAATGATAGAACATATGTGACTTGGGACACAATACAAAGGAGGCTAACTAGAAGTATGGAGCCATAGCCTTAGAGAGCTTAGAGGTTGAACTTTTGGGTGATCATGGAAGTGACCAGGTTCATGCAGTAGAGATGCCACCCGCAACCACCAACATGTTTCTAAATGCAAGAGATTTTCCTTTAGCTTCACAACATCCAACATTGCGTGGGGGCCATGTGGTTGTTGGTCATGTTCCACAAGCACTTCCACCTACTCCTACTCCTCGTGTTCATATATCATTGAAAAAGAAACTAGAATTGTTTCGTTGCAAGAGGAAAGATGAGTAGATAGTATATCTATTTGTCCTTTTTTGTTTATAAGTAGTCTCTAGAACTTAGTATTGTCTTTATTATGATCTATTTTGCAAACACTATATGAGATTTTATGTTTTAACGTTGAATTTTGAACCTATCTTTGAAGCTTGAATTTTTTATTGCATCTTACAACTCTTTGGTAATGAATATGATGCTCTTACTTCATTTCATGGTAGATGTTATCTATTACATTTTGTTGATGGAAAATGTTATATGTTGAAACTTGAAGGTTGATGTTGTGGTTGATGATTGATCATTTGACGATATAATTGTTAGATGATTGATGTTATATGTGTACCAAATTTTTTTATGCTTTAATGACCATCATCAATCCAGTATTTAAATCTATATTTTTATTTTTTTGCAGCTAATTCAACATTCTACATGTTTTTTAAATATATATGCCTCAAAATATACTGAAGTATGTATTATATAAAAATGCTCCCTAAACGGTTCACTCCCAAAATATTTTTAAAATTGTGCTTCCTGCACCCACTCCCCACTTCTAACAACCTTGATTTTGTTGCTTGCACCTATCATCTCTGACACCCTTACAAGGACATTTTGTGATTAGGTTGGATATAAATTTGAAAGCTTATTGATTCATACTAGGGTATCTCCATTGGTCATAATTACATTCATATCGTGGATGATTCAACCTGCAACCTCAAGGGATATTCCATCACATGTAGAGAAGGAGAGGTATCATCCCCCTTGAGAGCGCTTGTGTATCTTTACGCAACATTGTCATTGATATATTTTATTGCACCAAGAGTAGAGAGGTGCTCTAAAACCCAATATGGGGAACATGTTGTCATGCAACGTAACATAAGAGACAACAACACAAAATAAATTAAACTATTCGGCAACATATGTCGACTCAATTTTAAATTTTAAACAAAAACTAAAAAAATTAAAACTAGCATAGATCCATCTTAAACTCAAATCTATCAAGCATCTAGAGGGATCAAAATTCTTGAGATGTAATTTTTTTTCTCAATGTGTGAAGATTTAAGATAGTTAAAAAAATACACCTAAATTTATGCCTCAAGAAATTTGATCCCTCTTAGTGCTTAGTAGATATGGGTTTAAGATGGATATATGTTAGTAGTAGTAAATCTAGTGTTATTCATTGTTTATTGCATAGGGAAAAATTGTGATTGTTACAATACAACATTGTGAAATCGACATTCTACATGTTTTTTCAATATATAAGTATCAAAATATATTAAAATATGTATTATATAAAAATTCTTCCCTGAATAGTTTGCTCCCAAAATATTTTTTAAAATTGTGCTTACTACTCCCACTCCGCACTCTGAACAACCTTGAATGCGCTAATTGCACCTATCATCTTTGACACCTTTACAGGGACCTCTTGTAATTAGCTTGGTTCCAACCTTGAAGACTTGTTGATTCATCATGGGATACTTTCATTGGTCATAGTTACACTCATATCTTGGACAATTAGACCCTGCAACCTCAAGAGAGGTTTATTACAACCAATGTAACGAAGTGATCTACAACCCAGAATGGGGGATATGTTGTCATGTAATGCAGCGTACATGACAATAAATAAATAAAAACAAATTAAGCTATTTGACATCATATATCAACTCAATTTTAAATTTTACACAAAAGCTAAGAAAATTAAAACCATCATAGATCCATCTTAAACCCAAATCTATCAAGCACCGAGAGAGATCAATTTTTTTGAGGTCTAATTTTTTTTCTTGATATGTAAAAGATTAAAATTTAGAAAATTACGGATAAATTTACACCTCAAGAAATTCGATCTTCTCAATGCTTGATAGATTTGGGTTTAATATGGATATATGTCCATAGTGGTAAATCTAGTGTTATTCATTGTTGATTACATAGGGATGAATTGTGAATATTACAATACTACATTATGAAGTCAACATCCTACATGTTTTTTTTAGTATATATGCATCAAAATTTATTAACATATGTATTATATAAAAAATGCTCCTTGAATGGTTCACTCCCAAAATATTTTTTTAAAATGTGCTTCTTGCTCCCAATTCCCACTCCCAACAACCTCAATTGTTTTGTTTGTACCTATTAACATATGTATGATATGTGTTATGAGATATCTAGATATAGTCTATTTTGGGAATTGTTTTATGTAATGTCAACACAATGTTATGTTATCCTCACCTAAAGTTGTATTTAGAGATACATATATTTGTATTGGGGATCGAATGCAAGTCTTATTTCGCAAAAAGGTCGAGTTGCATGTGCAGGATCATCCAAGACATGGATCGCACTTGGAGACTTATCACAACTCTCTTATTCAACCCAAGTAGCTTCAACACTTCCTAATGAGTTCATTTCATACTTCTCTTTGTTTTTTTTTCACAATAGAGTTTTTAGCTCACTAAAAGAATCTACGTTAAATTAACTCTAGATTGTTAGTGTACTTTCCTTTGTTAATTTGCTAGTAAAAATTGATCTACAACCTAAGTGAAGTTATTTAACAATATACATCGATAGGTTAACATAATCAAGATCTAAAACCCTAATTACCCTAGTTGCTCTCCATCTTTTTTTGTTTCCTACCCTTAAGGCTATCGATTTTTCCCTAAAACTAAGTGACAACTCCACTCTCACTTTTGACAGTAAACAAGAGCTACAAGTTAGGGGGAGCCGGGAGTAGAGGAATCAGTGGATCAACAGGATGTAAATAAGGGGGAGCTAAGCAGGGGAGCTAATTCTTAGGGGGATATTGTTTTTACTTGGTGTTGACATCAATGACAAAGGGGGAGATTGTTGGACCTAGTGTTTTCATTGATGTCAAATGGGAGTAAAACATATACACTTGATGTAATTAGAATCCAATTTGAAGAAGTAAATAGAACAAAATTTCAAAGAAAGCATGAAGAAAGTGTGCAGTGGTGTAGGTGTTGTGTTGGGGTCTTGTAACTGTTGGAATAAATGACCACCATCTAGACCTTAGATACCTTAGTATAATACTTTTGATTGATTATTAAATGTTAGACCATGGTTAATAGGATCCCTAGTACATAACTTGACCACCTAATGATAATTTTCCACCATAGCTCCCTCATTTTCCTTAGTTTATGATTTTACAGTGCTTTTATGAGCTAAGGCGCCCTTCTTGCTTTATTCCAGCTTTTGTCCAACATTTCTTAGTTAAATCCAGCTTTCTCCTGCTTTTCAGATGGATAAGGATTAGAAAGTGCGCTATGACAACTCTAGGAAATTTTATGCTTTGTTGCCTCAACTCCTTCCTGCCTTTTCTCCTTACAAGCCTCCAAATTACTGCATTTGAGTCACTCATGGCCTACCTAATCCTAGTTACCCAATTCATGACCTTTATCCTTGATTTTGAGATTGATTTTGCCTAGATGGGGTTTTATTGCTAAATCTAAGCCTGCCAATTGTGTGTATTTCGAATTGCCTCTATTGCATTTGAATTTCCTCTATGAGGTGTATTATTTAATGTATTATCATTGTTCATTAATACATTAATGGAGTTTTACTCAATTGAGTTTATTTTCTCAAGTGTTTTCTGCTCAATATTTTTACCTTCTATGTATTCTTGCAAAACTAATTGTGAGGTTTCTTCAGTAAACTAGATTAATCCTGTGACATATTTTCACATGGTATCAGAGCTAGTTGATTTAATCTTTCTCCGCTACTTCCTTTGAGCACCAGAAGCAGTGGAGGTTCTACATAAGTCTTGGGGATAGTGCCTTGAATCCATTGGAGCAATCCTTTGGACTCTACCCGGGCATGATGCACTCCCGAACGTCCTCAATGTCAAAGTAGAGATTGATTGTGCTTACTGAATTTCCTCCTCCGTGTTTTTTGCAGTTCTTTTGTGTAGGTGAAACTTCATGGATTCAAAATCAATTCCTCCTCTATCACCATTCATCTATGCTGAGTGGAAATTGAATATGGTTGCATATCTCGACATCCATCAGCTCTTTGATGTGTCTATTGGAATTGTGGCATAGCCAGAGTCCTCTGAAGAGAAATATGATTGGCTAGATTATTGTGACAGAGCATTTGGAGCCATATTTCTGGAAATATCTCCAAGTATGCACTACCTTATTGATTCTGTTGAATACCCAATGGATCTATGGATAAATTTGGATAGAGATTTTGGAAAGCACAATGAGGAAGAGATAAGTCATATGGAGAGTGATCCTGTCAATGACATCTCCTCAAATTTTCTCATTGATTTCACTAATGTCTCGGCCTCAAACCTCTCTGAAGAAGTTGTTCAAAGAAAAGAAGAAGAAGTTGCAGAAATTTATTCAATACATATAGTTCTTGTTGAAGATATTCTCCTTGATTCGAATGCTTCTTCTAGTTGTCAAGAAGCGGTAATTGAAGAGACTTCTTCTATGGCTCTAGAAGTTGAGAAACCGGATCCCTATCCTTCATATGTGGTTTCTAATGATGAATAAATTTCAACTAATGGAGGTGCTACAGTTGTTGAAGATTATTCCAACCATTCACTGTTCTCCTCTCATTCTTCATATTTTGACCTTGAGGATGATAAAGTAGTCATTGATGATTATGTGCATTCTTCACAAGTTGATGGTGCACAATATGATGATCTAATGGATGATTTGAAGGCTATATCATATCTCAAGGGTGCTCCATTTGCACTCATTGATTGTAATCTCATGCCTTCTACCTATTCCTACATGATTACTAGCATCGGTTCTCAAAGTTGCATTGAATATGAAGGACACCATTTTTTGCTTGGGATTGATTATCAAGTTGATCAGGACTCATTTAGACCTGATCTCAGGAATTTTAAGTCTGATGAGCAGCCACATATGATCTCCTATCATACTTCTACTATTGAGGATCATATATCACTTAGTGCTCTAGTAGAGGAGCCTTCTTCTCATGAGTTTGTTGATGTGCAAGTTTGTGGTTCTTTGGAGTTTTTGGAAGCTAGATCGGTCTTTGGAGCTATTGCATATGCTCTTCTTGGTTCCATGCCTCCTCCCTCTTCTAGAATGGTCACATATAGACTTCCTCAAGCTGCAAATTAAGTTGGATACATTCTGCATTCACTTGGACACTTGCTCCCCACATTTGGAGTTGATTTGAAGTCCAAGCCACCACCATCATGTCATGGTATATTTGGTTCGGATCTCACCCTTGATCAATCAAAGGATATATCAAGGGACCATCCATAAATTCTTGGAGTTGATTCTACCTACATTGGTTCAAAATTCAAGTTCCAGAATGATATTCACATTTTTGGAATTTTTCTCACCATGTTTGGTCTGAAGGACAAGTTTAGAGAGCTTCTAGATTCCCTTGCATCCATTGGTGGAGAATTCAAGCACATGCCTTGGGAGCATGCTCCTCTTCTACCAAGGAGGAAGATACCTCTAGACATATTCACCTCTCGAGAGCATCATTAAAATTTTGGTAGGTTTCATGTCCACATTTTGAGGGAGGGTTTTGTTCCCATGTGGATTTCCTTGTTTCCTCTATTTACATGGACATAATAAATGTAATGGGGTGACCATAGGCCATAGTTTCATGGGACCTAGTCATAATTTACTCACACTAATCTAGCCTTAAGGGTGGGTGTTTGAATAAATGACCACCATATAGACCTTAGATACCTTAGTATAATACTTTTGGTTTGTTATTAAGTGTTTAGATCATGGTTAATAGGATCCCTAGTACATAACTTGACAACCTAATGATAGTTGTCCACCATAGCACCCTCATTTGCATGAGTTTCTTATTTTATAGTGTATTTATTAGTTAAGATGCCCTTCTTTCTTTATTCCATCTTTTGTCTAGATTTTCTGAGTTAAATCTAGCTTTGTCTTGCTTTTCAGATGGATAAGGATTAGCAAGTGCGCTATGGCAACTCTAGGCAAGTTTTTGCTTTGTTTCCTCAACTCTTTCCTTCCTTTTCTCTTGAAAATACTCCAGCTTATTGCTTTTGAGTCACTCATGGCCTACCTAAGTCAAATTAGCCAATTCGTGACCTCTTGTCTTGATTTGGAGATTGCTTTTGCCTAGATGGGGTTTTATTGCTAAATCTAAGCCTTCCAAGTGTGTGTATTTCGAATTGCCTCTGTTGCATTTGAATTTGCTCTATGAGGTGTATTATTTAATGTAATATCATTGTTCATTAATGGATTGATGGAGTTTTACTCAATTGATGTTCTTTTCTCAAGTGTTTTATGCTCAATATTTTCACCTTCTCTGTATTCTTCCAAAACTAATTGTGAGGTTTCTTCAGTAAACTAGATTAAGGCTGCGACATATTTTAATAGTAACCCAAAATATGGCTCCCTAAATGGTCCATATCCCACACAACAATGCAATTTAAGTTACTACAAATGTCAAGACAAGTCGGCTTAAGAAAAACTGTAAATTAAGTTGAGCATCTTGGTCGGCCCTCTTACTCAAAAAGAAGGGGAAGTTAGATGTGTATAAATAATAGCATGATGATCATTGTGAGTGTGTGTGTGTGTGAAAAATGTAAGGTGTGGGGTTCGCAATTTAGAAGAAGGAAGGCGCAAGGGCACGGTTTGGAAGAAGGAAGGTGTGGGGTTCAGAGTTCAAAAGAAGGAAGGCACAAGGTGCATAGTTTAGAAGAATGAAGGTGTGGGGTTCATAGTTCACAAGAAGGAAGGCACAAGGTGCATAGTTCGGAAGAAGAAAGGTGTGGGGTTTGCAGTTCAGAAGACGGGAGTTGAAATTTGTGTTACACCTAAAATCTTACCATCATGAGACTCAGTGTATACATCCCTAAAGTTTCCTTGACTAAGTCATTAACCTGGAAGAAATGCAAACCCATTTATACTAGGTTTTGAGAGGTCGTCGTAGGTTGTCCTCTTACAGACTGCGACGATGTCAATTAATGGACTAAAATAGCTTCTTCAAGCCCATTCTCGAAGCTAGCTGATGTGTATCCCTAGCCCTAGCCTTTGGGGAAGTTGGCATTCGGTTCCTAAACTCTTGGAAGGATACCCTATCTCTCTCCTACCATATCTCAACCTATCATATCCACTTAGTCCTATATAAGTGAATCTCATTCCCATCCTAACGGGAGGAAGTCTATAGTATCTAATTGATGGTGAAATTAGCTTAGGAGAGATCTCTACTCATCCTTGACAAATCCATCATCCCTTTGAGGCTTTGGCATTGGCTTGATCGGAGAAGGATTGCTACATTAAGTCATTGGTTGTAATCTCTTCATCCTATGTATTTCCCTTTTAATACAATAATACAAGTGCTTTCCACCAATCTCAATGTGTTAATGATATATTGTGTAGTTTGCCTACTTAACTGCTTACTTAGATCTATTATTGTGTAGATGTTATTTTACTGCTTTTGTTGTTGTATTGTCTTGACAGGTTTCTCAGCTCAGATCTAAAGACTATCAAGCTTTGGAGCAACATTCAAGGAGAAAGGATCAGTGATTCAAAGGGTAAGAGCATATAGTTCCTTGATCTCTAATTAGATCTAGGAGAGTTATTTATGTTATGTCTCTATTTGTTCTAGACTCACGTTAAGCTAGGGAGATCAGGCCTCGAGTCCGCTCTTGGTAGATTGTCCATCACTCCCTCGAGTTTTGCCTACTTCCTGAGTCTAGTCACTCCTTTGAGTCATTCAAAGAATGCTTCCATCATCAGTTGCATTAAGAAGTTAGTGTCATACTCGTCATGTCAATACTGCCAAGTCATGCCGTGCCCATGTTCAAGACTACTCTCACCATTCATTATCTGCAGTCAGTACACCTTCAATCATGTCGGTTTACTCTGAGTCAGTCTTGTGTGTTACTGTACCATCCAATCTACTCCAAACATCTGTTGTCGTGTTTCGTGTCGATGATGAGGGATTCATCATGGCCCTCCTTCGACGGATTTCATCCTTGTCGACGTCAACACATCATCCGAGGATTGAATCTAGAAACCAATCGAGTACCTTGGGCCTGCATGCCTCAATGGTAGCTTACCTCGCTTTTGACATGAGTTTACATCATTGACTCTTGATTGAAATATTTCATCTTGCGTTCAACTTCAACTCATTTATTCACGCTTGGTGATATGTACTATGATACCTTGGGAATCATTGACATTAATGGTGATTTCCCTCGCGCTTGTTAACGGTATACATCAATGACCGGTAATCAAGTGGTTTCTACCTTGTTCGACATCAAGACATTTGTAATCACATGGATAGATTCGTATCATTGCGGGTTCGGCTTAAAGACCCTGGGCAGTCATGTTTTACCTAGGTTGCGATGGAGATTGTTTGAGTCATATTGCACGGATCGACATTTGTATTGGTCGTGGCTGTGTTATCATCTCATCATGGATCTACGCTTGTGTCTAGTAGCCATGATTGTGTTCAATCGGTCATTACTACCATGGATCTGCAATGTATTGGTCGGCAGCCATGTTGTACGTCATATGAGACTTTGTACTCAGATTCAGTTGTACTGCAGCGGTATCCTTCGTCCGATGAGCCATTGCCATTCCTTTTGTCAAAGCATTTCACCTGTCCAATTTTCAAACGGCTTCATGCTTTGGGGGGCGTTCTGTTACACCTAAAATCTTACCATCATGAGACTCAGTGTATACATCCCCAAATTTTCCTTGACTAAGTCATTAACCTGGAAGAGATGCAAACCCATTTATACTAGGTTTTGAGAGGTCGTCGCAGGTTGTCCTCATGCAACCTGCGACGTCGCAGGTTGTCCTCTTACAGACTGCGACGATGTCAGTTAATGGACTAAAATAGATTCTTCGAGCCCATTCTCGAAGCTAGCTGATGTGTATCCCTATCCTTAGCCTTTGGGGAAGCTGGCATTCAGTTCCTAACCTCTTTGAAGGATCCCCTATCTCTCTCCTACCATATCTCAACCTATCATATCCACTTAGTCCTATATAAGTGAAGCTCATTCACATCCTAGGGGGAGGAAGTCTATAGTATCTAATTGATGGTGAAATTAGCTTAGGAGAGATCTCTACTCATCCTTGAGAGATCCATCATCCCTTTGGAGGCTTTGGCATTGGCTTGATCGGAGAAGGATTGCTACATTAAGTCATTGGTTGTAATCTCTTCATCCTATGTATTTCCCTTTTAATACAGTAATAAAAGTGCTTTCCACCAATCTCACTGTGTTAATGATATATTGTGTAGTTTGCCTATTTAACTGCTTACTTAGATCTATTATTGTGTAGATGTTATTTTACTGCTTCTATTGTTGTATTGTCATGACAGGTTTCTCAGCTCAGATCTGAAGACTATCAAGCTTTGGAGCAACATTCAAGGAGAAAGGATTAGCGATTCAAAGGGTAAGAGCATCTAGTTCCTTGATCTCTAATTAGATCTAGGAGAGTTATTTATGTTATGTCTCTATTTGCTCTAGACTCACGTTGAGCTAGGGAGATCAAGCCTCGAGTCCGCTCTTGGTAGATTGTCCGTCACTCCCTCGAGTTTTGCCTACTTCCTGAGTCTAGTCACTCCTTTGAGTCATTCAAAGAATGCTTCCATCATCAATTGCATTAAGAAGTTAGTGTCATACTCGTCATGTCAATACTGCCAAGTCATGCCATGCCCATGTTCAAGAATACTCTCACCATTCATTATCTGCAGTCAGTACACCTTCAATCATGTCTGTTTACTCTGAGTCAGTCTTGTGTGTTACTGTACCATCCAATCTACTCCAAACATCTGTTGTCGTGTTTTCTGTCGATGATGAGGGATTCATCATGGCCCTCCTTCGACGGATTTCATCCTTGTCGACGTCAACACATCATCCGAGGATTGAATCTAGAAACCAATCGAGTACCTTGGGCCTGCATGCCTCAATGGTAGGTTACCTCGCTTTCGACATGAGTTTACATCATTGACTCTTGATTGAAAGATTTCATCTTGCATTTGACTTCAACTCATTTATTCACGCTTGGTGATATGTACTATGATACCTTGGGAATCATTGACATTAATGGTGATTTCCTTCGCACTTGTTAACAGTATACATCAATGACCGGTAATCAAGTGGTTTCTACCATGTTCGACATCAAGACATTTGTAATCACATGGATAGATTCGTATCATTACGGATTCGGCTTGAAGACCCTAGGGAGTCATGTTTTACTCTCAAGTTGCGATGGAGATTGCACGGATCCACATTTTCATTGGTCGTGGTTGTGTTATCATCTCATCATGGATCTATGCTTGTGTCTAGTAGCCATGATTGTGTTCAGACGGTCATTACTACCATGGATCTGCAATGTATTGGTCGGCAGCCATGTTGAGTCATATTGCACGGATCCACATTTGTATTGGTCGTGGTTGTGTTATCATCTCATCATGGATCTATGCTTGTGTCTAGTAGCCATGGATATGCAATGTATTGGTCAGCAGCCATGTTGAGTCATGTTGAGTCATATTGCACGAATCCACATTTGTATTGGTCGTGGTTGTGTTATCATCTCATCATGGATCTATGCTTGTGATTAGTAGCCATGATTGTGTTCAGACGGTCATTACTACCATGGATCTGCAATGTATTGGTCGGCAGCCATGTCGTACGTCATATGAGACTATGTACTCGGAGTCAGTTGTACTACAGCGGTTTCCTTCGTCCGATGAGCCATTTCCATTCCTTCTGTCAAATCATTTCACCTGTCCAATTTTCAAACGGCTTCATGTTTTGGGGGGCATTCTGTTACACCTAAAATATTACCATCATGAGACTCAGTGTATACATCCCTAAAGTTTCCTTGACTAAGTCAATAACCTGGAAGAGATGAAAACCCATTTATACTAGGTTTTGAAAGGTCGCCGCAGGTTGTCCTCATGCAACCTGCGACGTTGCAGGTTGTCCTCTTACAGAGTGCGACGATGTCAGTTAATGGACTAAAATAGCTTCTTCGAGCCCATTCTCAAAGCTAGATGATGTGTATCCCTATCCCTAGCCTCTGGGGGCAGCTGGCATTAGGTTCCTAACCTCTTGGAAGGTTCCCCTATCTCTCTCCTACCATATCTCAACCTATCCTATCCACTTAGTCCTATATAAGTGAAGCTCATTCCCATCATAGGGGGAGGAAGTCTATAGTATCTAATTGATGGTGAAATTAGCTTAGGAGATATCTCTACTCATCCTTGAGAGATCCATCATCCCTTTGGAGGCTTTGGCATTGGCTTGATCGGAGAAGGATTGCTACATTAAGTCATTGGTTGTAATCTCTTCATCCTATGTATTTCCCTTTTAATACAGTAATATAAGTGCTTTCCACCAATCTCATTATTTTAATGATATATTGTGTAGTTTGCCTACTTAAATGCTTACTTAGATCTATTATTGTGTAGATGCTATTTTACTGCTTCTGTTGTTGTATTGTCCTGACAGGTTTCTTAGCTCAGATCTGAAGACTATCAAGCTTTGGAGCAACATTCAAGGAGAAAGGATCAGCAATTCAAAGGGTAAGAGCATCTAGTTCCTTGATCTCTAATTAGATCTAGGAGAGTTATTTATGTTTTGTCTCTATTTGTTCTAGACTCACGTTGAGCTAGGGAGATCAGGCCTCGAGTCCGCTCTTGGTAGATTGTCCGTCACTCCCTAGAGTTTTTCCTACTTCTTGAGTATAGTCACTTCTTTGAGTCATTCAAAGAATGCTTCCATCATCAGTTGCATTAAGAAGTTAGTGTCATACTCGTCATGTCAATACTGCCAAGTCATGCCATGCCCATGTTCAAGAATACTCTCACCATTCATTATCTACAGTCAGTAAACCTTCAATCATGTCGGTTTACTCTGAGTCAGTCTTGTGTGTTACTGTACCATCCAATCTACTCCAAACATCTGTTGTTGTGTTTCGTGTCGATGATGAGGGATTCATCATGGCCCTCCTTCGATGGATTTCATCCTTGTCGATGTCAACACATCATCCAAGGATTGAATCTAGAAACCAATCGAGTACCTTGGGCTTGCATGCCTCAACCTCGCTTTCGACATGAGTTTACATCATTGACTCTTGATTGAAAGATTTCATCTTGCGTTCAACTTCAACTCATTTATTCATGTTTGGTGATATGTACTATGATACCTTGGGAATCATTGACATTAATGGTGATTTCCCTCACGCTTGTTAACGTTATACATCAATGACCAGTAATAAAGTAGTTTCTACGATGTTCGACATCAAGACATTTGTAATCACATGGATAGATTCGTATCATTGTGGGTTCGGCTTGAAGACCCCGGGCAGTCATGTTTTACCCAGGTTGCGATGGAGATTGTTTGAGTCATATTGCACGGATCGACATTTGTATTGGTCGTGGCTGTGTTATCATCTCATCATGGATCTACGCTTGTGTCTAGTAGCCATGATTGTGTTCAGTCGGTCATTACTACCATGGATCTGCAATGTATTGGTCGGTAGCCATGTTGTATGTCATATGAGACTTTGTACTCAGATTCAGTTGTACTGCAGCAGTGTCCTTCGTCCGATGAGCCATTTCCATTCCTTCTGTCAAAGCATTTAACCTGTCCAATTTTCAAATGGCTTCATGCTTTGGGGGGCGTTCTGTTACACCTAAAATCTTACCATCATGAGACTCAATGTATACATCCCTAAAGTTTCCTTGACTAAGTCATTAACCTGGAAGAGATGCAAACCCATTTATACTAGGTTTTGAGAAGTCGTTGCAGGTTGTCCTCATGCAACCTGCGATGTCGCAAGTTGTCCTCTTACTGACTGCGACGATGTCAGTTAATGGACTAAAATAGCTTCTTTGAGCCCATTCTCGAAGCTAGCTGATGTGTATCCCTATCCCTAGACTTTGGGGAAGCTGGCATTCGGTTCCTAACCTCTTGGAAGGATCCCCTATCTCTCTCCTACCATATCTCAACCTATCCTATCCACTTAGTCCTATATAAGTGAAGCTCATTCCCATCCTAGGGGGAGGAAGTCTATAGTATCTAATTGATGGTGATATTAGCTTAGGAGATATCTCTACTCATCCTTGAGAGATCCATCATCCCTTTGGAGGCTTTGGCATTGGCTTGATCGGAGAAGGATTGCTACGTTAAGTCATTGGTTGTAATCTCTTCATCCTATGTATTTCCCTTTTAATACAATAACATAAGTGCTTTCCACCAATCTCATTGTGTTAATGATATATTGTGTAGTTTTCCTACTTAACTGCTTACATAGATCTATTATTGTGTAGATGCTATTTTACTGCTTCTGTTGTTGTATTGTCTTGGCAGGTTTCTCAGCTCAAATCTGAAGACTATCAAGCATTGGAGTAACATTCAAGGAGAAAGGATCAACGATTCAAAGGGTAAGAGCATCTAGTTCCTTGATCTCTAATTAGATCTAGGAGAGTTATTTATGTTCTGTCTCTATTTGTTCTGGACTCACGTTGAGCTAGGGAGATCAGGCCTCGAGTCCGCTCTTGGTAGATTGTCCGTCAAACAATTTGTGCACTTAAGAAGAAGGAAGGTGTGAGGTGAACAATTCACAAGTCAAGAAGGTGCAATGTTCGTATTTCGCTGGAAGGATAGAGTATGAATTTAAGTCTCATCTCAGAAGACAGATAGAATTTGAAGCAAACCTAAACACAAAGTTGCAATATAAAGTAGGCTGCAGAAGGTGAGAACTACATTAGTGTGTGGAATAAAGTACGCAGCGTAGAGTGTGTAGAAAAGAGTGTGCAGTTCAAAGAAAACTATGGAGAGTTCGTAGTTCAGATTATGCAGTAGAAAGCGCACAACGTGGAATATAAAGTAAGACTGAGAGAAGAGCAAAGAGAAGAAAAAGAAGAGAAGAGTGCGCAGTGCATGGTTCAAAGTGAGAAGAAGGTAGTGTGCAAATAGGATTGAATTCTTTGTCTTGTTGTAGTAGAGAAAGTGTATGAGGTGGTTTTAGCCTCCGTCCTGTCGCAATAGAGGAAGTGTGTGAGGGGGTCATAGGCCCCTTCAAATGGTATTTGGATGCTTCTTGTCAGTTGGAGTTGACTAAGATAAGGGGGTTGTTGCCTCCTTCTAGTTGAAGCTGGAGAAGCAGGGTGTTGAAGCATCCCTTCAGTCGTAGCAGAAGAAACAAGCAATTCAGAGCCTCCCGTTAGTCGTAGTTGGTAATTGGAGATTTAATTCTCCACAATTGAATTAAACATATTGTTTTTATAAATACTTTATATTGTGTTCCAGATATACATTTAGTATACTCTCTTTATGAATTGATGTCTATGCTTTTACTGTTTGAAAAATTGAGTAATTGGAATTGAAATAGTTACTATACAAAGATGACGATTAACTATGAAAAGATACAAGATATGAAAAGTTAGCTATGTTATGTTGTTCACCAAGCCCATTTATAGAATGATTTGGTTTGCAAGTATTGATCAACTTGTGATTGAGGAGGTGTATGAGCAAATGGACAATATGCTAGGACAAATCAAAGACATTGTTGAACGAAGAGATACAATCTTGTATGATCATATTCATAAACATGTGATCAAAAGTTGGGATACTAAATGTTCCACTCTATTCCCTAGCATATGTCTCTACACTCAAAAAATATTCTCCATCTTGGTTGGCTAAACCAGCACATGGGGGTGGGATAGGAAAAAAATACACAAAAATCCAGATGTACAACGTGGGTATATGCTTGCATTAGAAAATTGGTCCGCGATGAAGATGTGTGTGCTCAATTCCGAAGTGAACTAAGCAAGTACATCAATGAACATAGATTCTTTGTTAACATACATGTAACAAAAGATCAAGATATGTTGAATCCTATAAAATGGTGGAACATGTATAGCTCCTCTACCACACATCTGCATAAATTGGCAGTGATGGTGCTTCCACATGTTGTTAACACTTCTTCTACAAAGAGGTGTTGAAGCACCTACAACGTGAACGTAGACTGCGCATAAATCTTGGTTTATGTGCCCTACAACTTGGGTTTGTTGTCCCATTATTACGAAGAAGCGAAGAATGATAGAACATATGTGACTTGGGACACAATCCAAAGGAGGCTAACTAGAAGGATGGAGCCATATCCTTGGAGATCTTAGAGGTTGAACTTTTGGGTGATCATGGTAGTGACCAAGTTCATGCAATAGAGATGCCACACACAACCACCAACAGGTTTCTAAATGAAATATATTTCCTTTAAATTCACAACTTCCAACATTGTGTGGGGGCCATGCGGTTTTGGTCATGTTCCACAAGAACTTCCACCTACTCCTACTCTTGTTCATATATCATTGAAAAAGGAACTAAAATTTTTTCGTTGCAAGAGGAAAGATTAGTAGATTGTAGATCTATTTGTCATTTTTTGTTTATAAGTAGTCTCTAGAACTTAGTATTGTCTTTATTATGGTCTATTTTGTAAGCATTATATGAGATTTTAAGTTTTAATGTTGAACTTTGAACCTATATTTGAAGCTTGAATTGTTGATTGCATCTTACAACTCTTTGGTAATGAATATGATGCTCTTACTTCATTCCATGGTAGATGTTATCTATTACATTTTGTTGATGGCAAATGTTATATGTTGAAACTTGAACGTTTATGTTGTGGTTGATGATTGATCATTTGATGATATAATTGTTGGATTATTGATGTTATATGTGTACCAATTTTTTTATGCTTTAATGACCACAGCAATCCAGTAGTTAAATCTATGTTTTCATGTTTTTTGTAGCTAATTCAACATTCTATGTGTATTTTAAATATATATGCCTCAAAACATACTAAAATATGTATTAAAAAATACTCCCTAAATGGTTCACTCCCAAAATATTTTGAAAATTGTGCTTACTGCACCCACTCCCCACTCCTAACAACCTTGATTGCATTGCTTGAACCTATCATCTTCAATACCCTTACAAGGAAATTTTGTGATTAGCTTGGATCTAACTTTGAAAGCTTATCGATTCATACTAAGGTATCTCCATTGGTCATAATTCCATTTGTATCGTGGATGATTCAACCTACAACCTCCAAGGATATTCCATCACATGTAGAGAAGGAGAGGTATCATCCCCCATGAGAGCGCTTGGGTCTCTTTACGCAACATTTTCATCGATATATTTTATTTGACCGAGAGTAGAGAGGTTCTCTACAACCCAATATGGAGAAGATATTGTCATGTAATTTAACGTAAGAGACAACAACAAAAAATAAATTAAACTATTCGGCAACATATGTCGATTCAATTTTAAATTTTAAACAAAAACTAAAAAAATTAAAACTAGTATAGATCCATCTTAAACTCAAATCTATCAAGCATATAGAGGGATCAAATTTCTTGAGATGTAATTTTTTTTCTCAATATGTAAAGATTTAAGATAGTTAAAAAAATACACCTAAATTTACGCCGCAATAAATTTGATCCCTCTTAGTGCATAGTAGATCTGGGTTTAAGATGGATATATGTTAGTAGTAGTAAATCTAGTGTTATTCATTGTTTATTACATAGGGACAAATTGTGAATCTTACAATACAACATTGCGGATTCGACATTCTGCGTGTTTTTTTAATATATATGCATCAAAATATATTAAAATATGTATTATATAAAAATTGTTCCTTGAATAGTTTGCTCCCACGATATTTTTTAAAATTGTGCTTCCTACTCCCAACAACCTTCATTGCGCTAATTGCACCTATCATCTTTGACACCTTTACAAGGACCTCTTGTGATTATCATGGTTCCAACCTTGAAGACTTGTTCATTCATCATTGGATATCTTCATTGGTCATAGTTCCACTCATATCTTGGACAATCAGACCCTACAACCTCAAGACAGGTTCCATCACAAGTAGGTAAAGAGAGGTATCATCCCCCTTGAGGGCACTTGGCTCTCTCTATCCAACATTTTCATTGATATGTCTTTTATTACAACCAGTGTAACAAAGTGCTCTACAACCTAGTATGGGGGAGATGTTGTCATGTAATGTAGCGTACATGACAACAACAACAAAAACAAATTAAGTTATTTGACATCATATGTCAACTCAATTTTAAATTAACCATCATAGATCCATCTTAAACCCAAATCTATCAAGATTCGAGAGGGATCAGTTTTTTTGAGGTCTAAATTTTTTTCTTAATATGTAAAAGATTAAAATTTAAAGAATTACGCCTAAATTAACACCTCAAGAAATTTGATCCTCTCAATGCTTGATAGATCTGGGTGTAATATGGATATATGTCTGTAGTGGTAAATCTAGTGTTATTCATTGTTGATTACATAGGGATGATATACTACATTATGAAGTCAACATTCTACATGTTTTTTTAGTATATATGTATAAAAAATTATTAACATATGTATTATATAAAAAATGTTCCTTGAACGGTTCACTCCCAAAATATTTTTTTTAAATGTGCTTCATGCTCCCACTTCCCACTCCCAACAACCTCAATTGTTTTGCTGGTACCTATTATCTCCAACGGTTTATAGGTACCTCTTGTGATTAGCTTGGCTCCAACCTTGAAGACTTGTTGATTCATACTAGGGTATCTTCATTGGTCATAGTTCCACACATATATTGGATAATTCAACCCTGCAACCTCAAGAGAGGTCCCATCACAAGTAGAGAAAGAGAGGTATCATCTCCCTTGAGGGAACTTGGGTCTCTCTACCTAACGTTGTCATTGATATATCTTTTATTTCACCGTCGGGCAGTAGTGAGACGTTCTACAAACTTGAATGCATGAGATGTTGTCATGTACATAATGAATGTGACAACAAAAAAAACAAATTAATCTATTTGGAAGCATATGTCAACTCAATTTTAAATTTTACACAAAAGCTAAAACATAATAGCATAGATCCATCTTAAACTTGGATTTATCAAGCACTCAAAGGTATCAAATTTCTTGAGGTGTAAATTTTTTTCTTAATGTGTAAAATATTTAAGATAAAAAAAAAAATTACACCTGAATTTACACCTCAAGAAAATTGATCCCTCTTAGTGCTTGATAGATCCAGGTTTAAGCAGGATCTATGTCAATAGTAGAAAATATAGTGTTATGCATTGTTTATTACATAGGGATAAATTGTGAATATTACAATATTATGTTGATGTTGTTTGAGACTTGATGTTTCAAGCCTCACGTCAGGCTCATCATCAAGAGGATAAGATCCACATATAAATTATCCATATATTCCATCTTATAGATAGTGATTTTCCATATAATTTTAGGTTGGGTTTGTTGCACTATTTATAAGATAATAATTATTATTCTTGACAAGAAAATTCATTGGCTTCTAGTTGTCACTTAGTTTCCAACCATCACCTATATTAATCTTGTTCAAATTCTTTTTGATTTCCACAACTTCTCGAATCCATTTGTTCATATAATCTTCTTCTTTGGTGATTACTAGTCTTGTTTTTTTCCATACAAATGTATGATATGTCTTATGAGATATCCATATATAGTTGATTTTTGGAAATTGTTTTGTGTAATGTCAACACAATGTTATGTTATCCTCACCTAAAGTTGCATTTATATATACATATCTTTGTACTGGAGATCAAATACAAGTCTTGTTATGCCTCAAAGTCTCACTTTGAGCACCATTTCAATTCTTCATGGCGTATCACCATGCAGAACCTAATGGTACTACCTCCTAACAAGTGTTGAGAGTCACTTCTACCTTGTTGGTCCCCTCCTTGGCCTTCCTTGGAGACAAATCCAACTCTTCACAGCCAAATGCCACCTCACTAAGTCAAATTCCATCTCATTGAGCCCCATTTACTATTATTTCTGCGCCCTGCTAGTAGTGCAAGGCGCAAAAATTCAACATTTTTCGCGCCCTGCATGCCTGCAGGGGCGCGAAAATTACAACATTTTCACTCTATGCTCAGTGCATGGGATGCAAAAATCCCTCAAAAAACTCTTGGCTTGGATTGTGGATCTTAGCTTCGGGGAGATTTTCTTGGGATTGGGGTTCCCCTCGAATCCTACCTCATCCTCCCTCTTTAGCTTGGTTCAACCCCTTGATCCACCATTTACTCACCTAGATCCACCTTCCTCTCTTAGTAGTTGGCCTCCCAAATCCGGTAAGGAGACTATCCATGAGCTAATGGGATGACTTTGGAGGCATCAAAACTATGATCTTGGAGGTTTTGCAAAGATAGTTAGGAGGAAGGCTTGGAAGGAGACATTTTTGCTTGGACATCAAGGGTAATTCTGTATTTATCTTCTTTAGCTACCTTTAATGTAACTTGGCTTATTCTCCCACATTATGCTTCTTGCTTTTTGGATCCATAATGTGTTTCATATGATTTAGATCTTAATCATTACAACTAGTACTTGGAGATATTGTGTCTTGTCTTGCTTAAACAAGTTCAGATCTTGGGCATCAAGTTCGAAACTAGAGCTAGGACAACCGACTGATCTAAGGTAAGTCTTACCATCTCTTCTCTCTCAGTACTCTAAAATCTATGCATTGAGTTAGATATAGGAGCTTAAGATACCATTTGTTTCTTTGTTGTCTTAGATTAAGCTTGTTTGAATCTAGTTTAATCTTTGAGTAGGTTTAACTATCCATGGGACGAACTTGCTAGAACAGAAATTGGCGACTCCGTTGGGGAAATCCCAGTTTTCATTTGGTTATCAAATCTTTGTTTTTTACCCATTTCATCTATTATATTTGTGTTTTATCAATCCTTGACCTTTATTCATCAATTTGATCCTTATCATTGAGTTCTCTAGGTCTGCAAACTTGAGAAATCCATAAATTTCTTCTCAGACCTTCGCCCTCATCTCCCTACAGTGAAATTCCGCTCCCCCCCACATACACCAAAGAGCGAAAATACCCCTATTTTTGTGCCCCTGTAATATACTAGAGCGCGAAAATTCCGTGTATGTTGTATTAAATTTTGGTTTTTTTGTTTGGTTGATCCTTATTTCTGATTTTGGCTTGAGCTCAGCTCTCTAACCCTGATCAGACATGTGTGATCTTAGTTTGACTCCTGCACTTCTTGGATTTGCTTTTTGGATCCTATTTGGATTATAGAGCGAAGTTGTGAAGTTCTTGGTGAATTGCAAGTGAGAGGACTGTCATAGTCACTTCCACCATTCCCATGACCTTCTTTCACCTCTGCATTCGATCTGATTATTCACTATGCTCCTGATCTACAAGTCTAGAAGCTCAGCTTGGTTTGCTTGTTTGATTTATTCATGGTTTGGATTTTTTATTTAAAGCAACAAGAGTAAATAATTTTTGCTTGGATTATTTGCTTCTATGGTGCAAAAGTGATCATTTTTGTAATTCAAGGGAAATTTTTTATACACTCGTTTGTATCCTTGAAAGGAGTTTAGTGGAAATCTCATTGCTTTGAAAAGAGTCTTTGCATTTTTAAATTATTTGAATTGGATTAGAAACTTTTACAATATCTCTTTTTCCTCTTCACTTAAAGGATCAAGTTATTTTGCAATCATAAGACATCTCTTCCATTTGCTTGTCATGCTTTACACTAATTTGAAGTAGAAAAGAAAACAAAGAATATGTTTTTCGATTAGTTTTTGGATTTACTCATTGTGAAAGAGTAGTTTATTTTTTGGCTTGGCATATAAAAGGAAAAGTAAAAAGTAAGTGGTTTTTCTCTTTTTGAGAAGTTGTGTTTATGCTTTTTATATTTTTGGGAACGAAAGAACTCTCTCCTTTCCATATCTAGATATTCATCGAAAGAAAGAGTTGCATTGATTCATTCATAGATGCATGGTTTGAGTCAAGTCTTAACACCATCAAGTTGCACTTCCATCACCTCTTGAGTAAAACAAAAATACCTTAAAATTAATTCCCTAACTAAACACATATTAACCTCATTTGAGGACATAAAAGAATTGTGTAGTTAGGTAGGACATCGGGGATAGGAATCCAAATAATTCCCCCTCTGTCACTTTACATTTAATACATGGTCGTTTTCCTTTAGGGTGCTCAAATACTCTTGTACTTTTTGACATGGTTATACACCAATTTATTGGGAGGGCCTCCTGTTCCACGGGGGTAAGCAGCACGGACTAGTCCGGACGGACTTTGTGGAATACCGCACTCCACTTAGCGCCTAAGGACATCAATTCATTGTCTTCCTTGTATTTTTCGTCCTCCATACTGGTTGTATAAGAGATCAAAGGCAGAAGCTCCAGTAAACCTTCTCAGACGTGTCATGAACGAGGTATCCTAGTGACCTTCCTTCTAGGGCTCTTTTACCCGGGATCCATTTCAGTAGAGGGATATCCCTTCATCTTTTGGTCTCTCACTTCGTATTGTCCGACTTGGATTTCATCACTTTGCGGAGGATACGATTTGTTGAGGTATCCAGGCCTTAGATAGGAGGATTGCTTACTATTGTACCTTATAGAGAGTCTTTTTAATTTTAGTGCTTCTTGTTGGCTTTCTGGGCTTTTTGTTGTAGCTCGCTTACTGTGACATCAGTCTCAGTGTAGTTTTTTGAGCTTGCTTTCTGGCCTGTGCGCCTCTTCTTTTTCTAGCTCCCCTTTTGCACACTCGATTGCTTGAGGGTTTTTGAGTTCTTTTTAAACGAGACTTCCTGAAGGCACAAGGTGCGCAGTTCGAAAGAAGGAAGGTGTGGGGTTCGCAGTTCAAAAGAAGGAAGGCACAAGGTGCATAGTTCGGAAGAAGGAAGGTGTGGGGTTCATAGTTCAAAAGAAGGAAGGAACAAGGTGTGTAGTTCGAAAAAAGGAAGGTGCAGGGTTCGCAGTTCAGAAGAAGGGAGGTGCAAGGTGCGTAGTTCGGAAGAAGGAAGTTGTGAGGTGCACATTTCATAAGTAGGAAGGTGCAGGGTTCGCAAATCGTTGGAAGGACAAAGTACGAAATTAAGTCTCGGCTCAGAAAACGGACATAATTTAAAGCAGACCTAAACATAAAGTTGCAATATAAAGTAGGCTGCAGAAGGTGCGAACTGCGTTAGTGTGCTGAATAAAGTACACAACATAGAGTGTGTAGAAAAGTGTGTGCAGTTCGGAGAAAACTAGGGAGAGTGCGCAGTTCAAATTATGCAGTAGAAAGCATGCAGCATGGAGTATATAGTAAGACTGAGAGAAGAGCTAAGAGCAGAAAAAAGAAGAGAAGAGTGCACAATGCACGGTTCAGAGTGAGCAGAAGGGAGTGTGCAAACAGGGTTGAAGTTTTCGTCTTGTCGCAACAGAGAAAGTGTATGAGGGGGTTGTAGCCTCCATCTTATCGCAGTAGAGGAAGTGTGTGAGGGGGTCGTAGCCTCCTTTCAGTGGTAGTTGAACGCTTCCTGACAGTTGGAGCTGACTAAGGCAAGGGTGTTGTTGCCTCCTTCTAGTTGAAGCTAGAGAAGCAGGGTGTTAAAGCATCCCTTCAATCGTAGCTGAAGAAACAAGGAGGTTGGAGCCTCCTGTTAGTCGTGACTGGTGATTGGATATTTAAGTCTCCACAATTGATGTAAACATATTATTTTTATAAATACTTTATATTGTGTTTCAGATATACATTTAGTATACTCTCTTGATGAATTGATGTCTATGCTTTTACTGTTTGAAACATTGAATAATTGAAAGTGAAATAGTTACTATACAAAGATATCGATTCACCCCCCCCTCTTAGTATCTTGGTGTGGTCTTCAACTTTCCCCCTTTTTAGTAGTGTATGCATGATAAGGTGGCCTTCCATCCCCACCTCACATTGAATTGCATGTGATAACACAAATTCATTTGTTTACTACACAACTCAATAGTTCCCATGAACTCTTCCAGTTTCTTTTTAAATGCCAAAACAACACACAATACCAATGGGCCTTCCACCACACTTACAACTCCATTCCACCAAAAAAGAACATTTGGTACACATTGACACGGATGCACCAAGTACCAGAATGCCATATTAGATTGAGAATGAGAAAATTGGCCAAACACGATGAATTTACACCTCTCAACACAATTAAAGAAGCATAACTATTCTTCTATATACAAAATTTCAAAGGAATAAAAAACAAAATTAATGTAATAAATAATAGGATATTCACAAAAGCTATATGATAACTACAACAACCTTTCAAGGCATTCAATTATAGAATATTCACAAAAGTTACATGAGAAATACTTTCAAGGCATTCAATTTTTTTATTTTTTTTATAGAATGGCATAGTACAATAGAGCTTTCCCCAAAATCAGTACAATCCTTCAAGTTTGCGATCCACCTCTAAAAATGAGATTAATTGTAGCTTATGAAGTGAACGTCCTTATGTTGGGATTCATTTACATGGGACCGTGCCAAAATGTATGGAAGGGTTGCCAATATAATAACTATAGTTTAATGTCACTTTGTTCCTTTGTAGAACCTTGGAACATGAGGGAGCTCATTTCAAATGAGTGGCTTCTCCATCAGAGTATGAAGGGTAAAATCAAGTACAGCGTTGTGCATTAAATAAAGACTCTTTTTCTGAATGAGATCAGATAGACATTAGAAGGGGTAAATTTGGGAGGTGGAAAAGGCAAAGAAGAAAGATTGTGTGAGATTTATATCAAGATGCGGAGATTTATCTTTTGATAAAACTTTTAATGTTGTTGATTCACACGCTGGAAACATGTTTTTTACAAGAAATATATACTCAGTATCTGGGCTTCAAACATTGATCATCAAGTGGAGTTTTTACCTGCAGCTAACCTCTTTCTAGTGATGTGAGATGGTGATATTACCCAGGTTGGCGGATACAATGAAATCTTACAATCATGAACAGATTTTATGGAATTGGTAAGTGCACACCAAAAAGCTTTGACGGGATGGAGCAATCTGAAATGTACTCATGCAAGAGATATTTGTTGAAAGCTTGTGCCCTAGAAACATATTGTGTAAAAGATGTCAGTCCCGGTGATACAAAAGCGGTGTTCGCCTACTTCAATTCGGTACAAATCACTGGATGGAATGGGCAAATCTTGTAAAGGAATATCAAAGGTACTTAATCAGAACTCCCTTCTCATTTTAGTTTATGTTCCTTCAACACTAAGAAGCTCATTTTGTGTTCTTGTGAGGCCTATGCTTCTTTCAATGGCTAGGAAGCAAAAATCCCTTCCTGTGTAGAGTAGCTATCAACGCCACTTTAATGTGTAAACCTAATGGTTTTGCACAAAAATGCACAAACTAGAACATAGAGTACACTTTACAAAAATTTCTTTCCTTCTAGAATATGAACAAAAGGATCTATAAAATATGGACCTACAATGTACAAGAAGTCGATGCTTTAGAGAATGTAGTGAAATGTAATTCCTTCCTGACAGATAGAAATATAGTTTTTTCTAATGACCTGGTAAGGCCTTTGGCAGTTAGCAACTCTTTGAATTTAAGGTAACTTGATAGACCATATCCACATCTGCAACTTAGGGTAAATCATCAATGTGCAAAGGATCTTAAGACCAGCTGCATCCAATGGATGCATCCAAGAAAATAACATCCCGCTGAGAAGGATGTGAGCTGTATAAGTAGAGAATGGATACACCTGAATCAAGTGATTGCTCAAATCACATGCCAAGAGGAGAGAGTGAATGCCTATAGACAAGGAATGTATAGCCCTGAAGGTGGAGATTCTATGGATAATTATGAAGCGAGTTCTCAATACAGGGCTCCTTTTAGTACAAATGTTAGCTAATTTTAATACAAACGAAGAAATTGAGGATTCTCTTCTGGATGTTGCCTTTTGGTTGATTTCCACAATTGTGGGTTAGAATCCGTATCTTTCAAAGAACCGACTACAATTGGGAACATTTTTTCTCAACTTGGACCAAGATTAGAGAGTGTCTTACCGAGGAAATGAAACGATGGTGAATTGCGGCACTTACAAAACCTTCACGTGGCAGATCAAAGGGGGAAAAATGAGTTTAGCAAAAATCACTGTCAAAAGGAAGATGCAGAGATTATTACAGTTAGAGGCAATCACGTTCAGAATTTAACAAGTAAAAAAATGTTTAGCATATTGTGCAATAAATATTAACTGTAATGCCTCTTAAGGGCATTAAGCATTTTAATTTAATAAAGCATCTACACCTTCAAATGGTGGATTTCTTAACTATATGACTGAACAGCCCATAATGTAACCATAACAGCATATAAGAAGTTTACAACAACATATAAACAATTTAAAATCACAAGAAAAATACTTCGTTATAAGTATGGTGACGGAGTCCAAACTAAGCAAGCTTCTCTCTTCTCCTCGAGTTGCTTCCATCTTCATCCATCTTCATTGCCCAAAGCGGAACCACGGTTTTACCTCCCAGCCAACTAGGAGCCTAGCCGGCTCCCTAGCCCCAGGAAGCCATCGGATGGTCCCATCCAAATGGCCTCCTAGCCATCCATGCCTGAGACCCCCAAAGAACAATACAGTGATGCACTAGTAGGCTGTGTATCAAATCTTCCAAGAGTTCTCCAACTCTTCCAAACTTCTCATACCCCAAAATATCCAAAATTCTCATCCTAGAAAAACTCTCATCCAAAATATCCTCCAAGAGAAAAAGAACCTCCTTCTTCCACTCTCAAGTCCCCTATTTATATCAAAACTCCTCATCATCTTCTTCATCCATCAATAAATTCCAATAAAATAATAATCATCAATCAATAAAAAAAAATTCTCCAAAAAAAAGCAATTTGATTTAAATAATTAAAATATTAATAAACATGGTTGCAAAGTCTCACTTGTCATGCTTCCATCTTAATACAACTTTGACAACTCTTTTCTAAAAATTTGTGCAAAACCTATCTATCCATTTATTTATATTATCCTTTCATTCATAGGTCAAATGAGATATTTTCATATACTATATTATATTATGACATATTTTATATTATATGTATATAATTATATATGTCATTCAATAATACAATCAATTTATATAAATCTAAAACATATTTGACAAGTCAACAAACTCATACTTTCAACACATAAGTAATACTTTCACAATTCATCAACCAAGTTACTATTAGCTAATATAATCATATTAATTTATTCATCGATCGACCAATCATAGTAATGTACTCACGAATTGGTATATGCATGGCTAGTGCACACGTCTTAAGTGTGGGTACTAATAATCACATTTAATGCTCCTAATAGATCATTATTACATGCTCGTAAACAACCTATAGAAGAACAATTAAACAATGCATCGTTCATCGTTCATAACCATTCATACAGAAGCAATAAGACAGAATTAGATAAACATAATGATGAAATCAAGCATATAATCACGATGTTTAATAACAATAAAAAACACCATCCATTCCATCATTGGTCCCATCCATCCCATTAGTACTCCAACCACCTAATCACCACTACTTCCAGCTCCTGACCTCACCATCCCATCCTCTGCTGGAATATACCATGAAATCTCGACTATGCGTATGACCACGTATAGAACCCGTAAGCAGAAGTGTCGATCAACCACATCGACCAAGCTTCCCCAGCAAGCACCCACTAGTCGTCATCCCACATCCACGGGAGCGTGCTCAAAACAACCCTCCCACGACTCCGGGTTTCGGAGGTTCGACGGTGGGAAATGCCTCCACCCCAATAGTACTAGGGTCAACACCCTACATCAACCATACTGTGCCATCACTGATCTAAGGGGTCTCGTCATTGTACAACCACTCTGGGTAAGTCACAATTCCTATCAAAACTCACACTCACCCACAAGTCATAGAAATATTGGAATTCACAATTAAATAACATGAAAAATTGATATAACATCATTATCCTCCTGATCTCGTGCCCCTTGGCACTATAGGAATCCGCCTAACTCGTAGCCAATCAATTTGTGGAATAGTTCATCATTAACATGAAACTCATGTATAGACATACTCAACTCTTTCAAGTGTTAATCCATATCAATAAAACGACATTTAAATAGAATCATGTAAGTCTTTCTGCAACCAAACTAAATTAGCATTCCACATATTGATATTCCATATTCAATTTTGCATGTTCAAATGAAATAACATATTCATTGCCATTAATAAATTAAATAGTAATTCCATTTACCAGACACACTTCAAGAGAGTCCATATGTCCATATAACAATAATCGTAATCAATCTATCTTAGTCAAACAGATAATAAGCAATTAAAATGCTAAGCTAATTCACATTAAAGTTTTTAATTAATAACTATCAAAATATAGAGCATTACATTAACTATTGATTCAATGGCTTTCCAATTAGACAATAACTTCTGTAATAATGCATCACCTAAATTGGAAATAAATAAACACCAGAACCTAAACTTATGAATATTTGGGCAAATATTGCGAAAATTGATTCATGTTTATGTACACCAACAAAGTTGAGTGCACGTTCAAGCACACTAGTGGAAAACATACGAAGGACAAAGTTGAGTGCACGTTTAAGCACACTAGTGGAAAACATACGAAGGAAGTGGTAGGAAATTATAGAGGATACCTACATTACACTGACAATGTTTAAAATATAAAATTTTAGCATTTATTCTTTTTAACTTTGACAAAAGCACTGTATTTGAAATGAAATGCATTGAGTTTTGTTTATAATTTATATTATAAATATTTATATAAAAAAAAAGAGAATGGTCAATTTTAAGGGTTAGTTCAATTGGTTGAAAACTTGAAACATATGCACAAGATATGTTACGGGTGGGAAGGTTATTGATCCCATGTTGAAATTTGGTCAAATCCTTTAGAGAGATCAGCGACGTTGAAACATTGTCCATCCAAAGAAGAGGGGATCCCACCACATTTACGTTGAAAAAGAAAACGGTTTTAATAAAAAATTACAATACCACCTCTTAAACAACGTGGAGAGAAAGATTGTAACTATTTTTCTTTGAAAATGAATTCATAAATTAAAACAGGGATATGGAAAAGGTCATGCGCACTAGTTTAAAAAACAGAAGTGTCCATATCTTTTTTCAACCATTTATTAGATTTGGAACTCACCCCCGATTCCAGGTTTTCCCATTTGATCCTACCAGCGATACGAAGACAACTCTAACATAGACAAAGACAGTACCTTATTGTGTTTTGAAGACAACATTCAAAAACTTAGCCATGCAATTTGGAAGTAAAAAAAATGGCAATTCAAACAGACAAAGGGTAACACCGAATCCTACAAGATGATCAATGCAAAGGTTCTAGGTCAGGGATCCTTTTCATAGAAGGTGAGTCATTTCACGCCTTTATCGTAATGAGCAGGTGCATGCCTTTACTCCATCCAAAATATGATGTTACCCTGTAGTGTCACTTCCCTTAAATTTACGACTGCAAAGATTGCATAGCCATTCCACTCCACTGAACCATCATTGTTTTTCTTTTTTTACAAATTATAACAAGGATTTCTTCAGGTTGACGGAATTTGATTTTTCAGTTCACTGTGGTAAGTTGCATAGCCATTCCACTCCACTGAACCATCATTGTTTTTCTTCTTTTATGACAAGGATTCAGGTTGATGGAAATTCATTTTTCAGTTCACTGTGGTAGTGTTGTTGGTCTCATTTCAAATTGAATAGAAGAAAAAGAGTTGCCCCCTAAGAAATCACATGCAAAACAAAAACAATGATCTTCATTGTTCACAATGTAAATTTCAAAGACTTTCTAAATTACAGATTTAATCAACAAAATTTGTTGCATCTAGAGTAGTGAGGTGCCTTACAAGCTGTACAACCCAGTATAGGGTAGATGTTGTTTACTAAAAATAAAAAGTAAAACAAGTAATTAAAAAATTCATGTTCACTAGTTACCCAAAATAAAAAGTAATTAAAAAAATTCATGTTGGCCCATAAAATATAAAAACTAAACCCAGCACAAATCCATTTTAAACCCGGATCTATTAAACACTCAAAGAGATCCAATTTTTTGAGGTGTAAATTTTTTCTTGACATCTAAAAAATTTAAGATAAAAAATTTACATCACAAAAAATTGGGTCCCTCTCAGATCTAGGTTTAAGATGGGTCTATACTGATAATGAACAAGCAGAATTTGGATAGATAAATTTACAACTCTTGAAAAATTCAATAAGGAATGCAGTAGCCTCCCAAAATAGCAACAAACTCATTGCTAATGAGAAAATCTGCTCTTAAAAATTAAACTGTGTGCGGCAAATAGAGTGTTGAACTTCCAATTAGCAATAGAAAACTCCACAAAACAATAACAAACTCAGCACTAATGAGAAAATCTAGCTTTCAAAAACCAAATTGTGTGCCGCAATAGAGTGTTTAACTTCCAATTTACTCCGAACAATGGATGGCGGCTCCAAAAGACAGTGAAACTATGTCCAAAAAATAATTTTTTTTTTAAACTAGTACGGGATTTGAACTTTGTAACTTCTCATTTATAATTTCTCATCTCCTTTACTCATTATCGATTGCTCTGCCCCGTAAGCATGTCCAAAAAAGAATTAAACAACTTCCAAATTCTCATTTCCAAACGACAAATGAATTACTTATTTTTATTTAAAGGTTTTCTCATATTATATCATGTTTTTATTTATGTTTTGTGCTTTTGGAGGTACTGCATCAGCCCTTTCATGTTTTTAGTTTATTTTTGTTTTTAATATGTAAAATGAAAATTATCAAACCAAGGTTGAAATTTCATATCCAATTCAGTTGTGTTTAAACCATTTTATAATAAGTGTATTTTATTAAAGAAATGTAATGATTAATTTCGAACTCCGATTATATTTGATGGATAAATCATCTCGTGATGAGCAATTTGAACATCAAATTCCATCCCTGACTCCGACGAGTCCTTGATCGAAGGGCGGGAACAGAGAAATCCCTAATCTAATGGATACGATGAGTACAGGTAAGACGTTCTCGAAATCGTCAATGAATTCTCGAAGACCTTAATATAAGATTTTTACCTTTTCGGAACATCTTTGGCATTGGATATGATTTATCTAAAACAATTACGACAAATTCATTCTCGTCAGAATTCTACGAAGCTAAAAAAAATGACAGATGGCATAGTTTTAAGTTGTTTTAGTATTTTTGAAAGTTTTAGATCGCTTCATACCCTCAAAATCTTTGGGACAGGTAGAACTGTGCCCTTGAAACTTTGACCTGTAAAATTATACGAAGCATTTAAATTTTCGCCAAAATATTTTTGTTGCAGTAAAAATGGTCTATTTTGAAAAATTATATCCTACACCAACATGTCCCGGTAAAATTGAAATCCCTACCAACATGTCCTGGTAAAACTGAAATCCCCACATATTTATATCTTTATGTTTTTCTTCAAAATAAAAGAGCATCTAGCCCGGTCCATTTTGAAAAATTATATCCTACACCAACATGTCCCAGTAAAACTGAAATCCCCACATATTCATATCCTTATGTTTTTCTTCAAGAAAAGAGCATCTGGCCCTTATTTATATGTTGAAAGACAACATTAAAATTCTTTATGTTTTTCTTAAACAAAAGAGCATCTTGCCCTTAAATATTTAAACGTTAAAATACAACAATAGAACAAGTGGACGCAGCAAGTCCCTGCATCTGGCCCTTGAATATTTAAATGTTGAAATACAACATTAAAACTCTTCATGTTTTTCTTAAACAAAAGAGCATCTGGCTCTTAAATATTTAAATGTTGAAATACAACAATGGAACAAGTGGACGCAGCAAGTCCCTGCCTTGCTTGAAGGTAGGGATTGTAATTATAGAAGACAATAAAAGGTTTGGGTGATGTACTAAGTAGTGTGAAGGCCACCATAATCAGCATTTTGGACTGGTAAGTGTCATGTCATTTCAATCTTTACAACGATATGCTGTTAATTATTGAACGTGTTCTAAGAGACAAGTTCACTCGAACCACTAATGAAATAAGTATATGAAACAAGATTATTTATAGGAATTTAATGCTACAAAAGAGTACTAAAAGACAATTTGCTATTGAAAAGACCACATGTTAGTAGAAGAACAAAAGGGCTGTGACTAGGAAAAGAAAACAACGAAGAACAAAACACTGTGAAAAACCATTCTTATTGATATCCTGAGATCTCTGTTCACTGTCACAACTCATGACCTGGTCTAATGAACAAACAAACAGTCTGATTTCTCTTGAGTGAGCAAGCGAGTGCTCAGATGTTGATCTCTCTCTTGAGTGAGCAAGCAAGTGCTCAAGACATCTTCCACTGCTGAACTGCATAATCTACCAATGCTATAAGGTAATCTGGGGCAGGAAGAGATCTTAGGCAAGGTACCACTGGTTGATGCTTGTTCGAACCAGTAGAGAAAACAGACAACCTTCAGAGGCAAGCCAGCAGGTATGCCATTCCACTGTCTGCTAGTACAAATAGAACAAGCACCTATCTCCACATGCTATTCTAAAATTATGACATTACCCTTTGTTAGTTCATCCATTTGCTTTGCTAGAATGAAAACGTTGAAGACGGTGAGGTCAATATTATTTGCTTACCCATAGAGTCTGTTCTTGTTGACAGGTAAGGTTCTGGCTGGCAATTGTTGGTTATCTTATCCTCCCTGCCATCAAGTTTCAAAGCAGTGACAGGCAAGGCTGAATGTTATCCCTCACGTACTCAAGTTTCAGACTTTTGACACATTGCTATTTTCTATATCTTTCATAGAAATATGAATATATAGATGTAGTAATGTTAAAGCTGGACGTAGCATTACTTCATCTCGCAAATCTAACACAAATAGAAACCCCAATTTCCTAACTTGAAACTTCATTTTCATGAAATACGAACTAGCAAACAGCAATCGACCTCGATATGCGGCCAAATAAAACAGATAAATGTGTGACTGGTTCAAATAAAGTGAACGACAGAATTTCAAGCATCTCATTGGTATAAAAAAAGTTGGACTAGATTTCCAGGTTAAGACTTGGGGTAATGTAAATCGGTTTGTGCGTAGACTAATAAAAATGACAGCAACCCGATTACTAATAGTCTCAGGCAGATACTAAAATGACAAATGCAGGAAAAGACTCTTCCCACATCAAAGCCAAATCACGCACCATAATAATGCGAGTACGTTTTGTTCACTACGAGCAACAAAAAATTTCAAATTTTTTCACTGACATGTCCAACATAGAGAAACTTCCAAACACACATCCACCACACGATATCAACCCAACGCATCAATTACCAAATTGGATAGTGCACAAAATTAATCTCCAAAACTACACATGTCTCCAAAATTAGCACTACTTTTGATACAAAATAAATAGCAATGGTTCAACCAAACCACCAAATGCCAACCCTCATTGTTTATATATAAATATATACTATTTACAGTAACATAACCTGCTGCTACCAAGGGATTTTAAATGTCACATAATTATATTTTCCAAAGAAATGGGGCAAATGAGCATATAATTAATAAAAATATTATGCAAACATGGACTTCAAGTCTTCAACCACACTGTTAATTCATACATTTGAAAAAATATTATTTTAGAAACACAAACCATGACAAATTTCTTAACAAATTTCTTAGAAGAAAATAGACATGCCATACGGAAAGCCTCTTCACCCCTTCTCTGTTACATAATAGGTGACATCATTTGGTTGGCAATTGGACTTTTCATATCATAAGGGTACAACCCTAACTACTATTGAACATTTTGTAGGCACTATCTAGTATCTAAAACCAGCAAAACATTTCCCTTACACTTAACTGGCTAGCCTTTCTTGTTACTTCCTGTAAATTTAGTAAAACAAAATGCTACCACTTTCACTGCCAATTCCATGTAAGAAAAAATTTCGTTGCTGCACTGAGTACTTTTGGTAATTTTTCGTTATTGCACTGACTACATTTGTTGATTTTTTAGTAATATGATTTCTTCCTCTCATACTCTGACGTTAAGCTTGGTTTCAACTCAAAGGTTGCCCCAAAAGAGATACCAGGTTCTTGTCAATATCCACATTTTGTAATACAAGCACGAGCTCCTTCAGTCTCCCATTCATAAAGTTTGGTTTCAACTCAAAGGTTGCCCAAAAGAGATACCAGGTTCTTGTCAATATCCACATTTTGTAATACAAGCACGAGCTCCTTCAGTCTTCCATTCATAAAGTGAACTATCCAGTATCTAAAACCAGAAAAACAATTCCTTTTCACTGAACTGGCTAGCCTTTCTCGTTACTTCCTGTAAATTTAGTAAACAAAATGCTACAACTTTCACTGCCAATTCCATGTAAGAAAAAATTTCGTTGTTGCACTTATTACTTTTGGTGATTTTTCATTATTGCACTGACTACATTTACTCTGACATTAAGCTTGGTTTCAACTCAAAGGTTGCCTCAAAAGAGATACCAGGTTCTTGTCAATATCCACATTTTGCAATACAAGCACGAGCTCAAAACCCTCCCATTCACAAAGTGAACTATCAACCATCTGAAATATGTTGTGAGATATTCCTCAACTTTAAATATGAAATCATCTAGTAATATAGTAATATTATTCCTTGTGTTTTCCCATATTGCAATCTGGTAATATGTTACACATAAATAAGATTATCTTATTTTTATCGTATATGTATTTGAAGAAATTTTCTGACAACTCGAAATCCAATTCTGAAATAAAATCATCTTTTGCAATGACAAGCTCTTCCAAATTGTCGACCTCTACTCTAAGTTGGTAATTTGGCCTCCAGTAGGAACCCTCCAATAGCAATCTAATAGCTCCAAGCTCTTCCAAATTATCGACCAGTAGGAACCCTCCAATAGCAATCTAATAGCTCCAAGCTCTTCCAAATTATCGACCTCTTCTCTAAGTTGGTAATTTGGCCTCCAGTAGGAACCCTCCAATAGCTTCATTCTTCATCTGCTCATGAACATTATTTGAAATTCTAGACTTAGAAGTAATTCCATGTTGTGTAATAAGTTAAGCTCTTTCTTTTGCTTTCTTCATAGGTTTCAACTAAGCATGTAAGGTTGGTGTTCCTCAAATACACTCTGGTAAAGCTACTTACGGTATCAACGCCACCTATCAATCGTTCTACTCCAGTTGATCAGCATTTGAGATTCACATTGACCTCAAATATCCTATGCTTTTCTCATCTTTTAATCATATCGGTGTACTGAAACTAAATTCTTCACTCTATTACTCTTGACCATCGACATTAAGTAAAAATGCAAAATCAAATGACAAGGCATCAAATTCAAAAAAATATTCGAATAACATGTCACTAAAGGTATGACATAAGCCCATGACCTAAGCTCCTAACAAAAAAAATATTCGAATAACATGTCACTAAAGGTATGACCTAAGCTCCTAAGATCATATGCATCTTACAAGTAACTCACTGATGTAATTAATTAGCAAGCAAAAATGTGTTAGCTTTAGAAAATCATATAAATATCTAAAACATATTAAAACCAAAATCACAAATTGCAGGCTAAAATTGTGCTCCTAGCACATTCATGGAGACTCTTTTTTTGTTGGTGTACATACACATCCATTTTACATCTCTTTTGCATTTCTAGGATAAGAGCATTCCTACTGGAGTTCTCCCCTACTTTTAGTGTCAAGGGTGCATTAGCATGGTCAAACTCTGTTTTTTAGGGTTAAAGGTGCCCTCACGGCTAGTTAAGCCCTTTTTTAAGGGATTAGTGCACTTTAATTAACTGTTTTGGCCTAGTTAACTTATTAGTTCACTTTAGTTAGCATTTTTGGCCTAGTTAACTACCTAATGCACCCTAGTTGGCTATTTAGGTCCAATTTCACACGTATGGCTAATTAAACACCGGTTGCTGATGCATGACTCAATTAACTACTTCATGAGGCAATTCTAGGACCAATTAACCCTAGCTACACATGCATAACCTAGTTTACTTCCTAAGGAGGCTGCACTTGTCTAATATTGACACAAAATCACCTCACTTATCAAGTCTAGGCCTAGTTAAACCCTAAGAGTACTTGCATGGTCAACATAAGTCCTTACGGAGGGCACATTTGACCATTTAGGGTGATTGCTCTTAAGTTTAACTAACTTTTATGCACGTGCATGTAATTAAGCCTAGTTTGGTTACCTATATATATAAGCTTGTATCCCATCAATTAACCACTTTTGCAATTCGTTCATTGATGTATTCTATTGAGCATTCAATTGATTAATGGAGACTACTTAGATTAGATCTTTTACTTGAACTCTCTCTTGATTTCTATACAATTGTATTAAAGTCTCGTCTCTGATGAGCTCTCTTTGTTAGGTTATCAGAGATTATGTTGCTCTAATACCTTCTTCTTCTCTTGTATGGATTGCTAACTATATTACTGCTCCATTTAGCTTCTAGATCCATTGGTTCAAAATCTCACATGATATAAGAGCCTTGGTTATTCTAAAGAAGTTGTATATAGGTTTGCAAGTTGAAGACACAGATTAAAGCGCATCAATCAGGATGGATCAATATCCCCAATCAATCCTTACTCCATTCAATTACTATGAATGGAAGACTAAGATTGTGATTCTCTTGCGAAGCAAAGGCCTCTATAGGATCACAATGGGAATAGAGACTTAGCCAAATTTCATTGTGGATGAGGCAAAATGGTTTAACCGAATGGATGAAGCTTTTGGATTGGTATGTCTCTCGATTTCTCCTAACCTCCTATATCACATCGATGCTGCAAAATCTCCTAATGAATTTTGGACCTTGCTAGAAGGACTCTTTGAGAAGCAAGATGAGATGAGAGGACATCAACTGGAGAATAAGCTCATTAGTTTGAGCCCTAGTGACTTTGATGTTATTCAAGACTTCTTCACAAAATTCAAATCATTATTGTTGTAGCTCAAGTTATGTGCAATAGAAAAGAAGGATGAGTAGCTAATTTTCTCAATCCTATCCAAATTGAGTTTCAAATACTCAATGTTTGTTTCTAGCTTCCATGCTACCAAATTGACACTTGGAGCTATTTGGAAGAAGCCTACATTGGATGCTTCTGCTACCTCTCTTACCTATGAGCAAGATAAACTTATTCAAATAAGTCCCCTGAAGTCAAAAGAGGCACATGCCCTTGCTGCAAATCAGGGAAACAAGAAGGAGAAAAATCGAAGATCTACACAGGAGACCTCCTCCTCCAAAGATTGGAAGATCAAGAAGGACAAAATCATGTGTGCTTACTGCAAGAAACACAATCATGAAGAACATGAGTGCGTGAGAAATGAGAATGATCAGCTCAAACATCTTCTTGGGTAGATAAATATCAAGATTCCTAACTATCTCAACAAAACAACTGAAAGATTTGAAAAGCCACAAGATGTAGATCATGCACTTGTTGCTATCTTTTCCAAACCATCATCTTCATGGGTTCTTGATTCAGGAGCTTTAAATCATATGACTTCGTTAGAGGACATATTTCCTTCTTTGGAGCCATGCACTATCCCTACCATCTTGAAAGATGCACCAGTTCAGATCATCCATTCAACTAAGGAAGAATCTTCTACAGATCCAAATGAAAAAGTTGTTGACATTGATGAACATGTTGTTGCAAATCCAACGGCTAGACCACTTTGGGAAGAACATACTCTTCAGGAAACATGTGATCTAGTTGGAGATCCAACAAATACACAAAGGACAAACTGTCATTCTCAAAGTGGTCCTCATGCACTCACTACTACAAATCCCTTGATGCCCATCCATAGGTACATGTTTAGTGCTAGAGATCCACGATCTTTTTCAGAAGCTACAGGAAATCCATATTGGAATGCTACCATGAAGGAGGAGCATTAGTCTCTAATGAATAACCGACCTTGGGAACCAGATCCCCTACCTCCTGGTAGGAAACTTTCTTGGGGCAAGTGGAAATATTGAACAAAGTTGACAGCAAATGAACATGAGAGTGACCATGGTTGAAGATGACTGCCTACTCTATTTTTTTTAGGGGGATACCCATTGGGTTTTCCCTCTTTTCTCACTTTTAGGGGATATTTTTTATGTACTTGGGTGCCTAACATGACTTCATATTGTCGCGACCCAATTATTTGTGCATCATACTCACCTAAGTTAGGCGTAAAGGGGGGTGTCGGTGTACATAAACATTCATTTTACATCTTTTTTGCATTTTTAGGAGACAAGAGCACTCCTACTAGAGTTATCCCCCTATTTGTAGGGTCAAGGGTGTACTTGCATGGTCAAACACCATTTTTTAGGGTCAAAGGCGCCCTCATAGCTAGTTAACTCCATTTTTTAGGGATTGGTGCAGTTCAGTTAATTTTTTTGGCCTAGTTAACTAATTAGTTCACTTTAGTTGGCAATTTTTGGCCTAGTTAACTACCTAATGCACCCTGGTTGGCTATTTAGGTCTAGTGACACTCCAATTTCAAATGTATGTCCAGTTAAACACTGGTTGCTCATGCATGACTGAGTTAACTACCTCATGAGGCAGTTCTAGGACCAATTAACCCTAGCTACACATGCATAACCTAGAGGGCACAATTGTCTAATATTGGCACAAAAACACCTCACTTCTCAATTCTAGGCCTAGTTAAACTCTAACACCACTTGCATGGTCAACATAACTCTTTAAAGATAACGCATTTAAACATTTAAGGTGATTGTTTATTATATGACTAAAGCTTTTGTACATTGCATTTTCTTTAGATATATATATATTAAAAAAACATACAATACAATATAAATAAATAAAAAATCCATAACAAACCAGAAACCATCCATTTTTCTTTCTTGATAGCACCCATCCATATGGAATTAAGCTTCACCCTTATGAAATTAAGTCTTACAGATACAGGAATTTAGGATCAATCAACACACTTACAACATATTTTAGCTAGAACAAACCACTGGCAAATTATCATACGGCACTCCCACCCAGCACACTAGACTTAACTTTATCATGCTTTTTGGCCTTACAAACATTGTTTGCTATAAAAATTCATTTTACATTAATTTTAAAATTAGATGATAGTAATCTAAGAGTTTAATGGCTAGTTTCACGTTATTAAGTATCCGGTTTGAATCCTCTAAATGAAGTGCATTAGTTTACGCCAAGGGATTTACCATAAATACAATTTTAAAATATGAGAAAACATAGCTTAAGTTTGTTTCCCTAAAGAGTTTTCCTTTAAAAAACAAAAATATGAATGATAGTAAACTCTATTGCAAGGAGAGATTGCATAGATTTTTTGTTGTGGATGAAGCATTATTATAGGGAACCATCCGTGTGTCTGGCAAGCAAAGATCAAGCCCATAGACTGTACTTAATAATATAATATATAGTTTCAATGTAATTTTATAAGCAAAAATACCACCCGGACATCCTAGACTCGACTCGACCTTCACCCAACTTTTGGTCATTCAAGCATTGTTTGCAATGCAAAAATACACTCTACATGGATTAAATAAATGGATGACAGTAGACTCTCATGAAGGGGAGGAGATTGTACATGGAGGAGATTGTATTAAGTTTTGTTGTAGAGCAAGCGCTAACTTGAGGAACTATTCCTGTAATCAGCAAACAGAAATCAAGCCAGAGATTATATTTCATATATAGATTCAATGTAATTTTATGAACAAAACTGAAGGCCTTACAAGCATAACTTGCCATGTAAAAATACACTCTACATGAATTAGACAGATAGATGACAATAGACTTTCAATGGAGGAAGAGAATGTAGTTAGTTTTGGTATAGATCAAGCATTGTCTTAAGGAACTATTCCTGTGTTTGGCAAGCAGAGAACAAGCCCAGAGACAGATTTCATATATAATTTCAAATTTTGGATGTGATTTTATAAGCAAAACTCAATCGGATATTGTATTTCACATATAGATTCAATGCAAATTTATAAGCAAAACTGAAAAAACAATAATAGGCTTCATATGAGAGGAACCAGTACTGTATCTTTCAGAACAAACCCATGAACATGCATTTAAGAAAATTGTAGCTCAAACAAAGAGGAAACGAGTATAACACCGTTTTCCTCTGAGAAAGTATGAAAATGCTGACTAATAGTACACTAATCTGAATTTATGACTCCACTACAAATAACATAACCAACTCTGCATTAACATTTCAAGAACCCACTAGCTAAATTTATATATAGAATTAAGAAGCCATTGCAGAAGGGATTCCACCTAATTTCTCTTGACAGGATCAAAGTTGGATACTCCAATAACAGCTCCTGCAATCACAGTTGCAACCACGCCACCAGCCGCTATACTTAGCAAGAAGTTTTTGAGAGAGGGAGACACGCTAGACCCGGCGGCCTCTGCTATTTCTGGAATCACCATTGCTGCTGCAAGGGCCAGAGATGTCAAGCCTGCGAGAGACTGCTCCTTCTTGCTCTGCGATGCATGCATTACGACTCTGCTTCTGTTTGAAGCCAATTTGGGGGAGTAGAGCTTATTGGGTGTTGTGAACAGAATGGAGCCATGTGCTTGTTTGGCCTTGAGGGCATCCCTCTGTGAGACTGAGGATGCCGCAGCGATAGGCAATGTGAGGGAAAGGGCTGTGGCAGAGGCCATTGGGTGTGGATATCAGAGAAAACCCAATTGAGGAGTTGGGCTGAGTTGTCTGGAAGAAGTGGATTTGTTGCAAGAAATGGGTGGGTGGGTCGATCAGGGGGAGTTTTGGGATAAGCCTGTGATGGGAAGTGGTTTGCAATTGATTATGAGGAAATGGGAAGGGTGGCAATCACTTTGGCACATTGGGTATTTGGATAAGATGAGGCAATCTATAGTTGTGGCCAATCAGTATGTGACGATTTGCTGACTGTATTGGAGAGAGGGTATCGCTTTAGCCATACGAGCCTTCGTGGCCAGTGTCTAAACACGCCGCAAATAGACCATCACTTTGGCATTTTGGATTGGAGGCAAAACACCACCTTCGGCTTTACCTAGATATTTGATTTAGACAGATCTTGTCTATTTTTCATTTCTCTGGTCTTTAGGTGAATTGAAGCGAATTTCATGGGTGTCCATAATATATGGCGGAGAATAAATATCATTGGACAAGGCTCAAAAGTTACGCAAGATTTAGCTAGGATGTATGCCCATCCCAAAATGTGATACATGTATGTGGTTATATGTGGAATGTTATTTATATGTTTTTATATAATTTTTAACATGTTTTATTAATATAATAATTGATTGGTTGTAATCAAGTCATTGAATATCAAAAGAAGCAATGCACAAGCATCAATCATTCAAGTCATTGAACAGCAAAATAGGCAATGCATAAGCATCGACCAATCAAATCACTGAAGCAGTAAAGGAGACAATGCACAAGCATCGACCAATCAAATCACTGAACAATAAAAGAGGCAATGCAAGGTGAATATGCATCAACCAATCAATCTACTCGATTATTAGATACACACCACATAGTACTTACCAATCAATTTATTGAACAATAAACATGCAATATTAAGTAATTCTAAAGCATACAACAAATTGATCTTTGAATTGAGGCTTCTTATTCTCCCATTAACATAAGGGAGGTTAAAATTCTTTCACAAAGCACATTTATAAATTCCCAATGCACATAAACATAAAATTATGAGTCTGTAACAGGCCCAATAGCCGCAGAGTTGGAACCATAGCTCTAATACTACATGTAATGTCCCTCGGGGCTATCAAAGCGTATTAGGGACACATCATTATCTCTCTAGGGCTAATTAGAATATTTTAGCACAGCAGAATACTTTTATAAATATTTAATTTATTTTTCTACAATTTAATTATGACAAAATATCAATAATTCCAAATAAATTAAAATAAAATTCATAACTGATCAAGAAAATTGAACCAAGGTTGGGAAAACTTATCCAACACTATCTAACATCATTATGCATCCATCTCAAACCATAAAACATGTTGCTTGCACCTAAAAATGTCATTTTCACTTAATCATGATTAACTAGTAATTAATGTACTAAATGCGACACTTAGCATCACTTAACGCATAATTGACGACACTTAACATAACTTCATTTGTTTGTCACCTAATCATCATTTATCATTACCAATGTCTAATTGACACTTAATATCATGTAAATAAGGCCTAATTATCATTTTCCAATTAATTAAACAAAACAATTACGAAAATGACTCCACAAGACTAGTTAACTAGTATTTAACACAAAAAGTTAGTCTTGCACGAATTCAACACACAACCATGCCAATGAACCAAAAAATGAACCTACATCCATTATACATATATTTAAGCATGTGCATATAGCCAAATAAAGTTTCATTTGCAGGTCAGATCCTTTCACACATAAACGACGATTCTTTCAAGTTAAATCAGTGCAACTAGTTAATAAACACTACTAGGAATTTAACCCAATCAATTGTACTGAGTTCTAGATCACACAGAGTCGAGGGTAAATATATGGAAAATAACATTCTACAGCAAAATTAAAGTACCCAAAAACATAGCATATGGCTGTACATTCCAAAAATTACGAAAACATAGATTCAATCTACGAACTAGTTACCAATTTCCACGGATTTGAAGCTAGTTTTTGTTTCTAGTTTCCAAATGCAAAACAATAAGAAAGTATTGAATAATGTAGCTCATGGAAATCATATCAGAGGTCCACTAAATCCAAATGCCTGTAGATTTCTACTCTTAAACAATCCTCTTATTAATTCATCAAACTAGCTAAATCTACTTCTCCAAATTGACTAGAAATTGAGGAATCAAGTAAGATAAATGCATAAAAAATTCGGAAGCAATTCCAACTCTAAATACCATTTATTACTAGTATTATCAGAAGTATAAGCCATGTAAAAATTTCATCAAACACTTCTCATGCAAAGTCATAAATCCATTAAAACAATTTTTTTGAAGGAGCTAGTGAATGGAAACAAAACTAGGATTTCAATAAGCAAATATAGAACTATATAGGAACTCTTCCACACATTTCTTTATAAATTTCAAGTGTAATTATCAGATCTAAGATCAGTTATCTCACTCAGGAATTTTCTCAAACATTTCATATGCCAAGTCTCAAAACTACATAAAACAAACCAACCAGTGAACTAGTTTTCGAATAGAGGCTAGAAACACTGTAGAGAGGTGTTTCCAATCATTCATAAGCTATTGCACAATAAAAGTACACATAATATAAATAAGATAGGCACAATTATCAGATATGTAGCAGAGGTTCCAAATAAACATTTTTCTCAAGCACTTGCTCACAAAATACCAAAAACTAGTAGCATAATGTAACTAAAATCTATGAAAGATTTATTCCATAATTAGCTCATATATTTTCTCATACATTTCATTTGAAACCATATACGAATCAGATCAGAACCAAGTAATTCAAATAAACATGAAATAAAGTACTTATCTTGCAAAATACACAACCGAAATCGACTGTGCCACGTTCCACCCAGCCGTAGACACAATGCAAGCCAAAACTCACTTTGCAATGGTCACCCCCGAGTTGGAACCATGATGCCACAAGCAAGATTGCACTCAACCACAAAAACCATCTAACATTGGTCCAACCACAATCCAATGGCAAGTGGATTCCACTTCACTTTCAATCCATGATCTCCAGTGGCAATTCCAGGACAAAGTTTTCAGGAGAAATTAGTCCAACCACAACCCAATGGCAAGTCTTCCTCGACTTCCACTCAAGGGAAATTATAGTGGCTCCAATACAAAAGATTCAGAAATATATCAGTCCAACCTCAAATCCAATGGCAAGTGGATTCCACGTCACTTCCAATCTAGGATCTCTAGAGGCAATTCCAGGACAAAACAGTGGAAATTCCAGAGTAACTCAACTTAGGCACAGGATCAGCAAGGGCGCACCACCCAGAAAAAACTCATGTCAATAGAAACCAAAACCAATCACACCAGTACCATAGAAAAAACAAGATCCAAGAGCATGCATAACCCAAAAGAGAGACTAGCTCGCATCCACCCAAATCTTATTTCCCAAGTGCAATTCGAAATGGGGGGAGAGAGGGAGACACAAGGGAGGAGTTACATTCCCAAATTAGAAAAATGGGAGTTACACTTCTCAAGAGGGCGCATTAGAGGGGAAAGAAAGAGTCCTCATCAAGGTGGGAGTTACAAATTTTCATGAGGGGTGCACTAGGTGAGGGAAAAACCCCAACTCCAAATAAAATTAATCCTAGAATAAAATAAAAACCAAGGGGTGGCATAACACATGAGGGTGCATAAATCAAGACGGTCCACCAAGTCCACAAGAAGGGTGTATCACATCCACATAGGTCAAAACACGAGGTAACACTTTTCCCACAACCCCTTGCTCGTAACATCATGGTTCCTCATACTCTTTTTCGTGGCATCGATCGATCCGATTATTTTATTTTATTAATTAATAATGTTCAACATAATAAAAAATAATAATAATGTGCAAACCATAATCTAGGAACCTTGAACCACTATGTCCAACATAACAACAACAATAATATGTCCAGGCGCTAAACCAGAGGGTCATTACTCCCTGAGTTCTCCAACACCAATTAGAAGGAGGCTACGACCCCCTGCTCCTTGGCCCATCCTACCGCCCAGATATATAAGAATAAGATATTGCTCTGTTGAAATTTTGATACATGCACACTTTAGATATTCTACTATGTGCACCTTTTGTATGTTGTAATATTGCTATCACTATGTTGCATACATCACTTGACTTCACACTTAACTATTCACTTCAACTGGCATTCGCACTTCATATATTGTGTGTTGCTTCATCAAATTCTATAGTATGCGCCAAGGTTAAATATTCCATTCTACTACTGCACATCTGCAATCTCAACTAATATTGAGCATCAACTGATAACTTATTGTTCTGAATTCGAGCACCAGTATCAAATGGAACTGCACACCTTCTAAGATGTGTATGTTCTGTTTAGGTGCAACAGCATTCAGAAAATCTGTGGCCCTCTATGCATCATATGATTCGGCCTTTCTATTTAACGCACTTGTCTCAGCTCATCCTCATCATGACATGCATCCTTGATTCTACTGCAACTTTGTGTTTGCGCATCTGATGGACTGCCTTACTTCGCACACTTTAACTCATTCTTAGTGCGTTAGTGAAACTTATTTGCTTCATGCATCATAAGATATACTTCAAATCTGTCTCTACGCTTCTATCTTATAACATCTGTGAGTGTTTGCATGTTGTTTGTGATACTTTCATTCAGTCCTCACGCACTTGCACATCTTCTTTAATTCTTTATTTCTGTCTTCGCACAGCTGTCATAGATCTACAACGTCATTATGCGCACCATCATCTATTCCTCTGCTTTTGAGCACTCAGCTCTCTGCTAGATCATGTTGTTATGATTCCACGAGCCCTTGATACCCCGAGTATTAGAAGCTTGATAAATATGTATCTTCCATCTTTCCACTTACAAGATCTTCATCCTTGCTCTCAAGCTTACTTCAAATCTCCAACTTGCTTCTTATTTATACTTGTCCTGCATGGATTGTATGTCCACAAGTTGGTTGTGGATTTCCTTCTTCTTTGCTTCATGGTTCATGCTTCTGCCACATGTCATGTTCTGCGTAGTTAAGATGTCACCTCTTGTGGGTCTTGCGCATACATGGTCCTTTCCTTAGGGACTTTTACCCTCGCGTTGTGGTCTCGCACCCTTGATTTACCATTGCTTGTGGGTTTTTTTCACCGACATCTTCAATCGCTACATTCTTAATGGTACTTGTGTGTGCTTCAACAACTAAAATATTTTACCAATTGGTGAGTCTTGCACACTTTTGAGACTTGCATAATGGATTGAAAACTTCTTGTTCCAAGCTGCTTGCGCATTCCCGACCTTTGTCCAATCAACTCTTTGGATTTTCTACGCACTCCCGACCTTTGTTCAATCAACTCTTAGGCGTTCTTGTGCACTTTCAAACATTTGTCCAACCAATCCTTTGGATTTTACCTTGAAGGACTATGACTGGGTGGACTTGAGACCTACTCTTGTACCATATGTACTTCTTCAAACTGGATATGCTTGATGTACCTCTGGATATACATCAATCATATCCCGACCTTTGTCCAATCAATTCTTTGGCTTGCATGCACGCTCCCGACCTTTGTCCAATCAACTCTTTGGCTTGCTTGCGCACTTCCGAACATTTTTCCAACCAATCCTTTGGATTTTACCTTGAAGGACTATGACTGGGTGGACTTGAGACCTGCTCATGTACCATATGTATTTGATGTATTCCTTATGTACTTCTTCAAACTAGACATGCTTGATGTACCTCTGGATATACTTCTCTAGACTGGATTCCATGTGTATTTCTTCATCTTGCTTGTGCATATACTTATTCAAAATATCTTTCATATACTTCTTTAGACTTCTTCAAATTGGCCTTCATATATTTCTTCAAACCGGCACAGGATTCCTCTTTGACATCAGTTGACATCAATGACACAAACTGAATTAGTTGACATCAATGACAACCAAATTTCAACAATCGAGTTTTATACATGGAAATTGGTCAATGTAATATGAAACAAAGTATATTTATGAAAAAGTATTGATCAGTCCTAAGCCATAGAAATACACCGCCATTGCAAACCCACAACAAGGAGCATTTATCATAGAGAATAACAAATAAAACAGTTGTTCATAAGGAACTTGAGAATGCTTGCAAATGATTGATTCTGAAATTTCTTCTTAATTTCCAAGGCATAACTTTTGGCATTGTATATGGATTGCAACTTTGTACTCTATTTGGAAATTGTGTTATAAGAGTATATTGAACTGTATGTAATGGTGTTGTGTTTCAAAAGTTATGTATGGATGAGGTGAGTACCGATCAAGCCAAAATATTTTTTGCTTGTTTAGGATGCTAAAAATATACCTTTGTCTGTGTATGCAAAGATTATTGTAGTGTTGGTGGCAATGTTCCATCTTTATCTATTATTCAGCCATGTATTGACAAGGAAGGGAATGCAAACTCATATCGTTGTCCTTGGCGAGATCATTAACTCCCAATCTAGTGTCCAGTCAAACATCCCTTCACATTCTCATCAACAATGCTTGTTGGAATCTACAGAATGGGAGGTATGCATATACGTGAATCATTAATCTAGTATGTGTCACACAGTTTTTCTTATCACTTTTTTCATGCATTTGTAGATGATATTATACTAATGTTGATCCTATGACACTGGTCATGTCAAGCGATGAAAACATTTAATGTGTTAGCATGGTTGTTCTTTCCAATCACATTTGACAATATATAATGTTGTAACAATCAATAGATTTCTCATGGAAAATTGTGTATGATTGTTGTATGTTATCTTCTTAGGTTCACTTCTCCTAAATTTAAAACAAACTTTCAACAAAATCATGCCACTTACTTATAAAGATAATTCGCTAAACCCTCAAGACAATGTACAATAATCATGCTATGTTAATGTGTGAGATGTTCATTGTGTCAGAGTCTAAACTCTAATGCAGATGTTAGATGTGGAAGCATTATTCGTTTCATTTCAAGAAAAAATGTAGGCTAGTTCATAAAAATAATTACTAGTTTTCCCTCATCTCATGTGTATGCTACTTGAGAAAGGATGGTTGCAGGCTTCATCAACGTGCTTTTAACCTTGCCAAAGCTCTTTATTCACCATTATCTAGTTTGTAGCTCCTCCCGTAGTTGAGTTTACCTTTGTTTTCCCTTAACCAACTCGTATTTTTAAACTAAGAATCACCTTGGTTGTAGGGTTTGAAAATTCATATTGCTCAACCTAGCATTTCAATTTGTATTATTGCTACTTTTTTAGAAGGAGATCATGGTTAAATTCTTTAGTTTGTCTTTTGTAGTCATTTGAATAACCCAAAACTTATATTTTGACCTCTCTTTGGTTAAAACAACCTATGCCTCAAATATAATTTATTGGTAGAATTTTCAACCTTGGCTTGACAAAATTTTGGATAAGTTTCCACTACTAATAAGGATTTACTCAACTATTATTTGGCTTTGTGTGGCTAACTGTAATATTTGTAAATCATGGGAAACTTTGTCTATTGGGTCTTGAAGTGCATTACATGGCATGTTTTAAATTTCTCTAAAGACTATGTGACATTGAAACTAAATGATTTTTCTTCGCATAGACATTTTCTTATGAGATACATGGTGGATGAGTTGTGGTAGTCTTGTTTGGATTTTACACATATTATACATTTGTGCGTAGGATATTGTATTTCAAGGAATATGCATGTGTGTGATGGGGATCTATAATTGCCATCTTAATTTTGTTCTCTTAGTCCTATGGTGAGATGTAGGTGCTCGACCCTTTGAAAATTTCGTGCATCCACCCTTTTGATATGCCAAGAAGGTTTTGGGATAGGAAAATTTTATTTTTAAGTATGATATTATAACCTTACTAAGATATCTAGTGTGTTAGAAATGGCCATTTGCAGCTTGTGTATGTGATTTAAATTTTCAATATGGATTCACATTTTGATAGGAATATGATTGTGATAGCATAGAAAATCACACAATTTTCAAATTAAGTTTCATGAGCTATCTTGTTTACTTATGAAAGAGTAATTCAAACTTGGAAGCCAAGAATTTGAAGTGTCAACTTTGAGCAGCTAGAACTTTGAGGAGGCACTAGCTCTTTTTATTATTATCTGAAACCTATGAATGCATAATCACACAATGAGGAGGAGCATATGCACCTTTTTCTATTTTAAAGGTGATATTTAATGGCAAGGAGAAACTTCTTGTGACCATAAATTACTAGGCATGGGTGCTTTAAATTTTAATGTTGGTTTTTCATCATCGGTACTTTTCCCTTCATAAATCCATGTGTCATTTTCTCTTTGGTTGGAGGGATCCATCGAGGCAAAAATTTCGGGAATCTAACCTTTAATCGACTCGACTTAAGGTTACCTTCACTAGTCCGACAATTATAAAAACCTTAGTGTTAGGAGTCAACCAAACATCTCTATTGATATACCCCAGATATAGTTACTATTGTAGTTATATCTATCAATACATGGCTACAGTAACTGCAGTAGATGACACCAGTAAAAAGATTTAGCACAAACAAATGCCTATATATCGACAACATAATCTATTTTCCAACAAAGAGGTGAAATGAAAGACCAACAATTTATGAAAAAATGAAACAAAAGACGAATGAGGAGGAAAATCTTCGAATACCAATTGCTCAAGGATTTCCCTGGACAACTGATGAGCCACAAGTAAGTTCCAAATCTAAAGAAATCATTTCATGTTGTCATTGATGATACTAGTTTCTATGCCTAACATAATTATGTAGAAATAATCCTTTACCTACAATTCACTAAAGGCCGAGTGTAATTCACTAAAGGCCCAAAAGCATCAAACATGATTCCAATCGTCTCCAATATTCAATCTAGAAAATGAAGATGAATGAAGGTGGCTCTTTTCTATTAGTTTAAGGAAGACTTCATATCTTATGTAGGATAAGTTAAGCCTATAGACTGGTCAAATAAATAATAGGATTCAAGAGAGATATGGTAATTAATATAAAAAAGGATTGGGGAGAAAAAGAAGTGAAAACAAACCTCTTGAAATGAGCCAATTCAATTTGGTTGAAATAGGGTTCGCTCTACATAAAACAAGCAATTCTTGTCCAACAATTATTGGCAACTGGCTATTGTCTAAGTTCATCATGCCCCATAGTCTTTGTGGATGAGTTCAAGTGAGGTAAAGTGAAATTCTTAGGCAATTCTAATGGAAAAAATAGGCCTCATCCATAGATTTGTAACTGAAGGTATTGTGGATGTAAAACTAATATATCGAGGAGTTTCCAGTGAAAAAACAAACATAGACATAAACAAACCTTTCTAACACGGTGCCAATGTCGTCAACATATATTTCTGAAAATGTGTATTGTCATATGCATCCTATGAAAAGCAAGAGTAGTTCTATAAACTGCTTTCATCCAATGGATCGGTTTATCAAGCATTTCATTAGCTAATCACCATTAAAGGAAAATGCTTTAGAAGTTCAACCTACCATGCAAAGTGTCTCTTATTATACCTGTCGAAGGTAGTGTATCATTGTAATCGATATGCGTTGACTGAGTATTAGTAACTTTGACTACGTATTAGTTTCCCTTCATTTTTGAAGTTTTACCCAAACTTTTTGGATGCATGATTTTATGCAGTGCTACTATCCTGAGTTCCCGAATTCTTAGCTTGCACACTATTGGATGAAAAATTGAGGGTCTTATTGCCGAGCCGACGATGGAATGCTCGGTGCCAGCGCCCAACATTCAATGCGCATTCAATGCTCATCGATCTTGATGAGCTGCTTTATCTTCATGCACCGCCTGGCCTGCACCGCACTGCCTTCCTGAAGCTTCACACCTACTAAATGCTTTAACGTTGTTGCACCGCCTACTATCTGCTACACCATCAACTTGATGTCTTGATGTACCTTAGCAAGGCACTGAGTTCACATAAGCTAACATTGCATATTCTCCCCCAGATTTCGCACTGCAGTTACAAGTTTGACACTGCAATTCTACTAATTACTAAATTCTAGTGCAGAGGAGAGGTTGAGCGAGCCTGGTAGAAAATGATAAATGACAAGAACAATTTCAGCTATGAAGGTATGCAATTTAATAATCATCATATTAGAACTTTTACCTTTTGCAACACTTGTTGTGAACTGGTTCATCTCCTGTTCCAACCAATTTTTGGCACTTCTTATCACCACTTACCCGTAGACATAGCTTCTTCAATAGATAGCTTGTTTGCCTGGATTTTCTAGTGTGGAATAAAATAGTATTCATGAAGAATCGTCTTCATTTCTAGTATTTGAATCAAACCGTCTTCATGATTCAAATTGTCTTTATGGCATTCATCCTCGCTCGCTTTATAGCACAGGAATTTCTAGTGCCTTCGACTTTGCTTCTTAGTTTCGTATTTGCACTTTCCCATCTTAGATATACACTTTCAAACCCTTATATGACTACAATTTTTGGCCTCATATATGCAGCAAACAGCTGAAGCAGATCTCCATTATGGACAAATGTACCTTTAAAATAGAACTCTAGAAATCATAAAAACTTTAAAGAACTTCCAAGATGCCTGCTTCTGTAGCTCTTCTTGAAGCCATGTGTATGTCACTCAATTTCATGGTGAGTTGTTGGCAAGCGTGTTTGATACCATCTTCATCTAGAGCCTCAACAGTCTGAAATCCAATTCTATTGAAATAGTTTTTGTTGTTGTTATTTCCATTATCATCAATACTGGTAGCGCTCGGTCTCCTAAACTTGGCATTGATGGTTGAACTGTCAGACTAACCAAAAGAAGAGTTGTTCTTGAAAGACGAATTCATTTCCAAAACCCGAATTCTCTAGGAGGAATTTGCATCACTTTTGAATTCCAAATAATAAATTTATCATCGATATTTTTTTATAAACGATTTCTTATGGTAGGAACCGATATTTTCAATGTCAATAAATATTAAGCTCGAAGCTTTGAAATATTCAAAACCAGAGAATCTATCAACTCCCAAGATCCCAACATTGTTAAATTCCTTGCAAATTGATAGCAACAAAACCACTCTTACCCAAGCCAAGTGGAACGTCGATTAAGTAATAGCATCCAATATTTACGTACTTTACAAGACCTTGCTTTCCTAATCCAATCGCCACACCTGAACATAAATTAAATTGAAGCGTATTTATAAAATCTAAATTAGAGAAATAATAAGTAAATAAAACACTCAAAGTAATAAACTAGGGTTTGGATTGGACTTTACCAACAAGTACTTGTTGCATGCTGTTGACAAGGATGGTAAAGGCCAATAGCACGCCCAGTTCCCCAACAGCCTCTTGGACTACAATGTTGTTCGTGAACAAGTAACCTAATTCATTACGAAAAAAAAAAATAAAAAAAAATAAAAATAAAATTAGCACCCAAATCACAATTCCTACCAGAGAAGAAGATATCACTGCCACTACAATGGTAAATTTAGCAGCATTGCCAATCCCTGCTCCAAGTTGGTTTGCAACCCTCACACTATATGCATGAAAATATGAAGTTAATTTAGTACTATTCTGTGTGAGTATCATTGTATAAAATGAATTGATTAATTCAATCAATCAAACCAATGCTTTGAAGCTTATTATTTATCCAAAGCATTTTGTAAATTAATTTTAACACAGTGTGTCCATTTGAAATATTAAAACGTTTTTAAACTTCAACACAAAACAATTTAATGTCTCAGAATACAAACCTGGTTGCAACCAGAAAGCCAAGGGGTATAGCCATCTCCCATGGATTGACGTTCAGGCTGCAATGCATTTTAAACACAGAGTAGTTCACTTAATACAAGCTCCAAGTATATAATTAAAATAAACTCAAATATATAATGCTGTAAATTTTCAATGTAGAACACTTTAGAGCAAATTTTTGGGTTGGATTGGGTTCTTCAGAGAACAAGGGCAATTGTCTTCTCTCAAGTTATTTTTCTTACCAAATGGAGAGCGCATCAACTATGAGTTGAGTGTCTTTTAATCTTCCAGCCATTAGAACCAATATCGAGTAATACCAAATTTCCAAGTTGTTTGACAACAAGGTAATGTCAGAATTTCTAACGCATATGTTCCACTATTGAAGGAGTATTCATTTGTCTTGGAGAAATATTCAGAGATGCTTTTCCACATGTGTATATAAAAAATTTAGTCAGATATCGAAGTAAGTGGCCATATTGACAACATTAACACAATATGGATTGAATAAACCCCTTTGAACAAATTTTGAGCATCTAATAGAAATTACTCACCATAACTAAACACCAGACGCTACAACTAGCTTTAAAAATGACCAAAATTCATAGAAAGATTCCATTGAAAGTCCAATCCATGTCAGCGGACACCCTCCACATTTAACATACATAAATTGAGTGATCGTAGGTATCCACCAACCAACGTTTAGTGAGAATAGCACGGCAGCAAGACCCATATTCCATTTGATGACAAAGAGCCAATTTAACGCAACGGACACTACTGTTCCAGCTACGCCTGCCCATGCTATGACCATATTCTTTGACTGTGAAACTAAATATGTCCGACACGAATAATATAATGGAAATGAGAAATGCATAGGAATGCACCACAACGATACTCTCCCTGCTAGTTCAGTAATATCCTCAGGCTGTCCCAGGAACCTGAGAATAGGGGAGGTAAATGTAAAGAGAGAAGCGAACCTAGTTTCAGTTGACTCAACACTTGTTGATTGAGCAAATGCACATGTGCAGTTTAACCGGCATCCATATAAGCAGCTGTGAACTCGTGGCGAGGACGGACGGAGTTTAAGCTGCATGAGAGGACGGGCGGAGTTTAAGCTGCATAAGTGAACCATGAGAATGACATCTCACGCCCTAGGGAAAGGTGGCGGAGACAAATTGTTTCATGAGGTAATTGCAATGAAAAATGTAGAATAATCACATTAATTGAGGCTTAGCTAAAGTTGGTTTTATAAATTGTATATTATAATTTATGTTAAGTTGCTATTGTATTAATATTTGTGAGGAGTATAGGGTGACCTGTTTGTGCAGTTCTTAGCTAGTCTGCCAGGCTCAAAGCAAAGTATATCATGGCACTACAGATTTTTTAAATATTAATGGTTCATTGTGATTAAAGGACTCAAAAAATTCTTAATTGTATTTATTTTTACCATTAAATGTTTTTTTTTCTATTTCAAAGTGTAAAAGTGTAATTGATACACGCATATCTACGTTATTTATATATTTGTAATGTTTTTAACCATGCATCGCTCTGGATAGATAAACATTAGTTAAGGACTAGTGCTACTAGGTATACATTTGTGTGAGGTGTTTGGAAATGCAATTCCCAGTGGCTTTTTAGCTTATCAAAATCTGAGTCGATGGTTGGTAGGACCAAGAATAGCCAGTTCGGAGGAATTGACAAATTTAGCAAGATTTCGGTTACCTTACTATACTCCATCTATTTCAATGCAACAATGTCTTGAATAATGTACCCTTTTCTAGCCAAGTGGATTTTAGTCTGAAACACTTGGTGCACGCTAATACTCCTTCATGCAATTGTTCGTTTTCTACTCTTAGCACCTGGAAGTGAAGATGGCGAAACTCAAGCGATTTGATAACACCAAAGTAGTAATAATTCAATGTTGCATTCACAGGTCAAATTTTTCCTTTTTGGATGCAATCCTCAAATAGGGTACGATACTGGATCATGGATCGTTGAATACACCCTCTAAACTCTACCAACAAAGAGATCATGACCTTTAATTACTGCCTGTGATGCCTTTAAACATAAATTTGAATTCATTTTTCCACTATAGATTAGCAATTTATATCGTTTTCAGGATGAAAGTAAGAGTCGGGCACACTTGGGAGTTGGTCTGCCTCACATAAATATGTTTGACGCGGAGAACCGACTCATCGATACACCACACCATCCCCTTAAAAAGGGACTGGAGATACCCCAACCAGGAATCAATGCTGGCATGGAACGTAATATGCGGTGTGTATGGTTGTTTAGAAGGACCAACAGGAGTTCGCACTATGGGAGGGATGCATGATCATATGAATAAACAGGCGTGGTCGGTGGTGTGATCCATTCTTAGGCTGTGGATAAGGGGGAGATTCGGCTCAGATCTTTCTTCAGACGAATTTAGGTTTAATTTCTCAATCAACTACAATAGTGCAGCATTGACAATTTCTAACATTCAAACGTTGTAAACAATTTCCTTCAAATTGTTAATATTGTCATGTTTCAATGCAATCAATTCACTATATGTTTCAAGCTAGGTACGCACATGGAAAGGGCAAGGTCATTTTTTGAACTAATATTCGTTTACATCTTATTTGGAAGACAGTTCATCAATGCAATAGAAGAGGCTTGCAATGGAGTCGATCTGAATGCATGCAGAGATTTGAATGCATGTACTGTAGTAGGTTCAATACTTCTATGTACAGTAGCGATATGATATTGTTTCGGTGCCCATGAAACTACGCCATTCTTTACTCTTTCCTTTTGCCTACACAAAGGAATTGCTTCGTTTGAGTACTTTTCGTCATGCAAGAAGCAAAGTGGCTGTCCACTCTCATGCATAATGCATAACTGTTGCCACTCTCATGCATAAGTGCTAAGCAACACCATTTGCGGTTCAAGTTTCACATGCATGGTTCGTATCCATGTATGCAATTCAACCTATCAACTTCGGTAGGTGTCCGCTTCCATGCAACACTTGTTATGTATTATTATGTTATAAAGTGGATTTTGCAAAGTGTACATGTTTTGCTAAAGGAAAATGTACAATTTATCAAGGAAAATGCTTTAGAAGTTCAACACACCATGCATAGTGTCTCTTATTATATATTTATTATGTTATAAAATGGATTTTTCCAAATGTACAGGTTTTGCCAAAGTGCATAGTCAAAGAACACACTAAGCCACTGAATAAAAATCTTTACACGAAGTCTAGAGCAATTGAAAGGGCCAAATTGATCACTTAGTATGCTTGAATCCTAGTCCTAAGTGAGTTTATGCATTACTATACAAAAAGAAAAATCATTTTCATTAATATAACACTTGTTTTAGTTGCTACCATTTCTTGTAATATCCCAAATAGATGGATGAAAGAATTTATCTTCTTGAGCGACAAAGATCAAAAGACCAATGACTCTGGAAGGTAACTTCCCTTGCATTTAGAAGGATTATTTTTTATTATTTTCATCGAATTTATGCCAAGCCATAGTGAGAATGTAGGTTTTTGAAATTATGGAATTAAGTGTCAACCTCTAAAAAAAACCATTGTAGAAATTGTTTTCATATAGATTTATGCATTTTTTCATCAGCTAGTTGAAGAGGAATAAATTCAGAGATTAAGAAGGGAGACGATTTTATTTGCTCAACTATGCTCTCCTTCCTCTTTCCTTCTTCGGTTTACATTGATACTTAAATACAAATCTTTGTTTTAGATTTATACTTGTACAAAGTATAGTTTTGTTGTAATAAAAACAAATTTGTTGCAGGTCTTCGAAGCCCCTACGATCCCCAAGTAGCCTAAATTTAATAGCTACTATCACCATACAAAATGTTCATCGTGAATTTTCGTACACACCAGCAAGTTGCAACATGATAATAGTTGCCCAAATAATTATTGAACTAAGCAAATGGAAGTGTTGTTGCAAAGCTTGTTCAAGTAGACATTGTTGCATTGTTCCTCAATTATATATAATCTCTTAAATCTACTAGCTTTTGTTGTATTATGACAAATGAAGAAATTACAACATTTTTAGGAGAAATATTAACTTTTAAATGATGGTTCATCATTTGTTAGAGGGCTACATCCATCGGGAGAATGTCAATACCTGATATTCTGGAGAATCAAGGTATTTTAGAGTTACAATCATTACATAATCAAAGATGTCTCCCAAGGAGCAAGTGTCACAAAGCTAGATTTGAACATGGGTGGGGAGGATAACAACATTCCTCCCAACTACCCGATCTACACTCAATTGACAAGAGAAATGTTAACTTTATTTAGTGGTTTTTTCCTACATTAATAAAAAATTAACTTTATTTATTCTAATTTAATATTATTTGGTTTCCTTGAAATCTAAAATTTGTTCCCATTTCTCGATTTTTCTCCTAACGGTTGTTTTTCCCTCCAACACTATTTATTTTCACCATTCTTGTCCATTTACTCATAGCTTCAACCGGATCTTGAAGATGGGTAGAGTGTCCACTCGAAACGTGTCAGTCGTGTTTAAACTCTAATATAGTGAAATCTAGAAAATCAAGCACAATGATGATATACTGTGAAAATCTACATACTAAAAAAATAATGACAAATAATACTTAGAATTGTTTTCAATATATATATATATTGGTGGGCAAGAAACTCTGCCATTTTTCTGGAAAGCTACATTCCTTCTGATGTGATTGTGGCTCTGATCGTGCACTGGAACAAAGAACACAAACAAGAAGACATAGAGAAAAAACAAAGAGTTTTAGTTCTTCCCGATATTGATAACAACCTCCCTTGGGCCTTTTTTGATGGGGCAAGCCAGGGAAGTCCATAGTTAGGAGGTTCAGGAGGTGTTATTTACATAAACAAGCACAACAAAATAAACATCTTGTATGGAACTGGGCATGGTACAAATAGCAAGGTTGAACTCTCAGCATTATGGGCAGTACTGCTGACTGCTCTAAGGCATCATATTACCTCCCTCCAAGTTTTCGGGGACTCTAAAATGGTGATAGACTAGGCAAATAAAAAAATTCAGATCAGAGCTCTGCATTTGCAGCCACTCTTAGCTCAGATAAATAGCCTTGTTCCATGTTTAAGCACCATCACCTTCAGACATGTATATCGAGAACTCAATGAAGAGGCAGATCTTCTCTCAAAAAATGCTCTACTAATTCCACTAGGAGAGATTAGAGTGGAAGTTCAGTTGAATCTCCCATAAGGAGAAGAAATGGAAGAATGTAGGTTTTTGTTGTTGTAATATCAGCAATGAACAAACTGTTATTTTGAAGCTCTCTGATCCGAGTTGGACAGAAGAATTTTGTAAGATGTTGTAATGTATGAATATGAAAGAATAGCTCGAAATGGGCAGTTTATGATCACTCTTTATTTAGAGTAATGGATATTTTCCTTTCGGAAGATATATATATAATTGTTTTTTATAATAAAACAATATATGATACTTAAAATTGTTTTTTTTATTATGATAAGGTATATGATGGCTATCACTCCAATTAGTAATGATTAATTCAAAAATTGTTATTACACGTATATCTTGAAAAACAATATTTTCAATCAGATATTTTTTTCTTTTTGAAAAAAATATCCAATTCAAAATATTGTTTCTCACACTCCATAGGCATAACTAACGCCAAAATGAATTATCAATTAATAAATAATTATAAGGCCAAGATGAATTATCAATTTCACTTTGTATAAACTTAAAAAATCACACTCCATAGGCATAACATTGAAAATTGATTTTAACATTAAAATGAATTATCAATTATTAAATAATAAATAATTTTAAAGCCAAAATGAATTATCAATCTCACTTTGTATAAACAAAAAACATGAAAACTAAATAGAATGTGAATAGTCTGGATTTTGTTTACCTTAATTGTAAGTTGCAGATTGAACATTAACTTATCATTCCAATCTCTTTTTTCTTTAAATTATAAAATAAAATACTATAAAATCATATTAATTATCATATAGTAAAACCAAATATTTAAATATATCTTATATCAATTTTAATTTACATTAAAAAACATATTATAAAATCATATCAATTATCATATAGTAAAATAAAACATTTAAATAATTAAACATATTTTATATCAATTTTAACTTACATTTAAAAATATATTGTCTTATGTATTCTTTATGTATCACATGATCATGTATTTATGTATTCTTTATGTATCACATGATCATGTATTAATGTTAAATAGATGGAAGAAACGTTTTGTGATGCATTTTATAAATGGATGTTCTTACTACTAATGTTGTTGTTATGTCCCAAACAAGGGATATATATATTTTTCCAAATGTACAGGTTTTTGCTCATGCTATAGTTTGACTTTAGTTTAAACTGTATAGTATTAAAACAAATTTTTTAAATTAGTATTGTTTAACAATTTTATTGATTAGAGGATTTGGCATCCTTCTTGTTTTTCCCTTCCTATAATGACGATGGGATGATGTTACGTACTGTTGACGTAGTCTGGAGGGTTTAGAAATCACAGGCCTTCAAAAATCACGTTGCCTTGGGTTGAATGTTCCTTGATCTGGTTCATCGCTTATATCAGGATATATTTTAGTAAGTCTTTTGATTTAAGCAATACGATGACATGTATATTGCATGCACAAAGCATGCAATATGTTATGCCAACAGCCTGGAGGTTTGACACGACCTTGGAATCAAACAAGCCTGACATATCTAAGTTTTAATGGCTTGCATGAAAGAACAACAAGACAGATACAAGAAAGGTGAGATCCCTAGATTCGATCTCTCGACCAAAGCCATCAGAGAAGGATAATGGGCTTGCTATGCTCCTCCTAAGGTGGTAGCTGATCGGAGAGTCGTTGGAGTCTATTGTTGATCCCTCCACCATGGATGACTTTGACGAATGCAATCACTTCATGTCACGACGCAGGATTCGAGCACGCCAGATCCATCAGCTCGGCACAACCCCTCTTTAGCTTATAGATCTTGTATTGCCATTATATGAGTACTATATACAATATATTTATTTTGTTTCATTGGAAAACATCACTGTGAAAATTTTCGACACTTCTTCTTATTTAGTTTGTGGTATTGAATATAAGAGAGATAGAGATAGGATTAGAACTCCTTTCACTCAGAGCTAAATACTATAATGTATAAATCATACTTCTTTTTCTTCTTTTCCAGGTTTACTAGAGAAATAAAACATGGGTAGACACAGAGTTCAAGTATGGACTTGATGGACAACTAAGCAGATCGACATCCTTTAAATTTGGGAGCAATTTCGCGCAACAATATCTTTATCATAACTGCTCCTCTAAGGTAACTAATCATCCCTGCTAATAAAATATCTATAGTGGGGCATTTCTATTTGGATTTTCTTGTTTATTCTTTTGATCATACGGTGCTAGCTAATTTAAGGCATTAAGAATTATCTATTACAAGATATAACGCTAGCGGAGAGTCTTCTACGAAGTATGCCTGCGTTGGATGAAGAGGTAGTATATAGAAGTGAGAATTATGGCAGAGTCCCGCGAGCATACATAGTGGCCAAGCATGATAAGGGAATATGGGAGGAATTGCAAGGGAAGATGATAGTCGATAATCCCCCAAATAGAGTATACAAATTGGAGGAGTCTTATCATAGTCCGTTCTTCTCTTGCGCTACTCGACTTGTCCAAATGTTGCAAGAAATTTCCACTATATCATGTTGAACATATTGATATCTTCATGTAATATGAATAATTAAGGGATTCTCCAACTTGGGATACATCAAATCATTCAATTTTAAATTTGTCGATTGAAATTATATTCATATCATTTTACAATTCCTGTGAAGTTGGTTGGAATTCTTGTGAATATCACATCACAGTAGTGCCATTCCTGTCATACAGTGCAGGAGTTGGCGAGATTGTGAACTGTACTTCAGTTGCAATAAATTAATATCATTGGAAGAAGATTTCATCCATGAAACATGAAGAAGGATTGAAGATGCAAAGATATATTTTAGGTCATACATATTAAGCACTACTGGGTTCTTCAATTTCTTTGAATTGACTGGGTTTGTCTTGCTTGAAAACTATCTATCACTGAAAGGTTATTCTTCGTGTGCTGGGAACGTGCCCCTGTATCTATCTCGTTCAATCTTTTTTATTTATTTCCATACAAATTTTGTCGTGGTACACCAAATTTTATTATGTTTGGAGCTGTTTTCCTACCACATCGTCAATCTTCGATTGTTTGTCTAATTGTGCAGCTTGCTTTTACACAATTAGTACCATTTACAATGTAATGCCAACCAAGTTTTCTCATATGGTATTTATTTTTTTGATCAATTTAAAAAAAAAAAAAACACTTTTTTTTTACATTAGTGACAAGTCCAGCGTTTATCCACCTCAGACATTGGACATATTTCTGATCAATGTGGCAAAAGTGTATTTCATAAATAAAAAAACAAAATAAACCATCCAAATAAGTAATATTACAATTTATATGTATGCATACTTATCCATGACAATCATAAGGATGGTAATAAGAATGGTTGCTTCGATGGTAATAATTATCCATGACAATCTTTTATAAATTAATAAAAAAATTAGTGTTGTTTCGAGATAGTCAACTAACAACTGATATAGTTTTGAATTGGTCAATGGACACTACCCTATTTTTCCTTCAAGTGCACAACCCTTTTGGTGTACCTAGATTGAAGACAACAGGAGGGCGTCGCTATAAGAGCTGCAAGTATGGAAACATTGCTATCTTTGTTTAACTCTGACAGAGACAAACTAACATCTTGACCCCCTCTCCTATGCTCTCACACGGTTATCTTTGGGTGAGGAATTTATTAGAGGGTGTGCCTCCCTCTCATCCTTGTTGTTGTTGTTATTACTTTTTTTCATTAGGGTTATCATGGAGGTCCGTAGCTTCTCGTCTCCACCCAAGGGCGTGACTCTTTCCTTGCCTGTCAAGGTCAATGTTTACCACGTATGCTGTGCAAGTTATCCCATAGGCCCATGTGTGGGTTGACTTGCCATGTGGCTCAATGCTTGGGGAAACATTGGATGCGGTATAACTAAGCTAGTAGAGCGCAACGCTCTTAACCTTATGGATGTGTGGTACTTGGTCTGTGCTCGTCTCTTGTCTTTGGTAAAAATGTGGAATGACAATTTGGTCCCTTAAGCCTCAATTAGTGTTTTGATTGGTCCATGTAATTATTTTATTTTTCATCACTTACCCTCCATGTTATTTCTTAAGGGCACCTATCGACATTGGTGTTATCTCTATATCCATTGGAGATAATCAAAGTCACAAAACCCATCACCCCTAATGAAAACTTGGTCTTTATGACTCACCATAATACTCTAGTTAATAGATAAGACTTGTTTGCCTCTAAATGTCAGAGCAATGAATGCATATTACCATCTCATCCTTGATAATGACAATCAAAAGAATTTGATTGCAGCCTTATTGTATCAAAACTAAAGCTCCCCACCAGTACCCATGCTCACACATAGCATTTGAGGTGGGTTAGTAATAGTGGTAATCATTCTGTAGTTAATTGTTGTTGCTTGGTCTCGTTTGCAATGTATTCTTTTTAAGATACACTAGAATGCAATGTTATACCATTGAATTGTGTTGATCTTGTATTAAATCATCCATGCCAATTAGATCTTCAATCCACCTGTAATGTAGATTTGAATCCATATACTTTGTTATAAGATGCAAAGGGTTGCCTTCAAGTTTAAAGCTACTACTAACATAATCTCACAGTTCCTTACTAATCATGCATCGGTTAAGTAGGTACTTCATATGAAATGCTTCCATTTATGTGTGACGCATTCAATGAAATTGGATACTACAATACAATAGGTCCTCACATCCCTCCAATCTCTTGTACATGATTACCAAGGTGTGTTTGACAAGCCTCAAGGTTTTCTCTCGTAGCACAAGATCATAAACACAGACCAATCAAAACACCAATGATCTAATATAAGAACAAGTTCCAAATGAAGAGTCATCAACCAATCAAAACACCAAGGATTTAACATAGGATCAAGTTCCAAATGAAGACCAATATCAGGCCCAGGTTAATGAACTTGAAGAAAAGTTAAAGATTGCAAAAGACTAAGACAAGAACAAATTCCAAATGAATATTTATCTTTTGATTTTGATTTTGATGAATGGGCATACAATATTAATAAATATTAAAAATCATGCAAAGACATGGGCAAATTCCAAATGAATAATCATCTTTTGATTCCAATGAAAGAACATACAATATTAAAATCAAAAGTTAAGTATGTAATAAAGAAAACATGAGTGGAGCCAAGAGCCAAGTTTCAAATGAACAATCATTGAATGATTTTAACAATAATAATAAAAAAAAACCTAGAGTATTAGAATTTATTAGAACTTGAATTAGTTTCAGATCAACCTAATCATCTGTTCTCCTACTTTATTGGACACCCACGCGGTGCTTTACCTAGTTCGCCTGATTTTATCCCCACACAACAAGTGAGACATAAGCAATAAGGGCAAGGCTTGTCGTTTTCCGCATGACTTTGTGCAAATAGCTTCTTCTTTTGCTAATAGCTTCTTCTCGTTCCTCCTACATCAAATGGCAATGCTGGGGACATTGCCCCCTCGTGGCTCTTGTTTTAATGTTTGTTTATATATATCTTTTCTTTTCATTTGTAATAACTTTTATTTTTTAATTCTTTCTAATATCAAAATATTTAAAAATTATTGACAAATTTTATTGTAAAATTTGAAATATTATCTTTAACTATTAATTTATGGAGAAGAGAGTAATATTATAAAATTGTACACCTAAATTGCTTCTTTCTTGTATGTTCACTTTCCTCTATTTTTCTAAATGTTGCATATTCTTGTGTGTTGTATGTTGTATATTAAACCTAAATGTTATATATAGCTCCAATGGATAGCTCAATTGGTAAGACGTGTGAACTCTCCCATAGAAGGGAGAGGTCACGAGTTTGAGCTTTGAGTCCTTTGGGGTCAAGTCTTTTGTCTGAAGGTGACAGTTTACCACCGTGGTCCCCTACCATCCATGAAATATGGGGAAATATTGGTGGGTTTCATTTTACTTGCCATTGGTTATATATATTTCTATTTATTACTTATTAATTGATACTTATAACATAGTTTTTCTTTCAATTTCATCAACTACTATGTTTACCATAATTAAGCTAAACTTACTTTCAAAATATATAACTATAGATACACAAAAGTTACTCTCATTTTACAACATATCAGAGTTCTCCTTCCATTTCCCAATAAAATAGATTAAGTTAACCCTCATTTGGGTTTTCGTTTCCGTAATCGTGAGCCTTGATACAAGATAGATTATGAGTCGAGATACAAAATAATTGAAAGCTTGAAGAGCAGAAGACAGAGGTGATCCGTTAAAGTGAAAACCGCGTGTTTCAAGTACCAGTTGCAGACAGACCGAGAGCTAGCAATTCGGCACCTTCATTTGTTCCGCCTCGAGAATATGGATTCCAGTTCTTTCAAGGTAAGGGCCAGTAACATTAAATCTTCTTATTTCTTTCAGCTTTCTGTACATTTAATCTAAGAACATTTGCTGACTGTCATTGTGTAGATAATATAACTGTTCACCCACAAAATTGATCAAAGTATACACTATAACAATGCCCAACAAAAATCCCATTTTCTCCCTACAAAATTGCCCAGATTATATATATGTATATCTATCCACAGTTTGAAACTCAAGGATATTTTCCAACCTTCGTGGATGTCCTAGTAAACTCGTTGGTCTAGATTAGCACGCTTAATTTAGGGAATTTGAATCGGGTATCTGCTGACACGAACTACCAAATTCTAACAACATTATTGACACCTGATTGAACTAACCACTCGAGTGCGCTCTCTATATATGACTTAATTGGACTGCATTGCTGTTTATCTTAGGAGTTTGCCATGAATTTAGGGTTTACGTAAAATTAGGCACAAAGTTTATAGGGATCAAATATGTTTCTTTTGTTAGTCTACGATTGACAGGTGTAAGCTTACGCAGGTGAGTATTCACTTCGGTTAGTAAACTTATCTACGGCTATTTATTGCTCGGTCTCCCACTTGTTTCACTTAGCTTTATTTGCATGTTCATATATAGCAGTTTTAATGTAAAAAAGTTATGACTTCTGTTCCTGACTCTGCTTCTCTGTTATATTTTTTTGTGCTGTCTGTATGGAGTGAACTGTTTTCTTCTCTGTGTCTATATGGATTGTAAGAACACACAGATTCTGCCTTTTCTACTCTGTTTTAACATGGTTTCAGAGCAGGTTGGAGCAAGCTTCCTCCATCCTTCTTGACAACCTTCTTGTTCAGATCTGGATTTTTTCTGTGCATTTCTACCAGATCTGCTCTGCTGTCTACTGTGGGTGTGTCTGTTTAGAGGCTACAGCTCGTGGCCATCATCAGTTGCAGTTTTGGTGAATATTTGTCCTTTTCTTTTGGCACCTTCATTCTCTTATGGCTCATAAGTTGCCAATGTCTGTCTTAACTCCTCACAACTATTTTACATGGAGATCTGCCATGGTTGTTTTACTATGGAGTAAGGGTCTATATAGGGTTACCACTGGTACAGAAAAAGAACCCACTCAAAATGTTGAAAAACCTAAATGGCATAATTGTTGTGATGAAGCATTAGGTTTTATCTGTCTTTCTCTTTCACTTGAAGTGTTGTTTCATCTTGAAGGCATGGACAGTCCTCATAAAACATGGCAACAACTTGAACAACTGTTTGGTAAAACGGATGTAATTCGTGGTCATCAACCGGAAAATGAACTTATTAGAATGAACTTATTAGTCTCAATCCTAATAATTTTGATACTATTCAGGATTTCATTTGCAAATTCAAACCCCTTACGCTTCAGGTAAAAGACTGTAAAATTGAGAAAGATGACGAACAACTCATTTATGCAGTGCTCTCTAGGTTAGAGAGCCCTATTCTGTGTTTGTTTCCCATTTTATTCAACTAGGGATCACTTGGGTCAAGCTTTTGTGATGTTCTTTTAATGCTTTTGCTGAAAGACTTACTCTTGAGCAGGATTAGCTCATTCAAATGGGTTCTCTTGGCTCAAATTATAATTCTCATGCTCTAGTAGCTAGTTCACCTTCCAATTCAAGGATTTCACATAAAAAGACATCTAAAGGGAAACAAACTCAAAGCACAAAGCACTGTAACTCTTCAAATCCCTCACCTAGGTTAGATTCTAAAGGGAAGAAAGGTCCATGTACAAGCCTTTGTGATGCCTTCTTTTAATGCTTTTGCTGAAAGACTTACTCTTGAGCAGGTCAAGTTCATTCAAATGGGTTCTCTTGGCTCAAATTTTAATTCTCATGCTGTAGTAGCTAGTTCACCTTCCAATTCAAGGATTCCACATAAAAAGACATCTAAAGGGAAACAAACTCAAAGCACAAAGCACTGTAACTCTGCAACACCTAGGTTAGATTCTAAAGGGAAGAAAGGTCCATGTACATTCTCTGGAAAAGAAGGTCATTTAGAATCTTGTTGCTTCAAGAAATTGGCTGTCTTGTCTTCAGAAATGAAGAAACACAACATAAATGTAAATTTATCTTCCCCTAGCAGTGACACAAAGAATGATAAAGCTCTTTCTGCTATAACAGGGTTCTCTTCTTTCGAACCTGAATGGATATTTGATTATGGAGCAACCCAATCCATCACATGGCTGCACATAAGAATTTGTTTGCCTCCATTAATCCGTGCAAACTGAGCATATTCTTATGGGCAACTCTTCACCTTTGGCTGTTAAAGGGAAAGGTTCTATTAAAACGATAGATGGCATGATCAACAATGTTCTATGTGTTCCTAACCTTTCAACTAACTTGCTCTCAGTTTATCATATTACAAATTCTGGTTCAGGGAAGACAGTCTTGTTTACTCCAGATTCCGTGATTGTTCATGAAGTTGAGGATCCTTCACTAATTGTTGCCATAGGGAAAGTGGAACATCATGTTGATTTTTTTGATTTCAGCACTGTTAATTTTACTTAACCCAGATCCGATCTTCGATTCCAATAATTCCTCATGAATTATGAATGAAAACACACTGGGTTATTAACCAATTACGTAGCGGAAATGCAACAGGAAATCATCAACGCATTTGACATAGATTTACCCTGGAAAACCCCAACTGGGGAAAAATAGTAATAGATAATTTTATTATAAAAATTGTTGGCTACTTTATTCTTTATATGGGGCTGACCCGGGTTCTGCGTAGTTTCTTATTGTAGACCCAACAAAATCCCCTTCACTGGCCCTTTCGGCATCAACCTGCGACCAAGCTAAAGTCTCACCCGAAGCGAAGATGGGTGGTTACAGAATCAGGTTTCTGCAACTTGGTGACGCGCGGTTAGGTTATGTGAGCTTGTTATGCGCAACTTACTCAACATCTACTTAACAGATTATTACCAACATGTATCTGTGCACTTCGCAGTTATCAACAATCTACAGACTCGCTAAATCGTTGCTACCTATACTCTTCTAACTACGCAATTATCATACTTAACATGACTTTGCAATGTTCATACATGCGTGTTCCGCTACTTAACATATCATTCTCATTCACATTCATATGAAAACACATATAGAAGCATAAACATTCATGAACACACAATATAACATAGATTCAAGCACATAACACATATATTTACGTGGTTCACCCCCCAAATGGGAGCTACGTCCACGAGAACTGTTCTTATATTTCTTGGAAGGGGTAACAGTTCTAGTTTACGCACTCAGTTGCAGACTCTTCTCTACAATAGAGCTCTGTGCACCCAGCTGCAGAGTCTTTCTCCTCTCTTAGATCTCTCTCAGTCTAGATCTAACTCTCTAAGTCTTTACAATCACCAACCCTTCCTTATACAAAATTGCCCTTTATATAGATTGTGCCCGAAGGTCACATCTTTATAATAACTATGGGCCAACCCCCATAGTACCCTTAAACCCAAATTGGCATGGTTCTCCTGTTGACCACGCTTTGTCTTAACTTCGTTGGAGCTCTGTTGTCCTTTTGCGCCGCTTCTCTGGATCTGACAGTCGCAGTTCTGACCGTGCGGCTCTGACACTACAGTGGTGCGTCCTTTGCGCCATTTCGCTTCTTTACTCTTCGCTTCTGTAGCTGACAGTCCGTCGCTTCATTCATAACTGCTTCAACTACCTTGATCGTCCTTAGTACTTTGCCTTTACTAAGGGGACAGGTCCTTTTCCGCCACTTCGCTTCGCCCCATACCCTGCTACTGGGAATTGCGGAGTTGCTTCTCCCAAAACTGGTCGATGTTAGGCCTCGCCTAACTTGTACTTTCGCCATCAAAACTTCCTCCACTTGGGCTGTGCCCAACAGGCCCCTAACACTTACTTGTGGCTCGCCCCCGAGCCACTTTCACTGGGCTGCTTCGACTACGCATCCCCTGGGATGTTTGACTTCGCAGCGAATTCCTGAAAAGTTGCTCTCAACTTCGCAACTGTTTCCTTAGTCTCTTGCTCAAACTCCTTAATCGTTTCGAGCATCTCCGCTGAGATGGGTTCTTGAAGTTGTTCTTTTACTGCGTTCTCTGTTGTCCGGAGTTCTTGCAACTTCTCCTCAATTTCTTCAGAAAGTGCTAGCGCCTCTTCCTGCATCGGCTGTAACTTCGACAAAGTTTCAACTTCCTTCATCCTTAACGCTTTCAGCTCCTTCTGAAGTTCTTTCGTCTCTGCGAACTTCTGGATCCTTTGCCTTGGCGGCAAATCCTTCATAGCCATGTTCATAGAGTCAAGATCTTTCTGCCTTTGCTGTACTTCATCCTGAATTTTCTGTAACTCAGGGTTTTCCTGCAGCATAGCCCATACCTTGGTTATTTCTTCAAGTAGGTCTTGACATCTCGCCACCTTTGCAGAGATGTTTTCTGTTGAAGCCTTCAATTCTTCAGCTCGTGCTTCTTTAACATCTCGCGGAGTGCCAGATTGCCGTTGAGATTGTAAGTCAACAATCTGCTCCTTTTAGCCAATCTCCATATCCTCCATCTTAGCTTTGAGATTGTCCACCGTAGCACCAATCTTCAGGATGGTAGCTTCTATTTCTGGCTCTTCTGCGTAATCTGGGATCTTCGCACAGACTTCAGCGACAACTTTCTTCAACTTCTTCTGCTTCTCTTGAGCATATGCTAGCTCCCTTGTCTTCAGTGCGCATTCATCCTTCAGCTCTTTGTAGCTATCCTTCAGCTTCAGATGCTGGTTATAAGAGACCATGTCTCTATCTCAAATTTCTTCCACAACTTGCAAATGCAGATTATGTAACCCTTCGATGGGCAACATCCCAACGTTAATATCCAGATGTGCGAGCTACTTCGCACCTTCAGTAAGCTCGTCGGTCGGGAATATGACATTCATCGGCTCGATTTTGACTAGTTGAGGTCTCATCATCAAGGCAGGCGCCTTTCTTTTCCTTTGGCTTGACTCGCCTGTTCGATCCTTAGAATCTAATTCTCTTACCAAGTCTCGTTGGTCTTGTTCAACTCTTGCTACCAGACTCTTCAGTTCTGTGAGGCTCTCCATCATGCCTGCTTGGACTACTTGTTGCTTGCTGTCCTTCAATGCAAGTGTTTCTTGAATGTGCTTATTCATTCAAGCTGCGATGTAGTCGTAATCGTCATTGTGTAACTGCGCATTGAGCGGAGCCTTGTTTGCTTTTTGTTTCTTCCTTTGCGTTCCTTCCGGCACGGCTGTGTTGGGTTCCTTTCTTTTCTCGCCTGCTGGTAGATCAACAACTTGTTGCTGTTCTGCGCCTTGACTTGGTTTTGGATTTTGTGCGCTTGTTGTCTCATCATCTTGGTTCTGCGTGCTCTCAGCTTTGCTTTCCTTTGATGTTGTGATCAGCGTTGCTGGTGCATCAACCTTCCACTCTGGCGGCCAGTCCTCTATGATCAGATCAATCTTCTGTCCATCTAACTAATATAGGCCTTCAAGCCATTGAGGATTCTGTATCTGTGCTCTTGGCTGAATGTATATGAAGTGAAGTCCAGCTTTGAAAGTCATCCTTCGAATAGAGAGTTGTGACTTCTTTTGTGATACGTGGAGTCCTCTGGATGACTTCGCATAATTGCTCATAATAAGTGAACAATTGTATGTTGTTTATCCTCTGTCTGTCCGGCTTTGAGTTTGCCTACATGTTCGCAAACCTCGGTTCTCGACAATCTCCAATGAATATCGGGACATTCTGTTGGTAGCTAGGCTCTTTCCAGTCTACGAAGGCGATCAACACTAACAACCAACTGTAGTGGAACTGATGTCCACCATCTTGTGTATCTCGAATGTTATCAAGGAATTCGTTCAACATATAGCTCACCCAATTGTACTGAAGTCCATCCTTGGCCTTTGCAGCTAAGGATATTGCAGCGGTTGACACCTCATTCGGTCTGCATTTCCTTAGGATTTTTCTTGCAAGGAGTTGGACTGTGAACCATGTAGCTTGCTTCTTAATTCCAACTGTTGTATATTTGCGGTTTCCTTTGAGCAAACCAAATTCGCTCTTCATCCTTTTAGCAAGCTCTTTATCCTTGTTCTTGCCTACGAACTCAACTGCAGGATCAACACCTCTCTTGCTCAAGTGCGTGATCCGGTAGATGAGATTTATATTAATGTCTATCTTGCGGTCTAACCACAAGTATCCCTAGTGTGTGCATGAAAGTAGTGTGCGCACAACCGTCGTGAGCTCTGGGCTCCTATCACAGTGTGGGATGTGCAGCAGGTTCAACAACCCCGATGGCTGCAACGACGCGCGATCCAGCCTTGCGCTTGAACAATTGTCTGCTTGTTGGCTTCGTCGTGCTTCCTGCACATGTACTGATCTGGTTGAAATTGCGGGTACTTTGCTTCTTGCAGCAAGTCATGGTCTGCGAATTTGCACTCTGGTATTTTACCAAGCAAATTCTCCTTAATCCGCACATGACTTGACATGGGTGGCAAGAGAATCTCATACTGTGGATTCTTCATGAGAAGCACCTCTGGCGCATCTCGTTTCCTTGGAGGGATGTACTCTGGAACAAGCAGGACGGGTCTGTCGCGAGGAGGTTCTGGTGGAAACGGCTTCAGAACACTCGCGGCCTTCGGCTTTTCTTGTTCAGTGGCCTTCTGCTTGTCTTTCTGCTTCTGCTGTGATACATTCTGGGGTGAATTTCTAGATGGTCCACCTCGTTTTGGGATTGCTTGCTTTACGGGCGTCTTCATGACTCCTTCCAAACCAGAATGTCGGAAGTCTCTTAAGATTTTGTCTAAGGTCGACCTCTCAGACATACACTGTCGGATAACTATTGCTCGTGACTGGTAAAAACTTGGAAATTACAGGCAGTAAAAATTAATAAAAATTAAAATTCGCGGTAAAACCTGTAAGTATGCGGTCTTTACTATTTATAGGCACAACAGCACTAAGGCACGCCCAAAAATGACTGACTTAACATTAAATGCCATGTCCGTTGGCCAAATCTTGCTTAGATCTTGGTCCTTTTCCTTCATTGAATGTGTCTTCAACGGACGAATATGCTTTAAATGCGGAAACATCCGGTTCCCGAAAGTATTGTATAATGGCTACTTTCCGACCAAAAACTGTAATGACTAGTTTTCTTTTACTTCGTTAGCGGTTAGGCGAATCGCGAGGTTCACTGTGCATTTCCCTTCTCTTAACTTTAACTTCGCAGTGCGACTCCCTTCTTTTATTTCGCAACTTCGCTTGCTATGTGTGCTTTGCAGCACATCTTTCCATCTTGTGAAAACTTCGCATTTTACCAAAACTGTGTGCAGACTCTATCCTTTATTTTTAGTGTCCAATTTCAACTGCACTTGACACTTAAAATTTTCTTGCATTGCTTAACTAATACCTGGAAGAGTAGGGCCATCCCTGTAAGGCTTTAGTCTACTCCCATTAACAAGTCCTTTCAAATTTTCTCCAAGTAGTGTGGCTAACTGAACCGCGCCACCATTAGTGACATGCTTAACAATGTATGGTCCTAACCAATGCATTTTGAATTTTCCAGGAAATTTCATAAATTTGCTAACATAGAGGAGGACAAGGTCTCCTACCTGGAAAAAATTATTCTTGATGTGTCTATCATGCCATACCTTTTCTGTGTCTTTCTGCACTTGTTGGTGAAAACCTGCAATGAAGCGATCTTCCTCCAATCCAACTAAGTGTAGTAGTCTTTCTTCCATTGTCTGATCATCAGCCATATCTGTGAATGCTGCAATTCTCAAGCTTGGTACTATGTATTCCATGGGCATGACAACTTCTTGTCCATATGCTAATTTGAAAGGTGTACGACCTGTCAACTTCTTGCAAGTTGTTCTATATGCCCATAATACTGCTGATATTCTAAGATCCCAATCATCCCTGTTTGTGTTGCATACTTTGGTCAATGCATTCTCCAATACTTCGTTAAAGGCTTCTACAGTGCCATTAGCTTGTGGATGATATGGTGTGCTCTTTTGATGGTAGATATGAAATTCTTCTATTAAGGCTGCAATAGTCCTATTCAGGAAATGGGTTCCCTGATCACTCATTAGAATCTTCGGACATCCAAACCTTGTCAAAATATTCTCAAAAATGAACTGCGCGGCGGTAACTGCGCTATAGTCCTTCACTGGTTTTGCCTCTGCCCATCTCCTTAGATAATCCGTAGCTGTGATAATATATCTTGAGCCAGTTCCCTTTCTTGGTGGGTTAATAGGTCCCACGAAGTCAATAGCCCATTTATCAAAGGCTTGCAATGTCAATTGTGGCATCAATGGCATCTCCTCTCTTCGAGATGGCTTTCCTGTTCTTTGGCATACATCACACTTTCGACAATGTTCTTTTGAGTCTTTGTGTATCGTAGGCCACCATAGTCCTGATCTCAAATTTTTTTTGGCAGTAGCTCTTCTTGCGTAGTGTCCTCCAGATACACCTGAATGTGCTTCGGCTAGTATAATAGGTCTTTCGTGTTCTAGTATGCATCTTTGCAAGACTTCATCTGGTCCCAATTTGTATAATTGTCCTGCAATTAGAGTAAAGTCAGCTGCTCTTACCACTAATTGTTTCTTCTGCTGCATAGTAAATTCTATAGCTGCTAATCCTGTAGTCATATACTCTACAATATATTTGAAATAGTCATTTGCTATATGGATAGCAAACAACTACGCATCTGGTAGACTATCCTCCAGATTACTAGGTTCTTCGCCTGATTCGATGCGTGAAAGATGGTCAAGTCCTGCGTTCAATCTTCCTGGTTTCACAATGATTTCAAAATCATATTCCTAAAACAGTAACAACCATCTGCATATTCTTCCCCAACACGGGTTTATTGACCAAGTACTTCAAAGCTGAATGGTCAGTAAACATACAAAAATGCAATGCGTATACCATAGCTAAGCCTTCCCTTTTTGTCGTGGTATAATTCTTTTCTGCTGAAGATAGCTTTCTTCTTGAAAATGCGATGGGGTGATCGATGCCTCCCTCACCTGGTTGAGCTAATACAATGCCAAGTGCGATAGATGAAACATCTACATGTACATGCAATGGTTTATTCCAGTCAGGAAAGACTAGAATAGGCGCTATAACCATTTTATCTTTCAATGTGTCCAATCCTTTTTGACAATCTTTAGTCCAGCTGTACTTCGCTTCTTTCTTCAACAATTTCTCCATAAGCGCGGTGATCTGCGCATATTCTTTGATGAACTTTCTATAGTATCTTGTGTGCCCCAATGTAGTGCGTAGCTGTTTCATTGAGTTAGGCGCTGGGAGATTTACGATGATTGCTATCTTCGCTGGATCAACCATCAATCCTTGCTTACATACTATGTGTCCCAATAAAATACCATAGGGAACACAAAAGACACACTTCTTCAGATTCAAGGAAATCTGATACTATCTACACTTCGCTGACATTATTCTTAAGTTCGCATGATGATTCTTCAAAAGGCCGAATATTGTCCAGTCGTCAAAGTAAACTTGTAAGAATTTATGAATGTAATCCTTAAATGTAGCCACAACAACTCTTGAAAAGATAGCAGGTGCATTCTTCAATCCAAACAACATAACAGTGTACTGATATGATCCCCATTTAGTAGCAAATGTGGTCTTATGTCTGTCTTCTGTATCAATTCTGATTTGATGATATCCAGAAAATCCATCAGTGAAAGAGTATGCCTCCTGTCCACCTACGTTATCTAGCACTTCGTTTGTGAATGGAGTAGGAAATGGGTCATGTAGAGATGCATCATTCAATTTCCCGAGGTCCACACAAATTCTGATTTCACCTTTAGCTTTCTTGTCTTGAATTACCATGGGACTTATCCATTCTGATTCTTCTACTGGTTCAATAATTCCCGTGTCAAGCATTTTATCAATTTCTACTTTCACCCTTTCTTTATATCTGGGATTCAATTTGTAAGGTCTTTGCTTAATAGGCTTCACATCAAGCTTGAGAGGTATTTTCATAACTCCCAAGTCACCTAAAATGCCTTTCATTTCAAAAAACTTGGTAGGAAATAAATCTTGATATTCACGCAGTAAGTCTGCAATCCGTCCTATTGTTTCTTCATCCTAGTAATCCCCAATAGAAGCAAATTTTGGTTCATACCTAGTACCAATATTGATATTTTTGGTCTTCACAGGATTATTCAAGTCTGGAATTTCTAAATCAGTTCCTTCGACATTGCGTTCTCCTTTAGACTTAGGTATATTCACATCGCGAGGATCTTCATTTTCATCTTCGTCTAGCGAGAAGTTATAACATTCAAGGGCATGCTCCAACTATATTGCCCAATCTGGTTGTTTATAGATAGGCAACGGGGCATCATTAAATATCTTCTTTTTAATGATCTGTAAAGCCTCATTGACACTCAGACAATCGTCCTCGAACCTGAAAGTGGACTGAAAGTTGTTTATCATTATGCGCCAATCAGTTGTACTTCTGCGAAGTTCTGCTTCTGTATACCAGTTCTTTGGTATTTGATCCAATGTGTGCACAAACATATGAACCCATTCTATCTTAGGTGTATGTATCTAGGCTTGCAAGCAAAACTCTATATGATCTCTGGGATTAGTCTGCCCATTGTATTTTGCTTGTACAATTTCAGTTTGCTCTGCAAATCTGATTTCCATCATGTGCTTACATTCTTCCCATGTGTTCAGGTTGCCTTTATGCGCAACCCACCATCTAACAGGTGTAGCTCGCGATGCTATATCCAAAGCTGCTAACTTATGTTCATCTAAAACTGATATTAAATATTCATGAAGAAATGCGGATATTACCCAAACCATCATAAGTAGGAATTGGACTTACCTCTGTTCCAATCCAACAGAGTGACTTTGTTATCTTCGCACATCGTCTTGCTGATACTTCATGCATTCGGCTCTGCCAGTTCTCCATTCCTGCGTCTGATTCTGATACGCAAGAACTGTCGCATCTCTAGCTTAATGTTCCATCATCTGTAGGATTAATATAATCTGCTTGATTCACTGTCATCTTGTAGATATTATCAAGTTCTTGGGCTCTACATTCTTCTCGGACTGGTTCAACATATCTAGGTCCTTGTGAAGGATCCAAGGGTGCGATGACCCTGATATCCGATCCTTCAAATACCGTTTGTTTTTTCTTCAGATTGATGATTGCGAGGTTATCAATTGCTCAGTCAATCCCCAATAATGCAGGATAAGGATTGCTGTCATCTATAATCTCAATAACCTCGAAGTCTGCTTTACTTCGCACTCCATCAATGTCAACAAGAACACTTGATAATCTCCCAAAAGGTATAACCTTTGGCTGATTAGCTAACCTCAACTATATAGGTGACCAAGATAACTTTGGCTTTCCCATTTGTTCCCATATTTGTGTTGTCAGGACATTCACCTCTGAGCCTAGGTCGAGAATGACCTGGTTCATTTCATAATCTTCGATCTGCGCATTTAGCCTCATTTCTCTTCCTGTCCTTCTATGTTTCTTGATATGATGAAATGCTCTGTGTGCATCATTCACTTTATTATGTTGTTTGTAATGTCCTAATAGGTTATGTAATTCTCCTAAGGCGTTTCCATGCCTTAGCAACTTTATGCAGCTCTGTAGGAACTGCGTAATAGGACTTATCTGTTCTGGCGAAGTTCGCGATCCATCATATGAGATCGACATATCTAGTATCGATGTCTGATCACTTTGCAATTGGGTCCTTGTGGTTGAAGGTTCTAAGTTTTGAAAGCCTTTTCTTGCCTCCATGAATACCTTTTTATCCTGGTCAGGGTTAAATGCAGGCATTTTTCCAGTTGCTTTTCTTACCCAAGGCCCATCAATAGGCTTTGGTCTGTGTAAGTGATCTTCAGAAGTCGAAGCTTCGTTTATCTTGTCATTTCCTGTCATGGCTCCACTTCGCCTCACAACATGGATGTTGTGATCTTCGTTTCTTTTCTCAGCTGCGATCATCTGTATATTCTGGTTCTGCCCTTCTGGTCTTTTCTCTTGCATTTTGCCTTGCAAAATGGGACATGCTTCAATGACATGGTCAAATGACTTACAATACTTACAAGTATTGCAAGGGTTTTGACAGTCTCTTGCTAAATGTCCTGGTTGAGCGCAGTTATAACAAACAATCTGACCTCTTCCTCGTTCTTGGCCAGTGTTACGTCCTCTTCCTTTGAATCCACCACATCCTCTATATGCACCTTGATCATACTTAGCAATTTCATTATTATGTGGTGTTTCTCCTTGGACTCTGTAGACATCATGCTTTCTTTCTATCATGAGATCATAAGCTCTGCAGTTGGTATCATCACGACCAATTGATTTACAGAATGTGTGGTATAGGTTCTTTGGTGTCTGTACGTACTTCTGAAGTAGGTAACAGTCTTCTGGTCGATGTCCTCTACATCGACAAATCTCACACCATGGTCCTTGCTGTTGATTCAATGGGTTCGGTGCTCCACTAGTGATGTAATCTCTGAATACAGGACAATTTTCCTTGGAATGTCGTCCTTCACATTTTGTATACCAAACCTCTTCTCTTATCTCTTTTCCTTTCTTCATGTCTTGTAGCTGTAATGTCAAATTTGCTAGCTGTGTCTGTATCTGTACCATACCTGTGCTAGTTTCTCCCGTGGGTGAAGCTTCTAGCTTCGACGCAATTTCTAATGCTTCTATTTGCGATGTTACCTTCTGTTGCATCAGTGGTAATCTAATGTGGGGCAATAGCACAACTATGAACCATTCTTGATGTTGTTTCGGTGCTATTTCAAATCTAACTTGATCTAACAAGGCTTTGAACTTTTGATCAAACTCCCACACAGTCTCATTAGGTTTCTGTTTGATTTCTTTTAGTTCTGTGATGCACTGAGATTCTGACTTAGGTTTCTTAAATTCTCTAATAAGCACAGTTTTGATATCGACTAGTGATCTGTTCTGTCCAACAGAATACTTAATGAACCATGTTAAAGCTCTGTCTCTAAATGTGGTAACTAGATGAGCTTGTTTTATAGCATCATCCTGTACTTGCTTAACGTTCCATACAGCTTCACATAGAAACCATTGTTTCTCTGGATTTTCTAGACCGTTCCTTTAAAAATAGGTAGCTTAATGTCGTCTGCCATTCTTCTTCTAGGAGGTGTAGTGTTCTGAAACGTGGAAGGTATACCACTACTTGAATGATTCTGAGTACTTGCTCGTGCAGTATTACTACTACTAGTGTTTTGCGAACTAGTAATATTTCTTTTGTCAACTATAGGTTTCTGCGGAGTAATAGGTTGATAACCAATGCGTCTAGGTTCTGTTTCACCATCAGACTCAACCTGATATGAGTTTCTATCACTTCCTAACTCAGTTTCTAGGAATGTGCGAGGTTCAGCTTCATGAGACTTCTTTCTAGTGCTAACTTTATATCTCTTTCCACTTCGCAAAATACCAATATCTTCATCTGTGTCAATATCTATGTTACTGAACATTACATACTCAAACCCTAGGAATCTGATTGCATTCTTAAAACTCTTTTTCAGCTAATAGCATTTTAATGTATAAACTAAGGTTTTTCAGGTACTTATCTCTAAATCCTTGGAAGAAATATCCTTCTGCTGCGCTGTAAGACTTCAACGTGTCCACAACGAACTCTGTAATATAGCCTTCCAGTAAACTATCCAACCAAAACTCTACTGCTCTTGAAATGTGGTTGTCAATCCCTTTAAGCCTCTGAATCAACTATGAATTCCAAACTGTAGGTTCTCCACCTTGAAAACAGTTTTTCCGTTCTGCTATCCTCGATATCCACTCATGCAACTCAGTAGCAAAAGATGCGAAGAAAATTTGATGCAGGTCAGTGAATATATACGTCTGCAACCATTGTTTTGTGGTAAGATGTGGATGTCTGTTCTCTTTCTTTGCAAACTCAAGTTCTGTCTGGCTTACCCAGTTCTGTATTGCTTTTTTTTCTTCTTCTGGATTCTACATAACACATCACCAGTTCTAGCGCGGCAACGGAACCATTTGTTAGCTACTTTATTCTTTCTATGGGGCTAACTCAGGTTCTGTGTAGTTTCTTATTATAGACCCAACAAAATCCCCTTCACTGGCCCTTTCAGCATCAACCTGCGACCAGGATGAATTCTCACCCAAAGTGAAGATGGGTGGTTACAGAATCAGGTTTCTGCAACCTGGTGATGCGCGGTTAGGTTATGCGAGTTTGTTATGCGCAGCTTACTCAACATCTACTTAACAGATTATTACCAACATGTATCTGCGCACTTCGCAGTTATCAACAACCTACAGACTTCGCTGAATCGTTGCTACCTGTACCCTTTTGAATACGCAATTATCATACTTAACATGACTTCGCAATGTTCATACATGCGTGTTCCGATACTTAACATATCATTCTCATTCACATTCATATGAAAACATATATATAAGCATAAACATTCATGAACACACAATATAACATAGATTCAAACGCATAACACAAATATTTACGTGGTTCACCCCCAAGATGGGAGCTACGTCCACGGGAATTGTTCTTATATTTCTTGGAAGGGGTAATAGTTCTAGTCCGCGCACTCAGCTATAGACTCTTCTCTACAATAGATCTCTGCGCATCCAGCTGCAGAGTCTTTCTCCTCTCTTAGATCTCTCTCAGTCTAGATCTAACTCTCTAAGTCTTTACAATCACCAACCCTTCCTTATACAAAATTGCCCTCTATATAGATTGTGCCTGAAGGTCACATCTTTACAATAACTATGGGCCAACCCCCATTGTACCCTTAAACCCAAAATGGCATGGTTCTCCTGTTGACCACGCTTTGTCTTAACTTCGCTGGAGCTTTGCTGTCCTTTTGCGCCGCTTCTCTGGCTCTGACGTTTCTTTGATAGTCGCAGTTCTGACTGCACGACTTTGATACTACAGTGGCACATCCTTTGCACCATTCCACTTCTTTACTCTTCGCTTCTGTAGCTGACAGTCCGTCGCTTCATTCATAACTGCTTTAACTACCTTGATCGTCCTTAGTACTTCGCCTTTACTAAGGGGACATGTCCTTTTCTGCCACTTCGCTTCGCTCCATACCCTGCTCCCTAGGAGCTTTTAGAATAATGGTTTATTGCCAATAGAGTCTATGTTGAGTGGGTGCCATTGGAAAGAAGGATTGGAATGGATTGAGAACTTATTCTTATGCTAGATAAGGTTGGCCAGAAGGAGTGACCAGGGGAGATTAGTCTTACCCGAGAAAAGGACCAACTTAAGCAGGAGCCTTGAACCTCAAACCTTTTTCCAGACGCCTACTAACCCTTTTTATAGAGTCTTGAGCCACCCAAGCCAAGAGGCGCTCACACACTTAGTGGCAGACTGCATGAGTCTACGGGAATTGCAGAGTTGCTTCTCCCAAAACTGGTTGATGTTAGGCCTCGCCTAACTTGTACTTCCGCCATCAAAACTTCCTCCACTTGGGCTGCACCCAACAAAAATCATGGGATCTTGTCCTGGGATAATGGCCCTCCTAAGGAATATACAAAACACAACAAGATAGCCTAGCTTATCACCTAGATGCTACCTTCTCTACTGTCCTTTTGCTCCGTTCCTCGGCCCCTACCCTCACACTTGGATGGATGTCCTTCTCCACCCACTCAATGATATCTCACTCACTCATTCTGTGTGACTGTTGTGTCACCTCCTCTCCTTAGGCTTCATTTTATAACATTTCTATGACCAAAATACCATGGGTTGTCAAATACCATGGGCCCTAAGTCGCTTTTTAGTCATTAGGCAACATTAAGTTAATAATGTGCTTTTCCTAAATTAGACTTAGGAAAGAGATGCAAAAAGTCTTTTGCTCCTCAAACAAGCTCCTAGAGAGGTCTTCTGGATAACGCCTGGATGCTTGACACTTGGCCTATGCAGAAGTACCTGTCCTAAGCTACAAAAATCAACAAGCACTAGATAAAATAATTTCTAGTGTTTGTCCTTGCCTAAAAATTAATTTCAGCCCATTGATTATTTTAGACTTGCTGAGATCAATCAACAGTAAATAAAAGCAATAGAAGCAAAATAGGAAACAAATCACATTAACACATTTAGATTTTTGCCCTTCAAAATCAGTTTTTCATTTACAAATAATCCAAGCTTATAAGGGCTCCCTTATTAGGAAAATGGCCCTGAAAATTACACAACAAACCTAGCAAAATCTACCCCTAAGAAGACCAAAATTAGTTGAAAATTTGCTCCAAAGATCTCCACGAAAAACCCAGAAAAACATAGGAAAAAATATTTTTTGGTATGTTGTGTCGCCTTGTCTGTACAACTGTACGTACAAACTTTTTCTACTTGTTTTTTGCTTAGTTGTGCCTCTGCCTTGCTGGTACGATTTCCTGCTACTCTCGGATTGCTATCTTCTTTTCTCCTTGGCTTGGAAATTAGAAACTCCTTTTTCTTCTTTCCTCCTTGGATGAAAGTCCTTCTTTACCCTTGCCCAAGAGACTGAAAACTAGAAATTCCTTCTCCTAATTTTCCACTCAATGTTTGAGTCTTTCTCTTGTATCTTTCTCCTCTCCCCTTAGCTCCCTTTTATAATTTTGGGTTGAACCAAAACCTTAACTTCAATGGCCAAGATTAAAGCTCATCCACTTGGGATCAATGGCTAAGATTCATTTGATTAAATTAAATCACCAAAGCCCCAAAACTTAGGCTTTTATCCAAATTAACCCCAATTAATTATAAAAGGGAATTCACTTTAGTAAGTCCTTTAATTAAAGTGAATTTCCTAAGTACCTGAGAGGTCGTGTTGATGATTCCCATGGGAAAGACACCCATCCATGGAAATACCTATTCAAGCTACAAAACATCAACACTCCCTCTTAGTGAGGGAAGTATTTATGGAAGAGCCACCTGGAACTAGCTATCCCTTTGATCCCAGTACATTATCCTGCATCATAGCATCCTGCCATACCTGCTGATCTGTTGCTTCCTCAAAACTGGAAGGCTCATCATCAATGACGATACACATGAGTGCCATATCAATCTTCGTAGGCGTGCTCTCCCGAACTATTCTCCTTGGAGCCTGAACATGCTCTTGAGCATCCTTCAATGTCATCTCGTGTTAAATTTCATACATTCATAGCATAAAACATAAATGCATTACCAAGATCACTAGAAGTAATACAAAGCACAAAACAACAACATTGAGTTTTACCCTGGGAAACCCAATAGGGAGAAAACCCAACAACCTTCGCAGAGAGATGATAATTCTGAGATCAGAGTACAAATGAAGAAAGAGAGAGAAAGTGAAAGTATATTTCACAAGTAACCAACCCAAATAAACCTCTTCCTTCTAGTGATGCGAAAATCTGCTCCTCCAAGTGATGCACACTTCACAAGTGTGAGAATGAGATAATGAGGTGCACAAGCCTCATATTTATACATGTGCGAAACTGGAAAATTCCCTTATGGGGCTGACTTGTCTTTGGGGGCAATAAATATTTTATTAATTACTTTTGCACCCCAAGACTTACATTGATTCTTTGATGTGTTTACATAATGTTCTTCTCCCTTAGGAGGTATAACCAAGTACAATGATGGTACAATAAAATATAATAAATAATATCTTTCGAAGTTGTACAAAATCCAACACTCCCTCTCAACGAGGAAGGTATTCTTCAGTCTTCATCTGCATCACGATCATCTGGGTTTCATCTTGTACTCAACTCTGTCTCTATCATCTTTCTGCATACTAAAAGTTGTCCACACAATCTCTGTGCATCATCATCACCAGTCCTTCGGTGAGTCCAGGAGAATCACTCAATCCTGGATCCAGGAGAATCACTCAATCCTGGATATCTGAGATATACAGCTATACCATCTCTGCTATACAATTTGCTACCTGTCTGTCTCATCTGCCAATGGGGTCCTCCCATATCTGGCTGAGATCTCAGACGAGCAAAAGGGCACGTCCATCTACTAACTGTCCTACTCTTCTGCCTATGGGATTTCTCCCATATCTGGTTGAGTATTTGGATTGTAGAAGCACCTGTGCAACCACACGGCCAACTATTGACTATCCTACTCATCTGCCTATGGGATTTCTCCCATATTTGGCTGAGTAATCGAACTGCAGAGGCACCAGTGTGAACCCGACCAACTGCTGACTGTCCTACTCATCTGCCTATGGGATTTCTCCCATATCTGGCTGAGTAACTGGACTGCAGAAGGTATCTAGGTGAGCCCGACCAACTACTGACTGTCCTACTCATCTGCTTATGGGATTTCTCCTTGTTGTCCGCCAAGATGGCATGCATGTTGTTGAAGCCCAAAATGTAGCACACCAGCTGGATGACAACTCTCTCAGGAGAGAGGCCAATGTCACCACACTCCTCTCCTCTTCACTTCAAGTTGGCTCTTCTCCAACTCTAGGGGGGTATCCCTAAAATAGGATTACTAAGGCAGATACAGTAAACGGGCAAGGTGAATTTGAAGAGGCTGCCTTAGAGAAACAAATGTAAAAAAGATAATGAGTTTTTAAATGGGTGATGGAAAAGAAGGGAAGATCAATCCTCAGGGAAAGACCAGTGCCAGTACCAAAAGGGGAAATGGAGTCAAAAGAGGACTCATGGAGGCCTTGTGCTTCATAAAAGTGAGATTAATCTAGAATGCCCAAACAATCAGATCTTAATCAACATTTCGTACAACCGAATACTGATGTCCATTGAAATACAAATCGTTTAAGCATAATTAACCAACTTAAACCTAAATGGCTAATCTATTGTGCTTAAAAAAGCCCTCACAAGCTAGATTTATTCTGCAAATTAAAATACATCGCACCACCACATGAAGATACTCAATCTGTCCTAGAAAACCCAACTGATATTTTCATTAAGCTCAAAAGGGAAAGAAACCCCCAAAATTTTCCATCCATACCATGAAAGCCTGCTAGCTTTTTTAAAGAGTACAAGAAGCAAAAGATCACCCTAATTAGGGCCTGCTAGAGTACAAGTGAAGTCACACACGTGTGTCAACCAACTAACACTTGTTCCAATGATAACTTAGAAATCAGCTCCAGATCTTACATACAACCAAAGAAGTTGCCATATCTAGCAGAGGGATCTTTTAACCATACAACTGTCACATAACTGACCCTTTAACAAAAAACGTCCAGTTCAGATCTGCTGCTAAAGTTAGAAAAGGAGCCAAGTGTGTGGGTAAGCCCCAGAAATTTAACCAGATGACAGCAGAGAACAACTCGAATCTATTTTCGCCGAGAGGGAGCTACTTTGACGAATTGAAATCCCATTGGATGTACTATCTGCCCACCAAGTCCCTGGATCAATTTCGAGTGCTATCTCCACCAATCAATTGAACTGGATTCTGGGCTTGGTGCAGCATTGACGGAATATTAGACGCCACGCTATCAAGGATGGCCATAACCATACGATTTACCCAAAGTTTTGGGCCTGTCAAACAGGTGGATAATCAAATAAGAAATAGGTAAGCGAATAAAGTTGCAGTCCATACAGTCGGCGGCTAGAAGCTATTGTGGCTTCACGTCTTGGCTTCCAAAAAGAAAATACGGGTCATAGTATATGAGAGCCATAAAATAAAACGGTGCTACGTGTTGATCACACTGGAATAGTAATGAATTATATTTAGACGAAGGACCGGCTGTTAAAAGTGGATCCAAGCTTCTGTTGTGTTGTTGAACCTTGAGCTCTATCAGTCTGGCCGCCTTTCGTGCTTACTCGAAAACGATGAATTCCACCTGCTAACCGCCCCAAACAGCCACGTCGTGAGAAGTGCCGGAACATTCGTCTTTATCCAAGGATCAAAGGAACTCGACGCTTCACAGCTTGGCGTGTAGTGGAGGATAGGAGCGTTGTGTTCCATGACTTTCCTTGGTCTTCACGAAAGTATTACAGCAGTGCATAGGGATATTCGTGGAGCGATTTGTCGACCTCCCAACAGTGACGGCTCCATAAAAAATGCTATCCGTCTATTGTTATCTTCGATCACGGGAAAAGAATTAGGTTTGCACGCGATATGAACTGGCACATCCAAATTTCTTTAAAACGGGCAGGGCGGCGCTGGATGGACTCTCGGCCTTCTATATATTTTTTAAAATCCCTGTGCCGCGACTTACCATTTGGGATGATCAATCGATTTTATTTCCCCTTTCTTTTTATTTGGCACAAGCACAGCAAATTGGAGTTCCAAAAGTCCAACCTTCAGAGAGAATGCGACATGTGCTAGCTTCTTTACGAGGAGTAGTGATCCCTAGTGGCTCTCATGATAAAACAACCAAATCTTCAAATTGATACTCTTTATTCAAACTCGGGCTATGATGGATAGACTCTTGGCCATCCACTCGTTCTGCTGAGCATCACGGCCATTAATGACCAAATGATTTTCACTGCTAATAAAACAGTTCAATTTCTCAAACCAATGGACCTTACGAATATGTGAGATCGCTGCGACAGCTGCTGTTGAGTCTTTTTCTCTGCAGCCATTTCTTCTCATCCTCATTCAAGGTAATACCATTGTAAAAGGCATTATAATAAAAATCCCTCTTCTCGAGTTGTATAGGATCCAACACATAATTTGCAGCCATACTCCATTTTAAGAGACTCCCCAAGGATGTGAGCACTAGAATGCCAGTGATGCAACTTGTCGAAAGAACTCCTGCAGGGGTACATGTAAATGCAATGACATAACCTATGTATGTTCCATGAATACTAGGTCAAACAAAGGTCCTTAATTTGCTTGGTATCTGGCTCCACATGCCTCAAATAGCACTATTAGTAACTCTGTCAAGGTAGCTTTTGTATCAAATTCATATCCCTCTAACCAATTTTGCAGACTGTGGTACCAGCTTTTCATGATACTTAATGACATTAAGCTGTCTTTGCCTTCACAGAAAACGAACTGTCCTTCAGATGATCCAATTATTTGGGAAAGCACACTTATTTCCTTCTCAATCTCTGTCAAACGGGGGTTCTCGATATTCATGCTGTTTACAGTATTTCGCTCAAAAAACAAACAGTTTGCCCAAAAATTTAAAGGATGGTTCAGAACCAGCAACCTGATCATACGTGGACACCCATGCAAAAATGGGGGTAACACTCCCATATCTGGCTGAGTAACTGGACTGCAGAGGGCCCCAGGGCAAAGCAGGGTAAGCATCTCAATGCCATCTTTCCCTCTCAAGGAGGGATACGTTCTCTTCGACTCCAAGTCTTCCGCGAAAGTATTCGAACTTCACCCTGGGAAGGGTCTTGGTGAGAACATCTGCAGTCTGGTTGTCTGTCGGCACGTACTGTAACTTGACGGCACCTTTCTGCACCATATCACGAATGAAGTGATATCGAATCTTGATATGCTTCGACCTGTCGTGAAATACAGGATTCACTGACATCTACACACAGCTATGGTTATCACAGTGAATCACGGTCGGCTTTGGAATCTGGTCGAACAGTCCTGCCAGGAGTTTACGAAGCCAAACTGCTTCTCGAGCTGCTGTGCTTGCAGCCATGTACTCGGCCTCTGCAGTACTAAGTGCTCTAGAGTTCTGCTTCCTGCTGCACCAGGAAATAACTGCAGAACCCAAATCGAAGCAACATCCAGCAATACTCTTCCGATCTGCAACACATCCGGCCCAATCTGAGTCTGTAAACCCTTGTAATATCAGGTCACCATCTGAAGCATACTTCAATCCATATCCCACAGTGCCACGTAAGTATCTGAGCACATGTTTTGTAGCAATCTAGTGAATCTGCCTCGGTTCGCACATGAACTGACTGAGGGCATTCACAGCAAAACATATATCTGATCAGGTTTTTGTCAGATACATCAATGACCCAATCAACTGGCGATAAATAGTGGGATCAAACAAATCAGAATCTGAAGTAGAATCTCTCAACTTCTTCCAATTCGCATCCATCGGAGTAGCCATGGACTTGCAGTCCAACATTCCGAATCTCTTCAATATATCGATAGTGTATTTTCCTTGTCTTAGGAAAATCTCTTTCTGCCTTTGCCATACTTCTAATCCCAAGAAGTAATGCATCAATCCAAGATTTTTCATTTCAAACTCAGAGGCGAGATTCTTCTTACACCATACAATAAGTTTCTCATTTCCAGTGAGAAACAAGTCATCAAGATATAATACCAAGATCAGTGGGTCATCATCTACAACCTTGTAGTAAAGGTTGGGGTCTGCATCGCTTCTTGGAAAATTCCAAGCTCACCAAGAATCCGTCTATTCGTCCATACCAAGCACGAGGTGCTTGCTTGAGTCCATACAATGCCTTTTTCAGTCTGCATACATGAGACTCCTTTCCTTGGACAATAAACCCATCTGGCTGTTCGATGTAAACTTCTTCCTCAATAACACCATTGAGAAAGGCTATCTTCATATCCATCTGATGCAACTTCCATCCCATAGCTGAAGCAATCGCGATAATGGAAGTATATCGGTCCACAGGAGCAAATGTCTCATCATAATCAACTCCCTCTTTCTGAGAGAATCTTCTGGCAACAAATCTGGCCTTGTATTTCCCATATGCTCCATGCTAAGTCTGTTGTGCTGTAATGACCCTTTTTCAAAATTCTATTAAAATGCCAATTTTTCTACTTTTTCCCCAATTTCGACCTTTGACTAGTTTAACTGTTTTGACCTCCAAATCAACCCAAATGCTCCCAAATCTTCTGTAGGAGTGTATGAATGGTATTTATACTTGAATATCAGGTTCAGGGATGTTTTAGGGCCCTCCAAATACTGCTGCAAACTTGATTTGTATTCTGATCAATATAGGTAATTTTGACTAGTAATTTGTGCATCAAATCCCCCCCAGGTAACACTGAAAATGGCCTTCCAAATGCCTCCAAACTCCCACAAATTTATGAACAGAGGTATATAATTTGTTAAGTATGTGATTAATGTCTCATATGCACCATTAATTGATTTTTTCTACTGTTCTAACTCTCTCACATTCAACAGCAAAAACCCCCAATTCGACCCTTGGGGAAATGGCACTATTTCACCTCCCAATACAACTAAATTGAGTAAAAATGCTTCAAATGCTCAAGTACAGTACATGAAACTTGTGGAAGACATCCATGGCATTATATTGATCACAAATATATCAGAGAATCATCCATCCATTCGAAATAATAAACATTATAGTGTCATACATCAATGCATTGGGGAAATGGACATTGTTTGCTCATTAATCAATAGTTTTGCATACAACCAGTGGGTATTTCGACCTGAGACTTTCTGAATATTAATAACAGAGGATATGAAGCTATTACAATTAGAAATATGTAATGAGAAGCTCTCTCAAGAAGCACAAGTGCTCACCAAAAACGCCCTCCCTCAAGGAGCATGAATATGCCTTCAAAACTGGAAACGGTGGAGAGAAAGTGCTGCACTAAACCAAAACATGAAACTTCCTGTAGCTGCTACCTGCAAATACAAACTCCATTAAAGCACCATGAAAGACCTGAGTGGCCTCTCCAAACACCAACTTGGATGGGAATCTTTCACCCTCGAAATTGGCTAAGGCAAGAAACTAGTCATCCACTAGCTCTCTCTTCACAAATGCAATTTTTCTCAAATCATCAAAAGCCATTCTCATTCTTCATTTCTACATTTTATAACCAACATTAGCCTTCTAAGGGTCGAAATCCTCTCAATAGATTCAATAGATTTCCATTTAGGAAATATTCCACATTTGCCACTTGTCTCCTAGTTCCAACCTTCCATCTTCTCCCAAATTCGATTTTGAGTCTCTTTGGCTTCTCCAACTCCCAAATTCGCCTTCTTTGAGCCTATTTTTGGTGCTAACATGTCATAGTGGTCAGATGTCAGAGGTCAGGTTTGCAATTTGTCATAGTTGTCATAGATGCTCCATCATTGGTGTCATAGGGGTTAGGGAATCTAGCCCAAGTGTCCACAAACTTCTACTTTGACTCTTTATCTTCCATGGAGGTTACCAATCCTTCCCAATTCGACCTAAGATTCTCAATGACATGTGTTATGACTTACCAACTCACCCAAGAGTGTTCACATTCCCATTAATTCGAATTTTCAAAAGAGAGATACCATGTATTATGAAAAATCAAGCTAGTGTGGGTCCCATCACCTCCATATGTCTCCAAAACCACTTGCCACTTAGAATTTATCTTGAATTTATTTATTCACCATATTTATTAAATGCTTGAACCCCTCTAATGTCTAAATATCATTTATTAGCTTCCTTATTACCATCCCACATGTGCCCATCCAACTTAGGAAACTAGTAGGATTGATGAGATTGTCTTACTATGCACTTATTTGAATGGGGACATTACATGTGCCCATCTAGGTCTTTTCCGACCTACTGCAACATTTCCGGGGATATCAACTGGATCAATGGAATCGATAGGTTCATCCTTTTCTGCTAACTCCCTCTTGAACTAGAGGGGGAGATGATTACATCTTCTTTGGTTCTATGATTTCATCATCAATCTCCATGTCTGATCCTCTGCCTTTCCTGATAGCTAATTCTTCTTCAAAGGTCATATTCCTACTGACTTCAATTTGTCTGGACCCTGGGATGTAGATTCTGTAAGTCTTTGAAGACTCATTGTATCTCACAAAGGTTCCCTTCTTGCCTGCAGGTTCCAACTTGGGCACAAGTATAAAGACTGGACAGCCAAATATTTGAAGGTGGCTTACTTCTGGTTTCACTTCTGTGAAAGCTTCCTCCGATGTCATCCTTCTAGGCTGAGAGTCATATTCCAAGAAGCTTCTTGTTGAACATCAACGAGATTCATATGTCCATCGGAACAAGTCTTCTCTTGTAGGCCAAATCACATGGTCTTTTCCCTACAAGTCAAATCCGACTGATGATCAGTGACATTTTATAATCAAATGAGAAAACAAATAGTTTACACAGGCATCTTAGCTAATACTTTATCACAACAATCATGAGCATGTCTACCAAACATATCTGGGAACTATCTAGATGTCTGCTATCTACACTAGAACATGCCATCAAGAGTGTGCACTACCCTAAGCATGCAGAAAGGAGATATCATCTAGACTAGCTTCATGAGTGTTGTGTAGCTCATATGCATAATATAACAATGTAAACTATATCAACTGCTCAATACATTAGATCTGCATATAAAAAGCATATAAGACAAAAATAGATCTATGTAAGCAAGAAAACAAAATACTTATCTCTTATTGTTTTGGTGTGTGGGCCCCCACTGCCTTCTTGAGGGAACCATAAGAGATCTATGTTCTTGCATTCCGGATCTTCTAGAAGAGGAACTCCGAACGATCATCATCCCTTTGCTTCTTGCGATGATGATCCTCTTCTACATCAGCAGTTGAGGCTTCTTGCTTCCTTTTACTTGAACTTCGACAGCTATTTGCGTAGTGTCCATATTTTCTGCACCTATAGCATTGAACTTGAGATATGTCCTTCTTCTCCTTTTGATCTGGGCGAGGACTTGGTCTCCGATCTTGGTGCTTGTGTTTATGAAACTTCTACCTTTTCCCTTACTCTTCATGGCATGAGAAACAAAAGCTTGGTTCTCCTCAGGTTGAGTGTCATGACCTTGGAGTCTTTGACGTGCTGCGATCCTTGTCTCCTCCTGAGAGCAATCTGCCCAAAGCTTGTCAAACTTTGGTAGTTTAGATCTACCACTTATGCTTTGGATAAAGGACTCCCATGATGGTGGAAGACCATTTAAGGTGTGAAGGACAAGCTCCTTATCGCCAATAGGATCTCCACTGGTGCTGAGTTTGTCTCTGAGTTCTGTGATCCTCATAAAGTATGAGGCAATGGATTCCGACTTTGCTATCTTCATATTTGAGAGTTGGTTTCTCAAAGTCATGGAGACATTTAGGCTAGTGTGTTCAAACAACTTCATAATGGTCTTGAACATCTTCCTAGCATTCTTCTTACCTGAGATCTGAGGAACCAAATGATCTCTCACGGAATCCACAAGAATCCTTCTTGCTTTAGCATCATTCTTCCTCCATCAAGATTTATCTTCTTCGGCTTTTGGTTTAGGGACCTTATTTACATATAGTAGAAGATCATTTTCTTCTAGGAGTAAGAGAAACCTAGATTTCCAGGAGATAAAGTTGGAGGCTCCTTCCAACCGATCTTCAACCTTCATCCCAATCATCTTGATTTGCGGATCTAGATCAGAAACCCTAGCAGGAGCTAGGTCAAAATTAAAAGTTCTCGGAATTGAATTCCGTCTTCACCAATGGATTAGTCTAGCCAAAAGCAAAATTCCTATGGCTCTTTTTCTTCAAAATAAGGGGTGAAGACTTCACAAGATGAAACCCTAATTCCGGTAGGGTTCCGACAATGCTTCAGCAATGGCTTCTTCTAGAATGGCTCTGATATCATGTTAAATTTCATACATTCATAGCATAAAACATAAATGTATTACCAAGATCACTAGAAGTAAGACAAAGCACAAAACAACAACACAGAGTTTTACCCTGGGAAACCCAATAGGGAGAAAACCCAGCAACCTTCGCAGAGAGATGATAATTTTGAGATCAGAGTACAAATGAAGAAAGATAGAGAAAGTGAAAGTATCTTTCACAAGTAACCAACCCAAATAAACCTCCTTCTTCTAGTGATGTGAAAATCTGCTCCTCCAAGTGATGCGCACTTCACAAGTGTGAGAATGAGATAATGAGGTACACAAGCCTCATATTTATACATGTGCGAAACTGGAAAATTCCCTTATGGGGCCGACTTGTCTTTGGGGGCAATAAATATTTTATTAATTACTTTTGCACCCCAAGACTTACATTGATTCTTTGATGTGTTTACATAATGTTCTTCTCCCTTAGGAGATATAACCAAGTACAATGATGGTACAATAAAATATAATAAATAATATCTTCCGAAGTTGTACAAAATCCAACATCTCGTACCAAGTAGGTTTCCTGACAGAAATGGAAGGGGCTAACTCCCTCTTCCCATATGAAGGTTGATTCCCCATACTGAGAATTTGTGAACTCTCCTCACCCTTCGGAGCCTTTTGCTCCTTGTCTATTGCAATTGACATTGATCCATGATCTAAGATCTCCTTGGATCCACCTATAGGCTTGCTCTTCCACCTGTATAGCCTTCCCTCTCTAACCCCATTGCTTACTGCTATGTCTGGGCTAGCTCCCTCTAGATGTATGAGTACTTTCTCTTTCTTGATTGTGATGTCAAAACCCTTGTCCTCCAAAATTGATAATGAGAGCAAATTCTTCTTTAGCTTTGACACCCAAAGCACCTCCTGAGCCTCCAACAAACTTCCTGACTCAAGCTGGACCCAAATATTTCCCTCCCCCTTCACTGCATACTTGACATCATCACCAAGCTCCACTTGGGTCCTGTTACTAGTTAAGTTGCACTTAGATGGACTTACAAACGAGCGTGCCAATGATGAACATGGTTCATGTTCTTTTTCAAGCTTTCTGAAGTCCATCAGGCCTTTCAAGGCCCCGTTTTAAAATTTTTTCCACATGTTCATGCCCCACGGGTTTGTAATAACTTATAAGTGTGCTAGCATGATGATTTTTATGTAAAGGACTTGGCTTCCTAGGACTTAGCAATCAATTCGGGTATTCTAAGGAGTTTTTTCACTTGTTAATTATGCCTTGCGTTTGAGCAGGATATAATTTTTGAGTTTTTCTCCTGCTCCTCCAAAGATGGAATGCTCGTTTTGGTGGTTAGGCCTTAGAAGGTTGTTAAAGTTCATGTGTCAATCTATATGAACATGCTAGACACTATAGTAAGGTCATATGGACATGTGTTAGGCCCCCCTAGTGTTTTTTAAGTTTTGAAAAAATAATTTTTTCCCGTAAAATTAGACCATTTTTTAATGGTTTAATTCAAAAAATTCAAATTGTAATAAAAAAGTGGTTTGTGGACAAAATTCGGCAATGGGATGCTTGTTTTCTAAGCCAGAGCACCCATTTAACCCATAAACCTACTTTTCTTAAGTTTTGAGTAAGTATTTATCTCGAAAATTGATATTTACTCGAAAAATGCCAAAAAGACATAATAAATGTCAAATTAAGACATAATAAAGAGAGATGAGACAAATCCCACGGATTGAGGGAAGCAAAATTGGAGCTCTGAGTTAACTTCAAATCAAATATTTGATTGATTCAATCAAATCTCAAGAGGATTGTGCGCAAATCCTTGAAGGGCGAGTTCATATCTACCAAGTCTCAGTCCAAGATGGCAGTTTGTTATTTAATGTGATAATTTCAAGGAGAGGGCGCCTACCTCATGGAGAGGTGGCGCATCCTCATGGGATTAAGATCCAACCAATCCCTCAATCATCTCAATCAACTTCAAGTGAACTCTCTCTTCACCCATGCGTTCCTCTCTTGGGAGTTGCGCCCCCCCCTCTTTGTAAATCTCTATATAAGAGAGAGGTATTCACACCATTTGCGATCAGAGGGTGGAACCTTTGCTCTTGTGTTGTTTGTAATATTTTTTGAGTATTGGAATAAGAAGAAAGGCTTTGGAGGCTACTGGATTGTGTGGATATTTGAGGCTCCTTGAACCATTGAGGTAAACTGTATCATTTTGCAATTTTGCTTATTGTTGGGATTAAATCGGCCTTTGAAGGGAATGTGCACCCTAGTAGGGTAAGAAGTAACATTTGATATTTACTTTTTATTGATAGCTATATAGAAATGCTTTGAGATTTGTAATTTCTTGTTTGAATGAGCAAACTTTTTGAGTCTTTTATGTGGTTAAGCATTGATATTTTAATCCCCTTGTGCAAGTTGTTGTGAGATGTCCACAAGTTACCTAAGTTGGATGGTGTGACAAGCTTGCTAGAATTGTTACCTCTGAAGCGAAATTCGAAAAAGGAGCTTAGTCCCTCTCAATCCCACTACCAAGAAGACTCCATCCGCCCAACTTGCTTTCCAAATCTTTGGTTCTATCTCTCTGCTCTAAACTCACAATTTTTTCTTAGTTACTTGGGTGTTTTTACTTCAGATCTATAATCATTTGTAACATTTAAAGTAGGTCTGAATTTTGTTAATTAGATCCTAGTTTTCAAAGTTCATAAATCCTACATCTAGATCTAATTAAAGCAAATTTCCTTTACAAGTTCATTTTATCAAAAATCTAAAGGCTTGTTAGGCTAGTTTGCTTAAGGTGTAAAAGTTATATTTCACTGTTACAGAGCTTTAAATTTGCTGCTCTTTTGAGCATGAAAAGACCCTAAAGAGGCAAACCTCGTAGCTTGTCGTAGCTGCTCTTTTTGCACTTTTACTTATTATTTTTTCACAATGTTTTTTGGGTTTTTTGGTAAGTCCTAAGGCAGTTTTAAAGTGTTTTTGGGCATTTGTTATTAATAATTAATTGCTGGTTTGCAGGTTTTAGTGATTATTTAGAGAGGCATGTTGGCGAAATTTCAATGATTTGAGCCATCTGGAGCATTTCGGGAACCCTTTGCTTGATTCTATTCATTTCTCTTCCAAATTTTGTAAACTTGTTACTCCTATCTTTCAAAGGACTACAAGTATTCCTGAAAAGTGTTGTAAAAAACATAATTAAACGAGAGCAAGTGGGCTACCGAGTGCCCACACCCCATCCCCCTAGGGGGGATTTGTGTTGTCTCAATTTTTTGTGATTTCACTTTTTAGTTTAGATTTTCATTTGGTTACTTCTAATAAAATAAACATAGGAGTAAAATTAACCTTGTTGGATCCGTTTCAATGGCGGGCCACAAGTGCACTCAGGATTTAGTTTTTCACATTTTTTTAACAATTTCTACTTTTATGAGTAATTTTGTCCTTGCTTTCTAAAAGTACGGTGCCACGGAAAGAGCTTGCTCGAGTATTGGAATTTAGCCAGAAAAGAGACTCTTGGAAGTAGATTAACCAAGTAGAAAATCTAACTTTGTTTAGTAAAATAAACCAACGGCTTAAAGTTCCAAGTATGCTCTTGACCTTTGCAGCTCAGTCTGAACAACTGGCCAATCAGAAAGGGATTTGAGTGACTAGTCTAACAGGAAAATCTAAATAAGCTAAACTTCAAGAAATCGGGAGGTTGCATGGGTGAATACCATAGAGTCAGAAGGCTACTGTAAGCAAGTTATGCCTCGCCTTGTTGGACACTTGGTAAAGCCGCTATAGCACTCTGTTTGAGAGGTTAAGTTTAGTTGGGCCAAACCCCCAATAAACCCACTCCTCTAATACTCACTAATAAATTTAAAACTGACAATGAGACTTTGCAATATTTTCCCAACACAACACAACAGTATCAATTTCACAATCTCGACACTGGTCATCATATATTATTATTGTTTAAATCAATCTGCAATATGTCGTGAATGCTACTTAATTTCATGTGTTGTTGTGCTTAAATTAATTGCAAATGTTTATTTTCAGTATTCATCATCTCTGTAACTCCTAAATTAAGTTGCTTTTTCTCTTTTGTATAGATTAAAGGCCTTAGATTTTCTTTAATAAGGCCCACCCTCCTTCGCTTCGCTAGGAGTAAGCCTAGATGGAGGAGTTATGTTTTGAGTGATAGCTCTTAACTTTGACTTGCCCCCAAGGCCACACCGAGCGGCTTGAAGATTTCTACCGCATTTCCCCCAGGAGTGTTTCCAGGCGGCAACAGGTCCCCGAGTCCTTCTTTGTCAGACTGCTAAAAATCTCCCGTGCTTCAGTCATGTGATGCGATGCACCATTATCCAAGCACCGAGCACTCCTTTTGTTAGTGCTGGTGGTGAGGAAGGAGACCAGTGAGAAGTCCTCAAACTTCGCTATGAACTCATCCATTTGCATCACTGCAGATGCTGCTGTTTGCTTCTTCTCTTGCCCCTTCTTCTTCTTTAGACATTGCGATGCATAGTGCCCATTATTGTGGCAAATAAAGCACTTGATTTTACTCAAGTCTTTCTTCCACGGCTGTGAGGATGCTCCCTCATTGTTACCCTTGGAACCTTGTCCTTTGCTCTTTCTTGCCTTGTTGACAAGAGCCAAGTTCTCCTCCTCACGTTCTTGCTTGCATGCTTTAGACTCCTCTCGATTCTCTTCTTGGTTGCAATCATCCCAAAGCCTCTCCCAATCTAGAATATTTTATCAAGCTACAACTCCCTTGACAAATGGATCTCAAGACTTAGGGAAGCCATTCAATGCCACATTCACGAATTCTACATCAAGAATTGTCTCCCCAATAGCTGCAAGTTGATCAGGAATCTGGGTGATCCTCATGAGGTAACTAGTAACATTATCAATCTTCAACATTTGAACATCTTTAAGCTTGCTTCTCAAGATCAACTTCTTGTCCATGTTGTCACTCTGGAACAAGTACACTAGAGATTTGTACATAGCATGAACTGTTGTCTTCTCCGCTACATGAGGAATTAGATGATCCTTCACAGCATCTAGGATCACTCTTTGGGTCTTGATCTCCTTTTTCTCAGGGGCTTCCAAATCAGCTAGATCTCTTGTTTGGTAATTGCCTTCTCCACAATCCCCCAAAGATCATGATCCTTCAACAACAAGACAATTCTTGCCTTCCATTCTAGGAAGTTAGATGACCCATCTAACCTGTCTTCAAACTTGAGACTAGTAGCTGCCATGACTGGTGTTATCCCTAAAGTTGAACCTAGACTACGAGATTCAAGCTTAAGGAAATCTTTGTATAAATCAAATGAAATCACACTGAAAACACAAATTGGTATGAAATCAAAAACTGTAAAAGCATCACACAATTTACAAGAAACCAAACTGGTATATGTCACACATTGGTATGATACAAGAAAATCAAAGTATTGAAGATTTAGGCTGGTGTATCATGAAAACTATATATGAAATCAAACCATTACTGTAAAACTCAATTAATATAAAATCAAATCTGTTTTGCACATATCACACAATCCTTACTGTATTATATGGGTATATACAAGCTTTACAAGCAAAACATGACACTTTTAAAAGGATAGGCTGGTGTGAAATCAGAGTTACAGGAAAGTCAAACAAATACTGCATAACATGGAGTATATCACAAAGTTCAATATCTAGGTACTATGATCCTAAATCATGAAGTGAAACTGTCAATGTTTATAAAAATAAAAAGATAACTGTCTTCTCATGATAAGAATTATTGCAATGGAATATGAATGACCATATACATAACAGAATTATCAAAAAGACAATTTATATAACACAAGGGCAAATCATCATCATGTTTATTCAAAAATAGAACCTGTTACTGAAGCTGCAAAATACTCATGCTACATAGATGTGCTTACAATTGATCATGCATTACTCCCAAAACTACCAACCACTAGTTCCCTAGTCGAGACTTGCTTTTGTACAAAAATTTTCTATCTAGAAACTAACTATGGATCCTAAATTTCTGGATCGAACTTCCTTCAAAAGTGGGAAGTTAATCCCTTACAAAGTTTTAGACTACAAGTGTCATACAAATGTCAAACATAACAACATGAGTTCAAAATCAAATAACTTTTAAACACCTAAAGGCTTCTAGAAGCCTCAGCTAAGGCAGCTAAGTCACTAAGCACCTGTGAGCGCTTTTGAAGCCTCGCCAATTCAACATCTTTATCACTTTCCTTGTTCTGGGCTCTGAGTTGCTCCAGTTGTCTTTGCATAGCTCGCTTCTCCTTGAGGATATTCTTGGAAATCCTCAGTAATTTTTGGAACTCTGCTTCCTTATTTTCCATGTCTTCTCGTAATCTTTTGTTTGCCACCATTAATTTCTCATTTATGTCTTGCAGGTATATTGTTTGTTCTTTATAAGTTTGAAGAGATCTTTTACATTGACCAAGTTCTGAGGAAATATCCAAATCTTCATCTCTTATGCAACCTCTTTCTTCAGGCAGATTCCTTGATACTGAACCTTCTTCAAGATTGTTTTGTTTGTCTGTACAAAACATTTCTGGTGTGGAACCTGCTACACCCTGCATGTCAATAAACTCTTCCATATCCTCACAATACTTGTCCTCTGTTGTGTGTACTGGTCCTTCACTTGCAGCATCTTCTATAACTACAACTTCCTTATCATCTTCCGGTACTGTTCTTTCTTCCATCTGCATTTTCTCACTGAGTCTGGTTCTTGGCCTGCCTTCCCTGAATAACTGTTTACAACTTTTCTTTTTTGAAGCAATGCTTTTAATCATGTCACTGAGTTTTTCTGGATTTTCTTGTGTGCAGGGTGTTTCAGGGCTCAAACTGCCCTGTACAGGATTACAAACAGCATCATTCTCTTTATTCTTACCCTTTTGAACTGTCTCTGTAGGGTTTGCTACCTGTTGGTTAGCGTCATCAATCATCTTTTTGCCTTTCTCTTTAGGGTTATCACTAAACCCTAACTCTGTCAACAGAGAACCCCATGTTCTTTCTTCTTTTTGCAACTTGAGTTAGATTCAACAACTTAATTAGCCCCTGGTGATAAACCGAGCGAGCTGCATGTGCTGGATGGTTTTGAATCTTAACAATCATTTTTTGGAGGCTCTTAAACAGGTAAAATGGAAGATTCAACTGTGTACTGCCATGAATATGCATTAGAAGTTTCAAATGGCACTTTAAAACCCTATCATACCTTCCATCACAAGTGATATAATTCTGAATCACCTCCAATGGCACTCTCCATTCTGGCTTCATTCTGCTAACATGAACTCCATTTTTCCAGTCGAGTTTTTCACTTCCAAGGATCAAGAATTCGCTGAAATCTTCTTTGAAGTCTTTTTGTTTAAACCACTTTTCACCTTCTGCAGGAACATTTATAGCTTCAGCGATAGACTCTTCATTGACTCTCACGGTTAAGCTTTGTAACTGAACCCTGTCATCATTATAATTTTCAAAAAAAGCCCTTGTCAATTGTGAATGGTATCCTTGCAATTTATCACAAAAACTGAACCATCCTGACCTCTGTATTAACTTAGCAGTCCTTGGAAACTGTTTAATCCAATCTGTATTACTAGGTTCTAATCAAAGATGAAACCTCCCTGCTTTTTCTTCACAACCATCTCTGGGTCCTCTTCAATTTCAGTTACCCTTGACATTTTAAACCCTAAATGGACTTCAACTCGGCTGTATGAACCAATAATGCTTTATATTTCAGCTAAAAACACCTATATTCTGCTGCACATAACTCTGTGGTAATCCTTCTGTTTATGCTAGTATCTGGATAGTGAATAATATTTATGCTTGTGCTGATAGTAATAATCTGCAAGCTAACAGAGTGATAATGTCAATAGAATTTGAATTAAAACTGGTGATAGCTCTTACTCCTGGAACCTCTGTCAAACATTCAACTCAGCAAAGTCTTCACGCAGTATTGTTCTGAACAGGGCATTTGTAATATGGCTGTGTGCTTTAAGAAAGGCGGTGCTGAAGCTGCTTGCTCTGCGATGCAAGGAAGCACAAATGTATTCGAACTCTAAATTTACAAGCCCTAGGGTTCGGAAATAAACCCTAAATTTCCTGAACCTTTACATAACACTGCTCGTGATCAGATGGAGATAAACAATGAACCAAACCAGTCTGCGAATACCCCTCTTCAGCAGAATAATGAAAAACGTTCTAAGGGAACATGTGCATTAGGCTGTTCTTGCAATGATGACCACAAGTACTCATTATATGAACGGTTTTAAATTTGAAATGACAACACCTGTATTCTTCCATAATTGCCACCGTATGACTCATTATTTCATGGTCAGGAATGTAAAAACATATAAGATGTTGAATACCTATGATATAAGCTTATATTCATGACTATGATAAAGGCTTATTTTCATTATATATTCCATGAAGTAAATCATAAACCTTTCGATAAAATGTCATATGATCATTCTGACATAAAAAAAATAAATCAATATGCTGCAAGCTCACAATATGCTGCCAGTTTGGAAAAACGCCACCAGTTTGTAAGATTGCACCCTGTAACACATACTCTTTTGCACATACATGGGCTCATAATTAATGAATAAAAACTTTGATGATTTTAGGTAACCCAAGAACCCTAATGGTGAAGAACCAAATGTAAGATATGAAACAAAGTAAAATTAAAAACAATAAAAACCAATCATAATAAAAAATTTAAAAATAAGTAGGAGGAACAACCCTAGAGATAACAACTGGACCTGTCACAAATATCTGATTTGTGCTTTGTCCTTCAAGCACACACCAAGATCTACTTTTGTAAACCCTAGATCTACACCAGATCTGCCAGCTGGTCACTTAGATCTGCTATAATAGACTCAAATATGCTCCCTTTCAGAGTCTAAGCTCTGATACCATGTTGATTTTTTTGATTTCAGCACTCAATAAAATAATTCCTAGTGTTTGTCCTTGCTTAAAAATTAATTTCATCCCATTGATTATTTTACACTTGCTGAGATCTATCAATAGTAAATAAAAGTAGCGAAAGCAAAATAGGAAACTGATCACATAAGCACATTCAAATTTCCGCCCTTAAAATCAACTTTTCTTGTTCAAATAATCCAAGCTTACAAGGGCTCCCTTACTGGGAAAATGGCCTTGAAAATTACACAACAAACCTGGAAAAATATGCCCTTCAAAAGACCAAAATCAACTGAAATTTTGCCCCCAACGATCTCCTCGAAAAACCCAGAAAAAATATTTTTGTTTGTTGTATCGCCTTGTTTGTGCATTTGTACCTACAGACTTTTTTCTGCCTATTTTCTGCTCAGCTGCGCCTTTGTTGTACTAGTACGGCTTCCTGCTGCTTCCGGATTGCTGTTTTCTTTTCTCCTTGGCCCGGAAATTAGAAACTCCTTCTTCTTTCGTCCTTGGATAAAAGTCTGTCATCTTTACCGAAGAGACTGAAAAGCAGAAATTCCTTCGCCTAATTTTCCACTCAATGCTTGAGTCTTGTTATCCACTAAAATTGTGTTGCGCGTAAAAGCGGAAACTATATTCGAGTGCTTAAATATACAAGAGTATATATATATATATATATATATAATATGGTATTGAATAAAAGATGAATGATTACAATGATAAAATGGCTTGGGCCTTTATAGGTTATTAAAGTGATTTGTTGCGTGTAAAAGCGGAAACTATAGCCGAGTGCTTAAATGTACAAGAGTATATATATATATAATATGGTATTGAATAAAAGATGAATGATTACAATGATAAAATGGCTTGGGCCTTTATAGGTTATTAAGGTGACCTTTAGTAATAGGTTGTGTCTTTATATAGGCACCTTTTCATAATAATAATATTTTAAGTTAATTATTAATTACACCTAGCATTATTTGTATTTATGTTTGTTACATTGCCGCACTCTTAAAAACTTTTCATCCTCGAAACGTCATAAATTGATCTACTATATTTTTAAACTTGTTTATTCCTCGAAAAAACAATTATGCCTTTAGTAACGCTTCGCTTCCTCTTCTTCTTTCTTCTTATTTAAATCTCTTTGTCCTCAAAGTAATTCAGACAAGTTTCTTTATCCTTTAGACCAGATTCTTTATCCTTTGAAATTTACTCTTGGATTTCTATTTCTTTTGCTATGCTCTTTTTGTTTCTTGTCCCTTGTTATTTTTAAATTGACTTTCCAATATAAAGGTATTTAACATTTATGACTTTTAATTATTGAAAAGTCACTTTATATTAAATATCATATAATTTTAATTTTTGTTTTTAACTATTTTAAATTTCCACCTTCACTCATTACGTTTTCTTCCTCTTCTACTATTAATATCAAATAATAACCCTTTAACTCTTTCTTAATCAATCGTCGTGCCTATAATTCTATTTTTCTTGCAATGTTCACCTACATATGTTTTCTAAGCCCTTTGGATGGTTGAATTTCTCTGTTGGCGGTTCTATAGCAGCAATCTTCTTGTGTAAGAGAAAAAATTATCATTCTCGATAGAGTGGAGGAATATAGAATGGTTTATAAACAATTATTATGTCATCCACTAGGACGAACACATAATCGGGATCTTCCATTGTGTCATGCAAATTGATATTAACATTACGTAATCAAGTAAGACATTAATCTGCACAACAATAATTGTGATGTCACCGATATGAGTTACATTCTGCAATGGTAACCGATGTGATTTTGAAACAACTGCTGCACAGGCATCATGTAGATGCTTAAACTTGGCAATGACAAGGAAGGGATGATTGACCATGAGGTCGATCACAGTGATCTCTGGGACAACCGTGACATCAATGCTTTCGGCAGGACAATTGCCAGACTCATAATACACCGATTCCTTTTCTTTTTTCTCAGATGGGCCGTTAGGTTTAGGAATTTCTTTTGGTAAATGAAGTTCTGCTAATATTCTGTCAATCATAATTGGTTTTCCCAGTTACTTGAGTTTTTCTAGGTGTATAGAAGGGTTTCCTACGATCAAACAAGCCCTGTTGATGTCGTTTTTGGGAAATTTATTTATTCTATAGATTAGGCTTTTGTTGAGTTTCATTGTTGTTGTGTGGAACACAGGATTCTATTGAAAGCTTTGGATAAGGAACACACTTTTCTTGATCGCCAGAATAACCGATTTCATGACATTACATTTTGCATAAGCTACAGTAGTTATTTTGTTGGATCCAAGAAGAAATAAGAATCTTTCATAATTAATTAGAACGAAGATACGTCCTCCAATCACCTGCTCACTGATATCGGTTGCATTCCGTTTATTGAACTTAATTAGGGCAGCGAAAAACCCAATCAAGCATGCAATCTTGTTGTCACTCCAACCATCAACACGAGCGAAGTCTTCCGACTTCTGAATATTGTTGACATTAACTACTATTTGTTCCTTCTTGTTTGTTTCATCACAACGGTGTGCTTGACCACCTTCTCCAAAATCCAGTCTTTGTCCTCCAAATGAACGTTGATAGGTCCTGTTGCTGCCTAAAACACACTTGCACATGGGTAAGTCTCCCAACTGCTATGTGTGTTCCTAAGGGCAACTATGAGTTAAGAACCCAATGTCAGCTCGGTCCTAAACTCCTCCGTTTAGACCACAACTCCTAAAGGTCAAGGGGGGGTAGTCCCTACTTACTAAGTTCTTTTTGTAGTTTGTTTTAGGGAGTTGTAAATTACCAAAGACTGATATGACAGTGAACGTGCAAAATGCAAAATATTTCAATGGCAAGCAAACCTTTTAATCAATCAACCAATAATGTATGTAAGAGAGAAATAATCAAATAATCAAAATGACCAGTGCCGTCTCTACTCGGGCTATGGAGTCACAATAATCAACTTAAACAAGTACTTTCCCAAAGTGTTAACTCATTCACTTCAACAGATACAACAATGAATAATCACTAGTAAACGAACAAGTAAATGAAATGCTTGCAACAAGATGATCAATATATCACATAAAGCATTGAAGTGTAGATTATTGACAACTTATGGAATCAAGGATACATGTAACAATATTTAGTTGAAAAACAAAGTACTTGAAGCAAATATTGTGAACAAGTTAATAATGTAAAGTGCTTGCAAAGTAGAGAAATGAGATTGTAACAATGTTGTGCAAGCGGTCCTGTAAATTTTAGCAAATTTTAATGTCTCTCTTTTACTTGGGGGATTAATGTGTTTGTTGCAAAGAAATGAAACTAATCTAGATGTCTACCCCAAAGAGACTATCTCCTTTGATTAGAGAGAGAATGCCGGGTGCTCAACTTGAGAACACAAGGTTCCCAACTAGCTCCACGGGTCAAACTCACGACATGCTGGGTGCTCAACTGGAGGACACAAAGTGCCACGAGACCCCCCACGGTCTCCACCCCACTAGCTCCACAGGTCAAGCCTTCTTTTCTCCGTTCTAATGAAGATGCGTAACTGGGTGCCTATTAAACTAGCCAAACACAATTCTTTGCCCTTTCTCATCACCCTAGTTCGATTTAACCGGTGAGGGGAGAGGATACGGGGCAAAAATGGGGCTTAAGTTAAATTTGTTTCTAAGCAAGGCTAAACTAAAATAATACAAGCCAAGCGCGATATCACAGGAGTGGCAGAGCCAACTCACTTGTGAGGTGCGGGCAAAATGGAAATGCTTGAAATAAAATTACTTTAACAAGATGAAGCCAAGTGCGATATCACAGGAGTGACAGAGCCACTTCACCTGTGAAGTGCGGGCAAATAAAAACTTAAAACAAATTACTGAAATGGAAATTGCAAGCCAAGCGCGATATCACAAGTAGTGGCAGAGGCTCTCACTTGTGAGGTGCGGACAAAGAAAGAACTTAAAGCAAATAACTAACTTGAAACAAACTAACAAAACCTTGCAAGGATGGGGCAAGGCCTCTTCCTTTGGCATGCAACTAAGAGTAGACTAACTAAAACCTTAATGCTTGAAAATAAACACAATAAACTCAAGCCCAAGAGACTCTCTTGGGGTTGTTACAATGATGTAAATTCCAACACTTATTATTATTAGGAAGATAGAGAGAAAATAGTGATTTTGACCGTTTTTTGTGAGGGGCTTGAAGTAGTGACTTGTGGAGGGCTTTTATGCTTGGAGATGGCTGATTTTGGGTAGCATATCCTTCTTGAAAGTGTGTAGACCTACTAAAAACCAGCAAGCAAAAATCACAGAAAAATGCCCCAAATCACTTTGGAACAATGTTAGTTTAACATACAAAATATACAAAATTTACAGAAATTTTATGAGTAAAATTTTGATGAGATAATAACATGTAAACAATGATTCAAATCTGATTTATATATGCAAAGATGTAGAATATAATGCAGAAAATTTAAATGGGAAGGAAAGGAGAAGATAGTGCTCTTTTGCCCATTCAATGCTTTGAGGAGTGGGGTATCTGTCCAAAGAATTCCACCATCAAAGTTTGGTGACCTGCAACTTGTAAGATATTGCTACACAACTGAAATGAAAGGTGAGTACCTATAGAGGAGCTAAGAGATCATAAATTTCAACCAACAAGAATATGAAGATCTTAACTAGCTAAATAGGAAAATTCATAAAAAAACTAGCAAAATTACTAGAAATCTCACCAAAGCAAAATAATTTGCTTGTTTGGCCTCCTAATGGTTGAATAGCATGAAGATCTGAAGCAAAGCACCACCATGAGCATCCACAACACCAAATCTCCTCCAAAGAATTTGTATTACCAAGCCAAATGGCTGAAAATTACAATGGCCCAACAATGGAGTAAGAAGAGAGAAAGAGAATGAGAGAAATGGAAATGAAGCAAAATCATGAGAGATTGTAACCCAAATGAGGAGGAATTCCCTCCTTAAATAGGAAAAATGAAAAAGAGAGGCTCTTTGCATGCTAGACAAGTGTCACAAGGGAGAGAGGGGAGCCCAAGAGAGGGGGCGAATTTGCTCAAGGAGGGAAAAACCAAAGTTTGAGATCTCAAATATGGGGAGATAAAACCCCATTTTAATGCTTCCAACTTTATTGCTATGTCAAATGGGGAGGAAACCACCATAGTGGGGCCCTTCCCATTGACTTTTATTCACCCAACCAATCAAAGAGATGATGGCACACCCCCTAGAGTGGACAACTCATAACTAATGAAATACACTCATGGGGGGTCCTTTTATGCTTTATTTTTCATGTTGGGTACATAACATAGGCTTTAGAACCTTTACTTGTCCACCCCAAGTGACTATAGTCACTTTTACAAAATTTGGCTCTCTAATTAAATGCCCAATTTCCTGATTTCCATGATTGACTTGGGAAAAAGTGACCAAAAGCATAGTAATACTTGTCCGAATGACTTCAAACTTGGCCCAAGGGTGTAGGGGGTCTCATGCCATTTGTCTTGAGTACCCATACCCCTATACAACATTAAAAAGGACCAAGTAACCCTCTTTTACATTACAACAAATTGTCCTAAGTGACAATTTTTAATGACCAAAAATTAAAAAATCCTATATAAAACTTAATGAAATTCCGCAAGACTTTGGATAATGTCTAGCATGGTAATATAGAACATTCCTAGGCCCCAATCACCCCATGGACTCGATCACTAGAACACCTTTCACCACTTTGGAGGCATTTTTGAGTAAAAAACTCAAATAATTAAAACCTCTAAAGAGAAATTTTAATTATCCAAGTGAAAAAACATTCGATGAAAGGACTTCCCTAATGATAAAGTCCTAAGTGACTAAGTTACACAAACTAGACCCTCATGCTGACATATCCTTACAAAATTCCCCGCAGGGATGCGGAATTTTCATGGAAAGAAGACAAGAAGAAGAGCTGCCTCGCTTGATATAATCACTACGTACTTCCTTCTCATCTTCAAGGCACATTCAACATGTGCATGGTACATGGTTGTCCACCAAGTCGGTTTTGGTGGTCAACAGGTCCTTCCTTCTACAGTTTGCGAAGATGGTAGTCCATAATTATTCAGTTCAATGATGGCCTTTGTTGCCTCCCTACACATGTACTGAATATAATCTTGATCGCCCAACCAATAGCTTCCCTTCATTGTATCATACATATGCCATCTTCAATGATCTTCAGTCATATTACCCAAAACTGCATTAATCCACCCTTATGCAAGTGTGCATTTGATATTATTTCCTTGTTATATACAACCATATTCTTTTTTTTTTCTTCCTTGTCACACAGATCTGTATCCTCTGTGAGAGCTTCCATCTCATATTCTAATTGTACAGAGCATGGCTCGTCATCCTTTTCTTCAAAATTGATTTCTCCTTTCAATGGGAGACTGGAGTCATAGTCTCCATCTTCTTCTTGTTCACATTCCCAATTCGATTGGGATTCTACAAAATTCAACTCAGAATTGGAGCGTGAGTTTTCTGTTTCATTTTTCTCATTGTGAACTGCCTGCTTAGTTATGCTTCTTTCTAGTATTTTATCGATAACCCTTGTAACAGACTTCTCCATTTGATCTAGATGATCAAGGTTACTCTTTTCAGACAAATATTGAACCTGAGTTTCAAAGTAATCATTCTCTGCGGAGATTTCGACCTTGTTCTATTCCAATTCCAGTGTTTGTGCACTAGCTCTCAGAATAGTTTCTTTCTCAATATCCCGTTCTGAGAGAAGAGCCCTTCTATGTGCGGAAGGACATTGTCTTAGTACACTTCTAGAATCCTTTGATTTTGAATAGCTTGGAGCATCTCCTTTCAATTTAGGAGTTTTTAACAATGGAACCTCATGAGTTTGACTAGGCCAGAGAGCAGAGCAGAGATATACTTGATCATTGGCTGTCAATTCCCTTTCCTTGGAATCATATTCTTCCATATTCGTATTAGTGTTTTCATCATAATTCTTGTCTTCTTTTAATTTGTCTTTATCTGCTACCTTGTTCGGAGGTTTCCGGTTAGCGGTTATAATTGAATCTAGCTTTTTATTAATTGCTTCAAGCATTTCAGTGATGTCTAATGTGCAACGCATGTTGTGGTTGTTGATATTTTAGCTCTGATACCACTGTTGCGTGTAAAAGCGGAAACTATAGCCGAGTGCTTAAATATACAAGAGTATATATATATAATATGGTATTCAATAAAAGATGAATGATTACAATGATAAAATGGCTTGGGCCTTTATAGGTTATTAAGATGACCTTTAGTAATAGGTTGTGTCTTTATATAGGCACCTTTTCATAATAATAATATTCTAAGCTAATTATTAATTAGACCTAGCATTATTTGTATTTATGTTTGTTACAAATTGCACTTAGTGGATTCCGAGTGAACCGTCAAAGACTTGAACAATCAAATTGTTCATCATCAGTGCTTTGAGATCCATCGGGCCAAATTTTGGCCCTTTAAAAATAAAATAAAAGTATGTTCATACCCCTTGGGGATGTTGTAAAAATGTGCTAGCATGACAGTCTTTTGTAAAGAGCTTGGCTTCCTAGGACTTAGGCATCAATCCAGTCATTCCATGGTGTTTTTTCTCTTGTCAATTATGCAATGTTGAATAGGTGTTGTATAATCGACGAGTTTTTCACTCGCTCCTCCAAAGCTGGAATGGTCGTCTTGGTGGTTAGGCCTTAGGAGGTTATTAAAGTTCATGTGTCAATGTTTATGAGTGTGCTAGACATCAATTTAAGTCATTATGAACATGCACTAGGTCCCCTAGGATTTTCAGTCAATTATGAAAAAATAATATTTTCCCGTAAAACGGTTTTTTTTTAATGTTTTAATTAAAAAATCCAAAAATATGATAAAAGTGTCGCTAGGAGGTTAAATTTGCTATGGGGGTGCTCATTTTCTAACCCAGAGCACCCGTTAAGCCCCTAAACCCACTTTTCCTAAGTTTTAAGTGAATATCATTCACTTAAATAAAAATTCTCTCGAAATTAATAAAACATAATTTTTTAATTGAAAAAATAAAGATTTAGAGAAAATCAAATTTCCTAAATTGAAGGAAATTTGTCCAACTGAAGGCCCAGTTGGGATTGAAGTTAGTATCGGATGTGATTCTAATCAAATTTTGGAGATTTCAATCAAGATCTATGAAGGGCGAGTTAGACTCCTTGAGGAAATGCGCCCTGTCCTAATGTTGGGCGACTTGGCTTGTGGCATGTGATGGTTTGGTGGAGGAGTTAACAATGTAGAGAGGGGCGCCCCTCTTATGAGGTGGCTGCCACCTTGTCCAATCAACTTTCAATCAAGGCACGAGTTAAGGCTTCAATCACTCCTTCATCAAGGGAATGCGCCCCCTCATGCTCTCTATACCTAATGCGCCCCCTCTCTTTTCATGGATCTATTTAAGCAAGGATTTGGGCTCCTTTTCTCTCATGGTCAGAGAGGACCGAAAGGCTAATGAGTCTTGTACTGTATTTTGTAACATCTTTTGGAATAATAAAGGTTTTGGAGGCAAATCTATGGTGTATTGCTTTATGTGTGTGGATACAAATGTTAATGGTTTATGAGGTAACTGTAGTGTAGCTTAATTATTTGTTGCATTGGTTGATGATCAGGCCTTTGAAGAACTATTACTAGTTGGTAGGATTTATGATTCTAGTTTGATTTCATTTATTGCTTGCTCATGTCCGCGATATAGAATTTGTATGTTTTACTTGTTTGTATGCTTACTCTTCTGATTTCTGGCATGAGAAGCACCGGATTTGATGTTTTTGTGCAAATAGTTTTCGCTGTGCAGATGATCTAGTTTGACTCTACTGCTTTTCAAGTACTTTCAGGATACAGTCCCTCCGCTCTCCACCAACAGGCTCCATAGATCAAACATTCCCAGGATTCGAGCATTCTTTCTATCTCTCTCTTTCCTTCACTTTAAATTAAATTTCTTCTGGTTATGATTACTTGCATGCTTAGATAAATAAGTTTCCTTTTGAAAAAGAATATTTTAAAAGCGGATTTATTTAAAGTATGTCGTTAGATAAGATTTTAAAGCCTAAATTTGAGTAGATCTAACTTGATTAAGTACTTAGAATTATTGTTGATCATTTTAGTACTTAATATTTTATGCTTCTAATGCTTTATTTGGCACATTTGGTGCATATCAGGTGGCTGGTTTCACACTTTTATTGCCATAACAAGAGGAAGTGCTGCCGGAAAATCGAAGATCTAAAGCCATCCAATGCTTCTCGGAGCAATATTCTTCCATCTTGTATCATTTCTGAATCTTGTAAGGCCTTTGGATCAAGATTCATAAAGACCAAAGGCATCCACCTCAAAAGTTTGTAATTGTAATTAATAATAGTAGGTGGGCTACCCAACGCCCACAAACCCCCTGGTTTGCTTTTTCTAACTTTTTTCTTGCTTTACTTTTGTTAAACACATGCACACAATCCGCCCTAATAGGGTGTATAGTTAGTTTTTACCTTCACAATTTTCCTTTTACAAATTTGTATTTTATTTCGAAATTAACAAACATAAAAAACTAAATCCAGCTGTGCATTCCTGAAGTACCGAAAGGGAAAAGAGATTCTCAGCCATCAATAAACCTACTTGTACTTTATTAATAAATAAATTTTAGGTTCTGTATTCTTGAAGTAAATTGAAAGGGTTCATCCCCGATAGGTGAAAAGAGATTCTCAGCCTCATAATAAAACTTCAATTTACTTAATAAAATTAAACAAGGCTTAGCCTCCTTGTATGCTCTGGATCTCTGTGGTTAGTCCGATCAATTGATCACATGAGAAAGAGAGTTAAGTGACTACTGACTAGCTTAATAGGGCAATCCAACAATAACTTAATCACTAGAACTTGGGAGGTCGCGTGAAACTAACTACAGAGTCAGTGGGCTGCTTTAAGCAGATTATGCATTGTCCAATTGGACCCTTGGTATGGTTGTCACTGTGCTCAGTTCGAAGGACTAAGTTGGAGTTGGGCCAAACCAAGAACTAACCCACTCCCTAATCCACACATCATAATAAATCAACTAAAACTGACCAACAAGACTCTTGCAACACTTTCATGACACAACATCACTCCAATAATCTCATGTGACTCCATTTTGGCATTGGTATAGTCTGCAACAATCAAACATTAAGTGAATCAATGTGTTAGATGGATGTATCTTTTTTCATGCTGTTGTTTTAATTCATAGTTGCATTCTATGGTTCAATATTAATCCATATTCAAACTCCTAGAATTATTTTCTTTCTCTAACTTAGCTTAAAGACCATAGTTTTATTTTCGTAGGGACCACTCCCCTTGGCTTCGTTAGGAGTTGGCCTAGACAGAGGAGCTGAGTGACAGTATCTTAACTCTTTGCTTGCCCCCAAGGATGCACCTAGTGGCTTGAATATTTTTGCCACGCTAACCCCCTTTTTCTCGAGGTGCGTATCTGGCGGCAACAAGTCTCTCTCTTGTATCTCTCTCCTCTCCCCTTTGCTCCCTTTTATACTTTTGGGTTGAACCAAAACCCTAACTTCAATGGTGAAGATTAGATCTCATCCACTTGAGATCAAGGGCTAAGATTCATTTGATTAACTTAAATCACTAAAGCTCCAAAACTTAGGATTTTCTCCAAATTAACCCCAATTAATTATAAAAAGGAATTCACTTTAATAAGTCCTTTAATTAAAGTGAATTTCTTAAGTACCTGAGAGGTCATGGTGACGATTCCCATGGGCAAGACACCCACCCATGGAAATACTTGTCCAAGCTACAAAACATCAACACATCATGTAGGCTTGTACTCGTTTTCTCATTTTGTGTTGGAATTAGCTACCAATGTATTACTTGCCCACTCAAATGAGTTAAGTATACCATGGCATGAACAATTTTATCACTTAAACTATCACTATCTTCAACAATTCAGTAAGGAAAACATGGTTACTAATCTTTTGCCTATCTCCTTTTCTCATGGTGTTTGCATAGGGTGTATTCTATGTGAGCATCTTCAAGATAGTTTTGATAAAGGAAAATCTTGGAGAGCCTCCGAAGTTCTTCAACATTTTAGGCCCTTTTCCTGGCTTGTCTTTTCAAAGGGCTCATTATTTGCTTACATTCATTGATGATTATTCTAGATGCATGTGGGTCTACTTTATGAAAAATAAAAGTGAGGCTTTTGACACTTTTTTCGTGTTCAAAGCCTTAGTTGAAAAGCGATTTGGAAAGTCCATCAAATGTTTGTGGACAGACAATGGCGGTGAATATGTCAATAACAAATTTAAAGACTATTGTGCCATTGAAGGTATTCAACTGCAACATATAGTACCTTATTGTCCACAACAAAATGGTGTCACTAAAAGGAAGAACCATACCTTGAAAGAGATGGAAAATTGTATGATTCATTCAAGAGGTCTTGGTCTATAGTTTGGGCTGAAGCCATAAATTGTGCCAATTATGTTCAAAATCGCACACCTCACAAAGCTGTTCAAGGGGTGACACCGGAAGAAGTTTGGAGTGGATAGATACCCTCTGTTAGCCATCTCATAGTGTTTGGGTGCAATGTTTGGGCAACTTTCCCAAAGAAAAACATAGTGCAATGGACATACAAAGTAAGCCTTGCATTTTTGTTGACTATTTGAAAGATGTTAAAAGGTATAGATTACGTCAGCCCGACACACTTGAGTGATCATCATTAGGAGTGTTTGATTTGATGAGCATCCTCCTTCGCATCTTGCATCTTCATATGGTGTTCCTTTTGATTTGGCTTCTCATGCTAATGATAGTAATATTGAAGAAAAATGTGATGTGGTTCTTCCTCCAATTCTTGATTGGGGTCAAAGAAGAAGTAGGTCCTCTCTTCAAAGGACTCCTAGAGCATTTATGTCCAACTTTCCATATCCAAAGTTTTTCATGAGGCCCATGGTATTGGAGAGTGGGACACTACTATGGAAAATGAGCATAATTGATTGTTGAAAAATAACACTTGGCACTTGGTCCTGTTATCACATATATAGTAGCCGGGCTACCATACATTATTTTTCCGATTCCAGTACACTATTCAGTCAGTTCCCTTGCATTGAGATGCTGAGATGAGCATCTATTATGGATCACTATCAGATTTTGGACAACAGTTTTATTCCCCATGCCATGACTGAGTCTCAGGACACTCAGAAAGATGACCGATGTAGCTATTTAGCCATTTGTACAGAGCAATCAGTAGTGCCCAGAGTTACAACAACGGTTTCAGAGGACAGATGATGGTTCAGATGATGAGCATTCAGGTATATGACTCAGCAGGTATATTATGGTGTTGTGGTTATATTGCTTTTATTTCCATTTTCTTAGCATGTCTTAGCATTTAGTATCATGATCTGGCAATCATATAGATATGTGGACCTGGTTGTACTATATATATATCATATTTGTCCCTACTCAGACTTAGAAGTTCTTGGCCTATACTCATTGGTTTTACCCTCCCTAGGGAGAATAAAGGTGATTATTCCCACCATACTTTGGCTTGCAAGTGTTGGTCTCATTATTCACTTTCTTCATCCATCCATGACTTACCCAGTTTGTTCATTACCTTGACTTACTACTTGACTAGTGGCATGGAGGACCTTCCCCCACTGTAGCCTCCGTATTGGATGAGCTTCCCTATTTATTGTGTGTCCGCTCTGAGTTGGTGACAAAACTTACCTTTGGTGAGTTGGCTTAGTCCCCCTAGTCACTAAAGATGTTGTTGGCTAAACCTGAAACTTTTAGTGCTGCCATGAATACAAAGTATGGAAATGAAATGTTGTATCTTGTCTGAAAAGCCCATTCATGCAATGTGTTTCTCAACACACATGAATGAAAGGCAAGCCAAATGAAAATGGCTCTGAAGTATCAAATGTTATATCTTTTGTGAAATGTAAATACCTAGGTAAACAAGCTGTCTATGACACACCTAGAAGTGCTCAGGTAAACAAGTGCCTTAAAAACACACCTGCAGCAAAAAGCCTAATGAAATGTAAATCTATGCAATGTGTTTATAAACACACATAGATCAAAGGCTATGGAAACTATAGGCCCAAAAAGCAATGGAACTTAAACTCTATATCAAAAAGATTGCTAGCCTCATTTGTATTATGGATTGTGCGCATCTGTCAAGGTGAATAAACACTCTTTGAACAACTTACCCATTTGTGAGACACTGCCATTCCCTGTGTTATTGCTTGTCCACTATATTACTACGGTGTGTATTCCCTTTTCCATTTCCAAAGTGTCATAGTGTTAAGTCAGTAAGTCATCCTTTGACCTAACCATGTTATTTTTAGTCTTCACCCTTCACTAGCAAATTGATAACAACTATGAAGTGAGTATGGTCTTGAAAGTCTTGTCTAAGTAATAAATAATAATTAATGACCTATTATATTTGGATTTAGATCGCCAGTAATGATTGCTATTTGTTATAATTGCTATGTGAATGGATTGTAAAGCATGTTTTAACCTTGGACACCTTGCAACAACTTGATGACAGTTTGAGTTATATTTTAGTCATGTTGACTTGGTCAAACCTAGTTTGACCAAAAGTCAACCACGGGACATGAGGGTGCAGACCTCAGATGATACAGATAGATGATATATGGTCTGGTACAGGTCACCATGGTGGGCTTATGCAGTGGTTTCAAGCTTATGATGATGATTTGTGCTTTTCAGCACTTTTGCAGATTATTATTATTTGGTATGCCGGATATGATGAGCATTTATTTTTAACCATGCAGAGGTCTATATAGTGTATGAGTACTCACTTTAGATGGATTTGGACCTTCTGAGTCCAATGAGACAGTCTGTTTTCAGTTCCGGGCAATTACAGTGATGTTTTAGCCTCAATTGGCTATTCTAGTGCAGTTTTGGCTTGTCGGAGGCCCTGTCAGAGTAGAGCAGATATTTGATTGGTTCACCTAGAGCGCTATTGATGGAGGGGGTGGTCCAGCCACTTGTTATTACCATATTACCCCCCTCCCAGACAGCCTGGTTGCCTTACTTTTTGGAGCCGGGCATTCCAGGAGGCAGTTTGGGCAGTTTCACACTTCCTGAGGTAGTCCAGAAATGGTGAAAATGGCTACAGAGGAATTCGATTTGGGCTACTGAGGTAAGGTTATGGCATGGGATGATTTGTGATGATGAGTGGGATGTCTTCCACACCTTCTCCAGTAGTTTCAGTTTCATTGGGACCCACATCCATCACTCATGGCATTTTTTGATGATTTATGGAGCCTTCCAAGGCTCACGACTTTCCCAGAGAGGCACGATTTGGTGTCTAGATCATCTATTCTTGGATATTGTGCCATGGGGATTGACTAAGGGTGTTAAAAATTACCCTTGGACCCACAATGAGCTAGATCTTATATTTTATTATTATGATTTGGTGGGATCCCCTCTCTTAGGGTGAGTTTGTCCACATATTGTTATATTTTATTATTGATCCATGTATCGTATTGTTGAGTTCATCTCAACCATTGATTAGATCTTTTGATCTTTTAATCTTAGCCACTCATTCAAAAAGTGGTTAGGATTATGGCCTCTCTCCATCCTATTTAAAGGAGAGAGCTTCTCATTGTAAAGAAGACTTTTGGCTCTGGATTATTGGAATAGAGAATTATTATTGCATCTATCTGTTGTGTTGTGGTGAAATGCTTTTGGAGTTCGTTCGTTGATTCTTCCTTTGCACTGGGTTTTTGGAGATCTTGTCTTGCTATCTTTTGTACTACGTTTTTGTCATCTACAAGTGGAGGCCGAATTGATTTGAGGAGGACGTATTGGTAGGGGAGGACCCTCCCTACTTCTTTCTTGGGTTTCTTCTTCTGTAACAGGGAGTATTACTGTCCTAGGACCTTCTATTTCATGTTATCATTTGCTTTTCATTTGTATTTCCTCCATTGTTGCTCAACTGATTGAAATCGCTTTCCTTGGTTGTCAAGAAAAGGAGGTCGCACTTGTGGGTTAGGGCATCATTTTGGTAAGCGAAATCAACAATTTCTCATTTGATCTCTGCGAGAGTCTTCCTCAACAACAAGGCATCTTCATCCATCACTCAGGTATGATCTCAAGGTAATTTCTCATTCCATGGTCTATCCATTTGTCTAAGTTACTTCAAACCCTCATATTTCAAAACCCTCATTTTACAAATTTTCAGATCTAGCAAGATCCACTTGGCTTTTGGGTATAAAATTTAAAACCCACCTCTATAGCATCCACGGTGATCCGGATCTATAGTTTGGTGAGGATTGGCCTTCATTTGACCCATTTCCCAAGGCAAAATTGTCTCTCCAAGGGAGGTCTCACTTCCTAGGAGAGGTGAGTTTGCTAGGATCTAGCACCTAGGTAGGTGAGATCCCACTTGATCCATCATCTACACATTTGATAACCTATCCCTAGTGTGTCACTTCAGTGATTTTCACCTTGTGGGCCCCATTCCTCATTTTGAGGGTTGAGCCCCACTTGGGTCACTTTGTGACACATTTCAATCTCAGATCTACTGAGATCTAGCCATTGGATGATCCTAATTTTCTAAACCCACCAAGCTTTATACTTCAACATTCCTGATCTACAGTTTGGTGGACATCCAACTCCATTTGGCCCATTTCCCAAGGCCTTGCTCTCTTCCAAGCCAATTCGACTTTCTTGGACTGTTGAGTTTGCTTGTGGTTTGATCCTTGTTTTGGTTGCTTGAGTACCTTGACATTGTCATATCCATCAATCAAGCCCACCTTTGGTACTGGTTAGCCCCAATTCGGTCCTTAACTACCCTACATTGGACACGGTTCCCAAGGTAGTGGATCTTCTCATAATTGACTAGTACCCTAATCTTGGGTCTTATTTCAAATATCATAAGTCACTCTCACATTCATAATGGGCCAAAGCCACACTGCTTAAACCCCTTGATCCAACCTATTTCTCATCTTGTGACTTCATCCATAGATCTAGGGTTCACCATACACCTTACGTATTTCACCCATTCTTGATTTGATTTGGTGTTTTGGTTTGATCTCTCCTGTTGGGAGCAGATCTGGGTCTCCCCCTTTGTTGTCTTGGGCTAGATAAAATAAAGTGAAGATTGCCTCGATTGGCGTGACAACCATCCATTGGGAGTCGAGGCTATCTTGGTTGCACCTCTTTGGTTGCCCATCCCTTTTGCCATTCATCTTGGATTCATCTCTAGGGGCAACTACAAGTTTGGTGATAACGGGTCCCTCTTCCAAAAGGCAAAAAATCGGTTCGGTGCAAGTGGGTATATCGTACCAAGTATGTATTGGATGGTACTGTAGACAATAAAGTTTTTTCTTAGGTTGAGGCCATTGACTATTCTGAAACGTTTGCATCTATGGCTGAAATAAATTCTATTTGCCTTGTTCTCTCTATCACTACATCTCATAAGTGGACAGTACACGAAATGGATGTTAACAGTGCCTTTCTTCATGGAGATTTGCATGAAGAGATATACATGGAGCAACCTCCTGGATTTATCCAAGACTCTTCACTTGTGTGTAGGCTTAAAAAATCCTTGTATGGTCTCAAACAAACCCCTAGGGCTTGGTGTGAGAAGATTGAAGATTTTCCATAGATCCAACCCCGGTTTCAAGTTTCAATGAGATTTAGTTTAATGCCCAAACCCACATGTGCATGCAAATAAATTTTTCTGATTTTCTCATAAATAGGAAACACAATGAATCTTATTTCAAATATTGAAAAGAAAACAATAAAAACACATCATTAATTTGACACAGATGTTTTTGGTCAAATGACCCTAGAAAAACCCTTGTGGGAGAACCAGTGAGAGAGAGTAATTTATTACGATGAACGAACTCATAAATTTCTTGCTTACAAATATGTATGGACAACAATAATCCAAGTACTTATCTTTGCAAATAAAATTTTCTGATTTTCTCATAAATAGGAAACACAATGAATCTTATTTCAAATATTGAAAAGAAAACAATAAAAACACATCATTAATTTGACACAGATGTTTTTGGTCAAATGACCCTAGAAAAACCCTTGCGGGAGAACCAGTGAGAGAGAGTAATTTATTACGATGAACGAACTCATAAATTTCTTGCTTACAAATATGTATGGACAACAATAATCTAAGTACTTATCTTTGCCAAGCAACCTCGAAATATGAACCAAATCTGATCAGTGAATCGTACAACTGTATGACTTAGCTCTCTTAGCAATATACCTTGAGATTTGTGCCTAGAAATTGTTGTACGTTGCCCAAAAATAATACCTGTTTCGTATTGCCCTGTATAGTTAACAATAATACCTCGATCTGTGTGTAGACCAGCTCCTCAGTTTCTGTGCTTAATCTTTGCTGTACGATCATCTAATATCTCACTGAACAGACCTGTAAACCCGTGCTGTACGGATTGCAAGCTCTCTTAGTTGTACGACCTTCTCTATGCTGCTGCTTATCTTGATTTGTGTGCCTCTTCAATCTCTGACAATTCCTCTTGCTCATCTTCTCTCTTTCTCTCCTCGCCTTTTCTTCTCTTCTCAAGAAAAATAAACATAATATTGAATTGGTACCTTTTCCTTCTAAGTTCTTTTTATAAACTCTCATTATGATAATGACCTAACCCTAAGATCTAATGGCTAAGATTGAATCATAGCCATCAAGATCAACGGTTGTGTTTTAATTCTTCGTTGACATAACTTAGGGCACCTTAAATCACTTCTCATAAATATTAATTAAAAAGTCACTTTAACTTTATATCTCATAAAGTTAATAACTTAGGGTCATGATGGACACTTTTCCTAGGCTAGGCACCAAGCTAAGGAAAACACTTGTCTAAGTTAACTTTTTCAACACTCCCTCTTAATGGGGAAAGTGTTCTTCACCACTCCCATCTTGTCCTTGAAAAATACAAACTTGCCCTTCATTAGTGACTTTGTGAGAATGTCTGCTACTTGCTCATCGGTGGACACATACTAAAGCTCAATTGCCCCTTTCTGAACATGATCCTGAATGAAATGATATATGATCTCAATGTGTTTAGACCTGTCATGAAATACCGGATTCTCCGCGAGTTTTATGCAACTCTGATTATTGCACTAAATCACTGTGGGCCTTAATTGCTGATCAAATAAAATTACTAGCATCTTGCGAAGCCAAATGACCTAACAACTAGCCTGACTAGCTGCCATGTATTTTTCCTTTGCAGAACTCACTGCCACCGAATTTTGTTTCCTGTTGAGCCATGACACAATTGCCGATCCCAAACTGAAACAACACCTAGAAGTGATTTTCCTGTACATTGCACTACCTGCCTAGTCATAATCTATATAACCAATTAACTGTATTCCATCTCCTCTCACATAGCCCAGTCCATAGTCCACTGTACCTCGAAGATACCTAAGCACATGCTTCGCTGCCACTCGGTGCACTCTCTTGGCCTCAACCATATACTGACTCAAAGTATTGATAGCAACAAAGATCTGGCCTAGTGTTGACCAGATACATCAAAGACCCTATAACTTGACGATACCTGGTGGGATCAACCAACTCACTCTCAGAAGCAACCAACTTCTTCCAGTTGGTTGTCATAGGTGTGGTCATAGGCCTATAGTCCTCCATCTGAAATCTCTGCAGCATGTCAACTGCATACCTTCCCTGTCCTAGAAAGATATGCCCATCCTCATGCCAAACCTCCATACCCAAAAAGTAATGCATCAACCTGATGTATTTCATTTCAAACTCAGAAGCAAGATCTCTCTTGCAATTGGCTATGAGTTTCTCTGCACCTGTAATAAACAAGTCATCCACATACAGTACAAGAATGAGTGGCTCCCCGTCAACCACAATATAATAGAGATTGGGATCTGCCTCACTCTTCTCGAAACCCATCTGCTGCAAATAAATATCTATCCTCGAATACCAAGCTCTTGGAGCTTGCTTCGGTCCATATAACACCTTTTTCAATCAACATACATGAGACTCTTTCCCATGCACCTTAAAGCCCTCTGGCTGCTCAATGTACACCTCCTTCTGTATGAAGCCATTTAGAAATGTTGTTGTCACATGCATCTGGTGGATCTTCCAACCCATCTCTGTTGCAATGGAGATCACTACCCTGATCGAAGTGTACCGAGCAACTAGAGCGAAGGTCCTCATAATTGACTCCCTTTACCCGCGAGAAACCTTGCGCCACAAATCGAGCCTTGTACTTCTTGATGCTGCCATTTGCCGCATGCTTTATTTTGTAGAGCCACTTGGAAGTCACCACTGACTTCCCTTCAGGTCTTGGAACAACCTCCCATACATCATTCTTCATGATGGAAGCATACTCTTCCACCATGGAATCTCTCTAGACTTGCTGGCCTGCTGTCTCCTCATAAGAAGAAGGCTCAGACTCATTGATACTGCTCAGCATAGCTAAATAGCTACAAAATCTCTCTTGCACCTTACTCTCCATCATAATCCTCTTGGGATTCCCCACAGGCTCCTGGGCTTCTTTTAAGGTGTCTTGAAGCCACTTAGGATTCCTCTTTCCTGAAGTAACCTCCTGTGGAGAGAACTCCTCCTGCTCATCCCTATCAACTAACTGTGTATCTGAAAAAGATGTACTTGTAACTTGTGAACCTGTCCGTGATGAACTTGTACTTTGTGAACCTGTACCATATGAACCTGTAACCTATTGACCTATCACCCTCGATACCTGTGATCCTGTACTCTGCAATTTACTCACTTGAGGTGTAGGAGCCTGCTGCTCCCCCTTCTCTAACCCATGTGACTTCCTGAAGGCCAGATCCTCCTCAAATCTCACCTCCCGTCTCACAACTATCTGTCTCCTGGTAGGAGTGTATATGCGATAGGCCTTAGAAGTCTCATCATACCCAACAAAAATACCCTTTTTTGCCATGGGCTCCAACTTTGTTCTCTTCTCCAAAGGGACATGTGAGTAAGTCAAGCATCCAAAGATCCTAAAGTGCCCAACCTCAGGCTTCTTCCTTGTAAAAGCCTCTTCACGAGTCTTACACCCCAAAACCTTATGAGGACTCCTGTTTTGAATGTATACCGTAGTGTTGCAAACCTCATCCCAAAGAAAGAATGGTAAACTCTGATCATGCAGCATAGCTCTAGCTGCCCCGACAATAGCTTGATTCTTTCTCTCAGCAACCACATTCTGCTGTGGGGTATATGGAACTGTCAACTGTCTTTTAATCCCCTCCCTTGCACAAAATTCATTAAAATCCTTGGAGAGGTATACTCACCCCCATTATCTGTCCTCAATACCTGAATCTTCCTTCCCGTTTGGTTCTCCATAAGAGCTTTAAACTCATGGAACTGTTGAAAGACTTCTTTCGACTCTTTGCTCTTCAGGAAATAAATCCAGGTCTTCCTGGAGTAGTCATTAATGCAGGTCACATAATACTCATAACCTTTCAATGAGACAAAAGACATCGGACCACAACGATCAAAATGTATCAAATCAAGTATCCCTGCTAACCTGCTGTCACTGATGGGGAAAGCAGTCTTGGCATACTTTCCAAGAGCACATCCCTTGCACACATCACTATGCTCGTTGCTAAACTTTGGCAAACCTGTAACCATATCTCTCAACATCCTCGGAGCGGATGGTGCAAATGGGCCATCCTCCAATGCCACAACTTGCATAACTCACAATTGCTGTTGCTGCTGTGTGCCAAGGCATGAATGGGCTGAAACTTGAGTTTGTATAGTTTTCCACATCTGACACCAATCATTGCAGTTGTAGTGTCACCTGATCCCTTGGGATGACTGAGTACATGCCCATTTCAGAACAACACCACAAATCCCCTATCCTCTATAGTGGAAACTGATATCAAATTCTTCTTCAACCCAGGAACATACAATACATACCTCACTATCATGGACTCCCTAGACTCCATGAAAGGTAACTGTGGGATGGGGCAAATCCGTATTTGGTGAGACTTCACACCTTTTGATGATTAGATACGGTGGTGGCCCATTAGGGATTTCCAGCCTAGACCAATAGTCACGGTTTTGGGTATAACTTTTTCCTTTAATGATTGATCAACTTGATTCAAATTGGAAATAAAAGTAGATTTATATAGTTATGTCCAATAGAAACATGTTTTAAAATCATAAATAATTAATGTTTCAAATATATCAATGAATAACCTAGGAAACAGAGTTTTACTAGTGCAGATTTATGATAGGCAATTAGTATTTTGGGCATAACTTTTTCGTATGATATCGAAATAAAGTGATTCAAGTTGGGTTGTAAACTAGATTCATAGGAGATACCCTAGAAACAGGTTTGAAAGATCTATCCATTTGGTCTACCAGAAATTGACTTGTCCCAAATCTGTTATTGAATTTCTTGCTTGACATCTAGTAAGTTTTTGACCATATCTTTTTCATTTGAAATCCAAATTGAGAAATTCAAAGTCTGTTAGAAACTAGATTTCAAGAGCTATTTGAGATAGAAATAAGTTTTAAAAATATGCCCTTATGGTCTCTCAAAACAAGATTGTCCAACTGTGTTTTCAGCGAGGCCACTGATCCAAAATGCCATAAGACTATGATCAACAATCTATCTCTCCCAAATTATGATCTGGGCATGTGTGAAATTTTGTAGGTGTAAGATTCACATTGTAATACATCCACATACCAAAAATCGAAATACCCAGATCTTATATTGTACGATATGACCTATACAAGATCTGTAGAAAAATGCTAAAAGACACCTAAATCAGGAATGGAAGAAGAATCAAACATCTAATTCAAAATGTGGTAACGAGATCCTGACATAACCATGATGGGAAGTCAAGGGAGTCCATGAAGTGTCCCATTATTGGAAATATGAGATTGAGATAATGAGAGCCTGACATAACCACCGTGTGAATTCAAGAGAGTCCACGGAATGTCTCTTTATCCATAAAATAGTTTTCACAAATGAGATTAGGATTCTTGTATGATGATGGCTTTGCAAATGTGATGAAGGAATACAACCATCATCAAGTTATTGAATAATGTGTATTTGTCATTTATGCCCAAGAAAAGAAACTAGTGTGGGGTAGATGTCATGGATGATGAAGAATCAAGGGTTGTAAAGGGTCTAAAATGAAAAAGGATCATGGTTTAATGGATAGAAAAGGAAGGAAGAAAAACAAAAGAAAGGAGAAGAAAAGTAGGGAAGCAAGAGGGCAAGAAGAGATAAGATGGAAGAAGGAATTTTGAGAGCAAGGAAAGGAAAACAAGGGAAGAGAAGCATATGAATAATGTGTGAAAGTAGGGGCAAAAAAATGAGTGAGACAATGCAAGGAAGACTGTATAGGAGTAAAAGATAAAGAGAAGTGATGAAAAGAGGGGATAAGAGAGAAGGTAGGATGTGTGAATAATGGTACATGGTTAAAAAAATGAAAATAAAAGATTCAACAACCCAAGATGCTACATAAAAATAATGGAGATTAACCACATACCCAATAATCAATCTAGATGCAAGCTTAAAGGTTTCGACATCCCCTTTCTCCTTCTCCAGTGGAATACTCATTCACCAATGCTTTCTTCCACTCGCCAAGCTTCCTGCAAAAGAGATTAGTACTGTGGGTGGCTCTTACTGCACCATAAAAATCTTCCAATTTAACTCATGCATCTATATGACCTAAGTTAAATGCAAGCCACTACGTATGAGATCTTCTAGAGAATGTAACCAACAATCATGTTTGTAGGCCTCGATACCATGTATCATCTGAAACCAATACAAGTGCTATTGCACTCTTGACATCTCCTCGGCAATGACCCAAACTGTTGGGATAATTATTTACCTTAGTAATTAAAGAGTTCAAGCATTAATTGTCAATGTGGGCTCCAAATGCTTGGGAGATGTCGTGCACTATATATGCAGGTTACACTTCTTTTCTTGCATTGATTTATCGAATATGCTTCTAAGAGAAGGAAATTGCATCGCTCATCACATTTCATAAATAAGAGCTAACTCAATCCCTCTTGGCAATGATCATGTACTTGAACATTGATCTAGTTATTGAGACCCTGTTGTTACCAGGTTATCTATTGGCAAGATTTAGGAATTTCTTATTTCCATAAATCACCGCTCTCGTTTTTGGCAAGCTCTAAGGAAAACTAGTCTATGAATTAAATATAATCATTTGCGGAAAATTAAAACGTGTTTGCATAATTAAACAAATTGAATTAACACATACTTGCGGAAAATAAATCACTTGTAAAAATGAATTAAAACACAAAATAAATAAAATAATACTACTTTGCATAATGCTATGATCTCATGGAGTGAGCTTTTTCCCAAGAGAGCAACAAACTAAAAGCTACAACATCATAAAATATACTAAATTACACTACATAGAAAATAATAAAACTACAATCTACATTATCACACGATCTCATAAAAAGTGATTTCTTCCATTATAGATTGGACATATACTCTTAAGAGTCCTCCCATAGAATGGAGAACACACTCTCTTTTATACATGAACTTGCTTGAAGCTAAAATAACAAATAATGAATTCAGATCCACAAGTTGCTCAAGTGGTTACAACAATTTGCTAATCTTTAGCATCTTCAAAACCAACTCATAAATAACTCCAAGATCTTTGCTAACAACTCAAAGCCAATCTTATCATTAGTTGCAAGATTCACTCCACATCCAAGATGATTGAAGATGATCCAAATCCATGGCACATCTTGGTGGTTGAAGACAAATTCGAAATATGGGATATGGGTTATAACAATTTGCTCAAAATACATCCCAAGTGACCTCTAATGGTGTTTGAATTCTTAGATCCATGGTATATTCAATGGAGATCTTCAAATCTTGTAGAAAATCAAATCCGCACTCATATCTGCCCCCAATCTATTGTCCTTTATCTTAAACAATTAAAATCATAACTTGAAGCAACCAACAAATAAATTGTAGCTACCCAAATTAATTTGGAACATATAAAATTTTATAAGAATGAATTTATACAAATGGGTTTATAAAATCCATCGTCCATAATTAAAACCATGTAATTCATCTTTGAATATCTTTTCCATGGTTGGTGGTGGTTGATTCCTGCATCTGCAAGACATGGATCTATAACAATTCCTAACTTGAGTCATTATTCAAAAGTAAATGTGAAAAGACGCTGTTTCTTCCTAATGCTAATATTAATTCAATGAAATACCAAGAAATGCAATGGAAAAAACCTTGAACCTAAATCTCGCAAATAAGCATTAAAATGGACTAATACAGAGTTACAGGGAAGTGAAAATGAAAAAAAAATAAGGGAAAAAGGGTGTCAAGAGTTGTCAATTCTGTGACTCTACCAAGGAGCTCATAGAAAATTTCAAGTGTGAGGCTGGATAGTCAATGATTTTCGTAGATCAGCTCCTTTGGAGCTCAATAGCTTTCCTAGATTGTTTTTTAACGGAGAAATTGTATCTGCTCCAGATGCACGGATTTGTTTTAGGATAGATTGTCTAGAAGTTGGAAGCATCCAAAAGACACAAGAAAGCATAGGATTCCAAATTTTGATGGTCAACCTTCTAAAGCAAAGGGAGGAGAAATAAAGTGAATGGCTAGCATATTTTAGGAGGTAGAATTGAACTGATAATTCAGTAACTGCAAGCTTTGTTAGAGGAAGCATAGAAAATAAACAGTCAATGCTTGAGGGAAAAAGCTTACCGTCAAAAGGAATAAAGGGTGGAAATTAGTCTGAGGCAGTTGTACAATGAAAGTATGAAAACCAGAACAAACAATATCTTATACCAGTTAGAGAACAAGATATAGAACAGGTAAAATACTAAAAACTAGTGTTCATCAATATCCTATGCACATATCCTGAGTTATGTGAAGCCTGAGGGCTGGCTATTGCCTATTTGTAACTGTAGAGTCTGGGACTTATTTCTACATTCTGTCCAAAAATTCTACATACTGCATGGTTTATTGCATTGTTTGAGAATCTTTGTTTTTTGGTGATATTAGTCGATGGGTCTGGTATCTTGTACTTCTATTCTGTTACCATTTCTAATATATATTATGATGCTGCGGCTTTGATCTACACAGATTATATTAGGTTCAGCTTCGGCAGCTCGCCAATCTATTCTAAGAGAGATGGGGTTTAATTTCTCTGTCATGGTATCTTCTCATAGGTTTCATCTATTTATTTATTAATTTTGTAATGAGCAGTGATTCTACTTGTCAGCACATTACTATTTTTAAGACAATCAATTTACTTTAGACTGCAGATATTGATGAGAGAGCTATTCGGAGAGAGAAACCTGAAGATCTGGTCATGGCTTTGGCTGAAGCAAAGGTAGATTATCATACCCTGGAGTAAATTAATAAATTATCCTCTACCTTATGACACAATAGAAGGATATTTATTTATGTGGTGGACAAGATTAATTTTTAATAGTTTGCTGTGTGTGCTCGTGGAGCGGATGGTTTGTTTATCATTCATTTTTTAACTTAATTTTGAGCTTATTAAACATATTTTGATGTTTGTGTGCATATAACGAATGCTGATAATTTTATATGGTTGGGCCTTCAATCAGATGATTAGTTTCTAAAAGTTCATATATGCAACCTCCAAACAAACAAAACATAAGGCTAATCTTTTTCATTAGATGCCTAGAAAAACATGCAAAGATTAGAGAGGCAAAATTCTGTTTTAGAACTCAATATTTCATTCAAAAGTATCTACGAAATTCTAGGATATCTATCAAAAAAAGGCAAAAATTTAAAACTATGTAATACTGTGTCAAAGCATTTCAGAATGTCCATCGGAGGCTTTTGGACTTAAAACACTTTGTATCAAGAAATTTTTGCTTCCATTTCAATTCCATGTGATTTCCCTCTGAACTCTACTGGCATCTCCCATTCGTTCAGGTTGAACTAGAGATCTTGAAGGTCTTGCATCTTGGACATTTAGTTAAAGTGCTTTGAGGTTTATACACTATTTATTAAGCCTAACTATGATTTATAAACAAGGATTTTTCTTTAGATCAGTCTCTTTACATGCCTTCATTGTGTTGGAATTTGTGCAACTTCAGAAGATATTCTTATTATATTTTATTGTATTGATTTGTACTTCCTATGGGATATGATCTTGATGTAACTAATCATGTAAACCCTTGAAAGAATCAATGTAAACCTCGGGGATAATTCACCCAAAGAAAAGATTAAAATAAACATTATTTATTTGTCCCAAGGTCAAGTCGGTCCAGTCAAGTTAGACAAGTCGTCCCAGTTAGGGAAAAGGCCAGTTTGGCAAGTGTATAAATAAAGGGGTCATGTTCCTCATTTGATACATTCACTCACACTCACAAGTTCACATCACTTGGAGAGGAGCTCGCATCTGCAGAGAAGAGAAGCTGTTTTTAGGTTTTTACTTCCTGAGACTTTCTTCTTTATCTCTCTCATCATTGTACTCTGTTCTCAGAATTATTCATCTCTATACGAAGGTTGCTGGGTTTTCTCCCGATTGGGTTTCCCAGGATAAATTCTCGTGTTCTTTGTTCCTGTGCTTTGTCTTTCTTCTAGTGATCCTATTGATCTTATGCAATTGAATTATAATGCTATAATGGTATGAAAAACTAACATGGTTTCAGAGCAGTATTAGAAGAAACCATTGCCGAAACTAGGGTTTCATTTTTTAAGGCCTTCATTCATCATTTTGGCGGAAAACGTGCCTTGGAAATTTCTCTCTAGGAAGGGTGCATCTTTTGGTGAAGGCAGAATCCAATTCTGAGAAGTTTCATTTTTGACCTAATTTTGCAGCCGCAGCAGTTATTGCAGAAATTAGGGTTTCGGTTTTTGACCTACTCCTTCCACAGGATTTGGCTCGAACCTACCTTTTCTCAACTCGCCTTGCTAGGGCACATCTCCCTATGGAGTCAGTTTTCCAAGAATCCAACTCTCATTTTTGACCTAGCTCTTGCTAGGGTTTTCGCTTCAGATCTGTAGTCAGGATGATTGGAATGAAGGTTGAAGATCGTCTGGAAGGGGCTTCCAACTTCATCTCTTGGAACTCTAGGGTTCTTCTCTTACTAGAAGAAAATGATCTCTTGCAGTTTGTCAATGAGAAGGTCTCGAAACCAGAAGCCGAAGAAGACAAATCTCGTTGGAGGAAGAATGATGCTAGAGCAAGAAGGATTTTGGTGGACTTAGTTAGAGACCACTTGGTTCCTCAAATATCAGGAAAGAAGATTGCTGGAAAGATGTTCAAAACCATAAAGAAGCTATTTGAACATAGTAGTATCAATGTGACACTCACATTGAGGAACCATCTATCGAATATGAAGATGTCCAAGTCAGAATCCATTGCCTCATATTTCATGAGGATCACAGAATTAAGGGACAAGATCAGTACCGGTGGAGATCCCATTGATGATAAGGAGCTTGTCATTACTACTCTAAATGGTCTCCCACCATCTTGGGAGTCATTCATTCAAAGTATAAGCGGTCGATCCAAGCTACCCAAATTTGAAAAGTTATGGGCAGATTGCACTCAGGAAGAGACAAGAATAACAACAAGGCAGAGACTTCATGGCACTCAACCTGAGGAGAATCAAGATTTCATGTCCCATGCCAAGAAAGGCAAGGGAAGGAAAAGAAAGTTTCACAATCACAAGCACCAAGGTAGGAGATCAAGTCCTCCTCCAGATCAGAAGAAGAAGAAGGATTTATCTCAGATACAATGCTACAGGTGCAAGGCATATGGTCATTACGCTAGTAATTGTCGAAGTTCAAACAAAAGGAAGTATGAAGCCTTAACTGCTGATGTTGATGAAGACACTCCTCACAAGAAGTCAAGAATGATGATCGTTCAGAGTTCTTCTTGTAGTTCTCCCTATGTTAAGGTGATATGAAGATCCAGACTACAAGAACAAAGGTCTATCATGGTTCCCACAAGAAGGCAGTGGGTGCCCACACACAAAAACAATAAACGATAAGTATTTGACTTTATTGCCAACATAGATCTGTTTTGTCTTATACATATCAAATTATATGCAGATTTATCAGGAAGTGTGTTGAGCAGTTGATATAGTTTACTTTTTGATGTACCGTAGGCTATTGTTGTATTTGTTATGCATATGAGATGCACAACATTCCATGAACACGTGATGGAACTAGTCTAGATAATATCTCCTTCCTGCATGCTTAGAGTAGTGCACACCCTTGATGGCATGTTCTATTGGAGATAACAGACATCTAGATAGTTACCATATGTGTTTGGGAGACATGTTTATGATTGTTATGCTGAAACATTAGCCAAGATGCCTAGTGTAAACTATTGTCATTGCATTGAAATAGACATTAGTTAAATTTGATCACGCAATGTCACTAATCATCTGACGGGATTTGACTTGTAGGAAAAAGACCATGTGATATGGCCTACGAGAGAAGGATGACGAGACTTGCTCCGATGACCAAGTGGTGGACACATGAATCCCGTCAATATTCAAATTATGACTCTCATCCTAGAAGGATGACCTCAGAAGAAGCTTTCACAGGAGTGGAACAAGAAGTGGGCCACCATCGGATCTTTGGTTGTCCAGTCTATATACATGTGCCCAAGGAGAAGAGGACGAAGTTAGAACCTTCAGGCAAGAAGGGAACTTTCGTGGGATACAGTGAGTCTTCAAAGGCATACAGAATCTACATCCCAAGATCCAGACAGATCGAAGTCAGCAAGGATGTGTCCTTTGAAGAAGAAATGGCTGTTAGGAAAGGCAAAGGATCAGACATGGAGATTGATGATGAGGAGATGTTAGAACCAAAGGAGATGAGATCATCTCCCCCTCTAGTTCAGAGGGAGTTAGCAGAGTTGATGTTCCTAGAGATATTGCCGTAAGCTGGAAGAGGCCTAGATGGGCACAACAAAATTTGTAGGATGCAGAGGGGCATGAAGCTCCACATGGTACTTTCCAAGAAAGTAAAAGACCTCAGAGGTTCTCCAGTTATGTAGCATTGATGAGTCACATCATTGACTCATAACCTACCACTTATGAAGAAGCATCCAGACACCAAGTTTGGAAGGATGCCATGGTGGAAGAATACCAATCCATCATGAAGAATGATGTGTGGGAGGTTGTGCTGAGACCTGAGGGGAAGTTAGTAGTGACTTCCAAGTGGCTATACAAAATCAAGCATGGAGTAGATGGTAGTGTTGAAAAACACAAGGCTAGATTTGTTGCCAGAGGATTCTCTCAGAAAGAGGGAGTCGATTATGATGAGACATTTGCTTCTGTGGCTCGACATACTTCCATCAGATCGATCATTGCTATTGCTTTAGCTATGGGATGGAAGTTGCATCAGATGGGTGTCAAGACAACTTTTCTCAATGGTGTTATTGAGGAAGAAGTAGATATTGAACGACCAGAAGGATTTGTTGTCCATGGAAAGGAGTCTCACGTATGCAGGCTGAAAAAGGCCCTGTATGGACTCAAGCAAGCACCCCGTGCTTGGTATGGATGGATAGACTGATTCCTGGTGAGTTTGGCATTTACCAAGAGTGATGCAAACCCCAAACTTTACTACAAGGTTGTAGATGATGAGCCACTAATTTTGGTACTATATGTTGATGACCTGTTTCTCACTGGAAATGAGAAACTTATCGTATGGTGTAAGAAGAAACTTACCTCTGAGTTCGAAATGAAGGATCTTGGATTGATGCATTACTTCTTAGGATTAGAAGTATGGTAGAGGCAGGAGGAGATTTTCCTAGATCTTGGATTGATGCATTACTTCTTGGGATTAGAAGTATGGCAGAGGCAGGAGGAGATTTTCCTAGATCTTGGATTGATGCATTACTTCTTGGGATTAGAAGTATGGCAGAGGCAGGAGGAGATTTTCCTAGGTCAAGGAAAATACACCATAGATATTCTAAAGAGATTCGGGATGTTGGACTGCAAGTCCATGCCCACTCCGATGGATGCAAATTTGAAGAAGCTAAGGGATTCTGCTTCAGATTCAAATTTGATTGATCCCACTATGTATCGCCAGTTGATTGGATCCTTGATGTATTTGTCGAACACCAGACCAAATATATGTTTTGTTGTGAATGCTCTCAGCTAGTTCATGTGCGAGCTGAGGCAAATTCACTGGATTGCTGCAAAACATGTGCTCAGATACTTGCGTGGCATTGTGAGATATGGTTTGAGATATGCTTCAGAGTGTGACTTGAGATTGCAGGGGTTTTCAGACTCAGATTTAGTCGGATGTGCTGCAGATAGGAAGAGTACTTCCGGATGTTGCTTTAGTTTGGGTTCTGCAGTGATTTCCTAGTGCAGCAGGAAGCAGAACTCAGTAGCACTTAGTACTGCAGAGGTCGAGTATATGGATGCTAGTACAGCAGCCCGAGAAGCAGTATGGATTTGGAAACTCCTTGTAGGATTGTTTGGTTAGATTCTAGAGTCAACCGTGATTCACTGTGATAACCAAAGCGATGTCAATGAATCCTGTATTCCATGACAAGTCGAAGCATATAGAGATTCGGTATCACTTCATTCGTGATATGGTGCAGAGAGGTGCGGTTGAGTTACAGTTTGTTTTGACAGATGACCAGACTACAGATGTTCTCACCAAGCCTCTTCCCAGGATAAAGTTTGAATACTTTTGTGGAATACTTGGAGTAGAAGAGAACGTGTCCCTCCTTGAGAGGGAAGGATGATATTGAGATGTTTACCCTGCTTTCACTCAGGTACCTTTTACTCGTCCAGGTACTCATCCAGGTATGGGAGTAATCCCATCGGCAGATGAGACGGAAAGGTAGTAGATGGTCGGGTTTCACCCAGGTACCTTTACTCGTCCAGGTTCTCATCCAGGTATGGGAGCAATCCCATCGGCAGATGAGATGGACAGGTAGTAGATGGTCGGGTTACGCACAGGTGCCTCTACTCGTTCAGGTTCTCAGCCATGTATGGCAGTAATCCCATTGCCAGATGAGACGAACAGGTAGTAGATGGTCATGTGATGCTTGCACAGGTACCTCTACTTGTTCAGGTTCTCGGCCAGGTATGGGAGTATCCCATCGACAAATGAGACGAACAGGTAGTAGATGGTCGTGCACCTCTGCTCGTCCAGATTCTCAGCCAGCTATGGGAGGATCCCATCGGCAGATGAGACAGACAAGTAGCAGATGGTAAAGCAGATTGTAAAGATTATCTCTCGGACATCCAGGTAGGATGGAGAGGCTACTCTTGGACTCACTGAAGGATTGGTGGAGCTGATGCATGATGACACTTCTCGAAGGATTGAGACTGTGTTGACAACCTTCAATATGTATAGAGATGATTGAGATAGTATAGATGTATAGATGAAACTCAGATGATCGTGATGCTGATGATGACTGAAGAATACCTTCCTTGTTGAGAGGGAGTGTTGGAATTTGTGCAACTTCGGAAGATATTCTTATTATATTTTATTGTATTGATTTGTACCCCCTACGGGAGATGATCTTGATGTAATTAATCATGTAAACCCTTGAAAGAATCAATTTAAACCTCGGGCATAATTCACCCAAAGAAAAGATTAAAATAAACATTATTTATTTGTCCCAAGGTCAAGTCGGCCCAATTAGGGAAAATGTCAGTTTGGCAAGTGAATAAATAAAGGGGTCATGTTCCTCATTTGATACATTCACTCACACTCACAAGTTCGTATCACTTGGAGAGGAGCTCGCATCTACAGAGGAGAGAAGCTGTTTTGGTGGTTTTACTTAGAGAGACTTTCTTCTTTATCTCTCTCATCATTGTACTCTGTTCTCAGAATTATTCATCTCTATACGAAGGTTGCTGGGTTTTCTCCCGATTGGGTTTCCCAGGATAAATTCTTGTGTTCTTTGTTCCTATGCTTTGTCTTTCTTCTAGTGATCCTATTGATTTTATGCAATTGAATTATAATGCTATAATGGTATGAAAAACTAAGACATTGTGATTGGCAAATATAAACTATTATATGCCCTTACAATGGTGTCCCTTATATAAACTATTATATGCCCTCACAATGGTTCATAATTAGATCCTTATCAGTTACCTGCTTTTCTAACTCCCAGGATATTTGCATTAGAGTACATCAGGCAGAGATTTGATTATGATTTTATTCACTTTGCTAAGCATAAAAACCCCATTACATTCAAGATGCGTAAAGAGGTGGGGCCTTTAATTATTAAAACTAGAACAACACAGTCTATTTCTGAGGACATGCTAAAGGAGCTTAGCTTCCCAAAAGGAACAAAGTGGAGATATGATCCTCATAGGGTCATTTCAGAGAAAAGACAGAAGGCTAAGTTGGCAGAATACATACATCAATGATCAACCCAATGAGCAATTAGAAAAAAATGCCAACTTAGAAACCTGAGAGCAGGTTAAGCAAATTCTACAAGGAGATAACAGACAACATCCATAGGTTATTCAGACTCCACAGAAGCAGGAGGTAGGGATGAAAAGAGCAGGGATAGAGTTACGGTCAGCCATAGATATAGATGGGTAGAGTCAAGACCTACCTAGTAGCAAGAAAAGTAGGCTTGATTTACAAGGAATCATAGTTGAACACCAGGGACAGGAGGCCACGTCAAGTAAATCTATTCTCACTATTGAACAACTTCCTACAATAACTCTTCCCATAGAAGAAACATCATCTTCTAAACAAGGTACTTCAAAATCAAAATCTGGCATGTTCTCCCATTATATGAAGATCAAGAATAAAAAAGTGACTTGTATCCACAGAGCTGGACTTCAGAAGGAGAACAATCCAGGTTGTTGTCTGCTTTAGATATGAAAGAGGGGACGTTCAAGATTGCTATCTTAGAACCCACACCAACACAAATGCGAAAAACATCAGTCGACTAGAAAGCCACTCAGTTTACTGTAGATGTAGATGCACTCAGTCCTATAGACAAAATAGATTGGCACAGGCAAACTGGGTAGATGATTTTAAGAGATGTGTTGAAATCAATTGTCAGCTTTAATAAACTCCAAGCTCTAGTTAGCAAGCTTGAAAAACAATTAAAGCAAGAAAAAGTGGCCAATAAAGCTAAACAATTGAAGATCACTGAGCTAGAGAACAAGATTATAGAATTGGGTGTGGATTGAAGCAATCCAACACCTATCCAATCATTGATCAAGGAGAAGGATGCAGAGATATAGGTACTGAAGAAAAAGCTCATAGTTCCTGGGACTGAACATGTGCAAACACCTGAGCTACTAGCAATACAGGAAGAAAAGGAGCAGAATTATAAACAGATGCAAGAGTACAAGAATAAATTTGAAAAAATGCAGCAGGAAAATATTACCCTCAAGATGGAAAACCTCAAAATGGCAGCTTCAAGGATTACCACATTACCAGCTGTACCAGAAGACCGTGTAGATAAATTGGCTAAAGTCTTGGCAGATTTGAATCTGAAGGAAGTAGAGTTGAGCACCCTGAAAGATAATATCAAGAAGAAGGATGATAAAATTCTGGTCTTACGTGACATAGTAAAGAAAAGAGAAGATATTATCAGAGAATTGCAGGCTACCAAAAGAAAGTTACAGAAAGAGGTAGACTAGGCATCTAAAAGACTGGTAGGAAGAGCTGCATTAAAGGGGCACTTAGTATGGGACCAGATAGCTGTGGATTTAACAAAGTATTGGAGCTATTTTATAATTGTTCAAGATGAATATGCATTAGCCAGTACTTCCATGCAAGATATAAAAAGTACTTGGGATGAGTTAGAAAATAAAGTAGAAATTGGAAATATGGTTATAAATATCCTGAATGCCAAAACAATTGGAAGCCTTGGGAGTAAGAGATAGAACAAATACAATTATGGAAGCAAACATGGTCATTACTAAGAGGAATTTGGTGCAGAAAGCTCAAGCAAAGGTGTTATCACATCCATGTTAGCTGGGGCTACCATGCTGCAGACTGTGTGGTCAGGGGCCATACTGCACCTTTTTTTTCCAGATCAGAGATCAGATGCCTTCAGAGGGGGCATACATTTTTGTTCAGATTGCCCCGAGCAGAGATATCAGTGGGGACAGATGGTTTTGGTATTGGTCCAGACATGTATACATCATTGTCTACAGGGGCACCCTTCCTTGCCAGGCTTTGCATAAGCCCATTGAGACAGCTGTCTAGCCCAGAGTTGAAAAAGTCGCCAAAAAATCGCGACTTTTTCAAAAAGTCGTGCATCTTTCCCTCTGCCGAAAAATCAGCTAGTAAAAATCGCGCTTTTTTAAAAACTCGGCAAGTCGCGACTTTTTATAAAAAATCGCGACTTTTTGGAAAAAATCATTGAGGATTTTTTCACAGATTTAAAAGAGTTGGGTTTTTTTTTTAAAATTTGATGAGTTTTGTACAAGTGACATTGATGTCAACAATACTAAATGGTAATGTTTAAGAATTTTTAACATTACCATTAATTGTTTCAGGATGTTTTTGAGAGTGATTCCAACCTCATCGAACTTCATATGCAAAAAGTAGAATTTTAGATCCCATTCAGAATTCAACAGACTTAGTGGTTTTCAGGATTTCAGGATTCCAATGTTTCCAGTGGATTCTATCATGTATGTGGGTAAGGGATTGGAATTTAATGAAGCAAATCAAAATCTCTATGTACCTTGATGTTGGTGGTGTCAATGCCTGATTGTTGAAGTTGATTGAATTCCTTTGTCATGACCTTAATAAAAAATGTACCCTTCATTCAAGCAAAATCACTTATTAAGCATGGGAAGCTCTTTCTACCTTATTTTAACGCTTGGATTAAGAAATTTCATCAAAATTGTAGGGTGTTAATTGATGTCCTTGGAGGATCAACTTCGAGATTGGAGGTAGAGGCAAGGTCTAGAGCCTAGAGGTGGGGGAACATGGTGCTATTGATGAATATGATCTCAACATAGACAATGATTTTGATGATTATGTTATTTCAATTTTGTTTTAGATATGTATTGCACTTGGTGCCATTTTGATAATATTTTGTCTCTAATGGTTTGGAATCATAGATTGGAATCTTTAATATATATATTTTTCATTAAAATTGTAAAATTTTATTTATTTTTTGGCAGTCCGAGTCATTGAAATTAGACTACTCCGAGTTATTTGCATCCACTACATCTATATACTAGCGCTTTGTCCATATTTATGTTCCAATGTGTTTATCTGATGTTATTGTTGTGTTATATGTTTAAAATTCTGAAAAAAATGAATGTATTTTGTATTTTGTAATGTTTGCCGACTTTTGCCGATTTTTCCCGATTTTTTCGCCGATGTTGCCGAGAAGTTGTATTCGGGACCCTTGCCGACTTTTTGCCGATGCCGACTTTTTCAACATTGGTCTAGCCATATTCTGATTGAGAGTACTACATAGTATTGCTGGTTTTCCACTTATTGCCCGGATTCAATAGAGATCCAGTTTCAGAGTCAGCTTTAGCAACAGGTATATGGTGTGGCAGGTATAGCATTTGATGTTCTATTGCTCATGTTGTTGATTAGACTTGTTTATATATGACAGTACACTGACTTTACATATGATGTTGATGTGGTGATCTAGTTGTCATTATGATGTGTTTGGCCCTTGGTGATGTCATTCCACCCCTTTCAGTAGGCTCCTGTTTATGTACACTGGATCATATCCCCACTATTGGTATAGATTTGGTCACTTAGTCCCCCTTGGCAGCTGACTTTGGATCCACCTTCACTTTCTCCACCCATCTGACTCATTCATTTTGGTCTTTCCCGACTTGGAGTTTGATTTGTGACCTTGAGGATCCCCTTCCCCACTGACCTCTAAGTATGCCATGATTCCCTGTCTTTTGTGCCTCGGCTCTTTAGTGTGTGAGATACACTCTCAAACCTGGGATTTGCTCCTGTCGGTTGCCCCCGCTGTTGCAATGCAGTATAGGATTGTGTAGCCCCACCGGGTGTTCCCCATTGGTCATCGAAGCATGTACACTCACCCCCATTACTTTGCAGTATGAGCACCTTGATTATATCTATTGAGATATGTATGTAACCCAAAAGGGCCTTGATGTAAAAAGAAATGAAGCAATGTAAAGCAAGCCAAAAAGGCTATTGTAAATGTAAAATCTAGCCAAAAAGGCTATTGTAAATGTAAAATCTAGCCAAAAAGGCTAAGTATGAAATGTAATGTAAAATCCATGCAATGTGTTTGTAAACACACATGGACACAGGTCAGCCATACATATCAGCTTTGTAGTGGTTATTTCCTCACCTAGCCCTTGGGGGCAAGGAGGTGAGAGGGAGCAAGGGACAAGCTCAAGATTGTCCCCTAGAGTCTCAAGTTACGGTTTGCCGGACACCCAGTTTAGCGGCTCTAGAAAAGATCCTCACGGAGTCTTCTTAAGGCACGGATGTGAGTTGTGAGGTATTTGTTAGATGACCAGTGGCAGTTTCCCTGCACTATACCCATTTGTGAGGCATAGCCCTTCCCTGTGTTTTGTCATGGTATGCTTATCTCAGTAGGCCCCGCTTTCTCGATTCATCCAAAGGGTCACATGATCTTTGTCCTTGTCATCCCTTATCCTTCACCTTGTTTTTCCACCTCACCCAAAGTCAGCTAGGTGGTCAAGTCTATAGGTTGTGCATAACAGTTTGAGTCTTTTGGATGTGGTGGGCCCACCTCACTAGGGGCCTTGTATTTTTGAGATATTATGTATTTTTGATCACCATGTTGGCATCATATTGTTTAGTAATGTACTAACATGTATAAGGAAGCCCATCGCTTCATATTGCATACAGGTATTCAACCAGCACCATGTTGACCAGATTTGACTTGGTCAAACTAGGTTGACCAGGCCAAAAATGGACCCGAAAAAAATGTTGCGATCAAGATTTCGATTTTGGTCAATTATTATCTTCCGGGGTCCCATATGAGCCTCCAAGCATTAGAATTTGAAAAAGTTGAGGCAGCGATGAGATTTTTAATTATTATGGGTCATTATTGACCTATTTTAATTAAAAATCATGGATTTTGGGCAAACAGTGCCTAAGTGATGGATCGTGGTCGTTCAAGTGACCATGTCTACTATTTTTGGGGTCCACGATCGCATTGCAACAGAGGGTTCGACAATCCGGGCACTATAAGTGGGTCAAAAGCCCAATTTACACCTTCAGCAATAAAACCAGCAGTTAATTAAATGAAAAATCAAAGTATGGCAAAGGCAACTATGGCAAATGGAAAAAATCAAAGGCTGGTTAATATAAGGGTGACTTCTAAGGTAATTTCATGATGTTGGGACATTATATTTGTGAGGTGGGGCCCTCCTTTGGCCAACTCACTATGTGGGGTCGAATTTGCCCATGGGGGCGTCTTTCCTCACTTGGCAAATTCGATTTGTTGATGATTTGTTGTATTTGGACCTTGGTTGTATGAGTTGGGGGGATAAAACACCATATAGACACCCCCCAACCTTGGTTTTATGTATTGTATGGGCCCCACAAGGGGCCCCTTACTCCACATGTGTGCTAGAGAGGGCAATTCGCACCCCCTCATGGAGCATTCTCCTCCATTCGATTTGACTGTTGGGGAGTTGATCCCAGCCCTCCATTTTGGAGGGAATAGGGTTTTGAGAGTGGTCTTTCTCTATAGGAGAAGACACTCACCCATTGTACAAATCTTCTTGGCATTTTTCAGACTTGAGATTGAGCAATAGAGAGACAATTCTTCCAAATTTGCTTGTGATATGGTGGTGAATGCTTATGGTGTTGATTGTTAGCTTGTTGCTGGTGCATTGCTAAGTTATTGTGTGGTTTCTCCATCACTCTTTGGCCAAAAACGAATTGCAGGTGACTAGACCACTTGGGGAGGGCGCAGCTCTTGAGTTAGCAGCTCCTAGTTACTTCTCTCTTCGGGATTTTAACAAGGGAAGTGAAATTTACTATTGTATCTCGCTTTCCTTCACTATGAGTCTTTCATTTGCCGATTTCCTTGATTATTTGCTATAGTTGCTGATTCATTCTCTCTGTGGCAGGTACAAGGGCACATTGGTCAACCGGCTACATAAAAAACGCTAAGGGAAAACACATGGTTTCTTAGCACTTGGTCTCCAGGGTTTGTCTTCAACTCCACAATGCCTTCATCTTCATTATCCGGGTACAATTCTTGCTTGTCTCTTCCATTTCAGTTTCATTTGCAAATGTTAAGCTGCAAAAGCACTAAATAAACCCCAAATATTAAAACCTACAAATTTGACTGTTTAAACTTAATTTTCTTTCCAAACCCGCTTTTTATTTATTCTTAAACTCCTAAATCCAAAGTTAAGTTGCTTTTCGACTCCATTTACCCATAGAACTAGCACTGGTCTCTTTGCTACAAACACCCCACTTGGGCGTTTTTCTCTGTTTGCTTTATTGGGTCACTTTGGGGTTCTGGGCAGTTTAGATTTGGTTTTAAATCGTCATTTTACCTTAAGAAATCAAGCTACCGTGTGTTGGAAGTGTGTTTTAACATCGATTATTCTCTGCCCTAGGTTTATTAATCCATTGTTTTAACCCCTTTCCTTGGGCAGTTTTACTTCATCCCCCACTTCCAATTCATTTTGCATCCGTAGACTAATTTTAGCCATGTAATCATCAATCTAATTACTTCATTGTATTTAATTGCTGGTCACGTTCTCATTTGCACACTTACTCTATACTTGTGTCCATCTGTTGGCTGAAGTCAAGTCTAGGATCCTATCAGCACTCATCTCTTGTTTCTATTTCTTCATCTTTTGGGATTTGGGTGTATTTTTGTCTCTCAACCATCACTGGTTGAGCGGGGTCTCCCCCCTGACTTGGCTAAGTGCCTCGTCTGAAGTGACAATAGCCTTGTCCGGTGTGACTTCCATTCCTTGAACGGAGGACTTGGCCATTACTGGTTACACCTTCCTAGCCGCTCACCCTCTACCATCCCTGTTGGGACATCTTTATTAGCAGCTAGAGTTTGTGTGATAACAAAAGGCTCATCAATTGTTAAGGGATGTGGCCTATTTCAAAGCTATCTTTACAGATGTAATGGACCAAGGTTTGCTTTCTCTGTGGGATGGAAATGGAGACTTTTACCCCAAGGAGCATTGTTATAATATGATAGCTGAATGTAGAAACAATGTTGTAAGGGTTACAAAGATGGAAGAAGCATAAAAATGACAAGTGATAATGGATAAATTAGCTGATGGTTTCGTGTTGCACATATAACCAATGTTCCCCCAAGTTTCTGGGACGTGGGGACGTGGGAGTGAGGAAATGTAGAAACAGCATATGCAGAAGTACCCCCCCCAAATTTTAGGAAACATTGAAGGGTACGTCATGGTCATCATCATAGGGGACCCCACCAGGAATACTACCAAATTTATATTAGTATACATAAAATTTGAAAGTTGGAGCATAAGTCATTAAAGTCTATAATTTTATAATCTAAAGATTAATACAAGTTTACAACATATATCAAGTGAAATAAAATGAAATACAACCATATTGGACTGCAAAATGAAATCAAGGCTATTGAGAAGGAAAATAGTGGACGATGTGGCCCTTTATCATTTAATTTTTTTTGGTAAAAAACTGTCAAAGGAAACGTGGGGACGCCATTTTTAGGAGGAAAATGTTTCCCTTCTGTGTTTCCTTGAGTTTCCTTCAAATAGGGACGCGGGGGGGACGTTTCCAATGCAGTTTCCAAGTTTTTGAGACGTGCGGGAGCGTGGAAACGTGCTTCCTACCCTTGGGGATGTGTACCCGTGCAACACTACATATAACAGTCATTCAAAAATATGCCTCCCCCTACCTATGCTCATTATACAGATTTAGATATGGTAGTAAGGAAAATGAAAGCCCATAATTACACTATGGGAAAAGCATGGAAAGGTATTGCAAAGTACACAGTATTATCTTCACTAGCACAAGGAGCACCAGGAGCATCTTATTCTCGTTCCGTTCAACAAAGACGAACAAGATTGGATCAGTAATCTGCCCGTTATTTTCAAGAACAAGACTGAATTAGTAATGTGCCTGTTACTTTTAAGAACAAGATTGGATCAGTAATTTGTTGGTTAATTTCAAGAAGAAGATGAGTATAAGGAGGGCTAGAGGGTCAAAAGAATGAGGTCATCAACAATTTTTGGAGCAAAGTGTAACTTCTTTGAGTGTCAAAGATCAACTAGTGTCTGTGAAGATTTAAGAAAAAATATATTCTATATTGTAATACTCTTTAGATTCAAACCTTCATAGGCTATTGCTTTGTGAAATCTCTAGTTTATGTGATTTCCTCTGTGATTCTAAAATTCTCTCTCAAAGCTATGTAATTGATTTCTTTGAATAATAAAAGCCATTTGACAACCTCTTTGGCACAAATCATGGTACATGAGTTGTGTTATGAATGAGTTTTTTTTATGTGCACGAATATACTGTGAAGTATTCATAATATGTTCATTATATGAGATCTACTTGCATTGTGTTGCTATTTTGTTTATACTCAATTATATTTTGTGTTAACTGTCTAATTCAAATAAGCTCGGTATGTTATTCTACTTTAAGGAGAAATAAGATTTATTCACTATGAGTACCTTGTTTATTCCCAAATATGCTATTTCTTCCATCTTTCCATCTAATACTCTATATGTGTGATACCCTAGAAGCTAAGTAACTTGACCCGAGGACACGGGACATGGAAGCCACTGAAATACGAGTATCCGACATGGTCACAACGACCCCTGGAATCAAGACACGAAGGACACGTTATATATATATATATATTAAAATTATGTATATTAAAAAAATATAGACATATAGATCCAATTTTTTTTAGAAACTAGAACATTTACAAATATTCAATAGAAATTAGAATCAGTACACATTACACATTCACAAATCACAATGCATATGTTAATGATAGACTAATAGAGTCATAAATTTTTTCATTAAGTCATTAAAATCAAAATGTATTACATAGATTTCGGAATGCCACTGGCAAATACAAAAAAGGGGTAGATCAAGATGGAAGAATCTCATATGTCAATAGTCCTCCTCCATGCCTGAATCAACAGAATCTGCAATGCTCTCTTCTTCATCCTCCTCCTCCACCTCTTTTCCCATCCCAGGATCTGCATTTGTTGGTGTGGAGGATGGCCCCTCAAGAGGATCACCATCATCATAAGTGACCGACTCTAGCATTAGATCCTCAGAGACAGGACACGTCCTAAGGGGTCCTCGTGTCCCGTGGGCCACGTTTGGGCGCGGACACGCTGGCCCCACGTGGGGGACACGCGATTTTTCGTGTCCCGAAATCGGGACACGTGTGTCCTAAGTCTGTGCAGCATGGGGATTTTCCAGGACACGAAAATCGCGATAGAGGGTGCCCGCGGGCCCATAAAAACGAATTTTTGGTTTTTGTTTTGTCATTTCCTAACTGATGGGAGTGTGAGGGAGAGCTAGAGTGAGCCCAAAGTCTTTTTTTTGCAGGTGAAGGAGATTCAAGAGTGTTTTCTTGCAGGTGAAGGAGATTCAAGTGTGATTTCACCATCAAGATTGAAGGAAAATGTCTCAACCAGCTAGGGCAGCAGGTAGAGGGAAAAGGAAAGGGAAGAATGCCCCATCTATTCCCTCTCGTCCTATTCCTCCTCCAAGCACATCCCCTTCTGCTCCTAGTAGTGCTCCAACCGGTTCTAGTGAAGCTCATCCTCATTATAGCCATGCTTTGGCAAAACAACAAGCACAAGAGAGTAAATACCCTTTGTGGAAGTATGTGACAAGGAAAGAAGGTGTTGGAGTGAAGCTTGGTGGGGGAGGCAATGTGTGTTGGACTTGCAATTTCTGCAGGCATGAATTCAAGAGCACCTATTACCGGGTTAAAGGCCATTTGTTGGCCCTCCCTTGTGGGATTTTTTCATGCAAAGCTGTGAGTGTTAACTAAAGGAGGGAGATGGAAAGAGAAGACCATGTTGGGGTAGGGAAGGTGGCTGCAGCAAGCAAGACATTTCATCGTGAGGATCCTCTTCCATTCTTGAGGAAACCCTCTAGCACTAGGAGTGGGGTTGATGCTATTGCTTATCCAACAAGAAAGAGGCCAAGTTCAAGAGGTCCAATGGATAGGATTTTCCAACATGAGGCACGAGAAGAGGTAGACCTCTCCATTGCATTTTTCTTCTACCTCAACTTCATCTCATTCAATGTTGCACGGTCACCATTGTACTTTGAGATGTGTCGATCTATAATGGAACGAGTTCCAACTGGTTATGTGCCTCCTAGTTCAGAGAAGCTTAGAACCACATTGTTAGTTAAGGCAAAGAAGGAGGTGGATAAAATTATTGATCCAATTAAATCAAAATGGTCCACATGGGGTGTTAGTATTGTTTCTGATGGATGGACGGATCCAGCACGCCATCCACTCATCAATTTCATGGTGTCTTCCACAAATGGACCGGTGTTCTTGAAAGCGGTGGATGCTCTTGGGAAATACAAGGATGCACAATATATGGGTGATTTGTTCATCAAAACCATTGAAGAAGTAGGTGTTGATTCTTGTGTACAAATCATCACGGACAATGCACCTGTTTGCAAGGCTGCTGGCATGATTGTGGAAGCTAAACATCCACAGGTATGTGATTGTTAATTTACTCATTTATTTGAAATTTTGAGCTGTTAGTAACTTAGTAGTTAGTTGTAGTCTTGTAGAGTCTAGGAGTCTAGACTCAATGACTCATTTATACTTTCTTTTATTGATCTTACAGGTATTTTGGACACCTTGCATTGTCCATTCTTTGAATTTAGCACTGAAATCTATTGCTTCAGATGTGCCATGGATTGGCAAACTTATTGAGGATGCACGCCATATCCGTAACTTTGTACAAAACCACACCAATGCCCTCACAATCTACAAAGAGCAAACACATCTTTCATTGTTGAAGGTTGCAGATACTCGGTTTGCTTCCTCATTCATCATGCTCAAGAGATTGAGAGAGGTAAAAACCGCTCTTGGGTCCATGGTGATTTCAGAGTTTTGGGCTTTTTGGAGAAAGTCGGATCAGAATGCTTCACAAAAGGTGAAGGACACAGTATTAGATGATGGTTGGTGGGATAGGGTAGTCCTTAGCATCAAGATCATGGAGCCAATCACTTTTTTGTTGCGGTTTGCAGACACGGACCAGCCCATCCTAGGAGATGTTTATGAGGGGTGGGATTCCATGATTGAGAGTATGAACTATGAAGACCATTGTTGTACAAAATGAGTGCCCTGAGTATGGGACATCAGTGGAGAGATTGATCTCAAAGACTTTTCCCCTGCTCCACCCTTCCTCCCAATCAGAGATTGATCTCAATCAATCCAATTTCCACCGAGATTTGCAAAGACAAAGATTAAACTTTTCTGATCTGTTTTGACTTCACAAGCTGCTCCACAGGTTCACTCTTCTTCTGTTCCTCGGCCTCCTTGTCTGCCCATCTTCCTGCTCCTCGGTCCACCTCCTTCTGTACCCCTAAACTTCCTTCCTTATCCTCACATCATCCACATTACTCACACTTCAAAACTAGTTGATTTATTTTTATACTTGACTTATCCATTAAATCTGGAGGCCGACATTGTATTTTTATTTAATCAATTTATTATTACATAAATCAATTCATTTTAGGGTGGCCGACCCCATCACACCATTTCCATATTGACCTCAACTAAATATATTTGTATTTGATTATTTTTTGTGTTTTGCCACATCATTTGTCTGCCCTTCCAGAATGCTTACATAGACCCATAATATATGCCCGCAGGCTGTCTTGAATCATGCCTGTAGTGGCCTTCAAATGCCCATAGTCACCATCTTAAGATGCCCGCAAGGGCCCTTAAGGATGCCCGCAAGGGCTCCATAAATATGCCCACAGCACTATGTAAATATGTCCGCAAGGAGCCATATTTATGCCTGCAGCACTAAGTAAATATGCCTGCAAGGAGCCATATTTATGCCCGCACAACTCCACTTTAAAAATGCCCGCAGCTTCTTATAATATGCCCACAAGCTACAGTAAAATGCCCGCAGCACCCTTGGAAGCTCCTCAAATGCCCGCACAACTCCACTTTAAAAATGCCCGCAGCTTCTTATAATATGCCTGCAGGCTACATTAAAATGCCCGCAGCACCCTTGGAAGCTCCTCAAATTATGCCCGCAGTGGGCTTTTCAAATGCCCGCATGACCTTCAAAAAGATGCCCACAAGCCTCTTTGAAAATGCCCGCAGCAATCTTCCTTATCATTGTTTCCATGTCCTCAGTTGTCCTTTGCTTGTCATGTCCTCAATGCTGCTTGTCACTTGTCCAGCTTGTCATGTCTTTGTCTTCTTGTCACTTGTCCAGCTTGTCATGTCTTTGTCTTCCTGTCACTTGCCATGTCTTCGACCCACTTGTGCTTGCTAAGTCTTGTCCTCCTTGTCCTTTGTCCATCTTGTCTTCAAGCCATCCACATCATCATGTGCTTGCCATGTCCAAGTCCTCAAGCTACTTGTCATTATGTCATGTGCATCGTCCACATCATCTTCATTTAGAGTATTAGGACCATCTCCAAATGACCACAGAATGGGTCATTTGGTCCTTCTTGCCAATGTCAAGTCCTTCATATCAATGCCCTTGTCATGTCATGTTTCTTTGTTCATATCATCAATATTTTTACTTCCTTTGTCATTAATGGTGTGTCATCAATGACAACCAGTGCTCAACAGAAAATAGGTAGTGACCCTCCCTGGTTACCATTATCTTATATAGTTTGCTTGCTTCTTGTTTCTATCACTCACCCTATTCCAAACATTCAAGACATAATTTATGGAATCAACGTTCAATATTTATCCTCTGATACTTAAGGCAATATGTTTTCTACTTTGTGAAGTGTTTTCTTCTATACTGGATTCACATCTTTGTTTAATCTACAGGGCAGTATTTTGTTGAACAGCCCACAATTAGATAACAGTTCAAGATTGAAATCCGTAGTTATATTTTTATAGTAATTCAGAACTGTTTTATAAAGTACTTATTACCACCTTGCATATGGTGTTGAGATAGAATATCGGAATATGTTTTGAGAATAAAAATATGATGGAGCTTGATGCTTCTTTCTAATGGAAAGCACAGTTTAGTCAAATATTCTATTTCAGGTTGAATATGCTCTCTAATAAAGTTGCCCTCGGCATGTTGCGGCATGCTGCTATTTTCTGGTTAATCAGTCCCTATAATTTGTTTTCCTAGCTAATTTTGGTTGTTTCTAGCATCTGATGCCATAAAGTGGGTTAGTTTCCCAGGATGTACAGAATGTGAATTGACCTTGTGATAGAGTGGATTAGGACTTTATATGCATTAGTGATTAACTGATGGCTTTTTCATTGGTCAGTGCCATACTGATACACTGGCTCCACTGCAGGCAGAGGCTATTATATCAAAGATTGCAAATCTCAAAAATGGTGAAATAAGCTCAGAGCCGTTACTTCTGATAACTGCAGATCAAGTAAAGTTCAATATCCTGGAAGTTTGTTCTTTAATTTCTGTCTAGCTATGATTTAATGATGTCAATTGATATCCTGGAGGAGTGAGAGAGCTAGCGACAGAAACCACCTTCCATGAATTGTAGAATAATCAAGAAGCTGATTTGGTAAATTAGTCATCACACAAGTAATGCTAACAACATATTGGTATTTTAATTTGCAGTATAGAATGCAACAAAAGCCTCCTAAACACACCCCCACCCTAAAAGAAATAAACAATAAAACAAAAAATAAAACAAACAAAGAATTTGTTTTGCTATATTTCTGCATGTAGGAAGGTATTGTTGCAGGTCTTAAATTTCAGTCTATAAAGATAGCCACTACATAAATAAATTTTCCTTTGGAGACTGCTTTTCATAAAACCAAAGTTGTCATAGGTGTGTGGTTGCAGGTGTGATATTACTGTTATCACATATATAGTAGCCGGGCTACCATACATTATTTTTCTGATTCCAGTACACTATTCAGCCAGTTCCCTTGCATTGAGATGCTGAGATGAGCATCTACTATGGATCACTATCAGGTTATGGACAATAGTTTTATTCCCCATGCCATGACTGAGTCTCAGGACACTCAGAGAGATGACCGATGTAGCTATTTAGCCATTTGTATAGAACAGTCAGTAGTGCCCAGAGTTACAGCAGCAGTTTCAGAGGACAGATGATGGCTCAGATGATGAGCATTCAGATATATGACTCAGCAGGTATATTATGGTGTTGTGGTTATATTGCTTTTATTTTCATTCTTTTAGCATGTCTTAGCACTTAGTATCATGATCTGGCGATCATATAGATATGTAGACCTGGTTGTACTATATATATATATCATATTTGTCCCTACTCAGACTTAGAAGTTATTGGCCTATACTCATTGGTTTTACCCTCCCTAGGGAGAATAGAGGTGATCATTCCCACCATACTTTGGCTTGCTAGTGTTGGTCTCATTATTCACTATCTTCATCCATCCATTACCTACCCAGTTTTTTACTTACCTTGACTAACTACTTGACTAGTGGCATGGAGGACTTTTCCCTGCTGTAGCCTCTGTATTGGATGAGCTTCCTTGTTTATTGTGTCTCAGGTCTGAGTTGGTGACAAAACTTACCTTTGGTGAGTTGGATTTCCTCATGAAGTTCCCCTAGTCACTAAAGATGTTGTTGGCTAAACCTGAAACTTTTAGTGCTGCCATGAATACAAAGTATGGAAATGAAATGTTGTCTCTTATATGAAAGCTCATTCATGCAATGTGTTTCTCAACACACATGAATGAAAGGCAAGCCAAATGAAAATGGCTATGAAATATCAAATGTTATATCTATTGTGAAATGTAAATACCTAGGTAAACAAGCTATCTAAAAACACACTTAGAAGTGCTCAGGTAAACAAGTGCCTTAAAAACACACCTGCAGCAAGAAGCCTAATGAAATATAAATCTATGCAATGTGTTTATAAACACACATAGATTAAAGGCTATGGAAACTATAGGCCCAAAAAGAAATGGAACTTAAACTCTATATCAAAAAGATTGTTGGCCTCATTTGTATTATGGATTGTGCGCATCTGTCAAGGTGAATAAACACTCTTTGAACAACTTAGCCATTTGTGAGACACCGCCATTCCCTGTGTTATTTTTCATTCAGTATATGTTATGGTGTGTATTCCCTTTCCCTATCCAAAGTGTCATAGTGTGAAGTCAGTAAGTCATTCCCTCTAGCCCAGCCTTTGCAGTACAAAGCCTTCACCCTTCCCTAGCAAAATGGTCACAACTATGAAGTGAGTATGGTCTTGAAAGTCTAGTTCTAGTAACAATAATAATTAATGACTTTATATATTTGGATTTAGATCGCCAGTAATGATTACTTTTTGTTATAATTGCTATTTGAATGAATTGTAGAGCATGCATTAACCTCCAACACTTGTAGCAGCTTCTGATGATATTCTGAGTTATATTTTGGTCATGTTGACTTGGTCAAACTCAGTTTTACCAAGGTCAACCACAGGACATGAGATGATTAAACCTTATGATGATGCAGATAGATGGTATATAGTCTATGTACAGGTACATGATGGTTCTATGTAGCAGATACATGGTTATGATGATGATTTGTGGCTTTCAGCATTATTTGATCATTTACAGATTATTATTATTTCACCTGCCCGAGCATATTGGATATATTATATGATCATGCAGAGATCCATATGGTGTATGAGTACACATCTCAGATGGTTTTGGGCTCTCTGAGTCCAATGAGACAGTCTGTTTTCAGTTTCGGGTAGTTACAGGGATGATTTAGCCTCAGTTGGCTATCCTAGTGCAGTTTTGGCCTATCAGAGGCCCTGTCAGAGTAGTGATGAGATTTGATTGGTTCACCTAGGGTGCTGTATATGGAGGGGGTGGTCCAGCCACTTGTTATTACCATATTACCCCCCTCCCAGACACATTGGTGAGCTTACCTTGACAGCGCAGGCACTCCAAGAGGCAGTTTGGGTAGTTTCACATTTCTCGAGGTAGTTTAGAAATGGTAAAAATGGCTACAGAGGAATTCGATTTGGGCTATTGAGGCAAGGTTATGGCATGGGATGATGATTGATGATTAGTGGGATGTCTTCCACACCTTCTCCAGCAGTTTCAGCTTCCGATGGGACCCACACCCATCATTTTTGGCATTTTATGATGATTTCTGGAGCCTTCCTAGGCTCACGACTTTCCCAGAGGGGCACGATTTGGTGTCTAGAGTGATTATTTTATATTATTGTGCTATGGAGATTGACCAAGGGTGTTAGAAATTACCCCTTGGACCCACCATGAGCTATTTCTTATGTTTTATCATTGACATTTGGTGGGAAACCCCTATTATGGGTGATTTGTCCATTATTATATTGTATTATTGGGTTGATCCATGTTTTGTATTGTTGAGCTCATCTCAACCATTGATTAGATCTTTTGATCTTTTAATCTTAGCCACTCATTCAAAAAGTGGTTAGGGTTTTGGTGCCTCTCCTTCCTATTTAAAGGAGAGAGCTCCTCATTGTAAAGGGGACTTTTGGCTCTGGATTATTGGAATAGAAAAATATTATTGCATCTATTTGTTGTGTTGTGGTGAATGCTTTTGGAGTTCGTTCGTTTATTCTTCCTTTGCACTGGGTTATTGGAGATATTGTCTTGCTATCTTTTGTACCACGATTTTGTCATTTACAGGTGGAGGCCGAATTGGTTTGAGGAGGACGTATTGGTAGGGGAGGACCCTCCCTACTTCTTTCTTGGATTTCTTCGTCGGTAACAGGGAGTATTACTGTCTCTGACCTTCTACTTCATGTTGCTATTGCATTTTGCTTGTATTTCCTCCATGCTTGATCTTTCTGATTGAATCGATTTCTTTGGTTTGATAGGTAGAGGAGGGCGCACGTGTGGGCTAGGGCATCATCTTTTGGCAAGCAAAATCAACAATCTCTCATTTGATCTATGCGGGAATGCTCCTCAACATCAAAAGCAACCTCATCCATCACACAGGTATGATCTCAAGGTAAATTTCTTATTCCATGATCTATCCATTTGTCTAAACTATTAAAACCCTCATAAGTGAAAACCCTCATTTTACAATTTCTCAGATCTAGCAAGATCTACTTGGCTTTTGGGTATAATATTTAAAACCCACCTCTATAGTATCCACGACAATTCGGATCTATAGTTTGGTGTGGATTGGCCTTCATCCGACCCATTTTCCAAGGCAAATTAGCTTTTTCAAGGGAGGTCGCACTTCCTAGTTGGGTGAGTTTGCCAAGATCTAGCACCTGGGTAGGTGAGATCCCATTTGATCCTTAATCTACATAGTTGATAACCTACCCCGAGTGTGTCACTTTAGTGATTTTCACCTTGTGGGCCCCATTCCTCATTTTGAAGGTTGAGCCCCACTTGGGTCACTTAGTGATACATCTTAGATCTCAGATCTACTAAGATCTAGCCATTGGATGATCCTGATCTTCAAGACCCACCTAGCTTTACACCTCAACATACCTGATCTACAATTTGGTGGACATCCGACTCCATTTAGCCCATTTCCCAAGGCACTGATCTTCTCCAAGCCAATTCGGCTTTCTTGGGTTGTTGAGTTAGCTTGTGGTTTGATCTTTGTCTTGCATGCTTGAACACTTAAACACTGTCATATCCACTCATCAAGCTCATCTTTGGTACTGGTTAGCCCCAATTTGGTCCCTAATTACCCTGCATTGGACACGATTCCCAAGGCAGTGGATTTTCTCATAAGTCACTCGCATAAATATGTTGGACCAAATCTACATTGTTTAAACCTCTTGATCCAACCTATTACTCACCTTGTGACTTCATCAATAGATCTAGGGTTTACCATACACCTTACGTACTTCACCCATACTTGATTTGATCTGGTGTTTTGGTTTGATCTCTCCTATCGGGAGTGGATCTGGGTCTCCCCTTTTGTTGTCTTGGGATAGATAACATAAAGTGAAGATTGCCTTGATTTGGCGTGACAACCATCCATTGGGAGTCGAGGCTGTCTTGGTTGCACCTCTTTGGTTGCCTATCCCCTCTGCCATCCATCTCTAGGGGCAACTACAAGTTTGGTGATAACAATTACCATTCTCAAAATTTTGATGTTGGTGCTAGTTACACCATTTTCAAAAATTGAGTGTGGGGGTGTTTCTGTCTGTCTCTGTGTCACCCGGGTGTGCTTTGGTTAACTTCGATAACTTACCAAATAAAGGGATCTATGCAGTAAAGCCATTGGGGAGGGGCTTTGCGTGCTATACCAACAAATACTACATATAGAACTACCTTTACATACTGCTAGGGCGAGGGTCATTGCGGAAAGCCCTCTAGTAAACTAAATCTATCCAGTTATTTGTATGCGGGTGCCAGTGGGTAGGAAACTAACTCGTCACTTACTAGGACACTGAACTTTACTTACCCCGCAGCAAAGGTATACTTCTTGGGAATTTATAAAATAGAAGCGTGCATTAGATATATGGTGAAAGATCACTACACATAACATTAGGAAGCAATTGACATGAATAATTACCAAATATACCATCATTTATTGATAGGAATTCCATGCCAATCATACCCTCATCCATTAAAAAATGGAAGAATAATTTGAAACTAAAGCCAATTGCACGCGCGTGCACTATACATATATTATTGATATTTTATAATTTACATAGTATGCCAAAAATTTGGTATTCAAAAGATCTGCATTGACAACTTACATCAAGATAACAAGAAACAAGACTACTTTTTGACACTGCCTATATATATATATTATTGATATTTATTTTAGAATTTACTATAGGTCTATTATTTTACTCGGATAGATCCAGAGATGCCCCATGAAATCCTCCAATGAAGTCGCCCTCTTGCAGTGCACACACTAAGCCAATACATATAGCATGGATATCTCATCAAATAACATGAATGTGACAGGCTATCAGAGCTACACTCAAGCACGATAACTATCTTTAGCAAAGACACAAGATTTTCCCCAAAAATATTTCTTTATTGCCAAAAATCCAGAGCCAAAAGTCCTTTTACAATGAGGGGGTTCTCTCTCTTAAATAGAATCTAGAGAGACCAAAACCCTAACCACTTTTTAAATGAGTGGTTGAGATCATAAGATAATACAATGAGATCAATGACTAATAAGAGCCGGATACAATATACATGGATCACTCAAAAGCAGAGGGACGTGTTCTCTCAATGACGCCTTAGGGGGACGTATGACATAATGCATCACTAGAAACAACAACATATCATCATGTTGGTGTGGCTAGGAGGTAATAACATCTTCGCTAGACCAAACCCCATATACATCAAATATAAAATACATCATAAAGTGACTAAAGTCACTAGGACGTGTGTCCCCAATACATAAGAAGACACCCTCATGAGATGACTGAGAGGATGTGGGGATCCCACTGAAGGAGAAGACCATGCCGGAAGGTGTAGGATGCATCAACAACAAGTATCGGATCAACCCCATGTCATTTCCTTGCCTCATTTAACCAAATCGATCTCCTTGCTAGCCATTCTTCCATTTTTAAACTGTCGGAACATCACCTAGAAAAGATAAAAATGCCTGTAACTCACTGGCAAGTACTCTGGGCACCTATTTGACCGCACCAAAGTGTCCGAGGATATGGGAATATGGTAAACACAAGTGGTTGCACCCCATATCTCCTCTGTAGCGCCCTAGTAGGAAGAAAATGATCTCTGTAAGTCCTGTACATGCCATTTTTATATGACAATCTGCTGCAAAGTGATGAACTGACCCTAACATCCACTGTAAGTGCCCAGAACTGAAAACTGAGTGTCCCAATGGACTCAGAAAGTCCAAATCAAGTAGGAATGAATACTTATACACTTTGTGATCATCAAGATAATCATCTGTAAGCTCATTCATGCCCGGATAATAAAAAATTGGTTTGTAACTACTGATAATGATAAAAATATCACAAAACATCATATAAAACCTCTCTCTGAAGCATGGAACCATCTAATGGGCACCAAAGGACCATTAATAATCAATCTCGAACATCATTGGCCCAACTCATCCCAGATCCTGCTGTTGACTTGGTCAAATTGGGTTGACCAAGTCAAGGTTGATCAAAATAATGACCCAGGCTACAAATAACTGATGCTGCAAGTACAAATGGTTAAGATATGCTCCCTTATTTATATTGACAACAAGACTAAAGCATAAAGTGGCTTTTAACTAGCGATTATACATAAGTCTAGATCAAAGTAACCAATTACTTAAAGAAGAACCTCAAGTGTATACTCACTTATGGACGTGGTCATTTTGCTAGAAACGGGTGATGGTGAATGCAACAAGGCTAGGCTAAAGGATATGGCTTAACAACCTCAACACTGTGACCTCTCAGATAAAGGAATAAGGGAAGACCACCTACACATATGCTGGATAGAGAAACAAAAAGGGGATGGCGGTGTCTCACAAATGGGTAGAGTGATGAGACTGCTTGCAGAAAACTCTAGACAAACAACCTTTATAGCAATTTGATTTATTGTTAGCTTTATACACTTTGAGATTTAACATTGACTTCAACTTTATAAATATTTTCATTAGCCAGCCTCCAAGAGCAAGTGCCCTGAATAGCTTTGCGGGCTTCAAATAATGACTCAATATGACTTCCATTGCCTACCACCATCCATAGGTGCGATGGAGTGTGTTACCAGATGAACTAGTAGGGCTAGTGTGCGATGAACAAATGCATGGGAAATATGACCACTGTCACCTTAGTCACACCTCCAACTACTTTGGAGTGTTGTAACCTCCAAGGGGAGATCCCTTTGATGCTCTGCAAACACTAAGGATAGAAAGATTCTATGTTCTTCTAGAAGACCAAGTTAGTGACCAGTGTCGTTAATCAATGTGATCCTATGAATGAAGAAGACATACTATGTTGATATAGTGCTTGTAGAGGCAAGTGTAAATGATACCAAGTCAATGTATTCAATCGAAAGACATGCAAACTAGTGATAGATAGCATTCAATAACATTCTAGCACATATGCGATCTTTCACCAATAGTAATCAAATACTAACCCTATATCACCCAATATAAGTGCAATGGAACAAGTGCATGATCGACCAATCAATTAATGATAAAAAAGGACTGTTGTAATTAATAGCAGAATTAGTATGACAGTCCTAGCAGTATGCAACACTTGGGAGCAGCAATAGGTTAGCCCTTGAAAAGAGGTGTAATGAATGTGGTTGAAGCATTTAATGTAAACAATAACACTTTAACTCTTGACCACTTCTCCTTAGGAGTATATGACAGTATATCAGTCCCTTTATGACAGTCTAATAGGAGCAATTATGAAAGATGCATTAGATTAGTTTTATGCAACTAAAACACACCACACCAACTTCCACTTATTTATCCCAATTACTAGCAATGTATGTATGGAATAAGCACAAGTTTCAGGACTGTATGTAATGATATTACAATATAACAATATAACAATATGTTAGTCCTTTTATGGTAATTAGGGGAGCACTTAAGTAACCAAAAGAAGTGGCATGATATATAACTTATACAATTCAATGTAATCACACTACGTCGAACTTTTATCACCACTCTTAGCAATCATATGACAGTCATGAAATTTATGTCTCATATTAGCATATCAACAGTAATAAATATGATTTTCAGACCTTTAAACAGTAAACAAATTGTAATTAATGACTAACTTGTTTGTTGTCTTGATGTAGTTGATTTGGCAAGTTTAAATGACTGTCAAGTGTTGACAGTCTGCAATTTTGTTGCAGACATAGGACAACAGCTGTTTAGAGCTGCTAAAGGCTGCTTCAGGCCTGATTTTGGACAACCAATGAAGGCTGAGCTAGGGAGGAGCCTACTTGGGCTAGGCCGAGCCTCCTACAAGGGAGAAGGGAAGGGGAAAAGGAGAAGAGGAGAGAGGAGAGGAAAAAATAAGAAAGTAGGGCTGGCCGTGGTGATGAAAAGGGAGAGCGAGGGTGGTATGAGGTGAAAGAGGAGAGGGCGAGGAGATAGGAAGGGAGAGCGAAGGTTTAGGAGGGATGATAGAAAAGTTTAGGACTGTTTTAGGTCTGACTTTTAGTAGTTTTTAGGGTTTTTTAGGATTTTTTTTTTGGGTTTTTAGGGCTTCCAAAAATTTCGCCTTAGGGTTTTTAGGGATAAAGAAGGCAGGCCGAATTTGTAGGAGAGAGGGCCGAAATTTTAGGAAGGCCAAAAATTTGAAAAAAATATTTTTTGGTTTTCTAGGGTTTCCGTCAAAAAATTGCAGACCTAATTCTAACCCTAACTCTACCATGAAAATGCAATTTTTACACATGAATATGCAAGTAAAATTGATAAAAAATGATAACTTAGAGTTCTTATGGTTGATACCCTTAAACCCTAGCTCTAGAGGAAGGTGACCATCCTTCCTCTTGGAGTAATTTCTCCTTGTCTACTAAATTAGGGCTTCTTATAACAACCTCTAGGGTTCGTTACAAGAGCCTAATCCAGGGGAAAGTTGGAGATCCAAACCTAAACTTTGTGAAAACCTCCTCTAGGGAGCGTTTTCACCATGCAAAGAGGATAGAGGGCAGATAAAAGGCCCTATTTAGAAAAAATGTAGCCCTAGGGTCACCATCCAATCATTCAAGAAGTAAAAGTTTCACATACCATTCACCAAGCAAGGCTAAAAATGGACTAGATTTATTTGAGCATGTGTTTTTCCAACAATTCTAGCATCCACCAAGCATTGGCAAAGCAAGAAAAAACCAACTTTCATCCAAAAGAGCAAGAAGACATCCCTCCAAGAGGTGCGCATCACTTCATAAGGCTATCTTGGGTAAAAAAGTAACATTATGAATTTTGTCCCATAAGTTTTTTTTACAAATGAAGTGAGGGGAGTTTATTTATAGCCTCTCACACTCACTTTTAAAAAATAACTAAGCCGACATGCACTTAAAATGTCAATTTAAAAATATAAAATGTCAACTCAAAAATATAACATGAAATAATATAAAATAATCATATCTGTGGCTAACTTGGGGCATTTTCCCCATAGTTTACCCAAAAATGACTAAAATAGCAAAAAATGAGCAAATTACTCCAAGCTGAAGGATGGAGTAAGCAGGGGGGACGTCATGCCCCATCTAACCCCAACAATGCTGATAATCCCTCAATGGCTCCCCCAAAACAAGTAGTACGACCTGGATGGTAAGATGACATCATCACTGGAATTGGCCCAAGGAGAGAGGGAGTTTAGCTGAAAAGGACCAGGATAGGTGCCTGAGGTGACTTGGAGGAGAGGTAAGTGCCTTATAGCTGGAAGAAATGTCACCGAAGTAGAAAACAAGTGGGGGGTCATGTGACCCATTGACCCACCCCTAGGAGCCCCGGACATTAGGGCTACAAGCCCTATAATGAGGCAGTCGGCAATGCCACTAATCCATAGTACTCCTAAGAGAAGGACCAAAGGGTCTGGACATAACCACTTCTCAGAAAATGCTGGATAACACTCCTCATAGTCCTGAAGAAAAGAACGACCCCTCTCCTTGGGCACATATCTGAAGGTGCGCTGGTACTGGTACCACGTAACATAGTGACTACCTTGTTTCCCTGTAGAGGAAAACGACCTTACATCATACAAATGATGAGTGTTCGTCCCTTGGCCACTGACTAGCTATTATAGATATTCAATTTACTTGCCATAGTGTTTAGCAACACTACTTTTGCTGACTTAGCATCCGTTTAGAATACGACACACTTAAGTTCTGATGCTTTAGTGTCTAAAGACACTTTTGTTAGGCATACTTGGTTTCGAGGACTAAAGGATAACACTCACTGTGACTAGAATCACACATTCCAGAGCCAAGACACAAGGTAAACATGGAGTCTATCCAACACAAAGGCATAGGTGGGGGAAATCCTCGATATCACTAGATAAGGTGTAAGTTAGCACAAAACCAAGAATGAATGATGATGGATGGATGGGAAAGTGACAACATGAAGCCATGACTAGCAAAGGCCCTATGGGGGAATGACCAAGTCCATGCTACAATGAGGGCATGAACATAGAGTAAACACAAAAACTTCTTACTCGAAGTAACTGAATCACCTCTACTCTTAACAGTCAATAAGAACAACATAAAATATCGCCAATGCATGACCACCCTGTTATCACCTATTTTGTACAAATAGTTGAACTTCCGATGAGCCGCCAGTTTATCAGAACATGATTCATGTTCATCATCAGCATTCAGAAGTTCAGAGGTCAATTTCAGGGCAATTTTGCCCCTTTTGTAATAACTGCATGTTCATACCCCCATGGGGAATTTGTAAAAGTTGGTCTAAACGGGGTCCTTTTATAAAAGACTCGGCTATCCGTAGGTTTAGCCATTTGGGGGATACTCTAGAGTGTTTTTTCCTTAGGAATTATGCGCTACTCATCAGTGGCGTATAATCCCCGAGTTTTTCACTCAAACCTCCAAAGCTGGAGTATTTCCCATGGTGGTCAAAACCTAAGGTGGTTATTAGAGTCTTGTGTCTAGGATTTTTTACGGGTTAGCCACATCGATTGAGTCGTATGAACATGCACTAGGTCCCCTAGGAGTTTCGTTTGATTCCGGCAAAAATAATTTTTTCATAAAATTAGACCATTTTTTAATGGTTTAATTAAAAAATTTCAAGAAGTGATAAAAACCTCATCCGGAGGCGGAATTGGGCGTGGGGAGGCTCGTTTTGACGCTCAGAGCATCCTCTTCACCTTGGCACCTTCATTCTTCAGTTTCCGGGCAGTTACATCACCCCAGGAGCAATTTTGGCTAAAAATGCATCATTTTGGCTAAAAAATGACAAAATTCACTAAGTGACAAAAAATCAAATAAATCCAAAAGCATTAAAAAATGATTTTTTAAAGGTTGGAGTGAATTCTAATATGGTGTACGACCATATTAAAGACAAATCACATGTTATATCATATCAAAGTTAGGATATACGAATGATATGGAATGAATGACGTAAGCATGGTTTGGCCGTACGGCTAGATCTCACGAGTTGAGGATTTGTCTTTTAATTAATGGTTCGTTGAGATTGTATTAATGATTATGGTGGGCGCATCTTAAGATTGTGGCCACATCACAAGCTTGGAGCTCGAGTAACTCGCCATTCTCATGATCCTCACGTCAATCTCATTTAACCCTCACGTCATCTCCATTTAGCTTCACGTCTTAGCCTTGTTGGAATTCGTTTATTGGCTAGTGCAATCACTAATTGGCTTGGCTTTCATTAGAGTCGAGTTACTACCTACACATTACACATGGCTCTTCACTTACCAATTCGCATCCTCCTTTAGACTCACGCCATTCTACGCTGTCCTCACGTCAATCCTTGTTGTAGCTTGCTCATTCGTTGGGTGATACTTCCCATGCCTCAATGAAGTCGAGTTTTCCACCTCTTCACTCATACCAACCAACTAGTGCGAGTTGTCATCTCCAAAGCTTGGTGTTTATTGGAATTCGAACTAGATGTCTATTGTTTTGGCTCTCATTATGCCAATTCGACCTAGGGTTTTAGCTTCAAGTTTTACTATAAAGAGAGGCCCATTTGGGTTATTATCTCATGGATTTTTGATGTAAAGTTACTCTGCTATTTTGTGATTACAAGCTATTGGCTTAAGGAAATAAAGTTAGACTTTGGAGGTCCATGCGATTTGTGCAACATTGATGAATGTTTCTCTTGTGAGGTGATATTTTTCCATGCTTTCAATTTAAATGCTTATGTGATTGATCAAATAACTAGCTTTAGAAGTCTATATTCTAGAACATAAGATCTACCATTTGTGGTTTGCAATTTGGTTTATTATGCAATGTTTATCAATGAGTTATATGAATAGGATGTATTCGGTTGTACTAGCATTTATATAACCTTGGTTCTCGTAGCATACTAGTCATATTTTTGATCTCACTTTGGCATTTGAGTTGTTTGTCTTTGGATAGGTTTTTCCAGGTGTAGGGGGGTGTGAGCTCGGTTGCATCTAGCTCATCTTCACCATCACAAGTAAACTCTTAATATTTGTTGTCTTTCCAGGATTTATATAAAGTTGAATTTGTTTTTGAGAAGAAGCACAAGGGGTTTTTCTCTAAGATCCATCCACTTTTTTTTAAAAAAGTTAAAATTTGTTACCTTGGCCCTAAAAGGCTCTCTCTTCAAGCCTTATCACTTGCTCCTTGACTTCTTTTTCCCACTTGATTTGCTAGGCCTATCCTCTAATAGTTTTCTCCTACCCTATCCCCTTTTGTCTTACTCCTTTCATTCTCTCCTCCATTCTGCCCTATCTCCCATACCTTTCGTTTTTGCTCACCTTTCCTCCTCGTCCATCCTCATATCAGCCCTAAACACATCAAAACAAACAACAAAAAAAAACAGTCAGGTGTTATATGTTAGCTAGGTTTTAGTTTTTGCATTTGAAGATCTTAGTTTGTATCATTTGATTTTGTTAGAATCTAGTTAGTTTGTTAAACTAGCTAGTTTGCATTTTAAAAGTTTTAACACTCATATCTTATGACATGCTAGATTAGCTACTAGCTTTGTTGGAGTTTTGATAAGTTAATTGCATTGTTAAGGTGTTTATCATAGATCTTTTCCCAAGTTACCGTCTAGTCTCAAACTTTATCAACATGCATTGAACCCCGTATCTTGTTGTGTTGTTGGCTGCCTTTATAAACTGTGGTTGACTGTCCTAAACTTGTAGGCTGCCATACATCCTTTGTTGACTGTCCTAACTTATGTTGGCTGCCATACGAACTATTAGAGGACTGTTTTTGTGAACTTATGTTGGCTGCCATATAGCATGTTAGAGGACTGTTAGCTGCCCATCTTAAACTGTTAAAAGACTATCATAAGGACTGTTGGTTGCCACGTTAAACCTTGGTTGATTGTTGGGAAACATTGTTGACTGTCATAAGGTGCATTTACATTGGCTGCCAGTTAAGTATCAACACTTGTGACTGTCCTTAAATCTGGTAGTTGCTATGTTGAACATTGTTAGGTACTAGTTGGTGATCATTTTTCACACTTTGAGGAATCAATAGTTAGATACCTTTGCATTATAGATCTCATTGAAAAGGGTAAAAAACTTGCATTTGACTTTGAAGTACTTAGTCATTTACAAATTTAGGATCCGGTCTCTTTATTATCATAGCTAGTCTTACTTTTACTTTGTTGCTAGTTTGGATCTTGCACTTTGGAATTTGGTAGCTTGTGCTAGATCTCATTTAAAAATTCAATAAACTTGTATCTCCTCAGTTTTGTTTGATTTGTAGATCTAAGGTAATCTCCAATTTGTTTTGGTTATCTAACATCTAATGGGTATTTGAGTTGCTCATTTGTGATAGATCTTTCCTTGAGAAAGAAGAACTTTGAAAAGATTTGAAGCAAATAGAAGAGAGGAGCTTCTAGTACAAGAAGTTATTAAGAAGACAAAAGAGATGATCCAAACCAAAGGACTAGCATTTATCCTTTTGTAATAGCTCTTAGAAGCTGGTTTCAAGTATTTTCGCAAGTTACATCTCTCAAAGTCCTTCAAAGGGTTAGAAACCCAAGGCATTTGTAACAGTTTAATAAAAAGTTTCAAGTGGAGGGGGCCTCCACTTTTGGGTTTTCTTCCCCATTTGGGGAAGAGTGTTGGGTCTTGTGTTTTGGTTTAGCTTAGTTTATGTTTCCATGCTCTTAGATCAATTTCTATTTCGCTAAGTAACTTTTTTATTTATCTTCCATATTTTACTTACCCCCATGCTTTCCCGAGTAGGGTCTTGAACCTGAAAGAGATTCTTGGGTAGTTTAGAGTTATCTTTGTTTATTATTATCTTGTTTCTCTTCCAATCCTTGACCAGAGAATAGCTAACTTTGGGATCGTATCCCAAAGGCCACATAGTTTTGTGGTAGCTTCTCGCTCCCCCATCAACTTCTTGTGGACATCCAGCTAGCTGGAAGGTTTCCAGGATTGGTGGCTTCTAGTGGTTGATCTTGTTCGGAGATCAATCCCACCTAGTAGATTAAAATTTGTATGGTAGAACACTAGATTTGTTTATCTTGCAAGCTTTATTGCTAGTAGTATTTTCATCTTGTTGATCAACACTGTGGTTTAATTTTGTTTCAAGTGAAAATATACTGCTACTGCTTTTATTTGTTTTTCTTAAAATAAACCAAAGTCTCTTGAACTTGGCCAAATCCAAGTCAAGAGCACCCTCTATCGGAGGGCATTTTAGTCTTGCATCATCCCTGCATTAGGCATTTTAATTTTAGTAAGTCTCTTGAACTGTGGTCATAAGACCGAGTCAAGAGCGCTCTCTGTCGGAGAGTTGAACAAGGTTTCTTAATAATAAAATTTTCCACTCACACACCCCTAATTAATTTATCTTGGTTTGTCCTACACCCGTATGCTCTGCCAACCGGAAACGGTTGGGCTAGTACTCAGAAAGGTGTAAGACTTGGTAATTACGATCGATAAACTTAATTAAAATTTTTACCCAAAACCTCAACCAAGGCAAAATACTGTTCTTCCCACAAGAGGTGACGCCGGATTCCCACTGTCAGACTCAGGGGCGGTTTAAACATTGGACACCAATCCTTATCGAATCTGGGTGCTTCCGACAGGTCACTTAGGGTTGCCAGTATCTTTCTTGGGTAGGGTTCTACCATCTTTTGATACCTTTGGTCTTAGCCCTAATAATCAAGACAACTAAAACTTTGAAATTTACCAAGATAATTTGCACAACGATCTCACGAACAGTTACTATCAAGACTACTTTTCAGCATCTCCCAGCACTACATTTGTTATTTTTAACTCCATTACCCATTGGATAAGGCACTGGTCCTTTTGTCATTTAATTTTCATCTGTGGATGCTTCTTAATTATATCAAGTCTTTATATACTGTTTCGCAACGTGGATTGCATCTTATCTTGTGTTTTATTTTCAAGCTTTATATTGTCTCTCATTTCACAAAAAACTCCTAAACAACACCCATCCGCATCATTACACAAGAAAACAATATAAAAACAAGAGCCTTAGTGAAACTCTCTTTTAGGGACTACCCCCCTTGGCTTCGTTAGGAGTTTGCCTAAACGGAGGAGCTGGGATTCAGGTGACAGTACCTGGCTCATTGCTTGCCCCCAAGGCCACACCTCTCTCACTTGTAGTGAAGAGACAGCTTTCGAAAGATTTCCGCTGCCGGTGTGCATATTGGCGGACAACATCTTTGGCGCCGTTGCCGGGGACAAATCTTTTTGTTCCTGGACGACCTTAGTTTTTTCTGGTTTGTTTCACCTTTTGATAGATTCTCATATCTATCTGGCGACTCCACTTCACCTTTTTTACTTTGGTAGATTTTTAGTTTAATCACTCTCTGAAATTAGACTTGGATTCACCTGGCGACTCCACTGTCAGTTAACACATCAAGGTATTCAACTAGAAGAAACTCTGAAGGTTTGCTTAGTTTTATCCCTGAGCCTGAAAAGGTTTATAGGAGGAGACTGAACAAGCTTGCTTCTCGTAGAATTCTTGAAAATCTTAGATCCGAATCTATTTTAGACATCCACTCTTTGTTTCAAGAAAATCTAGAAAATCAAACAAATTTTGAAAATAATAATTGTTTCCTTTCCACAATGGGTGAGTTCTTCACTCAACTCAACTTTTCTCAGATACCAGGTCAACCTCACGATATTCCCGAAAAGGCTATTGATAAAATCACAAATTTCAATGGCACTGATGCCTCATTATCTGCTGAACAACATATCAGAAACTTCACAAAATTGTGTAGTACTCATGTCAGGGGGGCTGATAAACATGAGGATGTTTACATGACACTTTTTGCCCTATCATTGGAGGGTAAGGCAGGGACCTGGTACGACAATCTGCCTGACAACTCTTTTGCCACCATAGCGGCCTTCAAGACATCCTTCCTCAACAAGTTTGGTTGCAGAAAAGAACCTAGACATTTAGTTGCATCTCTAACTAGTATGAAGAAGACCGAGAATGAAACTATGGATGAATTTAATACTAAATTCATGGAGCTGTCCAATTCCATTCCTGAAACCTATGTGCCTCCTGCAGCTTCTTTGTTGGACTACTACATAGAAGCATTAAGTGGCAAAGTCCAATACCAAATCAGGGACAAAGAACCAGCCACCTTGCTTGATGCTCAAGCTTTGGCCGTAAAGATTGATAGGAACATGAAGTCTTCTGGAGAGTCAAACATCCAGGGATACTCTAGATCTCAACTGCTTTCAAAACCAACTGAGCATAAAGACAAGGAGCCTATGAAAGACTCTTATGAAAAGAAAATGATAGAAATATGTGAGAGAATGGAGAAAGCAGAACAGAAACATGTAAGTCAGATAAAAGAATTGCAAAACAAGATCATCAACATGGAAAGAGCACAGGTTCAACAGGTTCAACAGGTTCAACATACACAACCAGCTCCTAGAAATTTTCCTGCTAAACCTACTTGGCAAAGAAGACCTCCCAACCATGAACAAAGGCCTCCTCATCAACTAGAGGCTGCCAACATGGTTGAGCATGCCAAGCCCTTTTGTAGAGCATGCAAGGATTTCCATGAGGAATCTGGTTGCCATTATGCCTGTTTTGTTCAAGAGCATGGATATCCTGAGGGATGCGATCCTAGTACTTCATCAGACGAGCCTGTTTTTATCAACCATGTGGGAAATGATTATGAGAACCTTGATATGACTCGAACCAACCAAGGTTATCAGCAGATTGACTACATGACTCAACTTTATGGAGAGATGCCACCTAGTATCAACAACAGCCAGAGATTCAAAGGAAACACTTATCAAAAGAAACCAAAGGAAGGACCTTCTACTCAAACTGCTCCTAAGGTAACAGTTCCTCACATTGCTCAAAGAATGAACATTGAAAAGGAACCTGTTGATTTAAATTTTGATTTAAGTAATTGGTTGTCCAACACTAAAGTTCCAGTCCCAGTGCTTGAACTATGCAAACTTCCTGGTCAAAGAGAGAAACTGTTAAAACTGTTAGAGCCTCATGCTAATAATACTCCCCCTCATACTCCCAAACCTATAAATTCTAAAAAGCCCCTTGTTGTTCCTCATCCCATTGCATCTGAAAAGCAACCTCCACCTGCAAAGTACCCTACCCCTAAAAAGGTAGCTTTCGTAGAAACTAAAGAACAACCTTCAACAAGTTGTATAAATGATTATGGAGATCCCCCTATAGTCCTACATACCAGGGAAACAAGAAAAGAAGCTCACCCACCTTTCTACATATCATTGATGATAGGTGACCTTCTTCTACATAACTGTATGTTGGACTCAGGATCTGGTGCCAGCCTTATGACCAAGAAAGTCATGCAGCAACTGAACTTAAAGACCACCAGACCATATGGGAATGTTTGTGCTATGGACTCTAGACCTGTCGAAGTTGAGGGGATGATTCAGAATCAAACCGTCAGATTAGCCAAGTACCCAGACATCCATGTCACCATGGACATCCTAGTCATAGATGTGCCTGATAAGTGGGGTATGCTTTTATCTAGAAAGTGGGGTGCTTCCTTGGGTGGTTCATTACAATTAGATCTATCCTACGCAACTGTTCCTGCTTCCGAAGATACTCAAGTCAAACTACATTCAGAAAAGGAAAGGAGGTACCATGTTGAAAATCCCCACAAACCTTCAAATGAGTACATTTACAATTCAGATGACATGGGAACCCACGAGATCAATTCCACTTTCTTAGATCCAGTTCATAGGGAAATGAAAGACAAGAAAATTGATGGGCTATGGAAAATGGAATTTGATGGAGCTTTTTCTAAAGCTGGCAAGGGTGCCGGTATAGTCTTAATTTCACCTGAGGGTAAAATCTTCAATTTTGCATTTAGACTTGAGTTTGAAGCCACCAACAATGTTGCGGAGTATGAAGCACTCTTACTAGGCATAGAAATTGCTAAAGATATGAAGATCAAAATGCTTAGTATTAAGGGAGATTCTGATTTAGTGGTACAACAGATCAAGGGTAAATTTGCATGCCATTGCAAAAGGCTTAAGAGATATAGAAATGCAGTGTGGGACACCATGGAATATTTTGATGCTCTAAATATACAAGCAGTCCATAGAGAAGAAAACAGTATGGCAGATAGGTTAGCTGTTGCAGCATCTACACTCCAGCCATCAGAGGAAATGTTGAAAGGAGAGTGTACACTTGAGATTAACTATAGGCCATCTGTCCCAGACAACATGAACCATTGGCAGGTTTTCAAAGATGATGAACAAATTCTAAGGTTCATAAATAACTTAGATGAGTTTGCTAATTTCAACATTAATGAACAGGAAGAAGGCAAGCAGTATAAAGATGAAAACCAACCCATGAACCCAATTTCACGTGGTTTCACTAAGTTAGAGAACATCTTTGATAGGCATGATGGAAAGAAGAACAGCATTGACCAGATGAAGCCAGGGGATTACATTGAGGTTAACATCGGAACAGAAACAGATCCAAAAATCATAAAAATTGGAAAAGGAACATCAGAAAAAGAAAGAAATGCACTAATAAACCTTGTCAGAGAGTTTAGAGATATATTTGCCTTTACTTATGACGAATTGAAGGCCTATAGGGAAGATGTATTCCAACATACCATTCCCCTTAAACCGGAAATGCAAAATGCCAAGCCTTTTCGTTAGAAACTAAGGCAAATAAATCCTAAGTTGGCTCCTATTATCAAAAGAGAACTGGAAAAGATGTTAGCAGCAGGCATTATAGCACCCACCCGACACACTTCATGGTGCTCCAACTTAGTTGTCGTAAGAAAGAAGAATGGAAGTATCAGGATATGCATTGATTTCAGGAACCTTAACATGGCCTGCCAGAAAGACAATTATCCACTTCCCAACATGGAGACCCTCCTCCAACGGGTCACTGGATCTAATATGATGTCCATGCTTGATGGATTTTCAGGATACAACCAGGTTGTCATCAACCCAGAGGATAAACATAAAACTGCTTTTACAACTCCTTGGGGAACCTTTGAGTATCTGAGAATGCCCTTTGGCCTTACAAATGCAGGAGCCACTTTCCAAAGGGCCATGGATTATGCTTTCAAGGAATTAATAGGAAAAATCATCGAGATATACCAGGATGATTTAACTGTCTTTTCAAAGGAAAGATCCAGCCATGTTGATCACTTGAGAAAAGTTTTTGAACGATGTAGAGAATATGGTATTTCCCTAAATCCGGCAAAGTCTGTCTTAGGCATTGAAGAAGGAAAACTCTTAGGGCATATTATAAACAAGGATGGGGTCAAGATTGACCCTGAAAGAGTAGAAGCCATCAAGAAGATACCTCTTCCCAAAAATGTGAAAGGCCTTCAATCTTTCAATGGGCACATAAACTTTATCAGAAGATTTATTCCAAACCTTGCAGAGTTGATGAAACCCATGCAGCGGTTGCTTAAAAAAGATGCTAAGTTTGTGTGGACTGGCGATGGGAGGGAAGCTTTCAACACTATTAAAGATGCCATTACTAGGTCACCTGTGTTGGTTAGTCCGGATTATACCAAAGATTTCATGATTTTCTCTTTTGCTTCTAAGGATACTATAGCTGGGGTTTTGCTCCAAACGAACTTCGAAGGGTTCGAGCAACCAATTGCATTCATGAGCAGGGCTTTACAAAATTCAGAATTAAAGTACACAATAATGGAAAAACAGGCTTATGCTTTGGTCAAATCTTTGAAACATTTCAGAACATACATTGGTTACAATAAAGTTATAGGTTATGTCCCCCATGCTGCAGTAAAAGACATCCTATCCCAACAGGATTGCTTAGGAACAAGAGGCACATGGGTCTCCAAGATCCAGGAATATGACTTGGAAATAAAACCTACCAAACTTATCAAGGGACAGGGACTGGCCAAAATGTTGACCCAAAAGAATGAGGAAGCCATTGACATAAACTGCACTGATCAACCTGATTGCCCACGTATGACACCTGCCTTGCGGGAATTAGATATCCATTGGTATTCTGATGTTATATATTTCCTCTTACATATGACTTGCCCTGACCACCTTAAAGGACACAAACGAAGGGCATTAAGACTAAAAGCTGCTAGGTATTGTCTTACTCAAGAAGGCTTGGGTTGGAGAAGCCCTGATGGGGTTATCCTTAGATGTGTCCATGAACAAGATTCCAAAAAGATCTTGATTGACCTTCACTCAGGATTTTGTGGAGGACACTATGCAGCGAATACAACTGCTCACAAAATCCTTAGGGCTGGATATTATTGGCCAACCATATTTGCCGATGTGTACAAACATGTCAAGTTTTGCCAGGAATGTCAGCTATTCACAGGAAAGCCTAAATTGGCCGCCTTACCCCTCAACCCGGTTGTTGTCATTGCCCCCTTCCAGCAATGGGGCCTTGATTTTATTGGTAAATTTAAAGATAACTCTAGCAATGGATTTTGCTGGATTCTAACAGCAACTGATTACTTCACCAAGTGGGTTGAGGCTATTCCTACCAAGACAGCCACTGAGAAGGTTGTTATGAATTTTATTGAAGATAAAATCATCACTAGATTTGGTACCCCTTTGAAGATAACCACCGATAATGCCAAGGCTTTCAGTTCAACAGAAATGAATGATTTCTGTTTCAAATATGGTATTATTTTGTCTCACTCTTCCGACTATTATCCACAAGGTAATGGCCTTGCTGAATCCTCAAACAAGAACCTGATGACTATCCTTAAGAAAACTGTTGGTGACAACAAAAGATCCTGGGATAGCAAGATCAAATATGCCCTTTGGGCGGACAGAATTACAAAGAAAAACTCCACTGGAAAGTCCCCCTTTGAACTTGTTTATGGCATCACAGCAACATTACCTCTTAGCATGCAGATCCCCATCTTTAGAATGCTAACCGATTATGACTCTGAGAAGTTAGAGTTGGAAGATAGGGCCAACCAAATCATCGAGCTTGATGAAAACAGAAGAAATTCCTTGGACAAAATGTTAAGACAAAAGGAGAGTATGAAAGCCAAATTTGATAAGTCAGCCAAGCCAAGAGCCTTTCAAGAAGGTGATACTGTTCTATTATGGGACAAAAGAAGGGAGAAACCTGGGAAACATGGAAAATTCGACAGCCTTTGGAAAGGTCCCTTTATTATACGCTGCACAGTTGGAGATAATTCTTTCGGCCTCAACACTATGGAAGGAGAAATTCTGCCTCTTCCTATAAATGGGCAACATTTGAAGCCCTTTTATCGGAACAACATACAAGATGACCAAGGGGTCATCTCAGGACTTCCCTAAACTCTTATCTTTGTACTTTATGTATCATTATTTCTGTATCATAGTGTAATTTTTGTACTATTATTTCATATACATGCTGAAAAAGAAAAGATTTCCATTTCTGTATTGTGAAGTTGAAAAGAAAAAAGCAAAAAATAGTTTCATAGTTGATATTTCATTTTGGCATTATTTATCATGTACATGGGAACTAAGACACTTCTCTTTCTGTGCAGGAAATTGATATTCTGGGATTCTCGAACACCTTCTTTGACTCCTAGATCAAGCAAGTGTCCGTCCCGCAGTTGGAGCCAGATGTTATCACCTATTTTGTACAAATAGTTGAACTTCCGATGAGCCGCCAGTTTATCAGAACATGATTCATGTTCATCATCAGCATTCAGAAGTTCAGAGGTCAATTTCAGGGCAATTTTGCCCCTTTTGTAATAACTGCATGTTCATACCCCCATGGGGAATTTGTAAAAGTTGGTCTAAACGGGGGTCCTTTTATAAAAGACTCGGCTATCCGTAGGTTTAGCCATTTGGGGGATACTCTAGAGTGTTTTTTCCTTAGGAATTATGCGCTACTCATCAGTGGCGTATAATCCCCGAGTTTTTCACTCAAACCTCCAAAGCTGGAGTATTTCCCATGGTGGTCAAAACCTAAGGTGGTTATTAGAGTCTTGTGTCTAGGATTTTTTACGGGTTAGCCACATCGATTGAGTCGTATGAACATGCACTAGGTCCCCTAGGAGTTTCGTTTGATTCCGGCAAAAATAATTTTTTCATAAAATTAGACCATTTTTTAATGGTTTAATTAAAAAATTTCAAGAAGTGATAAAAACCTCATCCGGAGGCGGAATTGGGCGTGGGGAGGCTCGTTTTGACGCTCAGAGCATCCTCTTCACCTTGGCACCTTCATTCTTCAGTTTCCGGGCAGTTACATCACCCCAGGAGCAATTTTGGCTAAAAATGCATCATTTTGGCTAAAAAATGACAAAATTCACTAAGTGACAAAAAATCAAATAAATCCAAAAGCATTAAAAAATGATTTTTTAAAGGTTGGAGTGAATTCTAATATGGTGTACGACCATATTAAAGACAAATCACATGTTATATCATATCAAAGTTAGGATATACGAATGATATGGAATGAATGACGTAAGCATGGTTTGGCCGTACGGCTAGATCTCACGAGTTGAGGATTTGTCTTTTAATTAATGGTTCGTTGAGATTGTATTAATGATTATGGTGGGCGCATCTTAAGATTGTGGCCACATCACAAGCTTGGAGCTCGAGTAACTCGCCATTCTCATGATCCTCACGTCAATCTCATTTAACCCTCACGTCATCTCCATTTAGCTTCACGTCTTAGCCTTGTTGGAATTCGTTTATTGGCTAGTGCAATCACTAATTGGCTTGGCTTTCATTAGAGTCGAGTTACTACCTACACATTACACATGGCTCTTCACTTACCAATTCGCATCCTCCTTTAGACTCACGCCATTCTACGCTGTCCTCACGTCAATCCTTGTTGTAGCTTGCTCATTCGTTGGGTGATACTTCCCATGCCTCAATGAAGTCGAGTTTTCCACCTCTTCACTCATACCAACCAACTAGTGCGAGTTGTCATCTCCAAAGCTTGGTGTTTATTGGAATTCGAACTAGATGTCTATTGTTTTGGCTCTCATTATGCCAATTCGACCTAGGGTTTTAGCTTCAAGTTTTACTATAAAGAGAGGCCCATTTGGGTTATTATCTCATGGATTTTTGATGTAAAGTTACTCTGCTATTTTGTGATTACAAGCTATTGGCTTAAGGAAATAAAGTTAGACTTTGGAGGTCCATGCGATTTGTGCAACATTGATGAATGTTTCTCTTGTGAGGTGATATTTTTCCATGCTTTCAATTTAAATGCTTATGTGATTGATCAAATAACTAGCTTTAGAAGTCTATATTCTAGAACATAAGATCTACCATTTGTGGTTTGCAATTTGGTTTATTATGCAATGTTTATCAATGAGTTATATGAATAGGATGTATTCGGTTGTACTAGCATTTATATAACCTTGGTTCTCGTAGCATACTAGTCATATTTTTGATCTCACTTTGGCATTTGAGTTGTTTGTCTTTGGATAGGTTTTTCCAGGTGTAGGGGGGTGTGAGCTCGGTTGCATCTAGCTCATCTTCACCATCACAAGTAAACTCTTAATATTTGTTGTCTTTCCAGGATTTATATAAAGTTGAATTTGTTTTTGAGAAGAAGCACAAGGGGTTTTTCTCTAAGATCCATCCACTTTTTTTTAAAAAAGTTAAAATTTGTTACCTTGGCCCTAAAAGGCTCTCTCTTCAAGCCTTATCACTTGCTCCTTGACTTCTTTTTCCCACTTGATTTGCTAGGCCTATCCTCTAATAGTTTTCTCCTACCCTATCCCCTTTTGTCTTACTCCTTTCATTCTCTCCTCCATTCTGCCCTATCTCCCATACCTTTCGTTTTTGCTCACCTTTCCTCCTCGTCCATCCTCATATCAGCCCTAAACACATCAAAACAAACAACAAAAAAAAACAGTCAGGTGTTATATGTTAGCTAGGTTTTAGTTTTTGCATTTGAAGATCTTAGTTTGTATCATTTGATTTTGTTAGAATCTAGTTAGTTTGTTAAACTAGCTAGTTTGCATTTTAAAAGTTTTAACACTCATATCTTATGACATGCTAGATTAGCTACTAGCTTTGTTGGAGTTTTGATAAGTTAATTGCATTGTTAAGGTGTTTATCATAGATCTTTTCCCAAGTTACCGTCTAGTCTCAAACTTTATCAACATGCATTGAACCCCGTATCTTGTTGTGTTGTTGGCTGCCTTTATAAACTGTGGTTGACTGTCCTAAACTTGTAGGCTGCCATACATCCTTTGTTGACTGTCCTAACTTATGTTGGCTGCCATACGAACTATTAGAGGACTGTTTTTGTGAACTTATGTTGGCTGCCATATAGCATGTTAGAGGACTGTTAGCTGCCCATCTTAAACTGTTAAAAGACTATCATAAGGACTGTTGGTTGCCACGTTAAACCTTGGTTGATTGTTGGGAAACATTGTTGACTGTCATAAGGTGCATTTACATTGGCTGCCAGTTAAGTATCAACACTTGTGACTGTCCTTAAATCTGGTAGTTGCTATGTTGAACATTGTTAGGTACTAGTTGGTGATCATTTTTCACACTTTGAGGAATCAATAGTTAGATACCTTTGCATTATAGATCTCATTGAAAAGGGTAAAAAACTTGCATTTGACTTTGAAGTACTTAGTCATTTACAAATTTAGGATCCGGTCTCTTTATTATCATAGCTAGTCTTACTTTTACTTTGTTGCTAGTTTGGATCTTGCACTTTGGAATTTGGTAGCTTGTGCTAGATCTCATTTAAAAATTCAATAAACTTGTATCTCCTCAGTTTTGTTTGATTTGTAGATCTAAGGTAATCTCCAATTTGTTTTGGTTATCTAACATCTAATGGGTATTTGAGTTGCTCATTTGTGATAGATCTTTCCTTGAGAAAGAAGAACTTTGAAAAGATTTGAAGCAAATAGAAGAGAGGAGCTTCTAGTACAAGAAGTTATTAAGAAGACAAAAGAGATGATCCAAACCAAAGGACTAGCATTTATCCTTTTGTAATAGCTCTTAGAAGCTGGTTTCAAGTATTTTCGCAAGTTACATCTCTCAAAGTCCTTCAAAGGGTTAGAAACCCAAGGCATTTGTAACAGTTTAATAAAAAGTTTCAAGTGGAGGGGGCCTCCACTTTTGGGTTTTCTTCCCCATTTGGGGAAGAGTGTTGGGTCTTGTGTTTTGGTTTAGCTTAGTTTATGTTTCCATGCTCTTAGATCAATTTCTATTTCGCTAAGTAACTTTTTTATTTATCTTCCATATTTTACTTACCCCCATGCTTTCCCGAGTAGGGTCTTGAACCTGAAAGAGATTCTTGGGTAGTTTAGAGTTATCTTTGTTTATTATTATCTTGTTTCTCTTCCAATCCTTGACCAGAGAATAGCTAACTTTGGGATCGTATCCCAAAGGCCACATAGTTTTGTGGTAGCTTCTCGCTCCCCCATCAACTTCTTGTGGACATCCAGCTAGCTGGAAGGTTTCCAGGATTGGTGGCTTCTAGTGGTTGATCTTGTTCGGAGATCAATCCCACCTAGTAGATTAAAATTTGTATGGTAGAACACTAGATTTGTTTATCTTGCAAGCTTTATTGCTAGTAGTATTTTCATCTTGTTGATCAACACTGTGGTTTAATTTTGTTTCAAGTGAAAATATACTGCTACTGCTTTTATTTGTTTTTCTTAAAATAAACCAAAGTCTCTTGAACTTGGCCAAATCCAAGTCAAGAGCACCCTCTATCGGAGGGCATTTTAGTCTTGCATCATCCCTGCATTAGGCATTTTAATTTTAGTAAGTCTCTTGAACTGTGGTCATAAGACCGAGTCAAGAGCGCTCTCTGTCGGAGAGTTGAACAAGGTTTCTTAATAATAAAATTTCCACTCACACACCCCTAATTAATTTATCTTGGTTTGTCCTACACCCGTATGCTCTGCCAACCGGAAACGGTTGGGCTAGTACTCAGAAAGGTGTAAGACTTGGTAATTACGATCGATAAACTTAATTAAAATTTTTACCCTAAACCTCAACCAAGGCAAAATACTGTTCTTCCCACAAGAGGTGACGCCGGATTCCCACTGTCAGACTCAGGGGCGGTTTAAACATTGGACACCAATCCTTATCGAATCTGGGTGCTTCCGACAGGTCACTTAGGGTTGCCAGTATCTTTCTTGGGTAGGGTTCTACCATCTTTTGATACCTTTGGTCTTAGCCCTAATAATCAAGACAACTAAAACTTTGAAATTTACCAAGATAATTTGCACAACGATCTCACGAACAGTTACTATCAAGACTACTTTTCAGCATCTCCCAGCACTACATTTGTTATTTTTAACTCCATTACCCATTGGATAAGGCACTGGTCCTTTTGTCATTTAATTTTCATCTGTGGATGCTTCTTAATTATATCAAGTCTTTATATACTGTTTCGCAACGTGGATTGCATCTTATCTTGTGTTTTATTTTCAAGCTTTATATTGTCTCTCATTTCACAAAAAACTCCTAAACAACACCCATCCGCATCATTACACAAGAAAACAATATAAAAACAAGAGCCTTAGTGAAACTCTCTTTTAGGGACTACCCCCCTTGGCTTCGTTAGGAGTTTGCCTAAACGGAGGAGCTGGGATTCAGGTGACAGTACCTGGCTCATTGCTTGCCCCCAAGGCCACACCTCTCTCACTTGTAGTGAAGAGACAGCTTTCGAAAGATTTCCGCTGCCGGTGTGCATATTGGCGGACAACACACCCTACACCTAGTCAAGCTAACAAGATAAGTAAACGAGCAAAATATGAAATATCCAAGTGCACAAACCATATACTTGCTGGGTCATATACCTGTATTTGCAATCTGAACCACTGAATGACACTGGAACACTGCTGCAGTACAAACCACAGGCACTGTCATCATATCTGTTCTATATGGAAGAGAATGGCTAAGTCAGTCATCAAATCTGGGGTCATGAGGCTAAGTCCTGACATGAGACTGAAAATGTGTATGCTCTGGGTCCGCTGAAAATAGGAGTGATCATCACTGAACTGTTCATCAATTGCTGATCTCGTGCATATCATAGTAAAGGACTGGCTCAGAAATGTGCTCAAAACTGGTCTGAAATCATGGTATCCCAGGCTACTATGGATGTGATAATAGGACCTTTGTACCCTGAGTCTCTGAAGGACAGAAGTCGAAGAGTGCTATCAATGCAGACTTCTCTTCCTTCTTTCACCCTTGCTGGTACCTCTTCACTGAGTGGATAAACAACATATGCTCCATTGCCTCTCACATGAAGACAAATTGGCTAACTGTATAGCAACCATGTGCTAAATGTCTGCAACTTAGGTTCATGCCTTCCAAGAAGAGTCCATCAGTTTCAAAAATCCAACCTGTGCACACAGGCTCTGGATAGTTGATGTCTTTCTACAGAGCCAAAGATTTCCACATTGCAGTGAAGAATCTTGTCATCACCTCTCTTTCATGGGAAGGAGGCATCTTCTTTGTCACTTCAGTATCATATCATGTTTGATTACAGGTATAATAAGCCATATATCGAAGTGTATTTAAATTGCTCCATCTACCCTGCATTTTAGCCTCTATCAATGGATACAAGGTGTGTCCCTCTTGTTTGCGATTGATTTGATTCTCACAGAGTCGATATTTTCTTAAATTTCCATCAGACATAGGCTATCTGTATCTGCAAACTGGATAATCTCACAAATAGGCTTAATGAAATCAACTGCAACCTTACACCAGCCCAGAGAATGATCATGAACCAAGTTGTCCCAATTACGATTTTAGATAATGATTGCCTCCGCGATGCCCACATGCCACTGACTATGGTGTCACATAATGCTTCTTTGATCTCAAAACTTAAAAGGACGTTGCACAGTTTGATCTCAAAAGGACGTTACACAGTGTGAGGGGGAAGGGGGGCGTTAGGCAGGGGTGGTGGTGGTGTTCAAGAGTCAAGATGTTATTTGTTTATGGATTATACAGTTTAATCAAGATTAATATAACTACCTTGTTTCTTTGAATTTCAGACATGAATTTAAACACGATTACCAGCTTGGTTACTGGAGGTTTTCAAAACTTGGCAATCTGTTGTGAAACTGACTTCATAATTGTGTCACTTATTACATAGTGACTTTTAATGCAACTGTTCAATTGTCAAGTTATCTGATGGGGCTGTAAGTAGACACAGGCAACTAACTAGGTTGCTCTGAAGATACCCGTTTCCTTCTATTACCTCTTGGCAACTATTTACTCTTTACCTTTCTTGTTTTTTATTTTGATTGATGCTTAATATAAATAGCTAAATTGATGGTTAGGTGGTTGTCCATGAAGGCGTTATTAGGGAGAAGCCATCCAGCGAGGAGGAGGCACGGCTATTTATAAAAGGTCTAATAATTATGAATGATGGACTTAGTTCTTTTCTTTCATTAAACCTTCAACTATCATAACCACTGGGAAGAATTTTCTATTGGAATATTTACTCAGACAAGAATCAAGGAATGACAACTTCTGTTCAGTTTATTTTGAAAAAAAACAATTAATTTACTTTCAAAAAGAGTCTTCTGGATTTAAATCAGTGCATTACATGTTTTAAATTGACATCCATGGCATTAATTTTTCATGTTCACTAAAAGCATTTTCTCTCTTTTGGTCATTGATTATATAGGCTATTCAAGGGCCCCTGCATGCACTGTAGGATCCGTAATGGTTACAAATCTCAAGACAGGGTTGAAGAAAGGAGGATGGGACAAAGCCGAGGTAGATGGTCTGACGTAACTTTGGTGTATATTAAAAAATCAGTTTTCATAGTTATCAAATTACACTAAGCCAGTGTCCAAGTTGATCTGTCATTATCAGAATTGCATTTTGTTTCTCATTTGTCATTTGGTTGCATGTCTACTTATGTCCACATTTCAAAAGAAATTTCTTTCATCAAATTTATTCTAAAATCAATATTTGTTATTTTCGTTGTCACAGGTCTACTTCCATCCAATTCCAGACGATGTAGTAGAAAGCTTGGTCAGTTGAGTACATTTCTGAGTTCTTGATTTAAACACAATATTAGGTTATTATTGGGTAGCCATTTAAATGCCATTTCGTACTTTTATATAAAACAAAGGGGACCTTTGTTTGGAACAGATCAAGGAGGGATTAGTTTTAAAGGTAGCAGGCGGCTTGCTTGTTGAACATCCACTCACCTCTCCATTAGTTGAAGCAATGGTAAAATATTCATTTTTATTTACTAACCTTGAATATTTCATATAGATTACACAATTTCTGTCAGTTATGCTTTCTTGTGGCTGTAACTGGTAGATCCGACATTCTTAAATTTTTTCTTACATTTCAGTGAAGTTGTAGCTAACTAAGCATATGTAATTGCAGGTTGGATCCATTGACAGTATAATGGGACTACCAAAGGATCTCACGATATCTCTGATAAACGAAGTGCTTTAAGTTTGTAATCATTGTAACATACAACAATGCAATGTTGGAAATGGAGAAATTTGGGGGCATGTCAAACTTGCTCTTGGAAATAATGCACACAATATTAAGTTATCACTGGATTACAATTCAGATGCCACTTTGTTCTTCAAATCTTTTCAGTAAACAAAGGGAGACCTTTCCGTGATCAGATCAGAGCAAGAGGAGATTGCTTTCAAGGTAGCAGGTTTTTCTTTTTTGTTGAACTTCCACGAGAAAGACATTACATTCTATTAATATTACAAATTGTAAAATTAATGCAATCAATAATGGGAAAAGCGCCTATCCTTCAGTGGAATAAAACTATATCCATCAGTTCATGTTCTCCAAAGTTGCTTGGGAACCACTCCTGGGGGATGGGGAACTCATTCCTAATGTTTTCCCATTTCTTGGAACTTGGGAATTGGAGAAAAACATTCCTTTTCTGAAGGGAGTGACTTTGGAAACCTTTGGCACATTTCGGGAGCATAGATGGCAGACGTGAGCTGCTCCCTTGGGTGTTCCCTGTGTGTTCCGTGTGGTTAGGAGCGTGCAGGGGATCCTGTCTTGTCAAGGAGTGCCTTGATGTTGGTTCAATGCCATGTCAACTTTTTAGGACACAGAAAGGGCCAATGAGGCTTCAAAAATCCAAATATGGGTTTTAATAAAATAATAAAAAAAATCCCATGGCACCTGAGGCAGAGCAAAATGTGTCTAGACAAGCAAGGGCCCCATCAATAAAAGCCTTCTCCACCCTAACCTATATTCTTATTGCTTGTCGACCTAGGGTTAACACTCGCTATTCGGGGATTCCCTTTGTAGTTGGTCTATCACTAGTAGCCATGTGGGATTGATGTTTACAAAGGTTGAAGAGCAAGCTTCACATTTGACCATAAGGACCTCCCAAATTATAGGCATGTTGACTATTGTTGGTTGTTTTCTTTAGGCTTGCATATTATGTCCCTTGCTGTTTATTTTGTAGGTGATAGCTCCAATGACTTGAGCAGTTTTTGACAGTCTATTTGTGGTCTGTTACGATCGTACTAGCACCAGCGCGCCTGTAGAGGTACACTAGGGAGAAGGTGTATTTTTTTTGACAAGGAGGGGTGTTTAGCCAGCTTATTATGAGGTGGGGTTATGGCCAGACCCTTTGGTTTCTCCTCTGGAAGCACTATGGCTTAATGGCATCGCTGACTGCCTCATGAAAGGTTTTGAAACCCTGAGGTTGGTGTCCGGGGTTTCCAGGGGTGGGTCACTGGGTCACATGACCCCGACCTTGTTTTATCACTCCAGCGGTAGTTGCTTCAACACTGAGACACGCTCTTATCTTCCAAAGCACCTCCAACACCCTCCTGGCCCTCTAGTCCAGCAATGCCCTCTCTCTGGGGCCTCTTTCAAAGGATGACATCATCCTCCTTGGCAGACTATTTGCTTGCTAAATGGGGGGCGTTGAGGGATTTTCATCACCGATGGGGTTAGTTTTGGCATGACGATCCCCCATTGCACAGTCTGGCCTTCAGTTTCGTCGAATTTGGCCTTGTTTAGCCATTTTTATTCAGGTAGGGGTCAAATCTGGGGAAAATACCCAATTTACCCACTACTTTGATTATTTTTATATTATTTTAATTCTAATTTTAAGTTGACATTTTAAATATTAAATTGACTTTATTTTGTGTAAAGTGAGTGTGAGATCATATAAAAAAGATTTCCTCACTTCATTTTTAGACATCAACTTTTGGGATAAGATTATTATGTCTGCTATTTGCCCTAACTAAGGCTCTTTGAAGGAAGGCACTTCTTGATGAAGGTTATTTTGCAAGTTTGAAGCATTTCTTGGAAGTTTTTCTTTTGTTCATGCCATTGCTAAGGTGAGGCTAGAGTTGTTTGCTTAACACATGCACTTAGAGGTATCCATACTTTTTTGTTTGATGTCTCTATGTCAATTGTATGAAAGTGATGCTTGTTAGGGTTTGATGGGAGCCATTGTTGCTTCATTTTCTCTTGATTTGCATGTCATTTCCGTCATTAGTCACCATAGCATTCAAGCTTGCGCTTTAGGTCTTCAAGTCTTGCTTAAGCTAGGTTTCCTTTACGAATCTTTGAGATTGTGGAGGCAAGCTCTAGTCAGCTAAGCTTGCCAAGTACCATCTCAAGGAGAGTTTTCCTCATTGATGCCCTAGGTTTGGTGAGTAGTTGTCTTTGATAAAACCTTAGTTGTTCATCTTTATTAAACCTAATTCCTAAATACTTGTAAATATATTTTTTTGAACCTAGCTTTTTATTTTGTTAATTAATCTTTTATATTAATTTTTCTAAGTTAATTTTATGTTAACGAAACCTAAATTTCCGAGTGTTAGCTTTGTAAATATTATTTGAATAAGGCTTGTTAGTTGTAGTTGTTTTAGTGGTTAATTTTAAGTGATAGAAAACCTAAAAAATTAATCTATACCCTAGATGCAGGCTACCCTAACTCGGCCTATCCTCTTTGTGCTAAACAGAACTCTCGGCTTCCCCAAAGTCTTCCCCGCTGACCACCTTGTTCTGCCCTCTCTTCATCTGAGTTCTTGTCTGCCCCCCGCAGTCTCCTTTTTTACCTCAGGCCTGCTACTCGTTTGTTGCAGCCCACCATTTGCCCATGGCCCTCTTCTAGTTGCCTTCATCCTATCTGCCGCTCTCCCTTTCTTCTCCAACTCTTCCGCGACCTCCACAACTCACCTGCAACTCCCTTCAGCCCCGCGGCCTCTTCCTTTACCATCCCCTCTGCTGCTTGCCCGCGGATTTGCTTTCGCTTTCCTTCCCGCAGCCTGTACGTTGCTGCTCTCTCGAAAAAAAAAACTGCGGCCTTGCTGCCTGATCTACACCTCTTTGTATCCAATCCACTTCGCAACTCTCGTGCCCACTCTTTTCTCCACGGCCCCCTTTCCATCCAAGGACCAACCCGCAATCACTCCCTTCCACTGCCCGGCTTCCTCCAACTCATCCGCGGCCACTTAGCTTCCCGCGGGTCCCTTTATCTACTCGCCGCCGCTGCCCAGGCTCGAACCCATTCCTGCTCGCTCCACTCTCTACCCTTGGTCGTGGCCTTCACTTCCATTCGTGGCGCCTCCCATTAAGCCTGTAACCCTTCCGTAAGCTCCATTGTGGCCTCCTTTGTCTACCCGTGCCCTCTTCAATTTTACTGCAGGCTCCTCCCTCCAAAACCCGCGGCCTCTCCTTTCGTTTCTGACCCCGTCTCCGTCCCCTATCTCTACAGAGGCCTGCCCTATCGAGCAGCCCTCGTGTGCCCCTTTACTGCCTCCCACCTACTGAAAAACACAAACATAAAACTTAGGAAATTATTTAATAAATTTTTGAAATTTGAATTCTGGTCGAAGAGAAAGAGTTGACCTCCAATATATGTTCGTAACCATTGCACATTAAATTAGTGGTACCTATTGGCATATCATAAGTAATGTTTATATGATATTGATACATTTGATCGAATCCTACTTAACTACATGTAGTATAGGGCTTGCTTGTAACTATATGAGTAAAACTGATATATCATTACCGTAGTGAGTATATGGATTGTTCCTTGCATCATTACAATTACTCAACCCTACTCTTGCACTTCACACATCAAAGGCTGATTGTTAAAGTAAGAACTCTACATATATTGAGCTGATGCTTTTGGGTCATGTTCTTATCTCTCAGGTGGTGTTTTCATTGATCATTGTATTACATGCTTATAAATCTTTGGCATATCAAATTGATGTAATTAGCACTTTCATTAAATGATTTGGTGATTATATACTTTGTCTGACTTACACATATTTGACTTGGGATGCTCATGTTATATGCTTATATCTGATTAGTGGATGAAATTGACAATTATCATTTAATGCATGTTTGGTTATTGGTTGAGGTTTATGGGCAATATAGTCTTTTGATCCAATATTGATTATCATAGTGCATGTGAATACTTTCCTACCTTTCATTGAATGATCTAAGTAGGCTACTGATCTTTGGTGATGTTATTGGTAATTTTGCATTGAACTAGGCATTGTAGGATAAAGGGCAATACATTTGACTCCATTAGGCATCGGTCTAACTACAAGATTGCGTAGAGAATATTGTTCTGTGGTTGTCTTAGTGTTCTACAGGATTCCATAAGGGTATTTCTCCTTGGAGGTTTCGACTTCTGAAGAAGTTAGAACGGTGACCGAGGTGACATTGGGTCATTGATCTTATTTTTGCTTACTGGGAATTAGCCCTGCTAATTTGCCCAATAACATTTTTGGCCCCGTTGCCGGGGACGTTTTGAAAATCAAAGTGGTTCATCCGGAGTCATTGACATCCTTGGCTAAACGACATTTGGTAAGAACTCAAAGGTGAGTTCTTTTTATTTATTTATTTGAAAATATCTATAAAGGACTAACCCCGCAGGTCTTATTTGGCGACTCCACACATTAAAAACGACTCCACTTATCAAGAAGCAATTCGAAACATTCACCATTATCTCAGTTACGCATTTGTTTAGTGCTTTCGGTGAGATTTGTTTAAGTCTAACTTAGCAGGTCTCTCCTGGCGACTTCGACTGAAGAAAATATAAAGGAAGTACTTTGCAAAATTGAGAATCAAGAGATATGGCGACCCTTGATCCGTTCGACTTCTCAAGTATTTCGGGATATCCAAATAGGTTCAACAAACACCGCTACTTGAAGTCTATCCCGATGTTCCACAAGGAAAAAGATACACCTACAACACATGTCACAAAATTTAAAGAAGTTTTGACAACTTGGGATATCACAGATGAGGACACTATCATACAACTGTTCGTAATGTCTTTCGAGCTAGGAGGTGATCAAGATATGGATGCTTGGTATGAAGGGCTCCCTACCAAGGGGATATCTTCCTTCCTCCAACTGGTTGAAGTATTCAACAATCAACGGGGCCCCAATGCTAAAGAAGAAATCAATGAAGATCAATTCTCAGAAGATTTACAAGAAGATCAAGATGAAGTGATTCCTGAAGATGAAGAAACTGAAGAAGGTACAGAAATGGTGAGTGCTCCATATCCTCAAATTACGGTTTCTTATGATATGTTGGCTCTCTTGGAAGAAAGCTATAGGTATGCGGAAAACGATGATTATTGGAAGTTCATTGGTCCACCGATGTACAATTCCTCGAGGCCTTGTAGCATTATGATAGACTGTTCCCTGAGCATATATATAGGTGAAGAAGCTTACTCTGCCTTCGATGAAGAATGGATCAATCCCTTTTCTTTGCTAAAAGGTGTAGTGGTGCAAGATGTGGTCCCTGTTGACAATACTCTTGTGCAAAGCTTCATCAGTATCTCTCAACTCACGATAAACCTCAATCAACTACATTCTACAAGAGGTATTCAACTCTTTCTATCCAATATCGGTAAGTGGCCAACAATGTTTTCCAATCAAGACAATACAGGGATGAGGATAGGTATGATTTCATTTTCACATCATAACGATTTATGTTTATCTTTTCATTTGAAATGTGAAGGTTTGAATTATGTAGTTGACGGTTTTAAAATGATAAAGATCGTTAGGCATACTAACACGATAATTATAAAGACTAACAATATGCATGTATTTCCAAGGGATTGTCCAAATAGGCTACAACTAATACGTGAAGATTCTCAAGGCCCACCTTCACAAGTGCTTTCTCTAATGGACAACCAAGCAATTTTAAAGCAAATTTTTTCTTCAACGCTAATATATCAGTCAGATGGTCCATACATTAGTCCGATGAAATCTTGGATAAATGGGGCTTGTCAAAGAGATTTTTCACCATGGCAACAGTGTTTCAGCCCTCAGATCTCGGTAGCCAGCTAATCCTCATCTAGTATCATGGCAGAGATCTTCATACGTGTTTGCTTAATGATCGATCAGGTGTTATCTTGGATTCTATCCAAAGACAAAGGTAAGGCAAGAGGTATGAATTGCTTACTCAAATGGTTACATTGGTGGTATGATTTTACTTAGTCCTTTTTGCTTCTCATGTTAGTGTTAGGTAGGTAGGTTAGGGATATACTATTATATATGCACTGCATTTGACATTCTTCATGTTGTCATAGGTTAGTAGTTTGTTTTGCATTTATTCGATGAACAAGGCAGGATGAAAGTGTCTGCCTCTGGGTATTTTTGATGTCCTCGGTCATTTGTTGTGTGTGTAGGTCTACAGGTACTCAGATGATTCTTGGATTCTCGAGCACCCGCAGGAGGATTACTCATCCCGTAGTTGGAGCCAATGTTACGATCATACCAGCACCAACGCGCCTGTAGAGGTACCCCAGGGAGGGGGTGTCATTTTTCTGACCAGGAGGGGTGTTTAGCTAGCTTATTCTGAGGTGGGGTTATGGCCAGACCCTTTGGTTTCTCCTCTGGAAGCACCATGGCTTAATGGCATCGCTGACTGCCTCATGAAAGGGTTTGAAACCCTGAGGTTGGTGTCCGGGGTTTCTAGGGGTGGGTCACTGGGTCACATGACCTCGACCTTCTTTTATCACTCCAACGACAGTTGCTTCAGCACTGAGACACGCTCTTAGCTTCCAGAGTGTAAATCTTTGATATAGAGATCACTACTCCCTCTGTATCAGTCTGAGACCCCAAGTGATATGAATCTCTATGTCAGTACGTACTCATAAAACATAGATCCAAATAACTAGGCCTGCATCTACCAATTAACACATAAAACAATCATATAGACAACAAATGTACCCTGGAACCCTTTCGGGAGAAACTAGCTAACTATGGGGCTATCTTCTCAATCTCGAGCCCAGAGCATATAGAAGAATAAAGAAGCAGTACAATACAGAGTTACCTCAACTGGTAGCTCAATCCCTCTGACTAGGGAAAACCCTAATTTGCATGCATCCAGCTGATGCATGCACTGATGGAATGTGCCCTAACTGCTAATCTGGATCTGAGTGCTCTGATGAAGTGTCTGACTAATCTGCTCCTCCAGAAGACTTCCCACTGATGAAATCGGCCCTCTTTGCATGCACATGTGCGACCTCCTCCTCTAGATGTAATCAGCTCGTATAGCTCTGGATCTCAGTCAATCTGAGCTCCGATCGTCCTTAACCTTCCTGGAAAAATTAGGCAAGGCTATCCTGGAAGTCTCGGACTCCAAATCTGACAATTCGACACACAATGAGCTTCTCCTCCTCAGGAAAATGTCCTCCTCCACTGCAAACTCAGCCTCCTCCACTGCAAACTCAGCCTCCTCCAATCTCCACAGTGATCTCACTGTTGATCTCTCTCAGCGCACAAAAACAAGTATCTATCCTCTCTGGAATTGAAGGTCACTGATCTAGCTTAGATCTGACCTTCCTAGCTCCTGCAACAACTCCTCCCTATCTCAGAAAGTCACCCCACATGGACAGATTCGCCCTCCTCACTCTTGCAGTATCTCTCTTCACAATGCAACTGATTAACCCCATCTGGGGATCCCCTGCCTCTATAAATAATCTCACCGATGAATTAGGTTTGCCAAAACTGTAATTCCCAGTGCATGCAAAACTCACTTTTGCATGCATTCACTGAATGCTGGCAGGTCATGCAAAACTCATGCATGCATAGGTCAATCTCCCCTGAAGCTCCGCATGCAACCCCTGTTGGGCTCATGCCACTGAGTAGAGTGGATCTCACTCTCTACTCCATCCTGATGCCTATGGTACTAATGTCCCTCCATGCAAGGCATCTAAGTCATGGAGGACATCCCGAAGTTACCATAATCTAACAGAGAGCACCTCCAACACCCTCCTGGCCCTCAAGTCCAACAACGCTCTCTCTCTAGGGCCTCCTTCAGAAGATGACATCCTCCTCCTTAGCAGACTGTTTGCTTGCTAAATGGGGGGCGTTGAGAGATTTTCATCACTGATGGGGTTAGTTGGGGCATGACGATCTCTCCTTGCACAGTCTGGCCTTCAGTTTCGTCGAATTTGGCTTTGTTTAGCCATTTTTACTCAAGTAGGGGTCAAATCTGGGGAAAATACCCAATTTACCCACTACTTTGATTATTTTTATATTATTTTAATTCTAATTTTAAGTTGACATTTTTAATATTAAATTGACCTTATTTTGTGCAAAGTGAGTGCCATCATATAAAAAAGATCTCCTCACTTCATTTTTAGACATCGACTTTTGAGATAAGATCATTATGTTTGCTATTTGCTCTAACTAGGGCTCTTTGAAGGAAGGCACTCTTTGATGAAGGTTATTTTGCAAGTTTGAAGCATTTCTTGGAAGTTTTTCTTTTGTTCATGCCATTGCTAAGGTGAGGCTAGAGTTGCTTGCTTAACTCATGCACTTAGAGGTATCCATACTTTTATGTTTGATGGCTCTATGTCAATTGTATGAAAGTGATGCTTGTTAGGGTTTGATGGGAGCCATTGTTGCTTCATTTTCTCTTGATTTGCATGCCATTTTCGTCATTGGTCACCATAGCATTCAAGCTTGAGCTTTAGGTATTCAAGTATTGCTTAAGCTAGGTTTTCTCTACGAATCTTTGAGATTGTGGAGGCAAGCTCTAGTAAGCCAAGCTTGCCAAGTACCATCTCAAGGAGATTTTTTATCATTGATTCCCTAGGTTTGGTGAGTAGTTGTCCTTGATAAAACCCTAGTTGTTCATCTTTATTAAACCTAATTTCTGAGTACTTGTAAATATTTTTTTTTTTAACCTAGCTTTTTATTTTGTTAATTAATATTTTATATTAATTTTTCTGAGTTAATTTTATGTTAACGAAACCTAAATTTCCAAGTGTTAGCTTTGTAAATATTATTTGAATAAGGCTTGTTAGTTGCAATTGTTTTAGTGGTTAATTTTAAGTGATAGAAAACCTAAAAAATTAATCTATACCCTAGCTGCAGGCTACCCTAACTCGACCTATCCTCTTTGTGCTAAACAGAACTCTCGGCTTCCCCAAAGTCTTCCCCGCTGACCACCTTGTTCTTCCTTATCTTCATCCGAGTTCTTGTCTGCCCTCCATAGTCGCCTTTTTTACCTCGGCCTGCTACTCGTTTGTTGTAGCCCACGATTTGCCCGCGGCCCTCTTCCAGCTGCCCTCATCCTATTCGCCACTCTCCCTTTCTTCTCCAGCTCTTCCGTGGCCTCCACAACTCACCCGCAGCTCCCTTCAGCCCCATGACATCTTCCGTTACCATCCCCTTTGCTGCTTCCCCGCTAATTTTCTTTTGCTTTCCTTCCCGCAGTTTGTATGTTGCTGCTCTCTTGAAAAAAAACCATGGCCTTGCTGCTCGATCTACACCTCGCAGTGTCCAATCCACTCCGCAACTCCCGCGCCCACTCTTTTCTCCGCGGCCCAACCCGCAGTCACTCCCTTCCATTTCCCGACTTCCTCCAACTCATTCGCAACCACTTCGCTTCCCACGACTCCCTTTATCTACTCGCCGCTGCTGCCCTAGCTCGAACCCATTCCTGTTCGCTCCACTCTCTACCCTCGGTCGTGGCCTTCACTTCCATTCGCGATGCCTCCCATCAAGCCCGTAACCCTTCCGTAAGCTCCATTGCGGCCTCCTCTGTCTACCAGTGCCCTCTTCCATTTTACGGCAGGCTCCTCCCTCCAAAACCCGCGGCCTCTCCTTTCGTTTCCAACCCCGTCTCCATCCCCTATCTCTACACAGGCTTGCCCTATCGGGCAACCCTCGTGTGCCCCTTTACTGCCTCCCGCCTGTTGAAAAACACAAACATAAAACTTAGGAAATTATTTAATAAATTTTTGAAATTTGAATTCTGGCCATGCTGATGCTTTTGGGTCATGTTCTGATCTCTTTGGTGGTGTTTTTCATTGATCATTGTATTACATGCTTACAAATCTTTGGCATATCTAATTGATGTAATTAACACTTTCATTAAATGATTTGGTGATCATATACTTTGTCTGAGTTACACATATTTGACTTGGGATGCTCATGTTATATGCTTATATCTGACTAGTGGATGAAATTGACAATTATCATTTAATGCATGTTTGGTTATTGGTTGAGGTTTATGGGCAATATAGCCTTTTGATCCAATATTGATTATCATAGTGCATGTGAATACTTTCCTACCTTTCATTAAATGATCTAAGTAGGCTACTGATCTTTGGTGATGTTATTGGTAATTTTGCACTGAACTAGGCATTGTAGGATAAAGGGAAATACATTTGACTCCATTAGGCACTGGTCTAACTACAAGATTGCGTAGAGAATATTGTTCTGTGGTTGTCTTAGTGTTCTACAGGATTCCATAAGGGTACTTCTCCCTGGAGTTTTCGACTTCCGAAGAAGTTAGAACAGTGACTGAGTTGACATTGGGTCACTGATATTATTTTTGCTTACTGGGAATTAGCCTTGCGAATTTTCCCGGTAACATGGTCCAAGTATGGTAGGGAGTGGGGCCTTCCATAGGTTGCATGGGATGTTTTCACTATGCCCAAGAATGGGAGGGGCTTGGTTTGATTGATGTTGCCACTCATTATAGCATTTTGGCAACCAAGTGGGTGGTGCAGTGTCTTGAGGGTTCAACTCCTCGGCAGATCTTATTTCAATGTCGATTGCTTACATCATAGCGTTCAGGTAGAGTCCATGGGATCTTTGGACCATGCTATATCATTTGGTTCCCTTACCTTTTTCAAGTATCGAGCTTCCTCTTTTTTGAAAGCATTTGGGAAGCTTGGAAAGGGGTTGCAGGTTTGGTCCGTTGGCAGTGTGAGGGCAATAGGGTAGGTTGAGACTTATCAATTTGTTGACCTAATTGGAGTTGGAGGGTTCAAGGTTCTTGTGTGGTGGTGTTAGAATTTTGATACTTCCAAGATGGTTATGTTAGATCTCAAACAATTTATATATTATCTCAATAACCATAAACAATAGGATCACTGAAAGATAGACAAGCACAACATAACAAGAGAACACAGATTTACCTTGGGAAAACCCTCTCACGGGAAAAACCCAACAAAACTTCTTCAATATAGATTCGTCAAAAAGTACAATGTCAATCTCGTACAATAACCCGAGAATAAGATAAAATAAAACCTCAAGAAAATATGTCTTCAATGTAGCCACTCTTTCTCCCAAGCGAACTTGTCCTTCTGCCTCTACTCATGCGAACTTGCTTGAGTGAGATGATGCCCCAAATGAGCTAGGCACCACTCTATTTATACTAGTAAAAAATTGGCCTTTTTACTTAACTGGGCCAACCTGACTTTCCCTAACTGGGCCGACTTGACTGAGGCAATTTTGCCTATTGTTTGGGGCAATTTACCCACAAACTTCTTTTGAGTGGACTTGTCTATTTTGAATTATTCTTTTAGGGTTTTACATGATCAATTACAATATGAATATTTTCCGAAGTACAATAAGAATACAATAAGAATATCTTTCGAAGCTACATTCTTCAACATGGTGTTCAAGATTGATCATGAAGGACATCTTTTTTGGGGTAATTTGTGCGGATTCGACCTCTTGTTCTTGGAAGGAATGGCATGCCCTTGCTCAAGAGTATGGCCTCCTCGCCCTTGATCATCTGCCAATTATGGAGTTGCGTTGGCTTATTCTAGAGACTAATTTATTTAAAATGAGCATTCAAATACTTAGGTCGTTTTGGAGGGATTGGAGTTGGTCTTTCGCCGTCTTCGTATGTAGTATGATTCTCGTTGTTTGTATTTCATGCTTAATCATAGACATCTGTTATTCCTTGTTCCCAATGCTTGATAGTTTTCCATGGATTCAGAGAATGGATCGATTTGTTGCCTAAACAATGCTTGGTCGATTTGGATTTCCTATATATATGGGAGTTTTTGCATGGCTAATGACATATTAGGGGGTTTCTCGAAGGCCACGTTGGCCAAGAGTGGACTCTTTGATGGCCTTTGTTCAATTTGTCAATGTTCAAAGATAGTTAAGTGTTAAATTTTGGTTAGGGTTAGGATTTGATGCAGAATAATAAAAATCAATGTACTTTAATGCAAAATTACATTTACATTTAACAAACTGATACTGAAACGAAATAGTACAACAGTAAATAGAACTAAAACATATTTTCATCTCTTTCAACTCTTCATCTTTAACTCTACCAAATGGTCACTGTGTTAAAGTAATCTTCAGTAACATCTAATCACTAATAACTTGTTTAATTAACAATAAGTGAGGATACTTGCCTAGGTGTGGAACCCTTCCTTTTATGTACAAAAAAATTTACTTTCAGAAAAGGACTATGCCTCTCAGAGGCCAATCAATCACTAGGAACCAACTGATCCTAACTTAGAGGGTAAGTACAAACCAGAAAGTGAGATGAGAGGGTTGTAAATTAGTCAAAGACAATAAAAAAATACAGTTACAATCTTAATCATAGCAGAAGTCAACAAGGTCACAAATATGATCTCAACAGGATCTCCGCACAAGAGAAGTGACCACAAGTAACTCTCAACATACCAGATCTAATCACAGAGGATCAAGGTCAAATACAAACAAATAGATCTATCAACAAACAAGACTTAGCATAAGCAATCTGAACCAAGGTATGTTTTACCAATTAGATCTGGGCAACAAATAAGACTCAACATCAACAAATAATTTGAGAACTCAAATCAAGCTTTGCATACAACCTGAAAATCACTCAGATAAATAGTCAACAGGCAGAATAAAGTCAAGGAGGCTCACGACCTACTCAAATGTGCCAACAACATACCCTAGGACCTCACGACCTTCAGATCGAGGGTCACAACCTCCCCAAACAATAGATCAGACTTCAAATCAAGTATGCAACAGTAGATCGGACTCCAAGTAGGGTTTAAGCAACATATCGAGTATCACAGGGCAGCAGATTGTAGTCCTCAAAAACAGATCAAACCCTTAACTAGCAGATTATGTCTAAACACATGTAAATCAACAGATAGAACTTCCACAAAATCATAGGTGAGCACGGCTAGGTTAACAAGTGTCATGACCTCCTTCAATTAGGTTACCAGTTAGCAAAAAAAAGGATCATGTTATAGATCAAACCTTGGATGCTCACTAACATAAAAAAAAAAAAAAAAAATAGATCCGAAATTGTTCAACAGGTGGGCGGCCTCCAGACTTGAGTGAACAACAGGGATACCTTTGACGTCAAGCAAAGGAAGGAGCAGAGCTCAGATGAAGGTGATTAAAATGCCAAAAAGAAGACTTCAATATATAGTGTCTTAGGGTCTTCTAGAAGGATCAAATAAATAAAACTTTTATTTAAACTTAGGGTTCGATTAAACAAGAAAAGTACCAACAAATTAAAAAATAAAAAAAATAAACAAGGGTCATATAAATAAGTGAGGGTACAAAGACCCATCAGAATGGTGCCATAAAAAAACAAAAGTGGGTACCAATTATATTAAGTTCAATAAAGTGACATTATATTTAGAATAACATTAGGTGGGTACTAGGACCAACACATGGTCCAACATAAGATATGAATGGGTACATAACCCATAAACCCTAGGACCAAGGGTAAACCACAAAGTGGACAAAAAACCATAGTACCCATAGGATCAAAAGACATGAAGATGGTATAAATAAAAAAATAACTCAAGGTGGGTAAATCACCCTATTAACCGCAAGTCAAAGACAAGGTACCACAAGACCAATAATTAACAGGGTGTAAGGACCAAAAGTAAATCAACCAAGGTGGAGAAGGTACAACCAATCATCTCTCTCTCAAATGTACAAATGTTCCATATAACCTGAAAGTTCATCATCACTATATAAGGAAGGGTCCACACAGATGATGTGATCATGTGGTCCTCTAAACTGCTCCTAAGGTCAAATGTTATTGGCTCCATCAAGGGGTGGCCAGTCCCTTGAGAAGACCATCTAACTCAACCATCTCGAAGACCTAGGAGAAGAGGACATCACACATCGTTATCTTGGTAACTGACCAAAAACCTCCATTCTCAAGGAATAGCTCTCAGCCCCAAGCTGAGCTTTAAGTCCTAGACTGAAACCACCTGTAGGACCTACTTGGTCCTCGTGACCAAGAATCTTCCTGGTCCTAGACCAGGATGTCTCTGTCTCAACCTGTAGGATCTACTTGGTCCTCGTGACCAAGAAATTGTTTGGTCCCAGACCAGAATACCCTAAAGACAAATAGGGGCCCTAGCCACATGTTAGGGACTTTTCCATGGCATCGACTTGCTTGGTCCCCGACCAAGAACCCTAGGAGACAATTGGGGCCCTAGGGTACATTCTAGGGTCTTACTCTTTACTTTGCCCAGTAAACTTGACCAAGAGCCCTAGTTAACTAACTAGGGTACCATCCTCTATGAGAATGGGTCTCGCAACTGCACTAACTTTAACATTAAGTACATGTTTCTTGAGAATAAGTGCTTAGGGTTGCTTTAGGGCATGATTTGCTAGTGGTTTTCCTTATTTGGTGATTGTTGCTTTTATGTTCACCTTGTGTTTGTAGGGCTTTGGCATTGTTTGAGGATATTTGCTTTATTTATTCTTTGGAAAATTATTGTTATGATCCAATTAAATATAATAAAAGTGTTGGTAAGAGAATGTGCCACTATGAGGGGGAAAAATCCTTGACCACGTCGACATGTATTCTCCTTCTCCACTTGAATGTACTTCGACATGTATTCTCCTTGACCTTTACAATGAATGGACCTACATATAAATATAATCTAAGGGGTATCTATTTGAATAGTTATGACCTTTGAGTCATACCTATTATTATTGCCTTTATTCTTTATCCTTTACTAATGTATTATCATGTTATACTTATTTGTTCTACCTTATTAACATTACCACCCTCTTTAATACAATCCATCTTTGAAGCGTGATAAGATTATTAGCATGTAATGCGCTATGACTTAGGGCTTAACATGTCTTTCCCCTTCCAACAAGTGTTGCCCGCTATGCTTGATTAGTTGTGGATACTTTCGTATGAAGAACTCATCTTCCCAAGTTGCATCTTCTATTGGCAAGTTTGTCCATTTGATGAGGTACTCAGTGATTACTCGATTTTGTAGTTTCTTGATCCTCTTTTCCATGATTATATTTGGTTATAGAATGATTTTTCCCTCTTCATTCAACTATGGAAAGATAGTCTAAATGGGGTCCCCATTACCTTATTTAAGCAAGAAACATGGAAGACTAGATGTACATGTGAAGGAGGCAAATCCAATTTGTAGTCCATATTGTCAATTCTTTGCAACACCTTATAGGGACCATAGTACTTGGGTGCCAATTTATTGCCCTTCTTTTGTTGATTGAGGGACATTTGTTTTTACTGTTTATTGTTGCACCCTAAAACAAACCCAATCCCCCACTGCAAAGTTCCTTTCACTACGATGTTGATTTGCTCGTTGCTTCATTCTATTTTGTGCCATAGCGAAGTTATCCTTCAATAATTAGAGAACAACTTGTGGGTGCTCTATGTTATCCTCCTCTACTTAAACCCTAGATTTCCTCTCAAGAGTGATGTGATGGATGAAGGTTGATATCCATAAAGTGCCATAAACAAAGACATTTTTGATGAAGTATGGAAGCAATTGTTGTACCACCATTTTGACAAGGGTAACGATTTGAGCCATTGTGTCTGCTTATCAAATGCAAAGTAATGAAGATATTCTTTTAGAAATTTATTCACAATCTCAGTTTGCTCATTAGATTGAGAGTGGTAAGAGGATTTGTGAGATAATAGAGTACCCAAATAGGAAAATAAGAGTTACTCCACAAATTATCAGTGAAAATTGGATCTCTATCACTTCCAATAATCTTGGAGTTTCCATGTAGCTTTTGAATTGCTTCCATGAATGTTGCAACCACTGTACTTGTTTTTGAAAGGATGAGAGAGAGAGAGAGAGAGAGAGAGAGAGAGAGAGAGAGAGAGAGCAAAATGGGCATACTTTTGTGAGTTGACCACCACCACCATAATGCCATTCTTTCCTTTCAACTTTGATAGACTTATGATAAAATCCATTGAGACCTCTTCTTGATTTTGACTTGTATGGCTAGCGGTTCTAAAAGACTTGAGATCTTTGAAAGATAAGGGCCCTCCCTTCTTGCATTAAAACTTCACCAATGCCATTCCTTGAGGATAATGACATTCTTTCCTTTTGACTTTGATAGACTTGTGATAAAATCCATTAAGACCTCTTCTTGATCTTGACTTGTATGGCTAGCGGTTCTAAAAGACTCAGGGTCTTTCAAAAGTTAAGGGCCCTCCCTTCTTGCATTAAAACTTCACCAATGCCATTCCTTGAGGCATGACACTCCATAATGAAGGTTTAGTGAAGTTAGGCGTGGTGAGGACAAGGGTGTTAGAGATAGTGGCATCTCGGGATGTCCTCCATGATTCAGATGCTTTGCATGGAGGTACATCAACAATATAGGCATCAGTATAGAGTAGAGGGTGAGATGCACTCTACTCAGTGGCATGAATCCATTGGCGGATGCATGCGAACCTTCCGAGGTGTTTTGCCTCATGCATGCATGAGATTTGCATGTACAGTTTTTAATTAAAAGATGCATGCAACAATGACTTTTTGCATGCACAACTATCAGGTTTTTGGTAAACCTAATTGATCAGTGAGATGATATAAGGAGGAAGGAGGTCCCTGGATGAGGTTACTCAGTTGGCTTGTCAGAGAGAGATCAGTCAGAGTGAGGAGAGTGCATTGTGCATGTAGAGGGCGACTTTCTGAAAGAGAGAGGAGCTTTCGTAGTAGGGAGAGTGAGGTGGTCTGAGCTGGATCAAACATCACTTGATCAGAGGCACTTGGTACCTAGTTACTGAGGACAAAGAGAGTTCATTAGTGTGGTTTCTTCAAAGATTGAGGAGGGCGACTTCCAGAGGGAGAGAGGGGCACATTACCATAGGAGAGAGGAGCTCATTCTGGATCCGATTCACTGATTGAGCAACTGAGACTTTCAGAGTATCCTCGCCTCAGTGTTTGAGGAAGGACTATGACGATCAGAGCTCAAATCTGTTGAGATTTGATTCCGTACGAATATCTGACATCTTGAGGGAGGGCGCACTTTTCCATGCAGAGGAGGGGCACATTCATCAAATCTAGCAGTTGGCCTTCTTCTTTGGTTGAGTAGATCAGAGCAGTGCTGTGAGAGAGGCAGCATCGACAGATAGTTACCTGCAAACAGATCCAGATCCAGTTGATAGTTAGGGCACATTTTCTCTATGCATGCATCAGCTTGTTGCATGCAGATCTAGGGTTTGACCCTGTTAGGTTTGGTTGTTCCTTCTGAGGTATCTTGTATGCACTTATATTCTACTTACTTTGATCTGGGCTCGAGATAGAAGAAAGGCCCAGAGATAGATGGTTTTCCTCGTTTGTGGTTTCCAAGGTACATCCCGAGTTGTGTGATTGTTGTGCTTTATTGTTGAAGTATTAAGAGAACTGTTGTGTTTGTATCTTAGGTCATTATTGCATTTTTTATTTATAGAGACTCAAACCGCTTGAGTTCTGAAGGCATCCAAAGGGAGTAGTGATCTCTGGATAAATTAACAAAGGGTTCTACACATATCCTCCTTAAGTTTCTCAAAAGATTTGGTTGCTTCTCGAGTCCAAGAAATTGCATCATTTTTCAATAATATTGTTAGAGGTGTTGTTATTTGACTATAGTTCTTGACAAATATGCGGTAATAGCTCTCCAATCCTAAGAATCCTTGAATATTCTTCAAGGTTTTGGGAATTTCCCATTCCATCATAGTTTTAATTTTATTAGGGTCCACTTCAATGCCTTTATGAGATATAACATGACCCAAATATTCTACTTCTTGAACACTAAGGGCACACTTGGAAAGCTTTGCATATAATTGTTGCACCTCCAAAAGCACCTCCAAAAGTTTTAGGATCATGTCAACATGTTGTACATGTTCTTTCCAAGACTTGCTATAGATTTGAATATCATAAAAAAATACTAACACAAATTTTCTAAGGGCTTGAAAATAGAATTCATCAAGATGTGAAATGTGGAACGTGCGTTAGTAATGCCAAATGACATCACCAAAAACTCATAATGAACTTCATGTGTTCTAAACGTTGTTTTGAGGATGTTTCTTCCCTCATTTTAATTTGATGATATCCTAAATGAAGATACAACTTAATAAAGAAAATTGTTCCCCTGTAATTCATTTAGCAATTCATCAATGACATGAATATGAAACTTATCTTTAATGGCAATCTTGTTGAGAACTCTATAATCAAGACACATATGCCATGAACAATCCTTTTGTAAACCATCATCACTTGTGAAGAGAAAACACTTTGGTTGAGTCAAATGATGCTTGTGTCTAACATATCTTGAACCATACACTGTCTCATTCTTTTGGGCATATGGGTATTTGTACGATCTTATGTTAGGAGAAAGGTTGCTCGATTGTAAGTGAATAACATGATCATGCTCTCAAGCAAGTGGAAGTCGTTTAGGCATCTCTTCAAATACTTTGGAATGCTTGTCGAAACTCTTTTTAGATATAAGGGAATAGAGGCTTTAGATGTTTGAATCTCTTTTGAGCACAATTTTGCAATTACACCATGGTGTCCATTTTTTAACATTTTTGTCTTGTTGTTAGAACTGATCACTTTAGATGGTTTTCCTTGGATACCTCAAAGTTCAATTTTTTTGCCTTCCGAGGAAAATCTCATGAAATGTTCCTTCGAAAGACACTAATTACAATGAATGTAACCACTAGATCCCTAAGTCCACATCTGCACCATCTATTTGGATTGCAACCATTGGGCTATCCAAGAAAGAATACCCCCATAGTGAGCTTAATACTATGACATTTCCCTCAACAATTTATGGTACCTCCATTTGCAAGCATTATTTGAAACTTTGGTGTTGGATATATAAAGCAATTAAGTGATTTGACCAATTTGCAGTGAATGAAGTTACAGGTAATATTAGAATCAATCAACACTTTTTAATTATTATTATATATGCCCTTCTATCTTGAGAGTTTGAGAAGTGCTAATGCCAACCAAAGCATAACAAGATATGGTTGGAGTACACTCTTTTAATTCTTGAGATGATTCCAATTCTTGTTCTTCTTCTGCTTCACAATCTATGTGGAATAATTTATTCTCAATGCATACATGCTCATTATTGTATTTACTATCACAATTGAAACATAGTCCCTTATCTCTTCTTCCCTCCATTTGTTGATGTGTCAATGTTATAGGTTGATTGGGGTTAGGGGTGCAAACAATGCCCTCTCTATAGGAGTTAGTGACAACCCTTCTAATAGTCACGTTTTTACTTTAGGCTAACGACTAGATTGATAACCAAGACCATATTTAGTTGTCGTCCAGCACAATGGCCGAGGCCATAGTCGGTGTTTGGACAACGACTAAATTGGTAACCAAGACTATTTATCCATTGTATGGATAGCAATCTCCGTTTGGACATATGACTAGATTGATAACCAACACCATATTTCGTTGTTGTCCACCACAACTACATAAGCTAACGACTAGATTGACAACCAAGACTATATTTAGTCGGTGTCCACCACAATTTTGAAGGATAGCAACTTTTGTTTAGACAGACTCCTAGACCAGTAACCGGCACCATATTTAACCATTATACACAACGATCATAGTCTAGCTTCTTATGAATGAGGTACCATAAATGAATTAATGGCAAATCAAGAGCTTTAGAAGTTGTAAAGCCAAATTGGTGCACCTTCCTTTATAAACGATAAAAGATTAATTTGAACATGAGCCAATTAAGAAAATAGAATTCTGTTCATGTGGTGAATTTTCATAGAGGAGATCAAGAGTTCCGGGGGGACGAAATTTAATTGTCACATATCCATATCATATTTTGATGGTCTGAAAGTATTGATACCTTTCATTTTGGCCCAGGGTGGGTGGCTTGCATGGACGAAGGATAAATTTTCTTTTTTTCAAAGTAATTTTGCATGTAAGAAGCCAAGTTTGATGGATAAAACATGAGAATTCATGGACGTTTGTGCAGTGCAAGCCATGGACGAAGGATAAATTTTCTTTCTTCAAAGTAATTTTGCATGTAAGAAGCCAAGTTTGATGGATAGAACATGAGAATTCATGGACGTTTGTGCAGTGATACCGGGATGGGAGGTTGTTGCTTTGACTTCTCTTACAGATGATAACTACAAATTCAGTCCTAATGCAACAGACTGGAAAAGGAAAACGGCCAAGGTGAAAATCAACTGAAAATTCAACCCCTTTTTAGCATGAAAAATTCCGTCTTAAACATGGAAACAAAACCGCCTTGAAAAGAAAGCCGCCAGGGAGCCACTAGAGAAAAAAGTCGGTTGGGATGGGCCGCATTGAAGTTCAAGTTCTGCAACATATTTTTCTAGTGGAATTATATTTGGGCATGCTCATATTAAGTGAGGAGAGCTAGAATGCCATATCCTTGGAGTTGATTTATATGCTCTGTAACGGAGGTACCGACGTAGAGATATGAGAGATTTATTTCTTATTGATAAGAGAGCTTAATTTGGTGGGGATATTGATTGATTATGCATAGTCACCCGGGATAGCCACCCCGGAATTTGATGGCCTTTTGTTTGTAATTCACAATTCATACCACTCAATCACTTGAGCTAACTCTTGACTAGATCATTTATTTTTTATCTTTACTTAGAATCATTTATTTTAAATCTTTACTTAGAAACTTTTCAAAAGCTTTTTCACTTTATTACTAAAAATGCTAGTTTAAAGTACCTTTAAGTGATTAGTATGCACTTGGCTAGATCATTTATTTTAGATATTTACTTAGAAGCTTTTCAAAAGCTTTTTCACTTTATTACTAAAACTGCTAGTTTAAAGTACCTCTCAGTGATTAGTACGAGTATTGATAGTAAAACACATATCCACTAGATTTTGCCTCTCAAGCCAAATTGTTTAACAACTTGTCAATCTAGTTTTCTAAGTGTATTGCTAGCTTTTACCTTATAATCAAATAGCTCTTCAATTATAAACAATATAAATATTTCTTTTTAGATTTTTTTATTATCATTATGTTGCTGCTTTCTTTCTATAAATGGGTATGTTCCAACATGTCAACATGTTCTTACTTATTATATAAAAGATATTTCATTTGAAATTACATGTTACCACTTTCTCTTTTTAAATGGTTATCTTCCAAGACGTTCTTAGTGATTATATGAGAGATATTTCAATTGACATTACCTTTGGTTCTTAGTGATTATATAAGAGATATTTCAATTGACATTACCTTTGATAAATATTGGTGGTGGATTGTTATTCAACACTCCTAGGATTAGGTGGCTCCCAAATCTATTTCCAACGTGCTTCAATGGGTGTTCATATTCTAATATTCAATTTGGTGATGGAGTGTTGTTCAACACTCCTTTGATTAGGTGGCTCTCAAACTTCTTTCCAACATGCTTCAGTGCATGTCTATATTCTCATATTTAATTTTCTATATCTATAAGGTCTTTGTTTCAACACAATTATTAATGTATTATAGTAGCCTTAAATTTAGTTATTTTTATCCACAATTGCTAATGTATTATAGTAGCCTTAAATTTAGGTCATTTTATCCTTTACATAATAGCTTTAAATTTAATTATTTTTATCCTCTAACTAGTAACCTTAAATTTAGTTCATTTTATCCTCCATTTACTTTACTTAGAATTACTTTTTAACTCCCCTTCTTATATAGATACATGGTATAAGCCAATTCATTAATAATGTTTGGTCATAACTGAATATTAATATAATTTCTTTATTTATTAATTCAATTCTTCCCATAAATGAGATGAACCCTAGTTGTATCATATTTAATTCTAGAATGAAAAATACCATTGCTTCCGGATTTCACCAAATATTTAAAACTACTTCCATATTGAGCACATTATTATTACATAACTCCCTTATATTTGTGTTCTTGTTTTCTCTTGTTGTGGCATCTATTTTTCCTCTTCTCCACTTCACATTCTATTAACAATCTTTGATCTCTACTTCATGTTATTACCTGGAATGTCTTAGTTAACTACTGAATGTGTGAAGGTATCCATTGGGTGTCTATATTTTCATATTCAAATTTCCACCTTTGTGGGGGCTTTCTTTTAACATGATTTATAAGGTATGATAATAGTCTAAATTTTCATTTTACGTGCTTTTAAGTTAATTTTAAATTATGTATTTCAATAGGTCACAAATTGTTTTTTCACTCCTATTTCTAATAACACATACTATAGTCCCAACTTATTATTTTATTTTGGACAAACACAAACATATGTATATACAATTTATTTATTTCAAGTCCTCGCTAAAAAAGAGACTAACCTCACTTATAACATATTTAACTCCAAAACAAAAGATAAGCTTCTTGTTAGATTTCACAAAATATTTAGAACCACCTCAATAATAGAAACATTTGCTAAACATAACTCACTTATCAAATTATCCTCCATAATAGTTATTGCCCTTAAGGATTTTTTCATATTCCATTAGCTCTTCTTCATGGATCCCTTAATCATAATATAAATAACAATTTATATATAGACATTAATCATTCCACTATATCCATTGAATCTATTAAGGAGTTTTTCATATTCCATTAGCTCTTCCTCATGGATCCCTTAATCATAATATAAATAACAATTTATATATAGACATTAATCATTCCACTATAATCTCTTGCCAACATTCATGTGGTACCTGCTACTCGTACTTTCCCCACTTCGCATATGGGCTTTATATTCCCTACGACGTTAACCAGAAGTTTATTTACACCGCGTTCAATTCGAGCTGGGCGGTGGAGAGTTTGTATCATGGTATAGAAATCCAGGGCTAAAAAAACTTAAGGGGATATTGTGAATAATCATGCATGACTAATCTTAAATAAATCCCACTAGATGATGATCATCCCCACCAAGCCTATCAAGGGCAACTTCTTCCTCAACCAATTAATTCCTAGTATAAAAACAAAAAAGCACTTTTTATAGGTATACATCATGTGAGCCTAAGGGGTTGGCTCAATTTGATGTCATCAATGTTGTTGGGCATTTTGCTAGTTTTTCATAGATAGATGCTTAGTTCAAATCTCCCTAGGTGAGTCACACTAGTCTACATTGATGAGTTTGCTAAGGATGTCATCCACAAATTTAGGGAAGTATCCCTTTGGTTTCCCCATGAGATTTTCCTTGGAAAATATAAAATACGCATCATGTAATAAGATATTCATATCAATGTCCATAAAAGATCAAAACATTCACCAAACAAATCACATATTCTTCACACTAATGTCAAACTATTTAAGATTATTCAAAATGAAACAAAAAGAAATAAAGATAGAAATATTAAGTATTATTACATGATTGAGGAATTATTTAATTTGGACCTCAAAATATATTATAAATGGTAGACATAATGATCATAATTAAAACTTGGGTATACATTATAAATATAAAAAAGTTAATATCTTCATAAAAAAACGGATGCAAATTAATTCATGTCATCATAAAAAAGTTAAAATGTTATTACATTAATCTCTATCCTAATCTCTAGCCTAATGAGAGATTACATCATTTTATAATGTTTCAATCTATTATCTCTCATTCTTGTATGAATTTTGGTCTACACTCTTGTGAATCTAAAATTTACAAGGTATCATAAGCACATCAACGAAGTAATGATGCAAGAAGTATGTGAACACCTAAGAGTGAAATAATTTCGATAAAATAAAAATATGCATTGTGACATGACAAATTATACTATTAACTTGAATTGTGTGTGTGTTAAACAAAAATAACAACGTTGACAATTTTGAAATTGTAGCTTTTCATTAGAGTGATAATTATTCTACAAATTCAAATATAGAAAAATATAAATGAATTGAAATAATAAGTTCTTATCAATTATCTTATACTTGTGTGTGTGGATAATGTGATAGTCTAAAAGAGAAGCCTTATAGTATAAGGTATTGTGTGTGTGGATAATGTGATAGTTTAAAAGAGAGGCTTTATAGTATAAGGTATTATAATTCAAGGGGTATATATAAAGTTGCACATATATGTAATCAAGTAAATGTATGTGTAAAAGTGGTGGGGCTAATGAAGGATCCACATGTGCAATGAATATATATATATATATATATATATATCATGTAGTCATTGTTGAAGGAACATCCGAGTTGGATGTATGAACATCCTACTCAACAAATAATTGATTAGAGAAGCTATCGTGGGGTTTAAGAATTATAGAGAAGTTGTTGTGGGAACAACATCGTCTTTAAGAAAATGTTGATGCTTACCAAGAAAGAGTAACACTAGTTAGAGGACTTCGTTCAGAGGAATATTAAGAGCCCATAGGAACAATACACATGGTGTACCTCTTTTTTTAAGAAAGGAGATGACATTTACATATAATCCAACCTTGATATCATCTAAGTCCAGTTGTGCAATGTGTTATGTGGACAAAATTATAGAGGCGAGTTTGACGTGTAGCAGAGAGAGTCTATCCATGCCACACAAAAATCAAAGAGACAATGTGTTTGAAAAAATAAGAACACCAAGTTTTTATTGTTTCAAAAGTGTCTTCGTGAAGGGTGGCAGCAGAGATTCTGGGAAGAAGGGGGAAGAGTAGCAGCGGGGAGCGGGGTATATTAAGATACGCCACCCGCATAACTCTGCATGCATGTAGGCTGCAAGGCCATATATTACCCGTCTGCATCTCTGTTGCATGCGGGGTGCGGGGTATATTATTATATTATGACCGCCTCACTCACAGTATTGCTGCAATTGGCAGCTATAGAGAGAGAGACACATCTTCTGTTGTTTTGTTTGACTTGGAGTTTTCGATTAACAACAATGGCAACACTAAATGCTGGATCTATGAAGCTTTTCATGTTTATGTGCTGCTTCACTGCACTGCTTTTCTTGATTTTCATAGCAAATGGTACACTTCTTTCCTTGAATGTAGCTCTGTCTAATTTTATGATATATTTTGTATTTCACCTAATTATTGTCTTTGTTATTATTTTCAGATCCTGGAAGTGTTACCGAGGCTATAACCTTTTACAGTTGTGGAAATACCCCCTGCAAAACTGACAGTGACTGCTGCAATACGGACAGTGACTGCAAAGGAGGTCACATTCCTCAACTTCCAAAATGTAGGGAATATCCGGATGGCAGCAACAATTTTGTTTGTTGTGGTGTTAGTGCGCCGTGAGGGCATATTATCGGCATCACTATATTTCGCCGTTACTTAAATAATGCATTGTCGCTGACTTGGATTGAAGAAATTGAGTGTTTGGGATTGAATTATATGTTGTTAAATGATATCTTACTATCAAGGGTTCATTAAAAAATATATCAACTTAAAAATCTGAAAATGCTAAAATATTTTTCTAATAATTTATTAGTTTATTTCTTTCGAGTTAAATTGGTCAAAGGACAAATAGGTTCTCGCTTATCTTTTTGAAAGATTAGATTGCACGATATGTTTTCACCTTTCCTAAGTTCTTGACGTGCACTGATAATGGATGCAATTACAAGCTGTGGAAAATATATTGCTGTATCAACATATATTAATTTAAAGTACGATAGCACGTATAACAATGATCTTTTACAATGGTTATAACAACAGTACAATAGCACTAATAGCAAAAACAAAACAACCCCTTAGATTCCCCAATGAAGATGTTAAATCACTTGACAATTGTACTTTTGCTTATGCTAAATTATCATGACATATTAGCTGCAAATAACAATACATGAACATACATAGTTGAAAATCAAAGATTGAAAATGCACCAGTTTTGGACAGTTGAAAATGTCATTTATATGCTCAAAGATGAAGAATACGTGGATGTGATAGCCCTCCAAAATTGTAGCTATGGAAAATCAACAAAACCCTTGCTTAACCAATGAGCTCCAATATGCTTGAATCTCTCCAACACATCATCCAAGAAAAGACGTCCTCTTCTGTTCTTCTCCATAAATCTACCATGGGGTTTATCACCAAACCGTAATATTTTTTCCTTCTTCTAGTATAAACCCTAAACCTAGAAATTTCCAAGAAACCCTAGCTCTACAAGACAAGAGAGACCAAGTACATAAGAAGATATAAAAGAGAGAGAGAGGAGAAAACCCTAGAATATCACAAGGCTCAGGCTCCAACAATGTTGTCTTCTCTAGACTTCATATTTCCTCCTAAGGTTCATGAGGAAAACTCATTGACTTGTTCCAAGATGCTAAGTACAAAGAAAAGAGTGTGATGATGACGATGAGAAGAATCTCTCATTCCTCGCTATATATGAGAGGTAAGGAAGGCCAACAATACAATGTAGGCCTAATCCCTACAAGCAACCTCTTAGAAAATAGAGTAGAAAGGAAATGGTGGAAATGATTAAACCATTCTCAACAATGTAGTCATCCAATGATATCAATAGTACATGGATCTAACCACCTCTAGATCTAGATCTCAATAAGAACTTATCAATGGATAATGACAACAACTCATTAAGAGATAAGGGTTACAACTCATAAGAGGTGATCTATAAATTTTTTATTGTCTAAAGATTTAGAGTCTAATAATCCCCCCATCAATCGTAAGTCCTTAAGTATACCTCCAAGGAAACAACTAGTGCATAAACTAGTATCACATCAATCTTCGATCCGAAAATTCTAAATCGAGCTTTGATGAAGATATGCTTGAAAAATCAACAAATCTAGATGTTGAGAATTTGAAAAATCATATTATTTAAACATCTGAGTTCCAATATATATAATTTATCCACCGATGTGAACTCCAAAACCCTATGGGATAAAATTATGAAAAATAAATAAGCTTTAAGTCTTACTCTTCCTTAAAAATCACTAAAAGCCCTATCAAATGTCAAGCAACAATAATAGGTCTAATGACCATCCAGGTTAATAAAATGTCCACAATGATGCTCTTCAAACATGACACAAAATAATGTCAACCAACATCTTGTCTATGATTCAATTCAACCATAAGCAATGAAATATTTGCAACTATGTTGCTGGTGTTGTCATCAAAACTTGAAGTCAAGCAACTTCTTTGATATTCCCATTTTGTTAGATGAAATTTGAGAAGTATGCCAAAGGGATCCAAGTTTAAACTTTGGAGTCTTGTTCAATAAACTTTTCATCACCATACCTGATACTATGTTTCTAGTGGTTTTGGTTGACTACTAAACTTTTTCATTTTATTAATGTATCCCTGCCCTAGGGTGCAAAAGAGTTCCACTTTGTCTTCATCACTATACTCCCCCTTGAGGTGCAAGAGACTGTCTTTTTCTTTTCATTTTTGTACTTCCTCAACATATGGTACAAGGGAGTACCATTTGTCTTGGATTCAATTTTCAATTTGAATTAGATTGGGCCCCAGTCATGCCCAAAAGTATCATCTGTAACAATTGATTGAAATCCATCTTCTATTGTAGCTTCTTTACACAACATATGTATTTACCTCTGTCTAAACTCGACGATGAGAAATGCAGAATCTTGACTTATTGATTCCATTGCCAAAAACTTATCAAACCATAATGAATTGTTTGCTTTTTAACTCTCTTCCTCTTTCAACATGTTTTTGAATGATGATTTTCCTTCTCACAATGAAGACAAGGATGGAGCTCAAAGCACTTTGTCTCCATATGGCCAACTCAATGACAATTTTCACATTCATTAAGAATTTCCTCAATTTGTTTCTCATCAATTATATCATCAACTCCTACATCAACTTGTTTAACATTTGAATTTTGCCCCTTTAAATTTTTGGCAGGAAATTTGGCACAAACTAAACTCGTTTGGAGTGGTTAGGAATATGAAAGATACTATGTTTTTTAAATCCTAAGCCAATTCATTTTTTATTGAATTGCAATTCTTCCCAAGGTCTAACACTGTTCTTGTAAAGATCATTATGTACTTGATGTTCTTCCATACATTCATGATTATTTTATTTTGTAACTTCAAAAGAAAATTCAAGTTTACATTTTTTGACATTGCTTTTGGTATCTCTATGCTCACATCTTTTGCTTGTAATTCATCTACAAAAATTGCCTTCATCAATTCATTGATAATGAATGATTCCACCTCATGACCAATTACTGAATCATCAATAATATCTTTTGTTGCATCTCTATTAACCATTTTCATTAGGTTATTTGTGTCGCAAGTAGCATCAACCTTCTACATTAGGTCATATTTGTGTCACAAGTTGCATCAACCATGTTCTCAGTTTGCATTTTTAACATTTCCTACTCCTTTTCAATTAATTTTAATTGAAATGCTTTATTCGATTTATCCTTTAGTTCAATTTGAGTGTGAAGATCATTAACCCACTCTTGTAGTTATTTAATTTCGTGATTGGCATTTTACAAATGCTTTCCACCTTTACCAATTTTTAGATCTGCTATTGTCACCCTAGCATGCTTTTGTATGCGATGCTTGATCATACTTGCTCACTTGCACTTGTCACCAAAAAACCTTAAGGTGTTAAGTACTACCAATCATGCCCCTAAAGTGTGATTCTTCAATGATTAAAGTCTGATGAAAATGACCTCCTTATTCAATTCCATGCAAGTCTTTCTTTTACAACAATTTGTTTTTTTATTTATTTGTAAGGCTCGTACCCACGGGGCTCGTACCCATGGAGTTTTGAACCGGTGACCTTATGCAAGCAGTTCCTTAACAGTACACCCATTCACTAACTATTCTACACCCCGTGGGCCTTTTACAACAATTTGTGAATTCAATTATTCAACTAAATAAATTTTGACACAATTCAAACAACCCTTGATTTAAACAAAATTCTCTGTGATGGAATTACAATTTTAATTTCACTCCATTTGAAAATGATACATAGGAGGTTATGTGACGATCCTTCAACCTTGTACCATATTTCTTTTCAAACTTCATGCTTGTGTGCTTTATGTGTGTATGGTGTAAGAACCAAGAACAACTGTAAATTTGAGGCATCAAAACTAGATAGAAAATAACATCACCAAACATCCAAAAACTTACACAATCGCACAAGAGCATACAATGATTCTTAAACCCCTTTACTATGATTTTAGGATAGGTCTAGGACACAATCACCACCACAAAATGAGTAATTTTATTAAAAAAATGAATGCATAACGAAGCTTTCAATTTGTTTTTTGTTCTCCCTTTCAAAGAAGAGATCGAGGGACTTCTTTACAAATTCAAGCTTACTAACATTCAACCATTTGCTAAAAAATGACTTAGATTAAAAGAGACAACAATTTGATAATAATATAATCAGCCATATAACAAGTTGAATACACTATTTTCAAACCAAAATGAAATTATGCCATCGAAGGCATCCATGTCTAGCTCCCAAGTTTTCATTTTCTTTGTTTTCGTTTTGTGTGTATCTCCCTCGTTGCCCTTTTTCACTTTCAAGCCAATAAGGACCCTTTACAAACATAGTTCTTGAAGCTCAAATTTTACAATAAAAATAAATCCACTCACCCTCAACGTGGAAAATGAACTCAAACCAATATTTGCCAATCACCCTTGTTTTTTTGGTTTTGGTCACAATGAAAATTCAAATACTAAAAACAAATTTAAATGGAAAAACACTCACTAGAGACATATTATAACCATATACCTCATGGGCTAATTGCTAGATTCACTTCAATGTCTTTCAAGCTCACCTTCAAAATTTACTTATTGCTTTGCACTGCAGACATTTCCAATACAAGGAAAATATTACTTTACTAAATCATGCATGCATATTAAAAACAACAAAACTATACCTACAATCCTTAATCTTCTTCCTCTTCTTTTATAGGTGGTTTTCTAAGCAAAGAAAGTGTGGGTTCTTTTCTATAGGTAAGGCTACCAAATAACACTTACCATGGCTAGAAATCATCTAAATTTGAGTGCCATGATCTAGATCTAAGTTGACCTTGAGTTGTTACATTACACAAGCCTATGTCTAACTCCAACTGTGAATTTGTGTGAAAAAAGTGTGTAGGTAGAGTTTGTGTGGGCCATGATCTAGAAATGTTGTGATCTATCTACAATGATTGTGTGCAAGAGTATACCAAGTGCAATATGGCATGATTTGAGATTAGAGAAGACATAGGAACTGGTATAGAATGATTAATTCAACACTCCCTCTCTACAAGGAAAATGTTTTCATTGACACATGTTGACTCCCTTTGCAACTCCACCAAACCTACTACCCACAAAGTTGTATTGGGTGCAATCCTAGAATCAATCACTATCATATGTAAAAAAATGGTCTCCCATGCTATCACGACATCTCGATTCTTCAAAGAATAATGACCACATGTGAATATGAATAAACATTACCCTAGAGAAAAAGCAACATGCCAAACTCCATCATCCTCCAAGTCAATATCACGAGCCAAAATCAATGGACACCACATCATGAACTCTCTAGGACATCCTATAAAGATAAGCATATCTCCATGCAATATCAAATAAAGCAAATCATATATATCAAATCACAAAGATAGAAATCTACACAGGTCAACTCCTCAATCCTGGAAGACCAAGCTCATGGTATAGGAAATACTCCATGTAAGGCTATCCACAACTTGTCATCATGAGAATCTCTCTCCTGCATCTCAAATACCAAGGCAATTGAAACAACCTAAACTAGGTCAATTCCCTCATCCTAAGAGAATCCTAAAAAGCAACAATAAGATCATGCGAAACTCCCTCTCTCCGAGAGAATCCAATGGAAATTCCCTCTATATGAGAGAATTGATCAAATCTATCCTTGTGTTATACAATGCTCCCAACAGTTGCAAACCTGGAATCAATTTCAATATTATCCTTTATCAAGGTATCACACCTCTCCTCCAGTGAACAATATGAAGTATCACAAATGGAAGAAACGAATGCAACATAACTAGCATATGTTCTAGAGGTATACTCATCCTCACCAAAGATCTGGGCACTCCTACATTCTTAGGTAGTGTCCAAGAGAGCCCTATCGATCTCCTCTATATTAGAGTAGAAGGTAAGGGTATATTTGTGCCTAGCCTCAACTCATCTAAAACTAAATCTAATTCATCATGAATCTCAAGATGAGACTTTGGAACAACATCCTTACTTCTCAATCACTAAGGGAGAGTCATGGGAAAATGACAACCTCACATCTTCATCAAATATCACATCTCTATTCATCGTGATGCCCCACTGTAGCGGAATATTGATCATGTATGTTGTAGAAGTATCATTGTATCCATCAACACTAGATGCCATCACACCATCTCAAATCTTGGGATCAATCATGGAAACCATAATAGATTATGGACCTATCTACATGACATTCCACCATGCATGTGCCTCCTTAAGGCTAGAAGGCTCTTCCAACCTCTCACTGGAATCTACAAGTGCCACTAGACCATCAAGTAACCTACAAATGACACATTTTCTAACCCCTTTAGCCAAAGTTTTTAGACTAGCTAAATTGCAATCATTGATGGTGCATTGTTGTCCCTCAAAATAAACTCTCCATTGTAATACCAGACAATGAAATAAGCTTCTTCTTGAACCTAGGAACAAACAAAAAAAATCCAACTTAGAAGGCATCTTAAAAGAATTGGAGCCAATTCATGTCACAAGATAAGTGGCATCACCACTAAGCTCCATAGTCATGCTTCCCTCTTTCCCTTGTATCTTGTTGAATAAAGGCTTGTCATATGTCATGTGTCTTGAAGCTCCATTATCCACATACCATCAACATTATACATAGTGCTAAAGGAAAAGTAAGAGACCAAAGCCATATCCATCCCCAAAAATCTACAATATGAAGAAGATCATCCAGTGGTCACAAGTGAAAAAAAATTGGCATCTACCACAATAAATCAACCACCTATCTTAGGAGACCAAAGCCATATCCATCCCAAAAAATCTACAATATGAAGAAGATCATCCAGTGGTCACAAGTGAAAAAAAAAATTGGCATCTACCACTAATCAATGATCACATATATTTACCACCTATCATTGGAAACACTTTGAAAAAAATCAATTACTTATCATAGGTACGCATGGGCATCACACTTGTTGAAAATATATATGCAATAGCCATCAATGCAGTAGATCCATCATCCCTCATCAAGCGAGACAAGGGCTTCACCTTTCACATGTGCAAGTGTTCATTTGAAACACACTAGGGATTCACACCCAACAACCTCAATAAGGTCGATCACCTCTCTTAAGAAATCTCCATTTGAAATACAAACTATCTTATTCTAGAGTGATTTCAACAAAACAATCTTTGATACCATGTAAAATTTCTCAAAATGCAAATTGCTTAGTCAATGTCTCCGAATTTTAATGCAAAACATAAATTTCATCTCTAACTTTAGAGATTTTTAAGGTCTTAACTTTGTGAATTTTTAAGTTTTAGGGTTGTTTTGAAAGTGTTTCCAAATGGTCCAAACTTCTAGACAATATAATGAGAAAATATATCAAACAATTTGGATAACTTCCAACCCTTTGTGGAAACTTATCCCACATAAACCAAATTTGAAAATTATTTTTTACAATAGTTATAACAGCAGTCAACAACAAGTATAGAAGCATCAAAACAACCCCTTACATAATGAAGATGTTAAATCACTTAAAGATTGTCTTTTTGCTTGTTTCAAATTATCAAGACATATGTAGTTGTAAATAACAATACATGAAGAACATGTATGACTAAAAATTAAATATGGAGAATGGACAAGTTTTGGATAGCTAAAAATATAATTTATATGCTCAAAATAAAGTACATGTACATACCATAGCTTTCTGTCAAGGCTAGTACAAAACCACTAGCTCAACTGAGGAGCTCCAATATGCAAGAATAATTCCAATCCATCCTCAAAGGAAAGACATCCTATGATCTTCTTCTCCACAAATTCACCCTAGGGTTTATCACCAAACCCTAATCTTCTTGCCTTCTTAGAGTAGAAAACCTAACCCTATAAATCTCGAAGAAACCCTAGCACTTTAAGGTGAGAGAGACCAAGTAAATTAGAAAAACCAAGAGAGTGAGAAGAGTGATCATCGCCAATGTCTTCTTCACAAGATTAAACCCTATGATTTCACAAGGATTAAGTTCCAGCAAATACGTCTCCTCTAGATTTCATAACTTCTCCTAAGGTTAATGAGAAAACCATGATGAATTCCTCCTAGAAGTTAAGTACAAATAAAATAGAGTGATAATGACGATAATACTGAATCTCTCCTTTCTCTAAATATATGAGAGGCAAGGGAGCAAAACAATACAATATGACCCTAAGCCCTTGCAAGCAATGTACAATAAGCTGATGTAGGCCAACACAAGTAAGACACTACACTCCAAAGTACATATGCCACATACAAGGTGATGCCATACATAATAAGGGTTCCAAGATGATGATGCTACATAGGGTAACTCCATATGCCCCCATCACATTTAATTGCAAACAGATTGAAAACTTCATATTTAACCATCTTTCAACTTATCTTTCTCACAAATCTTGGAACCAGATCACACAACCCTATCAGTTACTTGCCGTTTTACTATCAACTCAAACATGCTTGATATACTTTTTAACCCCTAGTGCATTAAGTCTCACAATAATATAAGAATCCCAGTTGATGGACCTCCAAAAGTCAATCAATAACAGCAATAATGGAAATGTGTCGCTGAAATTGTGTTATTGCTTTAATCCATGTTTTGTAACAACATTAAATACGACAACACCTATGAAGTGAAGAAACAAGGTATCAGATAATACAGATTTAAAGAATGCTGCAAAACACACTACTAACAGTACCAAAACTATGTCATGAAGGAGCCGCACAAAAATCATTCATTCCCAAAACAATAACAATAAAAATACCAAAAACGAATGTCCTGTTAGCTCAGAAAGAACACTGTTTACAATAACAAATAGAAGACTTCCATTCGAAATCGAATATCATCGCCAACCATCCTTTTGGAATAACATCATCGGCCTTGCCTGGCTGTAGCCTTTCCAATAAGAGATGTTTCAGATGATCGCTCCAGTCTGTTTAATACCACAGTGTACAATGTACCATATACAAGTCAGCTGGTTTATTCCTCATGATCATTTATTGTAAAGCTAACGCCATGTAAAGAACTGGTGATAATTCAAACAAAATGCACAGTGGTCAGGTAATATTAAGGAATCGGTGCTTACTTCAATATTTCTTGAACAGCTTTCATTACTTCACCAGAGTTTGTCTCCACCACTTGACCTCCCATTATAATCTCATCTAAAACAGTATGCAGCTGATCACAGATTCAAAATCTCAATTCTTCACATTTAACACTGATTTCAATAGAGTGCTTCCTTTGCATAATATAAATTACAATATCCATATTTAACATCAATTTTGCTCGCTAGTTTTGGCATAAGATTCATGTGATAAGGTTTAGATATGCTTGCTAGTTTCAGAAAACAAAATGGAGCCATCTATTTTAAATTGGAATCTCTAGTTTCACAACTTAGATGATTTTTTTTGGAAACTGTTATAAAAACTTACAGCTGTCTAGTCCTTTGACTAGTCAGCTGTGCTATGAGCACCATTTCTATGCCATCAGAATCACCGAAGGCTTGGAGCTGGCCTCATCCACACCACTTAGGGATTTTGAAGCTAGGTCTCCAAATTAATTAATAAAAGCCCAATCACCTCACTGCTTGCTGTGAGACCACACACCCATAGACTGGATGAGATACTTAAGTAATTATTAGACTATTTTCTTCAGAATTTATTTCTACCTTGTTCCATGAAAGGAGAGTTATGTAGCTCAATGTAAAGGCTGTCTTTTCATACTTGTCATCTGAGGAGAAATATGGTCTCCTTCAACATCATATTTAATAACTTTGCCTTGCTATTAGTCTCATATTAATAGACAATCACTATAAATAAATGAACACGGCTACCAATCGGCAACTGCAATTTAGGTTACGAGGATTTAAATCACTAGGCAACATGACACCCAATGAGCTCAAAAAGAAAAGCATCTGTATATGAAGATCTTGATAGGCATACGAGATACTACAAACAACTTGATACACAATTGTTTTGCTCTTCCTGGAGTAATTCTCCCTATTTTACTTCTTTCCTCCTACCAAAAAACATCACTAAGGTTGTTAGTGTTACATTGAATCCGGTGTTGCAGAAAAGCCCGTATCCGGGTTACGGAGGAAAATGATCCATCTTCAAATAAATGTATATATGAATAATGTATAATAATGAATGATGTGAATGTTACAATTATTGGCCCGCTTAAATATGGCTTGGGCATTGACATGAGGAGTCACGTCCTCTTGTTTAGCTATAATCAATATTTATTAATTATTAATTATTATTAATTGTCTTTTATTAATTATTTAATATTCATAACAGTAAGAGTGTCTGAAAGAACACAAACACTTCAACAAGTTCTTGTAAATCTATATCTTTGTTGCACTCCAACCATAAACCATATCACTGTATATTCATCTTTTGGCCTAAACACATCCTCGGGTAAGAATTTTGTATGGACATGAAGTTCAATAATTTGTCTATGGTTTAGCTGAAATTTAAAGTTTGAACCATTGCATTGCATCTAGGTTCATTGTAATGTTCATCCAGATATACAGATATTAGATTTAAGCATTTTTTTGTTTTTTTTTTAAAGCGTAAGTAGTATCCCATTTTTGTCCAAAACTCATTACTTTGCCTTCGAAGCAGCATTGTGGCATTGAATCAATAACAAATCTGAACTGTGTGCTTTATGGATTCTGTTGAAAATGGCAGCTGAGTAGTAAACCTATGGGTATTCAGTGATAGCAAGATTGCCATTGACTGGGTTAATGGGAAGATCACTCACTAAAACATGCTATTACTACCAGTCATGGAGAAGATCAATGAAAAAATAAGCTCATTTGGAAATTTAACATCCAATCATGTTTATAGAGAATTGAACAAGTCTGCAGATAAATTATCAAAGGAAGCCTTGCTCCTACAAGAAGAATTTCTGGTTACAATCGAAACAAATGAAAGAGGATCTCCCCCTCTAAGGCAATCCAGTGAAATACTCTCCCATGGTGGACTCGGTATAGGAAAATGACTATACAATCCCAACTTTCTATTTGGATTTGACGTACCAAAAAATACACATGCCCAAATGAACTTAGCAACATTTGTTGACATGTTTAGCCACTACACATAACTCTGTCAATTTAAGGTCTACCCAACCCTAAAATTCCTTTCGACTCTAGAAGTACAAGTTTCTCCCAATGGCATGGTTCTACACTCTCGAGTTGGTATACATAATTATCATCCTTGTTAAACGAGACCTCTCAAATGGTAGTCAAGCTTCTTCTTTCCTTGTTGTGACACTACAACAATGTTAGATTTTTGGGTTACTCCGGAAGTGTTTACACCATGATTTGGAGAGTTTCATGAGATTCGCGGTACATGGTGTATGATTAGCCTTTGCATGGTCCGAGATGAATTGCAGCATGAGAGATGGTCTATGATGGATATGCACAATTGAGATAGCTTGCTCAGTGGATGCTTGGCCTAGGTTGGTTGCAGGTTCAGTGTTCTTCCCTTAGTTGTTGAGGTTCTCTTGCTCGAGTGATGAACACCCTTCATGATGGTCACATGGAGGAACCACTTTCTTGGAGAGCACCCCACTTGGGATGAGGAGCATTTTGCATCATGGAGGAGGGCTTAAAGCCCTAGATGGCATGTGGTAGCTTGGATTCCCGTTTGGAGGATTGAAGATAACCTGAAGATGCTTGGGGCTGCGATAGTATTCATGCAAGGGCTAGCTCACCCAATGGAATACATTTCTTAGGAGGATCGATGGAGTTCATGGGGGCTAGTCATGTGTTGGCGTGGACTTGCTTTGTATAACTACATCACCTTGGAGAATAACACATGTACTTTAGTACTTTAGAGAAAACGTCTCACTCGTGTTGGCCTACAAGGCTCATGTAGGATGTTTGTAAGGGCTTGTGCCCACATAGTATTGCCAGTTTCCATTACCTCTCATATAAATAGAATAAGGAGAATCTTTTCATTCATATCGTCATTGTACTCTTTCCTTTGTGCTTAAATTCTTGGAAGAAATCACTAAGGTTTTCTCATAAACCTAGGAGGCTATGTTGCAGCAAATGCCACTCCCCCCACGTCCCCAGGCTGTTTCCTGCTGGAAACGTGTACCATATGGCATGGAAACATGTTTCCGTACAGACGAGCACGTTTCCCGAGATGGAAATGCGTCCCCTCCGTATAGAAACGTGTTTTCGATATGGATGTGGTCTGTAAGGTTGCGTTTCCAAAAAATAAATTGTCTGGCTGATGAAAAATATCGCCCTATTCAGTAGTAGTTGGTATTATTAAATGGTAATATTAAATTCTTAAAGTAAAATGATAGTAAATGAAATATAAGGAGAATGTCACTTAAATTTTTAACATTACCATTAATTGTTTTAGGATGTTTGAGAGTGGTTCCAACTTCATCGGACTTCATATGCAAAAAGTAGAATTTTAGATTCCATTCAAAATTCAGCAGACTTAAGAGTTTTCAGGATTTCAGGATTTCAGGATTGCAAAGTTTCCATCAGTTTCTATCATGTATAAGGGTATGGGATTGGCATTTAATCAAGCACATCAACCCCTGTATGTACCTTGATGTTGGTGGTGTTGATTGTTGAACTCCTTTGTCATGACCTTAATAAAAATGTAGTCTTCACTTAAGCAAAATCACTTATTAAGCATGGGAAGCTTTTTCTACCTTATTTTAACGATTTTATTAGGAAGTTTCATCAAAATTGTAGGGTGTTGAGTCATTGACTAATGTCCTTGGAGGATCAACTTTGAGATTCAAGTTAGAGGCAAGGGCTAGAGTGTTGAGGAGGGAGGCATAGGGTGCTATTGATGAATAGGATCCCAATATAGGCAATGATTCGCTGACATGTATGATTTATGATTTATGTTTCACATTCATTTTTTAAATGTCCTTGCTCATTTATATATATATATATATCTCGTTTCCCCATTTCCAAAATTTTGGGGGTTCATGTTTCCAACGCGTCCTCGTTTCCCCGTTTCGTGCAACTTAGCTAGGAGGAGTTATGAGGTCTAGAGGAGGCATCTTTGTTGGAGCTTGATTCTTGTGACTAGGGTTTGCTCTTATGAAGAAGATGGTGGTGATCATCACTTTTCTCTCTCTCTCTCTCTTGGATCTTCTTATGTACTTGATCTCTCTAACAATATTTCTACATAAGGGAAGGCAATTAGGGTTTGGGATAAGCCCCAGGGTAGATTTGTGGAGAAGAGGAAGAGGACATCTTGCCTTCAAGGATGTGTTGGAGAGATTCTTGCACATTGGATCTTCTTGGTTGAACTACGGTTTTTTCAAAAGTTGGAGCTTTTGTACTAGCCTTGAAAGAAGGTCATGGTATGTACTTGTGCTTCATATTGAGATAATAAATGAAGTTTCCAACTATCTATATATTGTGTAATTTCCAAATTTGAATTTCAGCAATATATGTTCTTTATGCATTGCTATTTACAATTGTTTTTGTTTTGTTGATTTGACATAAGTAAAAGGGTTGAGTTTACAAGCATCTATAAAGCTTCTTACCTACGTGACATTCACCAGCCTCAGCCACTTGTGAATGGCCTAAGAATGGTTTGGTTTTATCCTCAAACAATTAACACGTTGGTGTTAATTGTCAACCCCAAACCCCAAGTAGAGCTATCCTTGTCAGACAAAATCAAACTTCTTCACATTCATTTGCAAATTCTTGTCCTTTAGTGTCTCCAACACCTACATCAAACCTACTTGAAATGGTCTATATGTTCCTCTTTAAGTCTTGCGATTCACGAGTATGTCATCGAAATACACAACTAGAAAAATATTCGATGAAGGGTCTAGGAACTTCATTCATAAACCACATAAATGTGGTGGTGTATTAGTGAGCCCAGATGGCATTACAAAAAATTCAAACAACCCATGTTTGTTCTTAAGAAAACAATTTTCCAAGTGTCCTCTTAGATTCTCACTTGATGATATCTAGATTTGAGATTGAACTTGGAAAATACTTCGCTCTTTATAGTTGGGCTAGCAAGTCATCAATCCTTGTTAGAGGATATTGTTCATGACTATGACCTTGTTGATAAGATAAGATGAGATAAAATAGGTTTATTAATGTCCAACTAATGACCACAAAAGTAGGTCAATGGGATTATGGAACCATGATGTCAATACGAAATGGGAGTGCTAAGGCGGCTCCTATACAAAGCAAGAAGTGAGACTCTAACCTAACAACCAAAAAGAACTAACTCCAAAGATGGAGAGCTAATCTAGAAGAGAAATGTTGAAGAGAGTCGATATAGAAGAAATATGTACAAGGAGAATGGATTTGGAATCTATAATACAAAATGGTGCACTAGAAGCATCTCTCCTAATCTGTAGCCAAATGAAGGAATCTCAAGATAATACTTTGTCTAGAGGAAAAGCCGGAAGAGGAGCTATGGGTAGTGTGTTGCTACATGGAGTGGTGAGCCTACTGTTGTGATCTGGATGAAGTCGTTCATCTCCTAGGATGGGGCCGAGATTGGCCATGTCCCTGGTGTTGGGTAGAAGTGGAGGTGGTCCTCCATGTCCTAACTAATTTGTGGTCTATCGTCATCTGTTTGTCTCTTGGTGCCCCTAGAGGAAGGGAGCACCAAAAATTAAGAAGTAATCCGCTAAGTAGAGGTTGGTCCTGACTATGAATGTTGTTGGAGTAAGGAGGAGCGAAGTTGGAGAGCCTCCTACAAGTATAAGTCTAGACATCTCTGATCGGGATATGGAGCCTCTGCCCATTGTAACACTGTTGTATCAGATGAATATATATTGAAAGACTTTGGAGGACCGTGTTGTGCCATTCGATGAATGTTGTGTTATTGAGGTGATGTTGTACCACTTATTTCTCCTGCTTCAATATTGGTGATAGATCTAGCTTAGAAGGTTGTTCATAATCATAGAGTAAACATTTATGGTTGTTAAGTTGTTTATTTGTGTTTTGTTTTCAAAAGACACTGGAGTATCCAACTGTATTCAGTTGTACTGAGGCTCTCTTGATCTCTTTTTTGAATGCACACTAGATCTAATCCACTATTGACAAGTGTTTCTTATAGTTGTGCAGCTTACAAATCTTAAGGAGTTGAGCTCAGTTGCATCCTCTCCCCTCTTCAGCACTTTTGAGCTAATACTTTTGTTTGCAGGCATTCCAAAGTCTTCGACGAAGATCAATCTTGGGGCTTGAAGCCTTCCTTCCATCCCTTGAAACTCAACTTCTCTCTCTTTTCTCGGTTACTTTGTTAATTGTTTCCTTCATGCTTAATAAGTAGATCTAATATAAAAGTATCATCATATATATTTCTTATCCTGCATGCATTAGCTAGATCTAGAAGCATTTAGATTCTTATCACAAGCTTAGATCTAGCTTTCAGTAGTACTTGTGGTCATAATTTTTCCAAGCTTTTTCAAGTACTAAGCTATGAAACTGGACACGTCCAAAAGGCTTCTCGTGTCCCGTGGGGTCGTGTCGGACACGGACATGACCTCAACATGTGTTTTTTAGTGTCCCAATTCTAGGACACGAAAAAACACGTGTCCGACACGTGTTGAGGTCGTGTCCCAACCCTACATACCATATCGAGCTTGATAGATTTCATTGATGTAAAGAACTCGATGGAGAATGTAAATTTGCTACCCGTGTTTCTTGAACATTTGTTGATTACAATGCTTTTTAAAGGGCTAAGGGTTTGGAGGGAGGCATCGAGCGTGATCGTTGTGTGCATTTGTTGAATATATAATGTATTATTGGCTGGTATTTGATGGGGACACTGTATTGCTTGGTGATGTGATAGACAATGGTTCTTGTGAGGAGTAAAAGTTGTGCATTGGGTGTAAACAAGCAACTCTCTACTTGGGTTGTGTCTTTGTCTGAAGGATGGGAATGGCAAACAATGTCAGTTGGTCTTTCATTATATGCCAATGCGTTGGGCCAAGAAAATGAAGTTGTGGAGTACTTGCCATCTCAGGATTTCTAATTAGTAATTTCTATTGAATATTTTGTAAATGTTCTAGTTTCTAAAAAAGTTGGATCTATACGTCTATATTTTTAATATATATAATTTTTAAAATATATATATATAAAACGTGTAATCCGTGTCTTGATTCCGGGGGTCATCGTGTTCGTGTCGGACACTCTTATTTTCGTGTCCTTCCTGTCTCGTGTCCTCGTTTCAGGTGACTTAGGTACTAAGTAGTTAGAATTTGTATGTTTTTATTTGATTAGTTCATCACATTTCTAATAAAATAGCTAGCTGGTTTTTCTCCTTTGATGAACAGGTAAGAGAAAACTTTTGCGAAATTTTGGAGCTTGAACCATTAAGGAAGCCCCTCCTTTATTTCATTTTTTTATACTTAGTTTTTTCAAGCTTTAAAGTCTCTTTAATCTCGTTTTTTATGGATCAAGAGTGCTCTCTGTCGGAGAGTTAAACTTGTAATAATTTAATAAAAAGGCAGGTGGGATTACGGCTCCCACACCCCCTTCCCCCATTTTGGGGAAGCCTGTACCTATCCCCTTTACTTTCTGCTTTAGATTAGTTTTGCTTGCTAGATTAGTTCTTTAAAATTTTCACAACTATATCTAGATTTTCTTTCAAGTTTTGCTCTACTTTATTTTTGGGGATAAACTGAATACTAACCCCCTTGCTCTTTGAGTACGGTCTTCCGACCTGAAAGAGATTCTTGGGTAGATAATCAGAAAACCTTTATTCTTTTGCATCACTAGTTTATGGTTAGTTTTACATCTTTGTTTCTTTTTCCATAATCAAACAAACCGACTCGTTGCCACGAAGTATGCTCTCGCCACCACCTAAAGGCTTTGCCGATTAGTGGTGGATGATCAGAAAGTTGACACATAGTTGTTAGTAATTAGTGTAACATTTTATTTTTGTACAAACAACTTGAACAAACATTTTTTGCTCTCTTCCATCCACAGGTGGAACTGTAGCACTCAATAAATTCTCACATTTTAACTAAGGACTCATACTAATAAAATTAGCAACCCTTAACATAGTGAAAATCTGGGACTCAAATGATAAGTATTGCGTGGGGAAATTTCTCAGAAGAAGCGGGAACAACTGGAGAGTGACCACCTTCGGGCACCGTTAGACTACATCCTTATTGGTGTAGTGTTGAACATGCCCCTGAGACTTCGCTCCAGCCCACACGTCTTCGTGAGTAGCCACCTTTTCCTAATTTCCGGACATTACTTATTGTACCTCACGGTATATCTGGAGCTCCCATTTTCCCCCTAATCATTTTCACCCTAATAATCTAAAATTGACCAAGAGCATTGCACAACAGTTTTCTTTACAACAACAAGCACTATTATATTTTGACTCCACGGCACTGGTCTTTTTATTTGCTATATTTTAAGTCCTTTAGCTTATGTCGTGAATGTATTCATATTTATGCCGTTGATTCAATTTAAAGTTGCAATATCTTGTGTCGATTATTAGTCATCATTCAAAAACTCCTAAAAATAACTTACTTCCATCTGTAACAATAAACTCATTTTAAGAGCCTTAGAAACTCTTTCATTGGGGTCTACCCCCCTTGGCTTCGTTAGGAGTTTGCCTAAATGGAGGAGTCGAGATCAGGTGACAGCACCTGACTCAAGAATTGCCCCCAATGACACACCCAACGGCTTCGAAAGATTTCTGCTGCATTTCTCCCCAGGTGTGCTTTTCGATGGCAACAAGTTTCAGATGTTAGGAGAGATAAGATAAAGGGATGATGATCACCCCCCAAGTAAGGCATCCCCTCCTGGAGCTTCAATGTTTTTGGTCTTTGGTTCTCTGCATTTTAGCTTTGTTTTCCTCCTCCATGTTGTTAGATTTTAAAGTTTGAATGTTCTCAACACAGGCTAGATTTGAGTATATCATGATTTTCTAGGAGCAACGTTTGCACTCCCACTTTATATTTTCATCATGATGAACTTAGCAACCCCATTGACCTATTTATGGTCAACTGTCAAACATTCATAAAATTATCTCATCTTATCTCCACAAAGGCACACTATCCACCTAAGCAAAATATCCTGCAACTAATCATCCACTAGGATGCACAACTCTAGTGTTAAAACAAAAAGATCTTCCCAACTGGAGTTTCTAGAGCTAGACAATGTCATTTTGGTGACAGTCGAAGATCAATTGGAAGGTTGATTGGGTGGTCCACTAGTTAGTTAGAGTGACTAGAAGTGCTCCCAACAAGGTCAACTAAAGCGTACGTCAAGGCATAAAACATGGATCTCAAGCGCAATTGAGGTGATCGAAGTGGGCTAAGTCTTCCTCATTTTACAGGAGTTATTTACACCTGAAGTATATAGAGATGATCCTATGGATTGGTCTATTAAATAAGTTAGTTATTCATTCCATATGTTGGGCTATGCTCAGTTGTGCTTTAGCATTGTCATGGTTTCTTTAGACACCACCTCTCTCTCTTGGAATTCATAGTTAATCACTTCTGCAATTCCTAAGGTGATCAAAGTGGGCTAAGTCTTCCTCATTTCACAAGAGTTGTTTACGCCTTGAGTATATATAGATTATCTATCAAATAAGTTGGTTATTCATTCCATATGTTAAGCTACGTTCACTTGAGCTTAAGTGTTGTCATGTTTTTTTTAGACACAACCTCTCTCTCTTGGACTTCATAGTTAAACACTTCCACAATTCCCTAGTTCTCCAACATGGGATCAAAACCAACAGTTTGAGATCTAGCTTACTTTCTACGAGTCGCTTTGGAGGTTGTCGGTTGTAAATGCACTCATGTTTGAGTGTGTTTTTAGATACAACCTCTCTCTCTCAGACTTCAGAGTTAATCACTTCTACAATTCCCCTGTTCTCCAACATTGGATCAAAACTAGTGGTTTGAGATCTAGATTGCCTTCTACAAGTCGCTTTGGAGGTTGTCGGTTGTATATGCACTCCTATTTTAGCTGGATACCTATAGTAGATTGACTCAAATTTTAAAAACATGCAAATTGGATCAGGTTTTTCCAAGTGATGGCAAGAGCCCATGGTTCAAAATGGCCACAACGATACTAAAGAGTAAAGTGCTTTGGTAGTACACAAATCTTCATTCTAGATTCCAAGGATAAACACAAGAAGTTCATTACTAATGGGAAGAGGGATGAGGACACAAGATATGGAAATGATATTAAAGAGTAAAGTACTTTGGTAGTACACAAGCCTTACTTCTAGATCCAAAGGGATGAACATGAGAAGTTCATTATTAATGGGAAGACAGATGATACTATAAGAGTCATGATGACCTTCATCTCCAAGGAGATTTACTTTCTTAAAAGTGAGCTCCATCGTTTGAATGAAGACTAGAAGAAGTCAAGGAATCTCTCTGATAAGATCGACAAAATTCAGTTTATGCATATTGAAAAAGAGTTGATATCTTTTAACCCTCTCTCTTTCTATAAGATTGAACACTATTTGGCTCATGTGAAGGAGCTATAGTTGAAGTTGGGTGAATGTGAAAAGGGTTTTCCAAAGAAATACAATCAACTTATAAAACTAATCTTGATGAATCTAAAGACCAAAAACCAAAGTTTTCACTTAGCTGGCACTAAAAAACTTCACATTACCTTGAGACAACCTATAGCACAACAATGAATGGGAATGGCCAAGTTATTTCCCCTTGTGTGAAGAATGCTCACAAACTATAATCCACCTATTCATTCAATGCTACTTTTCAAAGGAAGTATGTGTTCTTCCCTTGAGAGTCGAGACTACTCACTCATAAGATCGCATGGGAAGGAATAGATTTGAATTAAGCACTAGAAAATTGGATGAACTATGCCAAGCTTGGAGACTTCTAGCCTTGGAGGTAATCTAGTCACCATGGCTTGCCAAGAATGAATCAATCCTTCCCTTGAGAGTCGAGACTACTCACTCATAAGATTGCATGGGAAGGAATAGATTTGAATTAAGCACTAGAAAATTGGATGAAATATGCCAAGCTTGGAGACTTCTAGCCTTGAAGGTAATCTAGTCACCATGGCTTGCCAAGAATGAATCAATCTTCCAAGGTAAGCCTCTAGACTACTCATTTACAAGATCACAAGGGAAGGAGCAAATTTGAGTTAAGCACTAGAAAATTGGGCTAACTATGCAAAGTTCGAAGACCGAGCACTAGCCCTGGAGGTAATCTAGTCACTACAGCTTGCCAAGAATGAATCAACTTCCAAGGTAAGCAAGCCAGCTCAAGGTATACTGCAAGTTAAAAACCGGTAGTCTTGTTGGCCCTTCAGTGAAAAAATTAAAGCCTCCTCGAGTACTATTCCCACCCATCAAAGACCTATTCAAATCAAAAGGTTATTTCAACAAAGCATCTAGGGACAACTCATGTGCCTGATGGTATTAGAGGGTGGCTCCTCCTCTAAGATAATCAAAAGATAGGTTTCAAAATTCACATTGTCCTAGGTACAAACAAGGACAAGTTGTTGGTAGACACCATATTCCTTGACATCACGTTGAAGCAAGAGGCCTTGGATCTAAATTTGTATGGCAACTCAAAAGTCATAATAGGCTGGCTCAATGACACTATGCACTCCAAGTTCCAACTACATCCTCCATTAGGCAAGTGTGAGGAGCCCTATAGACAAATTCACTAGATTCAAAATATCAACATAGCATACATCTACAAAGATTTGAACTCAGAGGTTGATTCACTAGCAAAGGCAGCAATCCTATTAAATCTTGGCCAATTGTATTTGGAGACCACCAATGCGGAATCTCTATTGAGGAATTTTGTTTTGTTACTCATAATCTTATAGACTAAAATATACTATCTCAAACCCTCTCTTTTGTTGCATTCTTTGAAACTATTTACTTGAACTATACTAGACTCACTTTAAAGTTTAGACAAATACTTCCACATTTCTATGAATCACTGGGCTTACTGCGACTACAAACATACTCTATTTTACCATCAATAAAAAGTATACTTTTTCTGTCTGCAAAAAAATAACTATCATATCAATGAAAAATATATTTTTTCTTCAATTTTAGGTTCAAATTATTTTGTTTGCCAAGCTTTCCCAGGTCCAAGTCAAACACTTACTCTCTGTTCTCATTCAGCTAGGTGTTGAGCTGCATTTGGTAACAATGATTTTAAGTTCAAAAGTATCACCAGCCAACAATGCTTATGTTGCATACTTAATTCCTTAAGGTTTTCCCCACAATCAAAACCTTGATGAAGAAAGCTTACATTTATTTGTAGTAAATACTAAGTCTTTTACTTGGAGCATTTAATAACTTTGATTAATTTGTTCTTTCATGTTTTCCTTTTGTTCACATTTTGTACTTCCTATTACTGAAGAACCAAATTTCAAATGCTACATTGCAGCTATGAAAGTATAAACTTTATAGGAGAATAAAGTGTATAGTTAAGTACCTTGTTGAAATTGAATACAATGTCAAGTTCACAGACATTCTTAAAACATTTATCCAATGTTTCAACAAAAACTGCAAAAAATAACCACATTAAATCACAAAACAACTTCAATCCAAAACACATCATAAAGTGGGGTACCTACACATGCAGTACATAAAATAAAATTAATGTCTCTGAATGATTCCTATTTTAATTTGATTAATTCAACACATTCTACATGCCTTTTTCAAGATGTTCTGGAAAAAAAAAGTATTTCTAGCAATAATTATGTGTGCTAAAAATATAGACATTCAGATCATAAAGTCAGGCTCACTATTCATGGAATGGTAGGCTTCAAATCAAATAATGCACAAATTTATCAATACAAAAGAGCTAAATATTTTTTCATGTGAAAAAAAAAGTTTTTTAGTTAGTTTATCCTATGCCAAGGCCCAAAAGAGCTAAATAATTTCTTTCTTCCGTGCCTTTTTTTAAAGCAACCTTGTATTATAAATGTGTACTATTGATTAAAGCAAAGACACAACCCTTCAAGGGGCAATTCTCCCTCCTACAGTTTTCCTTTGTTTTCTTGTAATAGTTTGTGTCAGAGCCACAACTGGCTCATATCCTAATCTTAGTTGGCATCTATCTCCTTATCCTTGTTTGCATCAAGGTCAATTTCAACTGTGTAATTTTCAAGTAGCTATTTCTCTATTTGTATCTGATATTAATGTTATATTTTGAACCGAGACGACCCTTTATAGTCTACCATGTCAATTGTAATATTGTCTTCCATGTAGGGCCCAAAGTCTACCACATCAGAGCTTGTACAATCCTATATGATACAACATTAATAATCTTGTACAACACTGTTTTTCTACTTTTTATTGTTTTGAGCCAAGTCAATTGTGTACAATTTGCCACATCAAGTATTGTACCATCCATTTTAATCCTAAAATATAGCATGTCGACCCCTATATACAATTTGCTATTATTATTGATGTACAAGGATTTGGTGTCTCCTTTGTGTTTTACAGTTTGCTTCTTTATTATTTGTGTTGCTAAATTACCTTGCTATACGGACCAATCTGGCACTATACCGTACAATGTGCTACAACATGGAACCAACTTATAGGGTTGCGACTTAATATATTGCCATGCTCAAACTACTAGTCTACCAATTTCTTTTCCTAAAAGATATCAAAATAAAAGAGACTAAAAATAGAAGGGATCTTTCTCTTGGTCCTTGGATATATTGAGATAAATAATGAAGAATCCCTCAAAGTTAATCCAGGGGAATTCATGTTCTTAAACATTTACATAAACAATGTGAAACGCCAAGACCATGTTTAGTGAAGGCAAGAGATTTTACAGATTGGGCCTTCTTATCAGAAGAAAGAGCAACAACAAATGAAGATGGAAGCACAGCACCACGCCATCTTCCTTGCGGCAGATTGCAAATGGGCAATTCAGAGACTTGGTTTGCACCAACACTTAGAAGAAGCAGCAAGTCAATCAGCCACATTAAGAAGAAGAAGAATGCCAAGAGGTATACATCAAGCAAGACATCCCCCATGAGTTATTATTGAAAGAAGAAAGGCCACAAAGATGACTGTTGTTGGTATTCTGAGGTATGTTCATTCTGCAAGAAGAAAGGCCATCTTGAGGCATCTTGCTGGGAGAAGCAAGCAACATGCCCAAGCTTGAATGTTTTCAAAGGAAGTGTTATCCACTAAATTGCACTTAGTGGATTCCGAGTGAACCATTGAAGTTGTGAACATGATTCAATGTTCATCATCAGTGTTTCGAGGTTCATCGGGCCAAAAAAATTTGGCCCTTTGTATTTTTTGCATGTCCAAACCCTGATACGAACCATTACACCAAAACCCCGAGGTGTTAGTGAAGGCCGCCCATTAGGATCTTAACATCCCACCATGCTCCACAGTCCAGACTCTGGGTTGGATGTGCACCCGTACGGTGGTGTCCCCTTTGCGCCGTACAAGCCCCAGACGAACACTGCAATGCCGACGTTGCCACCTGCTCTGTGAATTGAACCTGGGTAGAGGCTATGATACCAAATGATACGAACCATTATACCAAAACCCCGAGGTGTTAGTGAAGGCCGCCAACTAGGATCTTAACAAACACCTGTGGGGGAATTGTAATAAGTTGGTCTAGCATGAGTTTTTTTTATGAAAGGTTTGGCCTTCCTTAACGTTTGTTATCAGTGGAATACTCTAGAGTGTTTTTTCCTTACGGATTATGCATTACTATTCAGTGATGTATAATTCCCAAGTTTTTCACTCACACCTCCAAAGCTGGAGTGTTTCCATGATGATGAATTTTGAGGGGTTATTAAAACCTACTGGAATGTATTTTTGTAACATGCTAGCCATCAGTATTGAGTCATATGGACATGCACTAGGTGCCCTAGGATTTTTGAGTCATTCTGAGAAAATTAATTTTTCTCAGTTTATTAGTTTTTTTTAATAATTTAATTAAAAAATGAGAAAAGTGATAAAAGATGGGTTAGGAGGTGAATTTTGGCATGGGGGTGCTCGTTTTCTAACTCAAAGCACCCATAAAACCCCTAAACCCACTTTTCCTAAGTTTTGAATGAATAATATTCACTTAAATCAATTTCTCTCCAAAATATTAAAAATGAATTATTTAATTCAAGAATAATTTATTTGGAGAAAATCCAAGCTCCTAAAATAAAGGTACGTGGTCTGGTGAGTTGGCCCAGTTGACATGGCATAAGCATTTAAAACATATACCAACCAAATTTGGAGCATATCAAGCATTGAATACACCCCCATGAGGTGGCCTCCCTTGGGATTTGCACCCTCCCTCATGAGGGAGACGTTTTATCCATGTGGCATCATCTTAGCTCTTGGGTGGAGATCCCAATGTGGGATGGAGGGCGCCCTCCTTAGGTGTCACTATTCCCATTCAATGGAAGCCCAACTACCATCTACATCAAAAAGATTTGATCTCACACTTGGCATATCAAACCCTAGTTTGCTCCCTCCCTCACCAATTCGAATTTGCTCTTGGGAGCTTCTATTTAAGCAAGGCCTATTGCTCCATTATTCCTATGGATGCAAGAAACCTCTGCTCATTGTACTAGTGATAATATTTTAATGCAAGTGAAAGGCTTTGGAGGTCCATGGGTGTACATTTTTTGGATGCATGCAAGTATTTGAGGTGATATTGCTCTAATCTAGTTCTCTTTTGTTTATATATGATTGTAGATCTAGCTTGAATGTTCATGGAATAAGCATTTTGGTTGTAACTTGCTTATTTGTGTATTGTTTTGAAAGACTAGAAGTAGCCACTAGTTTGTATTTAGGCTCTTTGAATTTTTCTTTACCAAGCACACTAGATCTTACTCATTTGTATGCAAGGGTTTGTTTAAGGTTTTTGCAGATCACAAGCTTGAGGAGGGCTTTGAACTCGTTTGCCTCTTCTCTCCTCTTCAAAACAAACTAATCTTGTATTTCAAGGATTTTCCAAGGTTTCACAAGGATCAAGCTTGGGCTTGAAGGGTTTTGTCCATCAACTTCAAACAAATCTATCTCTTTTCCCACATTTTTGCTTTGCTTAAGAAGTAGATCCATTCTTTCATGCTTATTGTTTAGATCTATCATTCTTCAAGCATTGCTAATTAGTTAGCTCTGATATTTTAAAAGAGCTTTATCATTCATTAGATCTAAGCTAGGAAATTGTGCTTACACTTAGTAATTTTTACAAAAAAATTCTAAGTACAATTTTTCAATTTTTTTAAAATTTTTGTTGTCTTTCCCATCATCTTTTGACACTTTTAGCTTGTTGGTTTTTAGCATGCCTGAACATAAAAGTGAATTTTTGGAGTGGCCAAAGACCATCAAAGAGGGCTTAAAACGAACCGGTGGACACCCAATTTGTTGTAAAACTTTTGTACACTATTGTAAGCTCTTAGATCCAAATTTAATGGACTAAGAAGCAATTTATTTTCAGCATACAAATTGTAAAAGATTTAAACGAGAGCAGTGGAGTAACCAGCACCCACATCCCATCCCCCCTGGGGGGATTTGAGTTTTTTGTCAAATTTCGTGAGATTGTTTTTTTCTAACCACACTTACTCACACACTCACTATTGAATTGCAGGGTGTATACTTTCAATTATAGTTTGTAGTCTAATCATTTTTATTTTGCAAAAGTAAAGTAGAAATAAAACCATCTTCGTCGCCACGAAGTATGCTCTCACCTTCACCCAAAGGCAATTTGTTGATTAGTGGAGGTTGATCAGAAAAGTGACGCATAAGATTGGCCATCCATATCTTTCATTTAAAAGTTTTGTCTTTCATTTTTCATAAGTCTCTTGAACTTAGCTGAAAAGCAAGTCAAGAGCGCTCTCTGTCGGAGGGTCAGTGGTTACTTGCTTCAAATTGGAATAAATAATTTGCCTACACTGCATATGCTCTACCCACCAGCAGTACGTCTGAGTTGTGGGATACCAAAAGCAGTTGGAAGCACTCTTTAAATTTTCACATTTACCTTAATCAGTCACCTAATAAAATTAACTACCCAAAAGATAGTGAAAATCTGGCACTTCGAAACGAGATTTTGTGTGGACAAATTCTGCCTGGGGGCGCTGGATCACTGTACTTAGACCTTGGGGCACCGTTAGACTACATCCTTGTTGGTGTAGTGTTGAACACGCGCTCAAGGCTTTGGCAGCCAACATGTCCTTGTACGGAGCCACCAATCTCTAGATTTCCAAACATTCCTCTATGTACCTTACGGTATCTCAAGAGTTTCCCTTCTTTTCCCTAATCAATATTCATTTTAGTAAACTAAAATCAACCAAGAGACAATTGCACAACATTTACTTTTCCAACATTATCAATTTCACACTGTGTTCGACTCCATAAGGCACTGGTCCTTGCACTATTCATTTGCTTATTATCAATATCAAGTTATCGTGCATCTTTATAAATTACAGTGATCTTTTGAACTTATGCTGGTGAAAGCGTTATTAAACTTTCGTTGCAATTATATATCTTGGAATCTTTACATCTTGAACCTTTTAATAAAAAACTCCCAAAAACATTAATAAACAACCCATCATTTAAATTGGAAGACCCTAACAACCTTAGTAACTTTCCATAGGGACTACCCCCCTTGGCTTTCGTTGGGAATTTTGCCTAAATGGAGGAGCCAAAAACCAAGTGACATACTTGAATCGAGACTTGCCACCAAGGGCACACCGAGCGGCAGCATAGATTTCTGCTGCGACAAAGACAGTGTGTGATCCGACGGCGACATTTTTGGCGCCATTGCCAGGGATAAATCTTTTATCCCTGGGTACGACTTTTGATTTTTACCCTTTCTTGCTTTTTTCTTTGTTTGATGAATCCTTAGATCTAATCTTTAATTTTTCATCTGGCGACTCCACTGACCATTTTTCTTTTTTATAAAAAAATTTCAAAGTAAAAAATAGAACCTTTTGTGAGTGTTTTAAAATGTATATTTTTTCTCGCATGGCGACTCCACTGAAGGGATGAAACCCTTGTTTCTCATAATTTGTTGACACTTGTTGTGTGTAGATGATCCCATGTAACACAGTAAATCTTAAAAGCTCATTTTTTCAAGCAAAGCTCTCGATACAGTAGCAGACACATTCCATGATCATTTCAAATATATGCTCCTGATCACTTAACATGGATGATGAAGAGTCTGATGATGAATTTTCTCCTATTGACTTCTCAAACATCTCGGGTTTCCCTAATTATCATATTGGTAGAGATATATCTGATCATTTACCAACCTTTTGGGGAAATGGTGATTCAAAAACACAGCATGTCATATCCTTTCTTAAGGTCCTGGAAGATTTCAAAGTTCTATATGAAGATAACATGATGGAAATGTTTGTTAGCACCTTACGGGAAGATGCTTGTTGTTGGTGGTACAATGGTCTCCCGGATAAATGTATTACCTCTCTGTCGAGCTTCCTTAGAATATTTTTGAGGCAGTGGCACATTAAAGGATTTGGTATGAAAGCTTTGGATAGTATCCTTGAGAAGTTTTTTCCCATTTTCATACCTTGGATAGACTATCATGAGGAGGACCATCAACTGGTCTCCAAATAGCAATCATTCTTGGAATCACAATACAAAAGGTTCCATCCAAGAACCCTATAAACATAGTTCCACAGAAGATTGAACTAGGGTGGATTGACCATTCAAGATTACAATAATAATGTTTATTACATTGAAGATCATGCTTCCTAATTTCTTCAACTATGACAACACCGAAAACGAAGTATCAAATGAAAGCAATACAAGCAAAACTCAAGACATAAGCTTTTTATGCCCCAAGGGAAAAGCATCTTGAAGTGGAACCAATGTAACAATCATGAAGTACATATAATAATAATAATATTCAAAGGGCAATGTTTAGTACATCGAAGATCATGCTTCCTAATTTCTTCAACTATGACAACACTAAGAACAAAGCATCATGTGAAAGCATTACAAGCAAGATTGAAGACAACCTTTTTATGCCCCAAGGGACAAGCATCTTGAAGACACATGTCTAAAAGACATGTCTATTCACTTAGTGACCATTCAATGTATATTTATACACAACATCAAATGCTATTGCAATTCACTCACTTATTCATTATCAATTATACAAGTATTTATTCGTAGGACTGTAGGTATACTTTTATGTTATCCTCTTTATGTTGGATATTATCTCGCAAATGAACTAATTTTCATTATAGAAAGTGATGTGGGATCATCACAATATCAAATCCAATCAATCTAAGATAAAGTCTGTCAATTGCTTACAAGCTTTCATCCCCATCATTGCATCAAACCATCTCCCTAGACACACTACTCACAACTTTGGTCCACTAGTTATGTTGTCAATAACTATGTGTCCCACAGTCATAGGATCTGTACATTTCAAAATTATTACCTTATATTCATTTTGTAGTTCCTTACCATTAGGATGACATAATCTTTTCATTCATTCAATGTACATGATTCATTCTGTATGGGGAATTCTTAAAGTGTGGTTGATCATTGCAAAATATGGATCTAAAACAACCTTTTCACTAACAAAGGATGATACACCACTTTCCTTACCATGTTTTTCACTTGAAATCTCCTCCATCCTCGTAGGTTTTGGCCCAAATTGACCAAAAATGATTCTTACCACTACACAAATTTGCCCAGACCTTCGAAAATGAGGCTACAATTGTTGTTATGGTGGACATATCTGCCCAGAATGTTGGTTAGCCCACAAAACTAGCCCAAAATTCATTTGAAAGCCTAAGTGAACACCCTATGCAAATAGCGGGCTAACATCGCACTCCAACTGCGATACATGCTCTTCTTGGGAGTGCATGAAAACTCTAGAATCTCTATAATGCACTTGTTAGCCATGACCATTTATGCAAGAAAACCAAAGACACATCACATCAATCTTCTTCTTCCAAAACGACACATCAAACTACCCTAATGCTCACGCAAGAGCTTATTCATCTCCTACCTACCTGCTCTAAGCATCAGAGGTGAACATCTCAAGTAAAATCATACAACCAATGAAACCACCTTAGCATATCATCCATGAAAAGAGGCTTTTCCCTTTGTCCTTAGTAATGAACCAAGACAAAATAAAAGCAATGATGAGTTGAGTTCATGCAATTTTCTTTATGGAAACAGGGGTGAAAAAATGTATGAGGTCATGAGCATGTGAAAGATCATCAAAAACCTTAAAATCATGGCAAGGAAAACAATCCTTTTCACAAGCCCTCTCTTTATCCAAGATTGGGTAGGGCTTGAAAATGCATCTTCATTATGAAGCGGCACACAATCTGCCCTTGAAGAGGGCAAAACCTTCTATATTGAACCTACAAAAAGATCTTCTCCTTGTTGTCCCAAACGTACAACACTCTTTGAAGAAAGAGGTTGAAAATTTATGAGGCCATGAGCATGTGAAAGATCATCAAAAACCTTAAAACCATGCCAAGGAAAACAATCCTTTTCACAAGCCCTCTCTATCCAAGGGGCAAGGCCTGAAAATGCATCTTCATTATGAAGCAGCACACAATCTGCCCTTGAAGAGGGCAAACCTTGCTATATTGAAGCTCAAAATTTTTTATCCTTGTTGTCCCAAACGTACAACACTCTCAAAAGAAGGAGGTTGAAAATGTTCGCTCAAATCCACCCTAGGAGGGGGCAATACAGGCTGCTCCAAATCTACCTCAAAATCCTCAACAATATCCCCAAGTTCAGCATGAATTTCTACAAGGATTTTTTTAAAGGCTTGATCTTTAACATGATCTTCTTTAGCTTCTTCTTGGTCATGACCCTCTAAAGGATCTTCAACAATTTGCTCTTGAAAAACACCCTTAACATATTCAACATAGGCATCGATTTCTCATGAACAAGGAAGGGCTCCATTTCATGCAAAATATCTCAATCAAATCTGCAAAAGATGATACCTCTCCAAGACTTCGGAACCAATCACTTGCATTCTCTTTCAAACTAAGTGCAAACAACCTCATCAAAACATCTTCATGAACAACACAAAAATTTTAAGTGAACATCTTGAAAAATGTAAGGCGTGTTGTGCTAGAATCCATATGCTCATGAAAAAATGGAATATCATCTAAAAATGCTTTGGGCATCTTATTAGGAAATCCTACAATATTTTAGAAATCAAGAGGAGCAAAAAACTCAATGAACCATGGAGGCCATTACATTTTTTCTTACTTCTAACTTCTTCAAAGAGGATACCAAATCTGAAAATGCATTTTGAGCACACTTCATACCAATACCAAAATGCGTCAAGTTGCCAAGATGAACTTTGAGATGCCTTCAAATGTTGCTTACTTCAACCCTACAACAGCCAATCTTCGAAATCTACAAGGAACAAGGGCTTCGTCCCTTCATGGAGTCACCATGTGAGAAGAGAAATCTGCAATAGTAACCTCCCACAAAATGTCATGAAGCATGATCTTCAAAATTCTGGGAAAATGGCTTTATCCCTGGAAATGGCATGAAAATGTTACAGTTTAAACTAGCATGTGATTAAATCCCCAAAGAACAAGCTAACCCAACTATAACCTAGAGGTGTTACCCACTGTTTTATCTCGATAACCACCTTTCTGCACTTTAGGTTGGCTCTTCTCCAACTCAAGGAGGGCATCCCTAGGGTAGGATTGCTAGGCTATGGCAACGGAGGCACAAGGTAATTTGAAGAGTTAGCCTTAGCAAAAGTTGAGGTATTCTTTGTAGTATAGTTGATAGGAGGGTTATGAAGACTAGTGTCGATCCTCAGGGCATATGTAGTCTTAAGACGATCCTCTTTAAGCCTTGTTTGTATGTATTTGGCTGGAACCCCTACAAAGCATGACAAGTAAAGGTTGCCTTAGCTTACACCTTCAATCTAAAAACCTAGCCCACCCCTAGCCTAAGCAAGCTTAATTAGTACCCCTCCTAAGATGTCAAATACATAACCGAGTTGCAAATCTAAAGTATGAAATAAGTATAGAAAATTCTTACACTTAAACCAGTGGAGCAAGATTGCCCTTCTATTGACTAGATTAATAGACCTTACAATGCCAAAAGAAACAGGTTACTCCAATAATTAGCTATCAAGAAAACCCAAGAAAAGAAACCCTTTACACTCCAAAAATGCTTCATAAAGATATGACAATTAGGCTCCAAAGAGAGAGAGAGCTCTCGAAATCCAACCATGCCAAGTGAATGAAAAGGCCAACCCTTATATAAGTTGTAGCTCAATCTCACTCTACAATAAAATAACATTGAAATCCTAGATCTGGCCTAGGGTGGAGTAAACAATGAATAACTCCACTAAACCCTAACAACTCCTAACTAAACCACCAAAGAAAGTGGTCAAAACTACAAGTACAATGTCTCTAATATACATATGATGTCAAGTTAAAAGCCCCAATGTCCACAAAGAAACCTCCAAGAGAGGTCACTCCATGCAATACAACCTCAATGCGTATTGACCATATTAAAAATTCCAACGACCCACTAAGGGCCACCATAGATCCTGGTTTCATGTGCAGTTTTCCCTTAAAGGATAGCACAAGGTATCGGTAGGCCCTGTGTTACACACAAAGTGATATGTATGGTCCAGTTAGCTCCAAGAACAGCCATAACATTGAACGTGAATGCGATGCTTTGTGGTTGAACACCCCAACCACAAGACGCATCAAAAGAGACATCAAACTCATATATCCTTCCATCTGTTGCCATACCATCGAACAACACCGATGGATCTCCCTCAAGTCACATGGCACATATTTTTACCAGAAGTCTTAGGCTCGAATCTCTGTTGTTTTGGGTCATTGGAGGCAAGGGACAGTGACTTAATTACTTCATTTCAGCTACTGTAAAGGAGGCCAAATACAACCACTGCATCATTTCAAGACGTCCAGGGTAGTTCCCAATGGTTGTAATGGCGAGAGCTTGATTCTTTGCAAGATCACTAACTGAAAATTCACATTTCCATTGCCTTCTTTAAATGTTGCTTCATTTAAACCAGTATTTTCCTTCCCCGGTATAGGTTCATGATAAATGGTATTTGAAAGTTTTCAACCGCAACCACTCTCAATCAAAATTGATCTGACACGAGAATACCATGTTGATCTAATGGAATCGAAGGATCTGCCTTGTCTAGTTTTAAGAATAAAACATTGTTGCTAGCATGCATAACAATAAGAGAGTTCAATCCAGCTTTCATTGGCATGTTTCACCTGATGATTCATGGATCTAACCCTAGGCAGAGTTACAACACTTTAGAATTTTTGCTTTTTGGGTGTGATAGAGGGAAAAGGTTCCACGTTTCATGACAGAAAATGAAGTCAAGTCACAGAGGCATTGGTGTTCGACACCAAATGCCATATGTTTTCGACCTTCATTTATCTTTCTGCCAAAGACTAATACTTCCCTTTACTCATTTTTAAAGTTACTCTCTCAACCTCTACATCCATGGCACAACTGAAATATTGGAAAACAACCCATAACAAGATTATCTTACATACTATCTTTATGAATCATTGATGCACTCTCCCAGTGTTGTCTCGGAAAAAGAAGGATCTGAGTACAAGCTTCATCCACATCATTCCAAGAAACCATCTCCCCAGACGCACTAGTCAAAAACTTTGGTCCATCAGCTATGTTGTCAAGAATTCTGTCCCACAATCATAGGTTCTATACATTTCAAAGTTGTTACCTTCTATTCATTTTGTAGTTCTTTACCATCAGGATGACATAATCTTTTCATTCATTCAATGTACTAGTTCATTCGGTATGAAAAATTCCTTAAGTGTGGTTGATCGTTACAAAATACATATCTACAACAACCTTTTCACTAACAGAATCCAATACACCACTTTCCTTACCATGTTTTTCACTTGAAATCTCCTCCAACATTATAGGTTTTGGCCCAAATTGACCAGAAATGGTTTTTACCACTACACAAATTTCCCTAGGCCTTCAAAAATGAGGGTACAACTGCTATTTTGGTGGACACATCTTCCCAGAATGTTGGTTTAGGCCATAAAACTAGCCCAAAATTAATCTAAAAACCTAAGTGAACACCCTATGCAAACAGGGGGGTAACACAGTAGTCAAAGAATATTTTATAAGAAAAAGGCCTAACCACCATGAAATTATAATATTGATTTGCTTATAGATATCTCCAAGGTTTGTAACACAATGTCAATCACCACAAACCACCAATCATGGCAGGTCACACACCCCTTTGTATAACATATACAAATGGCCATCATCAATTAATCATAAATGTTAAAATATAAGGCTACACATGTAACAAAAATACTTAAAGTGACTGAAGTTAAAAGTTAGGATTTTAGGTGTTTTAGATTTCAGTCATATTAGGGTTAGGGTTTTGGTCACTCAGACTCTTTATAAGAGCGATGACACTCAATGTAAAGTTGTATCGTTTCATAATGATATTCTGTTGTGTGTTATTGAGCTCTCAAATCTTCGGTGACGTAACCCTATCTAGGGTTTCTTGCTTCTTCGATTCTTGGAATATGGTATTGTTATCACACCATAGTAGCTGGGTTACTATTCTTGCTGAGCATCTGCACTTTCCAGAGCTTTGCTTTTCCAAAGATCAGCTATGATGAGCAGAGTTATTTGAGATCACTCACATATCAGAGCAGTATATGTTAGACATTGAGTAGACCTTGTGCCAAGGCTGAGCCTTGAGAGCTTAGATTTGATGACCGATGTGACCTTTAGTTCCATACAGTTTTAGTTCAGTGCCTAGAGTTCCAGATATTATTGCAACAATGTTTCAGTTATTTATGGATGATGATTATTTATGATATGATGTGACCTATGGACTTGTGATTGTTGTCATGGATTATTATCTTGTTGCTTTAGTCCTCTTCATAGCATTGACTTGGTATGTAACTCATGATGTGGTAGTACTCTCTAAATAAGAAAATGGAATATCTTGGATGATTTTATAAATATAAAATTGGATGTATTACTTGCACTCTAAGGTTTCCTAACAATACTCATTGGTTTCATTACCCTCTTATGAGCATGCACATGGTCTTTCACGGCATCTTTAATTGCTAGCCTAGGCACCACATTCACTTGACTCCATCCATCCATGACCTTCCTTATTTGGCTTTCTCCTTGACTTGCCTTCTTGACTGCTTCATATGGGGGACTTCCCATTTCTACCTCTATGTTGGACCGCATCCATGTTTGTTTTGTGTCTCAGCTCTGAGTTGGTGACAGAACTTGCCTTTGGTAAGTTGGATTTTATGCCCTAGTTGGTTGCCCCGATGTTTGGCTTAGCACAGAATTCCCTCCAGTCACATGAGTTGTTGTTGGCTAAAATTGAAAGCACATGTACTACTTATATTGGAAATCTGTTATGGAGGACTTCCCATTTCTACCTCTGTGTTGGACCGCATCCACGTTTGTTTTGTGTCTCGGCTCTAAGTTGGTGACAGAACTTGCCTTTGGTAAGTTGGATTTTATGCCCTAGTTGGTTGCCCCGATGTTTGGCTTAGCGCAGAATTCCCTCCAGTCACATGAGTTGTTGTTGGCTAAAATTGAAAGCACATGTACTACTTATATTGAAAATCTGTTATGAAAGCCCGTGAACTTAAAATTCTAGAATTTGTTTTTCAACTCACGTGAATAAAGGCTAAGGCAATGAACTGCTAACATACCCTACGAAGGGTATAGAAAGGTCCAAAAAGAAATGGTTTAACAAATGCTATATCTAAATATTGTTGACCTCATGATTGTAAATATGCCCCGGATGCAAGCTGCGATTAGTTGTGCTTCTTAGCACATGTGAAATCCCAGAGGGGTCATATAGGCCAAAAAGGCCATGGAAATGAAATGAATGATCCTAATGAACTTGGATCAGCTTGATGTAGACATGAAGCCTAAGTTGAATGAACACTCTCTAAACAACTTACCCATTTGTGAGGCACTTCCCTTCCCTTTGTTATTTTGTCCAGCACAGAGTGTAGCTTCCCCTTTCCTCGTCCAAAGTGTCACTTAGAAAAGTTGGTCAAGTCATCCCTTTTTGCCCAGCCTTCTTCTTAGCCTTCACCCTTTGCTAGCAGTTAGGCCATGTCAGTTGAGTGAGTATGTCTTCAAAGCTTTCGTGCAAGTAAATTATAAATAACAATAAAGTATATATGTATTAACTCACTGAATGATGTTTGTACTTTAAGTTAAGCTATGAATATGATTAAAGGAACATGTCTTAGTCTTATGCTATAATCTAGTCTTTGGTTGCATTTTGACCTAGTCAAACATAGTTTGACCATGGTCATTCTTGGGATCCGTGATGAGATGGACCACTTGTGCTCATGGATGATGATTTGTGGTCCCACATACACCTATTGATGATTCCCATATGTTGGACATATGCATCAGATGATGATTGATGTAGTTAGTCAGTTTTATTATTATTTCCAGATCATCATATTTTACACTATCCAGGTATGGTGGACCCTACAGTTGACCCCACAGGTCAACCCCTAATGTATGAGTAAACATCTCTAGTGGATTTGAGTCTTATGGATCCATTGAGACACTTATCTTTTAGTTCCAGGCACTTCTGAGTATGATAGCAGCAGTTATCCACTTGTTAACTAGTTTGGGCATGTTGATCCAGCCTGTCCAGCAAAGGCCTTGGAGGCCATTCGTTGCCTAGGGCGCTGCAGAGGAAGCGGGTGGTCCAGCGACTTGTTTTTACCATTATACCCCCCTTCTGGACAGCCTGGTACCCTCAGTTTGATAGCGCAAGCACTCTGGATGGCAGTTCGGGACACTTTCAGGGTTTTAAGGAGGATTAAAAAATGGACTAAAAAGGTCACTGAGGAATTCAATTTGAGCAATTGAGGCAAGGTTTTGGCACTTGGTCTGCTTTGAGGTCATCTATGGTGAACCCCCAGATCAGTTGGCATCACTCAGTGGGGTCCATTGTGGTTACAGGAAGTCTTTTATTGCATGTCTCTCTCAGATTTGGAGACAAGATTTGATCATTTGTGTTATTTGGACATGTCATAGATTTATATCTTATATTATTGTGCCATGGGGACATGCTAGTGAAGGGAATTAATACCTCCTAGCACCACCATGAGCTCCTAGTGACTTGTCTTGATCTTATATTGTGGCACATGTGTTTCTAGCCACCCTCCATGTATGACGTCACCCTCATTGAGTCACTTTTAGCTATGACGTCATCACTTAGTGAGTGATCCATGTGATATTATGTATTGGCTCATCTTAGCCGTTGATTAGATTGTTAGATCTTTTGATCTCAACCACTAGTTTCAAAAAGTGGTTTTGTGGTTTAGGGTTTTGGTCTTTATTATCCTATAAAAGTAGGAGACCCCCCTATTGTAAAAGCTATATGGAGATTTTTGGCTCTTGGCTATTGGAATAAAAATACTTTCTTGGGCATCTTGGATCTTGGAGTTGGAATGCTTATGGTGATTGTAAATGCTTCTTCCTCTGCACTGACAAACATTGGTGGCCATCTTGGATTTTATCTTCAACTAACATTTTTTGCAGGCAAAGAAGACATCTTGGGGCAATTCGCATTGGTGGGGAAGCCTACCCTACTCGTTTCAACAAGTCGTTTTGGGTTACAAGGAGTTGTTTTGTCTTTGCACCAACAATTTCATCTTATTCATCTCTTTTGTTTGCATGTACTTCCATTATTGTCAATTGATTGATCTTTATGTCCTTGATTGACAGGAATAGGGAGGTCGATTTGGTTGAAGGAGGCAAAATGTTGGCAAGAAGGGCTTCATCAAGTTTGGCATTTGATCTTTGTGGGAAGTAATCCTCGTCACAAGCAACCTCCATCTTCATTTTCCAGGTACGCTCAAGAAGGTACGACATTCTTCTATCTTATCCATCTATTCTCTTAGATCACAAAAGCCTAATTGATTAAAACCCTCTTTTTCACTTTTTTCTACATCTAGCTTGGATCTAGCTTGGCTTTGGGGATATATTTTAAAACCCACCTATATAGCATCCACGGCAATTCAGATCTATAGTTTGGTGGAGATTGGCCTTCATTTGACCCATTTTCCAAGGCACATTAGCCTCTCCAAGGGAGGTCGCACTCCTTGAGGAAGGCTAGTGGGGTTAGTTCCAAGTTGTGGGTAGGTGAGATCCCGCTTGACTCGAATAGATCGACCTTGATAACCTACCCCTAGTGCTTCACCTTGTTGATTTTCACCTTGTGGGCCCCATTCCTCATTTTGAGGGTTGAGCCCCACTTGGGTCACTTGGTGATGCATTTTCAATCTCAGATCTACTGAGATCTAGCCATGGAATGCTCTTGATCTTCAAAACCCACCTTGCTTTGCACCTTGACTATCCTGATCTATATTTTGGTGGACATCCGACTCCATTTGGCCCTTGATCTAAGGCACTAGTCTCCCTTGGGGCAATTCGCATTCCTTGGGGTTAGTGGCTTTTGCTAGATCCCACATTTGGGTGTTCTTATTTTTTGGTCAATCCATAGATTCATGCCATGGAGCACCTCTAGTACCTTTTTCCTTCAACTTTGACCAAGTGGACCCAACTTCGACCCATTTTCCACTTATTAAGGAGTGGGCCCCACTTGTGTGATTTTCATGGTACTAGATCTAATTCAATTAAGCTTCATAAGTGACCCTAGTCATTCATTGGTTGAAACAATTGTCACCTCCTAAGCCTCTTCAACCACACTTAAACTCTTGGGTCCACTTAGTCTAATTCACTCATTGGTTTTCATAACTCAACTTACACATTTCCCTTGGAACCTTTGGGTTAGCTAATCTTCATTTGATTGGCTAGGGTTTCCCCCTTGATCTTGATTTGTCTTGATCTAAAGTGAAGAGTGTCTCGATTATCCTGACACCTAGCTTGCATTGGGAACCGTGGCATTTCTTGGTGTTAGATTATGGTAACTTCGGGATGTCCTCCATGACTCAGATGCCTTGCATGGAGGGACATTAGTACCATAGGCATCAGGATGGAGTAGAGAGTGAGATGCACTCTACTCAGTGGCATGAGCCCAGCAGGGGCTACATGCGGAGCTTCAGGGGAGATTGATCTATGCATGCATGAGTTTTGCATGACCTGCCAACATTCAGTGAATGCATGCAAAAGTAACCTTTTGCATGCACCGGGAATTAGGGTTTTGGAAAACCTAATTCATCGGTGAGATTATTTATAGAGGCAGAGGGTCCCCAGATGGGGTTACTCAGTTGCATTGTCAGAGAGAGACACTGCTAGAGTGAGGAGGGCGAATCTGTCCATGTGGGGCGACTTTCTTAGATAGAGAGGAGTTGCTGCAGGAGCTAGGAAGGTCAGATCTGAGCTAGATCAGTGACCTTCAGTTCTAGAGAGGATAGATACTTGTTCTTGTGAGCTGAGAGAGCTCAACAGTGAGATTACTGTGGATTTTGGAGGAGGCCGAGTTTGCAGTAGAGGAGGACATTTTTCCAGAGGGGGAGAAGCTCATTGTGTGTCGGATTGTCAGATTTGGAGTCCGAGACTTCCAGGATAGCCTTGCCTAATTTTTCCAGGAAGGTTAGGGACGATCGGAGCTCAGATTGACTGAGATTTGGAGTTGTACGAGCATGCATGCAAAAGTGAGTTTGGCATGCACCGGGAATTAGGGTTTTGGAAAACCTAATTCATCGGTGAGATTATTTATAGAGGCAGGGGGTCCCCAGATGGGGTTACTCAGTTGCCTTGTCAGAGAGAGACACCGCTAGAGTGAGGAGGGCGAATCTGTCCATGTGGGGCGACTTTCTGAGATAGAGAGGAGTTGCTGTAGGAGCTAGGAAGGTCATATCTGAGCTAGATCAGTGACCTTCAGTTCCAGAGAGGATAGATACTTGTTCTTGTGAGCTGAGAGAGCTCAACAGTGAGATTACTGTGGAGTTTGGAGGAGGCCGAGTTTGCAGTAGAGGAGGACGTTTTTCCAGAGGGGGATAAGCTCATTGTGTGCCGGATTGTCAGATTTGGAGTCCAAGACTTCCAGGATAGCCTTGCCTAATTTTTCCAGGAAGGTTAGGGACGATCGGAGCTCAAATAGAATGAGATCTAGAGCTGTACGAGCATGCATGCAAAAGTGAGTTTTGCATGCACCGGGAATTAGGGTTTTGGCAAACCTAATTCATCGATGAGATTATTTATAGAGGCAGGGGGTCCCCAGATGGGGTTACTCAGTTGCATTGTCAGAGAGAGACACTGCTAGAGTTAGGAGGGCAAATCTGCCCATGTGGGGCGACTTTCTGAGATAGAGAGGAGTTGCTGTAGGAGCTAGGAAGGTCAGATCTGAGCTAGATCAGTGACCTTCAGTTCCGAGAGGATAGATACTTGTTCTTGTGAGCTGAGAGAGCTCAACAGTGAGATTACTGTGGAGTTTGGAGGAGGCCGAGTTTGCAGTAGAGGAGGACGTTTTCCAGAGGGGGAGAAGCTCATTGTGTGTCGAATTGTCAAATTTGGAGTCCGAGACTTCCAGGATAGCCTTGCCTAATTTTTCCAGGAAGGTTAGGGACGATCGGAGCTCAAATTGATTGAGATCCAGAGCTGTACGAGCAGATTACACCCAGAGGAGGAGGTCGCACGTGTGCATGCAGAGAGGGTCGATTTCATCAGTGGGTAGTCTTCCGAAGGAGCAGATCAGAGCAGAGTGATTGAGAGAGGGCAGAGCACTCAGATCCAGATTGGCAGTTAGGGCATATTCCAGCAGTGCATGCATCAGTTGGATGCATGCAATTAGGGCAGAGCACTCTGTATTGTATCTTCTTTTATACATCTATATGCTCTGGGCTCAAGATTGAGAAGATAGCCCCATAGTTAGCTGGTTTCTCCTGAAAGGGTTCCAGGGTACATCTGTTGTCTATATGATCGCTTTATGTGTTAGTTGGTAGATGCAGGCCTAGTTATTTGGATCTATGTTTATGAGTATGTACTGACATAGAGATTCATATCACTTGAGGTCTCATACTGATACAGAGGGAGTAGTGATCTCTGTATCAAATATTTACACTTGGGTCACCTCTTTAGTTGTCCATCTCCTCTACCATCCCGGATGGGATACCTTTAGGGGCAACTACAAGTTGTGTGATAACATTTTTGGCGCCGTTTTCGGGGAGGTAGAGGCTTACCTTAGGTGTCTGCGAGTATCCATGCATAATTCATATCTTATTGCATCTGGATTAATCTAGATGGTTATCATTTCAATCCTTAATTAAAACAGAGCCATCTATTTGTCACTCATCTTCTCCCCACTGATTAACGACATACATCTTGGTAGAAGAGTTTTAAAGTCTACCTGGCGACTCCAAATCGTGACTCCGCTGAGGAACGATCCCATGAACATCCTTACAACCTTAGAAGTAAAACTAATCTAAATCAATCAGAAGGAACCCCGCTTACTTATCATAGAAGAGATCCCAAAGCTCTATCATCTAATTTCTTTTGGAAAATTGTTAATTCTGATTCTCCAAACCGTTTCTTGGGATCCCCTTCAAACAATTCGGTTCCTCCTTCATCTCCTAATCTTAATCTTAACGTAATTCTAGCAAGTTCAATGGCTGGAACAAATCAATCTAATCCTGGAAACAATAATCAAACCAATCCTCATGTTGCTCGTGCATTTGGAAATAAGGCAAAGGCTTTGCCTTTGGATTTTTCCCAAGTCCTTGGTGCCCCCCATGATATGCCCAACAATTACTTTGAAAAGATCCCAAAGTTCAATGGGAACTGTGCGACCTCCATTGAGGACCACATAGAAAATGTCTAGGCTCATATGGAAGCTTATGGGGATGAAGAAGAAGATGTGTTTATGAGGGCTCTTTTTGCATCCTTAGAGGGTGAGGCTCGTAAATGGTTTGACCGTTTGCCCTCATCATCAATCACAGGATATGATGTCTTCATTGGAAAACTTAAGCATGAGTGGTCAGTCAAGTTAAAAGCCCGTTTTCTCTTAAACCAACTTTTTGAAATCAAGAAGAAAGAAAACGAGTCTGTTCATGAATTTAACCTTCACTTTGATAAGATAGTGGCCAACATTCCAGATAACATTAGGCCTCCTGAGCAAGGTGTTTTAATTCCTTACCTCAATGCATTTGAGGGCTACCTTGGCTATCACTTAAAAGATAAAGACCATAACAACCTAAAAGTGGCATAAGATAATGCTAGAAAGGCTGAGGAAAATGTTGCTTCCATGGGGAAGCAAAATTTCTTTGACCTGATTAGTGCCTCTTCTTCTAGATCTGAGCCTAAGTTTAAAAAAGGGAAAGAGCCAAGTAAAGATCCCAATGAAATGATGGAGAGCATGCATGAAATGATGAAGAATCTAACTCTCCTGACTAGGGATCTAGCTAAGAGCAAAGAGTCGAAAAGGTATAGGCAACCTTATGGCCCAAATCCTTATTGGAACCAGCAAAATAAGCCTAATGAAGGTGATAGAAGAAACCCTGTGAGCCAAACGTCACCTGAACTTCCTATGATTAACTGGTCGGAAGAGCAAAGGATGGATGATCCTAAGTATCCCACTCATGGTGATGATACTCCTGATTCTCCAAAGAACATTAATTGGGTTGATAACTTAGATTTTGGCAAGGATTTTGGAAGAATTTTGTTTGATCAGGAAGAAAAGTACATAGAAGACCCTAGTCCTAGTTTTCCCATCTACGCCACTGAACAATCTAGTAGTAGTGGCCAAGCTCCTCTCAAAACCTATCAACAAAGACAGGATGGCCAAAATCCTACCCCTTTCATTGAAAAAAAGAGTGAGTTGCCTAGTCCAGTGAGTGAGCCAGTTCCTCTTCCCGAGTATGACTTGGATATCAATATTGAAAGAGAATTGGACAAAGTTATGCACAACATCCTGCTCACTGAATTAATGAAAATGCCATCAATAAAAGAGCAAGTGGTAGAGTTTTTCGAGAGTATTCCTGAGACTATCACAAGTAATGGTGGAGATCCATCTCTTCCAGACTTAGCACATAGTGCATTGGTTGAAGAAGAAGAGGATCCTCCCATTAACATCCAAACTGCTTTATATGAGAGGAAGAATGGAGGTCACCAACCCTTTTATCTTACACTTCGCATTGGTGACACCCTTCTTCATAATTGTATGTTGGATTCTGATGCCTCCATGAATGTGATGCCTTTGCAAGTCATGGAAGCCATGGGATTAAAAATAACTAGGCCTTATGGGAATGTGTGTGGAATTGACTCTAGACCAATTCAAGTTTTTGGTTTAATAAAGAACTTAAGAGCTGACTTGTTTTCATGACTTGATATATCCATGCTAATGGACATAGTGCTCGTAGACCTACCCCCACCCTACGGAATGCTTCTCTGCAGGAAGTGGTTTGCTGGACTGGGGGGACATCTTCAAATGGATTTATCATATGCCACTATCCCCAACTTTGATGGGTCATTCCTTTAGACGGTGGACCTCCCAGGTTTGATGCAATTCCTCCTGATAGGAATTCGAGGATAGTGACACCTCAACCTCAGTGCAATTCTGATATCTAGCCCATTCCCATTCATGATATTGAAACCATCCTGCAGTTTATAAATCGCTGAAGGTTCAAAATCGATGATAGGGTCGTTGTTCCTAATGATTTATTTTACATAGGATCCAAGGGATCTAGTGACTTTTGGGTTGGACCGCTCACTGTTGAGCGTTGCATTGAGGATATGTGTTTCCTCACCACTGGGACTGGTCAGCATATCATGCTACCTATCGACCAGAGAGAGTTAAGGGATTATCATCCCTAACTTTGTTTGAGTTAGGACTATGCTTGCCTGTTTAGAGTAGCTAAGTCTTCGAATAAGCTCATTTGAGCAGTAGAATGTGTGCTTTTCACCTTTTTGCGTGCTGAGTATTGCGATTTTTCTTTTTTCTTTGTTGAATGCTTTCTGTTGAGTTGTCTGCTTGAGTTGGGTCAGGCTCCTTCCTAAGTTTTTCTCATCTCCTACATGCATTTAATAAAACTTGAAGTGGTTAAGTTCTTTTTGAGTTTTGAGTCTTTGTTGTTCTTCTGTGTCAAGTGAGTTGAGTATGCCTTCTTGAAAAACTTTATTTCCTCCTGCATAGTAAAATTAATAAAATTTACATGTTATGTTAGATTAGTATTTCCCTTTATGCATTTCAGTTTTTGCTATAGAATAGATTTTCAACATTTATTTTATATTTTTCCCATACATGCTTCATGAGGTATTCTAGTGGCCATGAATGCAGATATAGGTGTAAAAATAAAGGCTGAAAGCAATGATGATGAGTTGTTGGATTGAAGATTCATGTAGAGTAGTTCGAGACCAGAGATTTTGAGGTTCTCAAGCGCTCTCTCCCTTAGAGCACTTGTCCCATCCGGAGCCAGATGTTATCACACCATAGTAGCTGGGCTACTATTCTTACTGAGCAGATATCTGCACTTTCCAGAGATTTGCTTTTTCCAGAGATTAGCTATGATGAGCAGAGTTATTTGAGATGACTCAAAGATCAGAGTAGTATATGTTAGACATTGAGTAGACCTTGTGCCAAGGCTGAGCCTTGAGAGCTTAGATTTGATGACCGATGTGACCTTTTGTTCCATACAGTTTCAGTTCAGAGCCTAGAGTTCCAGATATTATTGCAACAGCATTTCAGTTATTTATGGATGATGATTATTTATGATATGATGTGACCTATGGACTTGAGATTGTTGTCATGGATTATTATCTTGTTGGTTTAGTCCTCTTCGTAGCATTGACCTAGTATGTAACTCATGATGTGGCAGTACTATCTAAATAATAAAATGAAATATCTTGGATGATTTTATAGATATAAAATTGGATGTATTACTTGCACTCTAAGGTTTCTTGACAATACTCATTGGTTTCATTACCCTCTTGTGAGCATGGGCATGGTCTTTCATGACATCTTTGTTTGCTAGCCTAGGCACCACATTCACTTGACTCCATCCATCCATGACCTTCCTTATTTGGCTTTCTCCTTGACTTGCCTTCTTGATTGCTTGATATGGAGGACTTCCCATTTCTACCTCTGTGTTGGACCGCATCCACCTTTGTTTTGTGTCTCGGCTCTGAGTTGGTGACAGAACTTGCCTTTGGTGAGTTGGATTTTATGCCTAGATCACTCTAGTCGATTGCCCCGATGTTTGGCTTAGCGCGGAATTCCCTTTAGTCACATGAGTTGTTGGCTAAAACTGAAAGCACATGTACTACTTATATTGGAAATCTGTTATGAAAGCCTATGAACTTAAAATTCTAGAATGTGTTTTTCAACACACATGAATAAAGGCTAAAGCAATGAACTGCTAACATACCCCGTGAAGGGTATAGAAAGGTCCAAAAAGCAATGGTTAAACAAATGCTATATCTAAATATTGTTGACCTCATGAATGTAAATATGCCCCGAATGCAAGCTGCGATTAGTTGTGCTTCTTAGCGCATGTGAAATCCCAGAGGGGTCATATAGGCCAAAAAGGCCATGGAAATGAAATGAATGATCCTAATGAACCTAGATCAGCTTGATGTAGACATGAAGCCTAAGTTGAATGAACACTCTCTAAACAACTTAGCCATTTGTGAGGCATTGCCCTTCCCTTTGTTATTTTGTCCAGCACAAAGTGTAGCTTCCCCTTTCCCCGTCCAAAGTGTCACTTAGAAAAGTTGGTCAAGTCATCCCTTTTTGCCCAGCCTTCTTCTTAGCCTTCACCCTTTGCTAGCAGTTAGGCCATGTCAGTTGAGTGAGTATGTCTTCAAAGCTTTCGTGCAAGTAAATTATAAACAACAATAAAGTATATATGTATTAACTGCCACTGAATGATGTTTATACTTTAAGTTAAGCTATGAATATGATTAAAGGAACATGTCTTAGTCTTATGTTATAATCTAGTCTTTGGTTGCATTTTGACCTAGTCAAACATAGTTTGACCATGGTCATTCTTGGGATCCGTGATGAGATGGACCACTTGAGCTTATGGATGATGATTTGTGGTCCCACATACACCTATTGATGATTCCATATGTTAGACATATGCTTCTGATGATGATTGATGCAGTTAGTCAATTTTATTATTATTTCCATATCATCATATTTTACACTGTCCGGGTATGGTGGACCCTACAGTTGACCCCATAGGTCAACCCATCGTGTATGAGTACTCATCTCTAGTGGATTTGGGTTTTCTGGATCCATTGAGACACTTATCTTTCAGTTTCGGGCACTTCGGAGTATGATAGCAGCAGTTATCCACCTGTTGACCAGTTTGGGCATGTTGATCCAGCCTGTCTAGCAGAGGCCTTAGAGGCCAGTCGTTGCCTAGGGCGCTACAGAGGAAGGGGGTGGTCCAGCCACTTGTTTTTTACCCCCCTTCCGGAAAGCCTGGTACCATAGTGGAAAAAATTGCCGAAAAATCGACGATGTCCCAAAAAATCGCGAGATTTTCGGGACGTCGATTTTTTCTGACGAAAAAATCTCGAGATTTTGAAAAAAACGGGAATGGCAAGATGTTCAAAAAATCGCGACACGACAGAAAAAATTGCCTGCGTTTATCGGACGGGTTAAAGGCGATTTGAAGGGTCTGTTTTGGGTCATTTCGACTTGGAGAAAGAACATAAATGAATATATTTTGAATGTTGTATGTTCAAGTTGAATCAGTCGATACCCCATGATAACGTGTTTGTGAATGCGGTCTGTCCTTTGAATGTTGTCTGTTCAACTTGAGCGAGCCGATACGGTAATACCTAGACTACTGGCAGACTGACTATATGACTTGTCTGTTCAACTTGAGTGAGCCCATACGGTAATACCTAGATTAACGGCAGATTCACTGTATGACTTGTCTGTACTTTTGCAAAAATTCAACTTATAATAATTATCTCACAACGACTCAATGACTTATATCTATAGTTGAAAACGAAAATCTAATATTAAATTTAACGTGACATTGATTTTTGGTTATTAAATTTATAGATTATTATTTATAATATTTGTTATGATTAATTAATTTGAAAAATAATTTTTATATTTTTGATTGATTAGTTTATGAATTAATAAGTAAATTTTATTTTAAATGTTTTAATTTAATATTTTTGAGAAAAGAGATTGGTATGATTTCACAAATTTTATATTATTTTGTATCACGGTGTTTTAGATTTTGTTGAATAAGTTTTATTTTGAAATTGTGAAAATTTGATATATTATTAAGTTTTATTATGAAATTTTAAATATTTGTTATTTTTATTAAGTCATTTTTTTCTTATTTTCAATTTCTATAGTTTAATTTTTGTCTTTAATGTTATTTTCTTATAGCACAATTACAAGATACGTAATGTGGAAACAATAATATGCACACCAATATTTTTATGATTATTTTAAATTCTATTCAAATAACTTGCCGGTTAAAAGAGGTATAAAATTGTCAATTTTTAGAGAAAAGATTAGTCAATAACTTGAACAGCCTTGGCAATTGTCAATAACTTGAACAGCCTTGGCAATTGTCAATAACTTGAACAGAAATGAATATATTTTGTGTTTTTTAATGTTTGTCGCGGTTTGCTGATTTTTTCGCCAATGTTGCCAAGAAGTTATATTCAGGACCCTTGCCGATTTTTTGCCGATGCCGATTTTTTCCACTATGCCTGGTACCCTCAGTTTGACAGTGTAAGCACTCTGGATGTCAGTTCGGGATAGTTTCAGGGTTTTCAGGAGGATTAAAAAATGGAATTAAAAGGTCACTAAGGAATTCGATTTGAGCAATTGAGGCAAGGTTCTGGCACTTGGTCTGCTCTGAGGTCATCTATGGTGAACCCCCCATCTTCTAGATCAATTGACATCAGTCAGTGGGGTCCATAGTGGTTACAGGAGGTCTTTTACTGCATGTCTCTCTCAGATTTGGAGACAGGATTTGATCATTTGTGTTATTTGGACATGTCATAGATTTATATCTTTTATTATTGTGCCATGGGGACATGCTAGTGAAGGGAATTAATACCTCCTAGCCCCACCATGAGCTCCTAGTGACTTGTCTTGATCTTATATTGTGGCACATGTGTTTCTAGCCACCCTCCATGTATGACGTCACCCTCATTGAGTCACTTTTAGCTATGACGCCATCACTTAGTGAGTGATCCATGTGATATTATGTATTGGCTCATCTTAGCCGTTGATTAGATTGTTAGATCTTTTGATCTCAACCACTAGTTTCAAAAAGTGGTTTTGTGGTTTAGGTTTTTGGTCTTTATTATCCTATAAAAGGAGGAGACACCCCTATTGTAAAAGCTATCTGGAGATTTTTGGGTCTTGGCTATTGGACTAAAATACTTTCTTGGGCATCTTGGATCTTGGAGTTGGAATGCTTGTGGTGACTGTAAATGCTTCTTCCTCTGCACTCACAAACATTGGTGGCCATCTTGGATTTTATCCTCAACTAACATTTTTTGCAGGCAAAGAAGACATCTTGGGGCAATTCGCATTGGTGGGGAGGCCTACCCTGCTCATTTCAACAAGTCGTTTTGGGTTACAGGGAGTTATTTTGTCTTTGCACCAACAATTTCATGTTATTCATCTCTTTTGTTTGCATCTACTTCCATTATTGTCAATTGATTGATCTTTGTGTCCTTGATTGACAGGAATAGGGAGGATTTGGTTGAAGGAGGCAAAACGTTGGCAAGAAGGGCTTCATCAAGTTTGGCATTTGATCTTTGTGGGAAGTAATCCTCGTCACAAGCAACCTCCATCTTCATTTTCCAGGTACACTCAAGAAGGTACGACATTCTTCTATCTTATCCCTCTTAGATCACAAAACCCTCATGGATTAAAACCCTCTTTTTCACTTTTTTCTAGATCTACTTGGATCTAGCTTGGCTTTAGGGATTTTTTTAACACCCACCTCTATAGCATCCACGACAATTTGGATCTATAGTTTGGTGGAGATTGGCCTTCATTTGACCCATTTTCCAAGGCACATTAGCCTCTCCAAGGGAGGTCACACTCCTTGAGGAAGGCTAGTGGGGCTAGTTCCAAGTTGTGGGTAGGTGACATCTCGCTTGATTCGAATAGATCGACCTTGATAACCTACCCCTAGTGCTTCACCTTGTGGGTCCCATTCCTCATTTTGAGGGTTGAGCCCCACTTGGGTCACTTGGTGATGCATTTTCAATCTCAGATCTACTGAGATCTAGCCATGGCATGCTCTTGATCTTCAAAACCCACCTGGCTTTGCACCTTGACTATCCCGATCTACATTTTGGTGGACATCTAACTCCATTTGGCCCTTGATCTAGGGCACTAGTCTCCCTTGGGGCAATTCGCATTCCTTGGGGTTAGTGACTTTTGCTAGATCCCACATTTGGGTGTTCTTTATTTTTGGCCAATCTATAGATCCATGCCATAGAGCACCTCTAGTACCTTTTTCCTTCAACTTTGACCAAGTGGACCCAACTTCAACCCATTTTCCACTTATTAAGGATTGGGCCCCACTTCTATGATTTTCATGGTACTAGATCTAATTCAATTAAGCTTCATAAGTGTCCCTAGTCATTCATTGGTTGAAACACTTGTCACCTCCTAAGCCTCTTCAACCACTCTTAAACTCTTGGGTCCACTTAATCTAATTCACTCATTGGTTTCTGTAACTCAACTTACACATTTCCCTAGGAACCTTTGGGTTAGCTAATCTTCATTTGATTGGCTAGGGTCTCCCCCTTGATCTTGATTTGTCTTGATCTAAAGTGAAGGGTGCCTTGATTATCGTGACACCCAGCTTGCATTGGGAACCGTGGCATTTCTTGGGTCACCTCTTTAGTTGTCCATCTCCTCTACCACCCTGGATGGGATACCTTTAGGTGCAACTACAAGTTGTGTGATAACAGGTATCAGAGCAGATGAGCATCCCGGCCTAGCCATCAATCCCTTGGCAATGTTGAGCCGACATACAGTAGCTACCTGCGTTTTGGCCTGTTGCTACCAAGTCAATGGAGTTGTCTTCCGTAGTTGCCAAGCCATTAGTCGCTACCACTCATTGAATGAATAAAGGATGTCGTCCTCCATTGATGTCAAGTTGCCATTTGTTGCAGCCATCACAAAATAGAAGCCGTCGCAAACTGCTGCTGTTGTAGAAGATTGTTGTCGTCGTCAAAGCCACGTTGTCGTCGTCAAATCCACCATCGTCGAGGGAGCTGAAAATCACAAAGGAAATTACAATCCATACAACCCGATTGTTGTGACCTCCACATAGTCATTTCTCAACATTCAACCAATCCGTACAATCCATATGATCACATGGAGTGGTAATTATCCAGCAAGTAATTTATTTATTTTGTTATTTTCAGAACTTTTTTAGCAGCCAAAGAGATTAGATCTTATTATCCATGGAGATGCCACTAGAGAAATATTCAAGTTTCAACTTCCACGCATGGAAAGTGAATATCCAGATGCAATTAATGAATAAGAATATCTGGGGTATTGTCAAAGGAATGGAGCTAGCACCTAAGGATACGAACAAATTAATAGAATGGCACAACAGAGATGATAAGGCAAAAGCCATTATTAGCCTTGCTCTCTCAGACTCAGAGCTACATCATGTAGATATGGATAAATCTTCCAAGGATATATGCAACGTTGCCCTAAGTTTCCGGGACGTGGGAGTGCGGGAAGGGGAAACACACACTGGGGACGAGTGGAGACACCCCCCAAATTTTGAGGAAATTCACTGGGGACAAGGGGACGTCTCTAAAATTATTAAAAAAAATACCAAAAATAATAATTCATTCGATATATATTCATGATTGTGCAATGTAAAACTAAATAGTAAATATATTGATTTATTTTCTCAGGGGCATGGGGGGGAACATACCAAGTGGGGATTGTAAAAAGTGAAAATGATGGAAAAACATTAAAAAAAAAATATTCTCATGGGCATGGGGGGGGAACGTTTCTCCAGGAGTCCCCACATCCCTCGGATGCTGGAAATGCAGGAAACACATCCTCGACCTTGCGGGACGCGTCCCCATGGAATACTAGATATATGGAACAATCTAAATAAATTGTTTGGGGCCTAAGTGGTGAATGCAAAATTTTCCCTAAAATTAAAATTGTTCATCTTTAAGATGACTACGAAAGCCACCATGTCAAGCCACGTCAACAATCTAAGATCTATTATCAAACAGCTTGCAGAAGTCAAGGCAGTAGTTGATGCAGAGGATGCCAAAGCTATCCTCCTGAACAATTTTCCGCCTAAGTATAGTAGTGTTATCTTTACCTTGAGTCAGCTATCTTCACAAATATTGGATGAAATGATTGTAGCATTACTAGCAGAAGAAAAGAAAACTACTTCAAGTGAAATAGATCAGGAGATACTTCACCAAAACTTACATTCTATGCAAGAAATAATCGCCATAGATCAGGAAAAGACAAAGAAGAAATAAAATGTCACTATTGCAAGAAATTGGGTCATATAGCTTGGAACTGCAGACAGCGAGCCAATGACATTCTGAAGGGAAAGGTCAAAGACAAACAATATATAGCTAGTTCAGCTTTGATTGAAGAACCACCTGATGTTGATAGTGGTGAAAAAATTGCAAAAGAAAGGAACTACTATGCATTTAAGGAAGCCAGTGCTTTGAAGACAGGAAAGGAACAGTTAACAGCTCAGTATGGATGGTTGTCTAGATAGTTCATGATTCGTAGTTATTGAGACATGCATGTGGATTGTAGTCTGCTAATGAGGTTATAAGACATGCATGTGGATTGTAGTCTGCTAATGAGGTTATAAGACATGCATGTGCATTGTCGATTGTTGTCCAGTAATTGACTACGGGATATTTGTGATTCGAGATTTCAATGTGGTGGAATCCAAGAACTCAGGAATTCAACTCAGGAACTACACCTTTTCGAGGGTTACGAGGCAGCTTGATGGAGCTCAACCTGGTCCATGAACTATGTTCAAAGAAGAAGGTTCCAATAAATGGTTACTTTTCAGTTTGTGTTTTCATTCAGTATATGTACTTGATTTCAATTTGTTATCTTTCAATAAATGTACGCCTTATGGAAGGGTGTTAAGATATAAGGCTACACTTGTAATAAAGTCACATAAAGTGACTTAGGTTAAAAGTTAGGGTTTTACGTGTCTTAGAGTTTTGGTCAAATTAGGGTTAGGGTTTTCGTCACTCCAACTCTTTATAAGAGCGAGGAGTAGGACCCTGAACGTAATGCTGTAACGTCTCATAATATCATTGTGTTGTGTGTTATTGAACTCAACATGGATGGTTGTCCAGATAGTTCGGGAGTTGTGGATCTCGAGAATGATCCCTCATTAGTTGTTGAGACATGCATGTGGATTGCAGTCTGCTAATGAGATTATGAGACATGCATGTGGATTGTTGTCCAATAATTGATTTCGAGAGATTCGTGATTCGGGGAGGTGGAATTCGAGAACTCGAGAATTCAACTCAGGAACTACAACTTTCGAGGGTTACGAGGCAGCTTGATGGAGTTCAACCTGGTCCATGAACTGTGTTCAAAGAAGAAGCTTCCAACAAATGTTTAGTTTTCAGTTTGTGGTTTCATTCAATATATGTACTTGATTTCAGTTTGTTATCTTTCAATAAATGTACGCCTTATGGGCGGGTGTTAAGATCAATGTTACAAAAACCGAACCGGTGGTCGAACCAGCCAACCCTGTGAACTGGAACCAGACCGGAACTGGACCAAAACCGGAAAAAAAAAAAAAACGGACCATAAAACCGATCCACCAAAAATACATAAAATATTCAAATTTTGAAAAATTATATATATATATATATATATTCATGTGCATCCATGTGAATTCAAACCATTATACACAAAATTGCAAAAGGGCTCCTGTATGTATTTTGCTAGGTGCCATACTAATCATATTTTACTTGAATCATATGTCTAACATGCTGAGGAAACTATTGTTGCTGAAAAGGCTGTTATGACAGACTGTCACCTTGGAATATGCCCATAAAAGTTTTTTTGAACTACACAGTTAGCTCAGAGTTGTTGTTAGGGCTACTCAACGCCTCTTTACCGTTGTAGGTAACTACTATTAGGTGTATTTTATTTATGATGATATAACCAGGACTGTTGTAGGTACTTAGCATACTCTTTCAAGGATGCTACACTTCCCAGGAATGTCAAGAATGATTCTTAACTCAAAATACTCAAGTGAATAGTGTGAGAGAAATAGAGTGGTTAGGATTGCTTTTATAGCTTTCCTAGGGGTTTAGGGTTATCTAGAACCTTCCCCACTCAACCAACATTTTTATTTTTATTTTTAAATTTAAAAAATGGCCTCTTAAGTATCATTGTATAGTTTGGTACTAAACCGGTCAAAACCAGAACCGGAAAACCGGCTGGAACCGGTCAGAACCGGACGGTTCCGTACGGAACCGGTCATTTCCAGTTTGCGACACCGGTTTGAACCGGTGAGGCCTCTGAACCGGTCGAACTGGCCGGTTATGCCAGAACCGGTCTGGTTTTGTAACATTGGTTAAGATATAAGGATACATATGTAATAAAGTCACTTAAAGTAACTTAGGTTAAATGTTAGGGTTTAGGCATCTTAGGGTTTTAGTCATATTAGGGTCAAGGTTTTGGTCACTCGGACTCTCTTTATAAGAGTGAGGGCCTTGAATGTAATGTTGTACCATCTCATAATAATATTGTGTTGTGTTATTGAGCTCTCATATCTTCAGAAACGTAACCCTATCTAGGGTTTCTTGCTTCTTTGGTTCTTGGAATAATAAATGGGCATTTGTATACAAAACTTGTGTCAATGGCAACTTTATATAATCCTTCCAAACAAGTAGCTAATACTTTTAAAAATGGAAAAAGATTACACCAGATAAATAATGGGCCTGGCACAATATAATTTTCTCTATAATGGACATGCATGCATAACCTGTAGGCTATGCCAATGCCATACAATCCTATTCTAACAGACAAGCAAATGATACTCTTCATATATCAATAAAAGGCAGAAATTTCTACAGCATGTTAAATTTCATACATTCATAGCATAAAACATAAATGCATTACCAAGATCACTAGAAGTAAGACAAAGCACAAAACAACAACACAGAGTTTTAACCTGGGAAACCCAAATGGGAGTGTTGTCGCCCAAAACTGACATGCGTGTGCTGAAGCCCAAAATGTAACACACCAGCTGGATGACAACTCTCAGGAGAGAGGCCAATGTCACCACACTTCTCTCCTCTCACTTCAGGTTGGCTCTTCTCCAACTCAAGGGGGGTATCCCTTAGGTAGGATCGCTAAGGCAGGTGCAACGGAGGGCAAGGTGAAATGAAGAGGCTGCCTTAGAGAAACAATTTACCAAAAAAAAACATATCTTGATTTGAGTGATGGGAAAGTTAGGAGGATCATTCCTCAAGGAAAAGGCCAGTGCTAGTACCAGAAGGGAGCATGGAGTCAAAAAGAGGACTCAAAGAGGCCTTGTGCTTCATACAAGTGAGAAATGCTAGAATGCTCAAACAATCAGATCTAAATCAACATTTCGTACAACCGAATACTAATGTCCATCGAAATACTAATCATTTAAGCAAAATTAACCAACTTAACAACCGTAAATGGCTAATCTAGTGTGCTTAAAAAAGCCCTCACAAGCTAGATTTGCTCTACCACTTATAATGAAAACCCGCAGCTATGAGAGAGATGCTCAATCTGCCCACAAACCCAACATGATTTATTATTCATTCAGCTCAATGGGAAAATAAGAACTCCCAAAGTTTTTCCATGTTTACAATGAAAGAGGCTGGCCTCTTTATAGCCCAAAAAGGCCTTCAAAAATGAAGGACAAAAATAATAATAATAAACTAAAGGAGAAAAAGTGTGATCCTAGATCCACTTTTTTCTCCCATCAAATCTCAAAAAGCTTATTTTTATTTAAAAGGAACTCCACGTAAAGCCAATTTCTACCACTCAAGGGTGGACAACCAACCATAAGTCGACTGTTGTATTGTTCAAACAGCCACGTTTATCCTGATTCTTAACATGAAGTCGACTCCTCCAAAAACGGGCTGCCAATGAAATGATAATATAGAAAACAACAACTGGCCTGCTGCTCCCAAAAATCAATCCTTATGCGAATGGTTGCCAATGGTGCTGCTATGAGGGTAAACAGGTGGCTACCTTAGCTGCTTCCAGAAATCCACGCTGTCTTATGTGTAACCTAAGTCACCGTGTTCGGCAAATTTTCGCCTTGAAGTTCAAAAATCGCCGATTTTTTGAGCGGGGCGATTTTGATCGTTGAAGTTCGCCGATTGTAAACGCGAATCCGAATTGTTTTGTTCGACGAACTGAATGGCGAATAAATTCGCTAGAAAATCGGTGAATTTAGTTTAAAAATGCCAAAAAATCGTTTGGAAATCGTTTTTGGCGGGTTAATGAAAACCCTAGCCATCGCGCAATATTCAGTGTGCAATGTGCAGCATTAGCTCGTGAAGATAGCTCGTGACAGCTCGTGAGCCTGACATCATCACCACCCGACGCCGTTGATTCTCAGTAGCGGCCGAGTGCCAACACCCGTGAATAGCAGTGCAGTTGAGTCTCGACTCTCCTGTAGGTTGTTGCAGAGAGCACGGTGCGACTGCGGAGTCGCGGACTCCACTTAAAATTTCACGCACAAGTATTCCGATCGCATTGAGGGCCGAGGCCTGAGCAGTGAGTGCAAAGTTGCAGTCTCTGTCGACTCTCGGCTCTCCCAACTGCTGCGACTGCTGGCCGCGGTTGTTCAGTGTTTTGTGCTCGGCTAGTGACCACTGACCAGTCGAGACAGCGGAGCCTGAGTTCAAAAATTCAAGGAAGTTCTGTCACTTCTACTGTGCACTCAGTTGTAGGGTTTTCACTAGTTCGGAACTTCAGAGTTCTGTCATAATGAATTTTATTGAAAAATTTCATATATTTTTTAATTTACATATTTTTTAGTCATTCGAATTTAATGCCGATTTTTATCGCCAAAATTTCAAGTGTCGATTTTTTGCCGAATTTCAAGGTCGCCGAATTCGAACACGAACTCGAACCAGGTGACTTAGTGTGTAACTGCCTAGATAGATGGGCCATGAATCACACCCAATAACCACGAGAATTAACAGGCTCAAAAACTGAGAAACTGGCGCTGCTGATTGTGAACCGGCGTTTATTTTTTGAAGGTAGAAGAACTCAGCGAACTCACCGTGTATTAACACAGTGCTGCAACCAACCGCGGCCCAAATTTTGAGTCGAGTTATGAGATCGATCTCCAATGCAATCAGTGGCTGATAAACAGTGATGCCATTTACTTGCTGCGCCGTGAATTTCTCCAAAACCTCACGTTAAGCCAGTTGGTGATCTAGCTCAGCGTGGACTTCAGTTATATACTCGGCTGTCTTCACGCGGGGGATATGGTAGTGTAACCAGCAACCAACGAGGAGAAGATGACCCATGAGTCATGGTTTTAACAGCAGTTGCAAAAGAATCGCAATTTTAACACCGAGTGTGAGATATGGAGCCGCCAGTTGTGACCCCCGATAAACCTTAAAAAACTGCTGTGCGTTTGACCATTTCGATGAAAACCCGAGCCCTGACGCTGGAAACTTGGCTGCCGATGATGTGCGATCTGAGCTCCACGTGATTTGTGCCTGTACCAGTCTGGAAGTTCATGCCTTTGTCGATATGTAGTCTGGAAGTTCATGCCTTTGTCGATATGGTAGACAACTCATAAAAATGGAAATGTTTAAGGATCGAATCATCCTCACATCGCACCATTAAAACCCCAACGTTTTGCAGCTCGGGTTGTTCTTGTACAGTTGCAATCATTTGGAGCAGAATCAATAAACACCGGTAACCCCTGTTTTTCAACTTTGCCAGATGCTGCGCAAGCATCGGTTCTAGCAGCATTATTCATATCCCACTTCATTCTCTGTTGATAATCATCGTACTGTGGAATACTCGAGCTATAATGTAAATCAGTCATCAAATCATTTCTTGGTAGCAATTGTTCCCTCGGTGTTAATGATGGCATCTGACAGGCTGTCCCAAAGGAATCCAGTAGCCTATCGACAAGCAGGTCACTAGATACAAGAGGAACAGAATAATGTAACATCTCTTTCCCAGAATTCACAGGAGGATTACGAGCTCCAGAAAGATGTTTAACATCGTAATTCGGCATTCCTCTCTCAAACACAACTGGATCAGGGTTATGTATCTGCAAAAAGGAGGGGGCATATGGGTCATAAACACCACCCACATCTAATACTGCATCCATAGTTTCCAATATTCTGGCAAACCTCTCTGCTGAGTCATTCCTAGTTGTTTTGCAGAAATCGCTGCAAATCCTTTTGCTGTCGGTGTCCTGTCACACTTTGGGAAGTGTGGAAGACTACGGTCGATGAATTCATTTGGTGCTCGACGCCCTCCAACAGATTGTTGACCCACACAAGCGATCATTTAATTGGTGAAACCTTGGATCCTCATAATCAATGGGCTGTTTCGCCAATGCAACTCCCTCGGACAAACACTGCCAGCAATTTCTCGAATTTTGTTTAATCTCGCCAGTCATCTCAGCTTCCAAAGTTTGAGCTAGTTTGAGACACGAAATTTCTGAAGAAACTCATTCAAGGTGAATCAGGCCACACTGATCAACTGTGTAAAAGATTTTACCCGTTTCAACAGACCTGTTGTCTCTGCAACACTTCTCTCAACAACATGAACTGCAAAATTAAATACTGTTGTACAAGCCTCGCAAGCAAAGAAGATGATGCAGGGGCAACCTCAGAAGGCTTCAAAACCACTACATTTCCGGCTGCAATAGCTCCTATCAGTGGATCCATGGATCATGCTCCTCTTAGAGTATCTGTAAACAAATGATGGTAACGAGCTGCTAAAGGATTTTATCACTTCATTGATTTTGCAGGTAGATGGAGGCTTTTCTTTATCGCTGTCAGTCTTCTCCTTCTGCTTTGAAAAGACATTTGAGTGAAAGGAAATGTGCCATGCAGAAACATACATTCGTCACTGATATAAGAAGAACCTTTCCAAAATTTCACTTGCTACTGATGCTTCCCACATTCTGATTTCAACAACCTTCAGCTGCCATTGTTCTTCTTTGACCATCATTGCCGACTCTCCATTGAAATCTTCAAACAGCAGTTTCACCTTGTCTTCAAGTGACCACCCATGCAAAATGGGGGGGGTAACAGGGAGAAAACCCAGCAACCTTCACAGAGAGATGATAATTCTGAGATCAGAGTACAAATGAAGAAAGAGAAAGAATGTGAAAGTATCTTTCACAAGTAGATGCCCCAAATAAACCTCCTTCTTCAGGTGATGCGAAAATCTGCTCGTCCAAGTGATGCGCACTTCCTAAGTGTGAGAATGAGCTAATGAGGTGCATGAGCCTCTTATTTATACAAGTGCAAACTGGAAAATTCCCTAATGGGGCCGACTTCACCTGGGGGCAATAAATAATTTATTTTTAATAATTTTCTTTTGTTTATTTGCACCCCAAGGTTTACATTGACTCTTCCATGTGATTACATAAATAATTACATCCAGTTCATCTCCCTTGGGAGGTACAATCAAGCACAATAAAAGTACAATAAAATATAATGAATAATATCTTCCGAAGTTGCACAAAATCCAACACAGCAGATAAAAAAAAAATCACCTTGTATGAGGTCGAGAATCGCCAACTCATTTTCACAGCTATCAAATACAAATACGAAGTATAGAGTTGCAAAGTGCTTGTACACCAGCTTTGTCCCCTGCATTCAGAGAAAATAACAGACATGATAATTTTATTCTTTTAAGATTCTACACCGTGAAAGGCAAACATGCTAGGATTCATATCGACATCAGTTTTTGGTTCAGATTTTGCATCAGTTTTTGTTAGGAGTGGAATTCAGTTTAGTTGCATTGATGTTTATCCATTAAATAACAGATAATATGAATCATGATACTAAAGTGTCTATTAGTCATATATGTATACTAAGCATGGCTTACAAATTCTCACAATGACACTTAGATGCAACAATATATGCAATGTAACAAAAGCTAACTTCCAGTCCATAATCAAATGACACTCATATTGTGTGTAAGGAATGCACTATACGAAATAACTCTGACCTTCAGTTTCGGATTTCCTCATTTCAGTTTTCATGCCGTTCGTTTTAATTTATATCTATAATTCACTAGCCTATAGGCTTTCACACAATTACCTTCTTGTACAAGGCTACTAATTAGCTAATACAGAATATCATAACTAAGGCCTGAAGATTGAACAAGATATAGCAAAATTGTACTCTAAAGAATTGTGCACCTCTCTGCTCTCGAGTCTTTGGTTCAACTTTTACATCAGGATTTTGTCAGCACTGAAATTCAATTTAGCTGCATTGCTTTATGGTACTAAAGTTTCTATTAATTTCATATGCATAGTACATGGCTCACATGCTCTCAAGTTCACTAAATGTCTTATATTCTGAAAGCAGTGAATGAAGACTTAACTGGAAGAAACTGTCAAGTCGAAACACAATGCTTCTCTGAACAAGGAATCTCATAGACACTTGAACATGGATTGAGGATTGGCTCTATTCTCTAAAAGTGATTCTCTATAGTCAACTACCCATTTCAACTTAGATGATGATTGTGGCTATGCTGCTAATATACTATTGGCCTGTGTACTAATCATCACTCAAAAGTTATTGGACTCAACAATCTTCTTAGTTTTCTTAAATAAAGAAATTGAGAGCTAGCACAAATGAATGCATTTGTAGATACTGAGATAGTTTGTGTGGATTCTGTGTGGATTCAGCATTTCCTAATGACACTTGAGCATAGTTTGAGTGTGGGCTATTTCTTCAGATTGTCAACTGAACTGTCGAGCAGGTAAGCAAGTCTCTCCCATGTCATGATCTGCAAGAAGGGTGACAGTTCAGGAATTTCCTCTCCAACTCTGTTGTTTAATAACATTATTTAGTAAAAGCTTATCCTTTCTCTATGATGTCACAATTAGAAAAAGAGAATACATTCACTTACATAGCATAATTGTGTCGCTAGAATTCTCTGACAATTGAGAATTTTACTATTTTCTTTGATTAAAGTTATAAAGAGTTACTCCAGTGGGCTTTCAATTGTTGGGCTAAATTATCAAAGTCTAGAATGTACTCCAGGAAGGTATGCAACACATGGAGAATTTGCCATTTACCTTGAGATATTAAAACCAGGAAAATTTACAAACCAAACCAAAGTTTCTGGGTGATGACATAACAACGATAAGGTTATATTGTAGAATGTAATCAATATCATCACATGAAAATTTGTATAAGATGACAAAGCTGCATATAAAAGCTGAAAGTAAGCAAGAGAAAGATGAGCACATACCCATTAAGACAAGATATGATAATTTTATTAATGCACACCAAATGTCCACAAATAGGTCAATAGGACTGCTAAGTACAAAAGTGTGAAATAATAAGTGGGATAGCAAGAGTCACTCCCAGAAAATTATAATATAAATAGATAAAGTCAAAGAACATCGAGCATGAAAACGGAGAGGTATGGCAGATACATGCACGTATTGCAAAGAACCAAAGACCAAAAATACTAAATTTTCCAATGGGGTATGTCTCGCCTAGGTGCAGATCAACACCCCCTGATGCTCTCTCCTAGCATCTGAGAGACTGGTCAGAGGATCTGGAATAACATGAAGATTTGGTCTAAGATATATCTGTTCTCTAGACACTGTAACCCATGGCCGAGATCGGAAGGACACATCTTCTTTGTTGGTGCCATGTGAGCTATTCCATGATCTGAGGTGACAGGTCTTTAAGGGTATCGTTGGTTGAGCATGAATGTCCTCCCAAAGTCTCACAGATATGACAGTTGAGGTATTGTTGCTGTCCATCTACCTCTTGGTACCTCTGTCCACTAGAATCACCAGAATGGAAGTAGTAATTGGTCAGATATGGTCCAATTTGGACTGGGGTGGGCGAAGTATGTGAAATCCAAGTTCAAGGGCATCCCTCATGTATAGGGCCAAGCATCTATAGTCTAGGAACCAAAATAAAGTGGAGAGAGAGTCTGAGACTCCCTGAAAAGACAGTAAAACCATCCACTGATCCCCTAATAGACAGGGCATTGAAAGATGAAGTGCTCTTCCATATCAATCTCATGAAGATAGCAAGTTGGCAAATCCTATCCCCTCACATGATGTTATGATCAGTCTTGAATCAAGAAAGGCAAGAACCAACCCAAAACTACCGAAGGGGGGTCCTAAGAGCCTGCATCCAATGCCGAGGTGTGTATGGTGGGCGAACAGTAATGCTGCCTTTCAACGCAATGATGTGGTCTATGTAGAAGATTATCTTGGAGCTTAACTTGCCCAACACATCAACCCAAGTGATTATGTAATGAAAAGAAAAACACTCTTTAGGCTATGAAATGCAGAGAGCACATGTCCTTTTATAGTCAAGGAATGACAAAAAACCGAAGTGCATAAACATTAGATGCATGAACCTTAAAATGACTTAAATATTATTTAAAGTCATTAATACAAAACTAAGGCATGATTTAGACTAAGTCAAAAAGTGACTTAATTAATATGCATGAGTCTATAGTCTAGATGACCGTTATTAACTAAATAACTCTAGATATTTAGTTGTGCTTATATATTTTAGGATAGCACTAATTCTTGCCTTAGTAGGAGTGCCATTTGCACTTCCAATTTGTATTGCCACATATGTACTGATAAGTCACGTTGACCTACTGTTATACCACAGTTTGTGGGGCATACCTTTTTCCAAATAATTTTTGTTTTTTTAGCAAGCTGCAATCCAGAGTATTGAGGCCCATCCTTGCTGCTCTTCAGCCTCCTCCTTAGAAGGATGAGATGTATGAATGAGATGATCAGTGATATGCCAAAGTCTCTACTGCTATGCCATGCCATGATGATGAATAAATTAATGATGTACTATATGCTGCCATTGCTTTAGTTGACGTATTGACTGTCTGATGAGTATAGTTAGTAGTATCACACTTTCAAGTTGACGAGGGTAGTAGATCATTGATTTACTTATGTACCATTGAACCTACGTAATGTTTGAATATCTTGCAAGGACTTGTACCTGTTAAATTTAGTGCAGCTGCAAGACCCATTCTTAGAGAGGAAGGTACCCTAGTCAGTTAACTAGGGTTCCTGGTCAAGTTAACCAGGCAGTGTAAAGAGTAAGTCCCTATAAGGTACCCTAGGGCCCCCAGCTGTCTCCTGGGGTTCTTGGTCGGCGACCAAGCAGGTTGATGCCATGGCAAAGTCCCTAACGTGTGCCTAGGGCCCCTATTTGTCTCTAAGGTATTCTAGTCCAGGACCAATAGTTTCTTGGTCACGAGGACCAAGCAGGTCCTGCAGGTTGAGATAGAGACCTCTTGGTCTGGGACCAGGCAGATTCTTGGTCACGAGGACCAAGTAGTTCGTGCAGGTACATACCTGGTCAGTTAACTAGGTGGATCTTGGTCGGTGGACCAAGATGATGATGTGTGATGACCTCCTCTCCTAGGTCTTCAATATGGTTGAGCTAGATGGTCTTCTCAAGGGACTGGCCACCCCTTGATGGAATCACTAGCATTTGACCTCAGGAGCAGTCTGGAGGACCACAGGATCACATCATCCAGTGTGGGCAGGTCCTGCAGGTTGAGATAGAGACCTCTTGGTCTGGGACCAGGCAGATTCTTGGTCACGAGGACCAAGTAGTTCGTGCAGGTACATACCTGGTCAGTTAACTAGGTGGATCTTGGTCGGTGGACCAAGATGATGATGTGTGATCACCTCCTCTCCTAGGTCTTCAAGATGGTTGAGCTAGATGGTCTTCTCAAGGGACTGGCCACCCCTTGATGGAATCACTAGCATTTGACCTCAGGAGCAGTCTGGAGGACCACAGGATCACATCATCCAGTGTGGACCTTCCTTATACAGTGATGATGAACTTTTAGATAGTGTATGGATTATTGAGAGAGTGATGATTGGTTGTACCCCACCCACCTTGGTTGTTCACCCTTGGTCTTCCCACCTCGTTGTTCTTGGTCTTGTGGTACCTTGTCTTATTCACCACTTTGACTTGTGGTTAGTAAGATCATCTACCCACCTTGAGGTGTCTTGATTTGTACCACCTTCATGTTTTTGGTTTTATGGGTATTAGGGTTGTTTGCCCACCTTTGTGGTACACCCTTTGGTCCTAAGGGTTGTGGGTCATGTACCCATCCTTGTTTTATGCTTTGACTTGTACCTTATGTTGGTCCTTGTACCCTCACCTAATTAATTATATGTGTGGTAACATGACCACAATACCCACCTAAGTTACCCTATTTATATTTTATGTTATTTTATTTTTGTGTCTTAACCCTTATGTGTTGGCACCCACCAAAGACACATTAATTATATTTTATAAGTGGTGTGATGTCTTAACTTATTGGTACCTTCCTCATTTAGTGGAACCCTAACTAAATTAAAGAATTATTTTTAATGACTTTTCTAGAAGATCTAAGATCTATATATTGAGATCAAATATTCCTCATTTGACAAGATTTCAACAAACATCTCAGCTCTAATTTTTTAGAAGATGGCATCAAGGGTTTAAAAGGGTTCCTACTGTTGCTTGTTCACTGTCCACTTGCTGGCGACTTTTACATACTTCAGATCTGTTTTTTTCTTGACTATTTTAGGGTTGACTTTGAAGGTTTTCATGTTGTTGTCTAAGCCATCCTTCTGCTGAAGGTTATCATCAGTACTAATGTTCAAATCTGATTTACTACTGTAGCTTAACGTCAAAGCTTTATACTGATGCAACCACCTGTGTCTGAGCCGTGAATAAAGCCCGATATGTTTGTTAAGGTCTGATTAGTGACTGATCTACCTCCTGAAGGTTTGATAAGGGTTTGATCTGCTTCACGACAACAACTTGTTCCTCTGTAGGAACATACTCGAGCTTCACAGCTCCCCTCTATACCATATCCCGATTATAGTGGAACTTAATCTCGATGTGCTTCGATCTATCATGAAACACAAGATTTTCTGTCAACTTGATGCAACTCTGGTTGTCACAGAGTATCTCCGTAGCATCAATCTCTGCATCGAATAATCCTGTCAACATCTTGCGAAGCCACACTGCTTCACCACAAGCTGAACAAGCTGCTACATATACAGCTTCCGCTGTACTGAGTGCAACACAGGGTTGCTTTCTACTGAGCCATGAGATCACACCTGATCCCAAACTAAAGCAACATCCTGAAGTGCTCTTTCTGTCTTCAGCACTTCCAGCCCAATCTAAGTCTGTGTACCCATACAGTCTGAACTCACTATCTAAGGCATATCTGAGTCCATAAACCAATGTACCCTTCAGATATCTCATCACATGTTTTGATGCAATCAAGTGAACATTCCTGGGTTCCACCATATACTGACTTAATGTGTTTACCGCAAAACATATATCTGGACGAGTATTGGTCAAATACATCAATGACCCAATAATCTGTCAATACATGGTGATATCCACTTTCTCTGAAGAAGCATCACTCAGAAGCTTCAGATTTGTCACCATCGGAGTAGTCATGGCCTTGCAATCCAGCATCCCAAATCTCTTTAGGATTTCTACTGTGTATTTTCCTTGACTCAGCAAAATCTCGTCTAGAAACTACCATACCTCAAGACCTAGAAAATAGTGCATCTTACCAAGGTCTTTCATCTCAAATTCTGTTGCAAGCCTCTTCTTACATTCAACAATAGGCTTGTCTTCTCTAGTTAGAAATAAGTCATCTACATACAGTAATAGTATCATGGGTTCATCATTCATAATCTTGTAATAAATATTAGAATCCGCTTTACTCTTGGTAAAGCCCAAGATCATCAAGAAGCTGTCAATTCTTCCATACCATGCTCTGGGAGCTTGCTTCAACCCATACAGTGCTTTCTTCAACCTGCATACATGTGACTTATTATCTTCTACTTCAAATCCTTTTGGTTGCTCGATATATACTTCCTCTTCTATGTTTCCATTCAGGAAAGCTGTCTTCACATCCATCTCATGTAGCTTCCATTTCATCTTGGTTGTCAAGGCAAGAATGGTTCTAATCAAAGTATATTTGGCTACCGAGGCAAAAGTCTCCTCATAATCAATTCCTTCCTTTTGTGAGAATCCCCGGGCTACAAATCTTGCCTTGTAATTTTCAATGCTTCTGTCTGTTGAATGTTTTGTTTTGAAGATCCATTTTGATGAAACAATCGATTTGTCCTTTGGTCTTAGTACCACATCCCAAACATCATTCTTGATGATGGACTGATATTCTTCATTCATGGCATCCAGCCATTCCTTCTTCTTTACTGCTTCTTCAAAGCAAGCTAGTTCTTCTTCAACAAGATTGCACATCAAGGCTACATAGCTGGAATATGGCCTTGGTCTCTTGATCTCTCTACTGGAACCTTCTGGAGCACCATACTTTCCTGCATGTTGGATTAATTCATGTGCCCAGGCTGGTCTTCTCTTTCGAGAGATCTCCACATGAGGTATCTCCTCAGGTCTCTGAGGTTCTGCCATGTCATGATCCTCAGGAGTAGGATCTCCTTCAACATTTGGAATTGGTTCTTTGGTTGATTCTGCAACTCTGGGAGCCTCCTGCTCCTCTTCATCCTCATGAGTCTTCTTGGACTTGTTGAAAGTTGTCTCTTCATCAAATGTGACATCTCGACTAATCTTGATCTGATGGAATCTTGGGATGTATATGCGGTAAGCTTTAGATTGCTCACTATAACCCACAAATATTCCCTTCTTCCCTGAAGGCTCTAGTTTCGATCTCTTCTCCTTTGGTATGTGGATGAACACCGGACATCCAAATATCTTCAGATGACTAACTTCGGGCTTCTTCCCGGTGAACATCTCTTCAGGGGTCTTGTTGCCAAGAGCACTATGGGAGATCTTGTTCTGTACATAGACTGCGGTTCTGGCAGCTTCTGCCCATAGATGCATGGGTAAGTCTTGCTCGTGGTAGAGCCTTTACTGCTTCTATGATCGTTCTATTCTTCCTTTCGGCTACACCATTCTGTTGTGGATTATAAGGGACAGTGAGCTCCCTCTTAATCCCTGCTTGCTTACAGAAATCTTTGAAATCCCCTGAGGTATATTCCCCTCCATTGTCTGACCTCAGGATCTTAATATTCTTTTCAGAGAGATTCTCTAAAAGCACCTTGAACTATTTAAACTTTTCAAAGACTTCATTCTTGTTCTTCAGAAAGTAAATCCAGGTTTTGCGAGAATAATCATCAATAAAAGATGCATAATATTCATACCCGCTTAGAGAGGTGGTGGACATTGGTCCACAAATGTTTGAATGAATGATATCCAGAATACCTTTCACTTTGCTGTCGCTACTTGGAAATGGGTTCTTTGTACTCTTCCCTTGAGCACACCCTTTGCATACTCCTTCATGATCCACCTGGATCTCTAGTAATCCAATTGGTAAGGCCTTATAGTGTACATGAGCTAGTCTCCAATGCCATAGCTCACAGGGGTTCATGGTACTAGCCATCATCGCTGTATCTGCATGACCCTTCAATTTGTAAAGTCCTCCTTCTTCTACTCCAATGACTACTGCATCATCAATAGTCTTCCCTTTAGGCCACATGAGAACTTTACCATCTACAAATGCAAATTGAAAACCTTTCTTATCTAATGTTGAAATAGATAGAAGGTTCTTCTTCAACCCAGGTACATAAAGTACATCTTTCATGTTCATGCACTTCCCAGAGTCCAACTTGTAAGAGGCTTCTCTCGTACCTTTGATGGGATATTGGTAGTCATCTTCGAGTTTTACCTTGTGTGAGGATTCCTTCTGGATGAGATGAGACAAGGATTCTTTGTATCCTGTCATGTGCTTTGAAGCTCCACTATCCACTAGCCAAGTATCACTTCCATGAGATACTGAACTAGTGAGTGTTGATATAAGAACATATTCTTCACTGGAGTCTTCATTATCTCTAGTCTTGTCATCATCATCACTATCTTCCACTGCATGAGCATGAAACCTCTTCTTCTGCTTCTTGTGGTGTCCAGATTTGTTTATACAATTCCTTGCAATGTGTCCAGTCTTGTGGCATGAGTAACATTCAATTGAAGAGAAATCCTTTCTGGTCCTTCTCTTCTTCTGGGGTCTTCTTGGAGAGTCCTCTCGGGGAAGAGGGTTGTCCTTCCTCTTCTTCCCACCTTTAGCATGAGTAGCTAAAGCTTGATCTTCATCGTCATTTAACTTCTCCTCTCTTACAACTATTCTTTCTTCTTCTTGGACACATTCTTCCCATAGGTTTCTGAATTTGATTAGTTTCTTTCTAGCACAAATGCCATGAACAAATGGTTCCCAATCTCGGGGGAGACCATTCAGAGTAGTCATCACAACTTCTGCATCCTCTATCATATCCCCAATGGCTTCTAGTTGTTCTTTGATCTGGGATACTCTGGAGAAGTATGAGTGCATGGACTCAGACTTCATACTCTTCACACCCTTGAGTTGATTTCTGAAGGTCATCTTTCTGTTGATGTTCTTTCCTTCAAACAGACCGGTCAAGGCATCAAACATCTCTTTTGGTGTCTTCTTGGAAGACACATGGGGGATCAAGTGATTCTTGATGGAATCAGCAATGATCGTTTTTGCTTTGATCAGGTTCTTCTTGTGCCTTGCCTTATCTTCATCTCCCTCTGGTTCTGTAAGCCCTTCCTTCACATAGTCTTCTAGTTTATGCCTCTATACTTCCAGGATCTGAAGTTCTCAGCTCCCTCAAGCTTTTCATCAAGCTTGGTATTACTTGTCATTTTTCTATAATGAGAACCTCAAATAGAAATAGAAAAGTTTGTAGATCTTACCTTGATGATTTGCTGGATCTAGGGTTTGACAAAAAAACCCTAAAAATTCAACCTTGGAATTTCAAACTTCTGACAGGCCAGGGAGATGCACTTGACTGAGGCGAGCAAGCTGGTGTGCTCAGATTTTGGAAACTCCAAAAATTTACCCCTCAAAAGTGACCTGCGAAATTCGGATCTGTAATTTCTGGTTTTTCTGGTTTTCTGGTTTTTCTGGTTTTCTGGTTTTTCTGGTTTTCTAGTTTTTCTAGTTTTCTAGTCCAAATCCCGAACTAGTGTTTGATTGATCCTGAGGTTCTCCCAACCAAAAAGTTCGATCTTGGGCTCAAAATTTCAATTTTTCTGAGGGGATCAATCCTATGCTGAGAAAACTCAAAAATTCTCCTTCTGTAAAAAGCCCTAATTTTCCATGGCTGCACAATGTAATCTTTTAGGCCAGCTCTGATACCATGTTAGTTTTTACTTGAACAGCATATAGCATATAAACAACTGCTGAAAGATAAACAAGCACAGCATAAAACACAATGAACACAGATATTCTCTTGGGGAAACCACAAAGGGAGAAAACCCCGGCAAAGCCTTCCTCAATATAGAAATCACAAAGTACAAAAGTTCCCCAAGACATATCAGCTAGTCCACTTGTGCGCACCTCTCCTCTTCACTAATGCAAACTTGCTTGAGTGGATGAGTAAATGAGTGAATAGAAGTGAGAGAGAGGTCCTTTATTTATATTCTTCCATTGGGGTGACAAATTCCCCAACAGGGCCGACTTCTCTACTTGACTGGTCAATTACATAATATAATAATCTTTTAGGGGCTTTTCTATGCCGACACATGTCCTAGGGTTTGCATTGATTCTTTCAATGGCCTTCACATTATTAATTACATGACCATCATTTCCCAGAGGAGGAATACAATAATATAAATAGAATATCTTCCGCAGTTACATTATTTTAACACCCTATTGGCAGGATTTGGTGAGGGTAATTAACACAACTCCTCAAGGTTTCAAAGGGCCAAACTATGAAAAACTCGAACAATTTTGCTCAAGAAAGAGAGGCTCCTACTTGAGGATGTTGTAAAACTAGTTCGTAACTCATGGAGCAACAAAAGGATTTCCATTATGTCAGATGGATGGACTGATACAAGGCGGAGGCCATTGATCAATATCATTGCATCATCACCAAAAAGAGCAATGTAAAAGCAGAAGATTGTTCAAGCAAGGTAAAAGATAGTAATTTCATTGCTCAAATTTTAATTTATGCTATTGAAAAATTAGGGCCAGCAAATGTGGTGCAAGTTATCACAGACAATGCACCTGTTTGCAAAGCTGCACACCTGATTATTGAGAGTAGATACAATCATATCTTTTGGACTCCCTGCATTGTCCATAATCTAAACTTGATTTTAGAGGAGATTGAGGTAAAAACTACATGGATTAAGGAGGTCACAGGGCAAGCTAGGGAGATCATAAAATTCATCACCAACCACCACCAGTCTCAAGCAATATATCTAGAATACTCCAAGTTCTTGAGACAAGATATGCCTCAAACTTCATCATGCGGCACCGCCTTGTTGAGGTCAAGCCTGCATTAATGAGTATGGTGGTGTCAAGCCTGCATTAATGAGTATGGTGGTGGGTGCCACTTGGGCTGAGTGGAGGCAGGCAGATTCAGAGAAGGGAAGCATGGTAAGGAGGGTGTTGATTGATGAGGATTGGTGGAGCAAGATAGATTTCTTGCTCAAGTTCACCACGCCTGCATTTGAGCTTCTTCGAGATGCATACACAGACAGACCTTTCTTGAGGGAGATTTATGATGGCATGGATACCATGGTTGAGAAAACTGTGGAAATTATTACACAGAAGGCCCCCACTCTTCTTTTTGTTGATCTTGATTAAGTTGAGCATGTGAGATCCATCATTGTTATGAGGTGGAATGCCTTTAACACCCCTTTGCACACTTTGGCACATGCTCTAAATCCAAGATTTTATGATGAAGATTTGATTGCTCAAAGAAATGGGAAGAGGAAGGCCCCGCATATGGTCAAGGAGGTGGCCAGTGGAGTGAAAAAAGCCTTCCAGAGGTTGTTTCCAGCTTCTCAACAGACAGATGCGAGGTTGGAATTTGCTTGTTTTGCTATTGGATTAGAGGATTTTTCACACATCATCTTTGGATGAAAGGAGGACCATGAACCTGATTAAATGGTGGACTTGTCATGGGGCAAATGGTGTATATTTGCAAAGCCTTGCCAGTAGTATTCTGTCACAAGTGGCAAGCTCTTCATCAGCAAAAAGGAATTGGAGCACCTATGGCTTCATTCATTCCGTGAAGCGCAACAGGTTGGGATCGTAGAAGGCTGAAGGACTTGTATATGTGCATTCAAACCTCCGCCTTGTGTCTCGTAGGGGTGGAGAATATGCAAATGGGCCTCATAAAGAATGGGATGTGGATGCAGAATGCCCAGACTTGGAGCTCTCCCTTGTTGCTCTTGATGTTGGTGATGATGCGACAGCTAGTGGAAGTGGAGCTGCCTCTTCTTCCCATCCTTTATCTACTTCTGCTGAACAAGCATCTTGTTCTCTTTTTAATGATGAGGATGACGATGAGTATGACATGTATTAGGAATCTATCACTATGTAATTGCAGTTCTCTTTAGCTCATGTTTTATTTCAGTTTCAAGACATACAGCCTCATTTATAAAGGATGATTTTGGATGTATAGCCTCATCTATAAAGGCTAATTTTGGATATATAGCCTCATCTATAAAGGCTAATTTTGGATTTTGTCACAGGCATTAAGTAATCAATGATTATCAACATGGTTTTCCTTCTTAAATGTTATTTGTGAGTCTCATTATGTTTTTCATGCAAGACAATGTGTTTTTCTTAATATAAATAATATATGTATATATATAAATATTTTATATACGGTGTTTCCCCCGGCGTTTCCATTTTTGGAAGGCCACGTTTCCTGCTGTACCCGTTTCGAAAACTTCCAGACGTTTCTTTGTTTCGTGCAACTTAGGGTCAAAGTCTTTATAATCAGATAAGCACTTTTTAGTTACTGTATTACCATTGTTTAGTTGTAAATAAGTTCTTAATAGTCCATTCTTGTTATGCTGAAATAATGAAATATGTATAAATGCATTCCCTTTCATTTGTATGGTTTAAGATGATGGCATTATTGAAATGATATTGTTATTAGTTATTTTTTATGAGCAATAAGTGAAAAATCCTCAATTATGATGGTTAACTCCCTTATCCCTTTGTACTTAGTATTTCATGTTTATAAAGATTAATTGAGATGTATAGGGATAAGAGCTTAAAATCTTTTATGATTCAAGTAGTTCTAATTGTTGCCACCAAAAAGCACAATTGGGGGGAATGTAGCAGAAATCTTCAAGCCGATAGGTGTGTCCTTGGGGGCAAGTCTCGGGTCAGGTGCTGTCACCTGATCCTGACTCCTCCGTTTAGGCAAAATCCTAACGAAGCCAAGAGGGGGTAGACTAATTGAGATGTATAGGGCTAAGAGCTTAAAATCTTTTATGATTCAAGTAGTTCTAATTGTTGCTACCAAAAAGCACAATTGGAGGGAACGTAACAGAAATCTTCAAGTCGGTAGGTGTGTGCTTGGGGGCAAGTCTCGAGTCAGGTGCTATCACCTGATCCTGACTCCTCCGTTTAGGCAAAATCCTAACGAAGCCAAGAGGGGGTAGACCCTAAGAAAGAGTTTCTAAGGCACTGGAGTTAATTGGTTGTTAAGGATGGAAGTGATTGTTTTTTAGGAGTTTTTTGAAATGAAACACTAAAGCAAGACTATTACAAAGATATAAAATAGTTTGACAGCATGTAAAAATATAACATCAGCATATAAAGATTAATCAACAATAATGGACTGGTATTAAGCAAATGAAATATATTGTTGCAACTTGGAGATCAGTGTTGATGGAATCCAATAAAAATAGTGTTGCTGAAATGTAAATTGTTTTGCAAAGTACTTGGTCAGTTTTAAATTAATGGGATAATGAGTTGATTACGGGAAAAGGGGATTCTCGATATATCATGAGGTACTGGGAATGTGTCTAAATTTCACTTTGTGTGGTTCCGCATGTTGTCCGCCAAATTGCACACCAGCAGCGGAAATCTTTCGAAAGCTGTCTCTTCACTACAAGTGAGAGAGGTGTGGCCTTGGGGGCAAGCAATGAGCCAAGTACTGTCACCTGAATCCCAGCTCCTCCGTTTAGGCAAACTCCTAACGAAGCCAAGGGGGGTAGTCCCTACAAAAGAGTTGTCTAAGGCTCTTGTGTGTTTAAAATGTTTTTGGTGTTGTGATGCGGATGGGTGTTGTTTAGGAGTTTTTTGAAAGTGAGAGAAACAATAATACTTTAATGAAAAACAAGATAACGCAATCCATGTTGCAAAATAGGAGATGAGAGATACACTGAATCAGAAATAAATCACTTTTTACGAAAATTAACACAAATGCTCCAATATTGATAAATAAGCAAATAAAATATTGTGGTTAAGGACCAGTGCCTTATGGAGTCAAAATGTAAAAGTGATTGTGAAATGCTTGATACAAGTGTTTGAGATAAAAGTTTTTGAGATCGTTTTGCAGCTTATCTTGGTAAATTAAAGATTTTAGTGGTCTTGATTATTATGGCTAAGAACAAGGATATTCAAAAAGGTGGAACCTTAACCAAAAAAGAACCACTGGCAACCTTTTAGATGATAGGTCGGGAGCACCCAGATTGCAAAGAGGGCAAGTGTGCTTACGGCTTGACCGCCCTCGAGTCTGACAGTGGATTCCCGGCACTACCTGTTAGAGGAAGTACTCAGTGATTTTGTCTTGGTTGGGGTTTTGGGTAAAATTTTAATTAATGTTTTCACTTGTAAACTTAACAAGTCTTACACCTTTCTGAGTACTAGCCCAACCGTTTCCGGTTGGCAGAGCATACGGGTGTAGGACAAAGACCAAGGTAAATTAATTAAAAGGGAAATATGGGTGGAAAATTTTTATTATAGCACTTTGTTCAACTCTCCGACAGAGAGCGCTCTTGACTTGATCTTATGACCACAGTTCAAGAGACTTGCTAATTAACAAATGCCTAATGCAGGGAATGATGCAAGACTAAGATGCTCTCCGATAGAGAGTGCTCTTGACTTGGATTTGGCCAAGTTCAAGAGACTTTGGTTCGTTTTAAGAAGCAAAAAGTAGTTTGTAGTAGCAAGATAATTCAACTTTTTAAAATGATTAAACAATGTGATAGATTTGAAAGATATGAAAAACTGCTAATATGCTACCTTGCCAAATAAAATGAAACTGGAAAATCTAGTGTTCTACCACACAAATTCTAATCTAATAGGTGGGATCAACCTCCGAACAAGGTCAACCACTAGAAGCCACCAGTCTTGGAAACCTTCCAGCTAGCTGGATGTCCACAAGAAGCTGATGGGGGAACGAATAGCTACCACAAAGTTATGTGGCCTTTGGGATACGATCCCAAAGTTAGCTCTACTCTGGTCAAGGTTTGGAAGAGAAAAGACAAGATAAAAATGAAATATTGAACAGGAAATAAAGTCTAATCTACCCAAGAATCTCTTTCAGGTCAAAGACTGTACTCGGGAGAGCATGGGGGTAAGTAAACCGGAAATGATAACAAAAACAACTTATTGGAATGGAAACTAATCTAAGAGCATGAAAGAACAGATCTAGGCTAACCAAACACGACACTCTTCCCCAAATGGGGAAGAAGACCCAAAAAAGTGGAGGCCTCCTCCACTTAACTTTTATTAAGCTTTTACAATTGCCTTGGGTTTCTAACCCTTTGAAGGACTTTGAGAGATGTAACTTGGAAAATAATTGAAACAAGCTTCTAAGAGCTATTACAAAAGGATAAATACTAGTCTCTTGGTTTGGATCGCCTTCTTGTCTTCTTGATGGCTTCTTATATTAGGAGCTTCTCTCTTCTATTTGCTTCAAATCTTCTCAAAAGTCTTCTTTCTCAAGGGAAAGATCTACCACAAATGAACAACTCAAATACCCATTAGATGTTAGATAACCAAAACAAATTGAAACTTTAACAAAACTAAAGTCTATAAAGGAGATCTAATGCTACATGCAAGCTATGATAGTATGGAAAAAGAGATTCTAATATGAAAATGGCTAAGTATCTCAAAAGACAATGCAAGTTTCTTACCCTTTTTATGAGATCTATATATGCAAATAAATAAAACTAGTAATTGAAATCTAACTAAGATCTACCCATGCAAATCTACCAACAACTAATAACTACTACTACTAACAACTTTGTTTGTTTTTTATGTTTTTAGGGCAAAAAGGAAGTAGACGAGAGGGAAAGGATGGCAAACGAGAGGAGGATGGATGGACTTGAAGGGGAGACGAGAAGAGGATGAAAGGCAAAGAAGAGTGGCTAGAGAGATGGGACGAAAAAAAGGAGAGGGTAGGGTAAGACAAGAGGAAGAAGGTAGTTTTTCTAGGGTAAGACGAGAGCAAAGAGAGAGGGCGAATGGAATGGAAAGAGGAGGAAAATTGAAGGGGGACGAGAGGCCAAAAAGAAGTATGACGAGAGCTAGGATGTGGCAGGGCTGGATTAGGGCAATGGAGGAAAGGCTAGCAAGTCAAATGCAAAAGGTTTTCAAGGAGAAGACAAGAGGGCTTGAAGAATGGGAAGCCTAAGGTACAAGTAACCAAGCTTTTTTTAAAAATGATTTTGTTTTAAGGATGGATCTTGGAGCAAAGTCTCTTTGTGCTTCTTCTTGGAACAACCTCAACCCTTGTAGATCCTGGAAAGACAACAATGTTAAAAATCACTTGTGATGATGAAGATGGGCTAGATGCAGCCGAGCTCACACCCTCCTACACCTGGAAAAACCTATCCAAAGACAAACAACTCAATGCAAAAGTGAGATCAAATATATGACTAGTATGCTACGAAAACCAAGGTTATATAAATGCTAGTATAACTGAGTACGTCCTATTCATATAACTCATTGATCAACATTGCATAATAAACCAAATTGCAAACCACAAAGGGTAGATCTTATGTTCTAAAATATAGACTTCTAAAGCTAGTTACTTGATCAATCACATAAGCATTAAGCTGAAAGCATAGAAAGAAGTCACCTCACAAGAGAAGCATTCATCAATGTTGCACAAATCGCATGGACCTCCAAAGTCGAATTTTATTTCAAGATAGCAATTGCTATGATCTAGTACAAATTTGCCAGAGTAATGGTGCACAAAAATTCCATGAGATAATAACCCAAATGGGCCTCTCTTTATAGTAAAACTAAAAGCTAAAACCCTAGGTCGAATTGCTTGAGTGAGAGCCAAAACAATAGACATGAAGGTCGAATTCCAATCAAAACTAAGCTTGGAGAACTAATTCGAATGACAACTCGACTTGTTGGTAGGTATGAATGAAGAGGTGGCATAACTCGACTTGGGTGATTGCATGGGAAGTATCACCAACCAATAAGCAAATTACAACAAGGATACACGTGAGGCAAATGAGGAATGACGCGAGCTTGATGAGGGAGGCGAGTAGGTTGGTAGGTGACAAGTGGATTGGTGGTAGGTACTAACTCGAATCTTGTAAAGGGAGCCAAGCTATGGTAATTGATGAGTCATGAGGGCGCCTACCTTAGACTTAAATGCACACCCACCAACCCAATTACCACTTGACAACTCACTAAATCGACTTTTGCATGGGAGAAGGGCGAATTAGCTTGAGTGGATAATCTTCTGGTGACTGGATAGTTGACTTAAGCCACTTGGAGTTGATTGGAATCTTCATAAATGTCTATTGCCATGTCATTCAGCCTTTTATTTTATTCAAATTGATTAATTTTGGAGAGATTTGGATTATCTCCAAAATATTCAATTTTATTATTTTAATTAATAATTTCTCTGTAAATGACTTTTTAGAGAAAATATTAATTATGAGGCTGAATTGACATCCAAAAGTTGGGTTTAGCTAGTCCATGGGTCATGTGTGATTTTTGGCTTATGAAACAAGCCATCAATCACTAAATTCGGACCTCGGATGACTGACATATTACAGACCCAAATTTCTCTATTTAAACTATAGAGAAATTTATTTAAAATTTAAAAAAAATTAAAAAAATAAAAACCCCAAATCCGACGCGTCCGGTAAAAAATTTTCGAAATTTTTTTGGGGGGTCCTAAAGACTTAGGACATGACCAGAACCTATTCTAATAGTGTCTAGTAGGTTTATACATTATAGTTGGACTCTAATAACCCCCCATGGAAAAAATTTCCAAAATCGGGCATTCTAGCTTTGGAGGAAGCGGGAGAAAAACCAAGAGATTATATCTCGCCTGAAGCAAAGTATAATCTGACGGTGAAAAAACTCCCTGGAATACCTTAGTTGTTTAATCCAGTCATGGGGAACCGAGCCACTCAGACCCTACTAGCACACTTTGTTACAAACCCCCATGGGGCCATGGTCATGTCGACTCAAAAAACAAAACTGGCTAGACTCAAATATCTGAAACCCAAATACTCTGGAAGTGAACACTGATGTGTTCCAACACTGGCGGCTCAATAAGGTTTCAACTATTGTACAAATCAGTTGATAACACCGCACAAGGACATGTGGGCTAGATGGAGTCACGGGGAGATGTCCGACACTACACCAAACGAGGGTGTAGCCTAACAGGGCCCTGCGGTCACTTTCTAGTGGTTCCCACTTCCTTAGCAAAATTTGCCCACAACAAAATGACTTTCAAATTAGCATCGGATTTCCATTAAGGGAGGTTAATTAAAAAAGTATGAGAACTAATTACTAGTCACTCCAGCCCCTTTTGATGCACCCAACTGGTCGGACGAACCGAAGAGGTGCAAAGCATACGGAATGGGAGTCTTGATTACTTTTAAATTATTTTAACAGTGCCTTTTTATATGGAACATGAAAACAAAGCAAGAAAATGGTTTCTAATTACTACCTACGAATCTCTTTCTCGGTTCCGTACTCGGGCAAGCCCTTATCCAAGAACCGTCATTCGAGAATCCGTAGGGGTTAGTATTTAGTTTGCCAAAGAATAAAATGGAATGAAACGAAAGTAAAATTAGATCTACTTATGGAGATAAAAGTTAATCTAATCTAACAAGTCATCAAAAGAAAACTAAGCTAAAGAAACTCCAAACCACAAGACTGCTACGGGCTCCCCCTGGGAGGAAAGGGGGTTCTGTGGGCACTGAGTAGCCCATCTACTTCCTTTATTATGATTTTTACAAAAAAAAGAAGTACCACTTTGTCCTTACAGACTTGGATCCAAAGGCTTACAACATAAGAAATAGATGAGACGAAGGTAGGAGGTCTCTAGAGCCTTTAATGGTTTGATTTTCATGAAATTTCGCCAAAGTCACTCTCTACTCTTTCGTCAAATCTGCAAAACCAGAAAACAAATTTTGTTAGAAAATGATGGCATAAACAAATAAAAGATTAAAATTTTATGTTTTTGGTACTTGGAAAAAAATTGAATTTTTTTATAAATGAAGTGCTAATTTAGCTAGCTTAGATCTAATGCAAAAAGTGAAGCTATTGAAGCACTTTAAGACCTAGCTACTAACATGCTAAAACAAGATAGATCTAAACAAGATAAAAACTTTGCAAAACAGATCTACTTATTTAGCCTGTGATACAAAGTAACCGGAGAAAGAGAAATTTGAGTTTAAACCCCAAGCTTGATCTTCAACGAAGACTTTGGAATGGCTGCAAACAAAAAGTATCAGCTCGAAAGTGTTGAAGAGGGGAGAGGATGCAACCGAGCTCAATGCCTTCAGATCTATAACCTGCACAACTATAAGAAACACTTGCCAATAATGGATTAGATCTAGTGTGAAATTGAATGCAAACAAGAGATCGAGAGAGCCTCAGTACAACTGAATACAGTTGGCTACTCCTGTGTCTCTTAGAAATAAAGCACAAATAAACTTAACAATTGTAAATGCTTACTCTGTGGATTATAAACAAACTTCTAAGCTAGATCTATCACCAATATTGAAGCAAAAGCAAACAAGTAGTACAACATCACCTCAACAACATAGCATTCATCAAATGGCACAGCATGGACCTCCAAAGTCTTTCAATTTTATACATCAGATACAACAATATTATAATGGACAGAGGTCCCACCATCCATCTCAAATGATGGAGCAATACCTTGCTTTTATAGAAGAATGGAGAAGGGGGGGGCTAAGCTAGATCTATCACCAATATTGAAGCAAAAGCAAACAAGTAGTACAACATCACCTCAACAACATAGCATTCATCAAATGGCACAGCATGGACCTCCAAAAATCTTTCAATTTTATATATCAGATACAACAGTATTATAATGGGCATAGGTTCCACCATCCATCTCAAATGATGGAGCAATACCTTGCTTTTATAGAAGAATGGAGAAGAGGGGGGCGCATTAGAGCTTGAGGGGTGCATCCCTTTGATATAAGGGAGATCTAGACTTGAACTAAGCCTTAACTCACGTGTTGATGAGGTGAGGTGGCTGCCACCTCATAAGGGGCGCCCCTCCCTTATTGGAAACTCCATCAACCAATAAAAAGATGCCAAACTAAGGAAGTTGCCCAACTAAAGCAGGAGGGCGCATCCCTCACTGGAGACTCACTCACTGTGACTTGATTTGATTGCCAATCAACCCAGATATGATTGATTTGGCCTCCGATAATAATTGCGATCATAACCGGCCCTTTATTTGGACAAATTTCCTCAAATTTGATTTCCTCCATATCTTTATTATTTAATTTTTATTTCTCTTTAATCATTTTCAAGAGAATTTTTATTCGAGAGAATAATAATCACTCGAAATTTGGGGAAAAGTGGGTTATGGGGCTTTGTGGGTGCTCCGGGTTAGAAAACGAGAACCCCCATGGCAAATTCCCCCTCTAGACAACACTTTCATGATATTTTTTACTTTTTTGATTAAAACATTAAAAATTGACTCATTTTATAAGAAAATTTTATTTCCTCGGAACTGAATAAAATTCCTAGGGGACCTAGTGCATGTACATAATGACTCAATTTGATGTCTAGCATGCTCATAAACATTGACACATGAACTTTAATAACCTCCCAAAGTCTAACCACCAAGACAACCATTCCAGCTTTGGAGGAGCGGGTGAAAAACTCGTCGATTATACATCGCTTATTCAGCGTTGCATAATTGACAAGGGAAAAAACAACATGGAATGATTAGATTGATGTCTAAGTCCTAGGAAGCCAACCTCTTTACAAAAGACCATCATGCTAGCACATTTTTACAATATTCCCAAGGGGTATCAACATGCAATTATTTAAAAAGGAGCCAAAACTTGGCCTAATGGACCTCGGAACATTGATAAAGAACAATTGAATTGTTTAAGTCTTCAACGATTCACTCTGAATCCACTAAGTGCAATTTTAGTGGATAACATCTGGCTCCAACTACGGGACATGTGCTTGATCTGGTCTTCAGGCAAGGAGAGCATACGAGAACACCAGAATCTCCGGTCTCCATAATCTATAAAAACCAGTGAAGCACCACTCGTTGGGGACTCGCGGGTACTCGCGAGTCACCCCGAGTGACCTCCCGCAACGGGTAACTGGCCCAAACCTAGCCCTATACTCGCAGACCTGTCGCACTCAGCAGAACTGGCAGACCCATGTCGAACTCGGCAACAGACTCGCCGAACTCCAGCAAACTCGCGCGAGGAAAAGGGGGCTGTTCCGACTAGCTCTTGGCCACGATGGCTAGCAACCATGGCAATTTGTCCACAACGCTTCCAATCGTGGGCCTTGGCAATGTCCATGACACTTTCAATCGTGGGCCTTGGCAATGTCCACGACGCTTCCAATGTCAAGGCGTCAACGCAATTCAGGGCTTGAATTCGATGAATTCGGTCTTGCTTTCGTCGAGCAAGACCGGTATTTGCAAGTAGGCTCTGCCTTGTGCCTCTCGAGAGCCATTGATACCGTTTAATACTTTGGTATAAGGTTCATTATCAATTAGGGGATATGCTTTATATATATTATTATATTAAATTTTAATTATATATTATAACTTATAATGTTTATTATCTTTTATTTCATTATATTATACTAATTTAAAATGTTTATTATAAAATATTTATAATTAGAAAATATGCATAACATACTTCTGGGTAAGTCGACTGTTGGTTTTTTTTTAATTTTTATTTTTTGTATGTTAATTTTTATTTTATGTATGTTATATAATATAAATTATATAATATATATATAGTATTTTTATTTAATTTATGGTATATATTATATATATTTTTTATTTTAAATTTTTTTTTATGTTATATTTTTTATATTTATTTTTGTTATATATTTTATATTTTTATATTTTTATTTATGTTATATATTTTATATATTTTATATTTATTATGTTATATATTTTTTATTTTTAAATTTTTATTTATGTTATATATATTTTTATTTTTGTTATGAGACAATGTTATGAATTAGTGTATAAATTGTCGTTTTATAGCTTATATGGATTGGAAATGCTTTTAATCTCTTTTTTTTGGTCTAAAATGTACAATATTTTTTTTCCAATTTGCTCAGTCCTACCGAGTCTGTCCCGAGTCTTTCCCGAGTTTTTCCCGAGTCTACGAGTCATATGCCAGCAGAGTCTGAGTCGTGCAATATTGGTAAAAACATCTCAACTTGATAGGAAAGCCTTCAGCAACACAAGTTTTATAAAAAAGCCAATGAATCACAAATTGCATTTATTCGTAAATAAAATTAACTAAGGAAAAAGGTTATTATTCCTAAGTACTAGAAAGAAATGCGTAAAGTAAATGCTCACTCGTGTGGGTTAAGGCAAGTGGTAGATGCTTGGGCAAGCTTGACTGTAAAGAAAGGAAGAAGGGGTGTTCCATTTAGAGAAGCCCCAACTTGTGGACACATTGTTTGAACAAGTTGAGTCTAAATAAGAGTGAAGTTGATGAGTGAGAAGCAAGCTTCCAGGAACAAATGAAGTAATATTATGAATTTGCAAGCTTTGCATAGATGAAATGCTCAGGGGAATCAAAGGAAATATGATTTGAAGAAGTGCGCGAGGTTACACGAAATGCAGAGGAACAAGGAGCAATCGCGCAGACAGATGGAGCATTTGTGAGAAAAGCGCAAGAAACATGTGAATATATATGTGCGCAGAGTCTGTGTTGTTGAACGAAACTGTAGCAGAATACAATGTAAGAGAAACAGTGATCAGACTTGAACCATCAGAAGTGCACACAGTCGAAAGCAAAGCAGAAAACATATTATAGTAAGAATAGTGCGCGCAGATCTGAAGTCAGCATACAGTAACATCTATATCTCAAGGCGGTTGGACGGGGCAAGGAAAGGAGATTGGTGTTCCACTCAGGTTGGTGCCTAAACACTGTGAGTTGGTGCTTGCGCAGAGGATTGGTGTCCTCACAGGTTGGAGCCTGATTCAGCAAGTTGATGCTTGCGTGGAGAATCAATGTCCTCACGGGTGGAAGCATGCAGTCTACAAGTTGGTGCTTGCCAGTGGGATTGGTGTCCCAATTAAAGGAGTGTCTAAGTGAGTTGGTGCTCACGTCAGTGGAGATTGGTGTCTCCCATCTTTCTCTGTAATTTCATTTCACACACACACACAAATATATATATATATATATATATATATGCGTGGAGAATCAATGTCCTCACGGGTGGAAGCATGCAGTCTACAAGTTGGTGCTTGCCAGTGGGATTGGTGTCCCAATTAAAGGAGTGTCTAAGTGAGTTGGTGCTCACGTCAGTGGAGATTGGTGTCTCCCATCTTTCTTTGTAATTTCATTTCACACACACACACAAATATTATATATATATATATACAAAAGTTTCTTCAAATATATGCGCATAGTTTGTTTTTATTGATGTGATTTTAAATAGCAATTGGTGCATGTTTTAAAAAGTAAATTATTTGTAAATCTGCGCTTGATACAGATTCACCCGCCCTCACAATTACCATATAACAAAAAGAAACCAAGAACATTAAAGGAACCTGGAAGCGATGAATAATTTTTAGATTAGGAAATGAAGAGAACACGTCATTCCTTTTATAGTAAACGAATGACCAAAAACCGAAGTGCATAAACCCTAGATGCGTGAACCTTAAAATGGCTTAAATATTAATGAAGTCATTAATACAAAACTAAGGCATGGTTTAGACCAAGCCAAAGAGTGAATTTATTAATATGCCTATGTCTATAATCTAGAGGACCATTATTAACTAAATAACTCAGAACAGATTCCACCCATATTGTTGATCAATTTCATATAATTGGCACTAAAAATCATAAACAAATACCACAAACTGTTATGCTTACATAAGGTCATAAAACTGAAATAATGTAATAAATTTATAATGAAATAGATATCAATGGGTTCCCACTATGAAGGCATATCATGGTTGGATGATTCCAAGAGATGAATAAACCCTTGTCCCAGCAAAAGCCTGTAACGGCCCCAAAACTAAGAAAAACTAAGATCTACTAGAATCAATTCTTTTCTCCATGGATTTTGGGGAAGGGTTACCACTCCTTTTATAATCTTAACCAGAATCAAATTTCATTTCCAATTAGATGTCAAATAAATTTGAAACTCTTGTAAAAGAGATGTACCTACAGGACCAAAAATAGCATCAGCCTGAATGAAATTGCTAACATTTTCAGCTCTGCTGCATAGTACTGCAAAAAAATGCACGTATTTTACAAGACACAATAAGATTTGAAGAAAACCAAAAAAATAAACAGGATAGAATGAACACATCTACTGTCGAAATACTGGATTCTAGGCATCCAAAAGCATTCAAACATAAGAAACCAAAAAGCAACTTCCAATACATCCTTCCACATTCAAGAATCAATGGAATTTATAATAAAACTCAACAAGAGCATTCACACTTCCGATAGAAATTCTTTAAGGTACAACTTACAACAAGGGTACAAGGGAAAAGTTTCAATTACAAATGACGATCTTTCCTTTATTAACATGAGCATTAATGAATGGATATAATACAAATGGGAATAAAAATTAGTTATGGAAATAATATTCATTCATTATGATAATACTTCAGTAGCATATGAACATAGTGTTACCGCCCTATTTGCACAGGGCATCCATTTGTTTTCATGAGGAATCCTGGGCAACCTGTATGTGAAGGAATTAGGTCTAGGCTGGTTTCTGAAGATTCTGGGTAGTTCTGGGTCCTGTAACAACTGTAAAGCCTTTCATTCTTGGTAGCAAGTGTGGCAGTGAAACTCATCAGATGATGTTCTGGGTGCATACTGGACATAAAGATCAATTTTCAGACCTGTTCTGGGCACTTTGGGAGCATTTCTGAGCAGCAAATCCTATGCTCCTGGATATAGCCCCTCCTTTATACAGCATTGATTTTGCAGTTTCCTGTGGGCAGCAGCCTAGAGATATGTCAGCTAGCAATTCTGGGCTGCATCACAATAAAATCTGGGTTGGAACTTGGTTCTAGTAGCAATCATGGGCTGACCTGGACATAAAGAGGCATTTTGGGGCTGGTTATGTGGAAAATAACAGCAAGCATGCAAAGCCAGCACTCAGCAACAGTGAGACACTTCAAATTTGTGGTAGAGATCGTCATGACAGGAGTTTGGGGGCTTCTTGGGGTGGTAAACAGAGTTCCAATTTGAAGATCAAGACAGCGCTTGCAAGAGCAAAACAGAGGGCTCATTTTTATTTTATTTTCAGCTAGTAATCACCATTGGTTGGGGAATTGATCTGCAATTCGAGGACCTCTCTCCCCTTCTCATGCCGATCTGTGCATATAGGGCAGCTCACTCAGAGCGCAATACCTAAACGTATCGCCTCTCTACGGTTTTCTGGGCAGACCTTCTTAACATGTGGTCATCCGGTAGATTGGAGAGTCCACGGATTAGGTTAGCATACTGAGGTAGATGTTGAGCGTAAAGATTGGGGTGTGAAGTATCAGCGTTCAGGAGGGAGCGTGGTGGTTGTTTCTGGAACTGGGCGTGAATGCTGGGGCATGAAGGTTGTGAGCGCAGGTGGAGCGTGGAGTCAGTTTATAGAAGAGGGCATGAAGGGAGCAACGTGAAGGTGTAGATGGAGCTGGGCGTGAAGGGAGCCGTGTGCAGGTGGAGATGGAGCTGGGTGTAGGGAGCAGTGTGCAGCTGGAGCTGCATGGAGGGAGCAGCATGAAGATGGAGCTGTGTGGAGGGAGCAGCGTGAAGGGTGCTGCGTGGATGCTGGAGAGATAATGTATAGCAGCGTGGGTAATGAAGGATGGAGCTGCGTGGGAGATGGAGTGTAGCAGCAGAAGGTGGAGGAAAGGGATGCGTGGAGGATTGAGGGAGTAGTGCGCAGATGGGGCAGCCTGAGAATAGGTCAAGGGATGCGTGAAGGCAGGAAGAGATAGGGTGTAGCAGGTAGCAGGCGAATGGAGGTCAGGGAAGCGTGAAAGCTTGGAGGAGGTAAGGCACAGATGGAGGTGAATGTTGCAGTGTGCAGAAGGGAAGTGGGCAGCGTGAGAGTGGATGTGTATGTTGCAGCATGCAGATGGGAAGTGGGAAACATGAGAGATGGGAGAGGAATGGAACAGGAAGAAAGGTGTGGAGGCTGAGCGTGGGCAGAATGGGCGTGAGCGTGAATGCAGCACCAAGGGGTGGCCCAGGAATTTTCTTAATTCTATACAACAGATTGATCCCAAGTATGATGATTGTCCAAAGTGGTGTAATGTTTCTCTAGATCAGCAATACTGTGATATAATCCTAACCTGTACATAAACAGTAATGGTAGAGGGTCATGTTGGAAGATGTTCTGTTGGCATAGCCCGTTTGAAAGAATGTGGATATAAATGCACAGTTTTCAGACTTGTTTTTACTCCTGTAGCAGCATGACAACAAATTCTGGATGCACCATTGAGCAGATCATCATATTACAGCAGTAGAGACCTGTTGTAGTGATTCTATGGAAGACTAATAAGATGGTGCATACGGCGTACAACCCATGAAGGTCAGAACATGATTTGGGACCAGTGATGAAGAAGAGATATTGTGATACCACATTTAATCTGGGTTGAACAGTATCAATTCTTCTTCTTTGCCAAATGTTGCCATGTCTGAAAAACCCATCTCCAATGGACGAGGATGCAATTGTGAGGCCTCTATTCACCATGATTGATGAAATATTTGATGGGTCTCCAGCTACACCAGACACACTTCAACTAGGAGATCAGATCTGGAAATTTGTCTCTGTGGCTGGCAATGAGAATTTAAGGGAAGTTTGAACCAACCAAGGCAAGCAAGTGCATCTGAATGTGACATCACGAACCTGGTCAGGTGAAGGATTAAAAAGCTTGGTCTGCAATCGATTTGCCAAATCATGGATTTCACTCCACCCTAGGTTAGATCTAGGAGAATAATAATTTTTAATTGTAAAGTGGGAAGAGGCTACAACCTATATAAGGGTTGTCCCTCTCACTCATTTGGGATGGTTGGATTATGAGAAGATTTCTCCTTTTAAGGCCTAAATGTTATATTTTATGGAGCAACTAAAGTACAAGGGTTTTCTTCACGTTTTGTAAGTGGTTTTTGGTTCTTATCCTTTAATGTTGCTAATAATATGATGGATTAGCTAGAACTTGTTATTAGTGCATAGGAGGACAGTTTGTCACATTGGAAGGATTGTGGGAGAGTTTTCTTCCATCCTTTGTTGTTTTATGCATGAGCATTACATGGTTCCCAATCATCATTAGAGTAAGAACTTGTAATAAAATCATTGTATAAGGCATACGCTATTAACAAAGTTTTGAGTTGGCACCATGAAGAAGCTCCTAGTGATTTCCATGATTCATGTTGCAACATGTTAGGGTTGGTTGGTTAGCACCACAAGGGCTCTAACTCTCTCTAACCTTTTCATGAACTTGTTCCTCCTTTCATTGGTTTTGTTTCCTTTGATTCCATCGCCCTGGGATTGACACTAGTCTTGAAATCCTTCTGTTGACGACCAAGCCAACTAGGTTGGCAACCATGTACCATGTACCTAGAAGACAAGATGTAACTAACAAAATTTTTCAAGCGAGGCAGTTTCTCCTCTTTCTCCTCTTAACTCTTCTCCGTGAAATTTCCACACCCCTGCGGGGGATCTTGTAATGATTTGTCAGCATAAGGGTCAATTTTTGTAAAAGTTAGTTGCCTAGGACTTTATCATTAGGGAACTCCTTTCATCGATTGTTTTTTGCCTTAAATAATTAAAATTCATTTTTAGTGATTTTAATTATCCGAGTTTTTCACTCGAAAATTCCTCCAAAGTGGTGAAAGGCATTCTAATGATCGAGTCCATGAGGTGATTGGGGCCTAGAAATGTCTGAGTGAGGACATACATAATAATAAATGATACAACCAGGTCCACATATCTATATGATCGCCAGATCATGATACTAAATGCTAAGACATGTCACAAGAATGAGTATAAAAGCAATATAACCATAACACAAGATAATACCTGCTGGGAACTCTGGGCAATATCAACTACACTGTAAATGGCTAAATGGCTACATCAGTCCTCAAATCTGAGTGTCCTGAGAATCAGTCATGGCATGGGGATATACTGTTGTCCATAATCAAATAGTGATCCAATGTAGATGCTCATCTCGGCATCTCAAATGTAAGGGAACTGGCTGAAAAGTGTACTGGAATCTGAAAAATAGAATATGGTAGCTCGGCTACTATATATGTGATAACATCACCTACACTGAAACTGCATCCAAGATCTCCTTGGACCCACCTACAGGCTTTCCTAGCAACCTGTACAACTTGCCTTGTTTGATGTTATACCTCATGGTTGCATCCAAGGTCACTCCATCCACCCGGATCAAACACATCCTTCGCTGCTACAACTGCTCCCTCTAAACTGGAAACTTCCTGACTGCATTTGTTGCACTCTAATATGAAGATCTGCGCTCCCCATCTATCAGTGTCACCTACACTAAAACTGCATCCAAGATATCCCTGGACCCACCTACAAGCTTGCCCAACAACCTGTACAACTTGCCTTGTCTGATATTATACCTCACGGTTGCATCCAAGGTCACTCCCTCTGAATATAGAAGCCTTTGTCCATCTCGAAACACAATACTATATCCATCATCCTCCAGAGCTAATACTGAGGGTAAATCTCTCTACTCTGGTACATCCATCCCTCCTACCATCTTCAATAGACTTTTTGACTCAAGATGAAACATCATCGAACCAACTCTCTCACTGCTAACCTCTAATTGCAGTCTGAGTCTGTCTTTGAAACACTAAGGAACACTTCTCGTATTCCCATCATATGGCTAGATACATAACCATACCAAGTCCTGAAGCCATGACTCTGTAAATCCAATAACACTGTTGATTCAAAATCTCTAAATCAAAACCAACCTATAAATATGTGGCTTAGTGAACAAGCTAACCGTCTCTTTCTCAGATCTAGGGTTCTCTCTCCCAGATCTGATCTTTGTTCTCACAGATCTGGTCTCTGCCCTCACAGATCTTATAGATCTGGTATCTATCCTCACAGATCTGAAAGACTTGGTGTCTATCCTCATAGATCTGATGTCTGAACTCACGGATCTGATTGATCTAGTGTCTATCCTCACAAATCTGATGTCTACACTCACAGATCTGATAGATCTGGTGTCTATCCTCACAAATCTGATGCCTGTTCTCACAGATCTGATATCTGCACTCATAGATCTGAACTCTGCTCTTCAGATATGGACTAAGCTCTTAGAGATCTGAACACTACTCTTCAGATCTGATATATCTGCCAGATTGCCATAGATCTGGACTCTACTCTCACAGATCTGATATGTGATTGTCTGGACCTTTAACAAGGCTCTGATACCATGATAATTTTCCAGAGGTCACTACTCGCTTTGGAAATCTCAATCCCAACTTGGCCTCAATTCATAGCAAGCCTCATGCATAACAAACCCAACTTCTCTAAGCCTGAGAAGGAATAATCAATGCAATGTACTTATAGAATAAAGCACAATGGAATCTATCAACAACACAATAACTGAAGCAATTACACAATAGACAACAATATATCCTGGAAAACCCCAATGGGGAAAAACCAGCTACTAAGGGCTTTCTTCAATCTCAAGCCAGAGCATATAAAGAAGTGTAGTACAATCAGAAATATATGGGTAAAGAAACCTGAAGGGACAAGCCCTAGATCTGCATGCAGCTACAACTGTTGCTCTAAGGAAATGTGTCAACTACTCTGTACTGTCTGATCTTTGATCTTAGTTTCAACCAATCTCTGGAAGGACTCTCACTAACTATGCTCCGATCTGCTCAACTACTGAAGAAATGCTGCAACCTTACACTCTGAAGTGTGCCCCTACTCTGGAAGTGCCCCCCCACTACTCTGGAAGTGCGCCCCTCTCTGGATCTCTGTCAATCTCTTAAGAGATTTGAATGAGTCATCCTCAATCACTGAAGAAGAACCCTCTGCTTCTTTTAGCCCTCCTAGCCTCAAGAAGTGCGCCCCCACTGATAAGTGCACCCCCCTCTCCTTGGGAAGTGTGCCCCTCTCCTCTGTGAGTTCACTCTAGCTCAATCTATGAGCTCCCTCTATGTAGACAGCAAGGAAAGAATGCTTTGATACTTGCTACACAATTTAATTGTATGATCTATTTATGAATGAATAAATATTGGGCCCTACTTTAAATTTATGTGCATGTGTCTATGGCTAGTGGTTAGTAGGTCTGTAGCGTATTTACTTTGGTTATGAATATGAGTTTTCCCATTGGTATCTTCTATTAATTTATGTTTATGTAAGTATAATGTATGGATTAATAGATCAGCTATGGATATAAGATCACAATCATCTTTTTGTGTCTCCATATACCTTAAAAAGTATCATCTACACTTTGGGTGAGACCTTCCCTTCAGAAAGATTTAAAATGCCAGCCCATCTATACTACAATGGAAACTTTTGTTGGTAACCTACATGAACCCTAGTCTCGATAAAATACCAAAAAATGGTTCTGTTACTGGGACCTATTCTTTAGAAGGAGACACTTGTATGATGAGTCATGGGATATATAAGTACCAGAATGGAACTGGTGGAAAAAGTGGTTTTAATATTTTGGATTCAATGAGGCTGAGTTGCAAGAATGGGATCCTCGGGTGTTTAAGTGCCTTACACATTTATTATAACCCAGTGAATCCATTAGCAGATAAGACACATAGAAGTCCACATGCACTTCATTCGACAGCTCATCCAAGATGGTATTCTCAGCTTAGAGTATTTTTCTACTAAAGAGTTGGGGGACGGGATGGTGGGTTAGTAACACTGGGATAGGAGTTGTGGGTTGTTTCCTAAAATGTCGAAGAAAAGTGATTGTATTTGGAGGAGTAAGGCATTGCATTCTAGGTCTTACCTGAGCAAGGATACGATGCGATAGGAATAGACCATTACAGTCACTAATAGACATATTATTACAGTTAGGTTAGGTTGCAATCGAGAAAGAAAAAGAGAAAAGAAGGGGAAAAGTCATTGTCTATCTCGAGAGTCTGCAGTAGTCCATTACATCTACCTTGAACATGGCACCTTTTTGAGTCGTTATATCACAGTTGGGTTTTAGCTTGCTTAGGAGCCATACCATCAATATGAGTTCATATACTCCTCCAGCTGGTTACTCTTCTAGTCAACATGGAGAGTGCTTTAATGACTCTTGTGTTGTCGCACTATACCAATGGTGTTCTTGAGTTAATGCTACTAAGTTATCAACTTATCGTGTTATATGTTCAAGGGACTAAAACCTAAGTCGGCCACCTGCAATCTTGTTGACCCTCCGTGTCAACCATCGCTGTGTCAGTTGTACTTGGATACTCTATTTCTTCACATCACATCTGGGTGTTCAGTTTTGTGTCGAATGATGGGGATGCATCAAGGCCTTCCTTCGACGGATTCTGGCACCCCTTCGTGTTGGTCTCGATTCTGCAAAAGCATATCCCATCTCGGTTCCGCATTGATTCAAAATCAGGGCCGCTTGCTTTTGACAAAACCACATTTCAGAAGGAGTGGAGCACTCGACTAAAAGGAGAGGTTTTTTGGGCTGTTTTTTCCATATAAAACCATCTTGTTTAGGGGGTTCTTGTAAGATTTCCCCATTGGGGTATCAAACTCACATTTCTATAGCCAATTCGACGATTTCTTCCATGCATGTAAGGTTGTAAGTGCCCAAGCAAGCCAAGCAGCAAGCCATCTGCCCTTCCAAGATTGTCTGGCAGGGAGTTTCGAGGATAGGATCCAATGGCTGTCTATCCAACAAAGAGAAATGGTGTATGGATCTAAAGGTAATATACCACCAATCTAAGAGTTATACCCACTGAGCATTCCTGCCTGAAGCAAGTGGTTAGTAAGGGCAAGTAGCACTAAACTAAGTAGGGTTACACAGTTCAAGGGTGGCGTTGACCCACGGCTAGCTGGGGTGGATGGTAAATTCAGGAAGCAAAGGGGAAGTGTCTATCCAGTCACGAGCATGAGCTATGAACCTTGCGGTATGCCTATTGAATCAGTTCTGGATTCAAGACCTCTTTCTTTACGATTTGATTCGATCCCATATTATTCTCAAATGGTCTATATTTCTAAATAAAGGGAGACCGATCTCTGAAGGGGCATACCAATGTATCCAATGTGTGATAGCGTGTGGATAGTAATTCCTGCTCTGTTGTTAGAAGTGAACGCCTGCCCTGCATTACGGGGAGGGCAAGTATTATTCGGAATGATTGGGCGTAAAGGGCACGTATGCGGTGAAAAAAGTGGAAAGTGAAAGTCGCCAAAGCACTAGCGAAGTGCTTTCTTTACCATTTCACTTGTCAAATGGCTCCTCAATGCCTCAGATTGAGTGGCCATGATCCCTCTCAGATCCGCCTACTCTCTCCTCCAGAAGATGTGCCCCTCCTCTCAAGAATGCGCCCTCCTACATGAACAAAGTCGCCCTCACTCTGTTTCTCTCCTCTCTTTAAAGAAAATACCGAGTAAGTAGTAACCTTTACCAATGACCCCTTGCCTCCTTATATCAACTGATCGACTAATTAGGATTTCCAAAACCCTAATATGAGTGCATGCAAAAATCCCACTTTTGCATGCTTTTTAATAAAAATATTGCATGCGTAAGGCAAACGACATTGAAATCTCTGCATGCATCCACCGCTGGACCCATGACACCTAGTAGAGTGCATTTCACCCTCTAACCTATCCTGATGCCTATACTGAAAATGTACCTCCATGCTAGGAATCTGAACATGAAGGACATCCCGAGATACACCTATCTCTAACAAGTACCATTAGTGATAATAATGTTTGGTTAACACACCATTAATCAAAATATCCTTTCACTGTGGTGAAGTTAGAGAAGTGAAAACAAAAAAGAATCAATCAATATCACCTCTTTTCCAAACCACTCCATGATGATCATTACCTTCTCCAATATAAATCAAACATGGAAATTAACATGGTTAAGACCGTTGTAACAATTGGAACGAAATAAAAGACCACCATCTAACAGAAGAAATTCAGACACAAAGGGGGCATCCACTGAAGTGTTTTCACTGCCATTCTGTCCAAATTGCATCACCTAGCACACTGGTATCGACTATTAGAGAGAGCCATCAAAAGGAATAAGACCTCTAAATTTTGGATATGTTCTAGGGAAGAGCAACGTGTGAAGAAATATAGGAAAGGTGCACCTCTGAGAGGGAAATGAAACAAATAAGAAAGGCAACACAAATCAATAGAAGGGCACCATCGCTAATATTCAGAACATTATCCTGAGGAATTTTGGTTGATTGCAACATTGACCTGGCACTAATTAAAAGATTTTTCACAACCAATCCGAAAATGGGAGATAGTTCTTGTGTGTGTGTGTATCAAATTTAAAATGAAGTATAACTCTACCCCGTAGGAGCGTGTGACGAGAGCCTACGCAGTGGCCACGAGTTAGGATGATCTCCGGACCTTGGTGACGTCGTGAATCGAGTGATGAGTCTAAACTCTGAAGAATGTAGGCAACGGCATGAGTAGAGAACGCAAGCAGCGAAAAGAGCAGGGAACACGAGCGGTGAGAGTTTAGTAGGCGCGCGATTCATGGTTTAGGTAAAAAAAAATTATATTAAAAAAGAACTTAAATCTTGAAAAATCAACTTAAAACCCATAAAAATTGAAAAATTTGTCGTCAAATTCGTGTCTAAACTCAAATTTGATTTGGTTCGATTCTATTCAGTTTGGCTTTCACCTTGGCGTTGAAATTTGCCGAACATGAACGAATTCGAAAAAAAAATTAAGTTCGCCGAATTTCAAACTTAAACGCTGAAATTCGGCGAACCCTGTGACATAGGTCACCAGTGTAGCATGCAACAGGGCACACTTAAAATAAAGGCACGAGTTAGGGGTTAATTGACTTTTTCATCAAGTTAAACATGCACAATGACTGCCTAGAATAGAAAAAGCATGCAGCTGTGGTTGGCATCTTGAGTTATGTCATTCACACAAAAGAATAGCCACGTGAGTTAGGTATATGAGTCAGACTTCAATCCTCTCCACGTTAAAACATGCATAAAAGCTATTGTTGAAAGAGGCAGTAGGGGCACACTCAATGCTAATCGTGAGACCTACTTCATTCAAGAACAGGCACTCACTTAGTCTGCCACGATTAAGGTAATAAGACAGCAATTAAAACGTGGAGCAGTTGAAGTTTGCACAAGCAGTAAAGGGAAATCACAGCTACAACTGAAGCAAATCAGCGATTACAAGTTCCATGCAAACAGAGAGAACTACAGATGCACAGCTAGGGCACATTAACCTAGAACACTCCAAAGCCTATAAAATAATATTTAAGGCTCATTCTAAAGGGTTCCACAATACTCTTGGAGCACGAGAGACCGGAGCAGGGACCCTTTCATCCCCATCTCTGACCACCATCCACATTTACTGGGGAGGAGAGCATTGGCAGCCTGTTGTACATCGACCATCTTGATGCAAACAGTCTTTTGGTAACAAGTAATAAGATTTCAATCATGCTTTGTGTTAGCTTTTTGTTTTCGTGGATGATAATGATCTAAGATTCTAATCTACGGTAAATGTTTGATGGTTCTTTGCTGTATGTTTTGATTTCTTCAATCACTCATATGCATGCTTACACTTTTTTTCCTCCTTTTGTCTTGGTCAAAAGTTCTAACATACTGTCTCACCCTCTCTAAACTTAATACCTACAATTTACCCTCCCTTCTAAACTGTTCAGGACAGTAAAAGGGGAGATATTAGTACACTATTTTTCTTGATATATATATATATATATATATAGATCAGATTTACAGATCAGTTTACAGTGTGCAATACTCGGGGACACCCTTGGATTGGAAAAGCACCAATCCAAAACAAAGACGCACCAGGCCGTGACAGGACTAGGAGGCCTATACTTATTGAGCAGATCAGTGGGTGCAGATCTGTGTGATAACAGGCAGCATATTTTCGTTTGAGGGCCCATTGCAGAAATTTCCTACAAGTCAAATGGTGTTTCCAAGCTCTAAGTTTGGGGCTAATTTCTTTTTTTAAGTCTAGAAATTTATGTCATATCTCATGCTTGACTAATGTGCAGGATTGCTTCGAAGAGTTTTATAGTTTTAAGCCCTTGTTGCTTTATGGAAGGAATTATGATTATGGATTGAACCTTGACAACCATGATTACATGAGTCCTATTCAAGTGATGGTGTGTGCCCTTCTTGGTGTGATTTTGGTACTCTTGGCCTTGTTCATGAGCACATTTTGGATTGTAACCTACACTTCACTGAGATTCCAGCCTTTATCTTCTTGCCCTTTCATGTATCCCTGTTTTCATTGGTGACCAAACACAAGGGAAGGTTTCATGGTCTTGATGAGATGAGCACTTGGTTACATTGGCTTTATGATTTCACTTAGTTAATGCATCATCTCATGCTTAAGATTAGTTTAGGATGAATTAAGCTCCTTAGCATAGGCTTTAGATTGTCGTGATCGTGATAAGGTTTCAGTGATAGGATTTAGATTGTCTTCCACCCTTTTCACCTTCTCATCTTCTCATCTCTGACTCCATCAAAAGGCCCTTCTCATCTCTGACTCCATCAAAAGGCCCGCGTTTACTTAATTCTATGCTCTTGGTTTCTCATTTACAAAACAAATATTCACATCAAACATCAATGAGAATCCATCGTGGGCATTTTCAAGTATGCATCTAGGTCATTTTTCATTCTGTTTTAGGTAAGTTACAGCAAGATTAGATTAGATTCTGAATTGGTTGGTATCATTTTCAGGCACTAAACAGTAATTTGCAGCTTGCTATAAGTTCTGTGTTGCTGCTTTATCGACAAATTTTTCATAGTATAATTGCATTAGGTTTCGTCCTTTCAGTCAGACATTGCATTTTTTGTGTATTTTTCCAGTTTACTCATATCATCTATCACTTGCTGTATTTTCAGTTTTGTGCACAGATTTGTTAGGGCAGCGAGCTACAATTTTGATTTGAGTGTTAGTGTTTCTGCATTGCATCGTAGTTTGACTCCTAAAGTCATCTAAGGTCCACGGATTCCCTGTGGTTAGCAAGTTAGCAAGCACTAACCTGAGGTGCAGGGAAAGAGTACATAGTGACAGTGTATTGTTTCTAAGTTAGCTTGGACCGGACAGTTTCAAGTGATAACAAATGGGTACGATTATTCACTATAGAGCTTTAACACAATCCAGCATATGTGGTCAAATCAAGTAACAATTTCACTATGTCCTCCTTGAACCAGCTATGGACCAGGGAAAGAGTACATGGTGACAGCTAAGTTGCACGAAACGTGGAAACGTTTCCAAGTTTACGAAACGGGAATGTCTGGAAACGTGACCCCCCCAAAATTGGTACATCAAAGGAAACATAGTATATAAAAAAAAAACAATATATATATATATATATATTAAAAAACATAATATCTTGCAAGAAAATAAGAATGATACACATAAATAAGATTTTAAAAGGAAACTCATGTCTGTATTAATTTCATAGATGATTACATGATAAAAAATCCTATAGCTTGGTGATCTTAACTAATGCCATTCCTGTACCCTCATACATGATAGAATCCAGTGAAAATGCTACAATCCTACCAACCCTGAAATCCTGAAAACTATTGTCTGTTGAATTCTGAATGGGATATGAAATTCTACTTTTTCCATATGAAGTCCAATGAGGTTAGAACCATTCTCAAACATCCTGAAACCATTACTTACAAGGTGCGTAGCCCTCACATTCGCATCTCCAGCCCCCCATCTCAACTAAAAGTCATTAGAAATGTGGCAAAATTTGGCTGAAATGTCATGGAAATTCCGCTGGCTTTACCGTACAGCGCTTCCAAATCAGGAAACGCCATATGGTACGGCCTACAGCATTTCCATGACGTTTCGTACCAGTTTCCACGCGTTTCTGGTACTGGTACGGCCCTTTGGGTGGTATTTTCTACAACAGAGCGTAACAGTGTATTGTTTCTGGTTACCTTGGAACCAGAGGGTTTCAAGAGATAACAAATGGATATGATTATTCACTATAAAACATTAACACAGTCCATCATATGTGATCAAATCAAGTAACAATTTCACTACGGCATCTGTTACGATGGTACTAGCAGTCTAGCACCAACGTACCTGTAGAGGTGCCCCAGGGAGAGGGTGTCTTTTTTCTGACCAGGAGGGGTGTTTAGCCAGCTCATTCTGAGGTAGGGGCATGGCCAGACCCTCTGGCTTCTCTTCTGGAAGTACTATGGCTTAATGGCATAGTTGACTGCCTCCTGAAAGGGTTTGAAACCCTGAGATTGGTGTCCGAGGCTTCCAGGGGTGGGTGTCACTGGGCCACAAGACCCCGACCTTGTTTTATCACTCCAACGGCAAGTTCTTCAGCACTGGGACGCACTCTTATCTCCCAGAGTACCTCCAGCACCCTCTTGGTCCTCCAGTTCAGCAACACCCTCCCTCTGGGCCCTCATTCGAAGGATGACGTCATCCTCCTGGACAGGCTGTTTGCTTGCTAAAAAGGGGGGGGGGGGGCATTGAAGGTTTTCATCACTGTTGCGGTTAGTTGGGGAATGACGACCCCCCCTGCACAGTCTAGCCTTCAATTTCGTCAAAATTGGCCTTGTTTAGCATATTTTTGCACCTATGGGGAGAAATACCCCAAGTAGCCTACAATAGGCCATCTTTAGATTATTTTATACTATTTTTGTTATATTTTTAAGTTAACATTTTTAAATATTAAATTGACCTTATTTTGTGTAAAGTGAGTGTGAGATCATATAAATAAGATCTCCTCACTTCATTTTTAGACATCAACTCTTGGGATAAATCATTATGTCTGCTATTTTCCCTAACTAGGGCTCTTTGAAGGGATGCACACTCCTTCACAGTGTTCCACGGGGACGCGTTTCGGTGTTTCTTGCGTCCCAGGGACTCCGAAACTCCATGCGAAACGTTTAAGGACATCTCGCTTTGGGCGAAACACACAACGAAACATTTCGGTGGGTGGCGAAACTCGACGAAACTTGAGGGGACTTCCTGGCGTCCCCCCCGAAACTCCGAAACTCCGGCGAGACTTGTGGGCGTTCCGCCCGAAACTCCGACGAAACTCATAACTGAAATATCAAATATCAAATTGTAAATGACAGACTCAGAAGTGACAAACATGAAATATGATGTTCATGTTAATCATAGATTCATATATTAATATAATCATGATGAATCGTGTAATGTGTTAGAACTTTGCATTTACATTGCATGATTGCACAATGCTGAATGTAGTGTTTAGTAATTCATTAATTTGCATGGGATGGTTTGTTATTGTTGGGATTTATATTTTGCATATTTTTAATATTTTTAAATCTTTTATGGCTCTCACGTCCCGCCGTCCCCCTCGAATTTCTCCAAAATTTCGGGGTGGTCTCCACATGTCCCAAATGTGCGTCTCCCCACACCCGCGTCCCGCCGTCTCAGAACCTTGGGGGAACACTACTCCTTAATGAAGGTTATATTGCAAGTTTGAAGCATTCCTTGAAAGTTTTACTATTGATCATGCCATTGCTAAGGTGAGGCTAGAATTGTTTGCTTAACACATGCACTTGGAAGTATTTATACTTTTGGTTTGATGTCTCTTTAGTCAATTTGTATGAAAGTGATGCTTGTTATGGTTGAATGGAAGCCATTGTTGCTTCATTTTTGTCTTGATTTGCATTTCATTTTTGTCATTGGTCACCATTGCATTCAAGCTTGAGCTTTAGGTCTTCAAGTTTTTCTAAGGCTATGCTCCCTCAATGAATCCTAGAGATTGTTGAGGTTAGCCCTAGTTGCCAAGCTTGCCAAGTACCATCTCAAGGAGGGTAACTCCTCTCATTGATGCCCCAGGGTTTGTGACTAGCTTTCTCTTGAAACCCTAGTTGTTCATCTACATTCCTAAACCTAATTTTCCGAGTCTTGTATTTTTGTAAATATTATTGTTCGGTTAAACTTGCTTTCTCATGGTAGAATTAGAGTTAGAATTAGTTATGCAATTTTATGACAAAAACCCTAAAAATCAAAAAAAAAAAAAAAAAAATTTGGCCTTCCTAAAATTTCGTCCCTCTCTCCTACAATTTCGCCCTGCCTTATTTAGCCCTAAAAACCCTAGGACGAAATTTTAGGAAGCCCTAAAAATTTAAAAATATAGAAATTTCCTAAAAAACCCTAAAAATCAAAAAATTAAAAAAAATTTGCCTCCCTAAAATTTCGGCCCTTCCTCCTATAATTTCAGCCTGCCCTAATTGTCCCTAGAAACCCTAGGGCGAAATTTTAGAAGCCCTAAAAATCCCAAAATTATTAAAAAGTCCATAAAAAACCCTAATTTCTGAGTTTTGACTATTTGTATATATTATGTTAGCTTTAGATTTTTTATTTTCGTAATTTAGGTCTTTTTTTTATTTCTATTTCTCATTAAATTTTAAAACCTAAAAAAAAGGCCCTCAATTCTGTACCTAAACTTCTTCTACTTTCCCTTCCAAACTTGTCCTTTTCTCCCCTTTTCCTTTGCCTTCCTCCTTTTCCACCCTCCATCTCTCCTTCTTCCTTCCCTGCTGCCCTATCCGAACCCTTATTTCACCTTCACACAGGTCTGCAATATTGCAGACCCTGTGTGCTAAACCCTAACTACCTCCCATCACCTGTCACACACACAAAACAAACAAAGTTAAATTAGTATTTTGATTACTAAATTCTGAAGTTATCTTTGTCTTCTTTGCATCTTGAAGATTCCTACTTCTGGTTAATTTTATACTCTAAAATCTGAGATCTGATTTTGTACACCTATTCGCTTACTTCTTGGAATTAAGTCCTTTACCTTTTATCCATTTTCTGTGCATGCTTAAGGTAATTTACTGTGCTGATATACCTATGAAAGATACCTACAGCAGGTGTAGAAAAGACTTCTTTAACATACATTTTAGTCTTGGTTTGGTTGGTTAGATTAGTACTCAATTATTTAGTATAATATCTTCAGCATTTTATGAGCATCTTTCAATTGGTTTACTGTATAAGCTTAACTCTGGGCTCCACCTACAGATCTGGGATTTACATGCGTTAAATGTTAAAGTGCTTATTATAAACTGAATTGTATACCTCTTATGCACCATTTACACACAAATCTGGAAGTGATAAAGTGATACTAAATTCTGATGTTGACCTCTGTTTGCTAACATAGAGAAAACTTCATCTCGGGTGGTTATTCCATGAACCTAGCATCTCTCGATTATTAAATTCTCTTGCTGCTACAATGTGCTAAATACAAAATCTGGGAATTGTGCTTGATTGACACTCGATTACCTTAACAATTACCAGTAGAAAGATCTTCACATTTCTGATTTTTTTACATTATGCTATAATTGGTTACGACTTGACAATGCTACATGAGTGAAATTGATATTTCATTGCTATATTACATCCAGTCTCATTCATACATGAAATGGTTATTTACTTACTGCTGCTATAAAACTGACTACTGTGGTTACTTGTGAATCTTAAAATTACATTAGTAAAACTGGTATGTTTTGGGTCTCCTAAATGTCTGATACTTATTATGTTATTGATGGCCTTTACATACTACTGAAACTGATATGCTTTACTTTACTAACAGCTGGTTATATCTTGCCATCTTATGATTATCTACTCCTACTGATGTACTTGCAATTGAATGACATAGCTCTCATGTTTAATTGTTAGAAGCTTGTGTTGTCATTATTGGTAATACAAACATAAGATCCTTGTATATTTACTCACTATATCATTTGCATTACTCCATTCTATCATCTACACGACATTGATGATTATCACTTAATGCGTATTTGGTTATTAGTGAAGTATTTTAACAATATAGTCTTTTGATCCAATATTGATATATGTGTATGCATTCTTACATTTCATTGGTTCATTGACTGAAGTTGAATACATTTGACTCCATTAGGCACTGGTCTAACTACTGGATTGCATAGAGAATACATTTTGTGGTTGTCTTAGTGTTCTACAGGATTCCATAAGGATACTTCTCCTTTGAGGTTTCGACTTCCGAAAAAAGTTAGAACGGTGACCGAGGTGACATTGGGTCACTATTCTTATTTGTGCTTACTGGGAATTAGCCCTACTAATTTGCCCGGTAACAGCCTCCTTGAACCAGCTATGTATAGGTTGAAATTTGGCTCAAATTCTATCTGTAAGTAAACTTACTGCTTCCACAATCCTAGGACCCTTTAGCAATGAAAGTTAAAACAAACTGCCTTGAGGCAGTGACAGATGGATAAGTTTGCGCCAAGAAAAGTTAACTCAAATGCATGACATGATAAAAATTAGGGCACTTTATGCCAAATCTGTATATCGTGTCACTTGAGTTGCTAAAAGCATGTGGGTCAACATTTTCAAGTCCTGCTTGACCCCAATGGCCATTGGCAGCACCTTGGATGGCTTCCTCAACAAGCTAATTGCCTGGATGGCTTACAATTGAAGCCTAGCATATGTGATGTCCTCTCTTGTAAGCTACCTAACTTTATTGGCTGTTTGGGCAAGCTACCTCAATTTCTTGCTTACCAAATTACTGATGACGATGTAGCAGTTGCAAAAGAGAATTGTCATTTCTGTTGAGTTTTTATCATGTCTATTTGATTTTCCCTACTTGAGTTGTACGCATAACTGACCATCCTTCTTATTCCTTCCTACCCTGTGACATTCCCCCTCATCTTGAGAAAACAATAGTCCTCAGTAGGTCCTACTTCTCAATCCATTTTCCTAGTTTCTGTGAGGCCCCTTATTTAATTGCAATCTGCATCAATTCCTGATATGTATCTAGTTGTTCCTTCATCAAATTGGACAAAACACTACACCATGTGCATTAGTAAGGATTCTGGAAAGTCATTGTTAACTTTTACAAACTGCCTGCCCAGAATTACGTCTTTTACAAATTAACATACCAGGTTGATCCACATACAAGATAATTTTATTTCCTCATTGCTCAATCTCTGATAGAATCAGTCCTTGGTCATTTCCCATATTGTTACTCAGATTTCCATTGATTTACATCCAATTAAATCTCCTTTGTAACTGCTAACAAAAGATGGACGAGCAAACAGAAAAAGGCTGCGCACTCTTGATGGAATAACAGAGCAAAAAAACAAATTGGTCAGCTGCATGAAGTATAAAAATTTTAAGAATACACTCATACAAAATTAAGAAAAACAAGAAAAAACAAAAGAACCAAATTCACAGTTTTTTCCAAAGTTATTCCACGTAAAGTGATCAATATTAAACTATGGAAGCAAGGTTCGAAAAATTCAAATAGGTAAGATCTCCAATGAATCTAACCTCCAAATATGTCTCGAATTAGCTCCTGTTGCTTCTCCACAGGCTGGCCTTCACATACAATAACAAATCAGTTCTTTTCCAACTCATTACAACTTGTTGACAAGTCTTCTAAGAGAGTCTCATCAGGTATTAGAAAAACATTATTGTAAATTATTCTACAAAATTATCACAAGAAGGGATTGCGGTAATAACAGTCTACATAGTGATGTAGAAGCAACTTTTACTACAACCAAAATTTCCGCTATCATAAATGACAAACAATGCATCAAACTTCTATTGATACACCAATACAGCATAACTATCCCAAGTCTTCATACAAAAACTTGTTCAGAGAATAAAAGAGAGCCAACAATGGGATGTTTCCCATCCCATTTACTACAGGATGTCAAAACTCAAAAAGTGATAGCCTCACCTTATACTTTCTGATCAGTACTTAATAAAAAAGTATCAGTACTTGCACCAGCATTGTTACCAATTGGACTAAAGCAAGCAAAGATGGTAATAGCCTAATACCTCAATCAGTAAGCAAAAGCATCTTAGGAACAGTATGACTACAGGGAAAACACTGAGCAAGTGATAGCAGACAGAAACAAGAAGAGATTATAACCAAAGGACACTTAAGGAACACTATACATGATACGACTGACATAAGAAAGCAGAAAACTATAAAGAGAAATTTCCATATTAACCAAGGATACAGATAACCTTATTAGTCTCATCAAGGTTATCAATGGGAATAAAGGATGTTTTATCAACATAGGAAGAGAAACAATTTTAAAAAGTCCAAAAGGATGCTAAATGAGAGAAACTTTACTGGTGTTCAACAAAGATCAGTGTTAGCCTTGATTAGCCTTTGAAATACAGCAGCAAGCATAGTTACTTTTCTTCTATTGTCATCAAAATAGATGGTGAGGAAAAACATGTGAACAGAAGTGCAATTCTGATTTCATTTTATATCAAGTACCCATGACAAGTTTAAGAATTGTTGAATCCTTAAAGACAGATTTCAAACCATTTTGATGTTTTGAATCCTTCAAAATTAAAGCAGTTTATATTTCTCTAATAAACAATGCAATCTAAAAAAAGGCAGGAGCACGTGAGAATGGACGATGGACCTCTAATTGTCCTATGGATTCAACTTTTATTGATTTTCTGTCCTTGAATTCATTCTTTATTAAATCCAGATACAGGGCATATGGTAACTGAATAAAAATCTGCTATTAGTTTTTACAGGGTTTCCATTAGTAGCCACATGTACTTGAATTTTTCTCAAGGGGGGGTGAAATTAGCCCAGTCAGCGTAGTGTTTATTGCCCCTGTAAGGCCGCCCCTAATTTGCACCTGGTGATTTGCAGGTAGTGAAGAAAACAATGTCCCTGAGGAAGTGCAAAAGTTTGTTCCTAACCCAATGTGTGATAATGAAGTTCGTATCTGATGCTAAGCCTGATGCTTTTATCACAAAAGTAGACCATGCACTGGTTGAGTATTTTTTGAGTCAAGTTTCACTAGATGTGGTTATTGGCAGCCGGATTAAGAATGCCTTGGATCCCAATGGCTAGAAAGTGGTGGTATCAAGAACCTTACACCATTTGGTTTTCTCAATTTTCTTTTCTAGATTGTTGAACATGCTCACTGAGCAGAATCCTTAAAAAGAGGGCAATGGATGTACCAAAGGGCGCTAGTGGCTTAAAAAAAAACATTTTTGATTGATTAATCAGAAAAGCTCAGAAGTCCCGTATGCCAAAACTCCCAATCCTTTCCTGCAATCATGGCAAATTCTATATCAAAGAGCAGCCTCGTTGGGTAAGATTATTTGTTTTGAGCCAAATAGAAGACCAAAAAAGCGGGCTTTGTTGAAATTGACCTCTCCAATAACCTTAAAAAGTCTATTGAAATTGTGGTCAAAGAACAAAGGTTCTCTCTTATGACATGGGAGATGCCACCCCCAGGCACTAGAAACATGTTTCTGTGTTTTGGAAACAGATCCTTGTACAAAACGCCCCTGAAATGCAGCTGAAAAGTTTCAGCAGCATTTTTCGAAACACCATAACCACTGTTTCATCCAACATTTTGGTCTCTAATGCAGAGAAAAATTGCTAACATTATTTTTCACAAATAAAGTGACAAATACATAAGATAAGGTAAGATAATTATATTAATGTCCAACAAATGACCATTAAAGTAGGTCAATGGGACTGTGTGGTAACATGATGTCAATACAAAGTGGAAGTGCTAAGGCAGGCTCCTATAAAAGCAAGAAGCAGAACTCTAACCTAAAGACCAAACCAAAAGGAGCTAACTCCATAGATGGAGAGCTGGTCCAAAAGAGAGATCTACAAAGAGATCCAATCCAGAAAAGAAAGAGTGGATCTGAAAGCTATGATACAAAAATGGTGGATCCATCATGGAGCATTGGAAGCATCTCTCCTACCATTCGAGGCCGACTGGACAAAACTCATAAGAGTACACTATCTAGAGGAAGAACTCAAAGAAGAGTTGTAGTGGGTAGTGCGCCGCTACTTGGAGTGGGGAACCTACTATTGTGTTCTAAGTGGAGTCGTCCAGTTGCTGGGGTGGGGCTGACACTGGCCATGTCGCTGGTGTCGAGTAGAAGTGGAGATGGTCCTCCATATCCTAACTAATCTGCGGTCAAAGGTAGTATCGTCATTTGTCTGTCTCTCACTGCTCCTAGAGGAAGGCAGCACCGGAAAGAAGGAAGTAATACGCTGAGTGGAGGCTGGTCTCAACTGAAAATGTCGCTAGAGGGTGAAGAAGCGAAGCCGAAGGGCCTCCTACAAGTATAAGGCCAGACATCTTTGATCTGGATACCTGAAGAAGCTACTCAAAGTCTGATTCTCCATGAGAAGGTCCCTGAAGAGAGAATGGAACCACCCGCAGATCTCCTAGTAGAGGGGGCACCGAAAGATGAAGTGATCCTCTGTCTCAACCTCTCGAAGGAAAAGCTAGGAAATCCTGTCTGATTGGTCGGTATGGTGATCTGTCTCTACCCTGAGACAATGGGAGCCCACTCTGAACTGTCGTAAAGGAATACGAAGAGCATGTGCCCAATGGGCCGAACAATGAGACCATTCCTCAGATCCATTAAGTGTACAGTGTAGAAGACCATCTTTGGATGTAACTCACCATGTGGGTTGATCCAAGTAATATGCACATACTGAAGAAATTTGATAAAAACTAGCAACTGTTCACTTAGGAATTTTATCAAAAACTTTGACTTGATTTACTATTTCTCTGAGTTATACTGAACACTAATTAAAATCTGCTCTTATGTTAATGCTGATCTGAACTTGAACAGTTAATACATTAAGCCAATCCACTGATAAAACTGAAAGAATATGAACAACTGTTTTAGGGCCAAGCCCTGGGCAAAACGCCAATGTGGGGAAAACCCAGAAAGAGAAATTTATTAAGAGTTCTTGAAAAATTTATAGCAGAGAATTCTCTTCAAAGACAAACTGAAAAATGTATAGGAAACCGTGCCAAAAAATCAGGAATAAATAACAGCCTCTAACCGCTGTATGGTTGTACAGATTTCTGCTGTACGGATTACTGTTGTACGGCCTCTGCAACAGAATTTAAATGCTTGAAAAATGTCTGATTGCATTGGAATCTGTGCCAATACACTGCAGGAACAAACTGCCTTGAAATCTGTGCAATACAGTGAAAATCTGAGCATAAATCTGTTGTACAACTGCTATACAGATCTGAGCAGTATGGCCCCCCTCCTCGATTTTTGTACAGCAACAAAACCCACGATTTTGTCTCTGAATACCTGCAATCTGCCTCACTCATTGGCAAATGTGCTCTTCTCCCTCCTGGCTGCAAACTTTCTCTTACCGGACTCTTATTCACTGCATTCAATCACACATGAATGTATTTCTCTCTCCCACTCTTTCTCAATGATTACACACACTGAAGAAGATGATATCTTTTTCATTTCCCTAGACTTCTTTTATACTTTAGTCACCCAACTCCTAACCCTAACTAACTCAACCATCATAATCAATGAATGAATTAACTTTATCTGAGGGCTCTCATTTAATGCACATAACAAATTCACTTTAATAATTAAATGCACATCAAATACACTTTTTGGGTCCCTGATACACCTCAAAATGTCACATTTGTGTGTCCTCCTTGAGTCGTCTATTTCATCACCATGAAAATGTGGTTATAGTGCTTCCTATAGGTGTTCTAAAGGGAAACCAAAAGCCTATTATGGTCCTTAAACATGTTGGGGGCAGAAATCCATCATTAGGAGGTCGAAATCCACTTCAACCAACCCTATTTTTTGCCATGTATAAGAATTTTCGCCCCCTTCCCCTTGTCTAGGGAGCAACAATCTCCTCTTTGTCACTCTGTGGCCTTCTTTAGGGGAGTGAAAATCTCTTCCAACCACTCTTCCTTGACTTTAGGATCAAGATTTGAGAGGGCTTTTAGGAGATTAGGTCTACCCTTTGAATCCTCTCCTCCATACCATCCTAAGTATGTCAATCCTCTCATGATCCATGATATCCTCTTGTGATCCAAACATTCCTCCATGGTGATTTGGGCTCCCAAATCCTATAAATAAAACTCCTACCTTGAATCCCACACATGGAAAGTATGCTAGCTATCCCTATGTTAGCTTGATTCTCAAAGGGTCTGGAAGGGAAGCTTGGAGGAAGTGCTGCCATTGTGCATGCTTCTTTATGGCTTTCCATTAATACAACTTGGCGTATTTCTCTCATATATGTCTTCATTTACATGTATGCTCACTATTGTTGCATTCATAGTAAGTAGGCTTCCTCATGCTTAACATGTAGAAGGAAGGTAGTCTTTTGTGTTGTCTCCACGGGATCTACTCAGCTTTGGAGCTTTGGACATCAAACCTAAAGGCTGGAGCAGCGAGGACAACCATCAGTAAGGAGGTAAGTCATCTACACTCCCTCATTCTTCTCCTATCTTGTCTTGTTGTATGCATAAAACCTAGGTCTAGGAGAAAGTTAGAGTCCGTTTGTTTCACTTCTCTCTTGGCTTAGGGATCTAGGGAACTTTCACATGTCCACGAGGGATTCTACCTATCCGTAGGGAGAATTTCCTACAACAGAAACTGGCAACCATACTAGAGACTTTCCCTAGTTTTTGACCATTTTCCCTAGTCTCTTCAAGTGTTATTTTCTTTTGAGTTTTTGTCTTCTCTAATCATTACTGAGAAGCATTTTGAGCCTAAGACCTGATCCACTCTTGGATCTAGGCAAAAACATTCATTTTCCCAATTTTCATGATATTTATCACCCTATCAGCCCCCCAAAGGAGCTTACAAAGCGAAAATTCTTGATTTTCGCCCCCTGCTAGTTTTCTAGGGAGCAACAATTTCAACTTTAACACCCTCTACTAGTCTACTAGGGAGGGAAAATCCCATTTTTTCGCTCTGTCTGTGAAGTGAGGGAGCGACATTTCTCTACATTTTTTGGGTCCTTTGGCTTGGTTTTGCTCAAACTTTCGCTTCAACATTGTTTGTGTGAACCTTTGCTACCCGATTGAAGTGGTGTATGCTCTTAATCAGAGCATTTGATTGCTTTTTTAATCCTTTTGAGATCCCTCCACGGGATCCTTCGAAGCTTGAAAACAACTTAGGTTAACCTGATCCTTTGTTGAGTTCATCACTTCCCTGACTTGGTTCCTCTTGTTCAGTGGCATTTAAGCCTCTATTACATTGAGTCCAACATCCTCAAAGTTTGCTTGGCTCTGTTTGGGACCTACTTAAGTGGTTTGGAAAGTAAAGTGTTGTTTGGGCCTTTTTACACCAAATTTTCTGATTGTTAGTGTTTTGAGTGAAATCACTAATCCCTTACAAGCCCAAGAGTTTGTAGCCCTGTTCTAGCTCTTCCTTACCATCCAGTCTTATTTGGATTGAACATTTGGGGTTTCAAAAGATCTCTTTTGTGTGGTTTGGTATTATTGGTTTGTAAGTGACAAGATTGAAAGCACTTGGGTGATCCAATTCTTTTCAATTTTGTTGCCTTGAGTGGGTACTTGTCTTCTTCAATTTCTTTGAGCTTACTTTCATTGCAAAAGTGTTTAAAATTTAAATTCCTTCACTTTAAGTAGAACAAAGAAGAAAACTTGTTTTTGAGCCATTTGGTGCAATTTAAAAGTAGTTGGAAATTGAAAGCTTTGATTGTCTTCTTTGGCCTTGGATTTGTTATATTTGTCATTGGGTCTCTAAATTGAATCAAAGAAGATTAGATTTCAAGTCTGTTGAGTCATTTGAAAGTATTGGTAAAGTTGAAAGTTCTCTCTCATCTGTGCCTTTAAGTTCATTTGAAGAAGCATTGAATCTTCTCAAAATTGAAACAAAAAAAGACATTTTTCAAGTATTTTTATGCGATTAGGAAACCCTTGAAAGTACAAGAGCATTTTATCTTCTTTGCTCCTTAAACTTTTGTAAAGGGAATTGAATCTTTTCAATTAAAACAAAGAAGTTATTTCAATTCTTTTATGCAATTTAGGATTTTTGGAAACAAGAAAACAAGAAAAAGTTTATTTTATTCTTTTGGTGTTTGCTTGAAGGATTTGCTTGTCACATTAAAGTTTAGATTTTGGTGAATGTTTGGAGTTTAGTTTGGCATTGTATTCATCCATAAAAAGGAAAAGAAAAAGTGCATTGGCATCAGGTGTTTGTTGCATTGAAAATAGAAAAGATCTCTCCCCCGTAGATAGACATCATTGAATTGAAAGCTTATGCATCTCATTTAGTTTTCATGATCTCGGGTCAAGTCTTCACATCATTAGTTTCATTTCCGTTTCCCCTTTTGAGTAAAGAACAGCCTTGAAATCAATCACGCGCTAATAAAATTAATTAGACTTTTTTATTTTATAACGCACCACCAGTAGTATAGGAATTAGGACTTTTGGACTAGGAAAAGTGAGTAAATTGTCCAAGAGTTATTGAAACGAGACTAGGAACATTAATGAGGGAAAATCCATTAGTAGCATGAAGTGCTTGTTGGGAAAGCTCCTCTAACATAGGAGTCAAGCAATAGGAGAAGTCGAGAAGAGTGTTCAGATCGGTCCCCGACATTCTTTCTCGGTGGGGTTATGCAAGTTAAGGAGTAATCTTAGTAGTGGCGAGTCCTCGGGGTGACACCACTATTTGAGTTGCTTTGGATCTAAGACAATTGTCTTATGTTCCCTGCCCATTCGCAGAAGCCCTCTCCCACAACTATTTCACCCAACCACCAAGCGTGAAGTGGTAGTATTGATTGCTTTTCCTAGGTTATCTCCCAGGTGACTGCAACGGTGGTGCTGTCAATACCTAAGATAGACGTGCACGCTAATAAAATTAATTACACTTTTTTTTTATAGCGCACCAACAATAGCATAGGGATTAGGACTTTTGAACTAGGAAAAGTGAGTAAATTGTCCAAGAGTTACTGAAACGAGACTAGGAACACTAATGAACGAAAATCCATTAGTAGCATGAGGTGCTTGTTGGGAAAGCTCCTCTAACACAGGATTCAAGAAGTAGGAGAAGTCGATAAGAGTGTTCAGATCGGTCCCCGACATTCTCTCTTGGTGGGGTTATGCGAGTTAGGGAGTAATCTTAGTAGTGGCAAGTCCTTGGGGTGACACCACTATCAGAGTTGCTTTGGCTCTAAGATAGTTGTCTTACGTTCCCTGCCCATTCGCAGAAGCCCTCTCCCACGACCGTTCCGCCCAACCAACAAGCGTGAAGTGGTAGCATTAGTTGCTTTTCCTAGGTTATCTCCCAGGTAATTGCAGCAGTGGTCCTGTCAATACCTGAGACAGACGTGCAACACACGATTTTGGCTCCTTAGGAGGGTACTTGGTTGCATCCGATACTTGCACTTATGGAAGTCCATTACGGAGTAGTTGTGGGTAATTGTCTCTCATTTCTTGGTTGATGGCTTGATATCCTGTCTTCGAAAGATCCCTTACTGATTGCTTGGTTGATTACCTTTAGTTCTTTATAGGGGTGTGGTCTTCTCGCATTCGTAGTTAGCCCTAGGAATCGTTGTTTTTTCACACTGATTAACCGAGGTCTACGAAGATCTCGTAGAATGCAAGGGTTGGCATCGAAGGAGCAAGGGCCTCCACCTTCACAACATTCATGTCATTCTTCCAATGAGGGAGCTATTAACGAAGGAACCCCCTCTGAGGTTGGAAGTATCAATCCCTTCAACAATCAGATTGAAGAAGTTGAAACTATTATGGAAGGCCCCGTCCCTCCCGCAAATCCCCCTCACGAGAACTACCGGTCCAGTACTCGTAGAATTACCTTCTACTATAGATTTTGGCGCTTCTTCTCCTCATCGATTGCCAGTTAGCACGTATTATAGGCAACCTTCGGATATGATTTTGACACCATCTCATTCTTCTGATCGGTTGACCACATCCCCGATTGCCACTATGGATAATCCAACAAGAACCACTGTAGCTCATACTGTCATCACTACTCCTTTATGGAAAACTTCTTTGGCCCAAAGTATCCCCCAAGTAGGCCAAGTGAACCCGGCTTTACTGTTTATGCGCACAAACCCTCTCGCAATTGATTCAAGTCACACCTCTACTCGTAGAGAGTTACCTAGACTTACACCAAGTGATCTACTTGCTATTTCCTTACCATACTACTCTAATCGAGCAACTCATCAAGGTGTAACATTGGGTCCCATCACCGATAGCTTGACCCAACCTTCCCTACCCCAAATAGGTAATATTATGGCAGTTACACAAATTATTTCATCAATTCCTGCCACCACCCAGACGGTAAATCCATCTGTATCTTACTTAGGGGGGAAAGCTATGACTGGGGGGCAACTTGCACCCAGGGATCAACCCTTAGTTTTTGGGCAACAATCGATTTGGGGGCAACAACCAGCATCAGGGCAAACTTTCACTAGCAGCGAACCATTTATGGGAGGACCAATTGCCTAGCCTAGTACCTCCATGGCTACCACTACCCCCCCTTTATACTAGGTTAGCATATCCAGGAGCCATAAATGTTCCATGGGGTCAACCCAATCCGACAGGTATCCCTCTGCAAGGAGGCCTACCCATCCAACATAATGGTTCCTACCTCCCAATTCCCCCAAAATCTATCTATGGGAGGACCAACAAGTTTCAATTTCCCATCTCAACCAACCTTAGGTGCTACTAGTATTTCTATGCCTTACCAATATTACCAGTATCCACAACCAAACCGACAATTACCCTTTCTGGTTACTTTGGATCTGCCAGTATTGTCGCACTTGACAAATGATCCCATTCAACATGCCCAATTTTGGCCTCCCATCCCTACCAAACTCCCATCGGACATTCCCAAATTTGACGAAAAATCGGGTGAAGATCCTAATAACCATGTAATGACTCATCATTTATGGTGTTTCTTGAACTCTTTAATGGATGATTCTATCCGTTTAGGCTCTTTCAAAGGACCCTTACTGGTACTAGCAGCTAAGTGGTATATCGAATTACCATGACACTCCTTCGAAAATTTCAACTCCCTAGCCATGGCCTTTTTGATACATTTTCAATTACCAATCTGATACGAAACTAGTACTAAACTTTTAACTTCGCTAAGACAATCCACTTCCACTCACATCTCTGATCATATACATGAGTGGAGGCAACGTAGATTAATTAAAGCTATTATCTCAGACCAATTGCTAGCTGATTGGTTTACGAAGTCATTGTTGCCACCTAAAGCAAGGGATGTTGCCATGGGAGGTACTGTAACAAAGGAGCAGGTAATCAGTCGTGCCCAATATTTGGATTTGCTCCCAATCCAACACATTATACGACTTAATCCCTAATGCTCCTCATCCAACAAGTGACCCTTCAAGACCTTCTACAGAACCTCCTGCCGACGACATTGTAGGTTCCATGAAGACACAGCCTGTGCCCCAATCGACTGGACAACAAACACAATCTACCTCTACTCCAATCCCACACCGGACTATAAGCAACACCAAAACCACTCCTTCTCCTGCTCAAACTTCAAAGGTGAATATGCTCCAATCTTCTTCGTCTCAATCATCTAGAGGCAAGAAGAAAAATAAAGGTAAATCCAAAAAGCCTTTGAATCAGCAAGAGAATCCCAAAACTCAAGAAACCAATGTTGGAACCAAACCTAAGAGGAAGGCAAAGTTTCCATGCCTGATATGCGGAGGTGACCATTACACTAAAGACTGTCCTCGTCGTGAGTAAGTCAATAAGTTCTTGAAAGGTGCCTCCCAACCGGCAATGTTGACTGACCCTTTCCCTCCATAACAATAGCAAATGGTTGCGCACAACACTAATCCCCCACAAGGGGCAACACGAACCATCCCCATCAAAAGGATGCATTCCCAAATGCTAATATTTTCATGTGTAACGAGACGATCGATTTAACTACCAGGTCTCAGACATATGAACTCCTTCCAGATAAAACATTCTGACAAGACTTCCACCTCCACATCCACCACTCCTCCCCCTCCTTCGAGCCCTCTTCAAATAAAGAAGCACATTGCTGACTCTGTATTGCACCCACCTAAGGCCACCATTCAGAAGGTGGCATTTAATCCAAGTGCTCGTGCCGCTCAGAATTATAACATTATTGAGGATTTGGCCCAAGCACCCTGCGCCATGTCGACTCTTGAGGTTCTACAAAATTGTCCTAGCCAGCGTAGAACCCTTTTGTCAGCTCTTGGAGTCATGGATTCAGAAACATCAAATTCCATTATGTTTCATCTGGAATATTTTAAAACGAGGCTTTCCCACCAACTTGCGCTTCAGATTAATACCAATGTTTGTGGGAAAAGCATCCATTGCACTGTTTTGGATGAAAGTGCCTCTACTTCCATTATATCTTTATCTTGATGGAGGGCCCTAGGTTCTCCTAATGCAACCAATCTCCTACAACCCTTAAAGCATTCGATAGTCGCGGTTTTCAACCATATGGACTTCTACCTTCATTAGCCGTGGAATTAGGGGGGCAAGACCGTTTCCATTCATGTGGAAGTGGTAGACACGCCCTTGGATTATATTTTGCTACTTGGTCAAAATTGGTTTTATGCCATGACTGTTGTTGCCTCTTCAATCTTTCTCTTAGTACAATTTCCCCATCAAGGGAAAATTGTTATGATAGACCAACTTGACTATTGTACGCCAAATATCCATGACAACTCTGCCCATAATGTCCCTCTTTTGGGACATTCAAAGCTTTATTATGAGGATGTTGGAGTAGGGTTGCTTAAAGACTCTTCGCTCATGGGAATCTTCCCTTTACCTATTCCTAATCCTCCACCGCAAGTTGCCACAATCAATATGATCTCATCCATGGTACAACAATCCCTTGAATCATATGATCCTTGGGTAGTATCTAGTCCATATGAACTAAATCCTTCAATGGGGGCATTGGAGCCTAATCTCCCCCCTATTTACCCCTATCGAGTCTCTTGGCATGCATTTTTTCCAAAGTATTATTCTTCCATCCGATGAAGACCTCTTGGAAACCATGGCCAAGGACCACGAGCATAATTCACTTTCTGTGTCAAGCTCGTTAAAAAATGAAACAAATAAACCATGTGCATAGTTCGCTTTCTGTGTCTAGCTCATTAAAAAATGAAATGAATAATCACAAGCATAGGTCGCTTTCTGTGTCAAGCTCGTTAAAAAATGAAACAAATAATTACGAGCATAGTTCCCTGTCTGTGTCAAGCTCATTAAAAAATGAAACAGACCCCCCTCCAATTATGTAGAGTCTTCCACCATATCTAGTACTTGAACCTTCATTTCCTTTACCTGTGTCACTTGATCCTCTTTCTTCCTCTCTCTTTGGTGAACATTTTCCTAATAGTAACCAAGAGTATAATTGGGTGAAGCGAAAGAGTCGGCGGATGAAACGAAGCTTGGGGGGCATGTCTCTAGCCTCTGGACAACATACTGGAGTTAAGCCGTTAAATTTTGTTGGATCATGTTGGGGGCAATGTTCCAACCTATGGACATCACGTTTGGAGAAAACTCGTTAATGGGTATCACCCAAAGTACCAACCTCTAGATATCATGTTGGGAAGAAACCTACCAATGGGTATCATTTCGAGCACGGTTTATTTTCGATTTCAAGCTCGAAAATGAAACTCTGAGCATAGTACATTCTCTATTTCAAGCTCCAAAATGAAACTCTAAGCAAAGTTCATTCTCTATTTCAAGCTCGTTAAAAAATGAAGCAGAAGCTCCAAGCATAGTTCATTCTCTATTTCAAACTCGTTAGAAAATGAAGCAGATACCTTGAGCATTCTTCTCACCTATCTTCGAGCTTGTTAAAAACAATAAGAGGTATTGAGCTTACTTTTTATTTTTCCGTGCTCTAGTTAGAACATGAAAAAGATTTCGAGTGCTTTTGATACCACAGTTGTGCTCATTAAAATTGAGTAAACAAATGTCGAGTTTAGTCCGCTTTCCTCGTACTTGTAAAATAATGAGGAAGTGTCTGACGAGTATAGGTTTATATCTTTATCTGGCCTCAACAGACTATTTACGGATAAGGAACTGTGTCGAGATTACTTTTAGTCTTTGTCGTACTCGATTATCAACCATGACAAAGTCATCTTTCGAGTGATAGTTTATCCCTTTTTTCAACCTCGTTAGACTAATTACGAAAAATGAACTCTTTGGAGTCCTCTTTAAGCACTTTTCAGACTCCCTAAACATAAAAAGATTGTCGAGCAAACTTGTTTCTTTCACACTCGTGAAAGAATTTGAAAGGACGTCCATTTGGTGATAGTTTACCCCTTTTTCCAACCATTTGGACTAGTTACGAAAAAGGAATACTCTAGTCTATCATTGACTAGAAGAGTTCTCTCTCGCATTGTTTTATCTTTTTTCGAGCAAGGAGACTAAATTTACGAAAAAGAACCATTTTGGAGTCTTCTTTAGATTCTTTTCAGACTCTCTAAATGTGAAAAGATCGTCGAGTTTACCTTCTTTGGAGTCGTAAAACAATGCATCGAAGGACCCATATGGGACCGAACCTCTCCTTCATGTTCATTAAACATATATTGAGGGACTCATCTAAGATGAGCTATACAGAGCATTTGTTATCCTCCTCAAGCTCATTAAAAAGCAAAGAGGTACTAATCAATCATGATGGGGGGGAAATTGGGAAAAATGGGTTAGTTTTGTTGAGAAGCTTTATGGCAACTTGTTGTCACCGTTGAACATGGCACATGTTTGCGTCTTTTCTTATAGCTAGGTAATATGTTTGCGTCTTTTCTTATAGTTGGGTAATCTGCTTGCCTCTGAGTTATACCAATTCCATGAGTCATCTTACTCCTTTGGTCCATCCAAATAATGCCTTACTCATTGTCGCATTATGTTTTGGTCTCCACCTTGTTGAGTCAATGTTGCCAAGTCACTTGTCGTGCCATTCAATGCTCAAGGGAAGTTAACCTGAGTCATCCTTTCTGTAGTCCTATCGACCTTCATCCTTGTGTCAATTTATGCTCATTTGATCCATTACTTTACATCACTTTCCTGTGTCGGTTTCCTGTCGACTCCAACATATCATCCAGGAACTAGACTTAAAGTCCATTTAGTACCTTGGGTCCTGCATGCCTCAATGGCAGGTTTCTTCGCTTCCGATAGTAGGTTTGCATCAATGACCTCTGATCGGGTGATTCCACGAGTGTTCGACTTCAACTCACTTATTATTCACATTTGTTGGAATGTACTAGGATACCTTGGGAGTCATTGACATCATTGGTGATTTCCCTCGCACTTGTTAACGGTTTACATCAATGACCGATAATCAAGTTGTTTCTACCATGTTCGGTTCACATGGCTAGAATCATATCACTTCAGGATCGGGTTGAAGACCCTGAGGACTCTTGTTATGTACTTTATCTAGGTTGCGATGGAGATTTTTTAAGTAGGTTCCTAGATGGACATCATGTTGGCACTGATATGTATATTGTCACACAGATCCACTTTGTATTGGCCCGTGTTTGTGTCATTGTTATATCATGGATCTACTTTGTATTCTTGTAGCCATGATCTTTTCCAATCATTTTAGGTACAGATCCACATTGTATGTCGGTGGCCGTATCCTGAGTCAACACTGTCATGGATCTATAATGTATTGGTCGGCAGCCATGCTTTGAGTCTGTTTATTCCGAGCATGGGTATGCCAACCTCGGGGATGATGCAGATATATTGTTTGGTCTTTGCTTGCAACTTCTTTCCGGCTCTCTTCCAAACACTCCTTTGCACCTGTATTTTAGTAAAGTGTTTCAGCCATCAGATTCCCTTCTGACCTCACAGTTTAGGGGGCACCTGTTACACCTCAAAATGTCACATTTGTGTGTCCTCCTTGAGTTTTCTATTTCATCACCATGAAAATGTGGTTATAATGCTTCCTAGAAGTGTTCTAGAGGGAAACCTAAAGCCTGTTATGGTCCTTAAACATGTTCGGGGAAGAAATCCATCATTAGGAGGTCGAAAAATCCACTTCAACAAACCCTATTTTTAGCCATGTACAAGAATTTTCACCCCCTTCCCCTTGTCTAGGGAGTGACAATCTCCTCTTTGTCGCTCTATGGCATTCTTTACGGGAGCAAAAATCTCCTCCAACCACTCTTCCTTGAGTTTAGGATCAAGATTTGAGAGGGATTTTGGGAGATTAGGTCTACCCTTTTAATCCTCTCCTCCATACCATCCTAAGTATGTCAATCCTCTCATGATCCATGACATCTTCTTGTGATCCAAACATTTCTCCATGGTTGTTTGGGCTCCCAAATCCTATAAATGAAGCTCCTACCTCGAATCCCACACATGGAAAGTATGCTTGGAGATGCCATCCTTATGTTAGCTTGATTCTCAAAGGATCTGGAAGGGAAGCTTGGAGGAAGTGTTGCCGCAAGTCAAGAATACCATTGTACATGCTTCTTTATGGCTTTCCATTAATACAACTTGGCCTATTTCTCCCATATATGTCTTCATTTACATGTATGCTTACTATTGTTGCATTTAAAGTAAGTAGGCTTCTTTATGCTTAATGTGTAGAAGGAGAGTAGTCTTTTGTGTTGTCTCCACACGATCTACTCAACTTTGGAGCTTTGGACATCAAACCTAAAGGCTAGAGCAGCGAGGACAACCGTCAGTAAGGAGGTAAGTCATCTACTCTCCCTCACTCTTCTTCTTTAGCATTTTTTTGAGTGGAGGTTATGGCCGAACACTTTGGTCCTTCTCTTAGGAGTACTATGGCTTAGTGGCATTGCTGACCACCTCATTAAAGGGCTTGTAGCCCTGAGGTTGGTGTCTAGGGCTCCTAGGGGTGGGTCACTGGGTCACATGACCCTCCCACTTGTTTCATGACTCCAGTGACAGTTCCTTTAGTTGTGAGGCTCTTGCCTCTCTTCCAGGTCACCTCAGGCACCCTCTTGGTCCCTCTGCAGCCCAGCACCCTCTCTTCTTGGGCCTCTTCGAGAGATGACGTCATCATCCTCACCAGGTCACATTGCTTGTTCTGTGGGGGCATTGAGGGATTATCAGCACTGTTGGGGTTAGATGGGGTATGACGTCCCCTCCTGCCTACTCCAGCCTTCAGTTTGGAGTATTTTGCTCAATTTTAGCTATTTTAGACATTTTTTGGTGAACTCTGGGGAAAATGTCCCAAGTTACCCATTGACTTGATTATTTTATATCATTTTATGTTATAATTTTAAAATGGCATGTTATAATTTCAAATTGACATTTTAAAGGCATGTAAGCCTGGTTATATTTTAAGAGTGAGTGAGAAATATATAAATAGCATCTCCTCACTTCATTTTCAAATCACAACTTATGGGACAAAATTCAATATGTTACTTTTTTACCCAAGATTAGCCTTATGAAGTGATGCGCACCTCTTGGAGGGATGACTCTTTGCCGTTGTGGATGAAATTCGGTGATATCTTTGCTTTGCTAATGCTTTGTGGATGCTAGAATGGTTGGAATAACTCAAGCCCAAGTAATTCTTTTACATTTCTAGCCTTACTTGGTGAATGGTAGGGTAATTTTGCATCTTGAATGATTGAATGGTAGTCCTAGGGCTGCATTCTCTTTGAATAGGGCCTTTACCTATTTTTCTATCCCCTTAACATAGTAAGAACACTCCCAAGGGGAGGTTTTTACAAATTTTTAGCCTTGGAGCTCCAATGTTTCCCTAGTTTAAGCTCTTGAAACGAACCCTAGGGGTTGTTTCAAGAAGCCCTAACCTAGTTGACAAGGAGAATTACCTCCAAGAGGAAGGCTGATCACCTTCCTCTAAAGCTAGGGTTTGCGGTAACATCCATTAAAACCCTATGTTTGTCACTATTCTACCTTAAGAAACTCTAGTTTCTACATTTGTAAATATTATTTTAGGTTAAATTTATGCATTTCTTTGTAATTAGGTTTTATTTTTTATTTTGTACATAATTAAAACCCTAAGCCTAAAAACCTTATTTCTGCCCTAATTTCAGACTTAGAGTTTCTCTCTAAACCTTATCGACCCCTTCTTCCTCCTCTTCAAGGGTTAGCTCTCCTCATCATTGAGCTCACCTTCACTTTCCTTCCTAATTTGCACCCTTGCCTTCCTTCTTTACTAACTCGCCCTACCTCTTTTCCTCCTCCTGTCCATCCTCTTCCCTTTCCTTCATCTCCCTCCTCCTTTCCTCCTCTTCTTTCTTCTTTCCTTCCCTTCCTCTCCTCTTCTTCTTTCTCTTCTTCCTCCTTTCTCCTATTTTCCTCTCCCATAGACTTTTTCTTGCACCTCTCAACCTCCTCCTTCTACCCTCGGCCATCCCTAAAAAGGCTTGGCCTTCCTCTTAAGGCCCTCGGCCTACACCCACTTGGTTGCCCTGGCCCTCGGCCTTGGCCTATAAGCCTTAGGTCCTCCATTTGGGGCCTCTCCAAGGCTGCAACAGCCTCTAACCAGACCTCTTCTCTGCTGCAAAGCAATTATGCATCCACTGTAGACTGTTAACACATAAAGCACTAAAGGAGTTAGTGTCTTGCAATTGTTTTTAAAGAGTTGTTACATCTGATAAAAGAGGTCGGAAACACTTTGTTTGCCGGCTGCTATACAAGTCTGATAATTTACATTTATTGCATAAATACTAATATAGAGAAGTAGTTGATGGTTGAAACCTATTGTCTACATTGGATGCTTGAAATATATTGATTACACATCTATCCAACGATTAATTTATCATAGTTATAATATTGTCATACAAAGTCTGAAATTGCTCTTACTTGGTTGTCATAAAAGTGGTTAAGTGTTGGGAGCTACATTGGAAACATTATTACACACATTGCACCTAACTTACTACTCTTACACAGTTGTTTGGACTATCTTCATACTGATATACTGTGTTGACTGTGGTATTACATCAATCCTTTAACTTGTCATTGAAAGATACTACGGTTGTTATTGAAGGACTTGATGTCATATGTACATGATCTCTAATATGCTTCGATATTATTGAAAGTCAATTTTGCATATCATGGAGTACATATACTAAATTGCTGTATCTATTATTAGCATCTGCAAACACTCCATAACTAGTATGTATTCTTCATTCATAGAATCATATTGAGGCACTGGTCACTAACTAGGGCATCCAGAAGGCATAGTTTTTCTTGTTATAAGTGGCTTGCAGATCCTTGAAGGGCTCTCCCCTTGGAGGTTCCGACTCTCTGAAGCAGTTGGAGGAGTGGCTAAGGTGATAGTGGTCACTTTCTTCGTACATTTGTTCATCGAACACTAGCCCTGCTAGTTCAACCGGTAACATTTTTAGCATTGTTACCGGGGACATTTCAAAGATTGAAGTGGTTTATCCGAAGTCATTTACACCCCTGGCAAAAACGACATTTGGTAAGAAAATTGAGATAAGTCTTTGATTGGTATTTTGAAAATATTATTGTTAAGGACTAATCTTGCAAATCTTACCTGGCGACTCCAATTCAAAAGAATTTCGTTAAGTCCGACAACGTCGGTAACATTTTGGCATCGTTGTCGGGGAACCTCAAGATCAATCGAGGCAACTTATCCGTGCAAGAACGACACATTGGTAAATCTTAAGGTACGTCCTCGTTATCAATATTTTTTATATTTGTAATGACTAACTTGACAGGTTTATCTAGCGACTCCACCAAGAACTCAACCCATTGAATCAGGTACGTTCTTGTTTGGTACTTTGGCAATATTTGTTTAAGTCTAACTTGGCAGGGCTTTCTTGGTGACTCCTACTGAAAAACATAAAAGAAGTACTCTGCAAGAGCAAGGCCAAGCGATGATATGGCACCTTCTTACGAATCGTGGTTGGATATATTGGATTTTTCATACATTCCGGGCTATCCACATCAGTATGTCATTGAAGACAATGTGAAAGCACTTTTTCCAGTATTTCATGAATACAAATATCAAGTAGCAACACATATATGGGTGTTCCTGAAATTTCCCCAAAAAACAAATATCATACATGAGGATATTAGAATGAAGCTTTTTTTGTTGTCTCTAAACTTGGAGGACAACTAGGATGTCAGAAATTGGTATGAAGGATTTCCTTGTAAAAAAATTTCTTCACTCAGGCAGGTGATCAATGCATTCAGTGAGGAATGGTGATCAACCATATATGGGAAGAGACCTTCAGAAACAACCAGAAACGAGATGGTACTAACAAAGAAATCAACAAGGATATTCCGTTTGAGTTTAAAGATCCTGATAATCCGAATGTTGCAGTTGCAGAAATGGAAGTATATTTCGCTCCGCTCAACCTAATAAAGTTCCCAAGTTATTCAGATGGACTGCCACACGAATTATGGAAGCCATTTAGTGATCAGAATGAGGGTTATGCCGAAGACCTGGTCGCAAAGTTTTTGTTGTTATGCCCAAAGGAAGTTGTGTTGATTGGTTCACAAGCTTGCCGAAAGCTAAGATATTTTCTCTTTCTGAATTGATTGAACTATTTTGTAGACGTCGATGCCCTAGAAAACAACATAGATGGATGCCTCATGTCAAACATGCAAGGAACTTGTTCCGTAAAGAAATCCAGAACGAAAATCAGGTTGAAGAGGCCATTGTTCAAGATCTAATTGATGATATCTCAAGCACAATATCCAAAGACAAAGTTCCTCATGAAGATGAATATGATTGGGATCCTACACCCAAAGACCAAGAAGTCCTAGTTGAAGAAGTTGAAGAACAAAGGGAAGGGATGGATTCTCCTTGCCACCACACAACAATTTCTTATGACATCTCAAATCTCTTGGAGCATAATGACAATTCATGAAGATGATGATTATTGGAAATTTATGGGTCCTCCACTTTACGATTCTTCAAGAACCTGGTAGTGTGGTTTTAAGAATCTGCAGTGACGAAGAAGAAGTCAATGAAGTCTTCTGGCCATTCACAGAAGAAGCAAAGGATAACATCGATCAGCTTGACCCAGAATTTGACACTGTTTGGGATGAAGAAGTCATGATTACCTCGGACAAGGATATTGAAGACATAATCAGTGAAAGCCCTGTCGAACAAGATGAGATTCTTCCATCTCTTCAGGATGCTAATAATGAAGATTAGGTCAGCCCTTTTGATGATGAAGTACCTCAAGATGTGGTTCCTCCTGCCATTACAGATGAGTGCCATATGCAGATGCTTTACTATGATAAATAATGTGAGAATTTCGGGTCCCATATCTCTAGTGATATCTCCATGGATTCAACTCAGTCATACTTGTCCAGCATAGAGGACAGTGAAGCATCTTATACAGGGGATTCTCTCGTAGTTATTCAGAGCCCGGATTATTATTTCTAGGTGTGTTCCTCGAGCAGTATTCAAGAAGTTGTTTAGCCTTTTCTGTCCAATATCAATAACTTTTCAACAATGCATTTCAGTAAAACCAATACAGGTATGTGGACATGTATGACATTCTTCTCACATTGTCAGGATTGCTATTGTTTATCTTTTCGTTTGAAATGTGAAGGCATAAATTATGTGGCTGGCAATTTCAAAGTTTTAAAGATTATTGAGGGTACTAACATGGTTATTATAAAGATGAACAATATGCTTGTGTCTCCAAAGAAATGTTTAAGCAGGAACAGGGACAGGTTGCAGCTGGCATACAAAGATTTGCAAGGTCCACTTCTAATAATGGACTCCCAAGTTCAAAATCAGCCTACTAGTTGGAGGCAAAAAAAATTCTCAATGCAGATGTACGATGGAGATGGCCCATACATAAGTCTAGTAGAAGCATGGATAAATGAAGCTTGTCAAAGAAATCCTTCTCCATGGCAATAGTATCAAAGATTCCAAGTCCCCATAGTCACCCAGCCTTCAACTCCTATCCTGATGGAGACCTTGGTACGTATTTGCTTTGTGATCGATGAGATCTTATCATGGATTATTTCTAAAGACAATGGTAAGGGATCAGGTATGAATTGCTTACTCAAATGGTTACATTGTTGGTATTATTTCACTTAACCTTCTCGATTCTTATGTTTAGCATAGGTAGGTATAGTTTCATTTGAGCTAGACATATACTGTAACCCATGCATTGCATTTGTTATTCTTCATGTCTACATAGGTTAGTCGATTGTTCATTTAGTTTATTTTCCATATCATTTTATTGAGCAAAGCAGGACGGAAGTGTCTGCCTCATGATGTTGTTGATCTCCTTGGATGTTTGATGTGTGTGTAGGCCTACAGGTACCAAAAGATTCATAGGTTCTCGAGCACTCCCAGGAAGAGCACTCGTCCCGCAGTTGGAGCCAGTGTTGTGTGGTACCTGTTGATTTCTTCGTTAGTACCATCTCGTTTCTGGTGTGGCAAGCTGTTTAAAATGAACTGTAAATCATAAAATGGACAATTGCTTGCACATTTAGGTCATTTAACAAAACCCACTGGTTTTTCACCTTACATAGATATGGTCTTTCCCAACACCAGTTGTCTGCTAGTGTAGGCTCCATATTCACTTGACTCCATCCATACATGCCCTTCCTATTTGACTTTAAACCTTGACCTGTCTCATTTGACTTTCTGATACCGACGACTTCCCCATTTTTCTACCTCTGTGTTTGGACCGCATCCCTGTATATTCAGTGTCTTGGCTCTGAGTTGGTGACAAAACCTGCCTTCGGTGAGTTGGATTGTAGGCCTAAATCATTATGGTCGGTTGTCCCGATGTTTGGCATTGGCTCGAACTCCCCCTAGTCACTTGAGATATTGTTGGCTAAAACTGAAAGCTCATGTTCTACCTATGGAAACTTATAAATTCGGCCATGGATACAAAAAAAAAGGGCAAGAGCGATGAACAGCTAAAAATACTCCTCGAAGAGTATAAGAAAGGTCCAAAAAGCAATGGTTCTTAAAAGCTATATCTAAACAATTGCTGACCTTAGAAATATTTGAAAAACATGCCCTGGATGCAAGCTGCAACTAGTTGTGCTTCTCAGCACATCTGAAATCCGAAGGGTTATGTAGGCCAAAAAGGCCATGGAATAAAATTGAATGATCCTAACGAACCTGGATCAACTTGATGTAGACATGATGCCTAAGTTGAATAAGCACTCTCTGAACAACTTATCCATTTGTGAGGCACAGCCATCCCCCGTGTTATTTTGTCCAAGCACAGAGTTTGTAGCTTTCCCCTTTCTCCTAGTCCAAAGTATTTTTGAGTTAAAGTTAGACAAGTCAACCCCTTGGCCCAACCTTGTTCCTCGCCTTCATCCTTCACTAGCAGTTTGACCATGTCCAATGGGTGAGTTTGTCATTTGAACTGTTGTGCAAGTAATTTTATATAATGAAGGAATATGCTAACTTGATTCATGCCACTGAATGGATCTTATACTTCGAGCTAGGCTGTGAAAATTATTAGAGAAGCATGTCTTAGTCTACTGATGTGATTTATCCTTGGTTATATATATTATGGGGATCTGTGATGATGTGGGCCATGTATAGATGCCTATTGATGATGATTGATGGTCCCACATGCTTGATGATAATATCATATGATGGACATATGATGCAGATGATGATTGATCCAGTTCAGCATGTTTTATTACTACTTCAGATCAGCAGATTATACATTGTCCATATATGGTGGACCCTACAGCTGGCCCATTAGGGCAACCCATGTTGTATGAGTACACATTTCTAGTGGATTTGGGTCTTCTGGATCCATTGAGACACTTATCTTTCAGTTCCGGGCACTTCTGACAGTGATTGATGCAGTTTTACACTTGCTGACCAGATTTGGGGCCGATTTCCCAGCCTGAGCAGCAGGGGCCATGATTGGCCAGTTCACCTAGGGCGCTGATGATGGAGGGGGTGGTCCAGCCACTTGTTTTTACCATTTACCCCCCCTTCTGGAGAGCCTGGTGGGCTCAGATGGACAGCGCTGGTACCCTAGGAGGCAGTTTTGGCACTTTCATAGTTACCGAGGCAGTTAAAAAATGGGATAAAGTGGTCACTGAGGAAATCGATTTGGGCAATTGAGGCAAGGTTGTGGCATTTGGTCTTCACAGAGGTCTTCCAGGGTGGCATCACTACCTTCCAGTCAGTTTTCACCATGTGGGTATGCCCACATTGATCACAGGAGGACATTTACTGCTTGACTGTCATGGATTCGGTGGACAGTTTTGATCATTTATATTATCTTGGACATATTTTATTATTTTATTGTGCCTTGGGGATGAGCTAGTAAGGATTGGTGCCTCCTAGCCCCACCATGTGCTTATGTTGTCATGTCCTAGTCATCATGAGGTGGATTTTGGCACCTATACTTCTCTAGTGGATGACGTCACCCCCCTTTTTGTACCATTTAGTGGGGGCGCTATCATTATGTTGGGTGATCCATGTGATATATTGTTATGATTTATTGTTAGCCGTTGATTAGATCTTATGATCTTTTAATCTTAGCCACTCATGTAAAAAGTGGTTAGGGTTGTACTCTCTCCCCATCCTATTTAAGGAGGGAGCCTCTGATTGTAAAATTCATCTAGAGATTTTTCGCTCTTGGCTCTTGGAATAAAATTTCTATCTTTTGGAGTACATGCTTGGATTGGAGTGGATATTGGTTGTTTCGATTGTAAATGCTTTTGTCCATTGCACTGGAGGATCTATTGTAGCTATCTTGCATATTTGCCATATCTTATTTACAGGTTAAGAGGACGATTTTGGACAAGTGCGAATTGGTGGGGAGGCTTGCCCTTCAAGCTTGGAAGAAGTCGTTTTGGTTTGACAGGGAGTAGTTTTGCCTTTGTGTCAACTATTCTATGTTTCTCTTTCTCTTACTTGTATCTACCTTCAACATGTTAAACTGATTGATGCTTTGCTCCTTGGTTTTGACAGGTTAGAGGGAATCACATGTGACTTGGGAAAATCGATTTGGCAAGAGGGCTTCAAGAATTCTCCATTTCATCTTTGGCAAAGTAATCCTCGTCTCAACTAGCATTCATCTCTTCATCCAGGTATGCTCCAAGAGGTATGATCTTCTCCTTCCTTGAATCATCCATAATTTCTAGATCATAAAAACCCTAATTGATTAAAACCCTTGTTTTTGGTTTTTCTTAGATCTACTTAGATCTAGCCTTGCTTTTGAGAAGATTTTGAAAACCCACCTCTATAGCATCCACCCCTAGTTGGATCTATAGTTTGGTGGTGATTGGCTTAAATTTGACACACTTTTCAAGGCAAAAAGCCCTCTTGAACCCAAATCGCACTTCCTAGAGAGAGGCTTGTTTGGTTAGATCTAGCACATGGGTAGGTGAGATCCCACTTGATTTGCAATCTAGACACTTGATAACCTACCCCCGGATTCTTACTTTGGTGAAATCTACCTTGTGGACATCTATCCATGTTTTAACGGGTTAAAACCCCCTTTTGAATTTCTTGGCACCTCAAAACTCAGATCTACTAAGATCTAGCCCTTGGATTGACTTGATTTTTAGGACATGCATAGATCGGGGTACTAGCTACTTGGATTTATAGTTTGGTGGCCATTGGACTTGATTTGGTCCACCAAACCCACCTTTTAACCCTCCTTGAACAAAGTCGCACTACCTGGGGAAGGTGAGTTTGTCCACTTTGAGGAAGTGGGTGTTTCGGATTTTTGGAGATTTGAAACGGCCATACCTTGAAACCTAGGTCTAGACTATCTTTTTGTGACGATCTGCCTTGGGGGTAGCATTCCTTGTTTCAAGGGATTGTGGTCCACTTAGGGTCATTTCTTGAAAACCTAGATCTAGCAAAATCCAACCATTAGATCTTATTTAGCCCACTTGACTTGGCTTCTAGGTGTCCCGATCTACACTTTGACATACTTTTTGACCCCATTAGCCCATTTAACAAGGCACTAGTCATCCTCAAAGCAAGTTGCACTCCTTGGGATTTGTGTCAAAACCTAGATCTAGCACATGGGTACCTCTAGAATCAACTTAGATCTATAGATCTAGTCATTACCTAACCTCTAGTACCAACATTGCACCTAGCTTCACCTTGTGGGCCCACTTAAGGCCATTTCACACTTCCCAAGAAAATAGGACCCACTTGTGTAAACATATGATACTACACTTAGTCATCATACCCCATCATGTGGCCTAAACCATACATAGGTTGAAACACTAACAATCTCTTACACCACCTTCAACCATAACTCAACTCTTAGGTCCACTTAGCCTTGCATTGGTTTCCGTAACCCACCATTTACCTACCCTTAGAAACCTTTGTTTGGGTCCAATCAACCGTGATTGGTTATAGGGTCTCCCCCTAGGTCTTGCTACACCTTGACCTAAAGCTAAGAGTGCCTCGGTTGACATGACTCCCACCTTGCATTGGGAACCGTGGCATCTCTTGGGTCACCTCTTTAGTTGCCTGTCTCCTCTACCATCCCGGATGGGATACCACTAGGGGCAACTACAAGTTGCGTGATAACATCTTTGGCGCCGCTGCCAGGGAGGTAGAGGCCTACCTTGGTTCAACACACCTTTGTGTCTCATTCTCTCCCTGCATTTCAAACGACATACATCTTGGTAGTAGAACTTAAAAATCTACCTGGCGACTCCTAATCGTGACTCCGCTGAGGAACGAGCTCATAATCATCCTTACAACACTCGAAGTAAATCAAATTCTAATCAATTAGAAGGAACCCCACTCACCTATCACAAAAGAGATCCTAAAGCCCAATCATCTAACTTCTTTTGGAAACTTGTTAACTCAGATTCTCCAAACCGTGTCTTGGGATCCCCTTTGTTCAATTCGGTTCCTCCTTCATCTCCTAATCATAACTCTAGTTCAATCCCAGTCAATCCAATGGCTGGACAAGGTCAATCTAACTCCGGTAACAACAACCAAAACAATCCTCCTGTTGCTCGTGCTTTTGGACACAAAGCTAGGGCTTCTCCCTTAGACTTCTCTCAGATCTTGGGTGCTCCCCATAGTATGCCAGACAGGTACATTGAAAAGATCCCAAAATTCAATGGCAACTGTGCCACCTCTATTGAGGACCACATAGACAATGTTTGGGCTCATATGGAAGCTTATGGGGCTGAGGAAGAGGATGTGTTTATAAGGGGTCTCTTTGCATCCTTGAAGGGTGATGCTCGCAAATGGTTTGACCGCTTGCCTGCATCATCAATCAATGGATATGATGTATTCACCGATAAACTCAAGCAAGAGTGGTCAGTCAAGTTAGATGGGCGTTTCCTTTTACACCAACTTTTTGACATCAAAAAGAAGGAGAATGAGTCTGTCCATGAGTTTAACCAACGCTTTGATAAAACTGTTGCCAACATCCCAAGTAACATAAGGCCCCTTGATCAAGCCATCTTGATCCATTACCTCAATGCATATGAAGGTTACTTGGGTTACCATCTAAAAGACAAAGATCCTAGTAGTTTGAAGATAGCCCACGATAATGCTAAGAAAGCTGAGGCAAACGCTGCCTCCATGGGAAAACAAAACTTCTTTGACCTAATCAGTGGACCTTCCTCCTCCAGATCTGAGCCTAAGTTTAAGAAGAGTAAGGAACCTAGCAAAGATCCCAATGAAATGATGGAGAGCATGCATGAAATGATGAAAAACTTAACCCTCTTGACTAGGGACCTAGCCAAGAACAGAGAGGGGGATAGATATAGGCAGCCCTACGTCCCTAAACCTTATTGGAATCAACAAAAGAAGCCTAATGAAGGTGATAGAAGAAACCCTGTGAGCCAAGAACCTCCTATCATAAACTGGTCTGAAGAGCAAAAGTTGGAAGATCCTGAGTATGCCATCCATGATGATGATATTCCAGATTCTCCAAAGAATATTAATTGGGTTGATAATTTAGAAATTGATAAGGACTTTGGAAGGATTTTGAGTGATCATGAAGAAAACACCATAGAAGAAATCAACCCTAGTGGTCCCATCTATGCTACTGAGCAAGTTAGTAGTGGTCAAGTTCCCTATAAAACCTATCAATGAAGAAGGGATGGCGAAAAGCCTATACCTTTTAGTGAAAAGAAAAACAATGAACTGCCTACTCCAGTGAGTGAGCCATTCCCTTTGCCTGAGTATGACTTTGATATCAACATCGAAAGAGAGTTAGACAAAGTTATGCATAACATTCCACTCATTGAGTTAATGAAAATCCCATCAATAAAGGAGCAAGTGGTGGAGTTTTTTGAGAGTATCCCTGAGACTGCCACAAGTAGTGGTGAGGGTTCATCTTCTCAAAACCCAGCACCTTGTGATGTCGTTGACGAAGAGGATGACCCTCCCATTAACATCCAAACTGCCCTATATGAGAGGAAGAATGGGGGTCACCAACCATTTTATCTTACACTTCGCATTGGTGATATCCTTCTTCATAATTGTATGTTGGATTCTGGTGCTTCCATGAATGTGATGCCTTTGCAAGTCATGGAAGCCATGGGATTAAAAATAACTAGGCCTTATGGGAACGTTTGTGGGATTGACTCCAAACCAGTTAAAGTTTTTGGTTTGATTAAAAACTTGAGAGCTGACCTATTTTCATGCCCCGACATATCCATGCTAATGGATATAGTAGTTATAGATCTCCCTCCAGCCTATGGTATGCTCCTTTGTAGGAAGTGGTCCGCTGGGCTAGGGGGACATCTTCAGATGGATTTATCATATGCTACTATCCCCAACTCTGATGGGTCTTTGGTCAGGGTATACCGAGAGCCATTTTATGATGGACATCTTGAAAATTATGAGGATGGTGTGAGGAACACTTTTGGTGATGGTGAGTTATTACCTGAAGGTATCTTTATGGTCATGGGCCGCCATGATGATGATCTTAGTTCGGAAGGGGAAAGAACTATTACTGTTGACCCTGAGTCCATTCGGGGTGAAGTGTCGGAAGAGCCTAGGACTTCGAGTAATGTAGGGCCAAACATTGAACAACCTGCGCCCCCTATTCAGCTAAACACTTTTGAGGATAACTTTGATCAAATTAGAAGGGGTGGGTATATACCTAGGACAGTACACGAGTGGCTTTTCTTAGTTGACCTTAACACGGAAAGAGGAAGACAAGGCTTACCTCACATTACTCCTTGGGCAAATAACAATGAAGGAACACACCTTCCCTCATCTGAGGGGAATGATGAAGAACTAGTTAGTTATCATTTTTCTGATGTGCCTGATCATTTGTCCCATTTGTCCTTGGAGAATGGGGTTTTGAGGCAAGTGAATGACAACTCTATGAGTTGGCAAGAACATGCCTCAACCCAGGATGACCACGAGGAAGACTTTTCTTTAAATAATCTAGCCATTCTTCAGGAAGAACCCGCTGAGCCAAACCAAGTTCCACTTTACCCTAGTTTCCTTTTGCCTGGAGAATTGCCTACTGGTGAGGAGAATACGGACTCCACAGATGCACTTTATTCTTCACCAACATCTTTGAGTATGAGAGCTCAAAGTATGCCTAGCACGATTCCTAGTCATGTGTCCATTCCTACTGACCATCTGGCACTTTTAGAGAACATGACCATTCCTATCCCATCTGGAGAGGGTAGTAACAAAAGCAGTGAAAATCAAAACCCGCCACCCATAACCCATGCTGAAGTGGATGAGGATGTTGATAGAGACTTTTGGACTGTAGGGGAAACTCCAAAGTACATCATTCACCCACAAGTAGAAAGTCCTCCTAGGAGAGTAGTAAGAGAAGTCTTGATTGGTAGGGTAGTTGTACCTTTAGATGGTGGACCTCCCAGGTTTGATGCAATTCCTCCTAATAGGAATTCAAGCATAGTTACACCTCAACCTCAATGCAATTCCGATATCCAACCTATTCCTGAACGTGTTATTGAAGCCATCCCTCAATCTGTAAATCACCGAAGGTTCGAAATTGGTGATAAGGTCGTAATGCCTAATGATTTATTTTATATACGATCCAGGGGATCAGGTGACTTTTGGGCTGGACCGCTCACTGTTGAGCGCTGCATGGGTGAAATGTGTTTTCTCACCACTGGGACTGGCCAACGTATCTTACTCCCTATCAACCAAAGGGAGCTAAGGGATTATCATCCCTGACCTTCCATACTATGCCTTGCCTTGCCTATTTAGAGTAGGTAGCTTCTGAATAAGCTCACTTGAGCAGTAGGATTTGTGTGATTTTTCTTTTTCTGTGTGCTGAGTATTGTCCCTTTTTCTTTTCTGCTTAGGGGGTCTGCTTGTTTTTCTTCTTTGTTGAGTTGAGCCTTGCTCCTTCCTAAGCTTGTCTCTTCTCTTGCATTCATTAAAGAGTTTTTAGTTGTCATTTCTATTTTTGGCTGCCTGTGCAAGTGAGATCGCATGCTTGAAAAAGTTCTCTTTTCTTCCTGCACAGTAATAAAAAAAAATGAATGATGAATAAAGATGCCATGTTAGTTTATATTTTTCTGTTACGCATCTTAGTTTATGTTTCAGATTAGTTTTATTTTATATTTTTCCCATACATGCTCCATGAGGTATTCTAGTGTTTGTGAGAGCAGGAACAGGTGCAAAATAAAAGCTGAAAGCAAGGATGGTGCAGTGCTGGATTAAAGATTGATGCAGAGCAGTTCGAGACCAGAGATTTTGAGGTTCTCAAGTGCTCTCTCCCTTAGAGCACTTGTCCCAGCTGGAGCCAGATGTTATCACACCATAGTAGCAGGGCTACTATTCTTGTTCAGCAGATATCTGCACATTCCAGAGCTTCCATTATTCCACAGCATGGCCATATATTTTGGATCACTCATGATCAGCAGTATATTATTCAGATTCATTATTCAGATTTATGTATGACCTTGTGTCAAGGCTGAGCCTTGAGAGTTCAGATTTGATGACTGATGTGACCCTTTATCCCATACAGTTTCAGTTCAGTGCTTAGAGATGTATTTCAGCAGTGTTTCAGATGGTACATGATGATTATTATTATGATGATGTTGTATGATCTATGGATATGTTATCACTGACTGTGGATTATTATCTTGTTGATTTAGTCATGATTACAGCATGTGCTTGGTATATTATTCCTGATGTAGCAAGCTGTTTAAAATGAACTGTAAATCATAAAATGGACAATTGCTTGCACATTTAGGTCATTTAACAAAACCCACTGGTTTTTCACCTTACATAGATATGGTCTTTCCCGACACCAGTTGTCTGCTAGTGTAGGCTCCATATTCACTTGACTCCATCCATACATGACCTTCCTATTTGACTTTAAACCTTGACCTGTCTCATTTGACTTTCTGATACCGACAACTTCCCCATTTTTCTACCTCTGTGTTTGGACCGCATCCCTGTATATTCAGTGTCTCGGCTCTGAGTTGGTGACAAAACCTGCCTTCGGTGAGTTGGATTGTAGGCCTAAATCATTCTGGTCGGTTGTCCCGATGTTTGGCATTGGCTCGAACTCCCCCTAGTCACTTGAGATATTGTTGGCTAAAACTGAAAGCTCATGTTCTACCTATGGAAACTTATAAATTCTCCCATGGAAACAAAAAAAAAAGGGCAAGAGCGATGAACAGCTAAAAATACTCCTCGAAGAGTATAAGAAAGGTCCAAAAAGCAATGGTTCTTAAAAGCTATATCTAAACAATTGCTGACCTTAGAAATATTTGAAAAACATGCCCTGGATGCAAGCTGCAACTAGTTGTGCTTCTCAGCACATATGAAATCCGAAGGGTTATGTAGGCCAAAAAGGCCATGGAATAAAATTGAATGATTCTAATGAACCTGGATCAACTTGATGTAGACATGATGCCTAAGTTGAATAAGCACTCTCTGAACAACTTATCCATTTGTGAGGCACAGCCATCCTCCGTGTTATTTTGTCCAAGCACAGAGTTTGTAGCTTTCCCCTTTCTCCCAGTCCAAAGTATTTTTGAGTTAAAGTTAGACAAGTCAACCCCTTGGCCCAACCTTGTTCCTAGCCTTCATCCTTCACTAGCAATTTGACCATGTCCAATGGGTAAGTTTGTCATTTGAACTGTTGTGCAAGTAATTTTATATAATGAAGGAATATGCTAACTTGATTCATGCCACTGAATGGATCTTATACTTCGAGCTAGGCTGTGAAAATTATTAGAGAAGCATGTCTTAGTCTACTGATGTGATTTATCCTTGGTTATATATATTATGGGGATCTGTGATGATGTGGGCCATGTATAGATGCCTATTGATGATGATTGATGGTCTCACATGCTTGATGATGATATCATATGATGGACATATGATGCAAATGATGATTGATCCAGTTCAGCAGGTTTTATTACTACTTCAGATCAGCAGATTATACATTGTCCATATATGGTGGACCATACAGCTGGCCCATTAGGGCAACCCATGTTGTATGAGTACACATTTCTAGTGGATTTGGGTCTTCTGGATCCATTGAGACACTTATCTTTCAGTTCCGGGCACTTCTGACAGTGATTGATGCAGTTTTACACTTGCTGACCAGATTTGGGGCTGATTTCCCAGCCTGAGCAGCAGGGGCCATGATTGGCTAGTTCACCTAGGGCGCTGATGATGGAGGGGGTGGTCCAGCCACTTGTTTTTACCATTTACCCCCCCTTCTGGAGAGCCTGGTGGGCTCAGATGGACAGCGCCGGTAACCTAGGAGGCAATTTTGGCACTTTCACAGTTACCGAGGCAGTTAAAAAATGGGATAAAGTGGTCACTGAGGAAATCGATTTGGGCAATTGAGGCAAGGTTTTGGCATTTGGTCTTCACAGAGGTCTTCCAGGGTGGCATCACTACCTTCCAGTCAGTTTTCACCATGTGGGTATGCCCACATTGATCACAGGAGGACATTTACTGCTTGACTGTCATGGATTCGGTGGACAGTTTTGATCATTTATATTATCTTGGACATATTTTATTATTTTATTGTGCCTTGGGGATGAGCTAGTAAGGATTGGTGCCTCCTAACCCCACCATGTGCTTATGTTGTCATGTCCTAGTCATCATGAGGTGGATTTTGGCACCTATACTTCTCTAGTGGATGACATCACCCCCTTTTTGTACCATTTAGTGGGGGCGCTATCATTATGTTGGGTGATCCATGTGATATATTGTTATGATTTATTGTTAGCCGTTGATTAGATCTTATGATCTTTTAATCTTAGCCACTCATGTAAAAAAAGGTTAGGGTTGTACTCTCTCCCCATCCTATTTAAGGAGGGAGCCTCTGATTGTAAAATTCATCTAGAGATTTTTGGCTCTTGGCTCTTGGAATAAAATTTCTATCTTTTGGAGTACATGCTTGGATTGGAGTGGATATTGGTTGTTTCGATTGTAAATGCTTTTGTCCATTGCACTGGAGAATCTATTGTAGTTATCTTGCATATTTGCCATATCTTATTTACAGGTTAAGAGGACGATTTTGGACAAGTGTGAATTGGTGGGGAGGCTTGCCCTTCAAGCTTGGAAGAAGTCGTTTTGGTTTGACAGGGAGTAGTTTTGCCTTTGTGTCAACTATTCTATGTTTCTCTTTCTCTTACTTGTATCTACCTTCAACATGTTAAACTGATTGATACTTTGCTCCTTGGTTTTGACAGGTTAGAGGGAATCACATGTGGCTTGGGAAAATCGATTTGGCAAGAGGGCTTCAAGAATTCTCCATTTCATCTTTGGCAAAGTAATCCTCGTCTCAACTAGCATTCATCTCTTCATCCAGGTATGCTCCAAGAGGTATGATCTTCTCCTTCCTTGAATCATCCATAATTTCTAGATCATAAAAACCCTAATTGATTAAAACCCTTGTTTTTGGTTTTTCTTAGATCTACTTAGATCTAGCCTTGCTTTTGAGAACATTTTGAAAACCCACCTCTATAGCATCCACCCCTAGTTGGATCTATAGTTTGGTGGTGATTGGCTTAAATTTGACACACTTTTCAAGGCAAAAAGCCCTCTTGAACCCAAATCGCACTTCCTAGAGAGAGGCTTGTTTGGTTAGATCTAGCACATGGGTAGGTGAGATCCCACTTGATTTGCAATCTAGACACTTGATAACCTACCCCCGGATTCTTACTTTGGTGAAATCTACCTTGTGGACATCTTTCCATGTTTTAACGGGTTAAAACCCCCTTTTGAATTTCTTGGCACCTCAAAACTCAGATCTACTAAGATCTAGCCCTTGGATTGACTTGATTGTTAGGACATGCATAGATCGGGGTACTAGCTACTTGGATTTATAGTTTGGTGGCCATTGGCCTTGATTTGGTCCACCAAACCCACCTTTTAACCCCCCTTGAACAAAGTCGCACTACCTGGGGAAGGTGAGTTTGTCCACTTTGAGGAAGTGGGTGTTTGGGATTTTTGGAGATTTGAAACGGCCATACCTTGAAACCTAGGTCTAGACTATCTTTTTGTGACGATCTGCCTTGGGGGTAGCATTCCTTGTTTCAAGGGATTGTGGTCCACTTAGGGTCATTTCTTGAAAACCTAGATCTAGCAAAATCCAACCATTAGATCTTATTTAGCCCACTTGACTTGGCTTCTAGGTGTCCCGATCTACACTTTGACATACTTTTTGACCCCATTAGCCCATTTAACAAGGCACTAGTCATCCTCAAAGCAAGTCGCACTCCTTGGGATTTGTGTCAAAACCTAGATCTAGCACATGGGTACCTCTAGAATCAACTTAGATCTATAGATCTAGTCATTACCTAACCTCTAGTACCAACATTGCACCTAGCTTCACCTTGTGGGCCCACTTAAGGCCATTTCACACTTCCCAAGAAAATAGGACCCACTTGTGTAAACATATGATACTACACCTAGTCATCATACCCCATCATGTGGCCCAAACCATACATAGGTTGAAACACTAACAATCTCTTACACCACCTTCAACCATACCTCAACTCTTAGGTCCACTTAGCCTTGCATTGGTTTCCGTAACCCATCATTTACCTACCCTTAGAAACCTTGTTTGGGTCCAATCAACTATGATTGGTCATAGGGTCTCCCCCTAGGTCTTGCTACACCTTGACCTAAAGCTAAGAGTGCCTCGGTTGACATGACTCCCACCTTGCATTGGGAACCGTGGCATCTCTTGGGTCACCTCTTTAGTTGCCTGTCTCCTCTACCGTCCCGGATGGGATACCACTAGGGGCAACTACAAGTTGCGTGATAACAGTACCAATACCAGCGCACCTTCAGATGTGTCCCCAGGGAGAGAGGGTCATTTTTTCATACCAAGAGGGGTGTTATCCAGCATTTTTCTGAGTGGAGGTTATGGCAAGACCCTTTGGTCCTTCTCTTAGGAGTACTATGGCTTAGTGGCATTGTTGATTGCCTCATTAAAGGGCTTGTAGACTTGAGGTTGGTGTCCGAGGCTCCTAGTGGTGGGTCATTGGGTCACATGACCCTCCCACTTGTTTCATGACTCCGGTGACGGTTCCTTTAGTTGTGAGGCTCTTGCCTCTCTTCCAGGTCACCTCAGGCACCCTCCTGGTCCCTCTACAGCCTAGCACCCTCTCTTCTTGGGCCTCTTCTAGAGATGACATGATCATTCTCACCAGGTCGTATTGCTTGTTTCGAGGGCGACGTTAAGGGATTATCAACACTGTTGGGGTTAGATGGGGTATGACGTCACCCCCTGCCTACTCTAGCCTTCAGTTTGGGGTATTTTGCTCAGTTTTAGCTATTTTAGACATTTTTGGGTTAACTCTGGGGAAAATGCCCCACGTTACCCACAAGCTTGATTATTTTATATCATTTTATGTTATAATTTTAAGTTGACATGTTATAATTTCAAATCGACATTTTAAAGGCACGTCGGCCTGGTTATATTTTAAAAGTGCATGTGAGAAGCATATAAATAGCATCTCCTCACTTCATTTTCAAATCACAACTTATGGGACAAAATTCAATATTACCCAAGATTAGCCTTATGAAGTGATGCGCACCTCTTGGAAGGATGACTCTTTGCTTTTGTGGATGAAAGTTGGTGATATGTTTGCTTTGCTAATGCTTTGTGGATGCTAAAATGGTTGGAATAACTCACGCTCAAGTAAGTCTTTTACTTTTTCAGCCTTGCTTGGTGAATGGTAGGTAAATTTTGCATCTTGAATGATTGAATGGTAGCCCTAGGGCTGCATTCTCTTTGAATAGGGCCTTTACCTACTTTTATATCCCCTTAGCATAGTAAGAACGCTCCCAAGAGGAGGTTTTTACAAAGTTTTAGCCTTGGAGCTCCAACTTTGCCCTAGTTTAGTCTCTTGAAACGAGCCCTAGAGGTTGTTTCAAGAAGCCCTAACCTAGTTGACAAGGAGAATCACCTTCCTCCAAGACTAGGGTTTGGGGTAACATCCATTAAAAACCTAAGTTTGTCACTATTCTTAGTTCTACCAAAGAAACCCTAGTTTGTACTTTGTACATTTGTAAATTTTATTTTAGTTTAAATTTATGCATTTCTTTGTAATTAGGTTTTATTTTTTATTTTGTACATAATTAAAACCCTAAAAATCAAAACCCTGAGCCTAAAAACTTGATTTTTGCCCTAATTTCAAACTTAGGGTTTGTCTCTAAACCCTAGCAGCCCCTTCTTCCTCCTCTTCTAGGGTTCACTCTCCTCGTCATTGAGCTCGCCCTCCCCTTCCTTCCTAATATACACCCTCGCCTTCCTTCTTTACCAACTTGCCCTACCTCTTTTCCTCCTCCTGTCCATCCTCTTCCCTTTCCTTCATCTCCCTCTTCCTTTCCTTCTCCTCTTTCTCTTCTTTCCTTCCCTTCATCTCCTCCTCTTCTTTCTCTTCTTCTTCCTCCTTTCTCCTCTTTTCCTCTCCCAAGGCCTTTTTCCTGTACCTTTCAGCCTCCTCCTTCTACCCTTGGCCAACCCTAAAAAGGCTCGGCCTTCCTCTTAAGGCCCTCAGCCTACCCCCTCTTGCCTGCCCTGGCCCTCGACCTTGTCCTATAAGCCTCAGGTCCTCCATCTGGGGCCTCTCTGAAGGCTACAACTGCCTCTAACTAGACCTCTTCTCTGCTGCAAAACAGGTCTACATCCACTGTAGACTGTTAACACATAAAGCACTAAAGGAGTTAGTATCTTGCAATTGTTTTTAAAGAGCTATTACATCTGATAAAAGAGGTCTGAAACACTTTGTTTAATGGCTGCTATACAAATCTGATAATTTACATTTATTGCATAAATACTAATATAGAGAAGTAGTCGATGGTTGAAACCTATTGTCTCATTGGATGCTTGAAATATATTGATTACACATCCAATGACTAATTTATCATTGTTGTAATACTATCATACAAAGTCTGAAATTGCTCTTACTTGGTTGTCATAAAAGTGGTGAAGTGTTGGGAGCTACATTGGAAACATTATTACATACATTGCACCTAACTTACTACTCTTACACACAGTTGTTTGGACTATCTTCATACTAATATACAGTGTTGACTGTGGTATTACATCAGTCCTTTAACTTGTCATTGAAAGATACTACTGTTGTGATTGAAGGACTTGATGTCATATGTTGATGTTATGGTACATGATCTCTAATATGCTTGGATATTATTGAAAGTCAATTTTGCATATCTTGGAGTACATATAATAAATTGTTGTATCTATTCTTAGCATCTACAAACACTCTCCATGACTAGTATGTCTTCATTCATAGAATCATTTTGAGGCACTGGTCACTAATGTTAAATTTTCGCAATTTAATTCAAGACTATCTAGGATCTTATCTGAGAGAATAACATGCACAAAATTAAACACAAGAGACAAGAGACACAAAGTTTTTCCTCGGGGAAACCATAAAGGAGAAAACTCTGCAACTTCCTCAAAGATAGAATGGGCAAAAATACAATAGCAGAAATATAAACCCCAAAAGTAGAAATGGTCTTCAGCAGTTTCTCTCTTCTCCACTTGTGCGAACTTGTCCTTCTCCTCACTAATGCGAACTTGACGAGTGAGTGAATGAGCAAATAGAGAGGAGCACCCTCTCTATTTATACTTCAACTTTCACTTGACATTTTACCTAACTATGTCAGCCCCTAGTTGTACTTGACTGGGCCGACTTCTCTAGGAGAGTCTAATAACCCATTAATGACTCAACTCTGGGGTCTAATGCCCCGACATACAATGGAGTGTTAACCTCAATGACTTTACATGACTCAAGTACAATAATGACTCTCCCGACCGGAGGAATAAACATCTTCGTCGGAGGTACAATAATAAAATACAAATACAACATAAAATATGCAAGTGAATATCTTATGAAGTTACAATTACATTAACACTACCTCTTAACCAGGAAGGTATTCTTGACATAGTCATCAGCACAAGTCTTCGTCGTTGGATCAACATCAAAGTTGGATCATCATCGTCACTGTTGCTGCTATCCTCATTATCTCGTCCATCAATCTCCAATCTACTCGTCATAGGAAGTTCTACAGAGCCAGCCCTTTTTCATGCTAGATGTAGGCCTAGCCTCCATGTAGGTTTTCATCATCTCTGCGAGCAAGCCATGAAGTAGGTGCATCGGACTTATTACATTTCCTCTGCAAAAACCTGTGTACATCACAGGACTGATTGCATTGCCTTGCAAAACCTGTGTACATCGCAGGACTGATTACATTGCCTATGCGAAACCTATGTACATTGCAGGACTGATTACATTGCCTATGCAAAACCTGTGTACATCGCAGGACTGATTACATTGCCTATGCAAAACCTGTGTACATTACAGGACTGATTACATTGCCTATGCAAAACCTGTGTACATCGCAGGACTGATTACATTGCCTATGCAAAATCTGTGTACATTGCAGGACTGATTACATTGCCTTGCAAAACCTGTAGGATCTCCCAGGACTGATTATATGCCTCTGCAAAACCTGAAGAAGCATCCCTGGACTGATTACATGCCTCTGCAAAACCTGCAGGATCTCCTAGGACTGATTATATGCCTGTGCAAAACCTGAAAGAGCATCCCAGGACTAATTATATGCCTTTGCAAAACCTGAATCTCCTACTGTCGCCTCATCACATCCAGATCATCTCAATGTCAACGGAGCACAGTCCAGATGCACATCACACATCTATCGACATGGAAGGACATATCTACAACCATGCAAGACTAATGCATCTGCGTCTTTCGGACTCATCACTTCCCCTTGGAAGGAACCTCAATCTGGAATACACCAAGCTTCTCTCTGAAGTTCTAAAACTTCACTCTGGCTAGCGGCTTGGTCAATACATCGGTTATTTGCTTGTCTATCGCAACATACTGGAGCTTCACTGCTCCTCTCTGCACCATATCCCTGATATAGTGATACTTGATCTCGATGTGCTTCAACTTGTCATGGAACATCGAGTTCTCAGACAACTTCACACAACTCTGGTTGTCGCAATATACACAAGTCGCATCCAACTGGAGATCAAACAAATCAGACAGTAGCTTCCTCAGCCATACTGCCTCACAACTAGTTGAACAAGCTGCGACATACTCTGCTTCGGCTATACTCACACTCGATGCCAAACTGAAGCAACACCCCGAAGTGCTCTTCCTATCAATGGCACTGCCTGCCCAATCCGAATCAACATAACCCTCCACGTTAATCTTTTGAGTCGCATCTTACTTGAGCCCATAATCAACTGTACCCTTCAAGTACCTCGGAATATGCTTTGCAACAATCAAGTGAACATGTCTCGGATCTGTTAGGAACTGGATCAATGTGTTCACAGAAAAGCAAATATTTGGTCTCGTATTCGTCAAGTACATCAAAGATCCAATCATCTGGCGATACATCGTGGCATCAACCGACTCTGATGAAGCATCACTCAATAGCTTCAGGTTCGATGCCATAGGTGTGGCCATGGCCTTGTCGTCCATCATCCCGAACCTCTTCAGGATCTCTACTGCATACTTCCTTTGTCCAAGGAAGATTCCATCCGCGCTCTGCCACACCTCCATGCCTAGAAAGTAGTGCATCATACCCAAGTCCTTCATCTCGAACTCGGCAGCAAGCTTCCTCTTCGTGCCAGCAATCAACCCATCCACACCTATCACAAACAAGTCATCTACATAAAGTAGAAGTATCATTGGGTTCCATTACTCAACCTTGTAGTAAAGGTTGGAATCCGCTTTACTCTTGGTAAAGCCCAAACTAGTCGGAAGCTGTCTATCCTGCCGTACCATGTCCTGTGTGCCTGTTTCAATCCATAGAGGGCTTTCTTCAATTTGCACACATGAGTCTCCTTGTCATGTGTCTCAAATCCGAGTGGCTGCTCCACATACACTTCTTCTTCATCACTGCAGCCAGAGCAAGTACTGATTTGATGGAAGTGTATCTGGCTATAGGTGCAAATGTCTCCTCATAATCTATCCCTTCCTTCTGGGAGAAGCCACGTGCCACAAATCGTGCCTTGTGTTTCTCTATGTTGCCACCTGCAACATGCTTGATCTTGTAGATCCACTTGGAAGTCACAACAAACTTCCCTTCTGGTCTCAGAACTGCCTCCCAGACATCATTCTTCATAATTGACTGGTACTCTTCGATCATGGCATCCTTCCATTCTTTCTTCTCGGCTGCTTCCTCATAGTTGGAAGGTTCTTCGTGAATGATGTAACACAGCAGGGCTACATAGCTGGAGTATGGCCTAGGTCTCTTGCTTTCTCAGTGCATTCCCTCTGGAGCGCCATACCTCTCTGCATCTTGTATTGCCTCTCGTACCCATGCTGGCTTCCTCTTGTGGGAGTTCTTCTCACGAGGTGGATCTACAGGTTCTTGGTTTTCAGGAATTACTCCTTCCATTGTTGTATCTCTGATCCAGGGAACTTCAAGTTCTTCAGTGTCTTCATCTTTGCTTCATAAATCTTCTTGAATGTTATAGCTAAATCATCGTCACTTGTTCTTTGAAACAAGTCTCTCTTGTAGTACACGATCTTTCCTACAAGTCAATTTAGTTGCATGATTAGAAACATTTCATATTTTTTCAAAACAAATTCTTATGCATAAAGACATAGGTCACACAGTCATGCAACTATCTTAGCCAATGATTCAACACAACATTCATCCATGTCCTGTATTCATACGGTAACTTCCCAGATGCCTTCCATCTCTACCAGAACATTGTTAAGAGTGTGCACTACTCCCAACATGTCAACAAAGAGGTTTCATTCTAGATAAGTAGCAATGGGATGTTGTACAGTACCATGGGCCACTTACCCATTACTTGCATATTAGTAGTATCTTGTTCATTAATGCAACTTTTCTAACATGCATGATATACATCCTAAATCTAGGAGCATAAGTATGTACATGACTGAACAATATTATTTAAGTAATCGGATATACAAGAAATGACAATTCAAATACTTATCTTTGTTTGGTTGTTGGGTGGACTCCCTCTCAATCTTTGCTTCCTTGCAGGAACTACTGGAGTGTGCTCCCTCTTGATATTTTGCTTCCTTAACCAATGCTGAAAATGGATGAGAGATTCTTCCATAGATTATTGATCTTTATTTGTTTTTCGGAGTCCAACTCTGTAGTAGCTTCTTCTACTCCTTTCATGTAATACTGAAAGTCATCTCTAGTTTCACCTGATGAGGTGGAACCTTCTAAATGAACCCATGTAACCGGTTACCTTCATTACAATACATATTCTTCATCACTTGAATATTCTTCACTTTCTTCTCTGGTTCTATTTCTTGCAGGTTCATCATCTTCCGTGGTGTGAGCATGGTGTCTTTTCTTGTTGGTCTTCTTCTTGTTGGAGCCACTTCTATTTCTAGGACAATCTCTGGAGTAGTGTCCCTTCTCATCACATGTATAGCATCTAATGTTAGATAGATCTTTTATGGATCTTCTAAAGTTCCCCCTCTGACTTTGGTGGTGATGCTTCTCCTTCTTACTGTGGTGAGAATGCTCCCTGTTGGTGTTATTCTTCCTGGTGTGTGTTGTGAGAGCCTGGTCTTCATTACCCATCTTCTTTTCTCGAGCTATAAGTCGAGCTTCTTCTTGTGAGCATTCCTCCCACAGCCTACTGAATGTGATCAATTTATTTCTAGCACAAATTCCTTGAATGAAGGAATCCCATGACCTAGGAAGACCATTCAAGGTGGTCATCACTATTTCTCCATTCTCAATATTTTCTCCCATAGCTTCAAGTTGTTCTTTTATTTGAGAGACCCTTGTAAAGTAGGACTGCATGGTCTCTGCATTTTGTATTTTGACATTCTTCAATTGGTTCCTCAATGTCATCTTCCTATTTATATTCCTCCCTTCAAATAAGGTGGTCAAGGCATCAAACATCTCTTTAGGTGTCTTTAGAGATGACACATGTGGTATGAGATGGTCCTTGATAGAATCTGCAATGGTTCTCTTAGCCTTAACCAGGTTCTTCTTGTGTAAGGCTTTAGCCTCATCTCCCTCTGGAACTGGAACCTCTTCATTCACATAGGTGTCCAATTCATTCTCTTCTCGGACAAGCCCAATCCTATACTTCCATGCTCGGAAGTTATCAGCCCCTTCAAGCTTATCCTCAAGCTTGGTGTGGTGAGACATCTTTAATGAGAAACTCAAATGGAAATAGAAAAGATTTAGGTCTTACCACTTGATTTGCTGAAACTGGATCTGGAGTTGGCTAGGGTTTGACAGAGAAACCCTAAAAATTCAAACTTGGAATTTGAAACTTCTGTCTGGATGGAAAGATGCGCTTGACAGAGGCGAGCAGGCCGGTACCCTTAGTTTCTGAAGATTCCAAAAATTCACCCCTAAAAATTGACTTGCGAATTTTGGATGTGCAATTTCTAGTCCTTTATGGTTTTCTAGTTTTTCTGATCCATAGTCAAACTAGGGTTTGACTTTTCCCGGGGTTCCACCCACTCAACAACTTCAATCTTGGTCTCTAAATTTTGATTTTGATGAAGAGCATCTCCCTATGCTGAAAGCACTCCAAAATTCCACTTCTGTGAAAAGCCCTAATTTCCCATAGCAATGACGGGCCAAAAACTGAAAATGCTCAGAATCAACTTCTGCTTTGACAAAAAGATGTGCCTTCCTTAGGCGAGTTAGCCTAGCCTCCTTTTGCTGATGATCTGTGGAGAGAAACCCAAAAATTAAGAAGCCCTAGGTTCTGCAACTGTACAGTGTCTTCTTCTCAGGTTAGCTCTGATACCATGTTAGATTTTCACAATTTAATTCAAGATTATCTACATCTGCGAGAATAACATGCACAACATTAAACACAAGAGACAAGAGACACAAAGTTTTCCCTCAGGGAAACCATAAAGGAGAAAACCCCGCAACTTCCTCAGAGATAGAATGAGCAACAATAAAATAGCAAAAATATAAACCCCAAACGTAGAAATGGTCTTCAGCAGTTTCTCTCTTCTCCACTTGTGCGAACTTGTCCTTCTCCTCACTAATGCGAACTTGATGAGTGAGTGAATGAGCAAATAGAGAGGAGCACCCTCTCTATTTATACTTTAACTTTCACTTGACTTTTTATCTAACTAGGTCGGCCCCTAGTTGTACTTGACTAGGCCGACTCCTCTAGGAGAGTCTAATAACCCATTAATGACTCAACTCTGGAGTCTAGTGCCCCGACATACAATGGAGGGTTAACCTCAATGACTTTGCATGACTCAAGTACAATAATGACTCTCCCGATTGGAGGAATAAACATCTCCGTCAGAGGTACAATAATAAAATACAAATACAACATAAAATATGCAAGTGAATATCTTCCGAAGTTACAATTACATTAACAACTAACTAGGGCATCCAGAAGGCATAGTTTTTCTTGTTCTAAGTGGCTTGCAGATCCTTGAAGAGCTCTCCCCTAGGAGGTTCCGACTCTCCGAAGCAGTTGGAGGAGTGGCTAAGGTGACAGTGGTCACTTTCTCCCTACATATGTTCATCGGACACTAGCCCTGTTGGTTCATCCGATAACAAAGTCCATTTGTTTTGCTTCTGTCTTGGCTTAGGTCCAAGAGGGATTCTACCTATTCGTAGGGAGAATTTCTTAAAGCAATCCCACAACTTAAAATCACTTTAGGTTCATAAAGTACAAACTCACTTTTATAATATAAAAACACATTATATTAAAAAGTACATCTAGGGAATATAACTTATGTCCCCCCCATGATAGACATCAAAAAAACACAGAAAAGGACATCCCGAGTTAAATTTAATACTCCCTCTTAACGAGGGAGGTCCTTCCGACACCTGTATCTCCTCCACCTGGATCACTATTCCCAGCAGCAACACCCTCTTGCTCTGGAATCTGATCTGAAGATATGTGTCTAAAGACTACTCTGAAATTTGAGCTCCTAGAAGACTCCGCTCTCCCATCCTGAGCTTGCTCAATCCTCTCATACTAGTTGAGTCTCCTACCGGTACTCTGAAGAGACTTACTCTCTTCTCCCTGAATCAAAGACTGAATACTTGGTGCCACTACAGTCTCCCTCTCATCCTCAGAATCTGATAACCATACACCAGATTCTGCATACGTAGGCTCTCCTCACAATATGTATAATCTACCTCTTCGATCATCAAGCAATGTGATATTGATCAGATTTGCTCCCACTGAATATAGAAACACATGCCCAATCCTGAAAAATACTCCATATCCAATGTCTTCCAAAGTTGATACTAAAAGCAAGTTTACTTTTAACCCCGGAACAAACAGAACTCCATGCAACTCCAAGAGTTTCTCCAAACTCAAGTCGAAATCGTACTATCCCAACTCTCATTGCACGAACACCGGCCTCTTTGGTTTCAACATAATAACCTGGACCTGTTTCCGTGATACTGAGGAATATGCCCCATACTCCTATCATATGACGAGTTGACCCACTGTCAACTATCCATGTACTTACATTCTGATAACTAGTGTTGTCCACGCTTGAGTCAAAAGAGACAAGCGAGAATTCCTTTTCAAATTCTGCTGCAAATTCATCTACTGTAGCTGGAGCATGCTCTTTCTTCTATTTCTTTTCATTAGGGCAATTTATAGCATAATGACCATACTGGTTACATGCAAAACAACGGACTTTACTCAAGTCCTTCCCAGAAGTTGCCTTCTTCTTACCTTTGGCTTTAGCTGCAAGGGCCACGTTCTCGTCAACACCATTCTCTGTCTAAACTCTACTTTGAGACACCTCCTGAATCTCTTCCTCAGTAAAGTCATCCCACAATCTATTCCAGTGCAAAAGCTTTTCTCGTCCCACCACACGCTTAACAAAGACATCCCATTCCTTAGTGAACCCTTTCAGGGCTATCTGCACCATCTCGGAATCAGCAATGACCTCACCTATTGCTGCTAAACTCATCCTTTACCTAAGCCACCCTAGTCAGATAAGAAGCCACACTCTCCTCTTTGGCCATCTTCACACTGTGCAGCTTATCTCTGAGAGCCATCTTCCTGTTTTCATTATTTGTCTCGTAAAGATTTTTAAGTGTGTCCCACATATTCTTAGTTGTCTTCTTTTCGGCTAAATGTGAGATGAGATGATCTTTCACTCCATCTAGAATGATCCTCTGTGCCTTAGCCTCATTCACTTCATGAATATCAAGGGCATTAGGATCAGTGGAAGTTGTCACTACAGTGTTATCAAAACGCCAGATCTTGTTCTCCTTGAGAACAACAGTAATTCTAACTTTCCACTATAGAGAGTGGACACCCCTAATTCTGACTTTCCTTTGTGCCTTAGCCTCATTCACTTCATTAGTGAACAAGCCCCAACAAGCACTAACTATTCTTACTATCTCAGCAAGAAAGAAGCAATATGTCCACAATTCTTTCAGAATTCCTGCTCTGACAAAAACTAGCAATTGTTCACTTAGGAATTTTATCAAACACTTTGACTTAATCTTGATTTACTATTTCTCTGAGTTATACTGAACATTAATTAAAATCTCCTCTTAAGTTAATGTTGATCTTAGCTTGAATGGTAAATATATTAAGTCAATCCATTGATAAAAATGAAAGAATATGAACAACTGATTTAGGGCCAAGCCCTAGGCAAAACCCCAATGTGGGGAAAACCCAGAAAGAGAAATTTATTAAGAGTTCTTGAAAAATTTGCAGCAGGGAATTCTCTTCAAAGACAAACTGAAAAATGTATAGGAAATCATGCCAAAAATCGAGAATAAATACCAGCCTCCAACTGTTGTATAGCTGTATGGATTTCTGTTGTACCGATTACTGTTGTACGGCCTCTGCAACAGAATTTAAATGTTGAAAAAGTCTGACTGCATTGGAATCTGTGCCAATAAACTGCAGGAACAAATTGCCTTGAAATCTGTGCAATACAGTCTGAAAATCTAAGCATAAATCTGTTGTATGGATATGAGCAATATAACCCCCCCCTCCTCGATTTTGTGTAGCAACAAAACCCACGATTTTGTCTCTGAATGTCTGCAATCTGCCTCACTACTTGGCAAATGTGCTCTTCTCCCTCCTGGCTGCAAACTTTCTCTTACTGGACCATTATTCACTACATTGAATCATGAATGTATTTCTCTCTCCCACACTCTTTCTTAATGATCACACGCACTGAAGAAGATGATATATTTTTCATTTCCCTAGACCTCTTTTATACTTTAGTCACCCAACTCCTAACCCTAACTAACTCAACCATCATAATCAATGAATGAGATTAACTTTATCTGAGGGCTCTCATTTAATGCACATAATAAATTCACTTTCATAATTAAATGCACATTCCCTGAATGCGGGTGACAGCCGTCATTTCTCGACGTGTGTGGGAGCTGGGAGGAGGGCGCTAGCTCCACACCACATGGATCCCCCTCTAGAAACCCCTCATGCACATTAAATTCTTGCGTTTAACGAGGCCGAGGGCATTTACTCGCCTAGCCTTTCGACCCTGGCAAAGGAGGTGGCTCAGTACTATAGCAATAACGCCAATTCTGTGTGGGATTTGGGCACCGTTGGCGGAAGGAAACAGTCATTTCAGCCCTAGTTTTCTCTAGAATTGGGCCGGCTCTACATGTCCCACCTACTGCATTTCCACCAGGAGCTTTTGCAAACAGAATTCTCTGGAGCGGTTCACACCTCCCTGCACGGGGCGTTGCTCCTTGTCGAGGAAGCGAGGGACGAGGTCGCTCGAGCCGCTTGGGACTCAGAGGCTCTTCGATGGGTGGATATGACAGCTCGGGCCCCAGGCATCTAAGAAGCATGCTTAACGATTGGAAGGAAGAAGTGGTTGTCCAGCAACTCACCAAGCATCGGGCTCGGACGCACAGGAAAAATTATTGGAAAGTTAAAAATATGTTTGCTCAGGCTCTGTTACGCATTCCTAGTGGGCAGACGGAGAGCAAATCCTCTTCGTCTCCTTCCTCCTCAGCACATGCCTCTTCTTAGGGTGGTCCCACTCCTGCGCCCGAGCCCTCACAGCACCAGGAACAGTCGCATGGGAAGGAGCCATAACAAGCGCAGGTGATGGAAGAAATTGGGTAGTCAAATGTTCAACAACGAAAGCATGTGGAACCCCGCAATCCGGAAGGGCCTTCTCTTCATTTAGTAAGACTGCTCCTCAACCCATCAAGGAGCCCAAAGACTCCTCAGACTCTGGCACCTACTATTGTCCAATTATAGAGGAAAAACCAGAAGAGGTAACTCCAAGTCGCCCTCCCAAGTAATCTCAAGTTCTCCGGTTTTACTCTCTTTTTGTTTTTTGGCCATGGCTAACAAAAAACGCCATCTGATAACTAGCTCAGTTAGTTTTCTGTTTATGTTGGCTGCTAGGCAACTCCCCTTGAACTCTTTTGCAAAGGACTACTATAAGCCTGAAATCTCGACTACAAGCAGGTTTTTAAACTTTATTTTTTGGTGGTCTGGTTTCCCACACAAGGGCAGGCAGGTGGTTGACAGTCTCTTCCTATTTTTTACTAATAAGGGGGCTAGCTTCTTCGGCCACCCTGACAACTTGTTTTTCATGCTTGTATTTTGCTATATATTAATATAATTTAGCTCTGAAACTTACAAAAAAATAAAATTAAATTCACATTAAATACACTTTTTGGGTCCCACCACTTAAAATCACTTTAAGTTCATAAAGTACAAACTCACTTTTATAATATAAAAACAAATTATATTAAAAAGTACATCTAGGGAATATAACTTATGTCCCCACATGATAGACATCAAAAAACATGGAAAAGGACATCTCGAGTTAATTTTTCAACACATGTTGTCTATAAATGTCGTCTTTGGTGATTTTGTTTAACTCCTACCTGGTAGGTAAGAGGCGGCCAGGGAATACCTAAATGCAGGAAGCCGATCCATTGCAAAACAAACTGATGCCAGAAGATCTACAACCCCTGCATACCAACACGTAATACGATCAAAAGGGTTAACTGAGGCAATGGACTCTAATGAGAGATAGGCTAGATATGGGTATTGATCTTGCTCCTTCACCGAGTTAGCGAAGCTCCAAAGGCGATGTAAGAGAGAGACAAGTCTGAAAACAACCTCCAGTCGAAAGGGTCGGCCACTGAACTCTCCCAATATAATGGGCTTCCCTTAATTTTAACTCCTTTTGGCTTCATTTCCAAAAGAGAAATTCATTAATGATATTCTTAAAAAAATTACGTGTGGTATTTTTTAATATAGATAGAGATAGATGTATGGTTGTCATGTCATGGCCATATCATATCCTAATTTTCTTTAAAAAATATATCCGCATTTATTCATCTTTACGCAACTTAGGTTCAAAAGGAACTATACTAACCTACCAAACCATTGTTTTTGGCATCTAAGTCACAAAGATAAGTTTAAGAATTGTACATACATGGCTGTCAAGGGTTCGAAAGTTTGTTGGCCAGCTTTGTCATCTATGGAACAACAAACTAAGTAGAAATTGAAGGAACAACACAAAGATGACAAGGGCTTGAACAAGTCAGCTAATAAGAAAGTGGGACTTCCACCTCCAGAAACCCATCTATGTCACAATATGATGAAAAATACAAACTTGTTGCATAACCGAGTTGCCATAATCAATATTTTCTTCTTGTGAATTAAGAGGCTCAAACCAACAAAAATTTTCAAAAAAGGGCTTGGAGAATTGTTACAACAAAATCTAGCACACACTAAATGATGTAAAGTCCCAAGCATCAAGGGGCTAGAGTTTTATGCAACTTCAAGAAGTCCACCCATTGTCACTTCAATGACTCTTCCTTTCTCTTCTAGTTGGCTCTCCTCCAACTCAAGGTGGGTATCCCTAAGTAAGATTGCTAAGGCTATGGTGTGAAGGCTAGAGGTGATATAGGGAGAATAAGCCTTAACAAAATGGTGGTAATTGTAGCATAGGAAATAGAAATGGGAATGGGGAAATGGATGTGGAAAAGAAGGAAATGGAAGGAGATAGAAACCAAGGAATGAGATGAAGTGACTAGTGCCTATCAACTTAAGGGCTAATGGAGTCATAAGACATTATTAAAATGAAAGGTCTAGTGTGTCACAATCAACATGTGATGTAGGCATGTAAGGTAGAAAAGACTAATGTGACACTCTCAACCTACTTATATGAAAGGACTTGTTTGACACCTCAATTATATATTTGAGTACCTAAGATTAAAAGAACTAATTTGATACTTTGAACCTTAAAATGTTTGTTGGAAATTAAGTGCAGAAATTTACTTTTGGAGGGCTAGATTTGCCACTCATCAAACTATATGAAAGTATTGTTATACTAGGTTGAATTATTAAACCATTTCAGCAACTAGTGTGTTAGAAGAAGGGAAATAAAACATAATTATAACAGCAAATAGATCAAGAGGGAGAAGCTCCTCACATTGACTATTCCAAAAATAAAATAAATTATTATTTGGCCTTCATATAAGTGTGATAACAAGGCTAATCTTCTACAAATAATTAACAACAAAATTGAGAAACATAACATGACCATACAGAAACACAACAATACCTTACTTCTTCATTAGTATCCAACCATTTGATATACAAGGGAGCATCATCCTACTCTAACTTCTTCACCGCCTCTCAAATCCTCTAATAACCAACTCACCAATTGCTAATTACAAATGAAAATGGAGAGAAAGCTCCTTTATATAGAGTGAGTTAGACAACTCATACAGTAAATACAATATCTGTTTAACCAACTCCATGACAAGTCCAACAATAATAATATTGTAGTTAGATCTAACCAATCATGGTTGACAAGTCAAATGGATGAAGTGGACTCTCTTCTCTCCTCCAAAAATAGGATGAACTAGTTCAAAGTCACTTTTTAAATCTCAACAAGATGAAACAAGGTGTGAACAAGCCTAGTCAAAGATGCAAGTTGACCCCTTAGTGGATAAGGTTAGGTAAATGAATGAGCATGAATGGATGGAAGTGGTCAAAGAGACCTAGGGTGTATGCATAACTAAACCTGTCAAAACAAGTGCAAGCTCAACCACCTCTTCCACGTGTGTGCCCAAAAAAATTATAAAGGGGCCAACCATAAACTTTACTTTTTTTAGAACCTTTTTTTTAAATTGTTTTTTTTAAGCTACCTCAACATCTATGTCAAAAGGTGACAACTACCCTCACGTGTTGTACCACATAACGCATATGTTGTATTCCCTAGTGAATGCACATAATTTTTTTTCTCCTTTTTCTTTGCCTCAACATGTGCGCCAAAGGTTCAACGCTGCAGCACCACCCTCGTGTGTTGTACCACATGGGACATAAAGTTGCATTCCCTAATGAAAGATTAAAACATTTTATGATGAAACTTAGAGAATGAGGCCTAAATGAATATTGATAACATGTGGATATTAATAGGCCAATAATATAGTGGTCAACCTAAGGTTTGGGTTTAATTAATCAGTAATTCAAACCTCTTTGGCATTTTCACACATGGAAAAGGTGATTTAATGAAATATGACAATAAAAGGTTCATTATGAAGGGAAACCTATATGAAAATGGATGAAATGACTCATGCACCTTCTAGGAATGGAGATATGATGGAATATGAGTGTGATATGGGTTATACCAAGGTACAAAGTGGAAAAAAGATGAAATATGAAAATTACCTAGGTACAACAATGGAAAGGTGATGAAAGTGAGTCATATCAAGGCCAAACACTATGAAAAAGTAATTTACTGAAATATAACAAATGAAAGGTTCATTATGAAGGGAAACCTATATGAAAATGGATGAAATGACTCATGCATGTTAGCTTTTTTGTACCTAGGAAGTGTTCCCTAGGTGACTTTATTGCCTAAGTAACTTAAGTGGGGAAATAAAGTGACCTTTGCATTAAATGACTTGAGATGAGCATTTAATGTGACTTTATAACTTAAAGTCACTTTTTGATAAAAATTTAAGTGAGGTGAATTAAAATTATTTTTCATGAGATTTAATGAGAGATTAAAATTATTCATTTCTCACCGTTGGATTGAATCTCTTCACTAACCCTAGGGATTCACCCAAAAAGGCAAGGGAGGCATATTGAGCATTCATTCTTGAGAGAAGATTGAAGTGAAGGGAGAAGAGAGCATTGGCACGATTTTCGAGGTAGGGTTTAAGGAAGTTTTTCAGTGCACGCAAATCGAGATAGCAGCAACATTTAAGCACAACACAAATCTCGAGGCAGGCACAGTTAGCATAGAAATCAAGGGACCATACAACAGCATTTATCGCTGTCCGTACAGTACGATTTTCGAGGTGTTCAGCTGGGCACATTTCCCGAGGAGAGGCATGAGTTTCTAGACATAAATCTGGGCACACATTTCCAGAAATTATAGGCACAAATTTCGAGGTCCATACGGACTGTACCTTCTGCACAGTTTTAGAGACAGTCCTTGCTGCATGCATTTCGAGGTGTTGGCACAATTTTCGAGGTGTTGTTTTGGCACAGTTTTCGAGACAATCCTGAGGCACAGAAATCGAGGCAATTTGGTTCAAAAATCGAGCAGCAGTTTGGCACAGAAATCAAGACAAAATTATGGGTGAACTTGGTTGGTCGAAATAAGTACGTTTTGACTGTAATATTTGCACTGAAATATTTGCTGAAGAAATATAATCCCTCTCTGTCTCTCTGACTGGTTTTCCCCGTGGGGGTTTTTCCAAGGCTATTGGCCAAAAATTTATGAGTGATTTTTTTATGGTGTGCATGGTTAAATTAATTTTCTGCCTGTTAAAAGTGTTTTTACAGCGTGTTTAATTGTCTGTAATTTTTATAAGTAATTTCCAACCAATGCAAAAACTGGGTTGGGGATGAAAAACTATGAAAACTTGACATAAACCAGCAAGCTGAAATCACACAGAAAGTCTACATGGTATCAGAGCTTGGGGACAGAAAACAGTAAAATTTGCAGACAAAAATTTCCAGAATTCAGTATTTTCTTTTGTTAGTGAACAGCACCTTGTTGGGTTGACAGTAGAGATGGCTACAGGACTTAGGTTGGAGGATAGGCTAGATGGGACAAGTAACTTTGTGCCATGGAAGGCTAGGATTTTGTTGATTTTAGAGGAGAATGAACTATGGGTTGAGGTGGTAAGAAACACTACAGCAAACCCTGTTCAGATTCCCGCTGCTACAAATGCAGCAGCATTATTAGCCTTCAACAAGAAGGACTGTAAAGCTAGAAGAATAATCCTTGATGCAGTTAAAGACCATATCATCCCTCACATTTCTGGTAAAGCTAGGGCACATTTGATGTGGAGTGCTTTAACCAGTTTATACGAGAGTACCAATGAGAACCGGAAGATGGTTCTCAAGGAAAAACTGAAGAGTATAAAGATGAATGGTGGAGAGGGAGTAACATCTTCCCTTACCAGGATATCTGCAGTTAGGGATGAGCTAGCAGCAGTTGGGGAGGTGGTCACTGTTACTGAGCTTGTGCGTACAGCAGTGAATAGGGCTTCCAAGCCCTGGGGTGCATTTGTGCAGGCTATAGTGGGCAGAGAGAACCTACCTTCATGGGAGAGACTGTGGGATGACTTTGTGCAGGAGGAGACCAGGAGAGGTCTCGTACAGGGCAGTTCTTCACAAGGTAGGGAAGATGAGGAGAATGTGGCTTTGACAGCAAAGGGGAAGAAGAAGAAGAAGGGTCCCAAGCAAGGTGGGGCCAAGCAGCAGCAGCAGCAACAAGGTGGGGCCAAGCAGCAGCAGCAGCAACAAGGTGGGGCCAAGCAGCAGCAGGGTGGGCAGAAGGACTTGAGTAAAATCAAGTGTTATGGTTGTCAGACATTTGGGCACTATGCTTCACAGTGTCCAAACAAGAAGAAGAAGAAGAGACAGTAGACTACAGCTTCAGCGGAGGTTGATGACTTCGGAGATAAATTTCAGAGAGAGTTTTCTCTATGTGTTGGACAGATTGAGAGAGAGAGAGCTTCTTTAGTTACCAGCACTGATGTGGATATGGAGATGGAGTATTCCTTATTGACAGGCCATCAGATGAGTGCATCCACCACTGGCACTCGGTATATTGACAGCGGAGCTTCGAGCCACATGACAGGTGCTCGTGAGATGTTCTCCAAGCTTTCACAGACAGGTACAGATGTGGAGGTTGTACTAGGCGATGACACCATTGTTAGAGCAGTTGGTCGGGGGACCATTACATTTCAAAGGGAGTCTATGAGTCCCATGACTCTGAGGGATGTGCTATTTATCCCTGGGTTGAAGAAGAACCTTTTATCAGTTTCCACCATTGAGGATAGGGGTCTTGGGGCTTGTTTCTTTGATGGGCGAGTGCAAGTATTCCCCAAGACTACGGGATTATCTACCTCCATGGACATTGGGGTTAGATGTGGAAAGCTATACAAGCTCTTGTTTCAGCCGCAGCACGCTCTGGCACACAGCAACAGCAGTGAGCTTTGTGAGCTATGGCATCGGAGGATGGCCCACTTGCATCACCCAGCTCTGAGATTGTTAAGGAGCATGGTTACAGGTTTACCCAAGTTCAACACAGAGCAGAGTGATGTGTGCAGGGGGTGTGCTTTGGGAAGTACACCAAGACTGCTTTTCCAAGCAGTGACAGCACAGCAGCAGGAGTACTTGACTTGATCCATACTGATATTTGTAGTCCTATGTCATCAGTCTCTTTAACTGGATTTGAGTACTATATCTCTTTCATTGATGACTACTCCAGGAAGACCTGGATCTACTTCTGGAGGAGCAAGAAGTCACCCTTAGTATTGAGAGTCTTCCAAGGTTTCAAAGCCCTTGTGGAGAAGCAGACAGGGAGGAAGATTTGGATGTTGAGATCGGACAATGGGGGTGAGTATACCTCCAAGGAGTTCGATGGGTTTTGCATACAGGAGGATATACAAAGACAGCTAACAGTTCCCTACACTCCTCAGCAGAATGGAGTAGCAGAGAGGAAGAACAGGTCGATTGTGGGAGCAGCGAAAGCAATGCTTCATGATCAGAGTTTACCGTTCTTTCTATGGGCAGAGGCATGCAGTACTGCAGTTTATCTGCAGAACAGGAGTCCCCATCATGCCTTGGGGAGGAAGACTCCTAAGGAGATGTTTACAGGCAAGAAGCCTGAGGTTGGCCCTTTCCGCATATTTGGTAGTTTGACTTACTCTCATGTCCCTTCTGAGAAGAGGACGAAGCTTGATCCCACTGCAGAGAGAGGCATCTTTGTGGGATATGATGAGACTTCGAAGGCTTACCGGATTTACCTTCCTGGCCAGAAGAAGGTTGTTGTTAGGCGGGAAGTGAAGTTTGATGAGGAGAGAGCCTTCAAGAAGTCTAGAGAGTTAGAGCAGAGGGATCCACCGGCTTCCACACCTCAGGTGACTCAAGCTTCTTCGATATAGATCTCAGGTCCACAAGTTTCCGGAGTGACTGGATCACAGGGTACAGGCACAGCTTCTACAGGTTCAGTGGTTCAGGTGACAAGTACTTTAGAAACAGGTTCAGGTTCTGGTTCTCAGGTTACAGGTTCTTCAGGGACTAGTTCATCAGTCACTGATCCTCGGGGTGTTGGACCTTCTGCTTCTGGGAGTTCTTCAGACGAGGATAGACCAATATGGGAGGAGCCTTCAAGGAAGAGGAAGCCTAAATGGCTTCAGAAGACCTTGAAGGAAGCAGAGGCATTTGGTACGCCCCATGAGGAGGTCAGGACAGTTGTGATGCCGGATAGATTGGGGATGGCTCTTGTTGTGAGTCTTCGTGATTCAGAGACTTCCACTTTTGACGAGGCCTCTCGGCATCAGGTTTGGAGAGATGCCATGATGGAAGAGTACCATTCCATCATGAAGAATGATGCATGGGAGATAGTGTCGAGACCAGAGGGGAAGTCTGTTGTGACTTCCAAGTGGATCTACAAGGTGAAACATGTTGCGGATGGCAGTGTGGAGAAGTACAAGGCTCGGTTTGTGGCACGGGGGTTTTCACAAGTTGAGGGAGTTGATTATGATGAGACTTTTGCGCTAGTTGCTCGTTATTCTTCCATCAGGGCAGTGATTTCTATAACAGCAGAGATGGGTTGGAAGATCCATCAAATGGATGTGATGACCGCATTTCTCAATGGTCTTCTGCAGGAGGAGGTTTACTTAGAGCAGCCACAAGGATTCGAGATTCATGGGAGAGATTCTCATGTGTGCAGGATGAGGAAAGCCTTGTATGGACTAAAGCAAGCTCCTAGAGCTTGGTACTCCAGGATTGATGCGTATCTGACATCGATGGGTTTTCAGAAGAGTGAGGTCGATCCCAACCTTTACTACATTGTGGTTGGTGGAGATCCTCTCATTCTTTTGCTATATGTTGATGACTTGTTTATCACTGGAGAGGAGCGTCTCATTGCACAATACAAGAGAGACCTTGCTACTGAGTATGAGATGACTGACATTGGGTTGATGCCAATGTAGTCAGACTCGGACTCGGCAAATACTTGGCTGGCTTGGGACTCGGCAGACTCAGATAAGACTCGGATAAGACTCGGCAAAGACTCGACAAATATGAAAAATATGAAAAAAAATAAAAATGTGGTAACTTTTAAACACAAAAAACATAGATAATGATATTTCTAATCCATATGAGTTATAAAAACAATTCTATGCAGAAATTCATTAGATCATCTCATAAAAATTAATAATACAACATTTGACACTCCATCTTTGTATGCAAAATACTAAAATAGTGAACTGAAAGATGATTCCTTGAACACATTCCAAAATTGTATTTGTACCAAGTTCAAATACATAGGTAAACACAACTAGAAAATCAAAAAAGATAGTGTCTCCAAGTCCAAACTCGATTCTCATGCATGACTACGAGCCGTGGAACACCTAGTATAGGCCCTACTAGAGCTAGTGACAACATCACTAGATGGAAAAATCAACTGTGATGCGATGCAGGTGTGTTTGGCGTTTCCATTTCAGAAAATGGTACACCAGAGGGACCCTCGGTCTCTTCATCAAGCCAAGCCAAATCAGGAGGAGCTTCATCCTCCACTACCCAATCAAAGACTAGATCAATCTGATCCAATAAAATTGGATCCAAATCCTTTCCTCGCAGCTGTTTTGTGAGCATCCGAAGGTTGTAGTATATGTAGACCAACTTTTCCAACCTCTCATGCTCCAACTTGTTGCGCTTTTTGGTGTGGATGTGCTCGAATACTGACCAATTGCACTCACAACCTCAAGCGCTGCAAGCCTGACTCAATATTCTGATGGCATATTCTTGTAGTTGTGGTGCCTCAGCATCACAATCTATCCACCATTGGGCTGTTATAAAAAAATAAACAAAGATTACAAGTTTTGCAATGTCAAACTTTAAAAATAAAACTAGCAAAATAAAATTTAACGAATTACAAATTGAATCTTACATGGACTTTCTTCTCCCCGAGACGTTGTGTTGAGCTAAATCCAAACATGCCAGATGATTCCTTGTACATATCTCACTGCATATTGATCAAGTCTTGAGTATCTTGATTAGGGTACATCCTCTCAATGCATATCATCATACCTCTCATCACCTCAGGATCCTTTTGAATTTTAGACCCTTCATTATAGAATATGCTCGAATTGAGATATGCCCCTGCTACATGTAATGGTGAATGTAGTTGCATGTCCCACCTGGAATCAACAATATCCCATATAGGAAGATATTTTGATTCATCCCCCTTATAGAAGACCTTGATGGCCTCTTTGGCCCTGTCCATCCCCTCATAAACATACCCCATTGGTGGTTTGTCACCATCCATGATCCTCAACACTCTCATAAGTGGTTCTGTCATGCTGACAATCTCAGTGACTTCCTCCCATAAACTATCTCTACGGACAGACAAGCTCATAGCCATTGCATCTGGTTTTGTGTTGTCCTTATAATGTATCCATTCCCTGCTACTAACCATCCATCTCAATGCTTGTTACTCATTAAGAAGGCTTTGGAGGGAGAGAAAGTTGGTTGCAAACCGTGTGACAGCAGGGCGACTCAACTCACCTTCTGTGTGCTCTCTCATAAAACTCAGCACCCAAGCATGGTTATAAATGTACTTGGTGATTTGTTTGCACTCATGAACATCTTGCACCCACTCCAACTTCCCAATGTCCTCCAAAATAAAATCTATACAATGGGCAGCACAAGGAGTGTAGTGCCCCTCTATCCGGAAGGACACCGAAGTTCTAGATTTTGATGACAGTTTTGTAACCAGCTCCTACGGACTTGTTTTTCTTTCTTATTTATTTCAATAATAAATAAGTATCATTATGCTTTCATTATGCTAATTTTCTGCATAATTTTAGTGATTAGGAAATGTCTAGTAGCATACAGTGCACCTACATATAGTAATTTTAACAACATACATAAAATTGTAATTTCTTGCATAATACTCAGTATATTGAAATATAAATCATTTTTCTAACTACCAGTAGAATACCTGGACCGATGTAGGTTGTAGATTGTCCCCTTGCTCCTGTAGCCTTTTCCATCCAAGCTTTTTGCTCCCACGGACTTTCCGTTCCAACCTTTATACCAAAAATGGATGAACCACCCTACCAACCAGCTCTTATCGTGCTAGCCCTAGGAAACCGACGGGTTTCCTAGCCCCCGAGCCCACAAACCAATAATCCCAACAGCATTTTTCCTTAGTACCTTTCCATAGTTCAAGAGTTAACCCCACCTCAGTCTTTGAGTTTCCCACCTCCTCAAAGCTTCGAGTTCTCCCCCTCCTCGGCATTCCTCCTTTTCATCAAAATACTAAGTGTACTTCTCCCAAAAGAAAACCAACCCCCCCCCTCTCATCTCCGTGAAACCATTGCTTTATAGATCCATTTTCCTCCTCCACTTGCCTTCCTGTTTACTCCACCGCCCTCCATAAAAACCCTCGAGTCCCCAAAACATTAAATTGATTGCTTGTTTTACAATCCAATTCATAAATAAATATTATTTTATAGTACTTCTTTTCTCGAGCAGTTCAATGGTATTAAGACTAGTTAGGTTGGATTTGATGGGTTGAATGTACATTATTTAATGATTCTCGAAATATTCAATTTAAGACATTCATGAGGCGGTGGATTCAATATTAGTCTTATCCTCCATTTAATATCTTGAATAAATAATAATTAAATACTATCATGTTGACCCTTTCAAATTTGAAGTGGTAGTTTGTTTTAATTATAAATATATATAAAAATCCAATCTCAGATCGGTTTTGTAACATGACGGTAATTTATGAATATAAATTTAATTGAGTTTTATCTTAACCTTCCTCATTTAATAATTTAATAATACTCCTTTCTCGTTTCATAACAATAAATTAATTAATTTAATAATTCAAACATGTTCACTTACCCACTTATGATTTCTTTCATTCCAATAAGGACACATTATCATTATTAACATTAGTTAAATAATCATAATAATAATATTAAATAATCATAATAATAATAATAATAATAATAAATATTAATGGTGATTTAAGTACCTTAGCACTAATCTAACATACTTAATTAATAATAAGTACCTTAGCACTAATCTAACATACTTAATTAATAATAAGTACCTTAGCACTAATCTAACATACTTTCATTGATAAACGAAGTACTCTTAAGGGTTTAATTAATCAATATTAACAATTAGATAATACACGCTTCCAGCATTAATGTTTATCTGCTATACTTCATATTTTCGATACCTTCACTTGATGAGAATTACAATTGGCGGCAATTATTTTAATTGTTCATTACAATGTTTACATATAAGATTAATTAACTTATTTTATACATAAACAAATCGATCATCTATTACTCATGTCGTTTACCCAAACCTTAACTGAGTTATCTATGACAACTTATAACATTGTTAAATACTGATAAGTATGTCGTAAACCGATACTATCGCACATGTACAAAATGTGCATGCATGGCCAGTGTATGCACAGGTCTGACAGCTACTATAAACATACATCATATTTCCTATGCTTAACAGCTAACTAATACTAATAATACTTCATGCAAATAGAACAAGTACATTACATTTATCATAACATTACTAAAACATCATCGGTTATCTTTATGAGTTTTTAAGATTTCATTTCATTATTTTTATGATTACCTCAGTTCAATCAATCAAGTACAAGGAAATGTACCTACTACCACTAACTCAAGATCAAAAAATACCCAACCCTCAACAGTACTAACTAAAATATCCTCCCATCCTAACCTGCGTCCGCATCCTCCCTATCCTTCCTCTGCTAGTACAAAAGTGGGTGCCAGCTATACTGACCCAACCACATAGAACCTGAGAGCGCTAGCATCGGCATCCGACCATCGTCATCACAACAACTTGGGGAGCATGTCTCAGCACGGCCCTCCCACGACCCCGGGTATCATAGAAACATAGGGTGGGCAATACATCCATCCCTCTCAACATACTAGGTCTATGCCCCTTATCAACTCATACTTTGTTGCTCTCAAGATTATTGGTTTGTGTCATCGTATCATCAACTTTGGTAAACAAGGCTCTCTACAAAATAGGTACTATACCATACTTCATATCAAGTATCCGGCTATTATATAGCCCTAGTGTCCTGCGGATTAGTACTTTGCAGCCATACATTTATAACAATATTTCCATTCTATCATCGTCTGATCCATATTATCAACATCATTTATTTCATCACATAAAATCATTAAATCGATCACAACATAATTACCACATCATATATATCACATTTCATCCAGGACGATTATTAAACATACACTGTCATTATGAAATAAAAGAATCTCATGATAACTACAACATAGTAACCACATAAACCTAATAACATCATAATCGTAGTGTCAACATGGGCATAGTAACATCCTAAACATAGTAGCAACATATCATCACGTCTAACATGCCGAAAATATAGTTCACTCTGTCTAGTTGAGTCCAACAGATAATAAGCAAATAAAGTGAAAGGTGTCTAACTCTTAAACACGCCTAGTCAAAATATGGGGCGTTACAAGGAGTCCAAAAAAGAGAAGGGTATTTTCCACAAAGCAATTTACCTGCTGCCACATAATTTCCTGCGTTGTCGGTGATTACTTGGACAACATTTTTGGCCCCCACTTCTTCAACAACCTCTGCTAACAATGTAAATATCAGATTTGCATCTTTCACATGTGAAGATGCATCAACAGATTTTAGGAACATGGTTCCTTTAGGGCAAGCCACAAGAAAATTTATGATCGTTCTATTCCTCTGATCTGTCCACCCAACTGACAAGATTGTGCAACCTGTAAACTCCCATGAGCTTTTAATGCTCTCCAACTGTTCCTTGACACACTACAACTCCTCATCTAAATCTTTCCCCCTAAGTGCACTATATGAGGGGGCTTTGTATCCAGGGCCAGCGCTTGCAATAGCATCTACCATGGGCTGATAAAATGGAGACCTTGCAATGTTGAAGGAGAGGCTGTCATGGTACCAAAACCTCCTCACTGCCATATCTGCCTCCTTCCTTTTCCTTTCATTAAAGTTGTCCAAGGTTGGTTGAGATCCTGGGGTCGTACGAGGAAGGAAGAAATGAGAGGTGATAGATGGACTTGCTGCAGCACTTGGTGCAAAACTTGATGAACAACTACCTGGGGGTCCCATTGGAGATCTGCCCATCCCTGCAGTTTCAAACCTCGGCCTAGATCTTTTGGCATTTTGGTCTTTGATGCTTTCCAAAGCAGCGTTCATTTCCGCTGTGACTTCTTCAGGGCAGCCATCACAAACTATGACATCTTTGCACACAACTCGAGCTAAGTGGTGTTTTAACCTGTTTATGCCCTCATACATAGTCGTTGGACAGTAGTTGCACTTGACTTGATTGTCTTGCCCTGGGACCACCCGGACACAATGTTCCCATGCTTTATCAAGAGGCCTTCTATATTTCCCCTTAGGTGCCATGGATGACAATCTGAATGGAAAAAGTTAAAAACAATTAAAATGAAATTTTATTTATGAATTAAAATTAAATGTAATTTTTTATTTTTTAATTAAATTTAGCCATTCTTGGTAGGCTATGTCAAAAGACTAAAATGACAAAAACTAGTTACTAAACATTTCTAATTTTGTTTTAAATTTTATTTGTATTTTAATTTTTAAATTTGTTCAAGTTTTTTTTTATTTTAAGTTTTATTTTCATTTTTTAATTGTTTGGCCTTGGCATGTTGATGCCATGACTGCCTAAAGGCATGTAGGCTGCCTACATGCCTACAGTGGCAACCTACAGTGGCAGCCTACATGCCTTTAGGCAGTCATGGCATCAGCATGCCAAGGCGTAGGCAGTCATGGCATCAGCATGCCAAGGCCAAAGGCTGCCTACATGCCTTTAGGCAGTCATGGCATCAGCATGCCAAGGTCAAACAATTAAAAACTTAAAATAAAATAAAAAAACTTAACAAATTTAAAAAATTCAAATAAATTTACAATTTTATTTATGTTTTTGACATTTGCATCAGCATACCATTTCATTTGAATTTTGTATTTTAATTTTTTAAATTTGTTAAGTTTTTATTTTTTTTATTTTAAGTTTTTAATTGTTTGGAAACCTATACTGCTTATATTTGTCTGTTACTCCTCCTCAACGCTTCAATTTTCTGATTTCCAATACTCGGAAGCAGATAAGTTCATGTTACTCCCATGTTCCTCTTTAGAAAAGTAATGTCATTCAAGCTGAACATATCACTTGCATAAGCTGAGTTGGTTGTCCAAGATTAGCAAAACAACCAGTAAGCGGTTGCAGAGAAATGCAAAATAGAATCAGGTCTGCCAAAAAGTGATGTCTTTACTACAGACCCAGCGCAGAAAGCTTCAAAACGACCAGAAAAGATATTTCATAACAGAGCAGGGGAGACACAAGCACTGTGGAAATGTTATGAACCTCTAGCCGATCTAAGGGATCACTAGAAGGTCTGCCTAGAACTGGCACATTAATCGTCATTAGTATACTTCGGAACGGTGCTTTCCCTCTATATTTCACATATTCGGTGTTTCTTTGCCTATTTTGGGTAATTCAGTTCATAATAGGAAACATCAACATCTTAACAATAAATTCAATAAGATAAGGGTGCATATAAAATGATATATTCAAAGAGGAAATATATTAAATGATATAGTAAAAGAGGAAATGCTTGACATAACTCGCCATTAACGTACTTATAATGAAACACAAAATATACAGCAGAAACCAATACTGGAAAAGTATAAAATTCTACAAAATGCTACAAGAAAGATTTATTACTAGATCAGGATTTACAATGTCATATGTGAATAATATTTTGACTAAAGCAATTTACACGATATTGAGCGAAAGTCAGGGCAAACAGACAGAGATACTATTGATAAAATGTCGGAAAAGAAAACCACAAACCCTAATTAAAGATAAAATGAATTCCATAGATAACTATAATTGTCGGGTTTTTGTTCATCCAAAATGTGTTCCTTAAGAATTTTTGTTCTCAATGAAAATATTACTCTGAAAAGAGCTGTGATCCAGTGCTATTCATGGCCTAACAGAAATGAAAATAATGAAGAAAAAAAAGCGGATAGCCTAACCTGTGGATCGTAAAATTTAGTGATACGGGGCTTCCCCTGCGTGTTAATCACTATCACAGCTCGAATCATCGTGAAAGCCCTTTACCACTACAGAGACTGAAATTTCCTTCAATCTAATACCGATTTGGAAACCTATACCGCTTATATATGTCTGTTACTCATCCTCAACGTTCATATATTCAATATAACAGAGATGGCAACTCTGTCTGACACAGGATTCGTGACACGCCGCTGGGATTTAAAATATATATATTTATCTTTTAAATTATTTGATACGAAAGTTTATTTATGATTTCTTTGTTTATTGTTTTTAACTTCTTTATAAATCATCTATGTTATTTTTTGTTATTTTTTCCAAGGAAAAATTTCATTTATATTATATCAAATTACATATTGTCCAAAGGTTTCACGGAACCTTTTCCAAAAATCCCAATATAACAGTCTTTCAAGTTTTCAACATCATATGTTCATTGTGGCCAGCCCTTCTATGAAGGGTAGGTGGAAAATTCATGGAAAGTATTCAACATTATATGTTCTGTGTAGCTAGCCCTTCTATGAAGGGTATGTGGAAAAATTCATGGAAAATATCATTTTGTAATTTTGTTATTTTCCATTCACCCAGGGGGAGATTTAATCCCAACTTTAAGAGTTGGTCCGCTTCTCTGTTTCTTTCCCTGTAGACATGACGACAAGTGAAAGTGTCAAAATCTCCTATTAATCTCATTGTTTCAGTCAACAACTGGTTTAATAGCAGATTATGGCATCTTTGTTCTTGATTTATCCATTTTATAATGATCATAGAGTCCCCAAAGATTTGTAGCTGGGAGCACATCCTTTCTCTTGCAAATCTGAGCAGCAGGTTAAGGGCGAGGAGTTCAGCATAGTTATTTGAGCCTTGGTCGAGACCCATCTGCAACTTGAAGTAGTGATTTTCATTAATATGGAGTAAAGCACCTCCTCCACATGAGTTATTTTGAGAGGCCCCGTCAAAGAAAGCCCAGGGAACGAGTGGATTTATATCTTCCACCAGAATCATGCGGGGGGTGGAGAGGTTGTTTTCCTAAGGGAAGTGTGTGGGAATAGAGCAGGTGCGTTGTGCAATGAGTGCGGGGGTGGTAAGTCGATCCCGAAAGATCATCTGATTGCGGGCAGGCCAGATGCCCCAAGTGGTGATTATGGGAAGAGCGTGAATGTGAGTCGTGTCCTAGGCTTCTGTCCAGAGCTTCCATGCTTCCTCAATGGAGTTTCCTCTCCAACGCGTGGATTGGGGATGTGTGAGCTTCAAATGCGACCAAACTTTTAATGAGAAGGGGCAGGATATGAAAAGGTGAGTGTTTGTATCCTCACCGAGTTTGCAAAGTGCACACCAACCTGGACCAGCCACATTTTTTTTCTTCATACAATCCCAGGTTGGGATCTGGTTTGCTAGAAGACACCACATAAACAGTTTTGTTTTTGAGGGACAGTGTGCCCTCCAGATCGATTGCCACCACCACTTACTTTCCCTGAATTGTTGTTGTTGTTCCATTAAAAACTTATAGCCAAGTTTCAGAGTGTATTTTCTGTTAGTAGCAGGAGACCAGATAAGTTCATCAGGTAGATCAGTAACGCGGACGTGCGAGCTCCTGAGGGAAAGGAAATAAGTGTCCTAGAAATTGTGGAATTCAACCAGAATGTCGAGAACATTTGCTTTCAACCAACCTTGCTGCCACAGATTTGTATGTAATATGTCTGCGATTTGGCTGAGATGATGGAAACCGTGTTGCGTCAAATGCTAAAGGAGGGGGTCGGGAAGAAGATGTTGATTTTTGCAGCCTAGCCACGGATCAGTTCCAATACGAATTTGTTCACCGTTGCCAACTTTCCATGCCAACCCCTGTTCGATGAGAGGAAGAGATTTTAGAACCGCTTTCCAAATGATAGAGATACCCTGCTGAGATTTTGTGGGGCTTCTAATCCATGGTATGATGGTGTCGGGGGAAATATATTTGTGCTTTACTACATCAGTCCAAAGGTTGTCATTGGTGAGGAGCCTCCACCCAACTTTTGCATCTAGGGATCGTGCAAAAAGATGTATATGCTTCAGCCCCCAACCTCGCAAAGATTTACGCATTGCAAGCCTGTCCCATTTGATCCAAGGAGCAACAAAAGAGTCTGAGTGTCCAGACCAAAGAAAATGAAAAGAAGGTTTCCTGGCTTTTTCCAGGATTCCTTTTGGTATCCAAGCCAAAGACATCCAATAAACCGGGATGGCCTCAAGCACAGATTTAATAAGAACTAATCCCTGCTCTTGAGAGCTAGCGATGACTCCAGCTAAAGAGGCGTTTTTCCAGTTTTGCAATGAGCGAGTGCCAGTCACTCTTTTTGTAGTCATTGGGTTTTAGATGAAAACCCATATATTGTAAACCAGCATCCAGAGAAACAAGTTCAAAGGGAAAAAGTGTTGCATACCTTCCATGTTCCTCCTCTGAGAGATGATGCATAGTCAGGGAAGATTTTTGCACATTTATGACCATTCCAGTTGCAATCTGGAATAGATTTAGGATTGAGTCCAGTTGTTCCGCATCTCTTAGGGACCCGTCACAGAAGAGGAGGATGTCGTCGACAAAGAGAAAGTGTGTGAGGCTGAGGGAGTTTGTTATGCGAATACCTTTAAAAGTCCCTTGTCTTTTTGTGGCCAGTATGGCTCTGCTCAAGCCCTCCGCCACTAAAAGGAAGAGAAGGGGGGATAGTGGACAACCTTGTCGGAGACCTCTTTCTGCACAAAAGAAATGTCTAGGGGATTGTTTATGAGTATTGCGAAGGAGGATGTAGAGATGTAGCTCATAGTCCACTTGATGAAAGCGTAATCGAAACCTAGGTGGGTCATAAGCATCCTCAGGTGGAGCCAGCTGACCCTGTCAAAAGCCTTTGAAAGATCAATTTTTATTACCGCTCCTCTAATTCCTTTTGTTTTTTGAGAGTGTAGACATTCCTGAGCAACTCCAATTGCCTCATGTATCTGCCTTCCTTCCAGAAAGCCAAATTGTTCCTTAGAAATGATTTTCGAGAGAACCCCCTTTAGCTTTTTTGCCAGGATCTTTGCCACAACCTTGTAAGTTACATTACAAAGGGAGATTGGTCGAAAGTCGTTCATAGAATCAGGTTTGTCCGACTTAGGAATTAATGCGATGAAAGTGGCATTTAGGGGAGGGTGCACAAGTCCCCCTTTCCTGGATTCCTCCACCAGATGGAGAAGATGCTGCCAATGATATCAAAGTGTGCAAGAAAGAATTCAATGGTCCATCCATCGGGCCCAGGGCTTTTGTTCTTTTGAAAGTTGTTGAGAGTTTCCTTGAGTTCTTCCTCCGAGACCTCTTCCAAGAGTTCTTGACTGTCCTTCGGGGAGACAGAGCCTGGGAATAACTGAGAGAGTCTGATGAACTCCGCAAGGTTGGCTCTTCTGGGTTCCGAGAAAAGGTCTTTGAAGTGAGAGGTACCCAAGGTTGCAAGGTCTTCAAAGGAGGATTTAGTTGCGTTATTTGCATCTTTTAGCTCCCAAATAGTGTTTTGTGACTTCCTTCCCTTTGCGAAAGCCTGAAAGAATTTTGTGTTTTCGTCCACACATTCCAACCAAACAACCCTGCTCTTTAATCTCCAAACTTCCTCCTGTTTCGAGAGTAGTTTATGGCGACAATGTTCAAGGGATTTCAGCGTTTCAGAAGATTCGACATTTAGGAAGCCTCCCCCATCAGACTCAAGGATGGTGTTGATATCTTCCTCAATCTACAGAAGTTGTTCCTCATCCCTTTGTTTTTTTTTGAAATCCCATTCCTTGATCAACAATTTAGTTTTTGTGTAATTTTTTACAAAATGTTGGCTAGCAAAGGATTCTTCATCCGGTTGATAAGGGATCCAAGAATCCTTGATTATTTTAGTAACTTCAACCTCCTTTAGCCAGGATGCACATAATTTAAAAGAGCTAGGTGGTTTTTTGGTGGATCCCATGATTTTGAGGAAAATGGGTGAGTGATCAGAATCAGCACCAGAGGCCACCAACTATCAAATCCGAAATTTTTTCTCAACCAGCTTTTCAGTCAGGAGGAAATGATCCAATCGTTTAGCAATTCTTCCATCTCCACGTCTCCGGTTTGTCTAGGTAGGTTTCAATTTTGTGGGAATGACATCGATTAGGTGTGCATCCCTGAGCATCAAGTCAAAGAACTCTGCTAAGGAGTCCCCTCTAGCAGTAGGCCCCCAAATCTCATGTGTTCCCAAGGTGAAGTTTAGATCGCCGCCAAGAATCAGATTATCAGTGGAGAGCACTGATTTTTTGCAAAGAGAGTTCCAGAAAGAGGCACGATCCAGAAATGGACCATATATATTTAGAGCAGTAAAGGACTCATTTAACCCGGCATGGAAGAAATCCATACCCAGACCCGAAACAAAGCCCCAGGTACTAGTGATTTTAACTAGCTTTGATTTCCACCCCATAGCAAGACCACCAGAGTGTCCTCTGGCGTCTAAGACAACGAAATTGTACAAGGGGAGGATAGATTTTAGAAGAGCAGTAACACCCTCCTCGGACCCATAGTTTCTTGTAGCATGAAGATGACCGGATGATGTAGTGAAATCATCCTTTTTAGGGCAAGTTTTTTGGGTTTACTTGCCAAACCCCTACAGTTTAGTGAGATAATTTTCATCAGGTGACCTCTTTCTAGGTGTTTGCTGCTCTAAGCGCCCCAAAATTAGTTTTTTGTTTTTCGTCGGCCAGGTCCTGGATAGCTTTGTGCTGAGCCTTAGACAAAAGAGTAGGTCTTCCTCTACCTTTGGAAGGTTTGCTAGGAGCAGGGTTCAGACCAAGACCCAAACCCATGGAGAGGGGAGCCGAAAGTGCAGGGATGTCCATGGAACAAAGATGAAAGTGAATGGGATGGGTCGACAGGGGTGAAGGGGGGGGAGCCCGAGAATCCTCCAAGCGGAAAGGGGGGGGTCGTCCAGAGGCACAGGAGGGTCCGGTGAGGGCATGAAAAGCGGGTCAAGTGGGGGATGAGTTTGGGGAGGGAACTGATTGGGGGGATCCATGTTAGATTTTCATCATTTAATTCAATATGATCTAGGATCTTAACTGAGAGAACAACATGTACAGCATATCAAACGCAAGAGACAAGAGACACAAAGCATTTCACTGGGGAAACCATAAAGGAGAAAACCCCGCAACTTCCTCAAAGATAGAATAAGCACCAATACAAATATCACAAAGATGAAACCCCAAAAGATAGATGTCTCCAGCAGCTACTCCTCCTCCACTTGTGCGCACTCCTCTCTCTCAATTATGCAAGTCGGATGTGTGAGTGAAAGCACCTCTCTATTTATACTTTACCTTTACTTGCCTTTTACCCTAACTGGGCCGACCTCCCTTAGGAGAGTCTAATAACCCATTACAACTTGACACTGGGCCGATCCCACTAGGGGAGTCTAATAACCCATGAAAGACACAACTCTGTGGTCTAATGCTCCGTCATACATGGGAGGATGGACCTCAATGACTTTACATGACCCAAGTACAATAATGACTTCTACAACTAGAGGAATAAACATCTCCGTCGGAGGTACAACAATAAAATACAAATACAATATAAAATATACAAGTGAATACATTCCGAAGTTACAAATACATCAACACTCCCTCTTAACTAGGAATGTATTCTCTTGACACAGGCATCAATACATATGGGCACAAGTCTTCAATACTGGAGCTGGATCATCAACACTAGATCACTAGAGCATCATTATCACTGCTGCTGTACTCGTCATCTCGATCACTGGTGCTATCTCTCAATTCTACTCGTCATAGGAAGTTCTACAGTGCCAACCCTTTTTCATGCTGGATGTAGGCCTAGCCTTCATGTAGGTCTTCAACATCTCTATGAGCGACCCATCCGGTGGAATCTCGGGACTGATTGTGTGCATCTGCAAAACCTGAAAAGAGCATCCCAGGACTGATTACGAGCTACTACTCAACCTGCAAGATCTCCCAGGACTAATTACATGCAAACAGGAAAAACCTCAAAAGAGCATCCGAGAACTGATTACGAGCTACTACTCAACCTGCAAGATCTCCCAGGACTGATTACATGCAAACAGGCAAAACCTTGAAAGAGCATCCCAGGACTAATTATGAGCTACTACTCAACCTAAAGGATCTCCCAGGACTAGTTACATGTGAACAAGCAAAACCTCGAAAGAGCATCCCAGGATTGATTACAAGCTACTACTCAACCTGAAGGATCTCCCAAGACTGATTACATGTGAACAAGCAAAACCTCGAAAGAGCATCCCAGGACTGATTACGAGCTACTACTCAACTTGAAGGATCTCCCAGGACTGATTACATGCTACTGCACAACCTGCAAGATATCCACGGCCACGGAGCATCATCCAGATGCTCATGATCATAGGGATCATCGTCATCATACGGATGTTCATGACGGAGCATCGTCCAGATGCTCATTACACAGCACTTACATCCACAGTCATGGGGAGGATCCACCTACCACCATGCTTGGAAGGGCTCCTGCATCTGTTTCCCGTCGCTTCCTCCTGGAAGTATCTTCGATCTGAAGAACACCAGGCCTCTCTCTGAAGTACTCGAACTTCACTCTGGTTAGTGGCTTGGTCAACACATATGCTATCTGTTCGTCTGTCGCAACATACAGGAGCTTCACTGCTCCTCTCTGCACCATATCCCTGACATAGTGATACTTGATCTCGATAAGCTTCGACTTGTCATGGAACACCGGGTTCTCAGACAACTTCACACAGCTCCGGTTGTCACAGAAGATACAAGTAGCATCCAACTGGAGATCAAACAAATCAGACAGTAGATTCCTTAGCCATACTGCCTCACAACTAGCCGAACAAGCTGTGACATACTCTGCTTTGGCTGTACTCAGTGCTACGCGGGATTGCTTCCTGCTAAACCAAGAGATCACACTTGATCCCATACTGAAGCAACACCCTGAAGTGCTCTTCCTATCTGCAACACTGCCTGCCCAATCTAAATCAACATAAACCTCCAGCTTAACCTTTTGATTCGCATCATACTTGAGCCCATAATCAACCGTACCCTTCAGGTACCTCAGAATATGCTTTACAGCAATCAAGTGAACATGTCTAGGATCCGTCAGGAGCTAGCTGAATGTGTTCACAACAAAGCAAATATTTGGTCTCGTGTTCGTCAGGTACATCAAGGACCCAATCATTTGACGATACATCGTGGCATCAATCGAATATGATGAAGCATCACTCGATAGCTTCAAGTTCGATGCCATAGGTGTGGCCACAGCCTTGCAGTCCATCATCCTAAACTGCTTCAAGATCTCTACTGCATACTTCCCTTATCCAAGGAAGATTGCATCTACACTCTGCCACACCTCCATACCTAGAAAGTAATGCATCATACCCAAGTCCTTCATCTTGAACTCGACAAGAAGCTTCCTCTTCATATCAGCAATCAACCCAATCTCACCTGTCACAAATAGGTCATCTACATATAGTAGGAGCATCACTGGATTGCCTTCCTCAACCTTGTAATAAAGGTTGGAATCCGCTTTACTCTTGGTAAAGCCCAAACTAGTCAAGAAGTTGTCAATCCTGCTGTACCATGTCTTGGGTGCTTGTTTCAAACCGTACAAGGCTTTCTTCAATTTGCACACATGTGTCTCCCTATCATGTGTCTCAAATTCGAGTGGTTGCTCCACATACATGTCCTCTTCGACTACACCATTCAAGAAAGTTGTCTTGACATCCATCTAATGTATCTTCCACTTCATCACTACAACCAGAGTAAGTACTGTTCCGATGGAAGTGTATCTAGGTACATGTGCAAAAGTTTCTCATAATCTATCCCTTCTTTCTGGGAGAAGCCATGAGCCACAAATCTTGCCTTGTATTTCTCTATACTACCATCTGCAGCATGCTTGATCTTGTAGATCCACTTGGAAGTCACAATAGACTTCCCTTATGGTCTCGGGACCACATCCCAGACATCATTCTTCATGGTCGACTGGTACTCCTCAATCATGGCATCCTTCCATTACTGTATCCCTGATCCTGGGAACTTTAGATTCTTCAATATCTTCAATAGGTAGTTTTCTCGAACTTCGTCATTGGAACAAATGTCGTTGTCCTTCTTTTGTAGGTGATTGTACATGATCTTTCCTACAAGTCAAATTCAATTGCATGATTAGAACTTTCTCATAGTTTTCAGAACAAAATCTTACACATAAGGACATATGTCATACAATCATGCAATTATCTTAGCCAATGCTTGAATACAACATTTATCCATATCCTGTAACTTTCTAGATGTCTTCCATCTCTACCAGAACATTATTAAGAGTGTGCATTGCTCCCAACATGTTAGCAAAGAGGTTTCATTCTAGATAAGTAGCAATGGGATGTTGTACAGTACCATAGGCCACTTACCCATTACTATATTAGTAGTATCTTGTTCATTAATGCAACTTTTCTAAAATGCATAATATACATCCTAAATCTAGGAACATAAGTATGTACATGACTGAACAACATCATTTAAGTAATCATATATACAAGAAATGACAATTCAAATACTTATCTTTGCTTGGTTGTTGGGTGGACTCCCTCTCACTCTTTGCTTCCTTGCAGGAGCTACTGGAGTCTCTAATAGTGTGCACCTTAACCAATGCTGAAAATGGATGAGAGGTTCTTCCATAGATTATTTGTTTTCTGGAGTCCAACTTTGCAGTAGCTTCTTCTACTCCTTTCAGGTAAAACTTCATTACAATACATATTCTTCATCACTTGAAGAATCTTCACTGTCTTCCCTGGTTCTCTTCCTTGGATGTTCATCATCCTCTGCAGTGTGAGCATGATGTCTTCTCTTGTTGTTCTTCTTCTTGTGGGAGTTGCTTTTGTTCCTAGGACAATCTCTAGCATAGTGTCCCTTCTCGTCACAAGTATAACATCCAATGTGAGAAAGATCTCTCATGGATTCTCCAAATTTCTCCCTCCGATTCTGGTGGTGGTGTTTACCCTTCTTGTGATAAGGATGCTCCCTCTTGTGGTTATTCTTCCTGGTGTGTGTTGTTAGAGCCTGGTCTTCATTATCCATCTTTTCTTCTCGAGCTACAATTCGAGCTTCTTCCTGTGAGCATTCCTCCCACAGCCTACTGAATGTGATGAGCTTCTTTCTAGCACAAATTCCTTGAATGAAGAAATCCTATGACCTAGGAAGACCATTCAAGGTGGCCATCACAATTTCACCATTCTCTATATCTTCTCCCACAGCTTCAAGTTGTTCTTTTATCTGAGAGACCCTTGTAGAGTAGGACTGCATGGTCTCTGCATTTTGTATCTTGACATTCTTCAATTGATTCCTCAAAGTCATCTTCTGATTTATGTTCTTTCCTTCAAACAACTTGGTCAAGGAATCAAACATCTCCTTGGGTGTGTTTAGAGAAGACACATGAGGTATAAGATGGTCTTTGATAGAATCTACAATGATTCTCTTGGCCTTGACCAAGTTCTTCTTATGTAAGGCCTTAGCCTCATCTCCCTCTGGAACTGGAACTTCTTCACTTATGTAGGTGTCCAATTCATTCTCTTATAGGATTAACCCAATTCTATACTTCCATGCTCGGAATTTATCAACCCCTTCAAGCTTATCCTCAAGCTCGGTGTGGTGAGACATCTTTTAAAGAGTAATTCAAATGGAAATAGAAAAGTTTTAGGTCTTACAACTTTGATTTGCTGAAACTGGATCTAGAGCCAACAAGGGTTTGATAGAGAAACCCTAAAAATCCAAACTTGGAATTTCAAACTTCTGTCTGGATAGGGAGATGCAATTGACTGAGTCGATCAAGTTGGTGTGCTCATATTTTGAAAACTCCAAAAAAATGATCCTCAAAAAATGACCTACGAATTTCGGATCTGCAACTTCTGTCAAAATCTGGTTTTCTGGTCCAAAAGTCAAATTAGGGTTTGACTTTCCTGGAGATTCACCCAACCAAAAAATTCGATCTTGGTATCTAAATTTCGATTTTACTGAGGAGAGCAATCCTATGCTAAGAGCACTCCAAAATTCCACTTCTGTCAAAATCCCTAATTTCCCGCAGCAGTGACAAGCCAAAAATGAAAATGCTCAGAATCCAATTCTATTTTAACAGAAAGATATGCCATATTGTTCCTGGTGCATATCTGAAATTTTGGATCCTTAGGGTCTGAAACTTCGGCTTGTGGTAGAATGACCTGTCATCTTTCCAACCCCATAGATCTGAGCTTCAATGGATTCTCCATGAGAGATATGCTAAGTGTCACAACATGACCTGTTTATGGGATGAAACAACATAGTGAACTTGTACGGAGTGCCACGTGTCACTGTTTCAACTTCGGACATGTGAAACAATAGTTTGTGCCCTAACTGTCACTTTTTACGGAATTCCATTTGGATCTTCCTAGCCCAAGATATGACCTTTGTGCCTAGGTCACCTGTTTAGGGCTGCATTATGGAAGAGGCAGAAACCCGAACTTGTACGGATCATATCTCACAAAGTACAACGAATCTGAGGTTGAAATTTTTACACAGGGTACATCCGTGTCTGATATTCGGCCTGTACAAATTTCAGATCCTGAACCTTCGCCAAAAAGGATTTATAGTGAAAGTTTCACGATGACTAGTTTTTACTATACCATGCCCTAGCTTCCAATTTGTCGCAAGTGCAACAAGTGTCATAAATGCCATACAATGCCTTCCTTCAGGATAGCTCTGATACCATGTTAGATTTTCATCATTTAATTCAATATGATCAAGGATATTAACTGAGAGAACAACATGTACAACATATCAAACACAAGAGACAAGAGACACAAAGCATTTCGCCAGGGAAACCATAAAGGAGAAAACCCTACAACTTCCTCAGAGATAGAATAAGCACCAATACAAAGATCACAAAGATGAAACCCCCAAAGATAGATGTCTCCAGCAGCTACTCCTCCTCCACTTGTGCGCACTCCTCTCTCTCAACTATGCGAGTTGGATGTGTGAGTGAATGAATAAATAGAGAGGTGCTCCTCTCTATTTATACTTTACTTTTACTTGCCTTTTACCCTAACTGGGCCGACCTCCCTTAGGAGAGTCTAATAACCCATTACCACTTGACACTGGGCCGACCCCACTAGGGGAGTCTAATAACCCATGAAAGACACAAATCCGGGGTCTAATGCTCCGTCATACATGGGAGGATGGACCTCAATGACTTTACATGACCCAAGTACAATAATGACTTCTACGACCAGAGGAATAAACATCTTCGTTGGAGGTACAACAATAAAATACAAATACAATATAAAATATACAAGTGAATACATTCCGAAGTTACAAATACATCAACAATCCAAACCATTCAAATCCAGAGATAAGGAACCAAAAGAAACTACAAGAGAGGAGGGGGGAACAAAGTTTGTAAAAATCTTACCTGGAGAGTATGAGGCAGGCAAAGTGTCAAGTTGTATCTCCTTCTTCGCTGCAGTGCTGTCACCAGGGGTCTGTGGAAGAGGATGTAAAGGGGGAACAGAGTGCTCCTCAAGAGCCGCAACAGGTTCGATGTTTTCCAGATCAGAGTGGACTTCCTTAATGCGGTCATGTAGGCGTCCCGCCTTTTGAGTGCCCTCTGCAGCCCCGCTTCCGCTGACCTCCGGTCGCTTCCGGAGTCACCCTCATTCTTGTTGAAGGACAACCTGCACTGTTTGGCCATATGACCATAGCAATGGTAACGGTGGAAGCAAAAAGGCAGCCCTTCGTAGTCGAGTTTTTGAATGTGAGTCACCTGACCCCAGATAAAATTCAGTTATTCGCGGAGACCCGCTCGGACATTTATAGAGACAAGAATTCTGGCTACCGACATCATTCTGGACTGTAGAAAGGACATGTCAGCGTCAATGAAAGCTCCAAGGGCGTTCTCAATATCTCTGAAGGAGTCCTAGTTCCAGAATTCCTAGGGTCAACCCAGCAGTAGGACCCAAATCGGAATGACGCGGTATTTTTCAGTGTCGTCGTCGAACATTGGGGTCCAATTTTTGAAGAGGATAGGGGTGTTACCTAGACTCCAATGCTTCTGAAGAATGCAGCCCGCGTCCTCCTTGGAGTGAAATTTAAAGACGAAACAACCCCTAGAGAGAACTTAAATCTCCAGTTTGTAGTCTAAAAAGGCTATCCAATGTGTGTCTACCCATTTTTCAAGCCCTTCAAAGGTGGGATGTTTCCCCTTGACGCGTCCTACCACAGCTGACTCCGCCATCTCCAACGAGCTTTCCACATAAATGTTTTTCCCACAGATTAAGTTTAGAGGTTTGCTGGTGTTTTTTAAGCACTTCCCTTGTTGCCTCCGCGACGATGAATCCTTGGAAGAGCGGTGAGGCTTTTTGGCTATGAATAATCGATCCCTTGAGTTGTCATCAGTTGAGAGCCGCACTGTTCTGAATCTTGAAGAAAAGATGCAATGAAACCGTCTGGGCTATGAGGAAGGATTACCTCCTCCAAGTCAGGGGGAAGAGGCAGATTGACCCCACTCTCAGTAGTGGGCCAACCCCGATCAAGCAGCTCCGAATCCAGATGAGAATGAAATTCCCAGTGAAAAATCAGTGAGGCAGAGGGAGCGTTTGGTGGTTCATCTGTCCTCAAGTAGTCCAGGATGGAGGTGGTTTGGGCCATTTCGAAAAGTGAGAACGACGTTCCCCTTAGAAATGGCACAAGAGGTTTGACGGTGAATAGATCAGGCGGTAGAAGACCGACTTCATCGTCATCGAGGGATCGACTACCAGGAGGCAAGGATTTCGTCTACGGATTTCCGTCCCCAGGTGTCATGTTTGTCGACGTCACGGTCCCAAGTGTCTAGTAGATTAAACCAATTACCAACGAAGTTACAGCTGCAGGGTGGTAAAATATGTTTTGACCCTCCCAGGGGTCTGATGAATAGTCGACAGAGTCCACCGTGTGATAATTCAATGGTTCTCCAGTTGGAAGAAAAGGACCTGCCATCGGGATCAGCGCCAGAGATGTGCTAGGGTGATAGAGGAGGCCACCTCATCGAACGTCTACGGAGCCCTACAGAGACAGTCCAGCTTGCCATGCTGCCTCCGTGCACCAGCTCGAAACCCTAAACCTTGGCATTTTCCCCTCCCCGACCTTAAGAAAATTAGTATTCACTTGAAGGAGGGATAGTTAATTTTCTACAACTCAGGCATGGGGTAAAAGCAACCAAATTGGCCCATAAATCATCTATGTTATGAATGTGGGATTATAATTTTTTATAAATAGTTAAAATGTAAGATTATAAATTTTTAAAAAGTTAAAAGGACATATGGATTATAACTTTTTATAAATGGTAAAAATGTGGGATTTAAATTTTTTATAAATAATTAAAAGAATACATTAATAGGAAAAAAATTCACATTGCAACAAAATAATTTGTAACATCATATTCATAATAATACAAATCACAATATTATGTATGTGGGATAATTAATAATACAAATCACAATATTATGTATGTGGGATAATAACTTTTATATACCAGCGTAGATCCATCTGAAACCTGGATCTATCAAGCACAGAGAGGGATCCAATTTCTTGAGGTGTAATTTTTTTTAAAATGTAAACTCAAGAAATTTGATCCCCGATTTAAATTTTATGTTTTTATTTTATAGACGAACATCGATTGTTTGTCAAATGAATATCTGGTAACCATTGGGAACTCGTTGGGATGATACATTGAGAGATTTGAGCCCAAACCTCCTATGTTTGCTTTTGTCAGGATTTGTGTTGAGGTCGACTTGGAAAAAGGGTTGCCTGAATCAATTAATCTTAGCATGGATGGATGGACTTATGAGCATAAATTGGATTATGAGCATATCCCTTTCAAGTGCAAGATCTGCCATGAATACAAACATTTTGCCTGGAATTGTCCAAAGAATATAGAGAAAGAGCTTGTTAAAGAGAAAGAATATGGTTGGTAGCAGGTATCAAAGAAAGGGGAAAAAACCTTGCAAGAAGTAGCAACTTCCACCCTTTGGATCTACTACTTCCTCCTCACTTAATAAGTTTCAAGCTCTGGTGAATGAAGCAAAGAAGAAAGTGGATAGGAACCTTCCCCTCCAAAGGAAGTGTTGCCTAGTGGCTTGATTCACATTGTAACTTCAACGCAGCTAGTAGTTGAGCAAGTGGGTTTGGAGCATTACACTTCCATTCTCCCTCCTAGGATGATTGAATAAGTAAGCTCCTTCCAAAACAATAGGAACAATACGACAAGAGTGTTGACTCGACTCAAGAAAATCATTCAAGAGAGGACTCCTTGGAAGATTTGGAAGAGGTTAGGTCACCGCAGAAGAAAGCAGGTAAAAGATCTATGAAGCAGGTTCGTGAAGAGGAGGTCACCAGAGACAAATCCTTAGGAAAGCAGGCTTTGTTGGACAAGCATCTCAAGAGCATTGTGTCTTGTCATTCAGCACCGAACCAAATTAGTGAACCAAGTAAGTCTATCCTCCATTCCAAGAAATAATGAAACTTGTCTCATGGAATTGCATAGTTTTAGGGGGTAGACAAAAGATCGAATCAATGAAGAATATGGTATATAGAGAAAAACTCTCCTTGCTTCTAATCCCTCCTTGCTTCTAATCCAGGAGACAAAAATGGAAGTTGAGGAAGTGTGTTCTTTAATTCAATCTATGTGGAAAAGTGGAAAATGAAGTGTTGTTAGTGCTAGGGGTTCCTCTGGAGGCATAGCAACCTTATGGGATTTTAGGAAATTTAAACTGATCGGATGTAAGGGAAATTCCAACTGGCTTCTAGTAGCTTTGGGAGATGCAAATACTCGAGAAATCACCTCAATATGTAATGTATATGGACTTGTTTTGTATGGAGATAAAATGAAATTCTGACGTTCTCTCATGTCAATTTGGGAGGAACAGTGCCATATTGTGGTAGGGGAATTTAATGCCACTATTTCTACCAAGGAGCGACGAGGTGGGATCTTCGTGACAAATCCCTTTGGAGAATAATTGGAAGGCCTTATTGGAGATATGGACCTGGTGGATATTTCTCCAAAAAGGGGTGTCTTCACTTGGTCAAACATGTAGATCGAGCCTGGACACATAGCAACTAGATTGGACAGGTTTCTTGTTCACAACTCATTTCTTCAAAAGTTGGGGTAGCAGGAGCGGGAGGGATTCTCATAAATCCCGAGGGACAAATGATAATGAATTATGCATGGGTTTAAGCAGTGTTCCTAATAATAGAGTTGAGGCACTGGCTCTCTTATGATGATGATGATTAGGGTGGCATCCATCGGGGAGCTAACTCATAAGGCAATGGATGCCTTATGAATTAGCCCCCCGATGCTCTTAACAAGTGAGCTTAGGAACTGCATTTATTCAAGCAACCGAATTGTCATAGAGGTCTTGGACTCAACTCAAGCAGTTGGAGTGAGTTTTCACACACAAAAATGTCTCCTGGAACTCCAATGAGGTCATTGTTACAACTTATTCAAGGTTGCAACTTATCGGAGTTCTAGTAGTTAGCGCTTTGCCCATTGTCCTTTTTTGCTCCGACATATTAGTTAGTGCTCCGCCCGTTGTCATTTTTTGCTCAAGCATCTTTTTGGCAGGGAATATGCTATAATGCAACTTTCCCTTGTTCTTCAACGATTACATCAATATATAAATATATAGAACCCAAAAAGTGGTTGAAGATGCCATACTTATAAAAAAATATAAAAGAAAATTAAATCTATAAAATATGGAGTCAACCACAATAAAATTGTAGTTTTATGATGTTGCATGTCATATTACTATGATGTTACATGTCCTATTACTATCCACTAACGACATCTATTGCATGTCCTGCATGGAATCATATAGGATAATCATGCCCTTGATCTGATGATCTAACTCACTTACCTCACCATTAAGAGTTATTTTCCCATCATTATCCCTATTAATGTTTCACATCCTAAATTCCTTCACAATGAAGCAAATCTATCTCTTAAAGCTCCCTTCATAAAGATATCTTCCCAATGTTTCTTTGTCCTCTAAAACTATAACTCATGTAGTGCTCTTTGTTGTATCAAAGCTTTTATGAAGTGTTATGACCATCTATATGATTTTCTCTTGAATGGATACAATTCTTAGCTATATGAATGGAATTGTTATTATCCCGATGCATCACTACAATACCCCACTTTTGATCCCTATGATATGGTAAATTTTGATTGTTTTTTCATATATCAATTAGTGATATGATTATATAAATGCATTTGATATCACTGTTTTTTTAGCTGGAAGAATCGATAACTGGGTTAGGCTCGTACTCGTGTGACACGGGGTCAATTCTGATCTACTATTACTATAACCTCCAGGTACACCCACACAACCCCCCAACATGGGCATGGGTTAGTTGAGGTTTGAACTCGTGACATCGCAAGGAGTTCCTTAACAATGCACTCCATCGCTACTCAGTCTACACCCTTGGGGGCACACTTGATACTACTGTTTAATATTATACATTTGTTTTATTTTCAACTTCGTCAAAACTAAGGATGAAGATGAGGACAATTTTGACTATTCTAAGGTTGTTTTAGGAGATGAGGATTTGGATGATGCTTATACAGGGGAGTCTTCAAATGTTGATGGTGATGGGGAGGAGTATCATATTGACTTGTTTGATTTGATGTTGATTATATATGATGATATTATTATTATATGACCTTGATTATATATAAAGATGTTATTGATATTGTTTTAATGGATGTTTCGTTTGTTTTAGTTTGGTCGATGGATAACACTATTCATTTCCCGATTAATTTAAATTGACATATTTGTTTAATATCACTATTTACTATAGAGATTTGATATAAGTCATTAATATAAATTCAATTATTAAAAGAAACTTAATATTATTGACTTTAAAATATTAAATGTAGTGTATTACTATTTACAACAAATTAAAGAAGTGCTTAATTAGTATGCACAATTGACCCTAAACTCTATGCAGTTGCATCCCTAATAAACTCAAAGCTAAATATGTTGTCAGTTTAGGAGCTAAAAGTGAATGCTAATTTGCATGCTAGAAAGGACACAACAATATATCGTATACTAAAGTGGAGGTTTAAAAAGAAGCAAAATTGGAGACTAAAGTGGAAGCAACACTAGAGGCTAAATAACACACTATTTCAAATGATAAAGTGAATGCACATGTATTGCAAAATACATGAGCAATTGGTCAGTTACGACTATACTCATGGGATATGGGTCATAGATTAATAACTTACACTATGTAGATGATAAAAAAAATGATATATCATAGAAAGAAGATGTATGATAGTTAACATTGTGAATAAAAAAGTAGATGTGAAACTCAATGCTAACTACAATGCAATCACATTATATTACACACTTGAAGATCGGTTGGACACCAAAACACGAAATCAATGCTATCATCAATACAATTGTTGTTGCAACCATAAAAATCCCCTAAAAAATTAACGCTATTTTATGTGCAAGAAATGAATCTTTTGTTGTCTTAATTAATGGTTCTACTACCCCCTATTTTAGACATGGAAGGGGCCTTAGACAAGGTTTCCCATTGGCCCCTCTGTTGTTTATATTGGTAGTAGAAGGGTCGAGCATAATCATCTTGCAAGCAAAACAAAGTGACTCATTCAAAGGTATATCTGTTAGGGGTCCTATCTATGTCCGCCATCTCTTTTTTGCTGATGATGTTTTGCTATTATTTAATGGATCATGGAGAGAAGTTCTCTTGTTACAAGGATTCTTGAAATTGTTTGTAGATGCATCAGGAATGAGCTATAATGTTAGAAAATCATCTATTTCTTTTATGAATATAGATTAGGAGGACATAGACTGGATATGTACTCAACTAGCATTTCCCCTGGTGAACATTGAGAATGGGCTCAAGTATTTGGGGTTTGTATTAAATCCTAATGACTACCAAAGGAGGGATTGGGCTTGGTTAATTGAAAAGATTGAAAGAAGACTTTAGCTTTGGTGCAACAAATGGCTTAGTAGAGGGGGCAACTGGTTGTGGTAAAATATATGCTTGAAGCCATCCCAGTATACTGGGTATTAATGGCATATGTTCCCATCGGTACTTTGGATCAAATCAGGAGGATCAACTACAATTTCCTTTGAAAGGGCGATAAATATGGCCACTCTCCTTGTTGTGCAGCCTGAAACAAATTAGGTTGGCTGAAGGAACTAGGTGGTTAGGGGTTAAAGAACCCTTTCTATGTTGCTAAGGATTTAGCAACAAAAGGGGTTTGGAGAATCCTGAAAAGTGAAGGCTCATGGGTGAAGGTTGTTTATCATAAATACATAACTCCTTTAATTGTAGAGGAATGATTTAGAGCTAGAGAGAAATATTTTAAAAATGTCTCAATTATATGGAAAGCTTTGTTAGTGGCCTTTGATGTAATTGGTGACTAGTTGGAATGACACATTGGTAATGGTAGTAAGGTTAGATTGGGTCAATATCCATGGATTGGATGTGGTGGAGCCCATAGACTCCCCTTGGCCATTGTGAAGGGCATGGGGAAATAGGGGTACATATTTTTGGCTCAGATTAATGACTTAGTCAACACTAATGTTTTGTCTTAAGAATGGTTAAATGCAAATGATGTTGGCTTAGTGGGAGAGGAGGATAAGGCTTCATGGAACATGTATCTTAAAGCTCTAAAAGACAGTCACGTCATATTAAAGGATACTAAGGATGCTCTAGTTTGGGCTATAAATTTTATTGGAGGTTCCTATTCCCCTATAATTGGATATATGGTTATAAGAGTAAAGGATGATCATCCCGACCCATTTTGGTGGCATGCTTCGATTTGGAAGTATAAGTGTCCACTTAACTATAAGCTTTTTCTAATGTTATCTCTCTCTAATAAGATTCCAATTTGAGATCCCACGATCAAGAAATGTTGGCGTCGACCAAGCAAATTCCCTCTATGCAAAGAAAGTAATGAGAGTATAGACCATCTTTTTATATCTTTCTCTTATATTAAAAAGATGTGGGAACATGCCTCACAAGTTTGTGGCCTTCCTTTTATATGGGTTGGTCCTTCTCTTGATCATGCTTTGGATTCTTGGATAAGGAATGTGGCATTTTGGATATGCCTGCCATATTCATCTGAGGGGTTTGGATCTCTAGGAATGAGGCTATTTTTTAGGATCTTTTTATCTCCTCCTTTGTTTATGCTTCTAACGGTTTAGCAGTACTTAGTAATTTCCCTCAAGAGGAGAAGCCTCCTAGAGCTAGAAGGTAGTGGAAGAACTCATTGGCAGATCGGTTTTGTGGCTCTACTTTGATGGTGCTTCTTAGGGGACCCCAACAATGGGAGGTGTAGGTGGCATCATCTATATAAATGAGCATCATTGGATCAAGTTTGCATCATGCATGGGGATAAGCACGAATAATAGAGTAGAGTTAATGGCTTTAAGTTGTCTTTGACCTTGGCTTTCATGGAGGGTGTTCAGAATCTATAAGTATTTGGGGGCTAAAAAATCATCATAGATTGGATGAAAATGAGGAGACCCACTAAAAACATTCTCCTAATCCCCATTTATGATGAGATCACTGGATTGAAGGGCCTGATGTTTGATTTGAGCATATAGAGAGAAATAAACATTCAAGCAAACAAACTATCAAATGTAGGCTTGTTGGTGGAAGAAGGACTATGGCACACATAAGAAAAGGAAAATGACAAGGAGATTGTTTTTGACCTAGTTCCTTGTCTGGGATAATTATCTTTTGGTTCTTATATCTGCCCTATGTGGTCAGTTTTTCTGTTGTCATGACGACAATAAAATGATTATTGATAGTTCTGTGTTTTTTTGAATGTAATAGATGATGATCTAAATTCTTTGTTTTTGGATTTTGATACAATGGCTAAAAAAGATTAAAATCTCTGTAAAATGTTGTATATTTCAATATAAATAGATTGTGGTATTTTTTCCAAAGAAAAAAAGAAATAAATAAATGGTAGCAAAATCAAACGCAAAAGGCATCCCTAAGGACGTTGTAGACATCTAGTTGACGCTAATATGGAGACAAAACTCGATGCACAAATGATAACAAAAGTCAACGCAAAATATGATGAATTTTTTTTTTTTCGGCGGAAAATTTGAACATGTCACTTACAAGAATGGAACCTGGATGGGGAGGGCAACAAAAAATATGATGAATTTTTAGCTTTCACTTTTAATATATTATTTTTTTCAATTGAGTGGCGTTTCATGGATGCAAAATATGATGAATTTTGCATCCATGAAATGCCACTCAATTGAAAAAAATAATATATTAAAAGTGAAAGCTAATTGTTGGTTATGCCATAATCAATAATTTTTTATTCATTTTTAATTGTGGATAACATGTTATAATTTGATAATCATATGTTCTGATTTTATTTCTACTCGTGGACAACATTTAATATTTTATAATCATTTGTCTAATTTTGACATGTTATAATTATTAATCCTTTCTCTTATTTTAATTTATTTTAATTATGGATAATATGTTACAATTTATTAATCAATAAAACAAAATTTATTGTGGAATAACATGTTATACTTTACTAGTTTTTTTTTCATTTGGTTCACGGCACTAGAGATTGGCGCTCGTTACGTCCATGGAAAATCCCCCTTTCTTTCCACGAGGAATGTAGGAGGCCGATTGATGTCGATACATAGGGACTCAACAAGAGCATCATGTCACTTAAAAAAATTACCTAGGTGAGGAGGGTAACAATCATTCCTCCCAACCACCCAAGCTACATGCAATGGACATATGCTATACTGTATTAGTATTTAAAAATATTTTATTTTAATTTTATTTTGGAATATAGATCTTTGGGAAAGCTCTAAGCACTTACCCTCATTTTGAAGATGGTACTCAATGTAAAGTGGAGAGCTAAACTTAATGCACCTAACCTGATAAGGGCATCAAGCGAAACCCACAATATCAAGAATACCATAGAGGCAAGCAACCTAAAGAATTCACCCAAAGATCTCTTACTTATAAAGTACAACACTTCACCATTTAATCCAACCCATAATAATAATAATAATAATTTATTAATCAGTTACAAAATAAAGTATTTTATTATTTTTCACTTAAATATTGGTGTAAGAAACTTAAAGGTGCTCTAATATGTATTTTTCATTATGAATCAATTAACATGAATTGTTTTATGACAAGTTTTCTTAAATATATCATAAGTTTCGGAAAAGAACAATGTATTAGCTTTGAAACCGCTCAACATTTCAAGTTGACACTCCATTATCATCCACAGAAACAAAACAGGCTTTAGTATAATAGAAAAAAGAGTTAGCCTCAATATATACTACATAGGATTTAATAAGTATTAACATTATGAAATAAAGTTATAAAATGATATGGTATTCAAGATTTGGAATGGGTGGGGTTTATAAAAAAAATATTGTACTATTAAAAGAGGGTATTAAAAGAGGGTAGTTAGATATTAATTGTTACAAAATAAAACTACTAAATTAATTAAAAGAGGGTAGTTAGATATTAATTGTTACCAAATAAAACTATTAAATTAATTATATTGTAAGGAGTTTTCCTTATAGAAAGCTATTGCTTTATGGGATGTTTAAAACTTCAATCACCGTCTAGATCTAGTAGACAATCATCTATATTCTCAAATATATTCATTACATTGTAATCTTGCATCCCATCACGTTTAGCCTAACATAGTGAAGGCAAGTATGCAATTCTTGGCTCTCGCTTGACTACAAAGGAAAGTTTGTAGTTTTTTGCTCCTATCTGAATGCAACAAACGTCCCTTGACTTTGGGGTTGATTCTTGCTATTCATAAGTGTGGTCATGGATTCGATAGCCATTTCCATTGGATATTTGGAAGCTACATCCCAAGGCATTTTTGTTGTGGAGTTTATGTGACATTTTAAACACACTCATAATTGGATGTTGCCAACATCATTGCACATCCTTTTGATCCTTTTGGTCCAAGATGTATATCAATATCATTACATCGGAATGGAAATATAAGACATCAAAGCTTAGGGTTTCCAATCAAAGTATACAGTTTCTGATTTGAAGGTGGCATGTATTCCTCTCGAATGGGTCCCATTCACAACTAAGCGGAGGTCGCCATGGCTAAGGTTGGGGGCTCTGAGGCCCCTCTGCTTCTCCACTGCCAGAGGTGGATGCATCCAAGTGATAGATTTCAGCCCAAGGCAAGAGACCTTTTTCTTCTATTCCTTATCTATTTGTGAAGAAATTAGACTCCATCTTTGTAATAGCCCTCCCACCATATCAACCATTGAAGGAAGCAACTTCATTGGTAGAGAAATGTCTAGTTGGCAAGTTTATAGTGTTATGGTTGTCATCCAAATCGATGGATGCCTGGATTCCAAGAAACTGGAGACCTCTGATTTCTCAAGGGGTTATCTCTTATTTTTTGTGGAAAGGATTTTTCTTATTTGATTTCATCTCAAAGCTGGACAGGGATTTAATTTTAAAAAATGGATCATATTTTATGGGCCCAAGAGGGATTTATTTGAATAAATGGAGTCTAGACTTGATCCCTCTTAGGATATCCCCAAAGCAGTGTTGGTATGGGTCAAGCTTCCACATATTCCCATTCATTGTTGGAGTAATGACTCTCTGAAAGCTATAGGAAATGCCCTAGCTAAGTTCATAGACAAGGCAGAGCCAAGCGATCAATACTCGTGTGATATAATTTACTTAGAGGTGGATCCAGAGGTGGGATTTCCGGAAGAAATAACTTTGACAATGGACGAGTGGACTCATGTTCAAGCATCGGACTATGAACAAATTCCATTTAAATGTCGGGTGTGTCATTAATACAAACATTTTGCTAAAGACTGCAAGCAAAATACGAAGACTATGGTTGAACCTAAAATAACAGAGAATTGGCATATAATCAAGAAATCAATTGGGAGCAAAAACAATCAGAACAAAACCGAACCTCACAACTCTTCTAAATCCTCAAGAGTAATTCGAACAAACCCCCAGCTAGAAAGGCATGGTCCAATGCAAGGTAACAAGTATCAAATCCTTAGTACAATGGAAGAAGAAAATTTTGAAGAAGCTTGTGAAGAGATGGCTCTGACAACTCAAGAAGACCCAGAAGAAGAGCCCCTAACAAAGGAAGAGCCCCTAACATAGGAAGCTACCCTGCATGACTTGGAAACTTCTATTGTAGATGTGTCCTCTAAAGAGGAAACATATTTGGTGGAAGAACCAACAAAAAGGAAGGGTCATATACCGAACAAAGAAAAACATGAGGAGGAAGCAAGAAAGGAGAAACTTGTGGGATCTCAACAGACCATCGAGAAGGTAATCTCCACGTAGCAGCAGAAATGCAGGAAAGGTGAAAGCTTAAGAGAGGCTTCCAAAAGGATCCCAATAACTTTCAACATCTAAATAATGAATATTTTCTCCTGGAATATTAGAGGAATGGGAAGTCACCCTAAGGAGGAAGCATTGACGAACTTAACTAAACTCACCCAACCAGAAATTCTTCTGATCTAGGAGACAAAGATCGAGGAAAAGGCCTTTGTTGATATCAATAAAAAATTGTGGAAAAAAAGAAATGGGAAAGTAATCAACTCTAGAGGAGCATCTGGAGGAATAGGCATGCTTTGGGACACTTCCAAGATGAAGCTTCAAAACTCCACCAGTTTGAGGCATTGGACATTCTCCTGTTTTTTACATCTTGAGACACAAAAATAGGTAAGGGTGTTTAATATGTATGTTCCAATGGAATTGTTTGAAAAAAGAGAGTGTCGGGCATCATTGAAAGGACTCCAAAATAGTGTGGAATTGGAAAATACAATTATAGCTGAAGATTTAAATATAACGCTCAGACAACAAGAAAACAGAGGAGGAACACTAGCCAAATATGCAACGAAGGAAGTTGTTGAGGACTTAATTCTTGACTAGGATCTTATGGATGTTAAACCAGTAAAGGGTTTATTCACCTAGTCCAACAAATGGGTAGGCCCCGGTCACATTGTAGCTCACTTAGATAGATTCCTGGTTTACAAATCCTACCTTGTTTAAGGGCTTGAGGCGATTTCAGAATTTATACCCTTCAAAGTTTTAGATCACAAGTTGATCTCTCTTACTCTTAAGGAAGAAATTTTTTTAGGTCCCATTCCCTTCAGATTCATCCAGCTATGGGCACAATCAGAAGGATTCTTGGATCTGGTTGAGGATAGTTGGAGAAAAGCAGTGAGAGGGTCTACTTTCTTCCTTTGGGAAGAAAAGATAAGAAGGCTAAAAAAATCCCTAAAGGAATGGGTGAAAGGAACTAAAACCCCAATCCAATCTAGGTAAGAGGCTCAAAAAGAGCTAGAGGCACATCAATCTAAGATGGAATAGAAAGAGGTCTTATAAGAAGACATCAAAGAGGAAACTAAGTTGCATATGAATCTCTCAAAGATTTGCAGAAATGAGGAAGAATATTGGAGGAAAAAATCAAGGAGTCTCTCGCCAAAATATTAAGATAAAAGTATTTGCAAAAAAATAGTGTTTGCAAAATAATGTTTGCAAACTATTTTCGTAAGCAAGCATAAGCCATAAAAGCTAGAAATAGAGTAAAGGAAATAAACACTTTGCAAGGGAACAAGTGGACTAAATTTAAACAAACAAAAGAAGTAGTGCATTCACACTTTAAGGAATTATTCATTGAATATGGGCTGCAGGATGATGGAATTGGTCAAGAATTTCTCTCCTCAATTCCCTGAACAATATAGGAGGATGTAAATAATCAACTAATGCTTCTAGTCTTGATAAAATAAGTAAAATATGCAATTTGGGAATTAGAGGCAGATAAAGCACCAGGTCAAGATGGATTTATGATAAGCTTCTTTAGGATATGCTGGAAAGCGATAAAAAAGGATCTTCACAGGATGGTGTTAAAATCCCAAAATTGCCACAAATTGGGGGGCCTCCAATTCTTCCTTTTTTCTCTCATCCCCAAGGAATCTGCCCCTTCTTCCTTTGCACGATTCAGGGCCATTTCTCTGTGCAATTCAACCTATAAAATAATAACAAAGTGTTGGCTAACAGATTAAAAAGTCCCCTTCCAAAATGCATATTTTAGAATCAAGGAGGGTTCATCCAGGGAAGACATATTATGGACAATGTTACTTTGGTTCTAGAGGCCATCCACTCTAGTGTGAGAAAGAAAAAAAATGAATGACTATTAAAATGGATATGACTAATGCCTTTGACAGAGTTCGATATTGTTTTATGTATCAGGTAATGGCTAAGATGGGGTTCTCACAGTCGTTTATTGCATTGATAATAGCTTGCATTGGGGTCCCCTGGATTGCCCCTCTAGTCAATGGGAGGGTAGTTGAATTCTTCCAAGCTAGCAGAGGTCTTAGACAAGGATGCCCCCTCTCCCTAATGATGTATGTAATAATTATGGGCTCCTTGAGTAGGATATTAGAGGAGCAATGAATCAAAGAATAAATCATGGGGATACAAATGATAAGAGGGGTTAAAAGCATAAATCATGCTCAATTTGCTAATCATACACTCTTGATAGGTGGTGCATCAATTCAAGTAGCCTCCAAATTTAAGGATGTCGTTAGTATGTTTAGCGCAGTTTTTGGAAGTTGCATCAACAACGAGAAACGTTCTATTTATGGTTGGAACATCACCCCAAAATAAATGATGAGCATCTCTATAAAACTTAGCTTTCAAGGGAAGACCACATGGCATGAAATTACATATCTTGGGCTCCCAATTTTTTGAAAATCCCCTCGATCAAAGCCTTGGAGCTTTCTAATAAAAAAATCAAAAGCAAAATTCAGAAGTGGGGAGTGACATGGCTCAACCCAGCTGGAAAGCTCATCTTGATTAAATCTTTTCTCGCCATTTTTCCAATATTTCAATGCTCGATATTGCTAGCTCTTATTTCAGTGCTCAAGATGTTAGAAAAATGAATGTGTTGATTCCTCTGGAGAGGTTGCAAAAATAATGAAAAGAAGTTTCATCTGGTTAGCATGGAAAATATTAAAAGACCATACTTGTATGGTGGGATTTAGGTTCGAGATCTGAGATGAAACAATCTAGCCCTCAAAGGTAAAGTTCTCTGGAATATCGTCATCTGGAAAAATAATTGGGGCAAATAGGTTCTAAAAAGGAAGTATTTCAAAGGATCCAGATGATGCTACTTGGATACTTCTCCTAGATATCAGATGGGATCACCGGTATGGCAGTTATGCCAAAACTATTGGAATATTTTTTCAAGAAAACCTAATACAGATTCTAGGAAATGGGAAAATAATCAAGCTACGGGAGGATAAAATCCTCAATAGCTTTCCTTTAGGAGAAGATGAGAATATAAGGGAGTTGCAGAACTAGATGAAGGAGGTTGTGTATCATTCCCTTTGGGATATATTGGAATGGAAGATGTCTAACATGGGAGATTGGAATGCTTGGGTGGATCTTGATCTTCCTCAAAACTTACATATATATTATGAGCACTCAAAGATCCTTTTACATGGAAAGTACCATTTGAGAAAACACTAAAATGATATTAGGGGATGGGGATCAAAGTTGGGGGTCTATTCAAATTCATAAGGGTATGAAATGTTATCTTAAAGTACTAGGGGTGGCTCCTAACCACTCTATCTGGAAGGGGGTTTGGAGTAGAGAAACCCTTCCAAAAGTTTCCTTCTTTATCTAGCTATTAGCGCATGGGAAACTACTTAGTGTGAAGGATCTCTAGAAAAGAGGCATTCAAGGTCCCTCAAGGTGAATTTTTTGTCAATCTAATGAGGAAAACATATAACACATGTTTATGCAATGCCAATTCACGCAGGGTGTTTGTTTTCATGCCACATTCCTTATTGGAGATGGATTTATTATTCCCACACAATTCAAGACATGTTCAGTACTTGGGGGAACATGTATCCCAATTTGATCAAGTGCAAAGGTTGGATTAAAATTTGTTGGTTGACTCTTCCAAAATTTACGTGTTGGAAAATTTGGTTGGCTATGAACAATCTCATCCCTGGAGTAGAATTCAAGTTTCTCATCCCAACCATAGACAAAAGAAAAAATAGAAAATTAGAAAGGATGAAAACGCATTTGAAACATGGTGGAAAGCACAAAGAAAGTATTTTCTTTTCTTTGACGATGTTTTGAAAGGTAATCCAGGGGAGGTAGGAGCGGGAGGGATTATATTTAACCTCGAGGGACAAAAGGTTCTTGAGTATGAATGGGGTTTGGGTACTGCTTCGAATAATAGAGTCGAAGCATTGACTCTCTTATGTGGTCTTATTCTAGCAAGGGAAAATGGGGTTAAAGAGTCCATAGTGTTTGGGGATTCAACGATGACAATTCAGTTTATCAGGAACCAAGCAAAGTTTAATGACCTCTCCCTAAGCTGGATTATAGATAGAATCCATATCCTCATGGCTGAGATGGAATATGTCCAAAGTTTTCATATTCTTCGTTAACTAAATGTCAAAGTGGATATGAAAGCAAACAAATTGCCTGCATTAGGCACAGGGATGCTTTGCGTAAATGGTGACCCCCCTCAGGTGGTTGCGATTCCATAAGCCAATGTAATGAGGAACACTCTGTACTATCGAGCATCTTCAAGCATTTCTTCCATGTGGTGGGATTCGCATGACATCAGGCAGGCACATAGCAATTATGGTAACTCATGGAGAATTAAACGGGGCCTTGCAAGGATGAAGGTTGTAGAGCATGACACACAATCTCGCTCGTATATTCACCTCTATTATGTAATTTAATTTCATGTAACATTGAATTTGAAGCTCGGGATCGTGCAAAGGAAATCTTTCACAAGCATGGCGAAATAAAAAAAGGATGATGTGGTTATGATGGACGCAAGGTTGGATAGGAATTTAAACCTACATAAGAGTAGGATAATGTTTGTTTGGAGAGATGTTAAGTGAGATTAGGCTCTATGAAATGTAGCATTAGTTCATAATCTAGGATTGTAGTGTTGAAACAAAAGGAAAAAGAGGCATAGGACTACAGATATCATGGGAGATAGTGATAGTGATATAGATTGTTGTCCCACCCATTGGATAAAAAGGGTGACTACATAAATTCATCTAATTCATCATAAGATATCCACCAGAAAAACTAGATGAGAACGTCAGTGATAGAATCAAAGGAATAACTTCAACAATTGGAAAGAGACGTGGCTCAAGAGCATTTGGAACAATAATCTTGGGATCATGACATGGTTACTGACATGGCAGTGCAAAATTGACAAATATTGAATCTCAAGATGAGGTTAAGCCTCCTCGAGTATCGCCTAGATAACTCGATGGAAGAACCTCCGTCGATCAAGCAGGAAGAAGAGGATTTGACCAGAACTTGAGGGTATAATTTCTTCAACAACCTCCCTTAAGTGATGGGTATGCTCTAGAAGTTTGTAATGCCATTAGATGTCATAGTTTGGTCAATTCTAAGTTTGATATGTATAAATGCAGTTATTATAGTCTTGAATGATAGTCATTTTGTATATGTTGGGTAGACTATGTGTATGTTTTTTAGGAAAGTAGACTTGCAGAACTGTTAATCTCAGTTGTAATCCTAGCTTTACCATGTTTTCTCTTTAATAAAATTATACTCACTTTTGTTATAAAAAAATATTGTTACATTGCACCCAATCATATGGTGGCTTTATCCATCATCCATTGCTCTTTCATATGCCATACACCCTATCACCTAGAACTTCTTATATATCAAAGTATTTACTTTATTGCATTAATCATTGGATTTCTATCTGTGTTTATTATGGACATGTATCTATGTTTAGACCATATGATATATATTGAGAACAAGTTCACTCAAAGCTACATGAATGGGAAACTTGTAGTAGAGTGGTGAGAGGGTTGGAGGTGTTAGGGTCTTACCCTAACCCCCCTTACTTTAGGCTACATGGGAGTTAGTTAAGTAATGTATGCAACCATCTCCTTTGCATAAGGACAAGTAGATAGTAGTGGAAAAATAATTAATGTAAAAAGGGTATCTATGTTAATTAAGGCCTATTAGGTAGTTGGTACTCATTAATTTATATGGGGCCGCAAGTAGTTAAGGTTTTGGCTATTGAAAGCCCATTTAAAGAGTTAGGAGGCTATGGATTGTTTTGTTGAGTATTGTTGTATTTGGAGCTTGTCTCAAGTGAAAGGTCACCCAAGCATTAGAGGCAAGTGAACATTGTTTTTTTATTTATGATATAATACAAGGGTTTATTCTATAACATCTCTTTTCTATTGTCTTGTGTTTAGTTATTATGCACTATAATTTCTTGTTTATTGCATCACAAATATTTGTATATGGTAGGGTTGTTCTAATTTTAAGGGTTAAGAACACTAGAAGTGATATCATAGTAGTTTCCTAAGCTTGCTCACCTCCATAATTTTTGCAGATTTTTTTTAGGGTAGAAATGTGTTTTGATGTCTTTAAATAACAGAAAGATATGTCATTTGGAAACTAAAACTATAATCGAGGAAGAATACAAGCATGCAATACAAGAGGATTCACCTAGTTGGACACCCTTGTATCCCCTCTTGGTACCCCTTAAGTAATACCTCATCATACAACACCTGTACACAGAATCTCACTTCCACATACCATTGGGTATATATAAATTCCACTACGCAATCTGAAACCAATTGTAGATCATTTGGTCATCATCTCACTGCTATAGTGGCACCAAACACAACACTCAAGAATATTACTCTCTCTTACCTAGGTAGTAGGGTAGTATAGCTAAGGGCACAATTGATACTCCTTACTTAGTGCTCTGACATATTGGGTGGAGTACTATTGTTGGACCCTGCAAGTATATCGGAGAATTATAGTACCTAACACTCCCTTGTCCTCATAACCTTGTAAACCCTATCCTTTGTGACAAGCTAACAAAATTTCTACATATTTACATCCAAATGGACTTTGGAAAATTATGTCAATATAGTTATATTTAGTAGGGAGTAATACTCCCATCAACGTATACAAAAAAATTCTAGGACATGCAAACACCATTGTGGGAGACCAATCTCAAAATTATATGTGTGTCATGTCGATCATGTTGTTATATATCTACAACAACCTTTTCTATGTGGACTTGAAAATACGACATTTGGGGATACCCATCAAAAACTCCTCTTGAGCCACTAGTCATCTTGAGATAAGTTGATCTTAACACTTTCTAACTCATCAGGCATCCATGGGGCACCAATATACAGACACACCCTAAACATCTAATGAGTTTGACAATTCACTTGCAGATTTACATAAGGCTATCAAGAACACCAATGACAAGATGGATGGCTAGTAACAAGTGTTGCAAGCATCATGTTAACATGTGGGTCTAGAGACCAAGAAAGTGGATCCAACCATAGTGGAATTTTTAAATGAAGTGCATGACACTTACACTCTTTTTCAAAATACCCTACCTCCACCCTTTCATGATAATAATTCATGGCATTACATTCGAAAGGTAGATATTGATCCGAAAATTACCCAAGGATGCAAGTGACAGAAGTGTTGAATGTGAAATGTGAAGATGTCACAAATTGCAATAATTATCATTATGCTAAATTTGTCATAAAATTCATTAAAATAATGCTTTCATAATGCATTTGAAGCATAAATGAATTTAACATGATGACATTACGATAGTTAACTAAATTGCAATTGGAATCATAAACACAACATTTAAAAAGATGGCAAACCAAAACATGATAACAAAGTTCGTCCGATGTGGACTACATCTCTGGGTCCCTTTCCAATGGAGGAACCAATCTTATTAATTTGTCGTCAAAAATTGCAACACCATAATGTATTCTTCAACAGGTACAAAATGCCTTCAAAGCTGCTTCAAAGAGGCGTAGGCTTCCTAAAAAGAATCCTCTCACTCTCAAAAACTCACAAGAGTGGCTAAAAAGCCTCTATACAATATGAACAAATTTACAAGCCTTTACAAAGGCATATTGGCATCATGCCAATTCTTCACCAAAAAATTGTCTTCATATGGGAAAATACCCTTGGTTATATACCAAAGGGTTCATAACTCCCAATCCAAATTCAATGGGATTTAGAATATTTGATCCAACTTAAATGGAGATAAAATATATGGTTCGATCAACCATATAATACATTTTTAGGAATAAATATATGATAAACCCAAAATATATGGTAATCAAAACCATATAATATATATGGTAAGTCGTTGTTTGAATCCCATGGAGGTGCACCCATTTTTGGGTGTGAAATCCAATCCGAAAGTTAAAATAATAATTTATGGATAAGCTCTCATCCAAGGAGAGTGGGACTAGTGGTAACGCGTTGCAATGGCGGATGGGAGATCCAGGGTCAAACCCGCAGGCTCCTCCTTTTAGTTAACAAACAAACCATTATAGAAAAATACAGCCCGTGGATTATAGTATATGGCATATCATATCGTTTTGTTGGCATGCATAAATATATATCCATTGGAAGTAAAGGTTGGAGCCATTGGTTAACATATACAGTGGACGTAAGGTGTGGCTCCACGTGGACTTTGGAACTAGTTTCATGTTAATATAAACATAAAAATAGGGGTCAGGACTGAGCCCTGATCCCATTTTTCTACCATATAAAAATTCATTCAAACTTTAAATAAAAGATTCAACACATGGCTTACAAGGAACATGTGTGGGTACAATGGTAAATCGTTGGTGTGTTATCCATGAGATCCGAGTTCAATCCACTGGTCATGTCAATATCTTTGGTAGAACCATCTATAAAGGGCCAACCAGACTGCCATGTCTTCTGCAACCTTCCATGTGGTGATACATAAGGATTCCACATCAACTCTATTAGGCCATGTGGCACCTTTTTGCCCTTTTTCACCTGTTTGGCCAGAACTTCAGAACGCGATATCTTAGGCATATGGTGTCCGTTTGAGATTAAACACGCATTGTCAAAAATATCTCAACGATCTCTACACGATGGTGTAATTATATTCAGTTTTTAAAGACTTCATTCTGGATCAATAAAAAGATCCTCCTGGATCAAACCTCCCCAGTGGAAAGATTTTGAACCACCAAAAGCAGGATTTACTCAGAAAAGGAGTGAGAACACCGTGGCTCCATTTGTCCCATGCCCACCATCTAACCTAATCAATTTATGATCACCTGACTCATCATAAAAAATATGAAAACAACCATCATACTATTGAGAAACTTAATCATTCCATCATTTTTACATAGATCTGCATTCATTGTAGAAGCTACTATCCAAACACAACTAAATAGCAACAAAATGAGACATAAAACTGAACATGCAGATTTTAAATAGAATGAACACATAAAAATATTGTCCATCTTTACAGAAGCAGTAAAAACCAAAGGATCTTCTTTTCCATCAACCAAAGGATGAAAATCAAGACCCAATATGCTTTAATGTTGTAACCCCACATGTTTTACCTGTAGTGTATCCTGTAACATCTAATTAGTATCAACCTTAACCAATGCATTTTTAAGACCAAAATATTTAACTGTCATGAGAGATAAATCCTTGCTTGCATTTACTAACATCTTCATTTTCCCTGTAGCAACCACAGATAAATAAGTTTTCATCTTATGAGCTCTTACAATGTATTCGATCCCATCCTTAAAGAAATGGTACTTATAGTGCTCCCTGAAGAAAATAGATTTCCTATCAAACAAGTAGGGATTACCGAACACAATGCCACATATATCAATAGGCATCACATCCAAATTAACCTCATTAATGTAACCAGATGTAATGGAAAATCTAAGTCTACACTGCTTAGTAACTTGCAATGTAGTATTTGCACATAACCATCCCAATGGATAAGGTTTCATATGTAGCTTACTATGATTTCATAAATGAGGTTCACTTGAGATCCACTGTCTATCGATGTATCAATCTTGGTATGTTTAGATATAGCTTGTAAATGAAACAATTCACCCCTCTTCTTCTCATTAGGGATCATATTATAAGAAGCACATGTACAAGTGTTAGAAATAGAGGTTATACCTTTTATACCCATAACTGATACCTTAGATTCATATTTGGATTCATATCCAAGATCACACTGGATAGTAGTAGTGGTCTTCTTCTTACCTCTCTGATGTCGATCCCACTTCGGTTTCTGTTCTGGATGCAACTTCCAACAATGTTCTTCATCATGTCCTTCTCTCTAACAATGCGAACATGAAAGCTTCGCATCCTCCCTCTTCACTGCAGCAACTCGGTTATGTTTCTCTTTCCCTTTACCCTTGTCTTATTTTGAATGGTTGGATTCAGATGAGGAAAATTTATCGTGCACATTCTTCCTTTGGATTCAATGTGTGTAGCTAGTACACAAACCTCATCAAGGTTAGTAAGATTTAACATAAGTATCGTATGACACAAATAACTATGCAATCCTCCTATAAACTTGAGAAGTGTTTCCTGAGTGTAAAAAGGTATACCCAAAACCAAAGTTCTGTTTCAAAATTCCAGTGTGTACTCCTGTACACTATAACATTTACCTTGCCTTAAGTTTTTCCAATCCATCATGGATTGTTGCATGTAGCCAAATGTATAGAATTGTTTCTTTAACACTGAAGTGAATTCATACCAGGAAGAAATAATTTTACCATTAGCATTAAGATCTTCCTAAGTCTTAATTTCACAACATATGAGTGTGGTGCCTCCAAGATGGAGAGTAGCCAACTAGATCTTTGCACTGTCATTTGCAAACTTCTGGATCTTGCAATACACCTCAATTTCTCTGATCCAATCATCCAAATTTTCTGCATTAAGTTTACCATTATATATGGTCAAATCAAACTTAACATTAAGTTTCAATAATGGCATATTATGGTCATATTTTTCAGAATGCTTCTTTTGTGCATTAGAAGAAAAAATAGAACTGGAAGAAGATAATGATGGAGACGATAGAGTTTTAGAGGGTCACCACCACCTCCTTCTCCTTTACCTTTACCAATTTCTTTTGATGTACCTTCTCCCTTGGATTTCTTCCGGTCCTCATACATTACTTCAACCATAGCCTTCAATGCCATGAAAGCTTTGAAAAATTCCTCTTCACTACCGAAAGGATGTGGATTAGCAGAATCCTCTTCTTTTGAAGAAGCCATTTCCTTTATTCTACGTCTTGTTCCAATATTGGGGTTAATTGCTTCAAGTGTCCCTTCACCTCTCTTGAACTTAAGCCTAGTTAACATTCACACTTGCACTTCCCTAGTTATACCTCCTCTAATACCAAACATGATAAAAATATTACCCAATGATCCAAGTGAAAGAAGTGTTAAATGTGAAATGTGAAGATGTCACAAATTGCAATAATTATCGTTATGCTAAAATTGTCATAAAATTCATTAAAATAATGCTTTCATAAAGCATTTGAAGCATACATGAATTTAACATGATGACATTACAATAATTAACTAAATTGCAATTGGAATAATAAACAAAACATTTAAAAAGATGGCAAACCAAAACTTGATAACGAAGCTCGTTTGTTGTGGACTATGTCTCTGGGTTGCTTTCCAATGGAGGAACCGATCTTATTAATTTGAAGTCAAATGCTACAACACCATAATGTGATCTCCAACAAGTACAAAATGCCTTCAAAGTTGTTTCAAAGAGTCTTAGACTTCCCAAAAAGAATCCTCCCACTCTCAAAACCTCACAAGAGTGGCAAAACAACCTCTTTACAACATGAGCAAATTTACAAGCCTTTACAAAGGCATGTTGGCATCATATCAATTCTTCTCACCAAAAATTGTCTTCACATGGGAAAATACCCTTGGTTATATACCAAAGGGTTCATAACTCTCAATCCAAATTCAATGGGATATAGAATATTTGATCCAACTTAAATGGAGATAATATATATGGTTAGATCAACCATATAATACATTTTTAGGAATAAATATATGGTAATCAAAACTATATAATATATATATGGTAAGTTGTTGTTTGAATCCCGAGGCACGCCCATTTTTGGGTGTGAAATCCGATCCGAATGGATAAGCTTCCATCCGAGGAGTGTGGGCATAGTGGTAACATGTTGCAATGGTGGATGTGATACCCAGGGTCAAACCTGTGGGCTCCTCCTTTTAGTTAACAAATGAACCTTTATATATAAATATAGCCCATGGATTATGGTATGTGGCATATCATATAGTTTTGTTGATGTGCAAAAATATATATCCATTGGCGGTGAAGGTTGGAACCATTGGTTAACATATACCATGGACTTAGGGCATGGTTCCATGTGGACTTTGGAACTAGTTCCATGTTAATATAAACATAAAACTTGGGTTGGGGCTTAGCTCCAATCCCATTTTTATGCCATATAAAACTTCATTTAGACTTAAATAAAAGGTTCAAAACATGGCTTACAAGGAACATGTGTGGGTATAATGGTAAGTCGTCGGTGTGCTAATCGTGAGATCCGGGTTCGATCCACCGGTCATGCCAATATTTTTGGTAGAACCATCTATAAAGGGCCAACCAGATTGCCATGTCATTTGCAACCTTGCATGTGGCGCTACATGAGGCTGCCACATCAGTGTTGTCAGGCCATGTGGCACATTGTGGGTGTGCCATGTGGCACCATTTTGGCCCTTTTTTACTTGTTTGGATAAAACTTTAGAACGTGATATCGCGGGCACACGATGTCCATTTGAGATGAAACACATCGTTGAAAATCTCTTGAGGATCTCTACGTGATGGTGTACTTTTATTCAAATTTTAAAGACTTCATTCTAGATCGATGAAAAAGATACTCCTAGATCAAACCTCCTTGTTAATGCCTAAAAGTATCACACATGCGACATTTCGACGATTCATCTAGTAAGGCATCATCAACATAAAGAATGCATCTCACCATAGGCATCTTCAACAGATCCAAAACATAGCATGAATACATAAGTGCTAAGAAATAGTCAAAAGAAAGGGTAGCGCAAGTAATACATAGTTAACCTGCACTACAACACAGGTTGTCTGAACAATGCCCGCGCTACACCCGCGCGGATTTTCCTTCGATAATGGCACTACTGTCAAAATGACGGGACCACTAATTCCCATCGGCGCATTGAAGGCTCAATCCTCTCCAAGGATCTAAATTCGTCTCCTCACACACTTGGTGGCATTAATCAGCCCCCCTTGTGTACCTTGGAACTAGTTCATGGAGGAGGAGAGTTCACATTTGGATCTAGTTGTTTGTTGGCCACTTCTTGTCCTATAAAATAAATCCATTGGCATGAATTTTGTAGAGAGAAATCAGAGTAAGGTTATGATGTTGTATTTGAGTTGGAGCTTCCTCATAGCCTACCATTTCCTACCATTGTAAGCATTCCCAAACTCCCTTGCCACCTTCCATCTAGGGGCAAGTGTTTCTCTCCATTGTTCTACCATCTACTTAGTATTTAGTTTGGACAAGAAAGGCCTCCCTAAGGGAGATTGTTGGATTCCCTTGAATCCCACACCTCCTAGGTGTTGTACAGCTATTCTATTGGGAAATACGGGAGTGGTTTAGCATACCTTTGGTTGTTGTTGGAGTTTGCATTCTCCCCCCGTCTCTTTCATTTTATTTTTATCAATATTTGTATGTTTGAATGTGAACTAAACTAACAATCTCTTGCAGGATCACTTGGAGGAATACTAACTATACACAAAAGGGGCTCCAAGGAATGAGGCTTTGCTGCAACCTACAAGGCTTATCCCCTTACCAAGTGGAAGAGTGCACTTGTGCAATTTTTTCCACAACACTCCCCACTGGAAAAAAATTGGACCACCATAAGAAAGATTTACTTGGAAAAAGAGTGAGGACACCATGGCCCTACTTGTCCTGTGTCCACCATCCAACTTTCTTGGTTTAGGATCACCTGGCTCATCATAACAAAGATGAAAAAAACCATCATACTATTGACAAACTTAATTATTCCATAATTTTTCCATAGATCTTCATTCAATGTCGAAGCTACTAACGAAACACAACTAAATAGCATCAAAACAACACATAAAATTGAACATGCATATGTTAAATAGAATAAACCCATAAAAATCTTGTCGTCTTTACAAAAGCAGTAAAAACCAATGGATCTGCTTCTCCATCAACCAAAGGCTTAAAATAAAGACCCAAGATGCTTTCATGCTATAACCCCCCATGCTGTACCTGTAGTGTATCCTGTAACATCTGGTTAGTATCAACCTTAACCAATGCATTTTCAAGACCACAATCTATATTTTCCATGAGAGATGAATCCTTGCTTGCATTTACTAACATCTTCATTTCCCCTGTAGCAACCATATATAAATCAATTTTCATCTTATGATCTCTTACAATGTATTCGATCCCATCCTTAAATAAATGGTACTTATTGTGCTCCCTGAAGAAAATAACATTCCAATCAAACAAGTAGGGACTACCCAACGCAATGCCACATATTTCAAGCGGTATCACATCCAAATACGTTTCATTAATGAAACCAAAAGCAACGGAAAATATAAGTCTACACTGCTGAGTAACTTGCAACTCAGTATTTCCACATAACCATCCCAATTGATAAGGTTTCAGATGTAGCTTAGTTTCTAATCCAAGTTTCTTAACTATGTTTTCAGAAATGAGGTTCGCTTGAGATCCACTATCAATCAATGTATCAATCTTGGTATATGTAGATATAACTCGTAAATGAAACAATTCATTCCTCTTCTTCTCAATAGGTATCATATTAAAGGAAGAAGCACATGTACAACTGTTAGAAACAAAGGTTATACCTTTTATACCCATAATTGATACCTTAGATTCATCTTTGGATTCATATCCAAGATCACACTGGATAGTAGCAATGGTCTTCTTCTTACCTCTTTGATGTCGATCCCACTTTCGTTTATGTTCCGGATGCAAATTCCAACAATGTTCTTCATCATGTCCTTCTCTATGACAATGCGAACATGAAATCTTCACCTCCTCCCTCTTCACTATAGCAACTCGGTTTGGTTTCTCTTTCCCTTTACCCTTCTCTTTGTTAGTTTTTCATAATTTAATTCAATATGATCTAGGATCTTACTGAGATAATAACAAGCACAACATAAACACAAGAGACAAGAGACACAAAGCATTTCACCGGGGAAACCATAAAGGAGAAAACCTCGCAACTTCCTTAGAGATAGAATGAGCAATAATACAAAACCCCAAAACAAAGAGGTGATCTCCAGCAGGTTCCTCCTCCTCCACTTGTGCGAACTCCTCCTCTCTCTCACTAATGTGAAGTGAGTGAGTGTGTGAATGATCAAATAGAGAGGATCACCCTCTCTATTTATAATTTACCTTTCACTTAGCCTTAACCCCAAACAGGTTAGCCCCTAAGTGTAACTGACTGGGATGAATTCTATAGGAGAGTCTAATAACCCATGAAAGACTCAACTCTGGGGTCAATGCCCCATCATACAATGGAGGGTTAACCTCATTGACTTTACATGACCCAAATACAATAATGACTTCTCCGACCGAAGGAATAAACATCTCCATCGGAGGTACAATAATAAAATACAAATACAATATAAAATATACAAGTGAATATCTTCCGAAGTTACAAATACATAAACTCTCCCTCTTAACTAGGAAGGTATTCTCTTGGCACAGTTCATCAGCACAAGTCTTCGTCATTGGATCATCATCAAAGTTGGATCATCATCGTCACTACTGCTTCTATCTCGACCATCAATCTCCAATCTACTCGTCATAGGAAGTTCTATAGATCCAGCCCTTTTTCATGCTGGATGTAGGCCTAGCCTCCATGTAGGTCTTCATCATCTCTGTGAGCAAGCCATCTAGTAGGTACATCCCATGAATTATTATATGCCTCTGCAAAACATGCAAGATCTCCCAGGACTGATTATATGCTACTGCGAAACCCGAAGGAGCATCCCAGGACTGATTATATGCCACTTGCAAAACCTGCAAGATTTCCTAGGACTGATTATATGCCACTGCAAAACCTGAAGGAGCATACCAGGACTGATTATATGCCTATGCAAAACCTATGTACCCTACTGTCACCTCATCATCTTCAGATCATCTCATCGTTCATGGAGCACAACCCAGATGCACATAACACAACACTTACACTCACCGGAATGGAAGGACTTTCCTATCACCTTTCGGGAAAGGCTCAACAATTACATCAACAACCATGGAAGGACTAAAGGCTCTGACCATGTCGGAAAAGCCTCGAAAATTACATCAATGACCATGGAAGGACTAACCTTTGACCATGTCAGAAAAGCCCAGCCCTTACATCTACACCATGGGAGGACTTTCCTACCACCATGTGATAATGGCCCAGCCCTTACATCTACACCATAGGAGGACTTTCCTACCACTATGTGAGATTGGCTGGTGTGCATCTGCGTCTTCCAAACTCATCACTTCCCCTTGGAAGGAACCTCGATCTAAAGTACACCAAGCTTCTCTCTGAAGTATTCAAACTTCACTTTGGCCAGCAACTTGGTCAATACATCGGTTATCTGCTCGTCTGTCGCAACATACTGGAGCTTCACTGCTCCTCTCTGCACCATATCCCTGATATAGTGATACTTGATCTCAATGTGCTTCAACTTGTCATGGAACACTGGGTTCTCAGACAACTTCACACAACTTTGGTTGTCGCAATGTATACAGGTTGCGTCCAACTAGAGATCAAACAAATCAGACAGTAGCTTCCTTAGCCATACTGCCTCACAACTAGCCGAACAAGCTGCGACATACTCTGCTTCGGCTGTACTCAGTGCCACGTAGGACTGCTTCCTACTAAACCAAGAGATCACACCTGATCCCATATTGAAGCAACACCCCGAAGTGCTCTTCTTATCAATGGCACTGCCTGCCCAATCTGAATCAACATAACCCTCCAGGTTAATCTTCTGATTCGCATCATACTTGAGCCCATAATCAACCGTACCCTTCAGGTACCTCAGAATATGCTTTGTAGGAATCAGGTGAACATGTCTCGGATCCGTCAGGAACTATCTCAATGTGTTTACAACAAAGCAAATATCTGGTCTCATATTTGTCAGGTACATCAAGGACGCAATCATCCGACGATACATCGTGGCATCAACCAACTCTGATGAAGCATCACTCAATAGCTTTAGGTTCAATGCCATAGGTGTGGCCATGGCCTTGTAGTCCATCATCCCGAACCCATTTAGGATCTCTCCTACATACTTCCCTTGTCCAAGGAAGATTCCATCCGCATTCTGCCACACCTCCATGCCTAGAAAATAGTGCATCATACCCAAGTCCTTCATCTCGAACTCGGCAGCAAGCTTCCTCTTTGTGTCAGCAATCAACCCATCCTCACTTGTCACAAACAAGTCATCTACATACAGTAGGAGTATCATTGGATTGCCTTCCTCAACCTCGTAGTAAAGGTTGGAATCCGCTTTACTCTTGGTAAATCCCAAACTAGTCAGGAAGCTATCAATCCTACAGTACCACATCCCGGGTGCTTGTTTCAAACCATACAAGGCTTTCTTCAGTTTGCACACATGAGACTCCCTGTCATGTGTCTCAAACCTGAGTGGCTGCTCCACATACACTTCCTCTTCCACTACACCATTCAAGAACGCTGCCTTGACATCCATCTGGTGTATCTTCCATTTCATCACTGCAGCCAAATCAAGTACTGTTCTAATGGAAGTCTATCTGGCTACAGGTGCAAATGTCTCCTCATAGTCTATCCCTTCTTTCTGGGAGAAGCCACGTGCCACAAATATTGCCTTGTATTTCTCTATGCTGCCATTTGCAGCATGCTTGATCTTGTAGATCCACTTGGAAGTCACAATAGACTTCTCTTCTGGTCTTAGGACCACATCCCAGACATCATTCTTCATGATCGACTGGTACTCCTCGATCATGGCATCCTTCCATTCTTTCTTTTATGTCGCTTTTTCATAGTTGGAATGTTCTTTCTTAATGATGTCGCACAACAGGGCTACATAATTGGAGTATGGCCTCGGTCTCTATGCATTCCTTCTGGAGCGCCATATCTCTCTACATATTGACTTGCCTCTCGTACCCATGCTGGTTTCCTCTTGTGAGAATTCTTCTCATGGGGTGGATCTACAGGTTCTTGTGGGTCTTCCATCTTGCATTCTTCATATTCTTCTGGAATCGCTTCTTCCATTTACTGTATTTCTGATCTTGGGAACTTTAGGTTCTTCAATATCTTCAATAGGTAGTTTTCTGATGTATGTTGATTCTTCATCGCTTCTTCTTCGAAACAAGTCTCTCTTGTAGGTGATGGTATACGATCTTTCCTACAAGTCAATTTCAATTGTATGATTGGAAACATTTCATAGTTTTCAGAACAAATTCTTACGCATAAATACATAGGTCATACAGTCATGCAATTATCTTAGCCAATGCTTCAATACAACATTTATCCATACCCTGTAACTTTCTAGATGCCTTCCATCTCTATCAGAACATTGTTAAGAGTGTGCACTACTCCCAACATGTAAACAAAAAGGTTTCATACTATATAAGTAGCAATGGAATGTTGTACAGTGCCATAGGCCACTTACCCATTACTTGCATATTAGTAGTATCTTGTTTATTAATGCAACTTTTCTAACATGCATAATATACATCTTAAATCTAGGAACATCATTTAAGTAATCATATATACAAGAAATGACAATTCAAATACTTATCTTTGTTTGGTTGTTGGGTGGACTCCCTCTCAATCTTTGCTTCCTTGCAGGAACTACTGGAGTGTGCCCCCTCTTGATCTTTGCTTCCTTGTAGGAACTACTGGAGTGTGCTCCCTCTTGATCTTTGCTTCCTGGATTATCTATATTTGAACTTATATCCATCCCGGACCACTATGCATGCTTAAGTGTGCACTAGTGTCATCATTGTGTCATCCTCAAGATCTCATACATAATCATACATTCATTAGTATAATCTCAATACTATCAAAACATTATAATTCTAAATAATCTTAAACATGTATGGTCATGATCATTTCATACATAGGCAATTTATCACAAGCGTTAGTATTCAAGGTTTCAGGGAGTACTTCTTTTACTCATGCATATTCTTATTTGACCATATGACTCTTCTAGTTTTTCATATCATTAATCAAACTAAGAAACATAATATGCATAAACCCTTGATTACTTAAACTTCTAACTTCAAGAATAATCATTATCAATCATACAAAAGTATACTTATCTAAGATCCTAACACAAAGTAGGATTCTAACTCGATATAAGAAAACATACCTGGATTAACATGCTTGCTATTTATGTCTAACATACCCAAACAATGTCTTCTTTGTTCTATTCAATGATTTATAGACCTTGTGCTAGTAACATGCATATCTCATAAGTTAAGCATTGTAGAACCAAATTATACATACCTTGTAAGTAGAGCTTCTATGTGATCAATGACTATGGATGATTCTTTGTCTTCATGTCATCATGGTCATATGGATTTGTCTTTCTTGATGTCCCTTTCATGTTAGCAGACAACATCATCCTCATACAACACCACAAGTGCATTAGTACAATCATACGTGTCATAACCTAATCAATGAATGTCTTCTATTATTCACATGCATTCATGCCTTTGCTAAGGTGATCAGACAATCTAAAATTAATCATGATTGTACTAACCTCAATAATATGAAGACAAATATATCATGAACTTAATCATGAAATATATTTCAAAACATACATGTATCTCATCAAGTCATACCTGTCGAGATTGCTTGTAGTCTTCTCTATAAGGGTAAAACCCTAACCATACAAGTTAGATCACTTGTAAACATCTTATATAGGTTCATGGTGCTAGGATGATAGAATATTAGTGCCATTTAAACCTCCTTCATTGCTTCCCTATGAGTATCCCAACTTTGCTAGGGTTTCTTCTTGCTTGGAAACCCTAATTTTCAATCTCCTCCCTCCCACAACATTTTGATGGAGGATTAATATATATGATGAATGGATTCCAAATCCATTTTAAAAGTTTCCAATGTTGCATTAGGTGTCTCCAACATTGTATCAGGTCATTCCATACCTAAGAATTGAAAAACCTAAGTGAGAACTTCTTCCTCCTCTTCTTTGATTTCCTCCGTTGAGCCATTTCAGATGTGCTGTATTGTTTCTGGTGTATCTCTGCAATTTTGGATCTGCAGGGTCTGAAACTTCGGCCTGTGGTAGCCTGAACTATCATATTTCCAACCCCATAGGTTTGAGCTTCATTGGATTCTCCATCAGAGAGATATTCTCAGTTTCCCAACATGACCTGTTTAAGTGATGAAACAACATAGTGAACTTGTATGGAGTGCCATGTGTCACTGTTTCACCTTCTGCCTTTGAAAATTGGACCTGTGAAACTACAGTCCGTGCCCTAACTGTCACTTTTTACGGAATTCCATTTGGATCTTTCTAGCTCGAGATATGACCTTTTTACCTAGGTCACCTGTTTAGGGCTTCATTCTAGAAGAGGCATAAACCCTAACTTGTACGGATCATATCTCAAAAAGTACAGCAAATATGAGGCTAAAATTTGGACACAAGGTACAGGAAAATTTCATCTTCGTCCTGTACAATTTTCAGATCATGAACCTTCTCCAAAATTGATTTATAGAAAAAGGGCCACGACGACTAGGTTTTTCTATACAAATCCCTAGCTTTCAAATTGTCGCAAGTGAAACAAGTGTCGTAAATGCCATGCATTGCCTTCCTTCAGGCTAGCTATGATACCATGTTAGTTTTTCATAATTTAATTCAATATGATCTAGGATTTTACTGAGATAATAACAAGCACATCGTAAACACAAGAGACAAGTGACACAAAGCATTTCACCGGGGAAACCATAAAGGAGAAAACCCTGCAACTTCCTTAGAGATAGAATGAGCAATAATACAAAACCCTAAAACAAAAAGATGATCTCCACCAACTTCCTCCTCCTCCACTTGTGCAGATTCCTCCTCTCTCTCACTAATGAGAAATGAGTGAGTGTGTGAATGATCAAATAGAGAGGACACCCTCTCTATTTATACTTTAACTTTCACTTAGCCTTAACCCCAAACAGGTCAGCCCCTAAGTGTAACTGACTAGGACAAATTCACTAGGAGAGTCTAATAACCCATGAAAGACTCAACTTTGGGGTCAATGCCCCATCATACAATGGAGGGTTAACCTCATTGACTTTGCATGACCCAAATACAATAATGACTTCTCCGACCGGAGGAATAAACATCTTCGTCGGAGGTACAATAATAAAATACAAATACAATATAAAATATACAAGTGAATATATTCAGAAGTTACAAATACATCAATGGTCTTCTTTCAAATGGTTGGATTCAACCAAGGAAAAGTTATCATGCAAATTCTTCCCTTTAGATTCAATGTGTGTAGCTTCTACACAAACCTCATCAAGTTTAGTAGGATTGAACATAAGTATCGTATGATGTAAATAACTATGTAATCCTCCTATAAACTTGAGAAGTGTTTCCTGAGCGTAAAGAGGTATACCCAAAACCAAAGCTCTCTTTTAAAATCACTGTGTGTACTCCTGTACAATTTGACATTTACCTTTCCTCAAGTTTTTCCAATTCATCACGGCTTGCTGCATGTAGCCTGATGGATATAATTGTTTCTTTAACGCTATCATGAATTCATACCAGGAAGAAATAATTTTACCTTTAGCAATAAGATCTTTCTGAGTCTTACTTTCCCACCATATGAGTGCGGTGCCTGTAAGACGGAGAGTAGCCAACTGGATATTTCCACTATCATTTGCAAGCTTCTGGATCCTACAATACATCTCAATTTGTTTGATCCAATCATCCAACTTTTCTGCATTAAGTTCACCATTATGTATGGGCAAATCATGTTAGGATATTCCTATACTCCATCCTAGTCCCACCAGTATTTTGATCATTTACATTTTCAGTCATGCATGCACCTTTAGGGTTTGCATGCATTCTAGGGTTTGCATGCATCCCAGTCATCAGTCCAGCCCCTATCCCTCAGTTAGCGAGCCCCCAGGAGCTTCTCACTATTCAGTTTTATCCCTCCAGTTGCTTAATGCGCCCTTCTTCCTTGATTTTAGGGAGCAACTCGCCCTTCTTCACCTACCAGTCCAGTTGTCACTCAGTTACACTCAGTTACAGTCAGTTACAGTCATTTGCACTCAGTTACACTTAGTTACATTGAGTTACACTCAGTTACACCTACCAGAGTTAGTTTGACTGATGGTTGACAGTTACTTGAGCATTGATGACTCCACTGATGATGATGAAGACTTCCAGTTGCGCTCCGATGATCATGAGGACACCTAGTTGTGCTCCGATGACACTCTATTGATCTTACGATCACTCCGAGAGGCTAATTCGAATTGCCACCTTAGGCATTCGAATCCTTTCTACCATTGTACTATTTATTTGTCCATACTGTGATTAATTAATTAGTGTGTGTGAAGTATTATTGCTTCTATCTGAGTTCTACTGTACCATATTATTCTGTTGCTCATTATACTGTATTGTTCACTCTTCTTCTATTTTCCTGCTTAATCATAATTACTCTTGTGAGGTATACATCATCTCTTAGATCTGCTGTGAGGATTTTCACATGGTATCAGAGCATGTCGGGAGTATTGTTTATCTCCATTCTTGAGAGTTTTTTGCAGGTTATTACGAAGATTTCGAGTGCAGCAGTTTTTGCATTTTTGCAGCAGTAGCAGTTGCAGTTATTCTATATTGTTTTTGCAGGTCTTCTACAGCTTCAATGTATCCTGAATTAGAAGAAATCACTCCTCTTTCTCTATTCAAATATGATGAATGGAAACAAAAAATAATAGCATATTTAAAGAGCCATGATCTCTTTGATTGTTATTTTGAAAGAGAGTTCGAATCCTCTGATGAGAAGATTGACTGGTTGAATAAAGGTGACATGCACATTGGAAGAATGAAGCTTACTATGCCAGATTACATATTGCTCCCAATCATTATTGATATTGAAACTCCAAAAGAGCTATGGGCTCACCTGGATGAAAAATTTGGCTGAAAGAATGAAGGATTTGGTCCAAACCCCTTCAAAAGCAAGCAAAGTGATGCATTCGCTCCTCTTGATGGTCTCTCAGATCATGAACCAGTATCATCTCATATTGAAGTTGTTGACAAAGAACTTGCAGATTCTCCACTCATGCTCAAACTTTCTTCTCTTTTTGTGCCAACTCACACTCTAGATATTGCAGAAGGTCCTAAATCCTCTCTTACACCAGAGTATGTTGGTTTGCATTATGATCACATGATTATTTCGGAGGTCAAAACGGCTATTGAAGGTAATTCATTCGCTCCTCTCTAGCTATCTCCTCTTTTTTTTTTAACAGAAACAGGGGATTTTAAATATATATATATATAAAAGGATGTGCACAACCATTCATTACAAAATTTGAGCCATAAATCTGCTTCAAAAAGAGGCAAAAAGCAGATTTTACAAGGGGTTTGTCTCTTGAAATCTTTGCTCCTAATTTTCCTGAAATTCCTGTTATTTCTATTGGGATATACCCTTACAAACTGATTACATAGCAAAATACAAAAAAACATTTAGAATTAGATGTTCTTTGAAAAACCTGCACAGAGAGTGAATCCATAATTTCTGTGAATTGGGTCTATCTGAAATTCTGCTGCAAGTAAGAGGCGGCTTCCATCCTGCCCTGGTTCACTGACGGTGCTTCTTGAATCTGGCTAAATTGAGTTTTACTAATGAAAACAGAGAGGTCCTCCTTAATACTGTCAACCTTCCCCAATAATTCTATGGTATTTCTATCAATATCGTCCAGGTGGGACTCAACACAGGAGAGACGGGAATGTATGTATTTAAACTCCGTGGTTTGTTCTTTGTTCTGTTCTGCAATGGAACAGACTGCCGAATAAGTCCTGCTGAGATAAACTTTGACTTCAGAAGTTACCTGACTAAGGGTGGCAATCGCTTGCCTAATCCCTTCCATTCTGCTGCGCTGAGAACTGCTGTCACAAGGGTCTTCTTCAGACTATCGGGAATCAAAATCAGAGGCGGTGAGACTGAGTTGTTGCAAGCCGGGGCCGAGCGAGAAAAGATTAGGTTGCTCCATGACACGAAGGGGCTTCCTATGTCTGCCCTGTAGCATTAAATGCTGGAACGTGGGAGCTCTGGGCGTAGGTGGGAAGCCACATGGCTGGAAACATGCCACATGTTGGAGGGCGCATGCATGATAGACCCGTTGTCTACCACGGGAGGGGAACCTCCCTTTTAAATAATTTATAATTGAATTCCTTGCCATTTCAATGGGGTCGATGTCTTGGATCTTAGGGGATGAACTTATAACCCAAGTCATTGTTTTGTAACAGCTGACCTTTTCCCAATGTGACTCCAATATTGGCGAGCTTATCTGCTGATGAGTTGAGGTTTCTAAGAACATGAAAAAAGAGAGTGTCAATTGGGAGAGGAAGAGTTTCAATCCTTTTCCAGAGACTTTGTCTCTTTGCTCCTTTCAAATTATTATTTTTCATACTCTGGATTACATGTTTGGAATCTCCAATCACTTGTAACTTTTCTATGTTCAAGGAGGAGGCGAGCTCAAGAGAATAATGGATCGCCAACCATTCTGCTTCATTATTATTTTTTGTGCCTAATCCCCAGGAGAAGTCAACAACTTTTCTTCCGCCGGGATCGAAAATAATCCCCCCCGCACCTGCCTCCCCGGGGTTTCCTTTGGAAGCCCCATCAAAGAAGATTGTGTGTCTTTTTTGGCTTTTCCACCAATTATTAAAAGCCTATTCATCTTTCCTTATCTCCCAGTCTTGCAGCATTGGTGTCATTTTGGACTGAAGTGAACTCTCTTTTATAAAGTTGTTGCACCACTGGTATTCATGCCAATTTAAAGCTTCTTGCTGCTGGATTGATATCCCTTTGGTTCTTAGGGATTCTGAAGTTAGTGATATGATTTTGTTGGTTGTTCTGTTTTCAGATTTTGCCTTCCCCTCAAAGACTCGTTGGTTCCTTTCCAACCATAATTGCCAACATATGTTCATCGGGAGTAGCTTTAATATTCTGTATAGTGTTGGTTTAGTCTTTCGGACTCCCTGGAGGCCACTGGCCCATTTGCCTATCATTTCCTGGATTTGCTTGGGCATTGAGATGACGTTTGATAGTGAGCCAAGAACCAAATTCCATACCTGCTTGGAGTAGCTACACTCAATAAATAAGTGCTGGGAATTTTCCTCCACATTTTGACATAAGTGGCATCTGGAGGGTCCTTCAATTCCACGAAGCTTTAGATTGTTAGCAGTCAATTGTTTGTTATGAGCCAGGACCCAGTAGAAATAATTGATTTTTGGTATGCTGTCTGAATTCCAAACCTTCTGCCAAATTTTTTGGGTCGGAGTTTGATTTGTGGTGAGTAAATCATATCCAACCTTGATAGTGTACCTTCTGGCTTTCCCCCAGCCTCTAACATCTTTGGCCCTGACACTGATTGGTGCTTTCCCATGCAATAATTGGAGGAAAGCTTTGTAGTTTTCAACAAGATTCTCTGGAGGATCTACAATTTTCCAGTCTTTCCACCTCCCGGTTGACGTCCAAGTTGCCATGTCAGACAACTTCTGTATTCCTGTTTCCTGAAGCCAGATCTTAATGTTTTGGATTTCACTAATTTCTCCTAAGGGACGCTCTCCTTTGATACTGTCTTTCCAAATGTTGATTTTTTCCCCGTTGCCCGGGATCCAGTGCAGATGCTCTTTTATTAGCCCAGCCGAGGAGTGGATTAATCTCCATATTACTGTTCCATTCTTCTTTTTCAGATTGTTCAAACATCTTTGCCGAGATCCTCTAATGTATTTTTTCCTTATGGCCTCCTTCCACCACTCTCTTTTGCCAGTTATCATTCTCTAGGCTAATTTGGCTCCCAATGCCTTGCTCATTGTTACTGGATCTCGTATTCCCAATCCTCCTCTTTTGCGTTTTTCTTTGACTGTTTTCCAGTTAACTAGGTGGAACTTCTTACCCTGAGTTTTCCCACCTTGCCAAAGGAACTTTCTAATTTCCAGGCAGATTGCGTTTGTAACAGACTTTGGGGCCATTAAAATAGCTCCAGAAAAGATTGGAATTGATGAAAGCATAGCTTTGATTAATGTAACTTTGCTTGAAAGATTTAACCATCGGGTTCCCTAGGAACTTATCTTGCTTTTGATTTTTTCTAGAATGGGAGTCCAAGAGGTCGAGGTTGCTCTTTTGAGAGAGATAGGGATGCCCAAATACTTAAAGTGGGTCCAGTCGAAGCTAGGCTTACAGTCCAAAATGTTGGCTAGGTTCCTGAGTTGAAGGGTGTTACAGTTCCAGCCATAAACATTGCATTTTTGATTATTTGTTTCCCCCCCGGACACCCTCAGGAAGATGGACAAAGAAAGCTTGAATTTGGAAGCGATTATAGGTGAAGCACTACCTAGCAATATGGTATCATCGGCAAATTGAGCATGGTTTATTGGTTGAACATTTTTGGCGATTTCAATTCCAGGAAGGGATCCAGTTTCTTGAAGCCTGTTAAGGGTTCTACTAAGAGAGTCTGCCATGATGACAAAGAGACAAGGGGAAAGAGGGCATCCTTGCCTCAGACCTCGAGACATGCGAAGAAAGGGTGAGGGTCTTCCGTTTACAAGAGGTGCTATCCAAGGTGAACCAATGAAAGCTTTTATCCATCTTATGAACTCTTCCTCAAAGCCAAATTTCTTCATGACTGTAAAGAGGAATTCATGTCTAACTCTATCGAAAGCATTAGCCATGTCAAGTTTAATGACCATACCTGAGTCCTTCCTTTGGATGCTTGAATGAATGGCTTCTTGTACTAGCAGTATGTTGTCATAAATTTGGCGGCCCGCAATAAATCCTCCTTGATTTGGAGAGATGATTCGAGATAGATACCCCTTGACTCTGTTGGCAATGACCTTTGTGAGGATTTTATACGAGGAGTTGCAAAGAGAGATTGGCCGGTATCATCCTAAGGTGAGAGGATTCTTATCTTTTGGGATCAATGCAATGAAGGAGGAATTTGTAGCTCCCCCTATTCTTTCTCTTTTCCTGGTCCAGTTTAGCATTCGGATGAGATCTTTTTTTAACCAATGCCAACATTTCCTATAGAAGCTTATTGTAAATCCATCCGGTCCGGGAGCTTTGTCCGGATGAAGGGACCAGATTGCCTTTCTAGTTTCATTTTCGGAGATCTGTTCCATCAGTTTTTTATTGTCAGCCTCTGATATGAGGTTGGGAATCTCCTTGCTCATGTAATCCACGTCTTCTTGAAGCACGACCTCATCGCTGTTATATAATTTTTCGAAATGAGCTTTTGCCTCTTTTAAAATAAGATCCTGACCCTCGATTTTCACTCCATCCTCCTTTGTGATGCTCTCAATGTTGTTCTTCCTGTATCTCTCTTTACATTGTGCATGAATTTTTTTTGTCTTTCTGTCTCCTGCTTTTAGCCAGAGGCTCCGAGACTTTAACCTCCATTCTTCCTCCTCTTTTTTGGCTGCTTTCTGGATTTTCTCCTCTATTTCCTTTTCCTCCTTAAGCATGTCTTCGGTGACTGGGGTTTGCTCCATTTTGAGTTGGAGACTCCCTAAATCTTTTTGCAGATTCTCTTGCTCCTCCCTAGGCTTTATATAATTCATTTTGACCCAATTTTTTAATGTGCTTTTCACTAGTTTTAGTTTTGATTCCCATATAAACCCTGGTGACTCGGGGATGAATTGTCGCCACACCGCTTTCACCTCCTCCATACAATCCTCATTTTCAAGCCAGGCTAGATTGAATCTGAAAGGGAGAGGACCTAGGTTTCCAGGGGAGGAGAAAAATAAAGATATAGGTCGATGATCAGAAGCTGCAGAGGCAAGAATGTTTGAGTTAGGGAGCTTAGCACCGGAAAGAAAGGAATTGCTTATAAGGAACCTGTCGAGCCTGGCTGCTATGTGACTTGGTCCTATTCTTTTATTGTTCCATGTGAAGGTGCCTTGCTTGGGCTTGATGTCAATAAGGCTCCAGGCAGCCAACAAGTCTTCCATTTTTTCTCCATAAGGGTCTCTGACTTTCGTTCCTCCCTTTCTTTCAGCTGCTGTAATGGTGACATTGAAGTCTCCCGCTAGAATACAAGGTAATCCAGCTATCCTATGGCTTAAACCTATTAAATGATCCCAAAATTTTTCCTTCTGTCCATAAATAGTGGGGCCGTAGATATTTCCTATCCAAAATATCTTATTGTTTGCTGTTTCTTCCATTTCTACAAAAATCCAATGTCGATTAGAAAATGAGACTCTATTTTGATACATACCTTTTTCCCACCAGGTGATGATTCCTCCAGAAGCCCCTGAGGAGCTCACCGCTATTCCTTCCCCCCTGGGCCAAACTTGTTTCATGAGGTTGAGACTCTCCTCCTCTTGCATTTTAGTCTCATGGATCAGTAGGATTGAGAACTTTTCCATTCTTTTAATTCTTTTTATTGCTTCTGCTTTCTGTCATCCGCCTAATCCTCTGCAGTTCTAGGAGACTATTTTCATTATTTCTTTGATGGTTGAGAACTTGATCTATCCTTTATTTCCTCTTGAGTTCCTTGCTGTTGTTTCCCATTCAAAATTATCCTTACATGCTGGTCCAGGCTGGTTTGTTTACCCGCCGCTTTCTCTCTAGCTGCTTCTTGTTCTCTTATTACTTTATTGTATCTTCTTCCTCTTCTCACCAAAGGTTCATGCTCCTCATCTTTGCTATCTGAAGTTTCTTCCTGAAATAGCTTTGCTTTTGCCCGTGTTATTGATCCTCCTGAGTTTAATGAAGATTCTATTTCTACAGCTGGAGTCTGATGAATGCAAGCTTCCTGATTTCTGGTGTTGGTTTGTTCCTCTTTTTCTTGATCTTGCTCCATTTGCTTCTCTTTCTCTTGCTCCTCACCGTCTTCTTCTGTTGTCAACACTTGAAACTTGTTTGCATTTTTTGGGTTTTTCACTGGGTTTTTGGAGGCTGAATTGGTTTTACTCCCTTTTTTCCTTGTGACTTCGTTCCATTCCCCTTTTTGGGTGTCCTCTTCTTCTGAGGATTTCCTTTTTGGGCATAATCTAGCAAAATGGCCATATTCATGGCAAGCTTTGCATTTGAAAGGTATTTGCTCGCATTCAACTGTTTGTCTGTGGCTCCATCCGTCCATTGATAGGTTTATTGCTTCTGGTAGCCCCCTTTCCAAGTTGACTTCGACACAAATTCTTGCACATGAAAACATCGGGGGTTTTGGCTCAGATTTGTCGATGTATTTCCCCAGAGAGTTCCCTATGGCTCGAAGATCTTCGTCATTCCAGCAATGAAGAGGAAGGTGAGGCAGTTTAACCCATACTGGAACAACAAAAGGAATATCTTTCTCTGGATCAAAGGAGAGGTCCCATTTGTTTAGATACATTCCTCTTGGCCCCATAAAGTAAGGGCCATTCCTGAAGATTAAATCTCTATCCTCCCTCTTTTCGAAATAAAAAACGAAGAACCCTTTACCACAAAAAATTTGTTGAACTTCCCCTTGGATTAATGGCCGCCAGTTTTTGTTGAGCCACGTTTCTATTGACTGGGGCGATGGCCATAAGCCTTTAAAATGTCCAACAAGGCCCTTATCTGCTAGAGCCACGACCTTACATTTTGAAGCAGTCGATGTTAGCTTTACTTCTGGGACCTCAGCTTGTTTGACAAACTTAGACTCTTTCGTGGCCGCCGACTTAGGGTTAGCTGGTTGGGAAGCAACCAGCGATTTGAAACGGTCAGCGATGTGGAATCGAGCTTCCTCCGGAGCCTCCTGCCCTAGATCAGGGGGTGGATCCATGCTGAAAACCTACCTGCTTTCAGAAACCCTAGCCACGATTGTTGTAGAGAGTTGGGGCTTTAGTTTCTTTGAAGCCACGGTGCACTTAACGTGTTTGACAATATCAAATTCCAGAGTAAACAATGCAGTCTACAACTACAAATGCTATTACTTGAATTTTATAGCCTATCTCCTCTTTTATACTACTATATGATCATAATTCCATGCTTTCAGAAGGTCATTGAAGAATATGGCCATTGCCATTCGCTTGGGATAATTTCTCATGCATCTACTGGTTTTGATCTCACCTCTCATGGTTCAAAGGATATCTCAAGAAACCATGATTCAAGTCTTGTATCTAAATTGGGTTCTAAGTAATTACTACTTGGGATAATTTCTCATGCATATGATAGTTTTGATCTCACCCCTGCTGGTTCAAAGGAGATCTCAAGAAACTGTTTTTTAAGTCTTAAATATGATTTTGATTTCAAGCAAACATGTAATAGTTATTTTTGGCATAATCTCACCCATGGTGGTTCGAAGGAGAAGACAAAATACTATATGCACCTTCACAGATTTGATCCTACCTCAGCTGATTCGAATCACAGGTTCAAGGATCATTCTCATACTGTTGGATTTGTTCTCATCACATTCGATCTGAAGAGCAAGTACAAGCACATGCTTTTTGAGCATGATCCACTTCTTCCCAAGATGAAGATACCTCCAGACATATGACCAAGCATCACACCTGCTTGAGTTTGGAGCATTTATTTTTATGTGTGCCTTACAGTCTATTTTTTGAGGAGGGGGTATGTTTCCCATGAAATTTTCTCACTTCCTTGGTTTATTGATTGTTATTATTCATTGTATTGGGTGACCTTTGGTCTTAGTTACCAGGGACCAGGATGGATTAAGGGGGGGTGTTAGGATATTCCTATACTCCATCCTAGTCCCACCAGTATTTTGATCATTTACATTTTCAGTCATGCATGCACCTTTAGGGTTTGCATTCATTTTGCATGCTTCCCAGTCATCAGTCCATCCCCTAGCCCTCAGTTAGCCAGCCCCCAGGAGCTTCTCACTATTCAGTTTTAGCCCTCAGTTAGCCAGCCCCCAGGAGCTTCTCACTATTCAGTTTTAGCCCTCCAGTTGCTTAATGCGCCCTTCTTCCTTGATTTTAGGGAGTAACTCACCCTTCTTCACCTACTAGTCCAGTTGTCACTCAGTTACAGTCAGTTACAGTCAGTTACAGTCAGTTGCACTCAGTTACACTTAGTTACATTGAGTTACACTCAGTTACACCTACCAGAGCTAGTTTGACTGATGGTTGACAGGTACTTGAGCATTGATGACTCCACTGATGATGATGAAGACTTCCAGTTGCGCTCCGATGATCATGAGGACACCTAGTTGTGCTCCGATGACACTCTATTGATCTTATGATCACTCCGAGAGGCTAATTCGAATTGCCACCTTAGGCATTCGAATCCTTTCTACCATTGTACTATTTATTTGTCCATACTGTGATTAATTAATTAGTGTGTGTGAAGTATTATTGCTTCTATCTGAGTTCTACTGTACCATATTATTCTGTTGCTCATTATACTGTATTGTTCACTCTTCTTCTATTTTCCTGCTTAATCATAATTACTCTTGTGAGGTATACATCATCTCTTAGATCTGCTGTGAGGATTTTCACAAATCAACCTTAACATCAAGTTTCAATAAAGGCATATTATGGTCAGGATTTTCAGAATGCTTCTTTCGTGCATCAGAAGAGGAACTAGAACTGGAAGAAGATGATGATGGAGATCATAGAGTTTTACGAGTGTCACCGCTACCTCTTTCTCCTTTACCTTTACCAACTTATTCTAATGTTCCTTCTCCCTTGGCTTTCTTTTGGTCCTCATACATTTCTTCAACCATAGCCTTCAATGCCATGAAATATTTGAAAAATTCCTCTTCACTACCGAAAGGATGTGGATTGGCAGAATCCTCTTCTTTTGTAGAAGCCATTTCATTTCTTCTATGCCTTGTTCCAATCTTGGGGTTAATTGCTTCAAGTGTCCATTCACCTCTCTTGAACTTAAGCCTGGTTAGCATTCACACTTGCAATTCCCTGGTTATACCTGTTCTAATACCAAACATGATTGAAAAATTACCCAAGGATGCAAGTGATAGAAGTGTTAAATTTGAAATGTGAAGATGTCGCAAATTTCAATAATTATTGTTATGCTAAAATTGTCATAAAATTCATTAAAATAGTGCTTTCAAAATGCATTTCATGCATAAATGAATTTAACATGACGGCATTACGATAGTTAACTAAATTGCAATTGGAATCATAAACACAACATTTAAAAACATGGCAAGCCAGAACTTGATAACGGAGTTCGTCCGATGTGGACTACATCTCCAGGTCCCTTTCCAATGGAGGATCCGATCTTATTAATTTGAATTCAAATGTTGCAACACCATAATGTGATCTTCAACATGTTCAAAATGCCTTCAAATCTCCTTCAAAGAGGCTTAGGCTTCCTAGATGGAATCCTCTCACTCTCAAAACCTCAAAAGAGTGGCTAACAAGCCTCTTTACAACATCAACAATTTTACATGCCTTTACAAAGGCATATTGGCATCATACCCATTCTTCTCCACCAAAAAATGGTCTTCATATGGGAAAATACCCTTGGTTATATACCAAAGGGTTCATAACTCCCAATCCAAATTCAATGGGATTTAGAATATTTGATCCAACTTAAATGGAGATAAAATATATGGTTAGATCAACCATAGAATACATTGTTAGGAATAAATATATGATAAACCCAAAATATATGGTAATAAAAAACATATAATATATATATGGTAAGTTATTGTTTGAATCACACAGAGGCGTGCCCATTTTTGGGTGTGAAATTCGATCCGAAAGTTAAAACAATATTTTATCGATAAGCTCCCATCCGAGTAGCATGGGCATAGTGGTGACATGTTGCAATGGTGGATGGCAGACCCGAGGTCAGTTGCAGATGGGATACCCGGGGTCAAACCCACGAGCCCCTCCTTTTAGTTAACAAACGAACCTATATATATAAATATAGCCCATGGATTATGGTATATGGCATATCATGTAGTTTTGTTGGCGCACATAAATATATATCCATTGGTGGTGAAGGTTGGAACCATTGGTTAACATATACCATGGACTTACGGTGTGGTTCCACATGGACTTTGGAACTAGTTTCATGTTAATATAAACATAAAAATTGGGGCCGGGGTTTAGACTTGATCCCATTTTTCCGCCATACACAACTTCATTCAAACTTAAATAAAAGATTCAACACATGGATTACAAGGAACATGTGTGAGTACAATGGTAAGTAATTGGTGTGCTATCTGTGAGATTTGGGTTTGATCCAGCAGTCATAAACTTCATTCAAACTTAAATAAAAGATTCAACACATGGCTTATAAGGAACATGTGCGAGGACAATGGTAAGTCATTGGTGTGCTATCTGTGAGATCTGGGTTCGATCCACCGGTCATGCCAATACTTTTGGTAGAACCATCTATAAATGGACAATTGGACTGACCTTCCATCTGTAACCTACCATGTGGTGCTACATGAGGCTGCCACGCCAACGTTGTCAGGCCATGTGGCACCCTCTTTGCTCGTTTTTACCCATTTGGATAGAACGTTCATTTGAGATGAAACAGACATCATTAGAAATATCTCGATTAGCTCTACGCGATGGTGTAGTTTTGTTAAGATTTTAAAGGCTTCATTTTGGATCGATAAAAAAGATACTCCTGGATCAAACCTCCCCACTGGAAAGATTTTGGACCAACAAAAGTAAGATTTACTCAGAAAAATAATGAGGACACCAAGGACCCACTTGTCCTATGTCCACCATCCAACTTGGTCGGTTTAGGATCACCTGGCTCATCATAACAAAGATGAAAACAACCACCATATTGTTGACAAACTTAATCATTTCATCATTTTTACAAAATATAGACCCACCCTAAACATCTAATGAGTTTGACAACTCGCTTGCAGAATTACATAAGGCTATCAACAACACCAATGACAAGATGGATGGCTAGTAACAAGTGTTGCAAGAATTATGTTAACATGTGGTTCTAGAGACCAAGAAAATTGATCCAACCATAGAGGATTTTTTAAATGAAGTGCATGACACTTACAATCTTTTTCCAAATACCCTACCTCCACTGTTTCAGGATAACAATTCATGGAACTAATTTCCAAAGGTAGACATGCACAAGTTTCATGGCATAGCTCCCTTGGGTTTGGTTACCCAATTGGAACACTATTTTTCTCTCCATGAATTCATTGATGATATGCAAAAAAAAGGGTATTATATTTCAACTCAAAATATTGGCAACGGTGGCAATTGTATAAGAAATCTTATAATAGATACATTCATTGGACACAATTTATGAAGATCCTTCATGATCATTTTGAATGTGACATTCACTACCTGGAATGGTTGACAAAATCATGCTAGAGAGGCACAGTCATGGACTATATTAAAACTTTTGAGAAATTGGAAATCTGCACATATGGCCTCTCTGATTAATGTTTTAGAGAATGTTTGATCAGTGGCCTCAAAGAGGAAATTCGAGCACATTGCATAATGCAGTACCCCAAAACATAGTTGGAAGCTTGTGATATAGTTAGAGAGGGTGAGATGGTGATCAATTCCAAAAACAGAAGACCTTCATTTCCTACTCACCCTATGGCACCTACTCCCAACATCTCAAACGTTCCACCATTAAGAATCTAAAATTTGTCGCTAGAAGCGATGGTCAAACGTCAATGCCTTAGACTTTGCTATAATTGTGATGAATGGTATTTCAAAGGGTGTAAATGCAAATAAAATAAATTATTCCAAATAGATGTATCCCCACAAGATCACCTAGAAAACATAACAGTTGAAGGCACTTAAGAACATGAAGTGGAGGATATTACTCCGCCCATGGAAGATGACAACACTTTGTAAGCTCCTATGGAGGAACCCAAAATTTTGAGTTTGGCCAGATTTCCAAACACCATTGTGGGAGACCTATCTCAAAATCATGCTTGTTTTGTGTTGATCGTATTGGTATACTTATACAACAACGTTTCTATGTGGACTCCAAAATACAACATTTGGGGTACCTCTCAAAAGACTCCTCTTGAGCCATTTGTCATCTTGCAATAAATTGGTGTTAATAATTTCTAGGTCATATGTTGTCCCCTGGTCCACATTCGCCATCAAGCATCCAGAGAGCACCGAAACATGAACCTTTCCAAAACATCTAATGATCTTGATAGCTTGATTGTAGTCTTGCATAAGGTTATCAACAACATCAACATTAGGATGGGTTGCCAATACCGGGTGTTGCAACCATAATGTCAATGCATGGGTCTAGAGCCCAAGAAGTGGATCCAACCAAAGAGAAATTTTTAAATGAATTGCGGGACACTTACACTCTTTTTCCAAATACCCTGCCTATACCCTTTCAAGATAACAATTCATGAAATCACTTTCCAAAGGTAGAAATGCACAAGTTTGAAGGCACACAACCCTTAGGTTGGGTTACCCAAATGGAACACTATTTTTCTCTCCATGGAATCACTAATGATATGCAAAAATTAATAGTGGTGGTATTATATGTAGACTTAGAACATTGAAAATGGTATAAGAAATATTATAATGGCTACATTCCTTGGACCCAATTTGTTAAGATCCTTCATGATCGTTTTGAACATGACACTCACTACTTGGAACAATTGAAAAAATTATGCTAGACCGACACAATCATGGACTATATTACAACCTTTTAGAAATTGGCAAGCCAAATAGATGGCCTCACTAATTCTTTTTTCAGAGAATGTTTCATTAGTGGCTACAAAGAGGTAATTCAAAAATATGTCACAATACAATGCCCCAAAGTATGGTTGGAATCTTACGATAGAGCTAAAGAATCCAAGATGGTGATTAACACCCAAAACGAAACACCTCCATTTCCTACTCACCCTATGGAACCTACTCCCAATACCTCCAACTTGCCACCATTATTAATCTAAAAAGCTGTCACCAGAAGTAATGATTGAACATCAACTCCTCAGGGTTTGCTAGAATGATTATGGATGATATTTTAGAGGGCATAAATGAAAAGAACATAAATTACTCCAAACAGTTGTGTCCCTACAATATATCCCAGAAGACAAAACAATTGAAGGCACTCAAGAACCATAAGTGGAGGATACTGCTTCGCTCATGGAATATGACAACACTTTGCAAGCTCTTAGGGAGGAACTCCAAATTTCTCTCCATGCCTTATCAAGTTTCTCAACTCCTAAAAAATTTGTGGTAAATATATATTTTTTGGTTATGAATACAATAAGAGTTAAGTAAAAATTCAAGTTTAAGTTGGGATTTATTATGATCTTAACTTGGTCCACGGAAAAAATATATCTTCAAAGTTTTTTTTATAAATTTTAATACATTATTAGATGGATGAAAAATCTAATTTTGTATATCATCAAATTATACATTTCAAACATAAGTTTATTATATAAGATTAGTAGAAGGTATCTTCCCAATAAAAATATATTTATTAATATTTTCTAATAATTCGATGATCTCTTTACATTGAATGGATTACAATATATATACAAGAGCGTATGTAAGGGTTGCAACCCTTCGAATAAAACAAAATGGTCATTGACCTAATAAACAAACTATTAAAAATCAACAATTAGTTTAGTCTCATTAATAATAATTAATAATTAGTTTAGATCTACGCCTTGGAGACCACTTCCATTGAGATGGGAATTGTTTGGGAGAATGAACCCGACTCATAAGATATGTAGACCACTGACAACGTCGAGTTAACTCAGTTGCAACAAGGCGAGTATCAAGCATTTTAGCATTTTTTGATTGTTGTATCATTCTCCATTTTTCAAGGAAGAATCCTTTTTTATGTAAATGCATCTCTTTCTCAGATTCTAACTATACTTTTTCCACCTCTTCATCATGGAAGACAAACACAATCGCAAAGGCCTCTCCATTTTCCTTAAAATGTGGATCATCTTCAACAGATAGATATTTCAATATCAAGCTAAGTCAAACAAGAAGGGTAGCATCTCATAGGTCAAAGGTAAGCTGAGGAATAGTAGACAGTTGAAAAATAACATGAAAAAGAGGAAGGCAACACATGCATGAACAAATAGGCTACACAATCTGTGCATCCTTATTCATCCAACAAGAAGATATTCAGATCCAAAATACCGTTTCAAATCAAAATCATGGTATCTAAAACACAAATTACAAATTACAGGCAAGTTACAGTAGAATCTCTACTGCAGTTAGTTCTGAACCTGTGTGATGACTAGTGCAGTGCAAGAACCATATTTGCTTTCAGATAAGAAAAAGAAAAACTAAACTGTAAGAGAAAAACATACTAACTGTCCATCAACAACAATCTCTGCATGAAAAATGTTGCAATTCATAGAAATTGCATAGCACATTTTCGCAATTTGCCAAATTCTGTCATCCCTTAACTCTTGAGTCCTCTCTTTGCTTCCCGAAGGAAGATCCCCCATTACATCACAAATTATGAAATTTATAACCATTACATGATAAGAGTTGTTATCAGCCTTTAGGGATAAAATCCTATCAACCTTGCAATAAATCTAAAAACGATCCCATAAATCTGGAACAAATTCACTTTCTGTCTAAACATCTAGAGTTATAGATGCTCTGTCACCTACATTTTTCTTTCTGTATCCTTTGAAAGTTTGATTACTGCCTGATTATGTTGATCAAATCCCTACAAATTTGGAAATGATGAGATTGAATGAAGATACTGAATCAATTCCTAGAATTCTGGAACTGCTGCATGGAAATCATGCAATAAGGGTCTCTCCCTCTTGACACATGGCAAGCATGCAAGAAGGGTCTCTCCCTCTCTTTTGCTACTTAAGGAGGCTCTTCCTCCTTATTTGGATTACAATCACTCATGCTCTTGCTTTCTTTCATTTTTTGCTCCCTCTTGCTCTCTTGCTCTCTTGCTTCCATTCTTGTCCAAGAAGAGAGCCATTGTAATTTCCAGCTTTGTGAAGTTAACGAAGAAAATATTTGGAGAAAATATTGTCCTTGGCATTGTGTGTGAGGTAATATTGTTTCATTCTTAGTTTCTTCTTGCATTTGTGGATCTCAAGCAAAGTGTTTTGCTTAAGAATAACATTGTGATAGTTTTGGTTACATGTTATGTGGGTTATCTTCTTAGCATTTGAGAAGTTCATGGACTTCTAATTTGAATATACGATTTCTCAAGTTTTTGTTTGATCTCTCACCCCATTTGCATGATGAATCTAGTTTGTTACAGGAACCTCAAGCTTGGCGAGTGGGATTCCGAGTGGGATACCCCATTGTTCAACAACTTTTGAAGGACTTGGCATATTCAAACTAACATTTATGTTTTGCAGATTTTTATAAGCTCCTTTTGCACTCTTAAATCATTTTTTTTCAAGTATTTTACATACTACATTGCACTAGCAAAATTTCTGAAATTTATATGCAAAGTTTCAAGTTGATTTTAAACTCATTTTTATCACATTTGTACAATATTAGCTTGCTGTTTTGTGCAAGTTTTTGATGTTACAGGGGGAGGGAATGTTCAAATTTGGTCATTAGGAAACACAAAGAACACCCAAGAGTGGCCACTTCAAGTCCCTCACCAAAAAAGAGTCAAATTTCTCACTCTTGACCTCATTTTTTTGTAAATAATAAGACTGAAATTCTCCTTGTTGTAACAAGCCCAAGAGAGTCTCTTGGGCTTGATTTATTGTATTTCATTTCAAATATTAAGTACTTGCTTAGTTTTCTTTCCGCTGCATGCAAGATAGGAGGCTTTGCCACCCTTACATGGTTTTGTAAGTAGCTTGGGTTTAACATCTTTCATTTCTTGTATTTACTTTTTTCCGCACCTCACAAGTGAGAAGGCTCTGCTTCCCTTGTGAAATTGCGTCGGCTTGCACTATTTTATTTTTGCCCACACCTTGCATGAGAAGAGGCTTTTCCCATCCATGAAAAATCGTTTAGGCTTGTAATTTATTTCCATAAGTTTTGTTTTAAGTTATTTTGTCCGCACTTCACAAGTGAGAAGGCTCTGCCTCCCTTGTGAAATTGCGTTGGCTTGTTTTGCTTTGATTTTTGCTTAAAGGTTAAAAATTAACTTAAGCCCCAATTCTTGTCCCGTATTCTCTCCCCTTGTCGGTTCAACCGATCTTGGGTGACAAGAAAGGGCAAGGATTTGAGTTGGCTAGACTAGTAGGCACTCAAAAACATATATTCATTAAAACTGAGAAAAATGGACTTGACCTGTGGAGCTAGTGGGGTAGAGGCTATTGGGAGTTTCGTGGCACTTTGTGTCCTCCAGTTGAGCACCCAACAAGTTTTGGGATTGACCCGTGGAGCTAGCTGAGAACCTTGTGTTCTCAAGTTGAGCACCCGACAATCTCTTTCAAATTGAAGGAGATAGTCTCTTGGGGTAGACACATAGAGTAGCTTAGTTGTTTTTGCAAAACCTTAATCCCCTAAGTTGAAGAGAGACCTAAAATACATTAAAACTTACAAGACCATTTGCACAACATTGTTACAATCATTTACAATTCTTTACTTCGCAAGCATTTCACATTTTGAGCTTAATCTTGTATACACGTCTCTGGTTCATTAATTTGTTTATTTACTGCAAGTAAATGTCTATTGTGATGTTTTGTTAAGTAAACGTTTTATTGCCATTGGAAAAGTATTTGATAAATTGATTATTGTGACTCCATAGCCCGAGTAGAGATGACACTGGTCTTGTTGTTTAGTTGCTCATTTCTCTCTTGCAATCATCATTGGTTTATTGTAAAAGGTTTGCTTGTCGTTAAAATCATTGCATTATTGCACATTTGGCTGTCATTTTAAATTTTAGTAATTTACAACTCCCAAAAACGAACTCTAAAAAATAAACTTAGTAAGTAGGGACAACCGCCCTTGACCTTTAGGAGTTGTGGTCTAAACGGAGGAGTTTAGGACCGAGGTGACATTGGGTTCTACACTCATAGTTGCCCTCGGGAACACACATAGCGGTTGAGAGACTTACCCGCGATCATGTGCATTTTAGTCAGCAACAGGAGGATACTGCTTCGCTCGTGGAATATGACAACACTTTGCAAGCTCTTAGGGAGGAATTCCAAATTTCTCTCCATGCCTGATCAAGTTTCTCAACTCCTAAAAAATTTGTAGTAAATATATATTTTTTGGTTATGAAGATAATAAGAGTTAAGTAAAAATTCAAGTTTAAGCTGGGATTTATTATGATCTTAACTTTGTCCACGGAAAAACATATATCTTCAAAGTTTTTTTATAAATTTTAATACATTATTAGATGGATAAAAAGTCTAATTTTGTATATCATCAAATTATAAATTTCAAATCTGGGAACGATAAGATCAAGCTTCTAATTGTTGATTATGTGCTTGATACATCGACCTAGAAATCTGGAATTTGATTAAAAAATGAAGATAAAACTTGTGAAGAAGCTCGATTCTCATGATACTCTGTCATCAATTAACCCCTGGAATTCTGCCGCTGCTAGAAAATCTGCTAGCTATTCTTCATTTGTTATTACATATGTAGATCAGTTAATTAATAAGAAAAAACGATCCAAGCACATTAAAGACAAGAATCGATCCATTTCCAATACGAATTGATCCACACATAAAATGGATTGACTGCTTCCTTATATGATGAACACATTACAACAGAATCAGGCTCCAAAAATCCCTAATTCAAAACCCAAAGACAAGATCTTGTCTAGCTCTTCATCCTTTTGTCAGCTTTCCAGTCACATTTGAAACTGGCTGCGTTCATGGAGTTTCATAATAGGATGATGAAGCTTCCGTAGTCACTCGACAATTTAATCTGTATGAACACCAACAAGTTTCCCTTTTCAAAATAATGAAGCTGCTAAACAGCTGCTGAGCTACCATCATCTGTCACGCCCTTAAGATTGGTGCAACAGCAATTATAAATCTCCAAACCATAAATAATTTCTAACTGTCTGCTTAAAATTCAACCTGGGACGAACTGCGAATAGTCTCTCTTTTTATTGATGTGAAGTCCAGCCCACGAATAAAACACTGGGCTTCAGTCTTTCAAGAAATTGTAATTGAATGCAACACAATCAATCCTTTGAAGAGCTTCCTTTGGGCAATACGCCATTGACTAATCACCTGGATCATTTTAAATGACAAAACCATAGAGAAATAACAAATCCAAGGTAAGGTGAAGCAAGTCGATACTCTGCACAACTCATGACCAAAGAATAACAAAAAAAAAGACAGGGGCGCCGAATGAACACACGAGGGCTTGATGAAGCAAGGGCATTGGCATGGCTGTGTTTCTGTGTAAAGCTAATTCCAAACATATATACGGAGAGAGCAAAGTCATAAACAAATCAACCTTTTACTTTGCACTTTCAGACATTTGACTAGTTTTCTCGTAAAAGTAATGATATATGCATGGGCTATGTCGTAATGACTTTTGTTTTTTTTTAAATAAAAATTACTATTTAAAAAAATATTAAAGATCCTTTTCTAAAAATAATAATAATTATTTAAAAATTATAATACCGAACTCCACTAATAGCAAAAATTGTGCAAAGGAAGTTTCAGATTATAATGGCAAAGATTCACTAGATAAAATTTTGGTAATGGAGAACTTGAGAAGTTTGAAAAATTTGGAGGCTTTGGCTTAGTTTGAGTAATTTCGGCGGAAGCTCAATTTTTTTTTGATGGGGTAAATGTTAATGCTAACAGTAACTGATTTCGTGCTTGAACAATGGTGAACTTGAGGCTAACCATGCACTACAAAAGAGTTTGAAATAATCTATTTGTTCTCACACAACCTTCATTGGCTGCATCTGTCACGGGCCTAGGATTTTTCTATCCCTCTTGAGCGTCCCATACTGCCCGAAAGCCTAGACACGCGCGACACCGATGTGATATTGCTAGTTGCGCTTGACCATCAACCGCAAGTATCACCCGGACTACGCCTTACCGAAACCAGCCTGACCAACCTGCATTAGACACCATCGAGTTGTGCAGAATGTAAGTGCTCGTTTCACCGTAGGCGATGCATCCAACAACATCGCCACTCAACCTTAGACCATGCGGTCTTGACGCATATTCACCCCCGAGCCAACACTTGCCTCGTCCTACTCGACTCGACATGATCCTTGGTCCTCCTAGCAATCAAACACACTAGTACACCATCCGCCCCACTGAGGCTCCAACCGACAGCCGACCGCCAAGGCTACTGAAGTTTCTGGGTTGTGACATTCTCGCCCACTTAAAGATGTTGACGTCCTCGTCAACGTAATGCAGCTCAACTGGGGCCCCTAGCAAAAATGGACGTTGGTGGTGAAGAGACACTTTCGCGTTTGTCGAAACCGAACGTGGGCTCTGATACCATTAATCACGGGCCTGTGCTTTTTCTATCCCTCTCGAGCGTCCCATACCGTCCGAAAGCCGAGACACGCGCGACACCGACGTGATATTGCTAGTTGGGCTTGGCCATCAACCGCAAGTATCACCCGAACTACGCCTTACCGAAACCAGCCTGACCAACCTGCGTCAAACACCATTGAGTTGTGCTGAACGTAAGTGCTCGTTTCACCGTAGGCGATGCATCCAACAACATCGCCACCCAACCTTAGACCATGCGGTCTCGACGCATGTTCACCCCTGAGCCAACACTTGCCTCGTCCTACTCGACTCGACATGATCCTTGGTCCTCCTAGCGATCAAACACGCTAGTACACCATCCGTCCGATTGAAGCTCCAACCAACAGCCGGCTGCCAAGGCTACCAGAGTTTCTGTGTCGTGACAACATCTCCTTTCAAAGTATCTTCTCAATTATGTTTAAGCCCCCTGGGTGGAAACCAAATTCTTTGACCGCTCTACAAGTATTTCACTTTGGCACTCACCAATTTTGTGCTCTAGTTGTCTTACCATATTTAAAGCCAATGTATTGTTAACATCATTCTAAGCTTCTTATTGTAAATTATTATTCTTATTTCAAAGATGCTCCAACAATACCTGAGCAACATTAACATATCTAGTGTATTTCTTGTTTTTATCTTTGAATTGTTGTGGATGGTAATGGAGACAATTTCACCTTAGAAGTATTAATGTTATACTTGATCTCTTTGTCCTTGCGTCGTGTGGCATGTACATGTTTCGTAGTGTCCAAGTGAGGATCAATAGCCTTAAGAGAACCTTCCCGGCTGCCATTCTCAACAACATCACTCTTGTTTCATGTTTTATCATTTACAAGTTCGACTTCTTCACTAATATTTGGTGCATCTTCATTATAGTTATCATCTTTCTCATGAAATTCTTCTCGTATTATTTCTTCCAGGTTTTTAAATATTTTTATTTTATTTTTACTATTCCTTCGAAAAACTTATAAGTGTAAAATGTATTTTTTTTTATTTCCACTATTCCTTCGAAAAACTAATAAGTGTAAAAGACATTGTAATTTTAATTCCCTATGAAACATGAAAAACGAGAAGGATGATCATAACAAATCTAATACCAATTGGAAGGTATCTTCCCAATAAAAATATATTTATTAATGTTTTCTAATATTTTGATGATCTCTCTACATGGAATAGAATACAATATTTATACAAGAGCATACGTAAGTGTTGTAGCCCTTCAAATGAAACGAGATGACTCTTGACCTAAGAAACAAATAATTATTAATTATTAATTAATTTAGACTCGTTACAATTAGACAAGTCTTTCTTTACATAGTATGAAATATTGAAAATAGGCACAATATAAATTTATATGTTGGAAATTATAAATTTATATGTTGGAAATTATAAATTTATATGTTGGAAATTATAGTATGAATGAACAATGCCGAAAATTAAGTGTTCTACCATGTTCCTGCTTGTACAATGGCTCTCGATGCTTAACATGTGTGGCTATTACACATTGTTGTTTGGGAGAAATTTAGTAGAACTCTAGTGGAACGAATGGCTCAAAATATTAAGCAGGTTTTGTAGGAATTAGGAGCTCTTCTATGGAATTACTTAATGGAAATACATTAACGTATTGACACTTTTAAATATAGAAATAATAAACTTCTACGTGAGACCCGGTTTTAACAAAATATTAGAACCTACCTTATACCAATAGATCTACACACAATTGATATAGTATAATGTTATAGACCACAAAATTTATAAAGTGAGACTTTGAAATATTTTATGGTGCATTAATTTGTCTTTCCATACACCTCGTTGCTTAAAACTCAATTTAATAACAATGAAATTTGATCAATGACTTTAAACATATGATAATTAGATATCAAATCCATAAATGTTTTCATAACTCCCTACCCACCAACAACATATTAAGTAGAGACCATTAGATACCAAATATGTAAATGAATTGAGGAGTACTTACTCACCAACATAGTATAGTATTAAATGGACCATGTTCACGAGGTTATATTTGTCCTTCTTCTTGAGTTTGTCCAAATATTCAAAAACCCAACAACCTTTTTTTGAGTTTGTCTAAAAATTGGTTGGACAAATGACTTCAATAAATGCTTAAAATTTTCGAACATCTAAGATGACATGACCCCATGATAAAACCTAAAATTGAAAATAAAGTGCCTAATTTCCAATGGAGTGATGAAAATATCGAATACAAAAGAAAACCATGTTATTTTAGAAAGCACCATCAATCTTGAGCTTGATAATCCTTCCTAACCTAATAAGGTTGCAAGACTTAAGAAAAAAATGATGATTGCTAAACTAAGAACTATCTGGCATGTGTTGCATAGTGTAATAAGAGATGGAGTCTTTCGAAAACTTCTTGGGAAAAAAATAAATATATAATTTATGCAACTTAGAGGAGATTGAAGATGGAACTGATCATTTCCTTCTAAAATGTCCTTTATACAATAAGCTCTTAAACTCATATCTACTATCACAACTTGGTTCATACTCTCTCTTTCTCATTTCCAATGAACTAAGTTGGTTTAAAGGCCGTTAAAAGAGAACATTATCATCATTTCTATCAAAATTTCGACTCATATGTATGTATGTATGTATGTACACACGCACACATTGATGTGATATTGGTAGTTGGGATGACCATCAACCACTTGCATCACCTAAAGTATGCCTAGCCAACACTTGACTAAATCCAACATAAGAACCTTAGAGAGTGCATAATGCCAAAGGCTTGTTTTCACCATAAGCGATGCAATCATTTTTATTTTTTTTCTTAAAAAATTAATATCTTTTATAATTTAGTAAGGATAAAATACATAACAACAATTTTTTTCATCCAATCAAAAAATAATAGTTAAATAACATTCTCAACTTAAAAAAAATACCTTAACAACAATAAATTAAAAGAAATTTATTTATTAAAAGGGAAATAATATTCTTCTCCATAAAAGGAGGTTAATAACTCTCGAAAGCAATTCACACCCAATTGCACAGCCTTTCCCAACCCCACCCCAACCTACCCCTAGGGTTGGGTTTGTTTAATAATCGAGCTTTCACATGGAAGATGGGTAGGCACCTCTCATTCGACTACTTTGTCCTTCAATTCTGTTCATTCCCAAAAACAAAATTACATTTTTCTCTTTGAATTAAATCGACATGTTTCTTGCTCGTGGGGGGTAGCTCAAGTGGTTCTGTGGAAGTTGTGAAATTGGTTGTGAATAGTAGGTCATGTGTTCAATTCCCCCCAACTTGCATTGTGCGCCATGATTCGGGCATTGTGGTTGCACCTAGGGTTATAGTGGTAGCAAGATTGGATCCCTGGACCCCGTGTCACGCGAGTACCAGCCCAACCTCCGTTGCCGATTCCCCTAGTAAAAATTAAAAAATAAAATAAAATCGACATGTTTCCCACCAATAGCTCCCGCGTTCAATATTTAACATCGACTGTGGTTAGCCTGTAAAATGAAATGATGGGATACATTGATTTAGAATATATTCACATGATGATGTAGAAAATCATGGAGGTAAAGTTTGAGAAAATTAAGGTTAACAATAGAACTTACATGCCACCAAATACCTTGAAAGAATCATAAATTCGCCATTGGGCTCTTATGAGCATTCCACACATAAGAATTCTCAAATGGAGAGCTCGTGTGTAAAGACCCACTGGCCCCATTATCTAGACATCCTATATATATGAACACCACAATATTATTTGTCACTGCCATAAAAATTAATGGAAACCTTAATGTATTTAACATCTCATTTAATAATGTATGGTGAGCTTGAATGAATATCCTCCTACCTTAGCCACAATAGCGCCATTAGAATTATTGAGGAAGGAGATGAGGTTGTTTGTAGGGTAAGAAATGACAACACATAATACCCTAGCGATGTATCCTACTATAAAACTCACACCTGCTTGAATATGTGTGATGCATTGCTCCTTTGGATTTTGGACCATGTACTTATATAATCTTTCTACCGTGTTCTCAAATGATGTGAATTTCATCATGGGATCTGTAATAAAATACCCAGATATTGACAAAATCAGCGAATAGATTCAAACCCATTTAATTGTTAAAAAATCAATATGATGAGTAATTTTGTAATGTTGTTTTGCTTTAGGAATATGAGATGTTTTTTTAATGTAAGTGGAAATTTTCTTCTATTGTATTAGGCCAGTAGATTGGAAGAGATTCATGAGTAATGCAGGCAATTTTTATGTTTTATAATGTTTTGTTTATATGCCTTATGCACATGCGGGTAGATGGAAGAGATTCAAAAGTAGTGTATCCACATTTTTTTGTTTTATATTTTCATGATAGTTGGCTAATATGGTGTTAAACAATGAAATCCAAAATAGCTCAACAGGAAAACTTAATACATAAAAGATATCTGCATGCAAGAAATTTAAACCTTTATGTCCAAGGCCACAAAGAAAAAAGTTCACAAAAGAATATAAGATTGAGTTATAATTGAAGAAAACAATGATGAAGTGATGTTGAAGCTTATAAAGCTAAAAATATTGAAGGAGACCAAGTCCCAACAATACCATGTTCTTAGCAAACCTCAAAAATAAGAGGCAAAATGTATTATAAGATAAACGTTAAGAGAGGCAAACCCATATACTTTTCAATAACATTATCCCGAAATAAATGTGCCGGGATGATTGTGCATGATGCAACCATGTGGCACACAATTTGCAAAATGTTCAAAGACACCAGCCAAAGCATTTCAAATAAATTGCTTGCACCATAGGAGTTGTGAGGGCCTTTCAGACATTAGAATCACTATTCTCAAGCCATACAGCCAATGTGAAATGAAACTAAGCAAAATTCTTCATATTTTGAGCATTGAAAAAGTGCCACATACTTGTTGACAATGTAAATACATGTATTTATGAGTTTACAACTTTACCCCCACTGAAATAGGAAAGGATGCAAGGGAACACATGAATTTACTGAGTATTTTTTTATGTAGGATACACAAATACTAGATGATGCTAGGTAACAAAAACTTGCACCACGCTGAATTTCTCCTTCTCCTCCTCTTCCTCTGTAACTAAACCATCGGTCGCACAAGAATGGATGAAAGTCGGTCTCCGTTTTCCCAATCGATCTATTTCCAGCTCAAATCTTTTTTTAGGAATGAAATCGCTTGCCTGAAGTATGAGGGAGAGGACCCTTGAAATTCCCCTCTATGTTGTGTACCTCATCATGTAATTCTTTGATATTCCTTGGAAATGTGGGTCCAATCCCAAATGACTTACAACTTTTTCTAATCAAGTCACAGAGGTCAGGGTGTGTTGATACAAGCAATGTGAAATGAAACTAAGCAAAATTCTTCATATTTTGAGCATTGAAAAAGTGCCATATACTTGTTGAAAATGTAAATACAGGTATTTATGAGTTTACAAATTTACCCCCACTGAAATAGGAAAGGATGCAAGGGAACACATGAATTTACTGAGTATTTGTTATGAAGGCTACACAAATACTAGATGATGCTAGGTGACAAAGTGAGGTAACAAAAACTTGCACCACATTGAATTATGTTGTCTACCTCATCATGTAATTCTTTGATATTCCTTGGAAGTGCGGGTCCAATCCGAAATGACTTACAACTTTTTCTAATCAAGTCACAGAGATCAGGGTGTGTTGACCTTCTATCAAACATAAAACTCATCCCTATTAATAACATGTCGTAAAGGCCCTAGATGTTTCATCTTCCAAGAGGAATTATAATGCTTTAGAATTTGGAGGGGGGCATGTTTATTACATTGGTATAAAAAAGGCACAGTTGGAAAAAGGTATTTTAAGTACATATGATAAAAATAAAATTAGAGTTTTCCTTTATTGGGTGGATGGATACAATAAGAATGGAATCCATAAATCCCTAGCAAATATTTTGCATATTTATAAGGATGGATTCTTATAGTGTGTTAACATTGTTTATTTACAAGACTAGTATTAGTTGATGGAATAGATTTTTTCACTGTAGTTCATAGAAGGTAGAGGTAGAAGGGTATTCAGAGTGTACACCAGGGACACATTAATACTTATCTAAGTTATCATCTCAAACCTAAACATTACAAATCTCCAACATAAACTATGGAGGACAAAACATGGCATACTATACATCCTCAACAACCAGGACAATAGGTCTTGATGGGGTAGGATAGTACATTAATCATTTTAATTCTATGTGAAATTTTATGAAAAATTTACATTAACCATTTTACTTCGATGTGAAATTTTTACTTCAATGGGTTCATGATGAAGAGAAATATGAAAAGTAAAAAATTAATATAATAACCATCTAGGAGAGCATTATGAAAAGTAAAAATAAATATAATAAACATCCAGAAGAGCAATGTGAAAACATAAATATTAATCCAAAAAAAAACATCCAGAAGAATGGCATGAAAAAAAAAATCCGACAACTTTAACTTACCAAGTGGAAGCAACCATTCATTTCCAAGCCTATTTGTGATATATACAATCAACATTAGAGAGCTCCTAAATCCGTAGCTGAAAATTTTATATTTTAGCCAAAGATGCTCAGAATTTTCTTTTTAACCATTTCCTAAGGATCATTGAAATCGCCATAACAAAAAGCACACCTTCTACCCAAAATTTGATCCCAAGTAGATTAAATGGTGATCTTAAACATACAAATGCCAAGAAGCCATGTCAACCCTTTAGGTATGTATCCTTGCAGATTACAAATATTGTTTAGAAATTCTTCATTGAAACCATATGTTCTCTATTTAGTGTAAACTCTTTTTTTTTGTGAAATTGCTTGACATGCCCATAGATTATAGAAGATATTATTCAACTGATTATATTTTTTATGATATTTATTTCATTAAAACATGTATTCCTTTTCATGTTTATTTCCTACCAGGTCATTCAGTTGATATAAAACACTGTTTGTAATGACAAAATTCCATATAAAAAGGTTTACACATTTAGTTTTCTAGAGAATTTAACGATACAATGATGTTTGTGTTTTTTATTAAATATATTTAATGTAGGTTTCAATAAACTATGAAGTGATGATATGAGCACTAAATTAGGTACAAATTCCACGTTGGTGGTCAAATAACATATAATTGTTTCAATTCACACCAAAATGTGAATATTTTTTATCTTCATTATTCCATCTAAACAAAATTCATGTTACCATTGGAGGCTTCAGTTAAATGACCTTCTCAAGCCCAATAAATATAAGGCAATAGTGGAATGCCCATTTTTTTACATCCCCATTCTAGTAGAAGAGCTAATCTTTTTAACATAATAGAATTGAGGCCTCACATCCAACACTATATCACACTCTCTTGGTATCCACTTCCAACTCAGACTTTCACAATAATTTATAGCCTCATAACAAGAAGGTACTTCTGGAACAAATCACTTGAAGCCTTGCTTTCTCTAATCGAAATTGATCAATGAAAAAATCAAATCTTCTAAAGTTCAACCTTATCTTTGATGTATTCATAATTCCTCTCGTTCACGTTGCAAGTTCTTTGAATCTCCCCCGTCACCCTGATACAAACAAGGTATAAATGTCAAATCAAAAGCATTACTAATAGCCAAATAGATGATGATTTCTCAACCACATAATGAAAAATAATAATTCTCAAAATATCAATCAAAATTGAATTTCCCAACAACATCTATTAACCTATATGTAAGGCCCTTTCTCTTGAGATTTAAAATTTGTATCAACAAAACAATCCATTAATAAGGGAGCATAATAAAGTTTGTCTAGGAGATGTCTCTCCCAAATGGATCACTCTCCCATAAAAAATGACCATATTACAAATGTAAGGCTAGATAGAGACACAAAATGTTAAAACCCACCATCTAATATCATTTTTGTGAACATATGCTTAATCGTACCTTGTTGCAATGGATTTGCAACATTGGCAGGAGTAGGCTTTAAATTATCATTATCTTCATCTAATTCACTCACAACCCTTGCAAAGTTAATACTCGAACTCAATAAAAACAATATAAAAATGCAGTTGGAAAATATCTTTGATATGATGAGAAAAATAAAGCAATACAGAAGTATGGTAAGAACCTAATGACGAGAATACAATTTAAGCACCATTGATTTCCAGACCATACCAGTAGAAGACCGCCCATAATCACTATTAGAGCTTTATGAAATGTTGTATTTACTGTTATGACCTACTACATCCTTCTCAATCTTTAGAGAAGTAAAATTTGAAGAAGGCATGTCATTCTCCCCAATGTCTACATCTTCATCTACTGAATCACCACCTAGGGAAAAAAAACCAACACTGGTATGATAGAACAAAAAAATGAACAAGACGCAAGAATAAGAAAATAAATAGCATTGAAAAAATCAACATAGATACAATGAATAAGAACTTTATATGTATCCAATGGAGAGATATTATTGCCTAGTCGTAGCCCATTTGCGGGTTAAAAGAAATTAAAACACCAAAATTATAATTCAAATTGACAACCCTCCAACAATCACATATATACAAAGAAGACAAAATATAATACCCACCTTTGCTTTAGCTTCATGCGGTTCAACCTCCAACTAAGTTTTTTACTACACTTTGGTTACTTGGGACTAATCTCCAAAAACCTAAAGCGCTTGTAGCTCAAATCCTCTTAAAACGAAAAGTAAAGCATTGGCAGATAAAAAAATAAACAAAGAAAGATGAAGAAAGATAAAAATGAACAAACACAACTACCTCAGCGTTGCCATACAGAGGGACGATGAATCCTGGAATAATGTCCAAGAAACAACTTCCATAAAAAACATCTTTTCCATAAAAAAGTTTTTTGCATTGTGTGACAAAGATCTCATTGGAGTAGCTCAACCAATTAACGGAGAAGTGATTTCTTGAGATCATTATTGTTGCTAGAAAGAGAAGTGAATCAAGAAATGGAGTGGAGAAAATATGAAGATAGCAATTTGCAATGAAATTATCCCTATGTACTAAGGGTTTTAGTAAAGTTGTACGGCCACCATAAATTTTTTTAGTTTTTGAGATTTTGAAACGTTGGAAAGGATTTCAAAGGTTGTAAAGGGTTTAACCCATCATTGAAAGCAGATTATTGCATTGTGATGTGTTGCTTACTTTACACCAAATTAATGTAAAGAATTTATTTGATGGCAGTGTTTTTTTATTTAAAATTTACACTACCCTGCTATTCCATCCCTAGGAACCAAGGGTAGCCTAGACCCTCCCCTGGAACGGACCCTGAGACATATGGTCCCCCCACCATAGGTGTCGTTGCGTCACTCTATTGGGATTTTGATGGCATTGTTTTAGTTCTCTCATCTGGGAAAATTTATATTGATTTTGAATTTATCAATAACATTTTTTCTCTTTTTTCTATTTTGTTGTCTAAGCTAATTGTCACGAATTATTTTTATTGAGGAGAAATAATGAAATCTGTATTCATTACTCAATACTTATAGAATCTTGATTATGAAGGGAATTATTATCTTTTTGATGAACAATATAAGGCGTTGGAAATTAATGAAAATAACACTTTAAAGGAGCTTATAAAAGAGATAATGAAGATTTTAAAGAATTGTTGTAGCAAAGTCATCTAAAGAAACACGAGATATTTTAAAGAATAGATTTAAAAGCAAAACAATTGGTAAACCACAAATATTAATAAACAAATTTGAATATTGAAAGATGTGTGATAATGAATCGATAAATGATTATATCACAAAATGAAAAATCTTGTAAATCAAATGAGTTTATTAATTGAAGAGATTTCAAAAAGAATATTTTTTAATAAAATTTATAAGAGTGTCGTGCCTAAATTTAAAATGGTTGTCACCAATATTAAAGTCACTAAAATTTTAAATGCAATAAAAGTTGATGAATTGAGAAACCATTGTTAACTATTGAAGAAAGCAATGCAAATGATCATATGAAAAATATTTTTCTATCAAGATTAGAAAATTTCGAAGAAGTAGAGGATAATACCATAATCAAAATGATCATATCGTAATAAATAGTGTCAATAAATTCACATCAACATAAGTTACATAATTATTAGGGAAATGCATCCACCTTAAAAGGCAGAGGAAGAAGCAAACAAGGATTTCACAGAAGAGGAAGAGGAAGAGATGGGTCAAGGATATGATAAAAAAATGTTATTATATTAACTATGAAAATGCGTGATTCGGAAAATAAAGGTACGATACTATTATTGAAGAAACCATAAATGAGAATCTATTTATAAGAAGTTGAAAGGAATGAAATGGAGGAAATAAGGCTTGCTATATTGATTTGAGATGTTCAACATATATGATATCTTATGAGGAATTGTTCATAGGAATAAATAATAGTTTTTAGGTTAAAGTGATATTTGGAGATGATGGTGTGTCAGATATTAAAGGAAAAGGTATAGTACCTATCACAACAAAAAATGACAATCATATGTTTATTGATGACACATTGTTAACATCGTCACTTAAAAAGAACCTAATTTTGTAGGGAAAATTGTGGAGCAAAATTAGAAGTTAGTGTTTAATAACTAAGAATGTTTAACCATAGACAATATTCATAGAAATGTGGCCATGACAAAAGCAAAACCATTGCAAATAGAATTTTCAAACTCAGGTTTGCCTCAAGTGAGTCACATAGTTTAAAAACTACAAAATAAGTGAATAACAAACTTTGGCATTTGCGAATGAGACAAACTTTGGCACAATAATTTCAAAAATTTGGTGTTGATAAGGAAGACTTACATGGTCAATGGTCTTCTCTACCTTGAAATTGATGATGAGATTTGTGGAGGATGCAAACTAGGGAAGAGACACAATGACAGTTTCTCTAATAGAACTTGGAAGGCTAGAAAATGTCTTTCATTAATACATTTAGATTTATGGGGTATTATGAAAACTTTGTCTTTTGGAAGGGAAATATACTTTTTAAATTTCATTGATAATTATTTCAAGAAAACACATGTATACTTTCAGCGATAAAAATTAGAAGTCTTTACACATTTTGTTCAATGTAAGAAAATGGTTGAAAAATAAAGTGGCTTGAAGTTCTCTGATCCAGATGGATACAGGTGGCCACCCACCTATTCCACTGGCTCAAAACAGTTTTCCATTTTCGTAGTTTTCTAGTAATTTTTATACATTTTTTCGGGTCCCAAACTTCCAGGGCCATTTTGAGGCCCTAAACGACGTTTTTTGGAGATTCGGGGGGGGGGGGGGGCATGGTTGGCAACGACACTCATTGGACCCAATTGAAAGTTGCAAATTTCGGATAGAAATTTCCAACGGACTATCGAGCGCCCCAAATGGAGATCGTATGCAAAACTTATGACCCCGGGAAGTTGACTGTTCAACTAACCACCTTTGGTCCACAAACTTTATGACGATTCATCTTCTAGGGTTAGGTTTTTGGATGTTTAGGGTTCTTTCCCTCATGCTTATGATAAATAGGATCTTTCAACCTCTTATTGTATTTATCTTGTCTCAAATGAGCGTAACCACCACATCTCTTCTCAGAGATATAACTACCACCATTCTAGCTGCTTTTATTTTACAGTTTGTTTTGTTTCATTAATTTAATAGAACCGAGTTTACTATCTCACTATGTTTCTTGCCATATATATGTGCATGTGAATATATTTATGCTCTTTCATTTCATTCTCACATAAATCTGTATTAGTGGTATCAGAGCATTATGCTCTTGTGGTTTCTTAGTGCATGTCCCCGACGAGATTTGAATATCGAAAGTTGGGTCTCGAACTAGTTGAGCTTGGGGAAAACCCCTCTCATCGGTCCAAGCAAACTCACATGGTGGGGGCGGAAAAGATATATGACGGAGCAGGAGATCCTATTAAGTTGTTTCTCGAGGAATCCCTCGTGTGATAGAGGAACGAGATGATAGATAATTTCCCCCAGATCCTTCGAAGAATGTCGACGACGACAGATGCACCTTCAACGAGCAGCCGTTTCAGGGGTGCGACTCCGTTCAAGGCACAAGCTAACTTTGACATTCCCTTATTTGAAGGAAAGATATGTACAGATGCTTTGGATAAATGGTTAAATCTGTTAGAGGGTTACTTCTCTGTTCAAAAATTTTTCGAGAGTGAAAATAGCACATTCATGCTCCTTAAGTCCCTCCCCCATGTCAAAGACTGGTGGGATGGGTACTAAGAGAGGCAAGCATGAGAAGAGTCTGAACTATTCAAGATAGACCCCACTTGGGAGGCTTTTGTCGACGCCGTCAAGGACGAGTTCTACCCAATCACAAATTATGTTGACCAATACACCAGATGGATAACTTTGCACTAGGAGAGAGATGAGACAGTGCCAGATTTTACCAACATGTTCTATACCCTACGCTCCAAACTGGGTATTAGAGTCTCTGAATGACACTTGGTCCTAAAGTACCGTAGTGTACTACACAGGTACATTCAGACGGAGATGGATTTCCTGGACATATCCTCACTAGGAGCAGCTTATCGGTATGTCGTCAAGATTGAGCATTAAGTAAAAGAATAAGTGGGATTTTGGGTCTGCAAATCAGCAGCTGAAGCTTGGAAAAGGTGAACCCAATTCACAAAGCAACGGACAGATAAAGGAAGGCCAAATCCTTGACAACCATCCCAAGCCATAGACGAATAAGGGTAATGGGAAATCGAAGAAGGACACGGGAAAGTGGTGTGAATTCCACAAGATCCTCTGGCACAAAATTGATGAATGCCGCTCAAAACAATCCTTATTGGCTGAGATTAAATCCCCAGATCCAGACTCCAGCTTAGACTCCGATGTAGAGAAATAAAGGGGAAAGCAGATCATTGACGCAGAACCGGGTGTGTTGGCTGTTTTTTGGGGCAGACTCGGGTTTTAATGAAGCGCAGCAACAAAACCCCTTGGCGCACTGGCCCTCTCGGCAACGAGCTACGCACCAGCTCGAGGTCTCACCCGAAGTGGCTATGGGGGGCTAAGGAATCAGATTTCCTTAACCTAGGCGACGCGGAGATTGCTCTCTTTTTCCTTGGCGATTCCTCAAAGCGGACTGTCGGACTTCCCCGCGGACCCTTCAGCGTAACTGCGCGGCGCTCTCACTTAACAGCCTAGCTGCGTGGCGTCTCCACTCCGGCGCACGAGGCGACTATCCCCTGCGTCGACGCTCTATGTATCTCTTCTTTCCGCGCGCCCAGCGCAGTAATGCATTCCTCTATCGCTGCGATGACAGCGTTCTACAAGTCCTTCGACACTTAACGTTTATAGCTTATCAAGAAAGCTCCGAGAACGTACTCAACATATTCATAAAGATAATGCAACACTCATAGAAACGCAGATAACAACTCAGACATGCATTCATACGATCATTATTATAACAACAAGACGTAAAGAATTCACCTCCATGGGAAACCACGTCCACGGGAAGTGTTTCATATATTAACTCAAAGGAAACTTATACAATAATGCTGCGCACACAACTGCAGCCTTATATCTTTCCAGGAAACTCCACGCACACAGCTGGGAGCCCTTCTCTCAATCTAGTCTCTTCCTCTACAGAGATTACAATAGTTTAGACGTCGACTCAGACTGTCTGCAACCAGGGATTAACTCCACGGCTATCTCGACTCTAACTCTTCTTCTAACAACACAATAGAAGACTGAATGGCTAGCTTACTAGCTGACTGACTGAAAAATCAACTAACCAGCTAACCTTCTCCCTTATCAATTATACATATATATAGGTGGCCATGACGGTCACACCTTTACAAAACTGTGGGCCTTTCCCAACAGTAATCCCCAAAAACCCTAACCACGCACATGGCTAGGTGTACTGTAGGCGCCGCTTGCAGTCACATCGCCGCTTCCTGCAGGTTCTGTGACTTCCGGCGCAGATTGCGGGTATGGGCGCCTTGTCCTTCGCCTTCAATGCTTTGGTCCGTTGCTCCTCCTTGATCCGAGCAACCATAACTTCTGTACTTAGCCTTAAATGAGGGTAGCTGAGCCCTCTACTACGTCGCTTCATTTATTATGGTAGCTGAGCTTTCTATTCAGCCACATTCATTCTCCTTTGACGTGTGCGCGCGAGCTCCACGATTTCCGGTCCGTAATCTGCGCTAAGCTCGTCCATCTGGCACCGTACTGCGCACCGTCTGCTTCTACCCAAAACTTGGTGTTTACTCAAAATTAGCACTTTCCCTTCAACACTTGTGCTTTTTCCTCAAACTCCGCAGCTTTTACCATAGCTGCATCCTAGGCTCCAACAGGCCCCTAACACTTACTTGTGGCTCGCCCTCGAGCCACTCGCACTAGCGTGTGGTCGCTTTACTTGTGCATCTGCTTTTGCTTGGGTCTCCGCGAATGTTTTCTTCCACTGCGCAATAGCAGAGTCCATTTCATTGACACATTCCACAGCTGCCTGCACCGTTTCTGCAGTGGCTTCTTCTTTAGTTGTGCCATCAATCACCTGTTGAGATTCTGCAATTTCTTTGATCTTTGCCTCGATCTGGGCAGCAAGGTCAGCATACTCATCCATAAATGGCTGAATGCTATTGGTGAGTTTAGCATCTTCATTTCTGAGTTTGTGCAGTTGCTGTTGGATTCTGCGCACTTCACTCATTTTTCTCATTTTTGCTAAGCCTTCTAAGGCCTTTGCTTCTTCGGTCAGAACAGTTAGGGACTGTTCTACGGCTTGTACTTGTTCAAAAAGACCAACCTTGAAAGGGAGCATCTCAAGCTCCGTCCAAGCCTCCATAGCTTGGTTCATCAGGTTCTCAGCTTCATCTGCTCTGCTCTTCAGTTGTGTAGAAGTTCTGCGCAGCGCTTCAAATTGTTCCTGGCTATCATCTGTTAAATGCGCTGCAACATGAGCTTCTAACTATGCGATCTGCGTTCTATGGTATTCAGCCATAGCAACTATCTCGTGCTCCAGGGTTTTCACCCTTCCTCCAATAATTTGAACTTTCTCAACCAGAGGAAGGTCTGGTTGAATCTCGCAGGCTGGCAATTCCTGGGCAATTTCATCAACTGCGTTCCTTATGCCAATGTCTTGTGCTTCGTAAAGTGTGAGCTTTTCAGAGATATTCTTGTGGCTTGCCTTCAGCTCTATCTCCTGCGATTGCAGTCTTTGGTTTGCATGGAAGGTAGAGAGCTCTCTAGCTCTCAGCTCAACAGAAAATTTCTCGTGCACTAGCTGTAGAGTCTCTATAGGAATTAAAGACAAATTTATTTCAACGGGCCCAACTGCGCTTACCTGTAGTGCTAGCGAATCCAGAAGTGTCATGCTTGTAGGCGGAATGTGCACGACAGTATGCCTTTCTGCAAGTAATTCAACTTGCTCGGTACTTGTAGCTACTTGTGGCACCTGTGAAGTAGATGCTGGCGCATGGGTCTGCGCAACTCTTCCTGCAAGACCTTTTAATTCCACAAACTGCAGGTCTAGAGCACTTTTGATATGAGCGTGCGCGGTCCGCAGCTCGCGAAATTGCTCTTTCAGATACTGGTCGATCCCCGAGGGAATGGCCTCAGAGGGATGCGACACCTTTTGTTTCTTGTTTGCTGGTTCTGTCGAACCTTCATCACTTCTTTGCTCGGGGACTTCCTTGCCCTTATCCTTCTCTTGTGCAGCAGCGGGTGGCATCGCGGATGCGATTTTGGCGGCCTCCCTCCACTCATCCGACCAAGACTTAATAGTTTCTTCAACATCCTCGGTGGTCATTCTGTAAAGGCCTACGGCCCATTCCTCTTGAATGCCGCAAGGGCGGAGGTAAAGTTGATGTAAGTCGGCAGAAAAGGCCAACTTTCCTTCAAATACTTTTGTTGTTTCCTCAGTCAGCCTCGGCATTTCCTGAATGGTATCTCTGAGGAGATGGTAATATTCACAAAAGACAGCGCGGTTCATCTTGCGCTTCGCGGGATTAGCAGACTCCCAAAGGTTAACATAGCGGATTCCGGCGGGCTCTCCTGCGCGGCGCGGAAGGAACTGAGTGTTCGGGGGCTCCTTCCACCCGACAAGAGCGCATAAAATTAAAAGCCAAGAAAAATGGAACAACTGACCGGGGTTGTCTTGGACGTTCCGGCAGTCTTCCAAGAAAGAATTGAGAAGGAAGAGAGACCAGTTGTACTGTTCTCCCTCCGCAGCTGTGATGGCGAGCTCCACGACAGCTCCAGTAACTTCCTTCGGTCTGCACTTTGTGAGAAGTCTGCCTGCAAGCAGACTTCCTGTAAATCTAAGTGCTTCGTCTTCTACTATAGTGAGGTCATAAGACCGACCTCCTCTTGTTAAGTTGTATTTCTGCACCAGTTGTGCAGCCAATTTTCTATCCTTGTCTTTTCCGACAAAATGAATATTGGGATCCTTACCAACCTTAGATAGGCCGGTGATGCGGTGAATCAAATCAACATTTACATCAATTGGCCTCCCCAGCCAAAGGTAACCTCCATGAACACAGGATAGCAGTGTCTTAACAACTGCATTGACTTCGTTGCTACGCTCGAAGTGCGGTAGCTTCATCAAGTTCAGCAAACCAGGCTTCTCCAAGTTTGCTGCGAATCCCTTTGGGACGAATTCATCAACCTTTCTGGTGGGATTATGAACTACCATGAGATATCGATATGGCGCGAACTGAGGATACGTTTTATAGTCTCCCAGGTTGAAATCAGAGAACTTGACCAGTGGAAGGTGTCCAAGCAGGGACCCTTCTTGTCGCATGCTAGCCGGTAGTGGAGATAACGGAATCGGATACTTTGCATTCTTCGGAATATGTACCTCTAGCGCATCATCTGGACGCGGCGGAATATAATTTACCATGGTGGCCAACGGCTCTGGAACGGGCTCTTCTGGCTATTGCTGAGATGCTCTCGTGCCCGGAGATTGTCTGGGATCATTATAACCAGGGTGTACATAAGTCAAGGCCATCACGGGAGTAGTCATGCCGAAATCTAAGCCTCGACGCAGGAATTGACGAACAACTTCTTCAGTTGACAGGTTCTCCGTCGTGAACCGGTATAGGGAACAAGGACTTGGACAGACAAATGGCGGAACGACGTAGGATATGGACACTGAAAACAAAGGAAACGCTTTGCACAACTCGGCTCTGAAAACAATAACTTAGATTCTCAAACAAGACTATGCAACTCGAGAAAAGTAACCCGAAAATATACAAGTGTGGGGTATTTATAGCCAAAGGTGATAGTAAGTGCGGGCAAGTGGGGCTAGTAGCTGTAGGTGCCTATGCATGAGTTGACAACCCCTTTATCCCCCTCGCCTCTGCGGTGCATTTATTGTGATGGACGGGCTCTGACAGCCTTCCGGGAGAAGTTAAAGCTTTCGGCGCATGAGTTAAATGCAAATCTTACGGAGATCAAGCCGAATCTGTCAGAGCGGCTATACTTAAATGGCGGGCTTATCCTTCATTTATTCTCACACACGGCTACATAACTGCTGTAATTCAAATTTTTTGGCGGGTCATTTCAGCTTAGGTAACTGTGCATATAGAGGGGTCCACAACGAGAATTCCTCAAGCGGCAAATTGACACAGGGAACTTCGCAAGAGCGACAGTTTGACAACTCGGGGAACAACTTCGCAAGAGCGCAAACTAGGGTCGCTCAGAACAAAATTCTATTAAACATGCGCGGATGTTTCAAAGAACTGCGCAGGAAGCCGGAGACTGAAAGTGTCTCGCAATATTCCGTGTAGACTGTGACAATGCGATGTCTCTTTCAACTACACTGGATATCTGCACTTCTTTAGCAATATATTAAATCGACAGGGCGGAGTGGTCGTCGCGATAAATCTTGAGCCGACTCCCGTTGATCATTGTAGATAGCAATTCTCCATTAAGCTTCGCAAGCTGAACTGCTCCTCCTTCTGTTATCCTTGTCACCCGGAAAGGGCCTAACCAATGTACACGAAACTTGCCCAAAAACTTGATGAATTTACTATCATAGAGGAGTACCAAGTCTCCTTCTTCAAAGTGTTTATTCTTAATGTGCCTGTCATGCCAAGCTTTCTGTCTTTCCTTCTGTACTTGTTGATGGAATCCGGCTAAAAGTCTGTCTTCTTGTAAGGCAAGCAACTATGAAAGTCTTTCGCTCATGGTATCAGTATCTGTCATCTCTGTAATTTGCGCAATTCTGAGACTGGGAACAATGTATTCCATGGGCATAACTGCTTCTTGTCCATACACCAAACTGAAAGGTGTGTGACCTGTTAGTTTCTTGCATGTGGTTCTGTAAGCCCATAATACAGCTGTGACTCTAAGGTCCCAATCATCTCTTTGTTGATTACAAATCTTCGTCAGGGCATTCTCAAGAATTTTATTAAATGCCTCCACCGTACCATTAGCTTGCGAGTGGTAGGGTGTACTCTTATGGTGACTAATTTGGAATTCTTCAGTAAGGGCCTCTATAGTCTCATTGAGGAAATGTGTACCTTGATCACTCATGAGAATCACTGGACATCCAAACCTAGTGATAATGTTCTCAAAAATGAACTGCGCGGCAGTGGCAGTGTCGCAGTTCTTAACTGGCTTCGCCTCAGCCCATCTGGTGAGGTATTCGGTAGCTGTGATGATGTATCTCGCGCCAGTTCTTTTTCCTGGAGGGTTGATAGGTCCTACAAAATCAATGGCCCATTTATCAAAAGCACGCAGTGTTATCTGGGGTCTTAGCGGCATTTCATCTCTCCTTGAGGGTTTTCCTGTTCGCTGGCACACATCGCAACATTTGTAGAATTCCTTAGTATCCTTGTGCAATGTCGGCCACCAAAGACCTACGGCTAAGATCTTCTGTGCAGTCGGCTTTCCTGCGAAATGGCCTCCTGCGGTGCGTGAGTGCGCTTCTGCGATGATAGAGATTTTTTCATGCGGTAAGATACATCTGCGCAAGACTTCATCGGGGCCCAACTTATAGAGATGGCCTGCTATCAAAGTGAAGTCTGCGGCTTTGACAACAATTTGCTTCTTCTGCTGGATTGTAAACTCAGCCGGCGCTTGCCCGGTAGTGAGAAATTCAAGAATATCGGAATAATATTCATCTGCTGCTTGAATATAAAACAGCTGCGCGTCAGGCAGATTGTCCTCCAGATTTGTAGGTTCCTCTCCTGACTCTATCCTGGATAAATGGTCAGGTCCTGCATTCAATCTGCTTGGCTTTACAATAACCTCAAAATCATACTCTTGGAAGAGCAGTAGCCATTTGCAAATTCTTCCCCCTAACACTGGCTTATTGACCAAGTATTTCAAAGCAGAATGGTCAGTATACATTTTAAAATGTGCGCCCAATAGGTAGTGCCTGAATTTCTGTAGGGCATACACCATAGCTAGTCCTTCTCTTTCTGTAGTGGTGTAGTTCTTCTCGGCTGTGGATAGCTTTCTGCTGGAGTAAGCAATGGGGTGGTCAATACCTCCTTCTCCCGGTTGTGTAAGCACGACCCCCAATGCTATGGAAGAAGCATCGACATGAACATGAAAGGGTTTTCCCCAGTCTGGGAAAACTAGAATTGGCGCAGTGATCATCTTTTCTTTAAGTGCATCCAAGCTCTGTTGGCATTCTTGTGTCCATTGGAACTTTGAATCCTTTTTCAGCAATCTTTCCATAGGTGCTGTGATCTTTGCATATCCTTTGATAAATTTTCTGTAGTATCCTGTATGTCCCAATGTAGTGCGCAATTGTTTGACTGAGTTGGGCGCGGGTAAATTAGCAATGATGGCAACCTTCGCAGGATCCATCAGGAGTCCTTGTCTGCATACAATATGACCCAACAAAATACCAAAAGGAGCACAGAAGATACATTTTTTCAAGTTAAGGGAAATCTGATGCTGTTTACATTTCTCTAACATCATGCACAGATTCCCTATATGGTTCTTTAATAAACCAAATACAGTCCAGTCATCAAAGTAGACTTCTAAGAACTTGTGAATGAATTTTTTAAAAATAGCAACGACGACTCTAGAGAAGATAGCAGGTGCGTTTTTAAGACCAAAGGGCATTACCGTGTACTGGAATGAGCCCCATTCACTCGCAAAAGTAGTCTTATGGCGGTCGTCTGGATGGATTCTGATCTGGTGATATCCGGAAAAGCCATCAGTGAAGGAGTAAGCCTCTTGTCCTCCAACATTATCAAGCACTTCGTCTCTGAGCCCAAATCTAAAATGACTTCGTCCATTTCAAATGCGCCAATCTGCGCTGTGAACCTCATCTCTTTTCCAGTTCTAGTGTGACTCCCAATCTGGTGAACAGCACGCTGCGGTGTGTTCGTCGAGGCAGATTGTTGACATTTATCCAGTAGGTGTTGAAGTTCCATAGTTGCTTTTTCATTGCGCAACAACTTTAAGCAATTCCTCAGAAAAGTATGGACACTACCTAGTGCATCCTCTTCATCAGGCCTTCCAGATGTAGTGGTCTGTTCTTGTACCAGGTTGTCTTGTCTTAGCACTTGCGATCTAATATCATTATGCGGAATTGCGACAGAACTTGAAGCTCTCGGATCTGAGAAATACTCTTGAGCTTGCTTGAATGCTTCTTTTTGCTTCTACAGGTTAAGTGGGGCTGGTTTTATATTGGCGCGGCGCACCCATTGCGTCGCTTGCTTTCCAGTTCCCATCTCTGGCGCACCAGTGGTTACTCCACTGTGCGTCACTATATTAACTGTAGGGTCTGGTTCTCTTTTTTCTGCTCCAATCAACTGAATATTCTGATTGACCTGTGGCGTCTTTGCTTGCATCTTAGCCATCAACTGAGGGCATTCTTCAATGGCATGATCATAAGATTTACAGTATCTGCAGATGGTTGTAGGATTTTGGCAATCCCTTGCAAAATGACCTTGCGCTCCACAATTATAACAAGTGATCTGTCCTCTTCCGCGGCCAAAATTTGTTGTGCGTCTGCGACCCCTATAATTTCCTGCTCGGCCGTCGCGAGTTTGGTCATACTGTGGACCTGCTGTGGGTCCTTGTGTCTCTGATTGTACTCTATAAACATCATGCTTTCTTTCTATCATAAGATCATATGCTCTACAATTGTTCTCATCATGGCCTACTGATTTACAGAAATTACAATATAGATTCTTTGGAGTTTGTACATATTTCTGAAGTAAGTGACATTCTTGTGGTCTATGACCTCTAGTTCTACAGATTTCGCACCAAGGCCCCTGTGCCTGTGGTAAAGGATTAGGTGCTCCAGTTGCAATATACTCTATGAAAACGGGACAATGGTCCTTTGAATGACCTTGCGCCTTACATTTTGTACACCAAATCTCTTCCTTAACATCCTTGCCTTTCTTAATATCATGCACTTGCAAGGTTAAGTTTTCTAATTGGTTCTGCAACTGCGCAACATCGTTGCTTGTTCCAGCAATTGGTGAAGCTTCTAGTTTCATAGCCATCTCTAGGGCTTGTTCTTGAGTATTGAGATTCTGTTGCATAAGAGGAAGTCTAATGTGTGGGAGCAGCGCAGCAATGAACCATTCCTTATGCTGCTGTGGTGCAAACCCAAAGCTTACTTGATCTATCAAGGCTTTGAACTTCTGGTCAAAGTCCCATACTGATTCTGTAGGTAACTGCTTGATGTCTTTGAGCTCTGTTATACACTGTGATTCTGATTTTGGTTTCTTAAATTCTCTAATCATAACATTTCTTACATCAACAAGCGTCCTATTCTGTGCTGCTGAATATTTCATGAACCAAGTTAAGGCTCTTTCTCTTAGTGTGGTTGCTAACTGAACCAGTTTAGCAGCATCATCATTAATTTGCTTAATTGTCCAAATGGATTCACATAGGAACCAGTGCTGCTCAGGGTCTTCTATCCCTGTTCCTCTAAAAGTTGGTAGCTTCATGTCATCACCCATCCTTCTTGTGCTAGGTTGAGGTGGAGGTGCTGTAGCAATGCTTCTGGGCTGGTTGAATAAAGGTGGTGCTGAGGTACTAGAAGTACCGTGTGGGATACTAGAAGGTGTTGCTGCGGGGTTATACTGAGCTCCGTCTGGCTTTTGCGGTGTAAAGGGGTGATAAGGGATACGAGCACTCCCTTGTCTTTCTAGATGGCTTGCTCTAGGAACTTGGCTATCTTCTGGGCTAGACTCAAAAGAATGCTGGTCAAGGCCTACTTTATACCGTTTTCCACTACGAGTGCAACCAATGAGTTCAGGATCACTATCAGAATCTGCGGACATTACTTGTCTATGCTATTGATCGGAAGCTATGCATAGTTTTGCTTTTTCATACAGAAGCATTTTAATCCATAAGTTCAGAGAATTTAAGAACTTACCTCTATGTGCTTGGAAGAAACTCCTCTCAGCTTCACTGAAACTCTTTCTTATATCTACTGCAAACTCAGTAATGAAACCTTCCAGTAGACTATTCAACCAAAAGTCTACTACGCGGGACATAGAATTGTTTACCCGCTTCAAAATACTGACTAGCTCAGGCGTCCAAGCGACGGGTCGATCGACATGCACAGTGGGTCTAGTATCTGCTAACTTAGCTATCCAAGCATGCAACTCAAGTGCAAATGTGACAAAGAAAATTTCGTGAAGGTCAGTATAGATATACTTCTGCAACCAGTCTTCTGTCTGGAGCCTAGAGCTTCTATTTTCTTGTTCAGCGAACTCTGTAGCCTTTAAATCAAACCAGTATTCAATTTCTTTAGCTGTAGGATTCCAGTAACACATTTGTTAGCTGAGCAAGTCTCAAGGCAACGGAACCATTTGTTGGCTTCAGCAACAATCTCAAATGTCGCGGAAATAGCAAGTCTCACCGTAACAAGTCACGAGGCAACGGAACCATTTGTTGGCTTCAGCAACAATCTCAAACGTCGCGGAAATAGAAAGTCTCACCGTAACAAGTCACGAGGCAACGGAACCATTTGTTGGCTACTTTTTGGGGTAGACCTGGGTTTTAATGAAGCGTAGCAACAAAACCCCTTGGCGCACTGGCCCTCTCGGCAACGAGCTACGCAGCAGCTCGAGGTCTCACTCGAAGTGGCTATGGGGGGCTAAGGAATCAGATTTCCTTAACCTAGGCGACGCGGAGATTGCTCTCTTTTTCCTTGGCGATTCCTCAAAGCGGACTGTCGGACTTCCCCGCGGATCCTTCAGCGTAACTACGCGGCGCTCTCACTTAATAGCCTAGCTGCGCGACGTCTCCACTCCGGCGCACAAGGCGACTATCCCCTGCGTCGACGCTCTATGTATCTCTTCTTTCTGCGCGCCCAGCGCAGTAATGCATTCCTCTATCGCTGCGGCGACAGCGTTCTACAAGTCCTTCAACACTTAACGTTTATAGCTTATCAAGAAAGCTCCGAGAACGTACTCAACATATTCATAAAGATAATGCAACACTCATAGAAACGCAGATAACAACTCAGACATGCATTCATACGATCATTACCATAACAACAAGACGTAAAGAATTCACCTCCACGGGAAACCACATCCACGGGAAGTGTTTCATATATTAACTCAAAGGAAACTTATACAATAATGTTGCGCACACAGCTGCAGCCTTAGATCTTTACAGGAAACTCCACGCACACAGCTGGGAGCCCTTCTCTCGATCTAGTCTCTTCCTCTACAGAGATTACAATAGTTCAGACATCGACTCAGACTGTCTGCAACCAGGGATTAACTCCACGGCTATCCCGACTCTAACTCTTCTTCTAACAACACAATAGAAGACTGAATGGCTAGCTTACTAGCTGATTGACTGAAAAACCAACTAACCAGCTAACCTTCTCCCTTATCAATTATACATATATATAGGTGGCCATGACGGTCACACCTTTACAAAACTGTGGGCCTTTCCCAACAGTAATCCCCAAAAACCCTAACCACGCACATGGCTAGGTGTACTATAGGCGCCGCTTGCAGTCACATCGCCGCTTCCTGCAGGTTCCGTGACTTCCGGCGCAGATTGCGGGTATGGGCGCCGTGTCCTTCGCCTTCAATGCTTTGGTCCGTTGCTCCTCCTTGATCCGAGCAACCATAACTTCTGTACTTAGCCTTAAATGAGGGTAGTTGAGCCCTCTACTCCGTCGCTTCATTTATTATGGTAGCTGAGCTTTCTATTCAGCCACATTCATTCTCCTTTGACGTGTGCACGCGAGCTCCGCGATTTCCGGTCCGTAATCTGCGCTAAGCTCGTCCATCTGGCACCGTACTGCGCACCGTCTGCTTCTACCCAAAACTTGGTGTTTACTCAAAATTATCACTTTCCCTTCAACACTTGTGCTTTTTCCTCAAACTCCGCAGCTTTTACCATAGCTGCGTCCTAGGCTCCAACAGGGTGCCACCATCGCAACTGCAAAGATCCAACCAGAAGAGCCATAGGAAGGGGTGCGCCTCTTCCATTCTCAACTATGGATGTAGGGGACTCCACTACATTTCATTGTTGATCGTGGTAGCCAGTTGAACCTCATCTCAGTCGAGGTCATCAAAATATTGAAGCTTCCGACGGTTCCACATCCCCAACCATACAATATCGGTTGGCTGAGCGAGAGACGAGACATTCATGTCAGTTAATAGTGCCGTGTCTCCTATGGCATCAAGCCCTTCAAAGATGAGGTAACGTGTGATGTTGTCCTGCTTGAAGTTTGTGATGTTCTTTTAGGACAACCATATATGTGGAAACGTCATGATGTGTATGAGTCTAGACCTCATAGTGTCATTATTACTTTGGGAAAGAAACTCTACATGATACCAGAGACACTTCCCACTAATGTAATGTTTATCATCACAACTAAGCAGTGTAGGAAGGTAATCTCCTAGAAATGGAAATTCATCCTCTTCATGGTTCATTCTGAAGGAGAATGAAAGATCACAACAACATCCACCACCTCCACACAGATCCCCTATGCACAACATAAACAGGTGGACAAGATCGTGGAAGCATACAAGGACATCTTCACCACACCTACCGGGGTGCCATTACATTACAAGCTCAAGCATCCCATTGATTTGATAATTGGCGCGCCATTAGCTAACGGGCCAATATACAGGTGTTCCCTCATGGAAAATGAAGAAATCAAATGCCAAATTCAAGATTTATTCCAAAAGGGTCACATTTGACCCATATCCTCACCTTGTGGGAGCCCAATTGTGTTGGTACAAAATAAAGATGGGACATGGCGACTCTGTATTGACTACCGAGCTCTAAACAAGATCACAGTCCATAATCGGTATCCCATTCCCCAGATTGACGACCTTCTTGAATAGCTCAAGGGTGCCAAAAATTTCAGCAAGATTGATCTGAAGTCTGGCTATCATCAAGTGCCAATTGAGGAGACTAATGTCTGGAATACTGCCTTCAAATATCGGGAAGGCCTTTTTGAGTGGTTGGTCATGCCTTTCAGATTGACTAATGCTCCAAAAACCTTCATGAGGATGATGGACGATATCCTACGACCATTCACTAATTATTTTGTGGTCGTATATTTAGATGACATCCTCATCTACAATAGAACATTGGCGAAACATTTGCAGCATATCCACCAGGTCCTCAGCACCTTGCGACACCACAAGTTATACGCCAATCTAGAGAAGTGCTCATTTGGCATGGAGAGGGTTCCGTATCTCAGATACATCATGGACGAACATGGTTTTCATGTGGATCTGGACAAGATCCAAGCCATTTGCGATTGGCCAAACCTGACAACTCTCACAGAGCTTCGCAACTTCCTAGGCCTTGCCAACTTCTATCGCAGATTTGTGTTGGGATTCTCCAATATTGCTTGGTCCCTTAGCTAGGTGAAAAAAGGGGGATCTAAAGCCAAGTTCATTTGGTCCAAGCCCCAACAACAAGCATTTAAGGAGATGAAGCAACACTTATGTTCTACGCCCGTCCTTTCCTTACCATATCTACAACAACCCTTTGAGATTGAGACAGATGCTTCAGACTATGCCGTTGGTGCAGTCCTCACTCAACATGGCCATCTAGTGGCATATCACAGTCAGACACTTTCAGATGCAGTCTATAAGTACCCCACCTATGGAAAGGAAATGTATTCCATTGTCCAAGACTGCCTCCAATGGAAGCATTACATCCTTGGAAAAGAAACCGTCATCCACACTGATCACAAGCCCCTACAGTTCATGCAAACCCAAGGAAAGTTACAGAATGACCGTCACCAGAAGTGGTCCACTTACTTGCAACAATTCCACTTGAACATCAAATATAAGAAGGGCATCACCAATCGAGTCGTTGATTTCCTCAGTTGACCTCTAGTAGCAACACTGACCAAAATGCTCAACTCTTGTGGCCACGAGGCCTCCAAGTGGCCTCCACTATATAACAATGATCCCGAGTTTTCTCCCATCTATCAAGCCCTATGTGCAGGAACACTAGTGGCAGAATTTCATATCCAAGAAGGATTGTTATGCCACCTAGTCCATCTCAGTGTTCCTTCAAGCGAGCTTGTGAAGATGATTTGGGAAGCGCATTACAGTCGGGTGGCAGGGCACTTCGGCACCGAAAAGACAGTGGCCATATTGCAGAAGTATTTTTATTGGCCCAAACTCCGACAAGATGTCAGATGATACATCGGATCCTGCACTGCTTGCGCCATCGCAAAACCTGCCATCAAAAAGCAGGGGTTGTACACCCCTCTACCCACTCCCGATGGGCCTTGGGAATCCATATCCATGGATTACATGTCCGGACTACCTTCAACCAAGCATGGTAATGACTATGTGTTTGTGTTAGTGGATCGCTTCTATAATATGGCCATTCCGATAGCTTGCAAGAAGAACATCTCTGTCAAAGCCACTGCTAAGATCTTCTTCGAGCGCGTTTGGGTTCATTTCGAGCTGCCACAAACTATCATTTTAGATCAGGAAAACAGGTTCCTAAGAACTTTCTGGTCCATCCTGTGGTCATTGATGGATACCAAGCTCACCAAATCAACTTCCTTCCGCCCCCAGGCCAATGGACAAATAAAGGTTGTCAACAACATGATTGTGCATATTATGAGAATGGACAATTCTAAACATTCCCGAACATGGGATGAGATCCTTCCTTATGTTCAACATAGCTAAAACATATCCCTTCATAGCTCTACCAGCCACAGTACTTTTCAAGTGTGTCTAGGGTTCCAACCACTGGCCCCAATTGATGTATAGTCTGCCCATTGCATCCACCCGAGAGGAATCTTCCCATGCTCAGACTGAGGCTTATAAGGCCCTATATTTGTTGAATGAATCCAACACATTTTCCAACAAGTCCATGACATTTTGGAAAAGTCCAACACTAATTACAAGTAGGGACACGACCAACATCGGGTTCCACACAATTTCCAGGTGGGTGATAAGGTTTGGTTGCATTTGCAGAAAGAAAGGCTCACAGGACCCCATCGTAAGATTCGTCCACTTCTATATGGGCCATACACCATCACCAAGGTAGTTTGTGACAATGCCTTCGAATTAAGCATTCCTCCATTCCTTGGCCTACACCCAATATTCAATGTGGAGCTCTTTCACCCATATTTTCCACCATTATTGGACACCTCGGAGGTGGCAGAGCAATTGACACCTCTAGAGATTAATTCCGACTGCATGGAACATGAAACTTTAGATCAGATCACGGACACACAGGTTAAGGGCACTCACCAACAGAATATCCAACTATATTGGGTTGTCAAAGCAGGGCAACTACTCCACCAAGACAAGTGGCTCACCAGGAGTCAAGTTCAACAGAAGTTTCCCCATTTGATGGGGAAACTCAACGCAATGGAGACCATTGATTCCTAAGGGGGGAGGACTGATTCAGATGGATATAGGTGGCCACCCACCTATTCCACTGGCTCAAAATAGTTTTCCATTTTGGCAGTTTTCTAGTAATTTTTCTATAGTTTTTCGGGTCCCGAACTTCCGGGGTCGTTTTGAGGCCTTAAACGATGTTTTTTGGAGATTCAGGTGGGTGTAATGGTTTCCTATTACAATCATTAACTCTCGATTAAAGTTCTAAATCTCAAATAGACCTTTCCAATGGACTATCGAGCGCCCCAAACAGAAATCGTATGCAAAATTTATGACCTCGAGAAGTTGACTATTCAACTAACCACCTTGGGTCCGCAAACTTTATGATGGTTCATCTTCTAGGGTTAGTTTTTTGGATGTTTAGGTTTCTTTCCCTCATGCTTATGATAAATAGGCTCTTTCGGCCTCTTCTTGTATTCAGCTTGTCACGAATGAGAGTAGCCGCCACATCTCTTCTCAGAGATATAGCTACCATCATTCTAGCTGCTTTTATTTTACAGTTTGTTCTGTTTCATTCATTTAATAGAATCTGAGTTTACTATCTCACTATGTTTCTTGCCATATATATGTGTATGTGAATATATTTATGCTCTTTCATTTCGTTCTCACATAAATCCGGATCATTCTCACCCTTGTATTAGAAAATGGAGAAATCCAATGAGGTTATGAGATTTTGCAAGATGTTTGGTATAAGGTGATAATTTAAAAATTTATATACCCCTTAAGGGAATGGTGTCTCAAAAAGGAAGAATGAGACAATTTTTTAAATTGCTACAAGCATGTTGAAAACAAAGCAACTTGGCAATGAGTTTTGTCTTGACAAAGTTCACATAGTAGTCTACACTTTCAATATAGGTGTCCTACAAGAGATATGTTAGATTTGAATCCAAAATGAGTATGGTTAAAGCACAAACCTAATGTTGAACACATGACAATATTTGGATGTATTGTATATGCGCATGTCCCCAAAGAAAAGAAAAGAAAAATCGATGATAAAGCATTTAGGTATAGAATTAAAACTAAAAGTGATAGGTTATTTGATCATAAGGACAATCAAATTATAATGAGAAGATATGTTTTGTTTAATTAGTATGGAATTTCCTAACCAAATCATGTTCAAATTCAACTTTAGTTCCAAATCAGTTATGGCAGATGAAATTAAGAGAAAGTCTAAGTGGCTAGTAAAAAATCATTTAGAAAGTAACATGTTGGATAAATTTTTTGAGAGAAGCGTCACTATATCACAAATCACTATGAATTTTGTTCTTATAGCACAAGTAATGAAGATTAATGAACCAAAAAATATGTATCGAAACATAAAAACATAATGAATCGAATTACGTAATGGAAACATAATATAAATCCTTAGTAATAAATGATACATGGGACTTGGTCAATTTACCCTAGGGAAGAACTATGATCGGTACGAAATGTGTATATAAAACTATGTATAAATCAAATGTTACAGTGGATAAGTATAAAGTCGTTTAGTTTCAAAATGTTATGTGCAAAAAGAGGCAATTGATTACACATAAACCTTTGGTCTAGTGCAAAATATGGACATAATCAAGGTGGTACTTGCATTTATTGCACAATATAAGTAGAAAAATTATCATATGGTTGGTATATCAACATTTTTTAATGGTTGTGTTGATGAAAAAAATTATGTTAAGCACCTGAAAGGATTTCAAATTGGTCTCAAACAAGCACCAATATCATGGTATTTTAGGATGGATATATTTCCAAGGTTATGAACTATAGTTCATTTGAACCCAATTTATATATTCTTCAACTAGGACAAGAATTATAATATTTGCCTTATATGTTGATGAAGGAATTAAGGTAGTTGCTCATGGAATCGAGTGGGATAGAATATGGCGTCAGTTTTCAATATTTCCTTGCTTGTGTGTGTATATATATATATATATATAGGATATTTATTTTTCTCTTATTGGATATTACATATGTATCGAGGGTTCTCTCAAGTGGCCTTAATAACCTCTTTGTTACCTGCACTAGGGATTTAATCTCAACCTTATCCTACCCACCAAGGTTTGTGCAGAGTGTGGTTCTTATATCCAATAGACATATGGTTTATGATAAAAGAGCTAAAATGTCCCCCTTGAAGCAAATTCATTCTCAACCCATAGATATATGCCCTATCTGTGTTGGAAAGTGATGCAAATGGAAAGCAATCATAGATGGTATCCAATCAAATTGTCCTATCATAAAGGGTTGGCCTAGACAATGCAAGAAATAACCCAACAAGTTTACCAAGGCAAAAAAAGAAGCTAGAGATGATGTTATCAGGTACTACAAGAGATTCCATGCCAACAATAAAGCAGAGGTTGAGGAAATGGAATAGAATATTAGGGACATAAGGGGAAGCATCTCATTTGAAGACATAGATGCAGAAATTGTTCTAAAAACAAGGTATTTCCATGTAGGTCAAACACCTTACACAAATGCTTACACAAATAGATCAAACATTAGCACATTGATGTATTACATGGTTAAAACCCTCAGAGAGGGAAATAGTGCTGGCCCTATCCAATGGAACTACATGAGGCAACATATTAATGCAAAAGGAAAATATTTTACATATGAGTTTCACACAATATATCATGAGAAAATGACCCTCCATGCTCTTTAAATTGAGATCATGGACCAATCAAGTGCTAAGCCATGGATCAATATAGTCATTAGTATAGAGGAGAAGATGAACCATTGAACCACCTTATGTCTAGAATATATCATGACTGCCAAATTAAATAAGCACACGTGCATACTAATTCATTCTAAATAAACAAACTTTACTTAAAGACACATTACCAAGTTGATTTTAACTAAATCCTAAGTGTCTAAATATCCTAATATCCTCCCCTAAGAACAACTTGGAATAAGATCGAATAATTTACAAAGGTGACACAATAGGATAAGGAAGGAGGAATTAGAGCCTATACCCCCCTTAATGACAACTTCCCAAATTCCTAACATAGATCAAAGTTCATAAAACTTTGCTTACGTAAGGGATTTGTAAAAATTTATGCAACTTGACCATATGTAGGGAAAAAAAGCAATGTGAGAATGTGATTTTGAATAAACTTTATGTTGAAGTGCATGTGTGGCTCAATGTGTTTTCTACATCAATGTTGAACTAGATCTTTAGCAAGCTTGATGGCACTCTAATTGTCACATCATGATGTAGTCAAATGTTGTTGTTGGATTCCAAATTCTAAAAGGATCGATCAAATCCAAAAGAATTCTTGACTTGCATTAAATGTGGCTCAATACTATGCTTCTGATGGAGAAAGAACAAGAGCTTGTTTCTTATTACAAGCACAAGTGATAGGTTTGGAACCAAGACTGAAAACATAACCTGTAGTAGAATTCTAATCATCAAGATCGCTATCCCAATCATAATCATTGAAACCAAGCAATAAAGGAGTCCTCCCGAAACTGTAATGTATCCCAAATTGAATTGTACCCCAAATATACCAAAGTATCATTGTTTCTAGTTTCTAATAGATTATGTGGGGTGTTTTTATATACCAAGTTATAAGTTCAGCAGCAAAGGAAATATTAGGACAATTATGAGTCAAATACAAAAGGCTACCAACTAATTTACGGTACAAAGTGACATATATTTCAAGAGTAGTACAGGTGGTATCAAGTTTGACTCCATATTGAAAGGAAAATGGGGCTAGTTTACAATTGTCTATGTGAAAGCGGGGAAGAAGGTCACATGCATACTTAGACTGAGAAAGAAAAATTCCTTCCTTGGTTTGCAAGACTTGGAGGCCAAGAAAATAATTCAAATATTCTAACTTTATCATTTCAAATTTCATCTTCAAGATGGATTTCACATGGGTAAATTTTTTGGGGTCACTACTAGTGAAAATAAGTTCATCAACATAAAGAGCAAGCATTATGAGATGGTTACCCAAATTATTGGTATAGACATTAGGGTTAGAATGACATCTAGAAAATTCATTGTGAAGAAGAAAGTTATCTCTTTTAGCATACCAATCCCGAGGAACTTGTTTAAGTCCATATAGAGATTACTTAATATGGAAAACAAGGTTGGATACGTTCTAAACATAGTGAGGAGGTTGTTCCATGTAAATTTATTTTGTAAATCCCCATGCAAGAAGGAATCTTTGATATCCATTTGATGGAATTCTCTATTATATGAAGTGGGAAGGGCTAGAAAAATGTATATGGAATTCATTTTGGATACAAGAGGAAGGGTTTCATTATAGTCAATCTCTTGAACTTGAGAAAATCCTTTGGAAACTAATTAGGCCTTATGTCTTTCAACACTTCCATATGATGCATACTTAGTTCTATATACCCATTTACATATGACAAGTTTTATTCCTTTTAGAAGAGGTACAAGATCCCAGGTATCATTCACCAATAAGGAACAATAATCTTCATTCATTGTTGTCTCCCAATCTAGATGGTTGGAAGCTTTTGTAAATGTCTTTGGATCATGAGTCTTTGAAACTTGGGCCAAAGGACAGGAGGCCCATTAGAACTCTGAATGTGTATGACGTTAATTTGTAGGATCATTAGTAAGATAGATGGTTGATTCCACAATGACAAAAGAAGGATAAAATGCCGTCTCTCTCTCTCTCTCTCTTGTTTTTTGGTGGAATTTTGGCAGCATAACAATATTGTGGATGTATGATATATGTGTTGACGATGAGGGTTGTATTTATAGGAAATATGGTGGACACAACTAAGATATTGTTCCAATGTGAATACTCCCCTTTTCATTGATGATTTAGTGGGAAGGTTAAGGTTTGGAAGACCAAATAAATGGTTGTTTTCGACCTTAATGGTTAGGTTTGTCCACTTTTAGCCACTACTTCCTCTTGAGGAGCATGCAATCATAACTTATAACCAATTTTTGACTTTTTGAATAAAGTCATAGATTTCAAGAGAAAAAGTGCAACTTGATCATGGATTTCAAGGAAAAAGGTGTGACCTATTTAATATGGTCATTTTTTAACGTTTCTTTTAGTTTTCGATTACATTGTTGGGGCCATATGGATATGAATGAGATGGATATGGGCCAATGCTACCAATGATGATGTATAATGGTGATGAAACTCATGATAAGGTATGTGAGAAAAAATAGGTTGTTAACATATTGCCCCATGATGTGTGAGGTTGAGAGCTCATCATATGACCAAAATACATCACAAGTATTCCTTGTTATCCATATGGAATTGTTGGAGTCAAGGACGTAGCTATGGTAAAGCTGCGAATTTTGGGAAAAAAGCACAAGTATGGAAGGAAAGTGCTAATTTTGGGAACAAGCACTAAGTTTTGGACAAGAAGGAGACGGTGCGCAGTACGGTGCCAGATAGACAAGCTCAGCGAAGATCACGGACCGAAAATCGCGGAGCTCGCGCGCACGACAGAAGAGAATGAAGGTTGAATAGAAAGCTTAGCTACCATAATAAATAAGGCGATGGAGTAGAGGGCTCAGCTACCCTCATTTAAAGGCTTAGTACAGAAGTTATGGTTGCTCGGATCAAGGAGGAGCAACGGGCCAGAGCATTGAAGGCAAAGGACAAGCGTCCATACCCACTATCTGCGCCGAAAGTCAAGGAGCCTGCAGGAAGCGGCGACGTGACTGCAAGCGGCGCCTACAGTACACCTAGCCATGTGCGTGGTTAGGGTCTTTGGGAATCACTGTTGGGAAAGGCCCACAGTTTTGTAAAGGTGCGACCGCCATGGCCACCTATATATATGAACAATTGTAATGGATAGATGTTAGTTAGAGTTAGCAAGTAAGAAGTAGATACTCTTGGGATAGTTTGTTAGTTAGACTGTTAGATAGTCAGTCTCGAGGATAGATCATGTGTTGAATATCCTGTGTTAAGTGTTCTACCGAGTCTGTAGAACTAGAAAAGAATCGGATAGCCGAGGAGCTAATCCCTGAGTAGCCAGACAGTCTGTGTGACGTCTGCGCCTTTGTAATCTCTGTAGAGAAGAGACTAGATTGAGAGAAGGGCTCCCAGCTGTGTGCGTGGAGTTTCCTGTAAGAATCTAAGACTGCAGCTGTGTGCGCAGCATATTGTGTAACTCCATGGTTTTCTGGTTAATATAACACTCCCGAGGACGTGGTTTTCCTCGAGGAGAAGAGCTTCCCATATTTCCACTTGTTATAATGTTTGTGTGAGTGATTAACTGTTTAAGTTCATTACCTGTGTATGCAAAACTCTTGTGTTATCTTTGCGACGGTTTGATTGAGTTTGGGAAGGTCCCTTGTTTGCCATAAGTGTTAAGGCCTGAAGAAATAGTGGAGCGCTGTCGCTGCAGTGAGCGAGGAATGCGTTACTGCGCTGGGTGCGCAGGGTGAGGAAGTACGTAACGCTTCGACGCACGGGTTAGTTGCCCTCTGCGCCAGAGAAGAAGGACTCCGCGCAGCTGCGTCGAGGGGCCTGCGGGAAAGTCCGACCGCCAGTATCTGAGGAACCAGAAGAGGAAAGAACACTCTTCGCGTCACCAAGGTTGAGGAAACCTGATTCCTTAGCCCCCCCATAGCCACTTCGGGTGAGACCTCGAGCTGCTGCGCAGCTCGTTGCCGAGAGGGCCAGTGCGCCAAGGGGTTTGTTGCTGCGCTTCATTAAAACCCGGGTCTGCCCAAGAAAGCAGCCAACAGGAATCATGAGAATAGGACAAGAAATAAGAGTGATTCGGGAGAAAGAATCCACCCCCCAAGTGGGATATAAAGGCCCATGCCTACATAAACCAATCAAAATGGTGAGGTGCCTCTAATATCAAATATAAATGAGGTGGGAATCTCCATGCTCATATCATTGTTTAAATACAATCAAGGATTAAGACCAAGAGGGATCCCAATACCAAGAAGGGTTTGATCAGTATACATGAATAACTATTGGGTACAATACATCATGGGGGTAAAAAAGGGACCCTATCCGAGTACATAAATATGGTCCAATCATAGTTTATATGAATTACATGGATAGGAGTAATAACATCTTGATGGGATGAAAAATTGCAATAATGTATTGAAGCCTTGTTGAAATTTGAGGTGCCAAAGATCTAGAAGGAGTGATAGCATGAGACCACTCCTGATAGGTAGCTCAAACTATTGAAAGACTGAGCCAAACAGGTCTAGAGAAATCCAATTGATATTATATCATTGTCATCAATGTAGCGTGGACATCACAAGAAGTGGAGAACTAAAGGAATTCTAGGATAGACTTAAGAACTAGAGGGAATCGTGAATGTCTAGGGTCTTCTACCAAACTAGAATAATAAACCACCATATTGTACTATTCTTAATGGTATGATGGTGAGATGGAGTTGAGAACATGAAAAATAACCAATCCAAGGTTCAATGAGGTTTCCCCTAAGTTGGTTCAAGGACATCCATCAATGATAGTTGTGTGGCCAAGTTACAGAATTCCTCTAGATCTATATTCTAGAATACAAGTGTTGAAGTTGCTAGAGGGAGATCTGTTGAAAACAAAGTAATGAGCAATATTTGTTTAATAGCACAAGGAATGACACTGGTATATGAAGAGAAAGGGGATTGAAACATCAAAGGGGGATAGAGAGTCACTGAGTGATGGACTCAAACTTTTCCTTTACTCATAGCATGAAGGCATGGATGAACTGGTACCATGTGTGAAACTCTTGATAATATCATGGGAGGGACACACTGGGGATAACTATGGGACATAACTATAGTGGGGATACTCACGGAGGGGAATGCGAGTATGGAGGTCAACATGGAATGGGATAAAATGAATTCAAGGAGACAAGTGTCGAAGCTACAACCAAGTGAATAAATGAAATGTGTTATGGTGGATGAAAGACACTGAGGGAACGACATTGATGGTAATATTCTTGAGGGAGGATGAAAGGTGTCAAAATAATGTAACTTCTATAGTATGGATGCAGTGGTGGAATTATGAAATGTAAAGTGAAACATATACTGCAATGATATGGAAGTATGAGGAAAGGCCAATGAGTGAAAGTGAAGAAGCATATGTGGCTACATTCAAGCTCACAAACTAGATAGACACTCGTTCCTAAAAGAATAAAAATGACATGGGTACCCAACGACACTGGGGGTACTAAAAAATGACACCCATGTGAGGAAGGCTCTACTATCAAACAAGGGGAAATGGATCGGTGGATAAGTTGGGCCACTTACTCAAACAGAGGGGATCTTACAAGCAAAATGGGATCAAATAATGTTAATGCACAAGATGATTGCAAAGAGAATTACCTATATGTTAGTTTGAAGAAATATACTTGCAATGATGATCTCATGTGAAAAAAATATGGGATATCAATGCAACCTATACCTGCACACATGGAAACAAAACCAAAGCATAAAAGTACATTTGGAAATAAAATCAAATGTATAGGCTGCATATAACATAGAAACAAAGAGCATATAATATCGGAGCTTTAGAAGGGTGAATCGGTCTATGCTTTTGGTGCATAGGTTTGGAATCAATCAAAATGTCGATATGGTGTTCCACTATGGTTGGGTCAAGGCATGGAATTTCAGCATAAGGCTAGACAAAGACATCATTGAGTTCTTAAAAAATGGTTTTATAGGCTACAACTTACTCAGAAGTGTAGGAAGTCCCCAACAATATGCTCTCAGTGACTCCAAGCTTAACCAAAATATCCATTTGAATGGTGGGAGAAATGTTGGCCATATTACCCTCCTCGAAGGAATTTGGAGCATGAATTTTATTCTTAAACCAATCAACATGCTTTGGGTGAATAAAATCCTTTGATTCAATGGAAAATTGGTTTGAAGACTAATCTTCCAATGGGGAATTATGCAGGAGGAAATAGGCACAATCATGATGCATATCATCCCATGGGAATTCGGGGTTAGTAAGTGCTTCAAGAATTTCGTCATCGCTTCAAAATATGGGGATGGGAAGGTCATGTGGGTCCACTACCATGGAGGGTGATGTGGAAATATAATGGGATAATAGGAAGTCTCACTAAAGGAAGAAATGTCACAAATGGAAATCATTCCTTCAAAGGATGGAGTAGGTGGAGGTACCTCTTCAATAACGATGGCCTTAGACTCATGGGATCTACGACGAAGGAAAACCAGGGTGGCACAAAATTTTTGGAGATCATTGCAATGGTGCGAATACTTTTTGCAAGCACCACATAGTGCACATGGGTGGTTAGTACACAATGCCTTATTTTGTTGCTTAGCATCATTGAGAAGAGTAATGTGAATAACTAAGGTGTTCACATTAGTATTCTCATCATGAGCATGGATATAATTGTATAAAATAGAAAATTCTAGACATTGATGGGTGGTGTGATGGAGGACATCACAAATGGCACAAGGTGTGGGGGCCTTGGTAGGTGCAGGAGAAGGGGGTTTCATGGCCATGTCTAGGGAAGGTTGAGCTGTTGTATTTTTGGATTTTCCCCCAACCTTCCTTTTGGAGGAAAGTTGAGTGGAGGTAGGGGCCTCCTTCATAACTACGGATGGTGGGGAATTATAAGTACCAATATATTAAATGGGGGTTAAAGTGGCCTCAACAATGGGATGAGGGTTTGGTGGGGTAAGATACCAAACATGAATACCTAAGGTAACCCCTAGGAGGTTAAGGGTAGCCATAACAGGGGTTTCCACAATCCCAAGTGGAGGGAAGAGGAATGGTACCTGATAGATAGGTAATCCTACCCAAAGATGTTGCATTGAGGGTGTAGGACTAAGGGGAGGCTGTAGTTGAGTAGGACATTTATTATAAGTGATGGTACACAACTCTAAGACGACAGCTTTGACGATATGAGGAGGAGGGCTTGAAAAGGTCATAAGGAGATATTCATATTTAAATATTATAGGACCCACACTATTGAGTGAAGGCATAGAAAAAATGTCATCATGTATTGGTAGGATATGGTCCAGACCTTTGGGGTCATAGTATGTGATTTTCTCAAGTGTAATCATTTTCCCATTATGAGGAAAGATTATGATTCTAAACATTGTTGAGGTGACCACTTTCATAACATACATGTAGCTATGATCAATGAGGAGATTGCAATATAATTGGGCGTCTCCAACCTCAATATCAATCTAGAATATCTTACCAATGATTTGAATGGGAATGTTCTAGAGAATACCTTGTGGCTTGGAAGGTCAACCCTCATGTGCACTTTTGGGAGTCCAAATTCACCATCTTTTCCGCATAATAAATCCACCATTTTAAACCATTTTTCCCGCACTTCATCCATAGTATATGACCATCTCCACCGCCAAACCTTCATTTGCACCTAAACATGACCCTCTGGTTAATACATTTTTTTATAATGCTTTTAGTGATTAAAGAAGATTTTACTAAGGTTTTTCTAACGATGGTCATGTTTTAACATACTTGCACACCTCCAGTTTTAATTCCGCCACTTGGATCTTGTTGTTGGACCTCCCAATATGGATTTGGGTCACTCATACCTCACCCATATCACATGCGCGAGTCTCCATCACATGGTCAAATATTTCCTATTTTTTAGCAGTAGTTTTCAAACAACCAACTTTTGCCTTGATTTCTATGTAGATGAGGTCAAATATGAAAAATACGAGACATGGGGTTTGTTCACAGAATGGAAAATTGAGTTTAAGATTGGTGGTTTTCCAAAATCATATGAATTTTGAGAGATAATGGTGATCCTTTATCACAAATTTTCCCAAATTGATGAAAAACCCAGATTTTTGGGATTTTTCCTAAAATTGGAAAATTAGTTTTTTGAGTTTGGAGATTTGGTTCTATCCTTCCCCAACTAATTTCATGTATAAATAAGGCTCATAGGACTGAGAGATCGTCATCGTTACGCTAATGTGTTCTCATATAGGGAGATTTGTATTCATGAGAGAACTACTATACAAAATTTAGTTAATCTTAATAAGGAAGTGTTGATGGTTATATATATGCGTGTAATTACTTCCTTGATCCTATAAGTCTTTTTGCCACACATGCTAGGTGAGGAATGCCCCCCTCAATTTGGTATGTGTTGGTCTATACTTGTTGTTTGTTTTTTAATTAGTTAGCATCTCAATTCTTTCCAGCATTTACATTCTGTTTGTATGTTAAGTTTATTAATTACATTTCTATATTTCATCTTTCATTTCCATCTACAACAGTAGTTTATGATAAATTGATTTTTTTTCATTTGCTTCTATGATTGGTGATCACCATACAAATACATCCAAGTGTGCTTTATTTCTGCTCTCTATTTTGTGAGTATGCAATTTGAATCTAATCAAATGAAGTTGTTTTGATTTAAGCAACAACATAATCTATGTTCTAATACTATGATTCTCTACATTAATTCTCTGCTCCATGGTGTTGACTTGTTGCTAGCATAGATAATTACGTGTTAAATCTGTTGTGTAACCCTTTTCAAAGCTTTCCTACTACAATCACATTGTAAAATGCCCTCCAATTCTTCATATTATACTCATGATTCCATTAAAAAGAGTTATGTCATACCCACGTGTAATATATCCTTTGTTTTCCAATTACACCTAAGCCTTCAAACATAGATCTGATTTATCCTTTAACTCTTTGATATTATTTTAAATCCAATCTACCAAATACACATAACTATTACATTCCCATACGATCCCATTAAACCACTATTGCTTTGTTGATCGTTGTTCGTTCAACTCCATTCACCATTTGTTTGTATGTTGGTTTTAAAAAGGGTTTTGCACAATAATGTTAGTAGTAGTTGTTTATTATTAAAAGAGTTGTCAGTATTCTCTACACACACACATAAACAAATCCTCATATATGTATGCATTAAACAACTCCTCATATATGCATGCATTGTTACTCTTTCATCCATCAATTTCCCCCAAACTATATCCACTCATTCTTTCAAATCGACTTAAGGATTTGAAATTCTTTAGATCCTATAGATATTCAAGCTCAAATCCTACAGCCAACCATTCTTATTACACTCATACTCTATCCTCACACTCTTTTGCATTCATCTCTTCAAAATAACGCAACCTTTGATAGTCACATTGCGCCCTATTTTAATCTTATTACATAGAAGTTGATTATGAAGATTGTGTGCCTCTTTCATTCCATTTAAACATCAATTTTCTACAATGAACTTTTGCTTGAAACTCAAATAATTAACTACATAGAATTGAATCAATTTCACACTCATTATATCCATTCAAACTCTGTTATTTCCTCCTTCATAGATTGATGGGTTTATAAGTGTAATTATATATACAATCTGTTGAATATAAGAAAGTATAGCAGTGTTCCTCTCTTCATCAATTCTTCTTGCTATCCATTACATTATTGTATTTGTAATTCTTCATTACATATATATATATTATATCTCTGTCTCTATTTGTATGTATTCCATTCCTTTTAAAATCATAATCATTCTCTTTTTCTTTGTATTGTTGTTCTCTTTCAAAGAATCTCTAAGACTAGTTTACTTTCACTTGCATATTTTATTTGGATTCCCTTTCAATTTTTTTTGCTTTTGTATTTAATTTGGTTTCATTTCCTATAATTTGGAACACTACTGGAATCCATTGAAGGAACATAAACTTAAAGTTAGCTACTTACGATTAATCATAAAACCATGCATGAATGAGTTATTGTGATAAAATCCTTTATAGCACTTAGTCTTTCTTGTGTCCCAATGCATGAATCCTTAGTGTTTATTTCTCATAGTTTGCATTACCTTGCTTTGATTTTGTTTTCCCATAGATTAGACAACCACTACAGGAATATACCATTGAAGGTCCATTGAAGTTCGGGATCTAACTCAGGAGATATGATCTTGTGATCTAATGTTAAGCTACATCTTGTGGTGTTAATTTTCATTTGATTTCATTTGAGCTTGTCAATTTCTGTTTGGATTTCATTCATTGCATATTGAAATGTGCTCCCCAGCATTAGTCATTAGTTGTTAACATAGGCTAGAATAAGCTCTAATCCCCCATTTCCTATGCTTTCATCTCTAAGTTTACAAACTCCCATTTGATAATTTAATGTCAATGATTTAACACATAATTTAGCCTGACACGCGTGCAATGTCATCAAGGACAAATCTAACTCGAGGGAACCGAGCTTCTTCCAAAAGTGGGTAGACATGACACAAGTAGAATCTCCTTCATCAATGATGCATCAATGAATAATCAAATTATTGACAATAACAGGAACTTGGAAAGTGACCAAAGAAGGAATGCAAAGCTCAAATCGATATAAATTAAAGGTCATTAAATGAGCATCGAAAGGATCAATTGCACATATGGAAGAAAATATAGCTTTGTGTTGCACAAGACAATTTTGTAGAACTTCTAATGTAGACATGGTAGCAAGAGATTGGGTCAAGTCATTAACACCGCTATAGTTAGGAGCGAATCTAACATTGTGGTTATGGATAGTGTGATGCAAAGGGATATTAGGGATCTTCAGGGGAAGGTTCCTTCTAGTAAAGGTGGACCCTTTTCCTTATCGGTATTGACCGGTTCAATTGACATGTAGTGTTTATTACATTGTGTCTATAGGTTGGCATAAGCGGAGGTCATGTAAATGTTTTGGAAGGAAGGATCATCAGTGTTAATCAATGTAGACAGTTGAGGAGGATAAGGTATCACTAGTTGTGTTGTGGCTACTCATTGATATGGGAAGGGGTTTTGCAGTACCATTGGTTGAGGTGTCGTAGGATGAGGGGGTGGAGCACCATTTTGACTTTGAGAAGTGTTGGAAACTTCACATTTATTGGACTAATCCCACAACTAGAGAGCCTTAGCAATATTAGGACAATGGTGAATATAGTTTCTGTAAACTTCACAAAAGGAACATGGATTGTTAGTCTATAACTGGGGGTTATTACCCTATTTTGGGGGTTTATTAGGTTCATGATTTGCGGGGTCAGATTACCTCCAATATTACTCGGAGGATTAGGGAGTTGGACTCCACCCTCCTGATTCTATTTATTTCCCTTATTCTGCCCCTTGTTATTTTTATTATTAGTGTTAGTTTGTGCATGTTGGTTATTGGGCGCAGGTGGAGCAAGAATGCTCTGTTGGCCACAAACTTTCTCATGAGGAAAAGGGGTGTCAGGCCTTAAGTAAATCCAATATTGTGAATGATTTTATTAAGCATGAAAGGTTTATTTTTACATTTGAAGGGGTTTACCTTTGGGATTCATATTCCCAATGTATGTGCCTCTTTGTGACTCTTAATATTCACAATTGTAGATATTTACAATATTTACAAAGGACAATAATCTCGTAGGATTAGATATCCAACATTCCCCCCTTAATTTGAAGGGGTGTTCATGTGTCCAAACATTTTTCAAAACTTTTTAAGCTTCTCTCTTCCAAGTGATTTGGTGAAGATATATGTAATTTTCTCATTTGTGGAACAATGTGTGAAATAAAATGTCTTTTCCTCTACATGATATCAAATCATATTGTATTTTGTGTTGATGTGATTAGATTGATCATGGAATTTGGGATTCTTGGCCAACTTGATTCTAGAAGTATTTTCAATTAGTAGAGGAGTACAATTCACCTATTTCTCCTACAAATATTCAAGTATTTTCTTGATCCACACAATCTCCTTTGTTGCTTTTTCCACAACCGCATATTTTTCCTTTGTTGTGGAATCTCCTGGAATAGATTGTTTGCATTATCTCCAAGATATTAGTTGCCGATCCAAGACTCATGAGGTATCCTAATGTAGACACTACATTCTCTTTGTTACCATCAAATTATGAATTAAAATATCCAATCAGTTTGAATTCATCCACCTTAGAATATTTGAACCCAAAATCTTGAGCTCTCATCAAGTATTTTATGACTCTTTTTGCAGCAGACCAATGTCCTTCACAAGGTTTTTGCATGATTCTGGAAAGGATCCCTAAAAAAATGAAATATTTGATCTGGTGGTGGTAAGATAGATAAGACTCCCCATAATCTATCCGTACTTGTTTGCATCCTCAATTTCATTCCCTTCTTTTGAGGTGAGTTTAGCTTATGTTCCATTGGAGTAGAGAGAGGGTTACACTTTCTCATGCCAAACTTATTCAACAATTCTCCAATGTACTTCTTCTAGGAGATGAACATGTAGTTTGGATTATGGGTTACTTCAATTCCCAAGTAGTAGTGAAGATGTCACAAATATAACATATCAAATCCTTTCTTCAAATCTTCGGTAGCTTTCATTATTCCCTATCATCAACATATCATCTACATACACTACAAGATATATGATATATCTTCCAATTTTATTTACAGATAGTGTTTCATCATCAAGATTAAAGTGTTTGAAATTTCATTCCAGAAGATGCTCAATTAGCTTTTCATACCATGCGTGAGGTGCTTGTTTCAATCCATGCAATGACTTAATGAGTTTTCATACCTTATGTTCTTTTCCTTTCACAATAAATCCCTCTAGTTGAGACATGAATACATTCTCTTTCATGTCTCCATTTAGGAAATAAGTCTTCACATCCATTTGATGAACTTTCCACCCATTTTGTGTAACCAAATACAATCGAGTGCAATGGTAGCCCATTTTACTGTGGGGGAGAAAGTATCCTCATAGTCAATTCCTTCTTTCTATGCAAAACCTTTTGCCACAAGCCTCACCTTATGCTTATCAAGTGAGCCATCTTATTTGTACTTGTTCTTGTAGACCCACTTGAAACCAACTGGTTTGGCTCCAAATGGAGGGCCCACTGACTTCCATGTCCCATTCTTGATGAGAGAATTATATTAATTTTTCATGGTTTCTTATCACTCATCATGATCAACAACTTATTCAAAGTAAGTTGGTTCAAGGTTAGCAAATAAATTCAATTCATAATGAAATGAAACATCCATATCCTCTACATCACCCAATCTTGAACTATCTGTATCTCCTCCATCTTCTTTCCTTGTTAAACTTTTGGTTCTTGTCTTTCCAAATTCATTGGATGGACAATTTCAAGTGTCTTTGTGACCCACTTTGAAATTTCTATGAGGGTCCAGGTTTCCCAACTAGTGGTGCTTCATTCTATTCAAGATTCAGTCTTCCAATCCTCTCAATCACATCATCCATTTGAACCTCTTGTTCTGGTGAAGTGGTAGGAACTTCTTCATGAGGGGGAGATGGTGTTGCAAAAGGAGATTCCAAATATTGATCCAAGATAGGGATACCCCCTTCAATATGGGTAATTTCATTTTCAACTTCATGAAATGTATTTACATGAGTAAATTTATCAAAACGATCAAGTTGCCTCTCAATAGACTTGTCATTTTTATTTATTTCAAGAAAAATGACATCTCTGGAAAGTATAAGCTTTTTGTTTACCTCATCATAAATATGATATGCCTTGGTGGTGTTTGAGTACCCCAAGAAGATGCACTTTTTGTGAAAATCCTCACAGCGTATCTAAGAGATGATGTATACCTCACAAGAAAGTAATTGATTAAGCAAGAAAATAGAAGAAGAGTGGTCAATGCAGTATAATGAGCAATAGAATAATAATACAGTAGAACTCGGATAGAAGCAAAAATACTTCACACACACTAATTAATTAATCACAATATGGAAAAATAAATAGTACAATGCATGAGGATTCGAATGCCTAAGGTGGCACTTCGAATTAGCCTTCATGGAGTGATCAAAAGATCACTGGAGTGTCATTGGAGCACAACTAGTAGTCTATCTCATCATCAGTGGAGTCATCAATGTACAAGTAAATGTCAACTATCAGTCAAACTGAGTCTAATTGAGTGTGGTAGGTGTAACTGAGTGTAACTGGAACTAACTGAATAAAGGAGGCTTAGTGGAGGGCGCATGAGGAGCTAATTGAAGTCAGAATGGCATTCAAGTCTCATTGGAGGTCCATCAGAGTGATAAGGTTAGTTAAGAGTCAGTTAATCCTTAAATCAAGGAAGGAACTGAAGATAACTGAACTAAACTGAAGTGGTGGGTAAGAAGGGTGCCTTTCTCAACTGACAGATGAAAGGAGGGCGCACTAAGCTCTAGGAGGGATGAAACTGAGTGGAAAGAAGCTACGGGGGATAGCTAACTGAGGGCTAGGTGCTGGGACTGATGACTGGGATGCATGCAAACCCTAAATAATGCATGCAAACCCTAAAAGTGCATGCATGACTGAAAATGAAAATAATGAAATGTTGCTAGGACTAGGATGGAGTATAGGAATATCCTATAACCCCCCCTTAATCCATCCTAGGCCCTGGTAAATAAGACCAAAGGTCACCCAATACAATGAATAATAACAGTCAATAAACCAAGGAAATGGGGAAAATTTCATGGGAAAAATACCCCCCCCTCAAAATAGACTGTAAGGCACACACAAAAAATAAATGCTCCAAACTCAAGAAGGTGTGATGCTTGGTCATATGTCTGGAGGTATCTTCTTCTTGGGAATAAGTGGATCATGCTCAGAAAGCATGTGCTTGTACTTGCTCTTCAGATCGAATGTGATGAGAACAAATCCAAAAGTATGAGGATGATCCTTGAACCCGTGATTCGAATCAGTTGAGGTAGGATCAAAACCATGAATGTGAAGATAGTCTTTTGTCTTCTCCTTCGAACCATCATGGGTGAGATTATGCCAAAAAGAACCATCGAATAATAATGATTGCTTGGAATCCAAATCATCTCCAAGACTTGATAAATGGTTTCTTGAGATCTCCTTTGAACTAGCAGGGGTGAGATCAAAACTATCATATGCATGAGAAATTATCCCAAGTAGTAATTGCTTAGAATCCAAATTAGATCCAAGACTTGAATCATGGTTTCTTGAGATCTCCTTTGAACCATAAGAGGTGAGATCAAAACCAGTAAATACATGAGAAATTATCCCAAGCTAATGGCCATGGTTTCTTGATATCTCCTTTGAACCAGCAGGGGTGAGATCAAAACCATGATATGCATGAGAAATTATCCCAAGCAAATGGAAATAGCCATAATCTTCAATAACCTTCTGAAAGCATGAAATAATGATCATATAGTAGTAAATAAGAGGTGATTGCTTGAGGAGAGCGAATGCATTACCTCCAATAGCTTATTTTACCGCCAAAATATTCATGTGATCATGATGCAAACCAACAAACTCTTGTGAAAGAGAGGATTTAGGACCTTCTGCAATATCTAGAGTGTGAGATGGCACAGAAAGAGAAGAAATTTGGAGAATGAGTGTAGAATATGCAAGTTCTTCTTCTTTGTGAACAACTTCAATATGAGATGTGTTTGATACTGGTTCATGATCAATGAGATCATCAAGGAGGGCGAATGTATCACTTTGCTTGTTCTCGAAGGGGTTTGGACCAATGCCTTCATTATGTCTGTCGAATCTTTCATCCAGATGGGCCCATAGCTCTTTTGTAGTTTCAATAACATCAAGGTATTGGTATATAATGTATTCAGGCAAAGAAAGCATCATTGCTCCAAAGGCTCCGTCACCTTTATTTAACCAATCAATCTCCTCTTCAGAGGATTCAAACTCTCTTTCAAAATGACAATCAAAGAGATCATGGCTCTTCAAATATGCTATCATTTTTGTTTTGGTTTCCATTCATCATAGTTGAATGGAGGAGGAGGAGTAATTCCTGATGAATACATTGAAGCTGTAGAAGACCTGCAAAAACAATAGAGAATATCTGCAACTGCTACTGCTGCACTCGAAATCTTGATAATAACCTGCAAAAAACTCTCAGGAATGGAGATAAACAATACTCTCAACATGCTCTGATACCATGTGAAAATCCTCATAGCAGATCTAAGAGATGATGTATACCTCACAAGAAAGTAATTGATTAAGCAAGAAAATAGAAGAAGAGTGGTCAATGCAGTATAATGAGCAACATAATAATAATACAGTAGAACTCGGATAGAAGCAAAAATACTTCACACACACTAATTAATTAATCACAACATGGAAAAATAAATAGTACAATGCATGAGGATTCGAATGCCTAAGGTGGCAATTCGAATTAGCCTTCATGGAGTGATCAAAAGATCATTGGAGTGTCATCGGAGCACAACTAGTAGTCTATCTCATCATTAGTGGAGTCATCAATGCACAAGTAACTGTCAACCGTCAGTCAAACTGAATCTAACTGAGTGTGGTAGGTGTAACTAAGTGTAATTGGAACTAACGGAATGAAGGAGGCTTAGTGGAGGGTGCATGAGGAGCTAATTGAAGTTAGAATGGGCAGTCAAGTCTCACTGGAGGTCCATCGGAGTGATAAGGTTAGTTAAGAGTCAGTTAATCCTTAAATCAAGGAAGGAACTGAAGATAACTGAACTAAACTGAAGTGGTAGGTAAGAAGGGCGCTTTTCTCAACTGGTAGATGAAAGGAGGGCGCACTAATCTCTAGGAGGGTTGAAACTGAGTGGAATGAAGCTTCGGGGGCTAGCTAACTGAGGGCTAGGTGCTGGGACTGATGACTGGGATGTATGCAAACCCTAAATAATGCATGCAAACCCTAAAAGTGCATGCATGACTGAAAATGCTGCTAGGACTAGGATGGAGTATAGGAATATCCTAACACTTTTCACCCCTTGCACTAATATTATTTCTTTATTCCTTTGGAATTAGGGCTTAACAGGTGGAACCAAAGAACCTAAGATGCCTCACCAAAGGAATGAGTCCATGCCACATTTCATAGGGAGTCTTATTTCCAAGAGCATGAGTTGGAATTTTGTTTCTCAAAATAAACTGCACATAGAACAACATCAACCCAAAACATCAACTTTACATTCTTGAAATATAGCATGGAGTGTACCGGATTCAAGAGTGTCATGTTCATTCTTTCTGCCACACCATTCTATTGGGGATTGTATGGAACAGTGGTTTGATGCCTTATCCAAGGTTGTCTAATACAGGTTTCAAATTCATTTGGTGTGTACTATCCTCTATTATCAATACAAAGGGAACCAATCTGCAATTGTGCTTCATTTCTAATCCATACATGAGGGTTTTTAAATGTTTCAAATCCTTGAGATTTATCTTTTAACAAATACACCCAACACATGTTGGTGTAATCATTAATAAAAGTCATGATATATTTGTGACCATTTGGAGAAACAACGGGCATGGGGCCACACAAGTCAAAGTGTACCAAATATAATTTTCTACATGCTCTGAAACTTGAATCATGAAAAGGTTGCCTAATATGTTTTCCAAGAATACAAGCATCACATTGTTTCAACTTCTTTGGGATGGTGGGAAAACCAAAAACGCCATTCTTCTTCAAAAATCTATCACTAACATATTTGATTATCCCATATCTAACATGGCACAAAAGGCTTGAGTACAATGCACCTTCATCATGGTGGGAGAGGTGTGAAAATTTTTGTTCTCTTGCATATGTGCCTTTCAGGTTCAACAATTTCTCATCTTCATAGCCAGTCATGATGAATTGGTTCTCAAAGGACCCCTTATGTCAACTTTTCTATCAAACATGTGGATGGAATGGCCTTGCTGTCGAATCTGCATAAGAGACAACAAGTTTCTCTATAAATTTGGAAGATAGAGACGATTATGAAACAGAAAGTCAAACAATCCAGGAAATTTGAGCCTGATGGTGCCAAATCCCTTAGGTTTGAGGATAGACTTATCTCCAAAACATACTACAACATCTACATTGTCATTCAATTCTTCAAAGAATTTTTTTCTAAAGTTCATGTGGCAGGTAGAACAAGTGTCAAGCAACTAAGTATCTCTCTTGGAAGCAAATGAAGTATTGAACAAAACTTCATTTACATGAATATTGCAGTATGCAACAATTGAATGCACATATTCATGAGATTTACCTGATTCGGAATCCTTCATCTTTCTTCTCTCTACTCTTTCTTTCTTGAGATCTTCTACCATGTAATTTAGCATGTCTTCGTCTTGTTCCCTTTCTTTCCAAAGTGAAAATAGTGAAGATCAAATCTCTCACTACCCCCTACCTTTAAAAATTTTTATTCCTCGTCGCCATTGAGAATGCATCTTTAACAAGCTGGTAATATAAGCAATATGAAATATAAAAATCTTTACAAAGGTCTACAAGACATTCTACAATACAATATATGCAATAGTGAACTCAATATAGTCTCTATAAATGCAATGTGCAAGTCTATAGTCTATGCACTTCTGTAAACTATAAGATCCAATACAATCTATTGAAATACAAGTTATAATACGTTGCAAAAAGAATTTAAAATCCCTTGAGTAATACAATTTGCAATAGATAACCTCTAACTATCTTTGTGTATAGGTTTATAATCTCCACAGAAATCTCAGCAATACAGTTACAGTATGTTCTTTGCTAAATTACAATTTCCAATACACTCTCTCTATGCAATCAAGACAAAAGCCATTTTTTAAGACTTCAAGGGTGATGGTACTCCAATGACAATGGTATCTGTAAGAGCTTAAAAATACCCAAGAATGTAAACACTATAATGGTGTCAAAACACTTTGAAAGTGATCAAATATAAAACTAAAATTTCTAACATGGTACCAAAACTTCTCAAATGTGAGCATCTCAAAACCTAAGTTTTGAAAAGAACCAAGATGGCTCATTTTCAATGTATGTCAGAATTCTTGTGATATATCTATGGTAATAATTTCACTCAACAAGTTGGATGATGTCGATTAAGGAGGCTCCAAAGGACCCTCTATAGTTGTCGACATAGGTACTAATTCTAGTTCTTAATGTAGGTGTTGATTCCAATTCCGGCTTACCAAATTATTCCTCATTGCAGTACATTGTAGTTAGGAGAGACATGTAAACAATATACACATGGAAATAAATTAGAACTAGTTGTCCATCCATCTTACCAATCACGCATACACTTGAAAATCAACAAATATCTCCATCAAATCACCATATTACACTTGGGATAATAAAATGAGAGTCTTCAACATACAAGACAAGCTCACAATATAGAGTTCGCATCCAGATCACACTTGGGATAGTAAAATGAGAGTCTTCAAGAGATAGGACAATCTTGCAATACAAAGTTCACATCCAAATATAAGCTATTGGAAGAAGAAATGGGTGAAGAAATGGGTGTGTGACAGGCCTGGTGATTTTGATTTTTGTAATCCGTTGTCCACACACAGTAGACTCACGGGAAAAGGTAGAAACATTTCCAATAGTCACCATGGGATGGGTAAAATTAGTTTGATCTCCTTCAACGAATTGCATCTGATTTTCATTGCCTTAAAACTCTAAATACTTAAACAACCAAAAAAGTATGTTTGAGACTTCACTCCACAAAGCAATACTTTACCAATAAACCATTCTCATTGGAGTCGGGATTAAAACTAATATCTCAAACTATGTAAATTTTTCAGAAAGCACAAATCTCACACACCCAAAGAATGCCATTTAGATCACATAAAATCCCTTAAATAATACTAACCCAAATCTTAGGTAAATTCATACAATTATATTCTTTTATCATAAAAAACACTTGTAAGTGTGCTTGCTCTAGAACTAGATGACCCATTTAGAAAAAAAATGATCAATGGGTAAGAAAACCACAAAAATGTAGTAGTAAAGTAGGGTTTTGTCCCTTCACCTACTCATAGGTTGCGGTTCAAAATACACCCAAGTAAGGCATGTGGGTTGAGTTCTCTCCTCTACCCACATAACTGGTCAATTTGGCAGTCTACGCCCTTGAGGAAGAAACTAGGGTTTGAGGTTATAGGAGAGGAAATATGCACGTAGAGAATAGTTAGGTGGGAACCAGGATACGTAGGGCATCGAAGGTGGTTCTGGGTTGGAGTTCTCAACACTCAGAGAATTACCATATGAGTAATTGCTTATAGCGAAAAGAAATCAATTATATGGGATTGGTTTGGATTCCACGACACTTATCACACCATCCACGGAATGGGATTCCCCCGAATGATCTCTGCATGTGGAGTCACTGCGAAGAGTGTTAGGGATGAGAGTGTATATCTAACCATATTTAGCATATATAAGGTCATATTGTTGAGCTTTCTAAATGGTTTCCTCTTTAGTTTGTGGATGCTATCAAAGCAACATCCTTACAGACTCCTTCATCATATCCACTCATGGATGTGGTTTGTAATATGGGTGGATGATGTTTGAAGGAATGACAAGAGGATCCCTATGCCCTATTGTAGTGGACAAGTAAATGGAAGAAGGTCAAAAAGTTAAAAATAAGGATACAAAATTAGGATCTATCATGAATCGTTGCTTGATATACCACTTAGTAGAAATTCCAATAAGGGTCCTCTAAAAAGGAGCACCATAAATGGAAGGATATGAATAATGGTTTTGGGGATCCTCACTTGCTTTACCTTTAAATTTTTGGATGTTTGAATACAACATGGTAGGAATTTTAAGCCATGTGGTTTCATGTCAAATGAGTTCATTGGTTAGTCTATCCAAGTTAAGGAGGTTAGACTATTCATGAATTGGAGGCTCACAATAGGAATGGTGGAAGAGGTGTTCCCACCAACATTCGAGTTGGTGGTTCTGCCAAATGGATTACCTTTGGGGGGGAAGGGGGAGGAGCACTAGAAATATTGGAAGCTAAATGTCCAAATAATTTAGCATTGATAGGAGAAGGTGGTGATATAGGATATGATGAGACTGAATTCGATGATCCTGAAGGGGAACCATGTGAAGAAGAAGGTTATTAAGTTATTACATGCTGAGGCGGAGTCACCAATTTTGTAGTGTGTGATTTCTCACTCACATGTGCAAAAAGAACCTACTAGAGGGTTGTGAAATCTCTAGTATCATATTAAATAAATGGAAAGAAATCTAAACTAAACAAAATACATTCTTCAACATGCATGCAACTTCCATTACAAAACTAGCCATAAAAAGAGAAATGCAACATGTAAATAATGATGTGTTTATTACACAAAGAATAAGAGAGTACAATAGCACCTTGGTATAGGTTGTGAATGGTAGGATACCTCCACAGCTGATCCAAGGGGGTTTCTTTGAATTACTTTGTGCCAAAAGCTCTAGCTAAGTGTTTATAAGGTTGATTCCATGATGATGAAACAATGTTAGAATGATTGCTCCCTCTCGCTTGTTGGTGGAGTTTCGACATCATAACAATATTTTGGATGCATGATATATATATGATGACATGAGGGTTGTATTTATAAGAAATATGGTGGACATAAATGATATCTAGTTCCAATGTGAATACTCCCCATTTCATTGATAATTTAGTGGGGAGGTTAGGGTTTGTAAGAACAAATCAATTGTTGTTTTTCAATGTTAATGGATAGGTTTTCCCACTTTTAGCCACTACTTCCCCTTGAGGATTGCGCAATCATAAATTATCACCAATTTTTTACTTTTTGAATAAGGTCACATATTTTGAGGGAAAAAGAACTACCCGATCATGGATTTCGATGAAAAAGGAACGACATGTTTGATATGGTTAATTTTGTTATTTTTCCTTCGGTTTTCCATCTCATTGTTGGGGTCATATGGATATGATAGAGATGGATATGGGGATAATGATGCCAATGATGATGTATAATGGTGATCAAACTCATGATAAGGTAGGTGAGAAAAATTAAGTTGCTAACACTAAATAAAGCCAACCACTTAATGAAAAATAACCTAAACACCATTCATTATTCTAGCTATATGAAGCCTACCACATGATGAAGAGAACCTAAACTATACATTATTTATGTCTATGGAAAGAGAGGCTCGGTTTTGGAATGGTGGGTGTATGGATAACCATCCTATTTGCTAGACTTCTAGGGTTTCTAAAAGGGAAGCAATCTATTCTTCATAACTAAAGTATGCTTCGTCATCAAACTACATAAAGGGATATCAACACTAGATATATCAAACAAGTAGGCAAAATCAAATAATTGATGTATCTCATGATGCCATGTATCGTGGATTTTGTGAAATGAATGCAATGTTGTATGTGCTTCACTAAACATCATCGAGCTATCAAGACTAATAATTTCATGAAAAAAGTCTATGTAACTAGTCACAATCATTCTTATTTTACATATGTAGAAGATGGCCATTGTATGTTGTTCATTTTTACAATAACTCACAATGATCACAATCCATAGCACTATGTTAATAGTGTGCATGTGATTTTCTTCGATAATAAACTTATGGGCTAAGAATGAACACTAAGTACATTTTTTATGGACTATACATTTAAGTATATTAACATATATTTATTGTATCAATGGCTTCACACACATTACCAAGAAAGAACCTTAAGAAGCTAGGCATGGTCAACATAACAAGTTTTGGGAAAGAATGGACATGAACCAAGTAGAATCTATTTCTAAGCCAAAACCTTTAACATTTTAGATTTGTATGCAAGTTTAGGATGAAAGGAGGAATATAGGTCATTAACCGAGATATAATATTCATATTATCCAAAACAAAAACCTCAACAACAATGAAATGAAATTACGACAAACTTATCTATGAAATGTTTGAAGGGTAACATTGGTTGTTTTCTACTAGTGTTAGGTATACATACTATAATGGTTTCATAGGAACATTAATTGAGCTTGCCCGAGGCATATAGGACATTAAGAGAGATATAATATTCATATTATCCAAAACAAAAACATCAACAACAATGAAACAAAATTACAACAAACTCATGTATGAAATGTTTGAAGGGTAACATTGGTGGTTTACTACTATTGTTAGGTATACATACTATAATGGTTTTATAGGAACAATTGAACTTGGCCATTGAAAAATAAAAATAGAGAATAAAGGTTGCATCTTTATAAAATTACTTTAGATAATGAACAGGTCGAAACCATTCGAGACTTCTTTGAAACTCAACTCTGAATGGGTAACCATTTTACATAAGCGTTGTAGGGTTTTGAGGAGACCACAAGTTTGAGGGATAAATGTACAAATTTTTATCAATAGTAATATAAAAGGTTGAGTATAAGGGTGAGTGGACCATCATTTAGAACATGATTTGAACATATCAAGAAAGTATATATATGCACCCTAAAAACTAAAAATCATACAATGACAAACATTTGCGTATTTACCATTCAACCGAAGGGATATTTGCTTAGATAAATTCAAAGTCTATCAATAGTACAAGCAAATTATTTGACAAATTATCATGACTAGGCACCCAAAGATAAGTAGAAAGGACCATGCATAGATAAACCACGTATACTATGAAATAAGAATTCATACCACTTCTCGTTTTTTCTCTCTCCTAATTTTAGTAGCTATTTTTACCTCTGTTTCAAAAAGGGTTGATACCAGTATCACACATTTTCATTTTGAGGCATTTTTTCGGGCCTTTGAATTAACTTTGTCGTAAAATATTTTTTATTTCTATTTTCAAGTGTGTTTTTAGAAATTTAACAAAATAACATACATTTATAAGCAATTTATAATGAAAAACATATTCATTTTGCAATTTTTTCTATAACATAAGACATTTTTATTGACAAATTTGTAAAAAAATCGAGAAAATAAAGACATTTAAAACCATTTTCAATAAATTTTTAGAGATTTTTTGTATAAAAATGATACTATTTCATATTATTTTCAGAAAAGTGGCAATTCACATAAATTCAAGAAAAACTATACCATATATTTGTAAAAAACATATTAAACACATTATATATAGAAATTTTATTTCTAAAATAAAGTCTGGAAGTCAAAACATTACTAAGATATCTTATCAAAAAATTGTCAAATTTAACATTTTCTTCAAGACATGAAACTAATCAAAAATATCATGCAGGCCAAATTCTTCATCGAAATTGGAATTTTCTGGAGCTTGGCTTTTCTCGGGGACATCAATGTCCTCTTCCATTGGGTCTTCTATGTCTGCAAGATGCTGAAAGTGCTCATTTCCAAACACCCCTCCTAATGGGGGTTGAGGCTCTTTTTACATCTTTGCCACAAGTTTTTTCACTAAACTCTCCTTTCTTCAAACCAACTTCTTGCAGTTCATCTGGAATAACTTGAATAGCATTAACTCTTTGCTTGATGTAATTGCATTGCAGTGGATCATTATCAATGGATATGCAATTTATTCCTTTCTATAAGGAGCATGCTATTATTGTACCTAATCACCAAAAAATAAAATAAAGTTAAGTCAAATAGCATAAAGAAGCATACTTTAAAACAATAAAATATTGAAGAATAAAAAAAACAATAAAACTTGAAATATGCTTTCATATGTAATATGAGAAAGTTTACCTGAACCCGAGAACAAACTTAAGACCCAATCTCCTTCTCTTGAAAATGTATCTAAGAGATAATTAATTAACGCTTGTGGCTTTTGATAGATGTTTACAGTCACTCCTTTCAAATCCCTTTCCTCATATGTTAATTTTTTAACCACGGCATTGTAACTCAACAATTGACTATATTTTCCTCTGCTCTTTTCATTGATTAAAAGAGATTCATAAGTCTCATCTTTTGTCCAAGTTGCAAGATGTATGTTTTCAATAACACTCAGAAATGGATCGTTGTTGGAGCTACGAATATTAGGCTTTTTCCTGTAACAAAAATATAAAAAAATTAATTAAATTATCAATAAATATAATTGATTTATAAATTCAAAAACTTGATAATATAGTGCAAATATGTTACCAATAAAGTTGCTTCCTTGTTTTTCCTTTACCCTTGAAGGATGTCAACAACCCCCCTAATTGTGTGTCTGAATGGAAAACAACAAATCTCCATAGTGGTGATGTTGTGACATCTACAAATACTGAAACCACTTTATTGAATGATTGGTAAGTATAAGGCTCACAATCATAAGTAGTGTTTCATATATTGTATCCATGAGGGATAACTGCAATCACTAGTGCGTACTCCTTTTTTGGAACAAGATTTGCAATGTTTGCATAGTCACCTAAAATGAATTTATATTGCACAGTGTGCCCATTCCAAATATAATGATCAACTATATCATCAAGTTCAACGTTTGCAAGACGTTGTCTCCTTTGTCGTTCTATTTTGGTGCTTTGTATATGAATTTTGAAGGACTCTGGTACTCCATCTGTACCCCTATTTGGCATCTTCAAATGAAAATGATCTCTGTAAGTAATAAAATAGAAATGAATTGAATTAGAAAATAAATAAAATAGTATGTAGCATAGATCAACATACCTTCTTGAATTCAACAAAAAATTGTTTTAAGGTTTCTATCGAGCTTGAGTTTGGATAGTTGCATTTTACATCATCCCAACTCTTCTCATTCAACATTATAACCATCTCCTCTTGTATTTTCATGTAGACATTGTGACTAGACAATGAAACAATAAATGATATTTACAATCATATATAATAATATAACAAAATACTTTGAACATAACAAAAATGTTAAACTAAAGAACAAAACATCGTACCATAAAAAAAAAACATCAGCTTACTTGTCAAATTCGTTGCACATTTCCTCCATGGATAATTCACCTGACTTTACACGTGATAGTATTGTAGCTATTAATGTTTCATCCTTCACATCTTGTATTGTTCTCCAAGGTGTAATAGTCATGTCTTCTGGCAGGTTCTTGATGTCAGGACCTGTCTTACTGCCGCTCCATGGAACAACTTTACTTTTTTCACTTTTTGATTTTTTATGCCAATATTCTCCCACAAGCTAAATATGTCATCAATCAAATCCTATGTTTTACCAACTCTGAATGCCAACTGGAAATAGGCATATACAACTCTGAATGCATCACTTCCTTTGGCATTTTTTTGTTTCACATTATCCTCTTTAATAGGGATACCTATTTCCAGACAACATTGTCTCTGAAAACTTGCATCAACTCTAGATTTCTCCCCACCACATATTTGCACAAATTCACTGTGGATAAATCTCACCCTTTGAATAAATGTCATTGCCAACCTATATTCACTATTTGTGTTATGATCCCATGCCAACAACTTTGCTTCTACATCTGTTAAACCAGCATAAATGATGCATTTAACTGTTTCAAAAATAGGGTTATTGGGATATTCTTGCATCAACTCTCTTCTTGCCTCTGCAGAATGATTCCCCCCAAGAACATAATATTTGTAATGAAAACATCTTGTTTGATCAAAATCATCTCTAGTAGGAACATCTTTCGGGTCAACAAGGACTAAGTAGTCAACCACATGTGCATAGGGATTCTGCCTCATAAATGCTTTCAAGTTGTGAATATGCAAGTGATGTGGTTTTTTAATTCTAAATTGATCTTGCCCTTCTATGGGTCTATAAAGTTGATTCACATTCAAATAAAATGTATGTCCATTGTTAACCAATTTATCCCTCCGCAATCGATCTTGAATGGCATTTTGTGTTTACTTGACAATGCCATCCTCTATATCAACACTTGGAGTAATGATTTCCCTGCTGCCCCCAGAATTTTCATTCTCAGATTCAGGAATAACATTGGCTTCAGTAACAACATATCTCCTCTTTTTTTGATTTGAAGGGATTCCTTCTAAATCAACAATGCCTTCAACAGGAATCGAAACACCCTCAACCATATTTCTTTTACGAGACTGTTTGTTACTCTTACTAGCAGGAGTAGCAAGCTCATTCACAACCATTTCAACATGTTCAACTGGGTGAGATGAAGATTTAAATATAACCCTTCTAGGTACCTGATTTGATTTTTGGATGCCCTTTCCTCTTTGTGCTTGTACTTCTTCATTTTGAACATTTGACAGTTGTTTCTTCTTCCTTGCTTCTGGTCCCTTTTGAACAACGGAATTAACGATATCCATAGGGTTGTCCTCTGTAATAATAAGTTCCATTCAACATTTTTGAAATCGACATGGCAAAATCCTGCAAAATAAAAAAAATTATCGTATTAAATCTATTACATTGTGGTATCCAAGTTATAACAAAATCAATTTAAGAATAATATCAATATTCAAACTTAATCTCCCGCTTTCAATTTCATGCACGACCCCTTGACAAAATTCTATGAAATTTTCTTGAACATTATATTTTGAAATCTTCAAACAATATCGGATTTTGGCAAAGGTCTTGGCTTGTTTCACTTGTGCATAAACAATTTTTGTACCTGGCATCGCACATATATCTCTCAGCAATCCCAATGGATGGTAATCTGATTGAATATATGGAAATGCAGAAGAATATAAGTGAATATTTTCTGGTTTGCCTTGATATTTTTCCTTCAGATGCCAATGATAGTCTGATTTGTCTTCTTCTGCTACATGTTTCCATTCTCTAGCATTCTTCATTTTTAAATCATCAAAGTTAAAAACTTCGTCTTGAGGATCAACATTTTCAGATGCCTCAACTGTTTTTTTTCGATGCAATCACCGCCGCTCTTGATCCATAAACGTTTACAGATAGCTTTCTTGATGTCGTTCTCCCTATATCCAAAAGGTAGAATTTTAAAATACAATCAACAAACATTCATAATCTAAACAAAATCAACATCAATATTCACTATAAACTGTATTTGAAAAACATTTAAAAAAATTTAAAAATATTTTTACTCCTACCCTACCTTGTCCCCCATCCCCTTTTGTCATAAATAAAACTAAATAGAAAACAATTAAATACCCCCTACCCCCCTAAACCCCCCACACATAGAAAATAAAATATAAATTACCCCCTGAACTTAGGAAACAATAAAAACAAATTAAACCCCACCCTACACCACCATCGCCCAACCCCCCTAAACTATAATATATATATATATATATATATATATTGAATAATTAAAAATAAAAAAAATAAACCTACCCCCTAACCCCCCCTAAAATATATAATAATTAATTTAAAAAAAAAAAACTAAACCTACCCCCCGGGGTTGGAATTTCACTGGAATCTTACCTGTCATACTATTTTTTTTTACGTTTTGAGGTTTACCATTTCCCTTCATTGAACATTTTACTTAAATACATACCTGCCAATAATAATGTTTTAATGTTGTAATTTGGAGCTATATGAGTTTACATCCTCGCCTGCAGTCACCTGAAACATATCATGCCATTCCCTGGATGCATGGTCATGATCAACACAGCAAGTATGGTACCCATTGCTAATTAAGAGGCTCATGTGGATTCACTCACCCACCCATTTCCATTTGAGAATTTAACCACGTTATTTAGAAAGCTAATTACCTCGACCTTCCACTAGTTCATGAAGATTTCAATCAATATGACTCGATTTTAGCTTTAGCCGAGATTGATGAAAACATTCAAGCTCAGCTCAGAGGATTTTTATGGTATGAAACTGGACCATGCAAGGAAAGGAACCCCCATATGGCGATAACATTATCTTAAATATTGCCTCATTTTAGTTCTTTTATATGCTGCAGACAAAAACACACACTTGGAGGCTGCCCGACGTTGTTGTGGAGATGACTGTGACTGTGACCGTAAACACAACCCCGTATGTGTCTATGCATGTACATGTAGCAAAAGAGGCAAATGCACGTAAAATTCCACACCTGCTACCCCCCTACCCCCTAACCCCCCCTAAAATATATAATAATTAATTTTTAAAAAAAATTAACCTACTCGCTACCCCCCTAACCCCCCTAACTATATAATAAAAATTTAAAAAATAAATTTAAACCTAACCCCACTCCTTGTCCCCCTTCCCCCTCCTGCCCATGCCCCTCCTCCCCCCCTCCTCGTGCCCCCTTCCCCCGTCGCCCCCTCCCTTCCCCCTCCTCCCTCCTCGCGCCCCCTTCCCCCCGCCACCCCGCTTCCCCCTCCTCCCCGCTTCCCTCCCCCTGCCCTCCCTTCCACCTCCTCCCACCTCCCACTTCCCCCCTCCTCCCCCTCCTCCTCGCTTATCCCTCTAAGGCCGCCCGTCAAGGGCTCCCTTTGGCACCCAAGCGAGCGGCCCACTCGCGAGGGGGCGCAAGGAAGGGGGAGGGAGAAGGGAGGAGGCGTAGGGGGATGAGGGGGGATGGGGTGCAGGGAGGAGGGGGAAGGGGGAGGCAGAGGGGGAAGGTAGGGGGCGCGAGGAGGAAGGGGGAGGGGGAGGCGGAGGGGGAATGGAGGGGACGCAAGGAGGAGGGGGAAGGGGGAGGCGTAAGGGAGGAGGGGGAAGGGAGGGGACGCAAGGAGGAGGGGGGAATGGGGCGTGAGGGAGGAGGGGGAAGGGAGGGGGTGGCGGAGGAGGGGGAATGGGGCGTGAGGGGGGAGGGGGGGGGAGGGAGGGAGGGAGGGGGCGGCGGGTGGCCGAGGGGTAAGAAGGAGGGGGAATGGAGCAGCGATCGAAGGGCGGGGAGGAAAGGGAGCGGGCGGGAGGAGGGTGAAGGGTTAGAGGGTAGGTTAGGGGGGGTAGTTTTAATTTTTTGTAAATGTAGGTAAAAAAAAAAATTAAAATCAAAACTAATATTCGTGGTATAGGGGGAAGCCAGATGCCGATTAATACTACATGAATTTAAAAAAAATACATTTAAATATATATATATATAACTATATATATATATATATATATATATATATATATATATAACTTGGAAAGTGGTAGACCCTCCTCCCTTAAAAGTGCTAGAAGCTCATCTCTGCAATCTTCTCGTTCTTCTTGAAACCCTTCGTGAATTGCTCCAAAGTCTAAACAATAGTGTATTAATAAGATAGATTAGGTTTAAGTTTACCACTCAGAATGTGAGATAACCAAATTGTAAAAAAATAAATCAATAAAGCCATAAAATAAGCATTTCCAAATTAATAAAGCCATAAAATAATCATTGCAAAATTAACAATAAAACTAATTAATTTATTAAAAACGAAAAAAAGCACTAACCTTGAAAGTGTTACTAAATTGCTCCAAATTAAGTGATGAATAGTATGAAATCAAAATGGTTTATATAGCCTAGATTAGGTTTAACATTACTTGTTTTACAAATGTGGGATTAAAAATATGAAATTACTTAATGCATTTTTATTAAATTTATATAAGATGGGTTTAAATGAAATATTATTAATGTTATGAATGTGGGAGTAAAGAAAATGTAAATAGCCATTACTTTTTTACAAATTGTATTTAAAAAAATGTTACAAGAAATTTTACTAGTCTTATATGTCTAGGATAGAAATATGTAATTAGTTAATACATTATTTCAATTTTTTTATATCATAAATTCATTTCTTTTACTAGTTTTGTGAATGTGCGCTTTAATTTTGTAGGGAAATTTTGGAGTGAAAATTTTGAACGAAAATTTTGGAGGGAAGTTTTGGAGGGAAACATTTGGAGGGATATTTTCATTCTCATAGATATAATATTGTTGGTTGACAGTTGCACCATTCTACTTTTTGGTGAGGACTATGGTAAAATTTCATTGTCTTATCTATTAATATTTTTCTATAATTCTATCTTTTAGTGAGAATTCATGGACTCATCTAAATTAAATTTTAGTGTCAATGAAGAGTTGTATTGCTCATCTAGCCAAGATATTGGCAGTGAAAACAATGTAATCAAGCATGTTCTTCAAGAACTTACTAATTATGAAGATTTTGAAGACACAAGTAATGAAGGGAAAGAATGTGATGATGATGAAGAGCTTCCTCCAAGTGGGGATCCTAAAGACAGTAAGCAAGATGATGACAATTTTCCTCCCAACGAGGATTTTCAAGGCACCAATGATGATTTTCCTGAAAGCGAGCATTTTGATGGGACTAATGATGCTTTTGTCGAACATGCATGTACAAATAATGTTGATGGTTTTCTTCATAGCAAGCATTCTAATGGGACAAATGATGATTTTCCTTCAAGCAAGGATTTTAATGGGACCAATGATGATTTTCCTCCCAACGAGGATTTTTATGGGTCTGATGATGATTTTTCTCCAAGTGAGGATTTTTATGGGACTGATGATGATTTTCCTCCAAGTGAGGATTTTAATGGGACAAATGATGATTTTGGTGAGGAAGAATATATCAATAATGGTGAGGATGATGTTCCTCCAAGCAGGGATTTCAATGGAACTGATGATGATTTTCCTCCAAGTGAGGATTTCTATGGCACCAATGATGAGTTACCTCCAAGCGAGGATTTCAATGGCACCGATGGTGACTTTCCTCCAAGCGAGGATTTCAATGGAACCGATGATGACTTTCCTCCAAGTGAGGATTTCAATGGCACGGATGATGACTTTCCTCCAAGCGAGGATTTCAATGGTACCGATGATGACTTTCCTCCAAGTGAATATTTCAATGCCACCGATAATGATTTTTCTCCGAGCGAGGATTTCAATGGCATCGATGATGATTTTCCTCCGAGCGAGGATTTCAATGGCACCGATGATCATTCTGTTGACGATAAAGCCACCAATGATGAAGACAATGATTCTCCTCCAAGTAAGGATGTTACAGGCACCAATGATGAAGACAATGATTCTCCTCCAAGTAAGGATGTTACAGGCACCAATGATGAAGAAAATGATTCTCCTCCAAGTAAGGATTTTACAGGCACCAATGATGTCAATGTTGAATCTCAAGAGTTCCCTTTCAGTGAAGAATTTAGTGGCACAAAAAGTGTTGATGGTCACATTGATCTGTTAGCAATTGATCAACTTATTAGTGATCATGACAATAATTTTCATACTGAATTTGGTGATGAGATTTTCAATGAGGGGGTGTTGGCCGAATTTTTTGTCAAGTGGTCAACAAAGAGAGATAACCCACTCAGATTGCTTAAAGCAGCTCCTTGAATGTTTGCAATAGCTACCTCTCGCAGGAACAAAGGCCTTGCTGCCTTATGAGTTTGCTCTCAACAAGAGAGTCTCTCAATATAGTGATCTGAATTTCTAAAAATGGAATTAAAATCCTAAGATTCAATCTAACTTAATCCATGATGCGATTCTAAAATAGTTGAAAACAAAAAATTTAGTAGCTCCTAAATTTTCTAGAAATTTTGAAAATTTAGCAACTCCTAAATTTTCTGGAAATTTCGAAAATGAAATAAAAACGTAATTCTGATTTTAAAACTAAATTAGGTCTACTTTATCCTATCTAATACATTTGAAACCTATCCTGCGGGACTTGATTGATATAGGCATCTGATGTATAAAAGAATAATTATATTACTGTTTAATTAAGGAAATCAAATAAACAGTAATATATTGAAGCACATTAATATTACAGAGTTAAATAACCTTAATCGATTATGCACATAAGATTTACACATCACCTCTGCTAAACATTTCAAATAATTAAATGTGAGAACTTAACAAAAATGGCATTAATCAGACTTAATTAACTCTCAACACATATAGAACAATCTTACATAATGTGATTGAATGCTTGAAATGATTGCAACAATCCTCTCTGATTTTTTATTTATTTCTTCACAAAATTTACAGAGTTTCATCAATCCCCAAAAGATGATCTTAGAAGAAGAACCTCCACATTTACTTGTTCAGAATTGAAGAAATTACAAAGAGATATCACCATATCCAAAAGAAATTCCTCCAGAATCTTGGAGAACTCTTCCCGCCGTTAACAAAAACATTACAAGAAAAATATAGAGATGGAAAGAATCAAAATCCTCACATTCTCCAGAGACCCTACCCCCCATAGAATTCGAATTATCTCTATTTAAATAGAGAGAAGATATCATAACAAACTCTAGAAAATGGATATTACAGCTGGACGCAAAAGAAAAATTCTGGAAAAATATGGCTCAAACAGGCCCGAATATCTCATAGCTCATGCATTTGTTTTGAAAATAGCCCATGAAAAAAGGTAAATAGGCCCATTTTTGAAGTGTGCTTTAAACCGTTTGAGCTAATTCCTCACAGTTTTCCCAAAACATCTCACGCAAAAACACGTCTCATGCAGGTGCGCGATTCTCCATTTTTCGTCCTCTGGTTAGTTTGATGAACTGGCAAGCTGAAAGCACGATGAACATGGATCTCAAAGATTTCAAAACTTCATGATATTCTTTATAATAATCCATGTACAATTCATGAGCACAACAAACAAGCGATTAACGATTACCTTATTATCTTGTATTTCACCCAAAAAAATATAATCAAGACAATTTCAACTATACTTTATATATTCGTAACCTTTAAAATTTGTTTTATTCCATTAATTCCACTTTGTCGTGACAAATTGTTTACATTTTCAAATTATCATATTATCATAACCTTTGAAAAATATGAATAATAGAAGGTAAGATTTTTTGGACATTATCATTGTTTATTATTTAATGAAATTGAATTCAAAATAACGATGAAAGAACATTATAAGAATCACTTTTACTATGTGTAAGATTTATTTTGTGTACATATTTGTGATTCCAAGGTTCCTTAGTATAGAGTTTTAATTCATATCCACGTTGATGTAATTTGAAATATGAATTAGAATAATGAGGTCGAAAAGTTCTATTCAAATTTTAATTAAAGTATGTTTCATATTTCCAAAATATTAAAATAATGAATTAAAAGTTATGAATATAATAAAAAATAATATTTTCACCCAATATAAGAAAGTAGATATATACTTAATTTATTAATTGTTATTATATATCATTAATAATGATAAAGAAATAGACATCAATGATGAATAATAAAACAACTTAAACCAAGAAAATAAAAATGAATGAAATTACTCCATGCTACAAAATTATCTTCCCATGCACTTAAAATAGCGAGTCATCCAAAATGAGAACCGAGGGTATGCAAATGTTGTTCAACCACCAGAAAACTGAGAGATCCACACGAAAAAGATCATCCAAATGACCAAATCCTTAAAGGCGTGAAAACCAAGCCAAGGAACAAGCATCGCAAGAGTGAAAGATCAAGGAATGAAAGCCATGAGACCTCCTTCAAATCAAGCAAGATAAAAGAAAATTAAAAGTTAAGTATTTACAAAATTCTAATGGGGGCCACTTTATTTGCAAAATCAAGGGGAGTTGTTGGGGTGCCAATAGGGGGGTCATATGCATCACAATGAAAACATTCATTCTAATGAGGATGTTGTTGGAGACATAATAGTCCAGTAAATGCAGCGACACAATCCAATAATGAGCGGGATTAAGTGTAGGACTAGACCTTTTTATGTCAATCCAAAGCATTCTAGTTATACAAGGTCTAGGAAAGAATTGCTCACAAGTCCAAGTTCTGTTACTCACTTGATTTCGAGTGAGTGTTGCCACAAAAGTTGTTTGAAAGGTATAGGCTACAATTATGCCTTTGAGAAAAGGAAGATGTATTTATCAATGAACAAAAGTATGCAAAATTCATATTTAGTGGGGTACATGATTTATGGAAGGCCAGGTTATGATTATCGCGTTGGAAAAGTTCTTCTTTGTAGAAAGGCATTCAAACATATTCACTCAATTGGTAATCTTCGATTATCAAGCATCCAAACAAGTCTGGAAAAGGATCCTACATTTTATTCTGACGATTATCAAGGACGAATCATTGGGCCATCAACACACATTGCAATATCATGGATGCATAATTTATTTTCCAAGCATGGAGAGAGTATGCCAAATAGAGAAACAATACACATTCCAGATAATTTCACAATGCAGGAAATCTACAACTTATACAGGATTATGTTCAAGGTGGTCAAGGAAATGACAACTTCGTTAGATATGCATATTTCACAAGAGTATGAAAAAAGAAGCTCAACAACGTCTGCATTCCAAAGAGGTCAAGGATGGGGGTCTATAGTACATGTGCTTCTCTTAAATAAAGAAGGGATAGATCAGAATGGATAGAAATAGGTATGTTTACAACAAAAAAAAAAAATTAGAAAAATGTCAATTATTAAAAATAATTATCAATATTTTTTTGTTATGTTGTTTGTAGATTCCATAATCAATGCACTGCAACAACATCGCAATCAACAATCAAATGAACGACAAAAGTTGTACAAACATCGCAAGAAGTGTTATGATGCTCCACATAAGTATATGGGTTTGATATTTGATGGCATGGATCAGAAAAAAAGACTCTTGCCACATTTTGTCTGTGTGCCAAAGAATTTAGAGGAAAATTTCATTCAGTTTCACTTGGTTGGGTGTATGGTTTTTAATGGTGAAATGTTTCCAAGGGTTTACTTTACATCTCCAAATATTCACAATGATGCAAATTTTACCATCACCATTATTCACCATGTCCTTACTCATTGTCCTGGTGATCTTCCTGAAGTTCTATATCTATAATTGGACAACACAATCCGAGAAAACAAAAATCGGGTCGTGTTTGGTTATCTAAGCATGCTTGTTGAATTGAGAATTTTTAAAAAGGTAAAAGTTGGTTTCCTTCCTGTTGGGAATACGCATGATCCTATTGATCAAATGTTCATCCGCATGATCCTATTGATCAAATGTTCATCCATTTTGCAAAGACATTGAGGAGGAATAAAGTTGGGAGCCTACCATCATTGATTGAAATCATAAGAAAAGCATACCATCCAGAGCCTATTGTACAGAAATTGGAAGAAACTGTTGACATGCGAAGATTTATGTTTGGATCGCATGGTGAAGAAAGGTGCATTGAAAAACTTAATGACATTAGCTTTCAACATCAATTTCGTATAAAAAATATTGATGGAAAAACGCTATGGGAAAGAAGTACTCAACTAGAACAGAATGGAGGCCTTCATCAGGTTTGGAATTTATGAAATTTGTCCCAGATCGTGAAATGTATGCTTCAAATTTATTGTTATTGCAATCATCTGCATAGATTCATAATGCAAGGCGACATAGTAGAGATGTTGATTCTTCTTAATGCTTGGAAGAAATAAAAAATTCTATCGAAGATACATATGAGTACTTTGTTGTTGCTGATTTTGTTTGGTGGGAGTCTTTTTTCATGGAGCAGAGTTACATAATTTCAAACTCTACAAATGGAGATATATATTTGAAGTCTCCATTTGTTTGGCCACAAATTTTATCAAATGAAAGAGAGGTAACAAATGTTGAGCCTCGAGGTGTTGAGTTTTCTCAAGTAGATGAAAGAGAAATGTATATTGGCTCTAGAAGATTATCTGCAAAGTGGCGAGAGATGGAAGACCTTTACAGGGGCTCAGTACAAGATATCAAGGAGGGTAGCATGATTGCAGTTTTTGCTATAGATGATGCACGTTATTATCCATTCTGGATTGCAAAAGTTATGAAGGTCAATAAAGAAAATGAAGAATTAGTATCAGTAGAGGTACATTCATATGCAACAAATACACGCCCATTTGATGGTGTGTACAAGGCAGAGATGGTGGTTGAGAAAAAGGTTTGCAGAAAGAGAAAAAGAAAGGGTCAAAAAATCAATCGTCGCCGCATTGACATCTTGAAATTAGAGGAAGATGATATACTTTTTTATGATTTCAAGTTGACAAAGAAAGACACTCTTCACCCCAAGACTAGAGAGATTATCAAGAGGTTGCTGCCAAAACAAGAAGTTGCAAGATGGTAGTCTGATAAACCAAGTCGTAGATCCCGAAGGAATATGACATCTGAAAGGATGGGCATAGATGTAGACTCAGATGGTGCACCCATTGATAATAGAGAAGAATATGGGTCATCTACATCTTTATCCAGTCCTTCATTTGCAGAAAATGTAGATTCTGATGGGATGTCAGAATCCATGGATGAATTTGAATAATTTAACATGAAGCATTTTAGATGGTTTTTATTAGTATGATGTTTGTAATTGAAACTCGGAAGGAATTTTTGAATATTTATATGAATCATTTGTTCTTGTATGGTCTAATATATTATTTCATTATGAATCACCTCATAATTTCTTTGTTTTTATATGGTTAGAGAGGTGAAATTATTTATGATTTTTTTTTGTTTAATATGCAAGTTTCCAAAAAGTTGTAATTTATCTTTTGAAGAAAAAAAACTTTTCCAATTTAGGGTTTGATTTTATAGTTTTTGTAAACAACAGTATGGGATTTTTAGGCCATGGCTCTATTTTTTACCCTTAAAAAAATGTGTATACTGGTATCAACACTTTTCTATTTGGGGTGTGTTTTTGGTGTTTTTTTTGCAAAAATCATCGTTTTTATGGCTAGAGTTCTCGTTCATAGTATAAAGTTCTTGTTTCATAGTATAAGTGTTTGATAAAGAAATGAAGAGAAAATTACAATGGAGAATCAACCCTAAGTAATAATGTACATATGTTTTTGAACCAATGAGTCTGAAGACACAAAAGTATAAGCACTCAATCAGTCAAAGACCTACAATACATGCATATATATATATATATATATAACAACAACTATATCAAGAAAATAAGAGCGAGACCCATAAGAATCACGAGAAATTTTGTTGTAGACTTGAGTATCCTTCTATTCACAACAAGGTTCATTTTTGTAGTTTGGAAATTCTTCTAATGTTGAATTGTTTCAAGATGAGTCTTGAGGATTCGTAGGATTTCATGAAAAGTATCTAAGTAGTTTTTCATGGCATGTGTCTTGAAAATGGTAACAACATATTCCTTAATTGGTGGTGGTGGATTACCATATAAGGCTTCAAAAGGATTCATTTTTTCCAAAGTATGATATGTCATATTATACCACCATTTTTTCAAATGTAACCAATTATATCATTATGTCTAAATATAATTTACAAAATTCCTCAAGTACCCTTCAAGGCATTTATTTACCACTTCAATTTGTCCATATGTATGGATATGGTATTAAGTACTTATTGTTAAGGTGGTCCCAACTTGGTGGATAACTCCTTTCAAAATTTGTTGGTGAACTTTGCATCCTTATTGCTGACACTAACCTTCGGGAACCCATGGAGTCTATAGATATTTTTTACATAGCTATAAATGACATTTTTTTACATAACTATTAGCAACCTAATTGTATTTAGCTTTGGATGATATTCCAATTAAATGAGCATACTTGGTTACTCTATCTATAATCACAAATGTGTTATACTTCCCTTCAGAGGTGGAAAGACCCATGATGAAATCCATTGATATTTCCAACCATTTCTTATTTGAAATATGTAGGGGATGAAGGAGACCCGATGGTGCAACAGATTCAAACTTCTGGCACCTACAAGTGTCACACTCTATCACATATTTTTTGATATCAAACTTCATTCCCTTCCAGAAGAAGGATCAATATATGTTGTGGTATGTTTTGAAAAACCGAACATGTCATGTAATCAAGGAATCGTGATTCTTCCTTTGTACTAGAGTATATTGTTCTCACGTTTAAATTGTGAGCTTGTTGTGTTAATACTTCCAACTTCCTCGATCAACTTTTATATATTCAGACTTTTCACATACTCAACACGATCATCTTTGATCCATTCAGGAATAACAATTGAAAGAGAACATAGTGTAGCATTCTCCTCATCCTGCCTTGATAAGATGTTAGCAACTAAATTGTCCTTGCCTTTCTTATAAAGAATATTGAAGTCAAAAGATTGGATTGGATTTTACCTACCCATTTGTGTTGCTCTGATGACAGGTTCTTTTGGTTTAGTAAATATTTCAAATTGTTGTGGTCTATTTTGACCAAGAATTTGGATCCCAACAAGTAAAATTTTCTTATGATTGGGGATAAATGAGGGATCAATTCTATGATGTGATATCTCGAACAAGCCGCAGGAATACCATGAAGTGGGTCTTGAAAAATGGTGTTGAATTTCCCAAGCATATTATCCAATCCTATTGGGTCAATTGTTTCATCAAGATATCATCTCATTGAATAACAAGGTAAAGGATAAGTTGGGGATCATTTCTTAATCATTTTCTCCATTCTATTGGATGAGACTATTTGTCGGCATGCTCAATTGAATCCATATAACTTGTATTTTTTTTCCATTTTTAAATAATCTTCAAAATTGTTTTTGTAAATTTAATCCCACTATGCCAAGCAGGGCCAACCAGTGGGGCTCCTAATACCATGTGTAGTCCAATCATCATGGCATACATAAGAGACTTTAGTTTGTAGTTACTAATAGCTAACTCTACCTCATGGAATTTTCCATCATATGAAGTAATCTTATCCCCTAGTACAATGACTTGGAAGTCAAAGGTGTTACAATTTGAACTATACTCAGCCATATATTTCCTCAAACACTTAACAATACTCGGATCTCAGTCTTCTACAATCATGAAAAAATCAAAGCATAACTCATGCACACATTTTCATACAACTGTAAGATGAGACACACATGTTAAGAAGTCATTAGAAACAGAAAACTAACTTAGGAACAACAGACTATAAAACACATTAGACACTGATATTTTGGTCCAAATACCATGGAAAAACCCCTTTCGGGGAAAACTAGTCAAGAGAGTGTTCATTAGGATTCTTAAGAATTTTTTAGAGAGTACAAAAGTAGGTAAATTACAATTGAAAGTACATAATACTTTCTCGTTCATTGTGGAACCACTTCTTGGAAACTGTGCCAAAGAAATAACTAGTCAACAGGCTCATTCTCTTGCATAGAAAATAGTGCCCAGTTTTCTATGATATAGCCTGTAGAATACACTTTCTCTAACAACAAAACCAGACCTTGAAATATGTGCAAAACAAACATACAAAGAATAGTAGAATCACCTCGAAGGTTGTGCCCACTGGCCGCTTTGAAATATGTGTTGTACGTGCTCACTGTCACAGCTATACGGCCTCACTTTCTTCTACTGTGGAAACTCACTTTCAGCTGCAATGTGCCTGGGATTTTGTGCCCTTCACTTTGGGAAGCGTGCACCTTCACCTTGTTGCAAGTGCTGACTTATCCTTGGAGTTTGTGCTCCTCTCTCACTTAGAGAGATTTCCCCCCCTCTCATCCTCCTCTCTTCTCTACTTAATTGGACCCCTTCCTCTCTTAAAACTTGAGCCACTCCAAAAGACTTCTCTCTCTACTTTGGAATGCATGCCTCTACACTTCCTCACTTTGGAATGTGTGCAAATGAGGTTTCATTAAGTCTTTTTATTTCTCAACTTAGGGTAACTCCCATGTCTTTTCAAATTCTAAGACTAAGATTAGATCTTGGCCCACAAGATCTAAGGATGTGTTTTAATCTCAAGTTCACTTAAATCACTTAAGTGAACTATATCAAAAAAAAATTACATTTGAAAAGTCACTTTTACCCTAAATTAATGAAAAGTGCACTTTATATCCTAAAGTCACTTTATAAGGTACAATACACTTTAAATAATTACATCTCACTTTAAAATTATAAATTCACATCATAACTTACTTTAAACACTTTTGATAAAGTATCTTTATGTCATTAACGAGACCCCCCTTATTCTCGGACCCTTGCACCTAGGCACCTGATGCAGGAGTATCTCCGAGCTACCAAAACTAACATTCCCTCTTAGCGAGGGAGGTACTGCTGGCATCACCTCACCTGGATCTATCTCCAACCTCCTCTCTCCAATCACTGAAGTTGCTCCCTCTAAAATTGAAGGTTCCTCAACCACCTACCCTGGATATTGTATTGGAGATCTGTGCCAAACCACTATGAACTGAGAGTTCTACTCACTCTCCTACTCATCCTCAAGATTCATATCATACCAGCTCGATCTTTTCACAGAGTTGGACGAATCCTTGCCATCGTTTGATAGAATTGTTGCCACTAATTCTGACCTCCCACTAGACTCACGATCCATAGGTCGTCCCCTCAACATGTATGAATTTCCCTCCCAAGTACCAAGAACTCATGCTACATCTACACTCCCACCGAACAGATAAATAATCACATGTCCCGGGCAATGAAGAAGCATACCCGTCATCTTCCAAAGCTGACATTGACAGCAAATTATTTTTCAACTCTGGAACAAACAACACTCTGCCAACCTCCAAATAACCTCCACGTTAATTTTTGAGCAAATATGATGAACTTTGAACTTTAAAACTTTAAGTGCAGAAATATTGAATACTTGAATCAATGAACCATTCAATCACATGAAACATTCAATCATAACACAATATGTACCCTGGGGAAAAACCTCAAAACAATGAGGATGAAAAACCCCAACAATATTTAGAGTATAATTATGATATATAACAGAGAATGTCTTTTACATCAAGCACCCCTGGTGCAATTATAGAGCAAGAGAAAGATAAAGAGATACTCAAAATAATATCCTGCGTAACTAGAACCTCCTTCCCTTCAAGGGAGAAGAGAATTCACTTCACATTGAATTCATCAATCCTGTCTAACATATTTATATATTCTTCACATGCATTGGCTTCTATTTTTAACTTCTGACTTCATGATGAGCTCACCCTCCATCTGGATGCATCAATATTGCATGGAGAAATGCGCCCCACTTATCATGCAATGCATTAATTCACTATATTGATTCTTAGGATGAACTCGCCCCTTAACTGAAAGATTGCCCACTTAGTTAGGTGGCTAACTTAAGTTTCGTCATGCAATTGTCACAACTCAAATGTCATCTTTTAGTTTAACATGAGTTTCGTCTTTTAGTTTAACATAAGTGTCGTCATGCAATAACACTTAGTTAACTAGATCTTCTTTGTTATCACTTAGTTAACTCTCTTTAATCGATTCTTTCGTGTTAACATAAGTGTTGTCTTTTAGTTCAACATAAGTGTCATCATGCAATAACACTTAGTTAACTAGAGCTTCTTTGTTATCACTTAGTTAATTCTTTTTAACTGATTTGTTCATGTTAACATCACTGTAGTGATCAAATCGAGTTCTCCTTTGATTTACTGAAGTCTTCACTGAAGTTTAATTATTCAAATTCTCTCTTAATTAACTCTTTTATGTGCAATTCGAATTCTCTCATATCTTATCACATCTTATATTTATCTCTTGTCTTATTTGCATGATCCACATGTGTTAACTTTAATTATCTATCATATCAGATTATACTTAGAAGATTTGTCAGATATCGTGACCATATTATATTACTTTCAGACCAAATGATCATATGCTAAAGTAATTCACTCTAGAGGTGTCCAGTCTCTAAAGGAGACTTAATAGAAATCGATGACATGGTTAGTAATACATCACACGACATTAATGATTCAACATAAAAATAATATACCTCTATAATTGGAGGTCCAACCCATGGGTACCATTATAACTAGAGGTCCACCCCATGGGTACCTACTATAACTGGAGGTCCACATGAGAATCTGACTTGACACACAAGTCCTGATCCTTGTCCAACAAGACTTTACAACATCGTCACTTTGATACATATGAGAATTCACATCAACACATGAGGAATAACATTTTACAACTGAAGGCTTAGTCATTCTTGAGTCCAACTCAAGAATATAATCCAAGTTCTTGAGTCCAACTCAGGATCCCTACCTCAACACATGAGGCCCAATCCTGGATGCACAAGATTGGCTTGGAGAATGACTCGTGATGTTGTACATTTAACACTCCAGACTCAAGTTGGAATAGAACACTTCCAACTCCTTCTACTGCATCGGTGCCAGCATACCCATCCTCTGCAAGTATAACTTTGTCTATATCTGTCAACTCTAGGAACAAGGATCATGTTCTCGTCATATGGTGTGTTTCTCCACCGTCCATGTAGCACGTTCCAGTGTCCACGTTCTCAGCAACACTACTCCTCGATACAATACTCACCGAGGAAAATTCCTTCTTGAACTTCTTGGTGTACTCTTCAACTTCAGTTGATGCGGCTGTCTCATTTGTCTCATTCTTCTTCTTGCCTTTCATCTTATTAGGACATTTCCTATCATATTGTCAATATGTCTAACAAGCAAAGCATCTCACTTTGCTCATGTCCTTCTCGTACTTGGCTCCATTACTCGATCCCTTCTTCTTTTTACTCTTTTTCCAATCACAAGACCAAGCAAACTCTGCCAACATTCCGAAACTTCAACACACAACTATAACTATCGGCAAAGCACATGCACACATAGCTTCCACAAATTGCCCATTGTCAAAATCAGAGCACCTACTTTGATACCATGTTAAAATCTAAACTATACTCAGGCATAGATTTCCTTAAACACTTAACAATACTCTAATCTCAGTCTTCTACAGCCATGAAAAATTCAAAGCATAACTCATGCACACATTTTCATACAACAATAAGTTGAGACACACATGTTAAGAAGTCATTTGCAGCAGAAAAATAACTCAGGAACATTATATTGTAAAACACATTAGACACTGATATTTTGGTCCAAAGACACAGGAAAAACCTCTTCTAGGGAAAACCAATCAAGAGAGTGTTTATTAGGCTTCTTAAGAAGATTTTTAGAAAGTACAACATTAGGTAAATTACAGCTGAAAGTACATAGTACTTTCTCAATCATTGTGCAACCACTTCTTGGAAACTATGCCAAATAAATAACCAGTCAATGGGCTCATTCTCTTTCATAGAAAGCAATGCCCGGTTTTCTATGATACAGCCTATAGAATGCACTTTCTCTAATAGCATAACCAGACCTCGAAATATGTGCAAAACAGAAGTATAAAGAGCAACAAAATCACCTCAAATGTTGGGCCCAATAGCTACCTCGAATCATGTGTTGTACGGCCTCACTGTCACAGCTGTATGACCTCACTTTCAACTGCAATGTTCCTAGGAGGTCGTGCCCTTCACTTTGGGAAGCGTGCTCATTCACCTTATTGCAAGTGCTAACTTCTCCTTGGAGTTCGTGCTCCTCTCCCACTTAGAGAGATGTGCCCCCTCTCAACCTCCTCTCTTCTCTACTCAACTCAGCCCCTTCCTCTCTTGAAACTCAAGCCACTCCAAAATACTGATCTCTCTACTTTGGATTGTGTGCAAATAAAGTCTCATTAAGTCTTTTTACTTCTCAACTTAGGGTAACTCCCATGTGTTTTCAACTTCTACGGTTGAGATTAGATCTTGGCCCATAATATATAAGGCTATGTTTTAATATCAAGTTCACTTAAATCACTTAAGTGAACTATATAAAACACTTTACATTCGAAAAATCACGTTTACCCTATATTATTGAAAAGTGCACTTTATATCCTAAAGTCACTTTATAAAATACAGTAAACTTTAATAAATTACATCTCACTTTAAAATTATAAAGTCACATCATAAAGTACTTTAATAACACTTTTAATAAAGTAGTTTTATGTCATTAATGAGACCCCCCTTGTTCTCGGACCCCTGCACCTAGGAACTTGACGCAGGAGTACCTCTGAGCTACCAAAGTTAACAAAAAGTGGGGTAGATGAACATATTTAAGGATCTTGCTATCCTTGTACATCTATAAAATTATGTGAACTACCACTATCTATAAGCACAATCACTTTAGTCTTCTTGATGTAGCCAAAAACTTTAAGAGTTTGGGGTTACGAGATGTCTATAATTGCGACGAGGTCCAATGGTATCAATACACATGTGCAACGTTCAAGCTTGGACGAAAAATGGATAGTAGTTATTCCATGCACATAGAATGGATAGTAGTTATTCCACACGGATAAAAAAGGTATAATTCTTTATGGATGGCTATTGATTTTAAAAAAGGAATGAAGAACAGTGAGAGCTTCAAAGTTTCGAGGATGGTGGATGAAATCTGCTACAGCTCGCAATCAATCAAAAAGTGGGAGAAGATGGGCTCCAAGAACTCCAAGAATTGCTCCAAGAAATGCTACAGAACGGTTGTGAGGGTTTTTGAATTGTGCAGGCATTAACTGAGCTCGTACAGAGCTCCCTCTCCTTGAATCGGGCTCGGAGGACCTTTGCGCGCGCGAGAGGATGTGTGGGGAATCTCTTGGATGTGCTGAGCGATTTTTGGTATGGTAGTGGGCACCTATTTTGGCTGAGAGCTCCTTTTGAGATAATGATTTTTTTGACCCGAGATATGATGGGCTCCAAGAACTCCAAGAACTGCTACAGAACGGCTGTGAGGGTTTTTGAATTGTGCAGGCATTAACTGAGCTCGTATAGAGCTCCCTCTCCTTGAATTGGGCTCGGAGGACCTTTGCACGCGCGAGAGGATGTGTGGGGAATCTCTTGGATGTGCTGAGCGATTTTTGGTATGGTAGTGGGAACCTATTTTGGCTGAGAGCTCCTTTTTTCCAGAATTCTGACGTCAGGAGATAACAGACTTCCTGTATATTGGGATATGGTGGAGCGGAAGACGCAGACTATATAATTTCAATTTTAACACCCATTTTCATATTGGTGGATTCGGGTTATGAGATACCCTGGCTTGGATCTCGTTGCCAATATCCATTGGAATCGATACAGGATTACAATTGATCATGCGAAACCTGATCTGTAGGTGCCACCATGCTGTCACATGGACATTTGATCTGCTGCTGTGAGATACAGTGTACTGGTTTTTGGGGCCGTATGGAGTAATAGCTGGGGATTGATGGTGGACGATCGCTGGGGATTGAATCCTCTTTGGAGGAGTTCGTGGTGTAGATAGTTGTTGGAGTGTTTTGTGGCATGGGGGCCGATCTACTTTTGATTCTTGATTTTATATTCTGAGATATTGTTCTGTCCGAGCTGACGATGCTTGTCTGGGGCCAGGGATTGCTGATATATGGTTGTTTTTGGTGCCTGGGATTGGTGAACCGGCTGTACTGAGGGCATGTCTGGGGTGGGGTGATGGAGGATGTGGCTTACACCTATGTTGGGGTACATGTCAGTGGGATTGTTGCTGCTGGAATTGACACTGCGATGGCAGATGGATCAGGGGCTCTGACTGGACTCTCCATGAATGGTGGGGGTCCAGCGGTCTTTTCTGGGCCTGAGGTAGCGCGGGATAGGGTTGGACATCTTTTTGAATTACCTAACTCTGCCGGGGAGACTTTTCATCGATCCAGGGTTCCTGCGAAGGCTGATTCTCATCGATTTTCTGCGAAGCGGGTTAAAGATCGAAAGAGACCGGATAAGTTGGTGCTGGGGGTGGAGGTTACGATGGAAGAGGCGGAGGATTTCACACACACCACAGTGGTTGGACATGTTTGGGGCAGAAGAATTGGACGCGGTTTCCTTCAGCGTTGGGCGGCTGAGCAGTGGAAGGATTTGGTGTCTTCTGCTCCTGAGATACGGGTGTTGACGAAGGGTTGGTTCTCTTTTATACTACCGAACCAGGGGGAGGTTGATAAAGTCTTAAGACGACATTGGTCGATGATGGGCGTCCCTATCATCCTGAAAAGATGGACTCCCTTTTTCGACTCTAAATCGGAGAAAATAGATGCAGAACCGCTGTGGGTGAAGCTTCCTGGATTCCCCATGCATCTATGGAATGAAACTCGGTTTGCTGAGATTGGAAATTTTCTTGGTGATTATGTGTGTACGGATTACTCCCACCATGAGACTGGAAATTATACGGTGGCTAAGATTTTGGTAAAAATCGACCTTCAGCAGGGGCTCTCTGCTGAGATTAACATACAATCCAAGGATGGGGACTTTGTTCAACTTCTGGATTATGTGGGGGTGCCGTTTAGGTGCCACCGCTGCCACGATCATGGACATTTGGTAGCCAGCTGCCCCTTAACGTTTCGGGCATGTAAGCCAATGGTCGGGGAAGGAGCTGCTGATCGTGCTGATCCTTTGTTGAAGGTGAATCCTCAGTAGGTGAGGGTTGATGGACGTGGGCCTGCACTTGCTCGTGGAGAGCACTCTGCTACTGGGGTATCATCTGATCGTGGGATTCCTGGTGCTGGGGAAACCCTGCCTCCACTAGAGAACATTGAATTGGAGACTATTGGATCTGCTGATTCGGATGATGTGGGGGCCACTATTACTGCAACCTCTTTAACTCGGGCCTACACCAGCGAACAAAGGGAGATGTCCATTTTACGAGGGGGATCATCTGCGAACCCGCAGGGTATGTCTCACTTCATTTCACCTGTTGATTCCATTTTATTTGTCTCTGATGATTTGGGGGGGGTTAGTCATGGTCCCCCTCCACTCGCATGTACCAATTTACATAGTCCAGTTGCTACTTGTTTGATGTCTGATGCGGACTATACATCCACACCGTCCATGGTATCCACCAAACACTCCAGCTGTTCTGTGGGACGAAGTATCCGCTACGCTCTTAGAAATAGGGAGATAGCTGCTAACAGATCGGGGGGGAGGGGACTTCCTGATTTGGCTCTTAGTATTGGGGGTAAGGGTCGGGGACGAAAATCCCTCTTGTCAAAGGCACAGGATCGGGCTAAGGTTGACTTAGTGATGGGCACACAATCTTCCATTGAGTGGGCACTTAGAGCAGAGAAAGCCCTGGATGGGGGTCTCTAATGAAAATTATGTCCTTTAACTGTCGCGGGTTGGCGAGTCCCATTAAAAAATCATCTCTTAGGAGGTTGGTGGACTTAAATCAACCAGATATATTACTGTTGCAGGAAACTTTGGGTGGCAGTGTGGATGTTGTTCGGACTTTAGAATCTTTGCTTCCAGGATGGAAGTTTGTAGGAGTGGATGCACGGGGGCGTTCTGGAGGGATGGCCTCGGGGTGGAAGGTGAAGAGCTGTAGATATGACTGTTCTTGGGGTATCCCTTCTGGTATCGGTTTGGAAGTTTGGGATGCTGAGATTGGTAGGTTGATCACGGTCCTCAATATCTACGGGCCATATTCAAATAGGGATGGATTCTGGGATTCCTTGTTAAGTATGAATATTTTTGAAGGCAGGGATGTGATTCTGGGAGGGGATTTAAATCTCTCACTAGGGTCTTCTGAAGTGTGGGGGCCTCGGGCTGCACCGGATACATTGGAAAAAAATTTCATTCAAGCCTTCGCCAGGAAGGATCTACTAGACATACTACCTACAAAGTTAACTCCAACTTGGTGTAATAAGCGAGCTGGGGACCATAGGGTAGCTAAAAGACTGGATAGGTTTTTGGTGGCTAATGTATTAGTACTGGGGGTTGATGTTGTCCGGCAGTGGGTAGGGTCGGGTGGGGTATCTGATCACTGCCCCATATTTCTGGAGTTAAGAGGCAGAAGTAAAAAACCCCCAAGTCCTTTCAAATTCAATCCTAGTTGGCTGAAGGAGGAGGATTTTCATAACATGGTTCAGAATCTGTGGGTTCATCGACCTAGAGATTCATTAGAGTACGCGGGTGCACACTTTCAGCATAATGTACAGCGCATAAAAGAGGCCACTATCCTATGGGCACATGATAAACGGGTTCGTGATGAGCAAAATCTGCAGACTGCTGAGTTGAATATCGATAAACTGATTCATTGCCCGGGCATGGGCTTTATGGATGATCAGCAGAAAGGTGAGTTGATGGAATGGGAGAAACGCAGAAATGAGATTCTGTGTGAGCGAGAAGAGATGTGGAGAATGAAAAGTAGGGCGATCTGGCTACAGTGCGGTGATGAGGACACAAATTTTTTTCAAGCATATGCAAAAGGGAAAAAATCGACTAACTCTATCTGGGAACTATCTTCTGCTGAAGGGGAACGGGTCTCCAGTTTTGATGGATTGGCGGAGTTGGGTGTTAGACACTTTGGAGATTTATTCATTGCACAACCTGGGGCCTCTATTGCTGAGGTAATTCGTGTGACTCAGCTTTTCCCTCATTTTGTGGGGGAGGAAGAAAATCGATTGTTGATGGAGGAAGTGTTTCCGAATGAGCTGTTGCAGGTAATGCATTCCTTTCAGAAAGATAAAATCCCTGGGCCAGATGGCTGGCCTATCGAATTCTTCTTGGGATTCTATGACCTCTTCGGGGAGGAATTATTGAATGTGGTGGAAGAATCGCGGAAGGCTGGGTTTGTACATGGTCCATTTAATTCGACTTTTATTGCTCTTATACCAAAATCGGACAAGCCCGAATACTTTGATGAATTCAGACCTATCTCTCTCTGCAATTGTATCTATAAGATCATCTATAAGGTTATGGCGAGGAGACTCAAGAATATTTTGTCTCAGCATATCTCTTGTGAACAATTTGGCTTCTTGGAAGGTCGACAAATTCATGAGGCCATCGGTGTTGCCCAGGAAGGATTACACACTCTGAAAGTGCAGAAATAGAAGGGTGTTGTGATCAAGATTGATCTTTCAAAAGCATTTGACAGAGTTAGTTGGCTCTATCTCCGGATGCTCCTTACTCACCTGGGTTTCTGTTATGAATTTATCCGATGGATTATGGCCTGCATCACTACGGTGAGCTTTGCTGTATTGATCAATGGCTCTGCGAGTCCATTCTTCCATGCGGGAAGGGGCCTTAGACAGGGATGCCCACTTTCTCCACTGTTGTTCCTCCTTGTTGCTGAAGGACTCAGTCGTTTTATACTGAAAGCAAAAGCTGATGGTTCCTTTCGTGGAATATCCATTTCTCAGGTACTGTATATCTCTCATCTCCTATTTGTTGATGACATTCTGATTTTTTGTGATGGCACCCGACAGGATATTGATAAGGTGGTTGAAGGTCTCAATTTAGTGCAAATAGCTGCGGGTATGTTAGTGAACATTGACAAGTCAACAATCACTTGTTCACATTTAACCGAGCAGGAGATTCACTATTTGGCACTTAGACTACCTTACAGGACATTGGATATCGATGATGGCTTAAAGTACCTTGGCTTTCACTTGAAACCAAATGCATATCAGAAGGCTGATTGGTACTGGTTATTAGTTAAATTAGAACAGCGACTACTTGGATGGAGTCATAAATGGCTCTCACGGGCTGGGAGGCTGGTTCTGATTAAATCTGTTTTGGAAGCAATCCCGGTGTATTGGCTGTCTCTAGCTTGGATTCCCAAGGGAGTATTGGAACAGATACGACGGTTGTGTTTTGCTTTTCTTTGGAAGGTTAAGTGTGACAAACGAGCGTTGGTGTGGGTCAGATGGGAAAAACTTGCGGTCCCAAAAGCCCTGGGAGGATGGGGGTTAAAGAATATATTTATGTTCGCAAAAGCCTTGGGGGCCAAGGTGTCGTGGTGACTTATTCACACACAGAGCCTCTGGACTAGAGTGGTATATCATAAATATATTGCCCCACTTACTCTACTTGAATGGATCAGGCGGGGCAATAAGACGAGGGAAAATTGCTCTGTGGTTTGGAAAGCGGTGGTGCAGAATTTTCATTTGGTAGGATCTGGATTAGTGTGGCGGGTTGGAAATGGGAGACTTATTCGTATAGGACTGGACCCTTGGGTTGGCTGTAGGGGTGGCCATGTCCTTCATGTGGATTTGAGGAATATATTGGCAGAAAGGGGTTTTCATTTCTTGGTTGATATTGCGGATCCAAGAACATCTACACTTTGGCATCAGGGATGGAACATTGCACAAAGACTGGAGATCCCTGGTGATATGCATGGGGCTTGGGTGGATTATCTTCGGCACTTAAGACTATCGTATATACGACTGACAAATAGTACTGATGAACTGATTTGGAACCATCATCCCTCTGGAAAATACTCCCCTAAGAATGGATATATTCAGTTGAATGTGGATGTACATAACAGGGGATTGGTGTGGTGGTGGAAACATCTGTGGAAGCTAAAGTGTCCAGGTAAAACAAAACTACTCTTCTGGGCAATTCTGGAACAACGGGCCCCAACCTGGGACATTCTACAAAGACGATTCATACAGGGGCCGAGGTTCTGTCCACTATGTAGGGATGCTGAAGAGACTAGTTCTCATCTCTTTGTACATTGTAGGTATTCGCAGGCAGTTTGGGCTGATGCCTGCATATTACTGGATCTCAATGTGGGGGTGGCAGGGTGCGAGTGCTCATGAGGCATTCCAACTGTGGTGGATATCACATAAAACATCAACCATCTGGGCTTTCCCTTGTATATATGCCTGGGGCATCTGGATTACCAGGAATATGATTATTTTTCAAGATTGCAGGGTTCCAATGGCGAGTGTAGTGGCACAAATCGTGGCTATTACCCTACACTTCAAGGCACCTGTCCCTGTGGTTAGAACACGACCTGTGTGTGTGGAGTTGATTGACAAATCCATGCCGTGGGCTTTTTTTGATGGTGCTTCAATAGACCATCAATCGGAGTGTGGTGGGGGGGGAGTACTATACAAAACAGAGTCTCATTACTTTCATCTGGTGGCTAGATTGGGGAGGGGATCCAATAATTTTGTTGAACTTATGTCTCTTAGGCTGCTGATGTTATTCGCCATTGAACAAGGATGTCTATCTCTACAGGTTTTTGGTGACTCCATGTTAGTTATCAACTGGGCAAAGGAGATCACACACTGCAATGTGATGATACTCTTACCTATCCTGGAGGAGGTGATCCTGTTAAAGCAGTCATTTTATCAAATTTCATTTACACATGTCTACTGGGAGAGGAATGAGATTGCTGATATGCTCTCCAAGGAAGCAACGCTGCAGCACTATCCATTTGGCACTTGGAAGATCACAAATCACACACCCGAGGGCACCAACAGCTATTACCACAGACCTTTTCACGAAGATAATGAGGCACAGAATTGAGACATAGCTCAGATATAGGTGACAAGCGCGGGGTTTTCTGTAATGACCGGCGATGGACAATAGCTGCGATGGAGCAAACGCAGTCTTTGATTGAACCAGCGAGGGACAACATAGTTTTATATATTAATTTGGATATATGTGGGCTGTAGGGACAGTCGTTTACACAGTTATATTTGTAGACCAGCGAACAAGCAAGTGTTTCACTGTTAATTGTAATCTGTAATGGGATATTAGTGGATTGTATGGACAGACGTACTGTATGATGTTCGGGACATCTATTATGATGTTGATATGGGACAGAAATATGTGACAATGTAGGGATCTTAGTGATTCTATTACATGTGCAGAATGTAATTTTGTTCATTTTATGAAATAAAATTACTGACTTTTTCCAAGGAAAAAAAAGTAGTTATTCCACACAAGCAAAATGAAAATTTTCTTGCGACAAGAAATAGAAATACCCCCACGCAAGTCCACATACCACACAACAAGGAACAACTACACACTTCATTGCACATAGCAAGGGAATCGAGAGGCTTTACACTCTACGCGTAGCAAACAACTCATTGTGATGCATTACAATGAATAGGAATTCATATAAATACGAGGGAGTGGAAGAGATGCAACCTTTCACTCATGAATTTACAGCCCGATAAAAGAATACATTAATTATGACTAATAATTAGCTATTAGCTATATTAAATTGGATCACTAATTCCACCTAGGTTTCAATATTAGCAATTTGTGCAAGTGGGTTAAAAACATGTCACTGAATCTTGTATTGATGAATTTTTATAGTTGAGGCTATTCATGGAAGTCTCCTGCTCAATTCCTCATACCAATATGTTTGCAAAGAGTCTGTTATTTTCCTCCATTTCTCTGAGTGGTTTTCCCACTTTCCCACAATGGCTTTGATTTGACAAATTAGAATGCACAAGCACTTGAGGTCACATAGGAATCTTGTGGCCATAAACAAAATTATCATCCTCTAATATTAAAGATGACGAGAGATGATTTGTTACACCATTTGACCATCACCTCTAACATCTCCATGGTAATTTGAAAGGTGAACACCTCGTGGAAATTGACCCTTTCGAAATTAGCTTTGGGGTTTTGCTTGGAGGTCATATGAGCATGATAGGATAAGATCAGGGGTCGCAGGGGAAGCACCCTTATAGTTTTCTATCTTTATTTCACACTCATGGCATTCTTCTCTAGGGGACAGGAGGTTCCCGCTAGTGATCTCCCCCTTTTTTCCACCTAGCAGTTCCCTTGGTTCTACCACTATGTCACAATGTCAAAAGAGGAAGAGGAGCTAGTAGACTACTCCCTTGATCCTTTTGAAGGCCATCAAATTTGGGTTTAGTCCTTTGTCACCTAAATGGAGGTTAGGGATCTAGACCTTAGCAGTGGTCATGTTTCAAGAGAACAAATGTTGTCTCTAGAAGTAACTTCCATCCTTGTTTTCTCGAGAGGTGGAGCATATAAGTCATTTTTCAGTTTCAAGTTTGGTCGTTGGCTCGGCACCTAGGCAGGAATTGGTAGTGGGTGCTCATGAGGCGCGACAGTGGGGCTCATCGAGGGATGCTTTCTCCCTCTTCTCTTCTCCCTTCAATAATGAAATTTTTATCCCTCCTTTGACAGCTTCATATAATTTTTTGTGCTCGCAAGTGTACTCGAAACTAGAATTTTTACAAGCATCCAGGTATTTCAGCTCGGCCATTACTAATTCAACCCCTTTTGAAGAGGGAGAGCCCTCGGCAAGGGTTTTTTCCTCGAAGTTTCAAGAAACATTTCCTCTCCCTCCTGAAGAAGGTTTTTCACATGGACTCGGTGGTTTCATTGCCTCACTACTCATCCCGACAGATCATTGTGGCAGTTCGGCGGAAGGTGTTCGAGATGGAAATGTCAAGGAAGGTAGGGTTCTGGGGTCCTTGACCAAAAGAAGCTCAGTAAATTCAGAGACAGGGAGCACCCCTAGTGTGAAGTGAAGGAATAATAAATGTGCAAAGTTTAAAGGATCCCCATTAAGTCTTGTCTTGGGGGTAGACATTCTTGTGCCACAGGTGGTAGAGATGATGGATATTGTTGTGGTTGGTAGGGTGTGCAGAAGACACTTCGGAATCAAAACCTTAGAGTAGTGGGAGATGACTAACTATTTCAAAACCCTCAACTACTCACTGTAGGCTCGGTTGCTTACTTGTGGGTGGTTTATTTTTAAATTTAACTTAGTTGAAGATGCATCTAGCGTTCTTCAAGGAAAATGGAGTATAGACTTGTCCCCTGTCCTGCTCAGAAAATGGACTTTGGTCTTTGATGCCAACAAGGAAAGACTTGATGTCGTGTTGATATGGGTAATATTGTTGGGCCTTCCTATGGAATTTTAGACTAAAGAAAGCTTCAAAGTCATAAGGTATTCTACATGTGTTTTTATGGATGCGGACATGTCTTTTCTATCCTCGGGAAAAATGTTCGGTGCCCGCATCTTAGTATCCCTGAATATTAGGGGAGGTCTGGTGTAGGAATTGGAATTGGCGTGGGGTAAGGCGGGTTTTTTCCATAAGTTGGATTATGAAGGGGATCCCCTTCAAGTGTCGTAGATGCCATCAATATGGCCACATTGCAACTCAATTTTAGATCCATTCGAAGGCTTTCAGGGGTGTACAAAATCCATGCTCACAAAAAAATGATTGATAACGTGGAGGTGGGGATCTCAGATACTCCCTTGGAAAAATATGGATGGAAGAATCCTTCGGAGGAGATAGTGGAGGATCAAGATGATTCAGTGGAAGAGATAGGGTGAATTTCGAGGAAACCATTAGCCTCTACAGTGAATGATGAGAAGCAAGTGACCTCGAGTTGTCCCAGGGTCAAAGAGGGGATTTCTGTCAGCCATCATTTGCAAGTTTCAGGTATCTTGGAAGTAGAGATGGGTAAGCTTCCATCAAATCCTCCCCAAATTAATCTCCTGATTAATTCTTTGAATTTATTGGGCCATGAATGGATGGACTCCCTTAAACATTTCACCCCTCTCCCTAGTAACTCCCCTCATCCTTCGCTTCCCTCTATTACAACAAAGTCAGCCCTCTATCCTCTGCTTCATTCCCCCTTGTCCCTTGCAAAGGTCTCAGCGAAAGTGGAATACTCTATGGAATCAGAAGACGAGACCATTAGATACTAGCTTAGGTCTAGATCTGTCCCAGTGTCGACGGAGCAACCCAAGGGTGCTGAGGGTATAGGTCAAAACCCAGTGGGTCTCTCAGGGAGTAAAGGTCGTGGATGAAATTCGCATCTCTCCTAAGCTCAAGATAGAGCTCGATTGAACTTGGCATCACGAAAACAACTTTCCATTGATGGGGCTCTTGAGAAACGAAATCCATGAGTGGCATATCCCGATGAAAATTATCTCCTTTAATAGCTAGAATCTGGTGAGCCCCTCCAAAAAGTCTTCCATGAGAAGGTTGGTTGACCTTAACCAACCAGAAATTATCTTTCTTCAAGAAAATCTAGGGGGGGGAGAGTTGATTACAAAGTGTTTGGAATCTTTGTTAAAAGGTTGGTATTTTATTGCTCTAGATGCTAGGGGTCATTCGGGGGGATTGGCGGTGGGATGGAACTCTCGAGCCTTAAAAGTCCTCAATTTCTAGGGCTTTGACTCTATTATGGGGTTGGATTTCTTCTCAATGGATTTGGGATTGAAATTTTTGGTTTTAAATATTTATGGCCCTTATGCGGATCGAGTTGTCTTTTGGGAATCCTTGTTTCAGAAGTCATGTCTAAAACCTAAGCATGTTATTCTAGGAGAGGACTTAAACTTCTCCTAGGGTGCATCTGAAGTTTGGGGTCTAGGAGGTAGATTTGATCCTCTCTTGGATTTTTTCATTCATAATTTTGGGATCGGTGGTTTTCTTGGTGTGGAACTTGTTAAGCTCAAACCTACTTGGAGAAATAAATGACTGGGGGAGGAAAGAATTGCTAAGATAATCGATTGTTTCCTGGCCTCATAAAAGCTTTTGGAACAACACATATAAGTGAGGCAATGGGAAAGTAGTGGAGGAGATTTTGACCGCTTTCCCATCTTCTTGGAGCTCCCGAGTGGTCCCCAAAAACCTGCTATTCCTTTCAAATTCAAATTGACATGGCTCAAAGATGAAATATTTAAATCCCTTGTAAAGGAAACCTGGGTTCCTTTCAATCAATATTTGGGCGTTTCAACAGCCTCTCATTTTGCTACAAACCTGGAAAAAAAAAAGTAAAGAAGGAAACACTGGAATGGGCTCACCTCAAAAGACTCAGAGACAAGCAGGGTCTCCAAAGGGTGGAAGAAGAGTTGCAAGCCCTTTATGATTTAGAGGGAGAGGGATATGCCTCCCTTAAAAAAAAAATCCTTTATTAGTTGCAAAACAAGAGGAAGCAATTACTAGAGGACAAAGAAGCAACAGGGCATTGTGGTTGGAATGTGAGGATGAAAATACAAAGTTTTTCAGGCCTATGCGAAAGGGAGGAAGCTTCAAAAAATCTTTGTACTTTAAAAGATCAAAATGATGTGTCGACCTTTTCTTTTAACAAGTTATACAAATTGACAAGAACTTTATACTCAAAACGAGAACTCTAGCCATAAAACTCATATTTTTGCATCAAAAACACCAAAAAGCATACTCAAATCGAAAAGTGATGCTATCGGTAGCACCACATTTTTGGGGGGCTAAAATTACAACTTTTTGGTAACCCCGGGTGAACACCGAGCGCTGCAGTGCAATAAAAACTATAAAATTGACCCATGAATCGAAAAGGGAGGCATTCATTTTTCTTTATGGGACTTAAACTACAACTTGTTTGGCGATGTCGCCTTAACAACCAATGCCTTTGCAAAAAAAATGTCAAAATCAACCTACTACTAGAAAAGAGGTGCTACCAATAGCACCCCTTTCCTTTGTCGAGTTACATTTGCAGGCATTTCTAAACCATGATGTGAAAATATTTAAAGTTTTTATTAATCTCTAATAAAATGGAAAAAATGCATATCACCGAGACAATAAAATCAAAAAAATAAACAAATTTTAATAATTAAAAAAAAAAACTTAAAAACTCCAAAATACTTAATAAAAAAACATGTTCTAGAAAAAAAAAAACAATGACATAAAATAAATTGGAACACAATTAATGTTAAAAAAAAATCTAACCAGAGGAAAAATTAAAAATAAATAAAAAATAAAATTGTATAAAAATATTATAATAATTATAAATTTAAAAGATTGCATAAAAGCATTTTTTTTTTAAGTTTTAAAAATAAAAGAAAAAATATAATTTAAAAAGGTATAGTTTTAGAGGGGGGTGGTTGTTTAAAAAATTTGGGGAAAGAGGGAACATGGGTGGGGAAGGAGGGTAGTTAGGGGGGAGGGGTGTGCATGATGATGGGGGTGGCAATTCTCATAATTGCGCCACCATCTAACCCTCCCACCACTACTCCATTTTATTTTGTTTTGTTTTCGTTTTTAATTATTTAAAATGTGTATTTTGGGGTTTTTTTAATTTATTTTTAATTTGTTTAAAATGTATTCTTTCTACTATTTTTGGTTTTTGTAAGTGTTTCTTTTGTTAAAAATTGTTAAAATTTTGGTTTTTTTCTCTTATGTTTTTTTTGCAAAGATTAAAAAAAATAGATATTTTCAGGCCATAGTTTAAAAAAGGCTAGAAATGTAACCCAACAAAGGAAATTGGTGCCATTGGTAGCACCTCTTTTCGATGTAAATTTGTTGGTTGTTAAGGTGATGACATCAAATAAGTTGTAATTTTATCCCCCCCCCCTCCCCAAAAAAGTGGTGCTACCGATAGCACCGCTTTTTGATTCGAAGCTATTTTTTGGTGGTTTTAACGCCTATAAAAAACAAGAACAATGTTGAGTTCTCGTCAAGTTGCATAACTTGTGTTTTGAATACATGGCTCGTTTGGGGTGAAGCCACTTCCAAGGGCTCTTAAAGGCTAATCACGGGATCTCAATTATTGAGGTGATAATGATGGATCAATTCTTCCCTAGATTTGTGAATGAGGAAGACAATAGATTTCTCATGGAGGAAATATTTGAGAAGGAACTTGAGGTTTTACACAGTTTCCAAAAGGATAAGATCCCAGGCCCGGATGGGTGGTCAGTGGAATTTTTTCAAGGGATGCATGAAATCATTGCCCAAAAATGTTTTGGGTGGAGTAGGATTCTATATTAGAAGTCCAAATCCACGCCCCTTTCAATGCTATTTTTATTGCCCTCATTCCCAAGAACAATGATCCCCAGTGGTTCGATGAGTTTAGGCCAATCTCTCTGTGTAATTACATCTACAAGGTGGTAGCAGAAGTCATATCCAGACTCGAATCAAGAAAATTTTGTCAAATTCCATCTCTTATGAGCAGTTTGGTTTTTTTTTAGAGAAGGCAAATACATGAAGCCATTGGAGTTTCTCAGGAGGGAATCCATAGTATAAAAACCAAGAAACTAAAAGGAGCAATTTTGAAATAGACTTATCAAAATCCTATGACATAGTGAGTTAGATCTACATCAGACTTCTTCTGACGCACTTGGGTTTTGAAGTCCCCTTCATTACTTGGGTAATGAGATACATTTCCACGATCCCTTTCGGTGTTCTAAACAATGGCTCGAGGTCCCATTTTTGCATGCAGAAATAGGTCTTCGGCAAGGATGCCCTTTTTCCCCCTTCCTTTTCCTGTTATTCATTGAAGGGTTCAGCAGGGCATTGGGAGAGGCCAAAAGTCCAGGCTATTTTTCAGGTTATTCCCATATCCCCTACACTCTGAATAACTCATCTCCTTTTTGTGGATTATGTTTTAACTTTTCTGTAATGGATCACGTAGGGATGCTGACAAGCTTAAGGATATCTTGAGTCTATTTGGTCATGCCACTGCTATGCAAATAAATGAGAGGAAATCCTCTCTCTCCATCCTAAACATGAGATGATGAAATTCGTCACTATAGTTCTCTCTTCCGTTTTGATCTTAGAGATTTTGATTCAGGACTGAAATACCTAGGCTTTATGTTAAAACCCAACTTCTATTAAAAGGAAGATTGGTCATGGTTGATCGCCAAAATTGAAAAAAGGATGAAGTTAAGGAGTTCCAGATGGTTGTCGAGAGCAGGAAAGTTGGTGTTAATAAAATTTGCTTTGGACGCCATCCCAGACTGTTGGATGTCTTTAGCCTAGATCCACGAAGGCATTCTCGAAAAAAGTCGGAAACTCTGATTTAAATTTTTGTGGGCCAGGACCAACGATCAATTTGTTCTTCCTTGGGTCGGATGGGAGAATTAGCTTCTCCAAAACTGCTCGATGGTTGGGGACTAAAAAACATCTTCTTATTCTCCAAATCTCTAGCAACCCAATCCGATTGGAGTATATTAACTAAAGAAATCTTATGGTATTTTGTGTTAACACACAAATACATTCATCCAGAATATGTTGAGGAGTGGATCAGGGACCCGGTCAAAAGGAGGCCAAACTCCTCTATCATTTGGAAGGTATTCATTAGTTCCTTTTAGGTAGTAGGATAGGTTCTTTCCTAGCCTATTGGTAATGGGGAAAAAGTTCGTCATAGGTCTGATATGTGGCTGGGGATCCAAAACAAGCATCTCCTTCCTCAAAATTTGATCTAGCAACTTCATCAACAAGGTCTTTTCTTTTTGGCTCAGATTGCAAACCCTCTTTTGTCCTTGATTTGGAAACAAGGTTGGAAGGAATCCCACCAGTTGAGTTTGGGGGAGAAATTTTTAGAAGTTCGGAATAATTACCTAAGATCTCTCAGACATTCTCACATTCACCTGATAGGGATGATGAAATTATTTGGAAGCATGCCCCCCATGGTGACTACACTCCAAAATTGGGTTAGATTCAATTAAATGTTGGAATCCTACCCAGAGACCCAAAATGGTGGTGGAAAGGTCTCTGGAAATCCAAATGCCCACTAAAATCTCCCATTTTCATGTGGTGTATGCTAGAAAACAAAGTGCCCACTTGGGATACCATGAAATGTAGGTAGTTGGAGGGACCGATATGGTGCTCTTTAAGCAAAGCAAATGAGGAAATGGTTACCCATCTCTTCATCTCTTGCTCTTTTATTGCTTTAGTCTGGAAAGAATGCTCTCAAAAATTGGGACTAGACTGTAATTGGGGTGGAACCTATGTGGAAGAAGTCTGGAAGGAATGGTGTGACAATCTTGCGTTTCGGAGAGTGAAGGCTCTGCCTCTAATTGGTAGTTGGGGAATTTGGTTCGCCATAAACAAATCGATCTTCAAAGACATGCCCTCGACCCTAGTAGTGATTGTTTCCTGCGGACTAAGCATCCTCGAACATTTCCCATAGGAAAAAGGAGGGGCTACAATTCGCCACATTCAAGAAGAACAGGTGGATAAATCAATGCCTTGGGCGTTTTTTAACATGGTCACTCAGGAGAATAATGGAGCTTGTGGGGGGAGGGAGGAGGCGATCCTCTACCTTTCAGAAAATCAATTTTTTAAGATTAAAATGGGGTTGGGCCCGAAATCAAACAACTATGTTGAACTCATCACTAGGGAAAAAGGTTGTTCCTCCATTTAGATTTTCGGTGATTCCATGAATGTTATAAACTGGATAAACCATGCAGAACAATGTCATAACTTGTCATAACAATGCAAGTGAGGTTTGAACAAACCCGAAAACCTGTTACATTAAAAATAAATAAAGTCTTTGTAACTTTTTAAATAGTGAAAACCACACAAACACTTAAGTCACAAAATAAGAGAATACCAAGGTTACACGAACAGTGGGTGCGATCGGAATCGCCTGAGTAATCCGATATGGGATTCGGCAATCTCCAAAATTAGGAATCGGGGATTCGGAACCCTAACCCTAATTTTTTTATAATATTTATATATATATAATAAATAAATAAATTAATAAATTAAAATAATATATATTTAAAAATTAAAAATATAAACGTATGGGCCATGGCTATAGGCAATGATCATGATTCATACATGTTGATGTAACATTTACATCATAGTATCATACATTCAAAGTTGTAACATGATCCATTGATATACATCATATTCGTAACATGAAATAAAAAGTTAAAATAAAAAATCAACAAAACATATCTTTGCTTCACCTTATATGAAGATTAAAAAATTTTAAAAATAAAGTTATGATTTTTTTTTATGAAATAAAAAATAAACAAAAAGCATGTCTTTGAGTATAAGAAGAAAAAATATCAAATCCAATTTATTAAGGGTTTGGAAATTCAATTAACTAGTGGTATTGTTATATTTATAAAGTTATAGAATGTTTAAATATAAGAGGAAAAAATATCCAAGTCCAATTTATTAGGGATTAAGAATTCTATTAGCTAGTGCTGTTGTTATATTTTGTTATGTATATAAAGTGAATTATAAGAGGCAAAAAAATATCCAAGTCCAATTTATTAGGGATTAAGAAATTATATTAGCTAGTGCTGTTGTTATATTTTGTTATGTATATAAAGTGAATTATCAAGGGATTAGGGAATTCTATTGGCAGTGGTATTGTTATATTAATAAAGTGAATAAATTGGGGTTTGGAAATTCTATTGGCTAGTGGTATTGTTATATTTTGTTATATTTATAAAGTGAATTATTTTTAAAAAAATATTAACGCTGCATAGAGGTTAAAATCCACCTAAATGTTTGCATTAATAAATGTAAACACATAAATGTAACTACCTGAATTATTTGCATCAATAGATATAACGGATATAAATGTAATTAGTAGCGTTTGTTGTGTTGTGTATGCTAGCATGCATACACAGCGAATACAAACAAATGTCAAAAATTAAAACTTCTTAAAAAAATAAAACTAAAATTTAATACTTACCAGTTACCTCTCGAACCCCGACCGCGACCTGTGCTGGTCCGCTGGAGGATAAAAACTGAAAACAGAAAACGCCAATGCTAAATCGGCAATCGCTCACTGAGTTCTATGCTCGGCCCTGGCCCTGCAGCTCGCAAATGGATGAAAGCCAAGGTCAACAAAACTCCCGCGAATGGATGAAAGAGGGCCTTTTTAATGTTTTACATTTTTTTTTAATGACTAAGGGGAATCAGATCCCATTGAAGGATCCGTATCTTGAGGGTCAGGATATGGATCCTTCAATGGGATCCGATTCCCCTCAAACATAAAACCATATCCATTTTCCTGAAACGGATCCCAAATCGCCGAAACTGAATCCTAAAATGGAAACGGATCCGACCCAAAAAAAACCGAATCCTTGAAAATCGGAATCGGATCATCGAATCCCCGATTCTTCTCCGATTCGGAAACTGATTCGAGAGGTAAATGGATGAATCCGGTAACCTTGGAGAATACGTATAAGCTAAATGGTACGGTGCACCGTGTTTGAGTACTTCAAAATAAGAGAATATGTATAAGCTAAATGGTACGATGTACTCGTGTTTGAGTACTTCAGGGGCTAAATAGTACGACATATAAGCTAAATCCATATGGTATAGGCTAACTCGACAGAATGCAAAGCTAGGCTAAATGGTACTGTATACTCGTGTTTGAGTACTTCAGGGGCTAAATAGTACGAGATATAAGCTAAATCCATATGGTATAGGCTAACTCGACAGAATGCAAAGAGAGATCAAATTAAAAAACTTAATCCCCAATCTATCAACCAAGAGAGATCAAATTTGTTGAGTTTAAATTAGAAAAAAACACTTCACGAAATTGGATCCGGATTTAAAACTGAAAACATCAAGCTCCATTAAATATCAAATTTTATGTAACTTCCAATCTTCCATTTGATATCTACTATGGTTTTGTTTTATCAAATTTTATATTTCAAATTTTCAATTCAAATTTTCAATGTGAATGTTTTATTGAATTTAGAATGATGAATCATGATTCACTTCAAAATGCATGTATGATGTGACTGCTCAAATTTTCAATGTGAATATTCATTGTTCAATGAATCATTAAATTTAGAATGATGAATCATGATTCACTTTCACAATGCATGTAGGATGTGACTAGGACATGTTTTATTTTTACAATATTGGTCAAACTCACATCAACCCAAGAATATATTTGCAACTTTTTATTACCTCATTTAATATAAATAAGTATAAAATCAGATTTCTGACTTTGATTGTTTGTTACAGCTGTCAAATATTATGATTATGATTTATCAAATTTTATATTTCAAATTTTCAATGTAAATATTTATTATTTAACAAGGGAAATAGCTGCAAAGCAGCTAGTCCCTGCTTTAATTATTGTTATTGTGAATTTAGAATCGAAAATAAATATTATAAAAAATAAAATAAAATTTTAGCCTATGCTTTAATTATTGTTGTTGTGAATTTAAAATAGAACAAAATTTTAGCCCATGACCTTTGGCTTGGCTTGGAGGAATTAAATCAGTGATTCCACTGAAATGCTTTAAAACAAAATTTTAGCCCATGATCTTTGGCTTGGCTTGGAGGAATTAAATCAGTGATTCCATTGAAATCAAATGAAATGATATTGGAGGAATTAAATCTTTATTGAAGTGAAAACAACTTCACTAGCTTCATCTTTTGTTGGATCAACATTTTTAATACATGCATTGAATTTTATTTGGATAGTCGAAACTGGTGATGCGCAGGTGTATTACTGTAGTTGATATTGAAAATATGTAATAGATTTCATTTCAGGATTATTCAATTCGATCGATCTATAGGAGTATAGTTTAGCTTATTTGAATACGTGTAATGGATTCGATAGACAAGTTTAGCTTAATATCAAGACGTTAGCAGAGACAAGTTTGAAGTGAATAGGAGATTGGATTGAATAAGTGCTAGGAAGTGCATTCTCCTATAAACCAACAAAGCAGGGGGAAGATAATCCTAGGAGCTCTAACTTTTCTAAGATTAATACTTATTATAAAACTTCTGTGCAAATCCATGAACACTCAAAAATGAATGGCAACAACTGGACTGAAATATTTGTCCCATTTTAGTTCGAAGCATTTCCTCTCCCAAAAGTCAGTGCAGTTGGACAGATTCTCCGACCCTTGGCTGCATTTTCTGTGCACACTCAGACATGATTAACAAATAGCCTGGAGATTGGAATTACATGGAACACAACTGTGATGCAGAGGGTAGAGGAGAATGATAGTTGGGTTGGAGCAGAGACGTTAGGAAGTGAGCCAAGAGGGAGATGGATAGCATGTCAATATATCACTTCATTAATGAATTGAAAGTTTTATAGTATTAACTCGTTTCAGAAGGCATGGACAAATTGAAACAAAACACATTATATTCTTGTATATCCTATAAAACGACAAGCTATGAACAGTAGTGACTCTGACGAAGCTCGGGTCCTCATAAACAAATCAGTATTAAACATTCAAGCAGTCCTTTTTTATGCTACTAATCGTATTTAGAGTTGATTCCCTGCAGTACACTTTATACACAGATATTACAATTGTACAACTCTGTAAAGTGGGATCCCGACGCCACCTACCGGAGAACAAGAATGAGAAAGACACAGTCCAACCAAGCCCTTCAGGGCTAACTGTAAATGAAATGTACATACCTATTATTGTAACCAAAGAGCAGGGACGAGCCCTGGTGTAAACATCCATGGGAGAAAATATTTGCAAGCTTCAAGACCTTGTGGAGTGGGGCCAATCCCCTCTCCCTCTCCTTGCAAATGAGAACGAAGTTACGAGAGGATCAATGACTTAACCAAGAAGCTGTGGGATCCTTGCAAATGAGAACGAAGTTACGAGAGGATCAATGACTTAACCAAGAAGCTGTGGGATTCAATGCATGGTACAACTTCATTTAAGAAGTGCAGTACATTGGACAGGTGGAGCATGCTAGCATGCATGCCGAACGAAACCCATGATAAATACATTTCTAAAACGAAACTATCAATCTGATTATAACAAAATATTCTATAAATTTGATACTTATTCTTTTTCATTTTTTTTAGAGAAATGAGAAAAATACCTTTACTTCTTCATCATCAAAGGTGCAGTCATCCAATCATATGAAAAAATATGATAAAAATAAAATAAAATAGTGATTATTACTACCATGATAATAATAATAAATACTTGTAAAAAAGAAATCAACATTAAAAAACAAATCATAATAAAAAAAAACATTAATAAAAAAAATAAATTCATCCAAAATGAAAATAAAAACTATTACTACATTGACAGATGAGCATACCTTAATTGCAGACCTCTGTAGCGTATGACACCATATGCCTGGAATAGAATCGCATATCATTCATATGCCTGAAATTAATGCACAAAATCAACATACCGAAAAAAAATAGGAAATCCATTAACATCAACCGGCTTTTTCCAGCAATATAACAACAAATCTGAATATAAAAGGCATTAACAATTACAGGTATCAATTTCAAACTGCATGCAAACCCTTGGATACGATCCACATTTGCTAACCAAAATTCACCAGCTCGGATTACATCTCTTGTACACTTTCTGTTTCTACAATGTCAGATATGCTTTAAGCACTTCGAATGTACGCTTTGGCCAAAAGAAGATATGTCTTCCTTAGATTAAGATTTATTTAGAACGAATGTATTTGTATGTCATGGCATGATCAATCAGACACCAGGTTTGCAGTGGCTTCCTCATTTCTTTCGAATACATAAAATAAATAGATTGTTGAAATAGATTTAAACGTAAATGATGGGATGAATGAAGAATCGGAAGACCTACTTTTGTGTTTCTATATGATTTTTAAATTTTTAGTCCCTTTCCTGAAGCATCGTGCGATTCAGAGTGGGACGGGGATAGCTCTAGCATAGACCCAGGTGTGAGAGCCATGGGCTATGAGGAAGATGGTGACGCGGATATGTTGACTTCGCCTGCCGTCTTTAGGTCTCACGAGGAGCTCCTCGAAATATGGCAATGTACCTGAGCAGTAATTCAAATTGAGTCGTCGATTAAGATTTTAATTATATGTTGAACCTTAAATTTTTTTAACAGTAAAACCATTTTTATAGAAAATTCATCTGTAAATATTAGTTTTGTAAATATTAGTTTCATTGTTAAGTAAAAAATATCATATCTAACTTAACTCCCTGCGGCATCTTCGATTGAGGGCATGCTGGGTAATATTATCTTCAACTGGCGCGAGCTAAATCGCTGTCATCCCGCTCTGTGATGGGCTAAATTTCTCTCAAAAGTGTCATGTCAACTGTGAAGTTATCTCAACGCTTCCAAAGAGAATGTTATATGGATCCATAGGAAAGCGACTGGATACCAAATGCTTTAAAAGGAAATCGGGCATACAAAGTTTTTATTTTACAGATTGCAACCGAGAAAAACAGTGTTCTTATTTGACTTGTTAAAACTACAACAAGCATTGTACGAAGCCTTCCCCGAAAGACATTAAAAAGCATCGTGAAAGCGAAATCCAGAAGACTGTGCAGTCTTACAAACAAATTGATTGGAACAAAAGCACCTACCTCTGGACTCGACCGTTGCCTACAACTTTCCAAAGCTTTCCTTGTAATGTGTTATGTGTATCCGAAAACCTCCAAAACAAAAACCATAGTGAGTGTCGAATGCAGGGAACGTGTTAAGCTGAAGCAAAAAACCTTACTGATACGCAAAAACCGAACCGCAATCATACCTAAACCTCGTTTTGTGTGATATGTGTATCCAAAACCCTGCAAAACAAAAGCAATAGTGAGTATCAAATGCAGAAAAACACCACGAAGCAAAAACCAGAATGAAATGCAAAAACTGAAACATATTCATACCTAGTTCTTCCTCGTTCTGCCTCCTTCAGTATTTGCAAAAACCTACAAATACCTAGAAGGAAATACTTATGCTATGCCCCTTCAGTTGAAGTGTTGTACATGCCGCGGGTTCAACTGGTGAAATCCTCTCCATCGGCCAGTTTTTGGGGCGGTTGAATGCTTTTCAGCATATCGAACGAGGCATCCATGTCCAGTCTCTCGCAATGAGTGCTCAAAACAATGTTATATGTAACGAGATTCGGTATAACACCAGCCTGCTTGATGAATTTATAAAGAGAAACAACATTATCGTGCTCACCTGCTCGATGTAGAGCGCCAACAACAGAATTGTAGGTGAAGACGGTAGGACGAAAATTGGAGTACATAGCGTGCTGGACGCCGAGCTTATTTTGGATTACAACCAAGCCGGTGACTAGACACTAGTGGGGATAATCAATCACTTCTTGGAGGAATGCTCTGAGAATTTCTGAAAAAGTTATGGGGATCAACCTCTGTTTTGGCCTTCACAAGTCTATCGAAATTGTCGAGAAAATACTTCTTACCCCAAGCTTCGGCTTGTTTCACTGTGGAAGTTCCATTGACTGCACTCCCCAGATCGAGATCCAAATAATTGACATAAGCAGCCCTGGGAGAAGAAGAAACATAAGGAGCCATGTATGCATACAACTTTCTCATCCAGTTAAGGTAGCGCTCATCGTCACTGCTCTGGTTCCATACCACCTTGTACTGTATGTCAAAGATATTTCCAGCTCTGTGAGGGAAGGGCAGCGCAGAGGAAGAAATCCTGTCCATTATCCGGAGAGAAAATTGCATACGCATGAACAGATCCTCTTCCACGAAAGGCCAAACATGTTGCCATCGGTGGATGGTATCTGTCGCCACATCTCGCCCGATTCTTGAGACTTGAAACGCCGTGAGAATGGAGGGAACACTCAGCAGTTTTATTTTCCAGGCAACCACAACGCCCTAGTTGCCTCCTCCACCGCCTCTGAGTGCCCAAAACACATCATCCCCGAGGACGACAATTGGAGTACATAGCGTGCTTGACGCTGAGCGTAGCTTCGTCGAGCTTTCCTGCCCGACAGAATGTCTATCCGATATTAAAATATCAATATACCACTTCATTAATGAATTATAATGATTCACAACCACATGGCAAGTTTAAAAAAATTTAAATTTATTTTAATTTTAAATTATTTTTAATTTCTGACAATTCCCCTCACACCAGGGGTATATTATATTGTCAAATCATTTTTCTTAACCAATAACAAAAAAGAAAATTCACATTTCCATAAATTTATAAATCTTTTTAATTTCCAAAAAATTTAATTTAATATTTATATTTTTTAAAACTTTATAAGACGTTTCATAAAAGGAATTGTTAATTAAAGTGTTGACCAATTAATCTAAAATGATGACCAAGCGATTGCTAGAATCCCTGCTAACGCACGGACTAATAAATAATTGAATTTACGAATTATAATTCACATCAAAATAATAACTATGATTTATCAAATTTTAATGTCCATGGTTCAATAAATCATTAAATTTAAGAATTATGATTCACCTAAAAATGTATGTATAATGTAACTATGAAACGTTTTATTTTTATAATATATATATGCCTCCAGAACCCCAACATACACGAGAGTAATACTTGACATATTTACTATGAATTAAAATAATATATGGGAAACAAAATACCTTGGTTTAAAAAAATGAAAGTATACAACTTACCGCCTTTAGGTCGTGCCCACTAGACGTGTGTCCACTTCGATAACAACAAAGAACTTTATTTTGACTGCCCTCGAAGGGTAAAAATAAATCAAATAAGATTTTTTTTTAAATCTTCCTCAAATCCAAAATTGATATTTTATGTATATTTGGGACAGTAGTAGAATACGACATATTTTCCAAGCTCTTACTCCTATTTTATAGAGATAGATTTCGCTTATTTTGAATCCATCAAAATCAGACTTTGCTAACTTTGTATCAAAATCAGACTTTGATTAACTTTAAATCCGTTGAGATCATATTTTATTTTGAGACATCTTTTCTTTATTAAAATACCCCATCCCTTCCCATTATTAGAAATCCTACAAGTTACTTCTATCCAAAGAAAAGTTCCACTCTAAATTTACTCGTTTCGTTTCTTTCTTACGAGTTAGTGTTTTCAAAAGAAATGTACATCTTTTCAAATTAAAGATCACAAATAATAAATAGTTATATCTTCAAATTGATCAAAGTTAATAATCACAAGAATTTCAAATTGATGAAAGAGAAATAGAAGATGAGTCACTTCTTATCATTTGAAGCCATCATTATCAAAAAGATAGAAAAGTGTTTTTAACAGTTCAATTAACTCCAAATTTATAAATAAAATAAACTTTACAATATTTTAATATTAATTGATGAAATAATGGGATGAGACTTCCAATATTTTAAAATAAACAAGATGGAATACCATTCATAATGAAGTGGATGTTTAATATATTGTTATTATTATATTTATATTATATTGTGGATATATATTAAACATCGGTATATTGAAATATATTAATCAGTCGATAAAAATTAGTCAAACCCATGCCGACTCTAAATTCGCAGGCACTCAAGATATTTAAATTAAATGACATCTAAATTCAAAAAAATATCCACGTGATATCCACCAAAAATATCTCCCAAAAACCACTGGCAATATAAATTTTTAAAATCTGTGGGCGATTTAACAGCGAGCAGGGTTTATAAGTTTAACCAAATATGAAGCAGAATCTATAAGTTTAACCAAATATGAAGCATAATTTATATGTTTGGTTTGAAATAGAACATGTCCCGCTTCATAATACGTGCAGCGTGATCAATGAACCATATTTAGCTCTACTTTAAATAAGATATTTCTGCTGTAAGAATATAATTTTATGCACATAATACCAAGAATAAAATGTCCCAATAAATAAACATATTCTGAAAAACGCTTAGATAATCATTAAAATTCAAAATGTCGCCAATCTAAGACCACATTTCACATTAATTGAAACTCAATAAAACTAGAATGTTAAGAACGAAGATTTAATTTAAAAACATTCCACATCACGCTCAATTGGGTATCAATAAAACTAAAAACATCAACTGCCAGAGATTGAATTATATTTCAAAATAATAAGACATTAGAATGACAAGTAAAACCCTAGTCTGAAACAACTGAACTTCACCTCCAAATTTGCAAACAAAAATTTAAAAATTCCACAAATATTGCATTGGTCTTCTTCAGATAAAACCACAATTAACCTCCTCAAATGAGGGTTTCAAACATCTGAACAGAAATAACAAAATAATCAAAAACTGAAATCTGAATTACAAGCGCTAACTCCACTTCTCCACCGCCAAATTCGCATCAAAATTTAAAAATTCAAGCGCTGCTCTTTCTTCGGGTAAAACCCCAATTAACCTCATCAAATGAGAAGTTCAAAATCTGAACAGAAGTAACAATCCCTAGAACTGATTTTACCACAGTTCACACTGAAGAGAACACGGAAAATTAAAACATAAACTACAACAGATATTTTCATTATACATACACCATTAAACAAAACTGGACATTTAAGTAAAACCCTCGTCTGAAACCTATTATCTGTTATCCAACGCTAAATTTGTAACAAATTCTGCAAATATAGCATTAAAATTTTCAGATAAAACCTCAAATGAGGCCCTCAAACATATGACAATTAAAACGTTGCATGAAAAGACCGCAAAGTCAAAGAAAGTATAAACCCTAATAGCATATTCCTAGACTTGTAACAAACTTAAAGCACTCATTAGGGTTCTCAATGACAATGAAACTGAAACAACGCATTTTCAAGACTGGAACTTGGTCCACAAGGGCCTACAATAGGCAGAAACCATAACAAAAAGATACACATTAAAACCGTATATTCCATATTCAGAATTTCATTACAAAATATTAGAGAACCAGATATTCCGTTTCATCAAGAGCCACAGAGATCCAGATCAAAAACCAGACAGTAACATCAAAACACCAAGCTCCAAGGACAGTTACCAGCATAAAGCTCTACCACCAACAGGATTATTACAGAACCAAAACATAACACCACTTGTATATAAAAGTAAACCCTAAGACAATTTGTCTATCTCCTCCAGCTACCACCCTCAGAACCACCACCACCATAGCGAGAACCGCCACCACCACCATAGCCACCGCCACCGCCACCGTAGCCCCCGCCGCCACCGCCGTAACCACGATCGCCACGGTCACGGCTACCGCCGTAACCACCGCCACCGCCGCCTCCACGGTAGCCACCGCCGCCTCCGCCACGGCCGCCGCCGCCGCCGTTTCCTCTGGACTCGGCCGGGTTAACGGTGATGCTCCTCCCGTCAAGCATCTTGCCATTCATTGCATCGATGGCGCCTCTCATTGATTGCTCGTCGATGAAGGTCACGAAGCCAAATCCACGGGATCTGCCGGTTTCCCGGTCACTAATAATCTGCAGAAGCAAAGCAGAGTAAGCCTCAGAAAAGAAAACTAAGATTCTTTAAAGCCAGTTACAAAACCATTAAAGCCTCTAGAACAAACCCTACAAAGCCAAGTGAAATCAAGCCATTAAAGCACAAATAACAGATTTACCTTGGATTCCACGACCTCTCCATAGGGACTGAAAGCCTCCTGCAGGCTTCTGTCATCGGTAGACCAGGCAAGACCACCGACGAAGCATCGGAACTCAGAATCTCCTCCCGCCATCTTCTTCAGATCAAATTAACAAAAGACTTGACAGATAAAGAGAGAGTAAGAAACCACTAACACAGAACCAGATCCAGAACCGGAAACGAACAGAACCAAAGAGAACCAGGGACAGACCGCCCCACACACAAGTGACCTTAGGCTTCCCCCATACCACACTTTATAGCGTCTGAATACCCTAGCAATACCCTAGCAGAAACCCTAACCCTTGGTCTGCCCACTGTTTCTCCGGTCAGATTAACCCCGGTTAAAAGAAACCTGTTAAGCTCAAGCTTACTTGTAGAAATAAGCGATTGACGGAGGAAAGAATCGCTAAGAGGATCAATCGTTTACCTATGGGCCTGAGAAAAGCTTTGGACGAACACATCCAAGTGAGGCAATGGGTAGGTAGCGGGGGAGATTCTGACCACTTTCCAGCTTCCCGGAGCTCACGGGTGGTCCCCAAAAATCTGCCAGTTCTTTTAAAATCAACTCGACATGACTTTAAAGCCCTAGTAAAGGAAGCTTGGGTTCCTTTCAATCAGGATTTGGGCGTTTCGGCAGCCTCTCATTTTGTTGCAAACCCGAAAAATGTAAAGGCGGCTCTAGAGTGGGCTCACCTCAAAAGACTCATAGACGAGCAGGATCTCGAAAGGGTGGAAGAAGAGCTGCAAATGAGTTGTGAGAGGGATATGCCTCCCTTGAAACAAAAAACACCCTTTGTCGGTTGGAAAACAAGTGGAAGCAATTATTGGAGAACAAAGAAGCAGCATGGCGTCTAAAAAGAAAGGCAATGGTATGTTGGTTTTTTCTTTTGAAGACATAGCTCGTTTGGGGAGAAGCCACTTCCAAGGGCTCTTCAAAGCTGATGACAGGGTCTCAATTGTTGAGGTGGTAAGGATTGAGGTGGTAAGGATGGCTCAATTTTTTCCTAGATTTGTGAATGAAGAAGACAACAGATTTCTCATGGAAGAAATATATGAGGAGGAACTTAAGGAGATTTTACATAGTTTCCAAAAGGATAAGAGCCTAGGCTCGAATGGGTGGTTGGTGGAATTCTTTGAAGAGATGTATGAAATCATTGACCCGGAAATTTTGAGGGTGGTGGAGGATTCTAGATTAAAAGGCCAGGTGCACACCCCTTTCAATGCTACTTTTAGTGTCCTCATTACCCAAACTGATGATCCCCAATCATTCGATGAGTTCAGGCTAATCTCTTTGTGTAATTACATCTACAAGGTAGTAGCAAAAGTCATAGCCAAAAGAATCAAGAAATTTTTGTCAAATTCCATCTCTTGTGAGAGCAGTTTGGATTTTTGGAAGGAAGGCAAATACATGAAGCCATAGTGCTTAGGAGGGCATCCACAGTATAAAAACCAATAAACTAAAAAGCATATGACAGAGTCTACATCAGACTTCTTCTGACGCACTTGGGTTTTGAAGTCCCCTTCATCACTTGGGTAATGAGCTGCATTTCCACAATCTCTTTCATTGTTCTAATCAATGGCTAGACATCCCCTTTTCTCACGCAAAAAGAGGTCTTCAACAAGGATGTCATTTGTTCCCCCTCCTTTTCCTGCTAGTCGTTGAAGGGCTTTAGAGGACTGGATTATCAACCTTGGTTCGACTCGGGATCATTTGTCGTTGTATGAATGGGCAATCTCGATGTATTGGGTTACAAGGGGCATTCTAGGTCGAGTTATGTTGGAGCATGAGGCAAAGCAACAGGGAGATGAAGTGCTCGACACCTTCTAGAAAGAGCAATGGCTGGATTCCAAACTGATGCATAAAAAGATAGATATAAATGCGAATCACTTGGGTATCCCTTCTCTACCAAGGTCGGTTCCTGAGAAAAACACTGTTGTTGGAACATAGTCTGTAGGTGTGTGTAGTGACCCCCATTTTCGGGTCCTACTTAGAAAAAAATTTAAAAGCTTAAAAACATAATATGACCATTATAATGCATAATCAACAATAAAATTTAATAAATTCGAGAACTAGCAAGCAAACATTTAAATGTAGAACCTGTTACTGTAGGTCGAATCTATGGTTGGAGGAGAGGTCGCCATCTTCATTCCAATCTCACTCGTCCTTTGTTGTCCGCATCACCCATTAGATCCCTCCAGTAAAAGCTCGTTTAACCATAGGCAAAGCAATCGTTAGCTTCGCCACCCAACCGTAGACTTATGCACTCAATCGCATAGCCACCCCCGAGCTTCGGGGTCGTAGAGGATACACACTCGCAAAGGTTCAAACATGAGATCCCCCTCACCAGAATCCTTATCCGAACTCACCATAAGAAGCACAAACAAAAATTCTCAGCCAGTACGACAGTCATCCAACAATAGGGTCCCATTTCCCTTCTTCTCATCTTTCTTAAATATGAAATTTTCCTACAACACATGTTGCTTCATGCAAAAATACTCTTTTATGTAATATTATTTAATACAAATATTCACCCACCCATGTATCACTCTCTCATGAGAGTGCACATACTTCCCACATTTTACTCCTAGATGTTCCCTAATGCTAGGATTCCAATCCCTATTTTATTGGGTGCATGTGGAGTTGACTAGTTAATGACTCCTAGTCTATCTTTTGCTCCATATTTAATTATTCTCAATTATTTAATTATAAATAATCATTTCATGCACAAGCACTCTATTGCAATTCTATATGTCAAATACATAACTACAAATAGTCCTTTCATGTGCAATTAATTTAATGCAATTCTATATGCCAAATACATGGGTGTTCATTTATCAATTTTCTCTATTCGTCTAGGTACCACATCATCGAGTCCTCCTAACTTTCTTTCCTTAATTGTCTAGGTACCACATCGTCGGGTCCTCCTGACTTTTTTTTCCTTAATTTTCTAGGTACCACATCGTCGGGCCCTTCTGACAATACTTTCTCATTTTACTATTGTGTTGGGATTCCTTGTAGTGATTTAGGAACCGTTACCATAAATCATTCGGCTACACTCTATGTGATTTACGGCTAGTGTTCCTTGCAGTGATTTATGCTGAAGAGGAGATCCAAATATTAACCGAGGGTTGTGAGGGGGTAAGGTTGACTTATGTACCTTGTTCCCTAAACCCTTGTTTTATAAACCTTATGTTAAAAAACCCAAATCCCATAGTCCTAAGGCATAGTCTTAATGGGGGATTAATTAATAATTAAATATTATTAATTATTAGTTAATATTGAGTTAAGTGGCTAATCATGCTTTTGGGATGGGAAGTAACGTGTACCATTGGGACAGCCACGTGGGAGCCCAAAGGTGGACATGGGGTTACTTCATTGAACAGTGCGGACAGACTGGCGGTCGTTGTTGGTCTGGAGAATGCACGCAGACGCGGGGAGGCGGACAAGGGAGTTTGGGATGGATGCCTATGGAATGAGCAGAGCAAAGAAAACTTGGAAAAATCCCTGTGTGGAAACCTGAAAATGGTTATGTTGAGTTAACCTGATCTTGATTTGATTTCCTTGTTTGCATATACTATTCAATTGGAAATTGTGCATGAGACTCTGAGTGAATTCCGACACTTGCAATGAAGTGTATCACTGTGCGTTTAAGGGAAGGAACTTTGTGGGTTAATTGCGAAATTAAAAAGAAATTGGTTATCCAACTATTGTTTTGTTGAACCCCTATGTATATCCATTCTCCCTATTATTTCCACCTTTGACTCTGTAAGTGAGTTGAGGGGGTTGGTGAGACACCTTGGGTTAATGTTTGGATCTTGGCTCGGGGGTGAACTTGGGAGCTGAAATAGTACAGGCTGGACAAGTTCTAAGGTTGGGTGGAGCGTGGCTCACATGCAGCCAGTTACCACAATTATGTGAATTTCAGATAAGTGTTTATGTGGATGAATTTTAATGTTCATATGATATATTATTCTTGTTATGTTCAAATCGTTGAATGAAGGTTGCAATTAAATGTAAGCCATAATTACGCTATGTATAAGCCTGTGAAGATGGTTGTATCCATGTTGGATGTTTCCTCAATTGCATGAGTTATCTGCACTATGAATCTTGCATGTGAAAGATGTAATGGTTATACTTAATTTATGCACCTCATGTACGCTTATGCTGTCATACCCTTATTGATGAATGGATGGCTCATGTCGTGTTCATAGAATGATACGCATAAATTTGGATATGACGACTGAATGCATGATTAGGTGTTTTTCCCATGAATGAGACTGTTTTGTGCTGCTAAATTTGTAGGCTATGGTATGCTAATCTAGCTTAGTCTCATTCTTTATGTTGCTTATGTATTATCCTTCACCCTACTAAGGGATGGTTAGTCTTCACCTGAACTCTGGGAAAATATAGAGTTGAACCTTGATTTGTTTCAGAATATCTCTGTAGGTCTGGTGAAGGTGGAGATCTTGGAAGGAAGGGGCAGATTTCCCCTGTTGTAGAATTATGTTTATGGGAAAATAATGAAAATAATGAAGTTGTTAATTAGATGTATAAAAGAAGATCTCATTTTTACAGTTTTATACTATAAATTGTTTGTGTGAGTAACGCGAGTATGTTACAGACATCGTCGTTGTACCCCCGTGTGTTTTTTCCCATCCTCTGCGACCCCCTTTCGTTCTGTCGTGATTCAATCGGTAAACCTTCTTACCTATCACTGCTCACATACTCAGAGTACACACATCAATAGTACTGCTCACAAATCGTCATATCGTACTTCATTTCATTCATTCTCTAATCGTTAAGCACACATAAATAATTGTCCATTGGATTCGCATCATAATTACCCGCATAATTCCATTTCCATATTTCAGCATAAATACGACATTCATCATCAGGGTTCACATGTACTAATCAATCAACAGTATTTCATATTAAAATCACAGGTTTCCATAATCGTCATTAAATCCATCATTCATTAGACCATATTCGTTTATCACATACATCGCTAATCAGTGAACAATTTTATTCTAAATCAACATATATGTAGTCATTTATCTTGGTTTCTTTAGCTAAGTCACTTACCAATAACTGTCGTAAATATCGATAGTCATAGCGAGTTTGAGGGGAATTACAGTGTGGGTGGCTTGTCTGCTGGGAACCAAGTTTCATGAATGCCATGTCTAGTATCTGATGATGCTCTATTTTGATATATAACATATGTTAACAGTCTACATAGTATAAATTCTGTTATATTTTCAGTGGTTTGTAGGAGATCTTTGTTTTATGTCTAATAGCGATGTTAAGACTGATATATCCCCTATTTCTCCTTTGGGGAGGGGTATCTTTTTTGGTTTTGATTTATGCATTGTACAGGAAGTTGCTATGGTTGTTTGAATATCTATATGGGGGACAAGATCTCTATCTTTGTTTTGATGGAAGTTCCATGTAAATTTCCAAGCGATATATAATATAAAGTCTTCTTACTTACAAAAAAAATGAAAATCTATCATCCCTTACCAATGGGCTAGAAGTATAAACAAATTAAAAAAGAAGAGTTGCGTAAATTTAAAAAACAAAAAACAAATAAATTATTCGAAATTAATTTAAAAATAAAAATAAAATCTAAGTAAGGTTTTATATAAATAAGTAAAAATTATTATATCAATATAAAGTGTTTTATATCTATATCAATATATATCAAATGTTAATATCTTAAAATCTTAAAAATTGTGAAATTGCATAGTAAATGTTATGAAAATAATAGTATAAAGTAGGTAAACCTAAATAAGTTAAATATATTTACTTTTGAAAACATAATATAAATTACAATATAAATAAATAGATGTGAGTTTGTTGAATTGTCACGTCACCTCCCATTGATCCTACGCAAGGAAGTGAACATGACTATGATTCTAGGCTTTTACAAAAACTCAACCCCATTCATCATTGACAATTCATAAAACAAGTAAAATGCATATGTGTGCAAATGCATAATCAAATAAACACGGCGGAACTAAAATCTATATCCACAAACATTTCACATGCATTCATCAACATAATCAGAACAATCAATAATTAAAAACATTGCAGAGTTTAATACACATAGAGAATACTTATCTTGATGGTGAAGTTGTCCCGAGCAACTAACTATGTAGTTGCAATGTTCCACCCAGCCATAGGCCGATTGTATGCATCAATCTCTCAACACAATTGCCACCCCCGAGTTGGGCATGATTTTCACAAGGAATGGGAACACTCAAACTCATGCATAGCAAAATGAACATCACATCTAAGCCAAGCCAGTCCATAGCTGGGTTTATCAAGCCAAATGTGAACCCTCTTCTATTTTTGGATGCTTGCACTCAAGCTCAAGCCAAAGCAATGTATACCCATAACCCATGCCCCAGCATACTCTTTCTACACATGGCAAGCACAATTGTTGGCATAGCAAAACGTTTTCAACTGTGGGTTGTACAAAAAAAAATGTCCATAGATTTTCTCCAAATCGAGTTGTTGGAAGGGAAATCGACCACATCAAGCAAAATTGATTTCTCCCACATGTATATACGCATTTAAATGGCAAAAACGACCTCCCGGGACCCCCAAATCAGATTCCTCTTCTTCCCCATTGTTCTATATCACAAAAACAACTTCCCAGCTGTGGAAAATGAGGGAAAATTAGGGGGAAATGTGAGGGAAAACGCCTAGGAAGCTCAAATTGCGTGAGGGAGCAAAGACAATGGGTGAAGAATAGTTTGGGGGGCAATTTCGTGGGTGTTTTATTGCCCTAGAATCAAAACACGATTTTCCAAATTGATGGCTTGCCCATACACGAAATTGGGCAGCCATACCTCTCCATTCCCCAGGCATTAACTACCTCAACCAAATCTTGGAAGAAATAAATGATTGGATACAAAAGTCAAAATGGGTAGTTGATGGTTCATGGGCACTCTCATTGACACTTGGCTTGGATTTATTGGCTCCAAGGGTTTTAATATTTCTTTCCCAATTCCTTGTAAAAATCATGCTCCCATACTCTTGTTGCATTGCATAGCTAGTTGTGGTTATTTTTATTAAAATGCATATTTACATGATATTTACGATTTCTATTTTGTCTGGCTAACACACAAACCATATGCATCAATTTTAACACTAAATCGAAGGTGGGGCCTTGGCATTGAGCTCCTCACCACGATTTTATAATGATATTACATCATTTATATTTTAACGCGATGGGGTCAAAATCAAGATATTACATGAATTGTTTGTATTGTTTTGATATCAATATTTAATATATGAATCATATTTTAAAATATCAAATTCAAGAATATAATCAAGACAAATTTTTATTATAAAAAATTCAAATTAAAATCAATTAAATCATAATTACAAATATTAATAAAGCAACTTCTCTTTTTCTATAAATAATAATCCATGATCCAAAACTCTAGTATTTTTTAAAATGAATAGAAATTATTTTTAATAAAAATGAAAATTGTTTTTTACATTATCATTATTTATATTATTATTTTAAAATAAAATGAAATATTTTTATTAACTTGTAATGCAATAAATAATATAATAATAATTCACTATTTCATAATTCAAACTTTTACTTGTAATTTATTATTGTATTGTAGTAAATAATATAATCATTTATTATTTTACAATTCAAATTTTAACTTGTAATTTTTTTTTTCCTCGGAAAAAAAGCGTAATTTTATTCATCAGAGGTGAACAAATTACATTCAGTAGATGCAATTAAGCATTTCGGTAATCCAATTAAGGATAAAAAAACAGTCTAGCAGATATAATTTCTGTACATCCGTCCAATAAAAACAATGTCCCATACATGTCATCATAATCCATAATATAAGACCCCCAGTATAATGCAGTAGCAAAGTAACCACAAAAAAAAACCTACTAGTTGACTGTTGACTCCCCGAGCCACTAAAAACAGTAATAAAACAAAAAAGTACATTTTCAGCTTTGCAGTTTAAAAATAAAAACCGCCATTAGTAGTCTATCATCCGATGCAGCATCATAGTATGGAACAGCAGAAAAAAAACAAAAAACAAAACATGTGCCAGTTATAGTCCCTGTGATTCAAAGTTCCTCAACAAAAGGTCTATGAAAGTATTCATAATGAGTTCCATCCCTGAACTCTATCACTTTCCACAACCCCACTGCCAAGTCCCGGCCAACCTGAGAAGCCTCGTCCGCCTCCTTGTTGTTCTCTCTGTAAATATGTCTGCATGCAAAGTGTAAAAAAGAAAGTTTTAGTTGTATAATGTCCTGTAGAATGTTTGCAAGTCTAAGATCCCTGCAAAGTTGAGTGCCATTTGTCCAATTTGTAGCATTCATTGAATCACCAAACACATTAATCTGATGACATCCCTTCTCCCTTGCAAAGATGAGAAGAAATTTCAGGCTCATAATCTCAGCATAATTATTTCCACCTTCCCCCAGTCCCAAGAATAGTTGGAATGAGTGAGTTTTTGAAATATTCAGTATAGCCCCACCCCCGCACCTGCGTTCTAGTGTAGATCCATCATAAAAACCCCAAGGCATAGAAACATCAATTTCTAAGGCGAGGACCTCACGCTGTTTTGCAACTCTGATGTGGTGTGGGAAGGCCTGGCGGAAGCCACAAATCTGAATAGCAGTGACCACCGGTGTACATTTTTTTTCAGTGAAGATCAACCCATTTCGTGCCAACCAGATGCCCCATACCACCAGTAATGGGAGATTCATGAAAGACTTGCCAATGGGATCCAACACCCATTGTGACCAGGCTGACAACACCGAATCCCCGGCCCAGTTAAAAAAAGTATTATATATTCTCGAACACTCCGCCCACACTTGCGCCATGAAAGGGCAATGGAGAAATAGATGGACACAAGATTCCTCACAAGCTTTGCATAATATGCACCAGCCCGGCCCGATCCGATTCTTCTTCTGTAAAGAGTCCCAGGTGGGAATAGTATTCTCGAGGGCATTCCACATAAACAGTCTATGTTTCAGAGGGCAATTAATCTTCCACAGGGTTTTCCACCAACCCACCAGCTCACGTTGATTCATGAAGTGACAGATACTGATGTATCCATCCTTTGGTGTATAACAGCCATTCGGGGCCCCCTCCCATACCAAGCAGTCCTCCCTGTCCCGTAAGCGAATATGAGATTGAGAAAGTGCCCGATAAAAGGACCTCAATTCCGCCCGTTCTTCCACAGTAAGTGCCAAAGAGTCTGCATCAACCCATGTCTGAATCCATGGATGCATATCCCGACCAGCCAAATGGGATAGATAACAAATCCCCAGATTCCGAAGAGAGAGTATCAATTCACCAGATAATAGGTGACGACCAGCACTCCCAAACCAAGGGTCCTCCCCAACACAAAGGGCCTGTCCATTCCCAATATTCCAGGTGAGCAGGTCGCCAATAACAGGAAAAGAATTAATGATCGCTTTCCAGATAACGGAACAGCCTACCTGTGATTTATCCACCAACCGCACCCATTCCAAAATAGATAGAGGGGCAATATATTTCCGAGTGACAACCTTAGTCCACAGGCTGTCAGATTTCAACAATCTCCATACCCCCTTCGCAGCCAAAGCCTTTGCAAAAAAATGTATATTTTTAAGACCCCACCCCCCAAAGGCTTTAGGAATTGCGATCTTCTGCCATCGAACCCATGGGGAGACAAAATCTCCCTTGCCGCTCCAAAGGAAGCGAAAACACAGCTTCCGAGCTCTCTCCAGCGTTCCTTTAGGAATCCATGAGAGTGACATCCAGTAGACTGGGATGGCCTCAAGAACCGATTTTACCAGAACCAGTCTTCCAGCTCGCGACAGCCATCTATGGCTCCAAACCTTCAGTCTCTTGTGGATTTTTTCAACGATCCATTGCCAGTCCCTTTTGGTGTATGAATTTGGCTTTAAGTGAAACCCAAGGTAGCAGAAGCCCACTTCAAGGCGTAGAAAAGTATAGGGAAAGATCCTCCGAATAGCCGCAATCTCATCTTCCCTCAGCAGATGGGTTGTTAGAGTGGATTTTCTCACATTGATCTCCATACCTGTGGCATTAGAGAATAGTTGAAAGATGTCCTTTAGCGTTTCCATGTCCCTAGTCGATCCAGTGCAGAAGATAAGTATATCATCCACAAACAGCAGATGCGTAATAAACAGATCAGGTGCCACTTGGATGCCATGGAGAGTGCCATCCCTACGGGCTTTATTCAATGCTTTACTCAGTCCTTCAGCGACCAACAAGAAGAGTAAAGGGGATAGTGGACATCCCTGACGCAGTCCTCTTTCAGACCGGAAGAAAGGAGATGCTGCACCATTAATAAGTACCACAAAGGATACCGTAGAAATACAACTCATAATCCACCTGATAAAATCCACAGCAAAACCCAGATGAGTGAGAAGTAAATGAATATACAGCCATCTCACCTTATCATAAGCTTTTGACAAGTCAATCTTGATAATAGCTCCTTTGATTTTCCGAGCTTTCATGCTATGGATACCCTCCTGTGCGACCCCAATAGCCTCGTGTATCTGTCTCCCTTCCAGGAAGCCGAATTGTTCCTCAGAAATATGACTGGACAGAATCCCTTTAAGCCGCCCAGCAATAATCTTTGATACTACCTTGTATACACAGTTGCACAAAGAAATGGGTCTGAAGTCGCTTAAAGAAGAGGAATTGTCAGTCTTTGGTATAAGTGCAATAAAAGTGGAGTTCAGGGCAGCCGGGATCCTCCCCGATCTAAGAGTGTCATCCACCATCTGCAACAGATCATTCCCAATAATCTCAAAGAGTGCCAGCAAGAATTCCACCGTCCATCCATCCGGTCCCGGGCTTTTATCTTTTTGAAATCCCTTCAAAACGCCCTTCAGCTCATCTTCCTCAACAACAGCCATCAAGGAGTGGTTGTCTTCTTCATCCACAAAACGTGGAAAAAATTGGGCCATCCGAACCACATCCAAAATGTTAGCCTGTGCAGGGGCTTTAAAGAGTGATTTGAAATGTTCAACCCCAACCCCAGCCATATCATCAAAAGAAGTCTGTGTATGCCCCATTGAGTCTTCCAAGCTCCAAATGGTATTGGCCGCCTTCCTTCCTTTGGCATATGCATGGAAAAATTTTGTGTTCTCATCCCCAGCCGATAGCCATATAGCCCTGCTCTTCAGTCTCCACGTTTCCTCTTTCTCCAAAAGCAGCTTATTGCGCCTGCCTTCCAATGAAACCAAAAGAGCTTTCTCCTCTGGTGTGTCCAAACCCCCAGTTCCCGAATCATACATAGACTGCAGTTCCAATTCGATAGTCTTTAAAACGTTATCATCTCTTATGTGCTTTTCATGGGCCCAGGCCTTCACCGGCCTTTTAACTCGCTTGATATTTTCAGAGAACTGATAAGAGGCCGAGTTGCCTACCCTGGGACTGTAGGGAACCCAAAGGGATCGGATAAGTTCAGGAAAAGTCTCATCATCCAACCAGATTTTGTTAAATTTGAGCGGCCCAGCAGGTTTCATAGGACAATCACGGATCTCCAAAAAAATAGGGAAATGATCCGAAGAGCCCCCCGAGCCAACCCACTGCCTCAGTAAATAGTTCCGCTCCACAAAGGTGTCAGACATCAGAAAACGATCCAAACGTTTTTCAACCCTGTATTCACCAGTTCTATTGTTTCTCCAAGTAGGTTTAAGGAGAGTCGGCTCAATATCCAGCAGATTGTGGGTAACAAGCTGGTGAGTGAAAAAATCAGCCATAGGATCTGGCCGAGCTCTACAACCCCAAACTTCAGCCGGCCCAAGGGAAAAATTTAGATCCCCTCCCAAAATAAGGTTTCCCATATGTAGCATAGGATGAGAGAACAGTGATTCCCAGAAAGGGACTCGGTTCGCATAAGGCCCATAGACATTTACCACCATGAGAGTATCACCAAAATCCAAGGACGAACAAGTCATCCCCAGCGCCGCTTCCATACCCCAGAGATTCTGGCACTGTATCGACCGGGTGTTCCACCCCATAGCCAGACCCCCGGACCTGCCCTTGGCATCCAGTGTAGTAAAGGACCAACCACCAAACCAACTTTCAAGTAATTTTTTAACAGTCTCACCAACACCCATAGTTTCCTGAAGCAGAATGATATCCGGGTGTTCAATAGACACCACTCTGCGGAGAGCTGATCTTTTGAGGGGACCAGCTAGACCCCGACAGTTAAAAGACATAACTTTCATCAACGTCCCTTCTTCTGGGCACGCACCGCTCTAAGCGCCCGATCAATAGTCACCTGTTTGCCATCCAAGAGGTCCATCTTGGCCTTGGATTGTGCCTTAGCAAGGTGGGATTTTCTGCCCCGACCCCTACCATTCCTGCCATCCTTATTAGCGCCTACCCCCAGCCCTCCCGGGGAAATTTTTGTAAGGGATCTCAAGAAGTAACCAGAATCCGAAGATGTGGTAGGGGATGGGGATTGAGGTTCATCAAGAGGCCCAGGTTCGTCAATAGGGGGAGGTTCAAGCAACATTACCCCAGGGGTTGGCTTCAAAGCCGAGCAGGATGGGATGTCAGGATCAAAACCCATAGTATCTACCAACTCCATTGCCGAGGAAATATTCAGATTTTTTAGAGCCTCAATCCAGTCCGGATGATCAAAATGCAAGTTCTTTAAAGCAAAATGAAAAGAAAGGGGTTTAATGGAGTGAGCAATACCCGCTGATGTAGACCCAGTTTCCAACTTAGCCGCCGGATGAGTCGCCTCCATAGCAGTATTTCCAGGTAGCAAAACCCCAACAGGAGCCGCGTCCAAACCCTTCTCCCCTGGTAAGACTGCCTCATCTGCCTCCGCTACATCAGGGACCGGTAGAGCCGTGCCAGAAGGACCAGGGTCATCCATATCCCATGTAGTAACAAGTCCCTCAGCCTCGTCCAAAGCCGCAACAGGGAGGGTTTCTGCTAATGGAAGATCTGGAAGTGAAGTTGCCGTCACCGCTCCAGTACCCTTACGCGGCCCCTCATAATTCTTCCGGAACGGGAGTTTGCATTCAGCAGCCGGATGACCGTAGGCATGACAACGGCGGCATCTGAAGGGAACATTTTCGTAGTCCAATTTCTGTGAGTAGACATATGGCCCCCAACTGAGGGTAACATCCGGCACCAACCCATCCCGAATGTTCAGATTTACCAGAATACGAGCCACCTTCCGCTGCCTGGTATGTAGAAAACTGTAGTCTCCATCCAAATAATGCCCAATCATGTTCCCAATGCCTCTGAAATGTCACTCCGACCAGTAATGTAGAGGTAATCCTGGTAGCCGTACCCACAGTGGTACAATGTCCAACCGTTCCTTACTAGCATCAAACAGCGGATGCCATGGTTTGATCATGACCGGGCAATGATCCCAGCTCCAGTTGGAGTTTAAAACCCATTTTGTGTGCTCCTCCACCTGGAAATTGAAAGCAAACCGGTTTCGGGTTAATTCCACTACTTCTGGTGTATAGCCCAAAACCCCAGCCCACTTCTCTCCCACCCAATCCTCAATGGTGCGCAGAGAGAAAGATCTGCCCAATGCTTTGCCAACCAGAGTGATACTGGTCATCTTGACCAGTTGGTGCCACTCAATGTCTTTCCCAAGAGCGTAATTGTACCGAGTCCTGCTGAGTTTCAACCACCTCTTCCTGCCCCGTTTTTCCGGGTGAGTAGTTTCCTCCGATGAAGGTCCACCCCACTCGTCTGAACTCGTACCAGATCCCACACACGGGCTAGCAAAGCCACGCTGCTCGTGGATTTCCAGTTTCCCCGCCCACCTTTCCTCCCTTGTCTCGACAATGTTCAAACCTAGCTGCGGGTTCAATGGAGAAGGTACTCTGCCAACGATGCCCCGAGAAACATCTTCCACCGTGCCATATCCTTTATTCTTGCTCGCCGAACCCTCCAGGGCCTCAATAACCTGGTCCGAGGTCCATAAAACCCCCGCTTCCTGCGGAGTATTCGTTGATAAACCGGAGATGGGAGCACATAAAACCCCGGAGCTGGGAGATAATGCCAAGAAATCCGTCGGTGAAAACCCCAGGGCGGACCGGTTCTCAAAAGCAGGTCCTCCTTCCACCTCGCCGCCACCAGCAGGGACCCCAATCGTCCACCCGGCACCCTCAGACTGTGTCCAGATGGGCAAGTCATCTGATGCATCAAAGGAGTAGTCCACCCTGTCATCATACGAAGCCATGTTCAGGGAAACCCCACCTCCACCGTAGCACAGGTAAAAACCGTGGCAACCACCTGGGGTTTACCACCAAAAAACAGGTTTAAAACAGGAATAAAAACGGTGTTCAAACCACCCTACACCGCCGTTCAAGCCGTCAATACCGTGACCCCTAGACTGCAGTAGCCCGCCCGTCTACCAGCTTATGAGCCCACCTACACCATGGGAACCACCAATGTGCACCAAAAGAACCCCGAACCCTCGCCACCTTAATCGCAGCGCCGAATACCGAAAAGAAAAACCATCAAAGGTGCCGATTACATCTCCACCATCTTCATGGCCTCCTGCCTCGTCCCACCTCCATAAAATCGTTCTGTTCAATCATCCCAAGTTCCGAAAAACGTCCTCCAGACTAACGTACTTCTTCACATTCATTTCTTGGAGCCCTTTCTCGTCAACATCTCCAACTTGTAATTTATATTAATATACTTTTTTTTTAATTTTAAAAACTAATTAAACAATATTAAATTATAATTATATTTATTAATATTTTTTATAATTTTAAAAGTTAATTTAAAATACTATATTAAACTAAAAAAAATGGAAAATGAGAGAATTTTTGTGTTCACACTTTAAAAAGAGCATAAACTAGCAATTGCCCCAAGAGGTGCAAAGGAACGTCGAGAGCATTAATAGATGGAAAGTTGACATTGTCTTTTAAATTAAAGTGCCATGCAAGTATGAACACTAAGACACGTATGAATATTATGTTGATTAAAAATGCATTTGTAAATTCCTAAACTTGCAATAAGTATATGTGTATTTCAACTTAGGTGTATTTCAAAAACTAAAATGTGAAGGTTCATGTGTTAAGTAATTATTCTTATAAGAAAAAAGTCTAATTGATGTGATCTTATAAGTCACGATGGAAGCACATTAATGTATTTTATGTTTTTTAAATAATAAAACCCTATGTACTTTATAATGAAAGTCTACAAAACTATTAAAATATAATCTTATTTGCACTATTTTGTTGCTTAAAATTCCATTTAATATTATATTTAATAACATTCAAATTTATGAATGACTTTAAACCTATGACAATTAGATATGAAAACCTACATTTGTTCACGAGTACATACTCACCAAGATAGTATTAAATGGACCATGCTCGAGTCTGATGGTTTTTTTTGTATTTTGAGACTTATTTTAAGAAAGCTTGAGTGGTCTTCAAAGATCATGATTTATCATTTATTTGACCAGAAAGTGATAACAAATCCACTACCAATTTCAACACCTTGCCTAGTAAAGAAATATGATTGTTGGGACAACACAAATCCCACTAAAACAAGTAAATTAATTGTTTCAATAATCCCTATACATCCAAAAATTTCCATTACCTTACATAGACATCAAACATACTCCCAAAAATATGTGAAAAGTTTGATTGGACCTATTGAAACCTGATAGCTTTCAACTATGTGGTAATGAGAATAGGAACTCACCTTATCGTATCTTAATCTAGATATGATAAAGCCTGAAAACATATAGGTTTTTCATTAGATCCGGCCTTATAGATAAAGCCCTTTTTGGAAAAGAGAAAGACGAGAGTTTCCACTGCTCAAAGCAATAATGAGGATGCATACATTCATTTTATCATAGGTACTTGATCCCTCTTTGTATTCGAATCCTAAGACAACCTACTCACTAACATTGTACCATATTATACTAATATGAAGGTTCATATGGAGGACTTTGCTCTCCTTCTTCAAGCTCTCTCATTTTTTTGAGGCTTGAGAAATTCGTAGGTTCTTTGAGTACAATTTAATGGCAATGTTTTTTTATATTCTAAGGTTTCATTGTGACCACTCAAAGCACCTTCGTTCCCACCTAAGATGTAAACATTTATATGCAAAGAAGCTCATAAAACTTCATCGATGCCCATTGCTCAATGTGATTAGTCAAGCCATCTTCGTTCCCACCTAAGAAGTAAATATTTCTATGAAAAGGAAGCTCTTAAAACTTCATCAATGTTCATTACTCAACAAATCGAAGCTAAAGTCCATACTTCATTAGTAAACAAACCAAGATGCATAAGTCTCTAAGATAGAAACAAAGCACTTTGGTCAATGAAATTAGGTCTAAACAAGCCATACTTTAGTCAATGAAATTACGTCTAAATCGATTTATGCATTGGATCTAAAACAAACAACACTATGGTACAAAAATACAATTGACTCTCCTAACTAATAACATTAGCTCACCATAACTAAGAAAGCAAAACAACAATTGAATAACATTAATATGCAATCTCCATCTAGCCATAGTATAATTATGCATAATTAACTATTAAATTAACCCTTTCCTATTAAATAGCATTGACAGGTATAATTATGTCCAATTAACTATTAATAATTAACCCTTTCTCATTGAATAACATTGACATGCAATCTCCATCCAACTATAATCTAATTATGACCAATTACTCAGTTTATTAATAATTTAAATTAACCATTGCCTCAGCATTTTGGCCTCCCAAACCTTCCAATTTACAAATATGCATTTTCAAAGATATTAATGCCATACCAATGCATGTGTAACACTAAATGACATAAACATAATCATACCACTCATTGATGAATGAGGTATGATCCATAGTCTCTTTAAGAGTCTCGAACAAGTTGTTCGAATTACGCTTGCCACAAACCAATATAGAAGGATTACCAATAGCAATAGTACGTGATGGAACATCGATCAAAACAACTACCCCATATCCTCTCTTGGAGCCTTCCCAAATTTTGATGTTCTTGATTAAACAATTGGCTTTGGATCTCTTCATGGAATGGGTCCTTGCTTATAGGTTAACGAGTAGACCTCTAGTGGTGGTGGATCTACCTATGACGTAGCCTTTGCAATAGGAGCTAACCCACTAGGCTAGTAGACATAAATTTGTTATAAGAGAGGAAGGCCCTTTTAATAATGATTGTATTTTTCAAGATGGAGAGTTATGGTTCCTTTTAGTGTCTTACATTGCATATAAGGGAGTCATATGAAAAAATGTGGATACCATGGTTAAATTTGCCCTTGATGTTTTTTTAGTAATTAATGCAGGTAGATTATGATGTTCATTTGGTTAATATTTATTATATTAGTTATTAGTAATTAATGCAGGTAGATTATGATGTTCATTTGGTTAATATTTATTATATTAGTTATTAGTCATGGTTTGTTCAAATATATATATTTTTTTTTCCTAATCATTTTTATTCATATTAGAGTTTTTATGTTTTAAAATAGTCACATAAATTACATAGAGTATGAAATCTCGACTAAGACAAAAGAGCCTTTAAACATTCCTCACATGTCTCGAGTAATAAATTTTGATCATTACGTCGAGAGGCGCTTTACAGCCCAGTATGAGGGAGATCTTGTAACGTGTATGTGTAGCGTTACATGTGTGATGTAGCGTTACATCTAATAGTAAAAAGTGATCATATGAGGGAGATCTTGTAACGTGTATGATGTAGCGTTACATGTGTGATGTATTGCAGTGCCCGTCTATCCGGAAGGCCACCGAAGTTCTAGATTTTGAAATCAAGTTTTGTAACCAGCTCCTACGGAGTTGTTTTTCCTTCTTTTTATTTCAATAATAAATAAGTATCATTGTGCTTTCGTTATGCTAATTTTCTGCATAACTTTAGTGATTAGAAAATGTTTAGCAGCATACAGTGCACCTACATATAGTAATTTTAACAACATACATATAATTGTAATTTCTTGCATAATACTCAGTATATTGAAATATAAATCATTTTTCTAACTACCAGTAGAATACCTGGACCGATGTAGGTTGTAGATTGCCCCTATCGACTTCGTAGCTCCTTTGGTCCAAGCCTTAGTAACCAAAATAGATGATCCACCCTGCCGACCAGCTCTTATCATGCTGGCCCTAGGAAACCGACGGGTTTCCTAGCCCCCGAGCCCACAAACCAATAATCCCTACATCATCCTTCCTTAGTACCTTTCCATAGTTCAATAGTAATTTTATTTTCTCTGAGTTAACCCCACCTCAGTCTTTGAGTTTCCCACCTCCTCAAAGCTTCGAGTTCTCCCCCTCCTCGGCATTCCTCCTTTTCATCAAAATACTAAGTGTACTTCTCCAAAAAACCCACACCCCCTCTCTAATTCCCAAACTCCTCTTTATGTACTCTTTTCCTCCTTCACTTGCCTTCCTGTTTACTGCACCGCCCTCCATAAAAACCCTCGAGTCCCCAAAACATTAAATTGATGGCTTGTTTTACAATCCAATTCATAAATAAATATTATTTTATAGTACTTCTTTTCTCGAGCAGTTCAATGGTATTAAGACTAGTTAGGTTGGATTTGACGGGTTGAATGTACATTATTTAATGATTCTCGAAATATTCAATTTAAGACATTCATGAGGCGGTGGATTCAATATTAGTCTTATCCTCCATTTAATATGTTGATTAAAATAATAATTAAATACTATCATGTTGACCCTTTCAAATTTGAAGTGGTAGTTTGTTTCAATTATAAATATATATAAAAATCCAATCTCAGATCGGTTGTCTGACATGACAGTAATTTATGAATATAAATTTAATTGAGTTTTATCTTAACCTTCCTCTTTTAATAATTTAATAATACTCATTTCTCGTTTCATAACAATAAAATAATTAATTTAATAATTCAAACATGTTCACTTACCCACTTATGATTTCTTTCATTCCAATAAGGACACATTATCATTATTAACCTTAGTTAAATAATAATAATAATAATATTAAATAATAATAATAATAATATTGAATAATCATAATAATAATAAATATTAATGGTGATTTAAGTACCTTAGCACTAATCTAACATACTTAATTAATAATGAGTACCTTAGCACTAATCTAACATACTTTCATTGATAAACGAAGTACTCTTAAGGGTTTAATTAATCAATATTGACAATTAGATAGTACATGCTTCCAGCATTAATGTTTATCTGCTATACTTCATATTTCCGATACCTTCACTTGATGAGAATTACAATTGGCGGCAATTATTTTAATTGTTCATTACAATGTTTACATATAAGACTAATTAACTTATTTTATACATAAGCAAATCGATCATCTATTACTCATGTCATTTACCCAAACCTTAACTGAGTTATCTATGACAACTTATAACATTGTTAAATATTGATAAGTATGTCGTAAACTGATACTATCGCACATGTACAAAATGTGCATGCATGGCCAGCGTATGCACAGGTCTGACAGGTACTATAAACATACATCATATTCCTATGCTTAACAGCTAACTAATACTAATAATACTTCATGCAAATAGAACAAGTATATTACATTTATCATAACATTACTAAAACATCATTGGTTATCTTATGAGTTTTTAAGATTTCATTTCATTATTTTTATGATTACATCAGTTCAATCAATCAAGTACAAGGAAATGTACCTACTACCACTAACTCAAGATCAAGGAATACCCAACCCTCAACAGTACTAACTAAAATATCCTCTCATCCTAACCTGCGTCTGCATCCTCCCTATCCTTCCTTTGCTAGTACAAAAGTGGATGTCAGCTATATTGACCTAGCCACATAGAATGTGAGAGCGATAGCATCAGCTAACTAGCGGACCTAACCTCTCCTAGCAGGTATCCGACCATCGTCATCACAACAACTTGGGGAGCGTGTCTCAGCACGGCCCTCCCACGACCTCGGGTATCATAGAAACATAGGGTGGGCAATACATCCATCCCTCTCAACATACTGGGTCTACGCCCTTATCAACTCATACTTTGTTGCTCTCGAGATTATTGGTTTGTGTCATCGTATCATCAACTTTGGTAAACAAGGCTCTCTGCAAAAATAGTTACTATACCATACTTCATATCAAGTATCCCGTTATTACATAGCCCCGGTGTCCTGCAGATTAGTACTTTGCAGCCATACATTTATAACAATATTTCCATTCTATCATCGTTTGATCCATATTGTCAACATCATTTATTTCATCACATAAAATCATTAAATCGATCACAGCATAAATACCACATCATATATATCACATTTCATCCAGGACGATTATTAAACATACACTGTCATTATGAAATAAAAGAATCTCGTGATAACTACAACATAGTAACCACATAAACCAAATAACATCATGAGGATGGTAACATCATAACATCATAACCATAGTATCAGCATGGGCATAGTAACATCCTAATCATAGTAGCAACATATCATCATGTCTAACATGCCGAGAATATAGTTCACTCTGTCTAGCTGAGTTGAACAGATAATAAGCAAATAAAGTGAAAGGTGTCTAACTCATAAACACGCCTAGTCAAAATATGGGGCATTACATACACCCACCCTTCAGGAAACTTTGTCCCGAAGTTATGGTCATAATAATGCAGGGAACATCTTGATGCCTAACCTCTTCATTCTTGCAAGTAGAAGGTGTTGGCCATACTTGTCCTACTTAGCTTTGACTTGACCAACTATGCCGATATTATCTTATGTTTCTATATCTTTAATACCCTAATGTGTATTCTAATAATTAAAGAGACATTTAGATTAATCCTTCTGTAGAATCTCAATATTATATTTAGAATTATTAAAGGTTATAACTAGGTGCTACCCACCTTAGCATCATACTATGAACCTATAACCATGTCCTTAAGTTACCTCATCTAGATCAGTTTATTCATCACACAACCAAGTCCTCATCATAAGCGTATATTGATCTAACTTAGCATAGAATAATCGATGTTTAAAATGGAGAGCTGAGAGTTCATAATCTTTAATTATTCAACAAGCAACTACAAGGATCTTTAAGGTTTGCATACCTCTCCGAGGAGATGAAGATCCCTGTTATTTCATCATAAGGTCAAACATTATTATTACCTTAGTGTTAATAAGCAATATGCATCCTTGATAACTATAAGTATTGTAATAAATATTAAATTAGGAGAACTATCATTTATTAGAATGTTTTTAGTAACTATATCTTATCAAAATGCTTAAGTTCATTGATAGTATCTGTTAGGGGTTTAAACATCGTAACTTTATTCATTGAGGTGCACATCGGTTCCTATTCTGCCTTCATTATTATCCCATTACTTGTATTATTATTTCACTTAACCTTGTTGAGGTTTCACGCACGTTCATTCGGGGTAACTTCATTAGTTCCTCAATAATTTACCTACTTTTATATTTTATTGCTTGTTCATTTTTGTAATTATTAAATCCTAGTTGTTTCTCAATAATATTTTCCCCCATCATGACAATTTAACATAAGCAAGACTAGCGACATATAACCCCTACCCTTTTCTCGCACATACCTAGTTCCTTCAATCTCTTTCCACTTACTATATTGAAACACGATTAATTGCACATAATGTGGTGCACATAATACATCATACTGATTAATTAGTACTATCAAGCATCAATATCCAACACTTGTGCACATATATTTATTTTCCAATTTGATGCATAGATTCAACTATGTCAGCTCACACTATGGTGTTTTCCAATACAACTAGACTTTTAACGTCTTCTCATAAATGAAGGTGTTTTAAGGGGTAATGTAACTTATTTATTATACGTAAGTTATGGATTTATAGCATAGCCTTTCCTCACCGTATTGCATCATTGCAACACTCGAACATAAACAATGATTAGAATACTATAAAATATATGTTTTCATACAAACCACAATGAGGTAAAAACCTAACCTATTCCTAATGCCAACTATGGAAGGATCAACAGTATGCCATTAATGGAAGAATCGTGGCCATGTCAGCGGCGGTGGCGGAGGCGGAGGTGAAGGTGGTCAACCTCGATCTCGATCTCAACGTGTTATTACCATGATTGATTCTGTGTCCATGATCAAAACATCAAATCATGAATTCCTCTATCGATTTTTTTTTTTCAAATGACAATATAGATGGTACTTTGAGTTGTAAAGTAACGAATTTTATTTACAACTAAGAAAGAATTGCATGAAATTTCGACATTTATAACCAAAGAAATGTCAATGATCCTGTAATTCTTTCATTTAAATGTCAAAAATTAAAAAAAAGTGATCTGCTAACTAAAACATGTATATAAATTTTTATTTAAATGTCAAAAATAAAAAAAAATGATCTGCTAACTAAAACATGTATATAAATTTTTATTTAGACATTTTATAAAACGTCATAATATTTTATTAATTGGTTGTAACAATGATCTTATTAATGTCTAATCAAGGTACGATTGGTATTCTCAAAATGCTTCCACCAGAACATCCAAAAAAGTTATTGGGGTGGATGTTTTGGTCTTCATTAAGGTAACAATATAGTGGCATAAAAATAATTTGGCGAAAATATAAATGGGAGATGTTAACCACATCATTCCTAGTTGATTTCAAATTAATTAAAAATATTTTTATTAATTTATTAATTATTATTTATCTTCAAATCATTTTAATTGACTTAATAAAAGGAAAATTTGACTTATATTTTTTTATTCATTATACTGAATTAATTTAATTAAGCCAATAAATTGTTTGAAAGAAAAAAAAATATTTCAAAATATTATTTTCCATTTATACTTATGCGCAAGGAACAAATTGTTAGGATCAACGTGTTGAAATCTATGGTCGTTTTTATTAAATGATTTTGTCATGTAGTGAAATTAGCGTCTTAGCATTCAGCTCGCCATGCTGGTTTAAGCGGTTCCTTGTTTTGAGATTATGTGTTTGTTTCGTCTCTTCAACTATACTTTGAAGTCTCGACAATGGCTTTTCTAAGTTTTAAATAAATAAATTAATTAATGTTTGATCAAGTCTACATATTAAACCCAGACATTAATCTTAATGGTTCAGCATAATAAAAATAATTTATTTAACTTAATTTAAGCACTAATATTCCACTATTACTATTTCATGTTCTAGTTTGATTTAAACCTAAAATTTAAATTTAAATAAACATAATTCATCATTAATTAAAATCTGTTATATAATTTATTTAGGCATTAATCAACATCAATTATCATTTTTATTTTTATTTTTTTATTATTATTTTTTTTTTAATTTCAAAAATCTTCGTTGATGCTGAGACTTAATGGAAACTATAATTTTGAATTTTTTAAACATTTTATAGTAATAATTTTAAACATTTATTTATTTTTATTTCCTTTTTTATTTCTATTTTATTTTATAAAATATTAACCTAACCCTAGCCTAATCCCTAGCTAGCAGCTCTCTCTCTCCACAGGGCACGCAGCCCTTATTTCCCACGCGTCCCTGACTTGCCCCCGGATCCCCATCCCTTCACCTCCAGGGCAGCCTATGGTTCAAGGGCGCCCACATGAGGGTCTCCTGCATGCTTGCCACACGCCGGTGTGCATGCTACCAGGCGGACTCCGGTGGGGAGCCCCAGCTGAAGGCAATCTTCTTTATATCAAGTCTCCACCTACCTCGCGCACGCGTGAACTCTCATTTCTTCTCCTGTTGGCTCTGCAACTCAGTGATGCCCTTCAGGGCCCGCAAGATTTCTATTCAGTTTTATTTCGTCGCTAGGGTTGGATCGCCTGAAACAATAACAACGGAAGGCGAGGATTTTGTGTGTATATATTGTTAGGCCCAGGCGGGTAAGAAATAGAAATCCCCTGGGTCAGACGTCTCCCTTTCAAGCAGAAATCAATCATAAATTCGAATTTCATGGTTGAAGTAAATAAAGATTGAATTCAATATCTTTATACGGTGTTTAATAGATTGGAATCGATACAGTGTTGGTTTTGTATGGTCATTGACTTCGCTCTAGAATTCATTTTTGGGAAGGTTTCATATAATAAACATATGCTGGCTATTTATGGTGATCGGGGAATTTGATTTGGAAACAAAAAGGGATTCTTGCAATCGTTTGCGAGAAGTATTTTGGTAGAATAAGGGGCTATATATCGGTTTTATAAGGATGATGAGTAACCAGGGGGCAGGGGCAGCGGTAGATGGAGTGGGCGGCCTTTCGTCCCTTCCAAGTCGGAGGCAGAAGCGCACTCCTTCAGACACAAAGAAGAAGGCTCCATCTGAGAATGGAAAACCTCCCACTGAAGCAAGCCGAAAGTCTCTGGGATCAAGTCATTCATCTATGTCAGGGGCTGGGGAACGAACTATAAAGCGCTTGAGATTATCAAAAGCTATGACAATTCCAGAGGCTACGACAGTTTTAGATGCCTGTCGTCGCATGGCCATACGGAGAGTGGATGCTGCCCTCCTTACTGATACAATTGCTTTACTTTGTGGGATAATAACAGATAAGGATATCGCAACAAGGGTTATTGCGGAAGGCTTGAAACCAGCTGAGATATCTGTATCAAAGGTCATGACGAAGAACCCTGTATTCGTAATGGCAGATACATTAGCAGTAGACACATTAACAAAATGGTTCAAGGAAAATTTAGACACCTGCCCGTTGTGGAAAATGGATAGGTCATAGCTTTGCTTGATATTACTAAATGCCTCTATGATGCCATAGCTAGAATGGAAAGGGCTGCAGAAAAGGGTAATGCCATCGTGGCTGCTGTGGAAGGGGTGGAGCGACAATCAGGAAGCACCACTTCTGTTCCTAATACTTTTATTGAGACATTACGAGAGCGAATGTTTAGACCTTCTATAGCCTCTGTTATCACTGAGCATACAAAGGTAGCAAAAGTTTTACCTACCGAATCTGTGTACACAACAACAAAGAGAATGCAGGAACTTCGGATGAATGCAGCTGTTGTGACAATTGAGAATAAACCACGTGGAATTCTCACTTCAAAGGATGTTTTGATGCGAGTTGTAGCACAAAATCTATCCCCGGAATCCACACTTGTTGAAAAGGTGATGACACCAAACCCAGAATGTGTAACTATTGATACACCAATTGTTGATGCTTTGCACATAATGCATGATGGGAAATTCTTACACCTGCCAGTTGTTGACAGAGATGGATTTGTTGTGGCCTGTATAGATGTGTTACAAATTACCAATGCAGCAGTGGCCACTGTGGGAAGTTCTGGAGCAGTTGGAAATGATATGACGAGTTCAATGATGCAGAAGTTTTGGGATTCAGCTCTGGCATTAGAGCCAGCGGAGGATTATGATGACTCTCACAGTGATGCATCTGCAAGGATGGCTTCCGAGACAACAGAAACGGCAAAAGATGGCTATCCATCTCTTGGCCTAGGAAATTATTTTGGCTTTAAATTAGAGGATCGTAAAGGGCGGGTTCATAGGTTTAACTCTGGTACAGAAAGTTTGACAGAGCTCATATCTGCAATCATTCAGCAAGTGGGAGATGACATTCATCGGGCTCACCTGCCTCATATTCTGTATGAGGATGATGAAGGTGATAAAGTTTTACTTGCCACAGACAGTGATCTTGTTGTAGCTGTGAATTATGCTAGGTTAGTTGGATTGAAGGTAAGCTGGATTTATTTCTTATCCCGTTCAAATTTGTACATTAGCTTCAAAATAGTTTTGTTTTGTTTTGTTTTTTTGTTTTGTTTTTTTTTTTGTTATGGTTATTTTCTGCTTGGTTTTCCCAAAACCAAGCTTGTACATTAGCTTCTCTTGAAAATTAATTAGCAGACCTATATGTATGATATAAACCAGTAGAGCAAATGACTGAGATGCATAATTTGAGATGAAATGATATCGATCACTTGTACTAGTCACATTGTACCAACACCAACTGTTCTCAACGGAAGAAATCTTGCATTTTATATAATAATCAATTTTTCTTATATATATAGCGAGGAATTCTATTTTTTTTTGTTCAATAGCAAATGCGACTTTGATCAGAATTGTCTATGTTGCTCCCTTCTGTGTTATTTAAGCATGCATATATCAACCCCTTACACTATGTCAATCCATTTCAGCCATCTTTGGAAGTTAATATATTTTGTGCATTTTGCCTTGTTATCTTGTACGAGTCAACATATAAAACTACGGAGCTTTTAGACATAGTTTAGAGATTGATTGCATCCTCCCCTATTAAACTAGTGTACAACTGTAATTATATATTGATCATTTTATGGCATCTGTAAATGTTGATATAATATGTGCATTTTGTTGTGGTGCCTTGAATATAGATATGCATTCCAATTGAATTACATTAACATAGCTCACGCTAGAAAATAACACTAAAACTTTATGTATACAATTTGTACTTGTTATCTTGCTTCAACCTGCAAATAATTGTACTATGTTTTTAATTTCTTAAATATATTTGCAATATGTATCTATTTTGAAATACAAACATGCATATATTTACATATATGCAGTTTTTCTAACATATCCAACTTTCTAATGGTGTTTGTGTTCGTGCAGGTATTTCTATCAAGGTTCATGTTCTAATTGGTTCTAAGTTATGGTAGGATTTAACATGGTGAAAAGTCAAGGTAGTTTAGGCGTGTGCAGGCCCTAAAGGTCTAAGTGTCCGAGCCTTAAGCTCTGATACCAAATGCAGTGCCCCTCTATCCAGAAGGCCACCGAAGTTCTAGATTTTGAAATCAAGTTTTGTAACCAGCTCCTACGGAGTTGTTTTTCCTTCTTTTTATTTCAATAATAAATAAGTATCATTATGCTTTCGTTATGCTAATTTTCTGCATAACTTTAGTGATTAGAAAATGTCTAGCAACATACAGTGCACCTACATATAGTAATTTTAACAACATACATATAATTGTAATTTCTTGCATAATACTCAGTATATTGAAATATAAATCATTTTTCTAACTACCAGTAGAATACCTGAACCGATATAGGTTGTAGATTGCCCCTATCGACTTCATAGCTCCTTTGGTCCAAGCCTTAGTAACCAAAATAGATGATCCACCCTGCCGACCAACTCTTATCATGCTGGCCCTAGGAAACCGACGAGTTTCCTAGCCCCCGAGCCCATAAACCAATAATCCCGACAGCATCCTTCCTTAGTACCTTTCCATAGTTCAATAGTAATTTTATTTTCTCTGAGTTAACCCCACCTCATTCTTTGAGTTTCCCACCTCCTCAAAGCTTCGAGTTCTCCCCCTCCTCGGCATTCCTCCTTTTCATCAAAATACTAAGTGTACTTCTCCAAAAAACCCACACCCCCTCTCTAATTCCCAAACTCCTCTTTATGTACTCTTTTCCTCCTTCACTTGCCTTCCTGTTTACTCCACCGCCCTCCATAAAAACCCTCGAGTCCCCAAAACATTAAATTGATGGCTTGTTTTACAATCCAATTCATAAATAAATATTATTTTATAGTACTTCTTTTCTCGAGCAGTTCAATGGTATTAAGACTAGTTAGGTTGGATTTGATGGGTTGAATGTACATTATTTAATGATTCTCGAAATATTCAATTTAAGACATTCATGAGGCGGTGGATTCAATATTAGTCTTATCCTCCATTTAATATGTTGATTAAAATAATAATTAAATACTATCATGTTGACCCTTTCAAATTTGAAGTGGTAGTTTGTTTCAATTATAAATATATATAAAAATCCAATCTCAGATCGGTTGTCTGACATGACAGTAATTTATGAATATAAATTTAATTGAGTTTTATCTTAACCTTCCTCATTTAATAATTTAATAATACTCCTTTCTCGTTTCATAACAATAAATTAATTAATTTAATAATTCAAACATGTTCACTTACCCACTTATGATTTCTTTCATTCCAATAAGGACACATTATCATTATTAACCTTAGTTAAATAATAATAATATTGAATAATCATAATAATAATAAATATTAATGGTGATTTAAGTACCTTAGCACTAATCTAACACACTTAATTAATAATGAGTACCTTAGCACTAATCTAACATACTTTCATTGATAAACGAAGTACTCTTAAGGGTTTAATTAATCAATATTGACAATTAGATAGTACATGCTTCCAACATTAATGTTTATCTGCTATACTTCATATTTTCGATACCTTCACTTGATGAGAATTACAATTGGCGGCAATTATTTTAATTGTTCATTACAATGTTTACATATAAGACTAATTAACTTATTTTATACATAAGCAAATCGATCATCTATTACTCATGTCATTTACCCAAACCTTAACTGAGTTATCTATGACAACTTATAACATTGTTAAATATTGATAAGTATGTCGTAAACTGATACTATCGCACATGTACAAAATGTGCATGCGTGGCCAGCGTATGCACAGGTCTGACAGGTACTATAAACATACATCATATTCCTATGCTTAACAACTAACTAATACTAATAATACTTCATGCAAATAGAACAAGTATATTACATTTATCATAACATTACTAAAACATCATTGGTTATCTTATGAGTTTTTAAGATTTCATTTCATTATTTTTATGATTACATCAGTTCAATCAATCAAGTACAAGGAAATGTACCTACTACCACTAACTCAAGATCAAGGAATACCCAAACCTCAACAGTACTAACTAAAATATCCTCCCATCCTAACCTGCGTCCGCATCCTCCCTATCCTTCCTCTGCTAGTACAAAAGTGGATGTCAGCTATACTGACCTAGCCACATAGAATGTGAGAGCGGTAGCATCGGCTAACCAGTGGACCTAACCTCTCCTAGCAGGCATCCGACCATCGTCATCACAACAACTTGGGGAGCGTGTCTCAGCACGGCCCTCCCACGACCTCGGGTATCATAGAAACATAGGGTGGGCAATTCATCAATCCCTCTCAACATACCAGGTCTACGCCCTTATCAACTCATACTTTGTTGCTCTCGAGATTATTGGTTTGTGTCATCGTATCATCAACTTTGGTAAACAAGGCTCTCTGCAAAAATAGTTACTATACCATACTTCATATCAAGTATCCCATTATTACATAGCCCCGATGTCCTGCAGATTAGTACTTTGCAGCCATACATTTATAACAATATTTCCATTCTATCATCGTCTGATCCATATTGTCAACATCATTTATTTCATCACATAAAATCATTAAATCGATCACAGCATAAATACCACATCATCTATATCACATTTCATCCAAGACGATTATTAAACATACACTGTCATTATGAAATAAAAGAATCTTGTGATAACTACAATATAGTAACCACATAAACCAAATAACATCATGAGGATGGTAACATCATAACATCATAACCGTAGTATCAGCATGGGCATAGTAACATCCTAATCATAGTAGCAACATATCATCATGTCTAACATGCCGAGAATATAGTTCACTCTATCTAGTTGAGTCGAACAGATAATAAGCAAATAAATGGTCCATTCATGGGATCCAATAACATTGCGTTGTGATCCACCATGAAGGTTGAACAACTACATGGTCATATCAAAATCCCTTCTAAAACAGAGCAAGATCAAAAGATATACAATATAAAATACTAATGGAAGAAAATAAATAGAACAAAGAATATTACCATGCAACCCAAGATTTGAAAGACAATACACAACATTTTATGTCAACTACATAGGTCTCTATGTTTCCATTGTGAATCCTTGTGATATTAATCTATATGTATTTTTAACGAGCAACGTGTGAAATCTGCACAAGAGGTGATTCTTGAGGTATCAATTTGGATAAAAACACATGTTTCTATTTTTGTCAACAAATTTGAGAGAGAAAATAAAAAATGATGTGCATAAAAAAACAATAAAGGACAAGAATTGGAATATGAACGTAAGTTAGTTTTCATTATTGTTCATTGCTTTTTATTATTATTGATAGATGGTTAACACATCATTTATTGTTAATGTTGAATATAAATCAAGGTAAGAGATTTCTATGACACTAATCATTTGGTATTTTTAATTATTTGCATTGTTTGCATAATAGTTTAATCCATGGCTTGTAGTAATGAAGGAATATATCTCAACTCATTCGAGAGAAGAAAAAGTATTAGGAAAAAATGTTTTAGTTGAAGATGATGAGGTGGAGGATGTAGAGCAGAATTTACTTAACACACTAAATGTATTTTGTTGTCGTATGTGAGTATTATTATTTTTTTAAAAACATGATTTTATATGTCTATGATGGAAATGTTGAAAATAATTATGTATGTTGCCTCTATTTTAGGTCAAATGAAGCACATAATTAAGACCAACAATTTGTTGGCATCTTCAATGAATATAGTTACTATGAATACATTTAGAAACCGACTCTATCAAACAATAAGATCTCCCCACTTAGGCCAAATATTTAGTACTCTACTACCAATGTTTCCATAAATTTCAATAAATATAAAGTGGAAAGAAGCCCCAATCCTCTTGTTGCGTTGTGAAAAGCCAAAACATCTTGAAATTCTTATAATAGAAACCTATGCTTTTAGTTTGCTTCACTTAGCATCACCAATCCAAGGCGATGTTTCTATACCGATTGTAATGTCTACAAATATCATATAACTTTGATATTTGAAATGATAAAATTGTAATATCCCTTCTATGAAAGTTGCTCAAATTCACCCAATTTCGATTCTAGGAATGTTGTACACAAACTATTCCAAACACCTCCAAATGTTTTCGAATTGTGGAAGGAGGGAATTAGGAGGATATAGGACACTCTAATACACCCTTTAGACACCCAAACCTATGTTATAAACATTCATGGTCTACAATTTTTAAGGAGAGAAGACTTGGGACAAAACTAGTCAATTGGATTGGTGAAAATCCCCCCTAGGTCTGCCACTATTTTCCCTTCCAAAAACTGTACGAACTTCCCTAATATTGAATATGAGAATTGGTTATGTTAGAGGACATTAGGAAAACATGTGTGCAGCACTATATCAGGTTTCAGGGTCGGATAAGTCTCCTAAAGGACAACAGATTCTAAGGCATACAATTTATGTGAAAATGGTGGACAAGGGAGCATGAATTAATGTTGCAAACTATAGTATGACTTGAGGGGTATGAATACAATATTTTGGACATATATTTAAATTCCATATGCATCTTAAATATCAAGCAACACCTCCATAAAATTCTGAATCAAACTGATACAAAACATGCTACAATCACCATGAGAATATAGTGAGGAAACTAGCTCGAATATCAATGTTACTTGGAGAAATAGTACATGAAGTGTTTAGTATTTCGAGTTGTGGATCTCATTATATATCCATTACAGAGTTATGCATCCATTAACAATTTCATAAGTTCAAAACAATAGCCTTCCATTATCTATATGCAACAAAGAGTGTGTTATCTCACTTTACATGAACATTGAGAGAAAGATAGTAGAATGAGAAAAGAGAAGAAAGACTGAATATGAACTCGAACTCAGATGGGGGTTGAACCTAGAAAAAAACATTTCCATGAAGCTCTATTGAAAGGTCTAAATGGTCTCTCCATCAACCAACTTGGATGGGAATCTTGCACCCTCAAAATTGGTTTTAAGGCATGGAGGATGAACATCCACCATGCAAGGACAAGCTTGAAGCTCTCCCAAATTGCAAATATGCAAATAAAAAATGACCAAAAGCTGCTCCATTTAGACTTGGCCTCCTTTTAATAACTTTAGTTGACTCATTTCCCTCCTTAGAACTCAAATTATCTCCTAATTACTCATGAAATTCGTATTAGTGGGGGTTATGACCCTTCATTGGCCCCACATGACACTTGGCTCATCTTTTGTCTCCAACTCCTCCATGAATTCGAATTGGGGAATCTTTTGGATGATTTGGAGATGTGTAACTCCTCTCATGCACATAAGGGAGTCATATGAAAAAATGTGGATACCATGGTTAAATTTGCCCTTGATGTCTTTTTAGTAATTAATGCAGGTAGATTATGATGTTCATTTGGTTAATATTTATTATATTAGTTATTAGTCATGGTTTGTTCAAATATTTTGTTATTTTCCTAATTGTTTTTATTGATATTGGAGTTTTTATGTTTTAAAATGGCCACATAAATTACATAGAGTATGAAAACTCGACTAAGACAAAAGAGCCTTTAAGCATTCCTCACATGTCTCAAGTAATAAATTTTGATCATTGCGTCGAGAGGCGCTTTACAGCCCAGTATGAGGGAGATCTTGTAACGTGTTTGTGTAGCGTTACATGTGTGATGTAGCGTTACATCTAATAGTAAAAAGTGATCATATGAGGGAGATCTTGTAACGTGTATGATGTAGTGTTACATCTAATAGTAAAAAGTAATAATATGAGGGAGATTGTGTAAAGTGTATGATGTAGCGTTACATGTGTGATGTAGTCTTACATCTAATAGTAAAAAGTGATAATGTGATAAACTAATTAATATTTTGTCGGCCATTATAATAAAAGTAAAATCCGTCATGTAACAAATTAATTTTCAGAGTAATAAATTTATTTGGTCGGCCATTTAGAAACGGTGACTATATATAATACAAAAAAACAAACATAATACAAATTTATAAAACACGATTCTGCACAGAAGAGAAAGCATTCTGAGCGCCAAATAACTAATTTTAAATCTAAGCGAAGTGTTCTAAGCGCCGAATATGTAATTTTAAATATGTTTTAAATTTTAATTTCACTTAAATTTTAAATTAAATTTAAAATAAATTTACTGCTGCAGCCGCTATTCACTCAAGGTATTGCACTCAAGGAGCTATTCAATGAGAGGTTTACACCTCGGGAGATTTGATCCCTCTCGGTGCTTGATATAGCCTAGGATTTGGATCTATGCTGGTGTATTATCTAATTGTCGGAGGATGCAACTTATGGAATTATAAAAGAAGAGGAATGTTGTAAGCATTTTTATTATTTCACCCTCGAGTGCAATGATCTAAGATAAATGGTCCATTCATGGGATCCAATAACATTGCGTTGTGATCCACCATGAAGGTTGAACAACTACATGGTCATATCAAAATCCCTTCTAAAAAAGAGCAAGATCAAAAGATATACAATATAAAATACTAATTGAAGAAAATAAATAGAACAAAGAATATTACCATGTAACCCAAGATTTGAAAGACAATACACAACATTTTATGTCAACTTCATAGGTCTCTATGTTTCCATTGTGAATCCTTGTGATATTAATCTATATGTATTTTTAACGAGCAACGTGTGAAATCTGCACACGAGGTGATTCTTGAGGTATCAATTTGGATAAAAACACATGTTTCTATTTTTTTTTATGTCGAGTCAACAAATTTGAGAGAGAAAATAAAAAATGATGTGCATAAAAAAACAATAAAGGACAAGAATTGGAATATGAACATAAGTTAGTTTTCATTATTGTTCATTGCTTTTGTTATTGATAGATGGTTAACACATCATTTATTGTTAATGTTGAATATAAATCAAGGTAAGAGATTTCTATGACACTAATCATTTGGTATTTTTAATTATTTGCGTAATAGTTTAATCCATGGCTTGTAGTAATGAAGGAATATATCTCAACTCATTCGAGAGAAGAAAAAGTAATAGGAGAAAATGTTTTAGTTGAAGATGATGAGGTGGAGGATGTAGAGCATAATTTACTTAACAAACTGAATGTATTTTGTTGTCTTTTGTGTGTATTATTATTTTTTTTAAAACATGATTTTATATGTCTATGATGGAAATGTTGAAAATAATTATGTATGTAGCCTCTATTTTAGGTCAAATGAAGCACATAATTAAGACCAACAATTTGTTGGCATCTTCAATGAATATAGTTACTATGAATACATTTAGAAGCCGACTCTATCAAACAATAAGATCTCCCCACTTAGGCCAGATATTTAGTACTCTACTACCAATGTTTCCATAAATTTCAATAAATATAAAGTGGAAAGAAGCCCCAATCCTCTTGTTGCGTTGTGCAAAGCCAAAAGAGCTCAGAATTCTTATAATAGAAACCTATGCTTTTAGTTTGCTTCACTTAGCATCACCAGTCCAAGGCGATGTTTCTATACCGATTGTAATGTCTAAAAATATCATATAACTTTGATATTTGAAATGATAAAATTGTAATATCCCTTCTATGAAAGTTGCTCAAATTCACCCAATTTCGATTCTAGGAATGTTGTACACAAACTGTTCCAAACACCTCCAAATGTTTTCGAATTGTGGAAGGAGGGAATTAGGAGGATATAGGACACTCTAATACACCCTTTAGACACCCAAACCTATGTTATAAACATTCATGTTTTGCAATTTTTAAGGAGAGAAGACTTGGGACAAAACTAGTCAATTGGATTGGTGAAAACCCCCCCTAGGTCTGCCACTATTTTCCCTTCCAAAAACTGTAGGAACTTCCCTAATACTCAATATGAGAATTGGTTATGTTAGAGGACATTAGGAAAACATGTGTGCAGCACTATATCAGGTTTTAGGGTCGGATAAGTCTCCCAAAGGACAACAGATTCTAAGGCATACAATTTATGTGAAAATGGTGGACAAGGGAGCATGAATTAATGTTGCAAACTATAGTATGACTTGAGGGGTATGAATACAATATTTTGGACATATATTTAAATTCCATATGCATCTTAAATATCAAGCAACACCTCCATAAAATTCTGAATCAAACTGATACAAAACATGCTACAATCACCATGAGAATATAGTGAAGAAACTAGCTCGAATATCAATGTTACTTGGAGAAATAGTACATGAAGTGTTTAGTATTTCGAGTTGTGGATCTCATTATATATCCATTACAGATTTATGCATCCATTAACAATTTCATAAGTTCAAAACAATAGCCTTCCATTATCTATATGCAACAAAGAGTGTGTTATCTCACTTTACATGAACATTGAGAGAAAGATAGTAGAATGAGAGAAGAGAAGAAAGACTGAATATGAACTCGAACTCAGATGGGGGTTGAACCTGGAAAAAAACATTTCCATGAAGCTTTGTTGAAAGGTCTAAATGGTCTCTCCATCAACCAACTTGGATGGGAATCTTACACTCTCGAAATTGGTTTTAAGGCAGGGAGGATGAACATCCACCATGCAAGGACAAGCTTGAAGCTCTCCCAAATTGCAAATATGCAAATAACAAATGACCAAAAGCTGCTCCATTTAGACTTGGCCTCCTTTTAATAACTTTAGTTGACTCATTTCCCTCCTTAGAACTCAAATTATCTCCTAATTACTCATGAAATTCGTATTAGTGGGGGTTATGACCCTTCATTGGCCCCACATGACACTTGGCTCATCTTTTGTCTCCAACTCCTCCATGAATTCGAATTGGGGAATCTTTTGGATGATTTGGAGATGTGTAACTCCTCTCATGCACCCTCTTGGTCTATTTTTAGCTCTTGCATTGTCATAGATTCCATAGAATCTGTCATAAGTGTCATAGGTGTCATAGAATCTGTCATAATGCTTGTCATAGTTGTCATAGAATATGTCATTGCCTATTTTTATCCTTATGACCCTTCCTATTCCTTCTGAATGTTACCTCTTCCCTCCAACTCGAATTTGGGGATGGCACCATGTTAAAAGGAGGAATATTCTCTCATGTGGACCCCACATGTCCACTTATGCGTGCCCAAGTCCAACTAGGACCTAATGCCACTTCATTTTGGAGCATTTAACATTTATTCCATAATTTATTGGCCTATTTTTCCACCATAAATTTAGAATATTGGATTTTCATGAGAAACTATAGACCTTGGGGTTAAATGTCAATATTTTAATTCTTCCACATAACCTTTAGGAATTGGGTAGGCCAACTTAATTATTTATTGTAAAATCATTTAATTGGGGACATGACAAAAATTCACTCCAAGCTATGTTTATAAATAAATGTGAATAAATACTTATCAAGTTTCAAGTTGATAATTAGTTCAATTATGTTTGAGACTCAATTATTTCATCTAGGTCCATAATTAAATATTATAAAATTGCTCCCATGCTGCACTACACACCATGTGTTTGCTAAGCTTCTTAGAAATCATTATCATCAATGGCTTCATTTAACCATGTATTCATAACACCAATATTTTATAGGGTCATGAAGCTCCTCCCAAATTGTATCCAAGACATATGTAAGCATTTCAACCCTCAATTGTTTCCTTTGATGATGTATTCATAACATCAACCTTTATAGGGTCGTGAAGCACCTTCCAAATTATATCCAAGACATATGTAATCATTTCAACCCTCAATTTTTCCACATATGTAGGGACATTGTAATTACAACAATGAAAATTCTCATAATGTGACACAAATAGTACAATAGCATGTATCGCAAGCATATGTACATGGTTCAAAATTGCATATGATTGCTTTTAACTTTGTGAATTTACAAGTAAAGAAGCCTTGATTCATTTATAAACGTTGGTGCACAACAACAATGAAATTTGTTTAATGAAGAAACACATAAGTTATTGTTTTCGGACAATCTACCTAAGCGGACTTAAAGGTCAGATCTCCCTAGTCCAAGTGGATCTAGAACAAATAAACACAGAATAGAATCAGCTTCCCTAGATCAATAGAAATGAAAATAGATAAACGAGTCTCTTACCTGAGATTCGCAAGTCCTCTTGCTCTTTGTTTGATCCAATGCTCCATCACCTTTAGATCTACAGATGTAAATTCCTATTGAACAAGTGGAAACAATCAAACAGTAAAAGCATATATCACATACGATTGATCTAAGCTAACAGTTAAGGAAGTAAGCTCTACACATCAACAACACGATAACATATATGGGAAGAGATTGTATTAACCGTATAAAGGAGAGTACAATAGAAGAGAACGTTACAACCTATGCCTTAACATCGCAACCTTCCTTCCAACAAGCCAAACCAAGCCAAGCTTCCAAACATGAAGTAAGTCTCTCAGGGATGAGTGAGAGTTACCTAAGATAATTTCACCAACATGAGAGTACTATAGACTTTCCTCCCTTTGGAATGGAGAGGAGCTTCATATTTATACGACCAAGTGGATAGAGTAGGTTGAATATTATGGGGATAAGGCTAAGGGATCATCCCTTGAGGTTAGGGAACCGAAGGCCATCTCACCTAGAAGTTAGGGATGACCCTCCACCTCATCATGCTTTGAGAAGTCGCTTGAAGGTCTCATTTATCCATTTAAACCAACCCCGGCGCATGCTGTATGAGGAAATTTTGTGCTAGGAAGGGGCAAGCGTAGGTTGAATGAAGGCAACTCGAGCCACCGATGCAGGCTGCCAGATGACACTCTGTGCCTAACCTAGCCAGGCGCTTCTTGCTATAAGACAAGTTGCGTCGGCCTAGCTAGAAAATGTGGATAAAGGATCAACAACTTGCTCTAGATGACTTCAGGTCAGGGAAACTTCAGGGGTCAAGGCACTGAGTTGACATAGGACTCATGATGACGAGATTTAGTTGTAACAAAATTCCCCCCAAAGCATGAAGCTGGTAAACTAAAATAGGTGATATGCTTTGAAATATAGATGGAAAGGAATTGTTGGTTGGAAGGCACTGTTGCAGTACAACTAACTCTGAGATACAATTCTCATATGATGCACAACATGGCTGTCGACCAATACATTGCAGATCCATGGTAGTAAAGACCGACTAAACACAATCATGGCTACTGGACACAATCGTAGATCCATGATGAGATGATAACACATCCATGACCAATACAAAGTGGATCCGTGTAATATAACTCAAACAATCCCCATTGCAACCTGGGTAAACTATGAGAACAACCTATGGTCTTCAAGCCAAACCTGCAGTGATACAAATCTATCCATGTGATTACAATGCCTTGGAGTCAAACATGGTAGAAACCAATTGATTACCAGTCATTGATGTATACCGTTAACAAGCGCGAGGGAGATCACCATTGATGTCGATGATTCCCAAGGTATCATAGTACATACCATCAAGCGTGAATGAATGAGTTGAGGTCGAACGCTCAATGGAATCTTCCAATCAAGAGTCAATTATGTAAACTCATGTTGAAAGCGAGGTAACCTGCCATTGAGGCATGCAGGCCCAAGGTACTTGACTGGTTTCTAGATTCAAACCCTGGATGATGTGTTGAAGTCGAAAAGGATGAACCCGTCAAAGGAGGGCCATGATGAATCCCCCATCATTGACATGAAATGTGACCACAAATGTTTGGAGTGAATCAAATGATAGAATGGTGTGTAATACTGTCTCAGGGTAGACCAACATGATGGAAGGTACACTGACTGTAGATGATGAATAACGAATGTCTCTTGAACACAGTCATGGAATTACTTGGCAGTATTGACATGTCAAGAATGATACCAACCCTCAATGCAACTGATGATGGAAGCATTCTTTGGATGACCCAAAGGAGTGACATGAATCGTGGAATCAGTAGGACTCGAAGACAGGCGAATTACACAAGTATTGAATGCAAATGCAAACAAGTGCCCTGTTTAAGAGCGACTAAGTACTTCCATAATAACAATGAACACAATCTCATCCCTATTCCCCATCATGTTTGATGAGTACCTCTTTTGTTTTTAAACGAGCTTGAGGAGGGTAACAGATGCTTGGTATAGCTCATCCCATGGACGAGTCCAATCCCAAATGTTTTACAAACCTAGGAGAGGAGGGGTTCATCCCATGATGGTCCCTTCGATGTTAAATTTTAACGAGTCCATAGAAGGTAAACTCGGCGTCATTTCATGTTTAGAGAGTTTGAAAAGAACTAAAGAAGACTCCTAAGTTCCTTTTTCGTAAAGTTAGTCTCTTCGCATGAAAAAAGGGTAAAACAACGCAAGAGAGAACTCTTCCAGTCATGATTGGATGTAGTGTTCCTTTTTCGTAAGTAGTGCCTCCTGGTCCAAAAAAGGGGTAAACTATCACCATAAAGATGATCATTCAAATACTTTTACAAGCGTGAACGTATCAAGTTCGCTTGGAAACATTTTCGTATTTCGAGAGCCTGAAAAGAGATTAAAGAAAGACTCCGAGGGATTCCTTTTTTGTGGAAGTTTAACGAGCCCGAAAAAGCAATAAACTATAACTCGGTCCCTTATTCTCATCGCTTTACGAGCATGAGAAGGAACAAAGAGTTAGCTCGGTGTCATCATTAGTTGGTTTTAATGAGCGGGATAACGACATAAAAACGCTCAAAGAGTTGTTCACACACGACAACGAGTGTGAAAAGGATACAAACACGAGCAATCATTTATGACATCATATCACACCTGCAAATCTCTGAAAACTAGGTCAAAACAGTCGATTAGGTGTTCAGACGTGCAAAACACTTGCAACTATAGGAAAAATAGCCCAATAAACAATAAATTAAAAAAGGAATATTCCGTTTTACAATATAAATAGGGCAAAATAGTGAAAAAGAATTACTATTGTTTTTTTACCAAGTTGGAGAGTTAAAGTGACCTTTGGAGAGCGATTTTCAACCATTGATTGCAGGAGTCGTGATCAGCTATTTCTTGTGCCGTCAGTGTGAGGTAAACCTAAACTCCACCCTCTTTCTTTTTAGCGATTTACATTTTTCATTTCTTTCCATTTTTTTGGGTTTTGAGTTTATTGATGAAGGGATATTGCACCCACGGACCAACGGAGCTTACATTTTTGGGTATTGCACCGAGGGTGCACCATCGCAAATCCTGAAAATATGTCTTGCACCGGCGGAGCCCTGTTCGAAAATACGGGCTGCGCCGGCACAAGTCTGCATGGAAATCTCAAAATGCAACTAAAGATAAACTATTTTGATGGTTTGGAAAAGTTCTAATGATGTTTTTATAGACTTTTGGGCAGGGTTCAAGTGAACACAATGGTCGAATGGATTGAACGAGAGCATGAGCTCGATGATGCCCAAGCGACAAATGATCCTCAATGCATGGCTAGGTTGAGGAATTGTGGATTACTGAAGTACTTTCACCTTCCGGGCATGAGAGCCCAAGTGCCGTTACTGGAGCACTTGATCCAATGTTGGGATTTGGTGCAGCAACATTTTCAGATAGGTGTTCACACTTTGACCATAGATATCTATTTCTTGACAGGGTTGTCTCGACGAGGGAATCCCGTATCATTATCAGGATCACGAGGAGGTGATCGTACCGTAGAGTATTTGATAGACCAATGGTGCACTGATGGCACCCAGATGGTAGGTGGGAAGAGTCACATCAAAGAGGTTAGAGATCGACCTCTTCGCACAGTTTTGTTTACCATTGTGAGGGTGGCCGCTAGTAGGTCCGCTCATCTGGCAAGAAAGTCCCAGATGATGTATGCCGAGGAGTGCATGGTTCCAACGGTCTTCAATTGGTGTGAGGGACTCCTCGCAAGTTTGCGAGAACAACTCACTAAGTGTCGGCGCGGGGTGCTGAAACAGTTTGGTTATGGCTTGGTTGTAGTTTCGTTCTTCCTGGAGAGGGTGTCGCATCTGCGCCCGCAGGTTGATATAGAGGATCTGGATCCGAGAGATCCTCACATGATCCGTTGGATAGAGGTGATGACCCGTCATGGCAGCGGAGGTCCCATTATTACTTTTGGCACACCCTTCTTCTAGTGGTTGAGGGGTCAGCTCCTCATGGTTGAGGATTATCCATACGACGGGACTGACTTCAGGGGAGATCCAGACCTAGTGCTTCCCGAGGGGATGCAGTGGGGTGACATTGGTAAGAACGACAACTCTACTGTGTTTTAGATGTTTTTGGAGTAGTACTGATGGTTGACATATGTTTGATGCAGATGTGGGCCCGTCGCGACCAGTTGGTGTCTCTCTGATTGCACATAGAGGAGCAATACCGGTGCTGGGTGCCGCAATGCGTGATGCCGTTGAGAAAATGGATGAGCTGGAGGAGAACCTCCAACGTTTGAATCTAGACATTCCAGAGCCCAGGGTTCATGATTTACCTCGCTGATACTAGCGTCAGATTGTTGGTGTGTCCGAACTCTTTGGCTCGCTGCTTAGGCAAGTTGCGAGGGCGATCATCTGTTACCACGAGCATCGTGGGGACTAGGCTCGCATATATATGCATATGTACTGAAATATATAGGCTTCAGATTTTGTATCTAGAGATATTTACTGAAAGCTTATATGCTTCAGATTTTTGTATTAGTACTACATTTTGATATGATATAAAAAAACTCTATTGGCGGATTTATACACTTGTGTTCTTATGGATGATTATGGGATCTCGCTCATGTGTTTGTTTATGCATTATGTACATGTCGTGCCTCTTTTATGTTTATGAATATTTCATGTATGTGCAATATACCAGTCCAAAATGAAATTGGCCATGGAGTCAGTAACGGTGTTCATGTCTCTTGAAATGTGTAGGTACTGAGCAGATTCAAAGGACCTCTCCAAGAGACGTACTCGTTTGAAGAGACGCAGTAGCGTGGGATCACGGATGGCGTAGACTCGGTTAAGATGGGAGACCGCTAATTGTGATTCAAGTTGGGCGACAATGTGGCCCATATCCAGGGAAAGAGCGTCAGTTAAGACTCCAATCACGGCGTGATACTCAACGACGCTGTTAGTTGCGTACCCTAGACAACTCCCTCTTGAACTAATGAGCTCACTGGTAGGGGAATATAGTACCCATGCTGCCGAAGCGAGGTTGTGGGTATGCTAGCTGGCGTCGTCCGCGAATCCAAAGCAGGTTTCCATCTGCACATGTAGGCAGGACATGACGTAAGCGTAAAACCAAGATCCTAACACACTAAAGCAAAGTGTCACACCACACAAAACACACACCATGTACAGTATATACAAGATACTAACGTGTGAAAAACTCAAGCATAGTACCTCTTTAGGTAGAGCCCATTGCGAGGCTCCCCTAGAGATATTCCATCATAATCCTCAAGCTCGTAAGCTCCCTTCTCCAAGACACGTTTTACAAAATATGGCCCATGCCACATGGACTCAAACTTGCCTTCCCCCGCTTATCATGTTTTTGGTCATACATGAGGACCAAATCCCCCTCGTTAAAGACACGAGGTTTGAATGACTTATCGTACTGGCCTTTAATGCATTTCTTATGCGTTTCGTTGGCAAGAGCAGCATCGCGGCGGGTTTCATCGAGTTTTTCCAAGTGAAGGAAACATTATTCCTCAGCAGTAGTGTTCAGGAGAAGTTCAACTGCAAGTTTTAGTGATGGAATCTCGCACTCTATCGGTAGAACTGCCTCCAATCCATAAACTAGTTGGAAAGGTGTAAATCCGGTGGCAGTCTTAACGGAGGTCCTGTATGCCCATAGGGCAGAAAAGAGCATGTTGTGCCAGTTTGATTTGTGTGTACCCACCATGCATTGAATCATGGTTTTCGAGACCTTATTTATGGCCTCTACTTGTCCATTGGATTGTGGGTAGTATGGGGTTGAGTTCTCATGGCGAAAACCCATTCTGGTGCTCAATTCATCGACCATCTGGTTTTGAAAATGAGATCTATGATCGGTAACGATGGCTTGCAGGACTCCGAATCGCGCAATGACATGCCACTAAACATGAAGAGTGCATCGGTTTTGTCGTCTTCATTGTACGTAGGCATAACCTCGGCCCATTTAGTAAAATAGTCAACGGCTACAATGACGTAACCATGCCCCCCCCACCGAGGTAGGCTTACAGTGTGTGAAATCTATGCCCCACTTAAGAAAGGGGGCGACGAAAATAACCGGATGTAAAGGGGTTGGATGTGAGCGCTTTTTGAATTGGAAAAGTTGGCATGGGGGACACTTCTTAACGGACTCAACATGGTCTTTGAAGATCGAAGGCCAGTAGTATCCTACGCATAGTATTTTATGGTTGTAGCCATCCCAGAAAGATGACCGTCACAAGCCCCAGAGTGACAGTCATTCAGTACATGTTCAGCCTCTTCATGTGTTAAACAACGTCTAAGGATGGAGTCAAAGCCACGACGATACAGGGTATCACTCATGATCAAGTAGTACTTGGCATGGTGGCATATACGAGGACAGTCGTCACGAGATAGTTGAGGGTTGAACTGTTGGGTTTGAAGATATAATGTGATATCTCCATACCATGGGTCAGACATGCTGATGAGAAACAATGATTCGTCTGGAAGGGAGTCGATGGGATCAATTCCAGAATAACCACGGGGAAGATCGTAAATGAGCTCCGCAAAGACTAAAGATTTCTTTGACTTTGCCTTCTCGAAGAGGAGATCAAATTCCTGAAGTATCACGATCCAACGTGAATACTTGCCCCCGAGCACCTGACATGTAAGAACATGGTACATGGGGTTTGAATCGGCAATAATGGTAGTGGTGCAGAGTAGTATGTAGTGACAGAACTTTTGGACAACAATGACTGCCACGAGAGCGAGTGTCTCGACATGTGAATAACGGGTTTTGGAGTCAATAAGACCATTACTGAGGTAGTAGATCACATGTTCCTGGGCGTTATCGTCTTCCTGGACCAAGACCATGGCGATCATGGTGGCGGAAGCGGCAAGATAAAGGATATAATCCTTATAGTAATTGGGCAGTTGGAGTACAGGGGCATGAGTAATAGCATACTTCAAATTGTCAAAGGATTGTTGGGCTTGGCGTCCCAGATGAAAGGGACGTCCTTCTTCAGCAATCGCATATAGCCCTGTGTATTTTGAGCGAAATCACATACAAAACGCCGTAGCTAGGTTTCCTTCCATTGCAAACTCCGTAGTTCTATGATATCAGTAGGAGGTGGGAGAGCGACAATGGCTTCCACCTTCAAGGGATCGATGCAGATCCCGTCCTTTGAGATGAAGAAACCTAGGAGGCACCCAGATTCGACACAGAAAATGCACTTATGGGGATTCAAACGGATGTTATACCGCCTGCATCTGAGGAATACACTCATCAGATGGTCGATGTGGAACTCGCGGTGTTGTGAATGAGCAGGGAGATCCTCTAAACAGGGCTCCACAAAGTCCTTCACATCATGAAAAACATACGACATGGCCCACCGAAATGTAGCACCAACATTTTTTAGGCCAAAAGGGAGTTTACGATAAGCAAACATACCCCAGGGGCAGATGAAAGCGGTCTTGTGTTGGTCGGCCAAGTGGATCTCAATTTGATTATAACCGGAAAATCCATCCATTAACGAGAAGATGACGCTCCTAGCGCAATTGTCAATGATTTGATCGATGAAGGGAGTAGGGTAGTTGTCCTTAGGACAAGCCTTATTTAGGTCCCGATAATTGACATAGACCCTAACAGTACCCTGCTTCTTGGCTACAGGGACGACATTGGAGATCCATTCTATTAAAGGAACAGGATCGATAAAGTCGGCCTTCAAGAGATTTTCAATCTCAGCGTTAATTGCCGCAGTTTTTTGAGGATGCACTGGTCGTAACTTTTGGAGGATAGGTTTAGTGTTGGGATAGGTTTGGATCTCATGCACAACAATGGCAGGATCGATCTCGAGCATTTCCTCATAGGTCCATGCGAAGATGACGCAGAATTGTTTGAATAAGGCCATGAATGTGATGAGCTCATCAGGAGAACAGTTCTGGCCAATGTGGATATGTTCCACGACGCCGTGTGTAACCGAGATGTCAATCAGGATGGTGGGCATGATGTTTTCCATGTTGCCTTCTGTAACCGTATCACAAGTGAGGATCAATGACTGTGGGAAAGGATAGACAACGGGTGTAAAAATGGTAGAGATAACGTTCTCCACAGAATCCAATGAGGGTAGGAAAGACGATCGATGGTGAAGGTATTCCCATGGAGGTTCATCCGTGCTCATAATATCCATAATGGGCTCATCAGAATGGCAAGTCTGGAGCAGAGGATCTAGTGAGGATGACGTTCGTTGTAGTGAACAAGATGTAGAGGCCACATCCAAGTGGTCCTCAGGGGCTGACTGGATAACCTCATAAGTAGCTTCAGCTAGTGAGAGAGGCATGGTATCTCCAATCAAATGCATGGAAGCCTCATCGGGTGCGAGCCATGGATCTGGAGAGTTGGAAGATGATGGAGTCAAGGAGGAGATCATGTTCACTGTGGCAACATGGTTAGGGGGATCCGGGGTTGGAAAAACGCCCATAAGAGATGAATATTTTATGAGGTCGACCCCCACACTCTTATATAGCTGCGAATATTTCCCTAACAAAGGGACATTATCGTCGGGATGAGTAGCGGTGTCTGGTACAGAAGTCCAATTGGTCGATAGTGACAATTCGACCTTGATGGGGGAATTGCACAATGGAGAAGACGGATGACGCGACCATAGTCATGGAGTAAAACCAATTATGACTAAGCAAGAGATTATAATCCAAAGGGGCAGCGACCACTTCCACATTAATGGTCACAATCTTTCCCCCCAACTCTATGGCTAAGGCTTGTAAGAGTCTGTGAGGTTGAAATCCATGACCGTCAAATGCTTTTAGGGTAGTAGGAGAACGGTTTAACTCAGGAGAGCCGATGGCTAGCCAATAGGATAACGACATGACTGAGGTGGAGGAACCTTCTTCTAACACAGTATGATGGTTTTTCTTCCCAGCAACCTTTGTGGCAATTTGGAAAGCCAGCTGGTGGGAAAGCCTCGGTTTAAAATACTCAAGTTTAAACATGATCGTATTTGAGGAATCTGGGTCTACCGCGCCGATTGCGGCAAGGAGTGTCTTGCGCTGATTAGGGAAGTTCTGCAAGATTTCCAGCGTCGACATGGCACAAGGAGCTTGTGCCAAGTCCTCTACAATGTTATAGTTCTGAGCTTCCCGAGCATTGGGATTGAAAACTGCTTTTCGAATCGTGCTCTTAAGCGGACGCAATACTGAATCTAATGAAGGTTTCTCGATGGTGAGAGAATCTTACGGCATGGAAATATCCGAGGTGGAGGCAGAAGCTTTTTCAGTATTACTTCCAGCGGGTTCCTTAAGAGGGACTGATTCGTATGATCGATATCGTGTATTCAGGTTAACCATTTCACTACGCATCATGAGAGCATGCACGGTGGAGGATGTTTCTCCTTGAGAAGGAGAGGGTTGGGTGATCATTTGTTAGTTTTGGGTGGGGAATGGATCATTGAGAACTGCGGGTGTGGAGTGTCCCTTAGGAAACTTCTGCACTTCATCTCTGTGTGGGCACTCTTTGGAGAAATGGTAACTACCACACAGTAAACACGGATACTTGACCTTCCATTTCTGTTTCGTGTCTTCAGGAGGGTTCTTATGTTCCTGCTGGTTGGAAAACATATTGGATTTACCTTTGGTTTTCTTCTTGCCACTGGATTTCTGAGATGAAGTTGATTGAACAGAATTCACCTCCTCGGTGGGAGCAGGAGTAGGTGACTTGGTGGTACTACTGCCAGCCTGTGGTGAGGGTGGGGAAGAACCCTGGTGGTTAGAGGATCCACCGGTTTGAGTAGGAGGCTGGGAGTGGACGAAACCAATAATGTCATCGGCATGAGGTCCCTGGGGCAGTTTTGCAGGATTGTAGGTAGGACGTGGGGCATCAAGAACAATATCATACAAGGTGCCAGATTGAGCATAGACAAGGTCTAAGTAGTGGGCACGAGCGATAGACTATTCTTCAATGACGGCCCCACCCATAGCTACATCTCTAACTACGGTGGGTAAAAGAGACTTCGTAAACCAACCATCTAATAATTGATCTGGAATGGGAGCTTTAATGAGGCGTCATCTCCTCCGCCACTCATGGATATGATCGGATATATGATTTGCGGTGGTCTGGTGGAGAGAGGTCAATAAGTCCATACCAGTTTCATATCGGATGGGTAACTGGAAATGAGTCAGGAATGACATAGCTAAAGAACGAAAATCATGAAACGAGTGCGGTGGTAATTCAATGTACCACTTGGCAGCTGAACCGGTGAGGGTCATTTGAAATAACCTCAAATGGATTGAAACATCCATCAAGGAATTTGATGAGCACCATATATGGTATGTCATCACATGGTTCTTTGGGTCTTCACCGGGCTTGCCATCAAACTTTAGAATATCAAAAGGTAACTTAACCAGAATGGGTGGCCAATTATAACTGTGAAGGATGGGATCGTTGGTCAAACGAGACAGGTCTGGCAGGTCTAAAGTAGCCAGAAATGACAGTTGTTGATTGAGCTGCGGATACTGATAGTATTGATATGGAATTTACGGACCAATATGACCTTGAATCGACTGATTGTAAGGTTCTCCCATAGGGAATTGGCCATAAGGGGGTGTGCTGCTTGGGTTGGGTGGTGGACCTGATGGTGGTCCGCCGCCATAATAGGGTGGTCCGCCACCGGAAGGGGGAAAAATCCACCGCCAGAATAGGGTGGGCCCCTGCCGAAAGGGGGGAGTCCGCCGCCGCCGCCGGAATATGGTGGCCCTCCGCCATCGGAATAGGGTGCCCCCCCTCTAGAAGGTGGGGGTCCTCCGCTTCCCCCGCCAGAATAGGGTGGTCCTCCTCCGCCTCCGGAATAGGGTGGTCCTCCGTGATCCGGATTTGTGTGGGAACGAAACAAAATATAGCATATACGGAATCATATACAGAGATATATATTCACATGCACAGATATATGGCAAGAAACACAGCGATACAGTAAACACATATTCTATTAAATATCGGAAATAGAACATACTGTAAATACAACAGCTAGAATGGTAGTAGCTATCTCTGAGAAGAGATGTGTCCGCTGTGCTCATTCGTGCCAAGATGAATACAAAGAGAGCCTGAAAGACCTATTTATCATAAGCATGAGGGAAAGAATCCCAAACATCCAAAAACCTAACCCTAGAAGATGAACCGTCATAAAGTTTGCGGCCCCAAGGTGGTTAGTTGAACAGTCAACTTCCCGGGGTCATAACTTTTGCATATGATCTCCGTTTGGGGCACTCAGTAGCCCGTTGGAAAGATCTATCCGAGGACTACATCCAAAATACCAAAATAGGATGGCTTAGCTAAACCTAGATTTCCCAAAAAACGTCGTATAGGGCCTCAAAATGGCCCTGGAAGTTTGGGACTCAAAAAACTGTAGAAAAATTACTAGAAAATTTGCAAAATGGGAAACTGTTTTGAGCCACTGGAATAGGTGGGTGGCCATCGATATCCATCTGGATCACTCCGCTAGAAGGTGGGAGTCTTCCGCCTCCGGAATGAGGCGGGCCTCCACCTCCTCTACCGGAGTAGGGTGAGCCGCCGCCGCCGGAATAAGGTGGGCCTCCGCCAGAAGGGTGGAGGTTCGCACCCTCTGGAATGAGGTGGGGGCCCACCGCCTCCAAACGGAGGTGGAGGTGGACCAAACAGTGGTGGAGTTGGTGGGACTTGAGGAAAGGTTGGTGGGGGTCCAATTGGCATAACATTGTGATGTCCCCATGGAGTGTTAGGGTTTCTGGGATAAGGTATCCGGGGAATTATATTCCCAGGATGGTATTGCCTCGACGCAGGGTTGAAATTTCCTGGATACATGTAGATCCATAGTGATTGAGTTAGGTTGGATGGTCCCCCACCATGAGGTAATCCCATGGCAGGTACCACGCTTGGTAAGGAACTGCCAACGAAATGACTAGTTGGAAGCCCTCCACTCATATTATGGTTAACGAACAGGGGTGCCGCCCAGTAACGATGTTTGGACCACTTTTTTATGGTTGAATCACAATAGGTTGATGGTGACTTACTAGTGGAGGAACACTACTTATGATGAAATTAGGAGGTAAAGAGTATCCTCCCCTCAAATTTTGGGGTGGGGGAGGAGGTGGTAGCGTTCCAACAGTAGTAAGAGGGGTATTGGACAATTGTCCTTCAATTTTTTGAGTCATCTGAGGTATGGAACCGGTCTCCTGATTAAGAGGTGTACTCGCAGGAAATGAGGGTTGACCAGGTTCATAAGTGGTCATGTTATGTGTAACTGTTTCCAGTGAAGGGAAAGATAAAGAACGAATTGGGGTATGTTGAAACATGGGCACTTCGGAGTTCTGACTCCCTCGTGAGAGACTCTGTCATCTGATTTCTTCGCTGTCCATCTATAGCCGATCGAGGCAGTCCCGAAAGGGTTCCAGAAACGCATCATTGGGAACCCAATAAGGAGGTGTGGTTCCTGCAAATGGGAGTACGGAAAAATGATCCCATTGTTGCATTAGAGTGGTTTCCCAAAAGGATGCAGATGTACCAAAAGTTGTGGATACACGGTCGTCCTGTGGTTGATTGTACCATTCTACAACCCCAGGTTCGCCTTCCATCAAATGGTGGAAAGACGTGTCTTGTGAAGTAGACAATCCCATGGTCACGGACCTTGGAGGATCAGTGATTGGTGGACTCAAGGGAAGTGAAAAGTTCACTCCTGACTCCATGGTGGAGTTTTCTTTTTCAGATGACAGGACAATAATTGGTTGATCCATGTTTCCCTCGAAATCACTTCCTGATTAAGGGGATATTCGGGTGGCAGGTTTAATTAAAAGTCTATGGGAACTTCTCAAGGGTTGTTCAACCAGAATGACTGAAGCAAAATTTCTCCTAAGTGTCTTGTACACAAAAAGAAAAGCAATTCAAAATCTACACAAACTAAGGCCACAAGCAAACTTATGTGACAGGTGTGGATTCAAAATTTTGGAACCTCATAGGATTGTCAAGGCTTCGCAACTCGCGATATACCCCAGGGTCCAATAGTTATACTCGGCCCAACTTTTCAGAGCACTAACCAGAGAGGATTAGAACCGTACCCCTGACCGTATAACCTGACTACCTAGAAGAACGTGCATAGTAGCTTCCCGAGTGTTGTTCTCGGTGTATTTCTCTACCAAGACGGCCAAATGGTTAGCTCGGTTGGTTTCAAGAATCCTAGGAGAGTCTCCCAATATACACAAGGCAAGTGGGAGCACAAATCCGTAATGTTGTTGTCTAATGCACAATCGTATGACAAGAGCCTTCCTATATACTACCGAGTACATGAAGTGCCTTTCGATATACCCAAGGGTACATGAAAGAGCCTTCGATATACCGGTTGGTACGTGGAAGAACTGAAGGCCCCCGGGATGCAGTGAAAGAAAATAATGACAACTGCCACGTTTTACGACGCCAGAACGCGTCACTAACTTATCACACAAGTTACTAGTAGATTTTAACCTAACGCTACCGATTAATTTTATCTTATGTGGTTAGGTGAATGCATGAGGTGTAGACATGAATTTAAAAATAATGCAACCCTAGCTACATGAAGGTGCACATTTCATTTTCTTTTGATGAAGTCTATCTAAGGTAAGGAGAAATTTCTTTTTCCAATGGTCTCAACAAGACAAAAAATCTTAAAAGTTCAAAATCTACCAAAGATGATTAAAGCAGTCTTTTCGTTTTTCGAACAAAACACAAAAAAGAATAACACACCAAATCAAAACTTTTTCTTTTTGTCTTTTCAAACTAGAATGAATCTAAGTGATGATGAAAATGATGATTTCTGCTTAGAATGCACTAACTCTTCAATTTCCACAATGATGAACTAAAAACACAAAAAGACCAAGAGTGCATAGAATGCTTCAAATTTGAAATACTTTGAAAGAGCTTGAATTCACTTGATTTTTTCAAAGAGATGAAGGACTCATAACTAAGAAAAATATAATCAACCGATTTCCTTTTCAAACTTCTCAAAAATATAAATAATGAATTCCAAAGCGTGAAACAATTCCACAACAATTTCCAAATGATCTTGAAAATGGATAAAATGTTGCACTTATAATTTTCTCAATATATATATCAAAACAAGATCTGATAATAATAATGCTTTTCAGATGTAACAACAGAAAACAAGAGACTGATCGCAACGCTCTAATGACTCAGAAACTCTCAAAGAAAAATGACAAGGACCCAAATGTATTCAAAGACACTCAAATCACTCAAAATCGAACAAATGCAACCAAAATTAAATGGCTAACTGTAGGAAGGGTTCGAGATTAGATCTAGCATGCTGAATAGATCTGGTAAGGTGATAAGGGAATGCAATATCGAGTGGATAACCGTGGGGGATTGAAATTGCCCACCACCACCGAAACTCTCACTTGACCAAATGGAACCCAAAAATCAACACAAGCAAAACCAAATACAATCAATGCTAAGTAAATAAGCTTCTGATTGGAAGGTACAACATAGAGAGGCCTGTTGGTCAGGTCAAAAAGAAGGTACCAAGCACCAAGCTTGAAAGGTCATCGCACTCTTCAGTTATGCTCAGAGCACCAGGCGCACACTGTGTACAGGGCTTTAGCGTTAGCGACGCAGGATGTATGAAAGTCAAAAGCGTCGAAGGCACGACATGCTCAAAAGCAGTAAGCACCTGAGAGGATACGACGCACTGGATGAACTGCCCAGGTGCGTTGGGCGAATGATCAATAGAAAAAAGTAGAGATATCCAAAGAATGAAATAACAAATGGCCTGATACCGATCCAAGTAGAATCAGGGAAAGTTAACATACTCTTCAACAAGAAAATTTGATGAAGGGAGGGGTTCATGAGGCAAAGAAATGGATCACTAAGAAATCAATGAACACCACATTTAAACTAAAATCAAATCTAAAGACTCCCCAGTATGGTCGCCAGATTTGTTTTCGGACAATCTACCTAAGCGAACTTAACGGCCAGATCTCCCTAGTCCAAGTGGATCTAGAACAAATAAACACAGAATAGAATCAACTTCCCTAGATCAAGAGAAATGCGAATAGATAAATGGGTCTCTTACTTGAGATTCACAAGTCATCTTGCTCTTTGCTTGATCCAATGCTCCAACACCTTCAGATCTACAGCTATAAAGTCTTGTTGAACAAGTGGAAACAATCAAACAGTAAAAGCATATATCACATATGATTGATCTAAGCTAACAGTTAAGGAAGTAATATCTACACATCAACAACACGATAATATATATGGGAAGAGATTGCATTAACTATATAAAGGAGAGTACAATAGAAGAGAACGTTACAACCTATGCCTTAACGTCGCAACCTTCATTCCAACAAGCCAAACCAAGCCAAGCCTCCAAAGATGAAGTAATTCTCTCAAGGATGAGAGAGAGTTACCTAAGATAATTCCACCACCATGAGAGTACTATAGACTTTCCTCCCTTTGGAATGGAGAGGAGCTTCATATTTATAAGACCAAGTGGATAGAGTAGGTTGAAGATTATGGGGAGAAGGCTAAGGGATCATCCCTTGAGGTTAGGGAACCGAAGGCCAGCTCACCTAGAAGTTAGGGATGACCCTCCACCTCATCATGCTTCGAGAAGTCACTTGAAGGTTTCATTTATCCATTTAAACCAACCCCGACGCATGCTGTATGAGGAAAATTTGCGCCAGGAAGGGGTAAGCACAGGTTGAATGAAGGCAACCTGAGCCATTGGCACAGGCTGCCAGATGACACTCTGTGCCTAGCCTAGTCATGCGCTTCTTGCTATAAGACAAGTTGCGTCGGCCTAACTAGAAAATGTGGATAAATGATCAACAACTTGCTCTAGATGACTTCAGGTCAGGGAAACTTCAGGGATCAAGGCATTGAGTTGACATAGGACTCATGATGACGAGATTTAGGTGTAACAGTTATAGTTAAGGTTACAATAATGTTTACATATTGCAATGTATAATGTTAATATCTTATTACTTTTAAATTAGAAATGCTTAGCAATTAAGATAAGTATGAGATTAGATATTGATTGGGTCTAGCTAGTGTGGTTTTGGGATGATGTGTTATCCTCTCCGTCCAAGTCCTAAAATTCTATTCTTGTAAGTGACATGAGCTCATAATGAGTATATATTTATTGTATTGGCTTCAAAGTACCATCTTCTAAATTAAATCTTAAATTTAATAACAATGATGCAAATTTCCCAGAAGACGGACTTACAAATAATTTGAAATTTAGTAACTATGATGCAAACATGATTAGGGAAGTAATTCTCACCAATTTTTTTTGAATTCATTACACAGTTCAATGGACTGGGAAGTGAAGTTAATACAACCATTGTCTTGTCCTTTATGAACAAGATGGAAAAATGAATAGTTGATTAAAATGATTTTTTTCTTTCTAAAATAAGACTAAATACTTCATTGTGGCTCAGGGTGTTGATCAGGTGTAAGAGGCAAAACTCAGAAATCATCTATGGTATTTATGGCGACATAGAAATCCAAGCTGAAGTTGCAAGACAATTCCTCTTACTAGTCGCTCTAAAAGTCATTAAGTCCAGAATTTGCATTTGGGTTTTAGCAAAACATAACAATATGAAAAAAAACGATATACCGATATGAAATATATGCTTATTCACACGAAGAAGAACAACTCATCATAGATAATAACAGTATACGTATAGTACCTACTATATCTAATATTTACAATGCCATCATCTAACAGTATACCAAGGTCCAATACGTTTTCACCAACGCGATTAAGAGTTTCGGATTTCTCCTCTTTGCTATTTATAGATTTTGAACAATAGAGACCTACTTTTACCAAACATAAGGGGGTACTTTTACCAGACATCAGGGGAAACTAAATCAGCGTGCATTGAAAAAATTCATGTAATAAGTACCATACCCTCCAATAGGAACAATAAGAAAAAAAACACAAGGCATATAAGTTTGTCCTCGGCTCTAGCACTTTCATTTTCATTCCTTCCCTCTGCATCTTCAACTTCTGCTTCTTCCTCGGCTTCAACCCCAAATTTCCCTATCAGCACCCCTACTTCGACTTCGACCCAATCTTCTTCCTTTTTAATACCTGGACATCATCCACGGGTTTTTCATTTTGTCCCCTGCAACAATTCCATCTTTTGGTAATCCGACTGCCTCAAACACCAATTTATCCTTCAGTAAAACACACCCAGTGCATCCTCCACTTCAATCTTAGGTTTAAGGACAACTGAACAATAAAACAACTGAAGGACAGAAATAAAAAATTTCAAAGTACAAGCATGTGTCCGTTATTGATTTGTTTGAGAGACGAGAAATCCTGGAATAGTGTCAGAAAACCTTTTCTCAATGCCTTTTCTCATTGAGAAAACACCTTCTACATAACTAAGGGTAAATTATACCAAAGAATCCATGCAAATATTTAGCACCAAAGAATAACTTGGATCTCATTACGATCAGAATCCATGGAAAAACATGAAATTCTAAACTACCATGCTTTTTGTCTTTTCAAAGAGCATATGTGTGCAAAGACCCCTCTGGATGGGATAAAAAATTTATTTCAAACAATTTTTTCATCAGGATCTTATGAACTTGCCAGGTCAATGGAGTATTAAGCCCTTCACCTAGTTCCTTTTCTTGATGATCTCAACCAAATATAATACCTCAAAAGGGATGAATTGGTGAAATCGTTATCGTCCAGACTTGGCGTGTAAGCCAAAAAAAGGTTAGTGGTATTCAATGTGGCAACTCGAAATGAAATAGAAGACTGTGATGGTTACGAGTCAATACAAACTTAAGAATCTTAGAATACAGATGCCATATGAATTCATCGCATTTTTCACAGTAAAGACTATAGGAATTTCTGTATATTTGACACAATTAGGCCTTAAACAAACAAGGCCAATATATTTAGAGGGAGGAATGGTAGACAAAAATAGAGATCTAACATACTTGCCACATTCACTGTTGATTTCTCATGAAGGGTCATTGAATTTCCAGCACTTTGAACACCAAAGGTTATTGATAGTTTATCACTCTCTGGCTCTGGACAATGCATGTGCTTTGAACTGATAAAGAAAACAGGGATTGTTTGTGTGGGACGACATATAAGAGCGAGAGAAGCCTCTTTGAAAACAAAGAGGATATGAGAGGATTCATCAGGGAGGATATTTTTCGTTTTTGGTTCTCATAGAAAATGAAGAAGATATGAGAGGATTCATCCGAAAGGATAGGCATGTGTCTCATCTACTCTTTGTTTTTTAACTAACGGGGGTTGGTGAGATCGGTGTGTCTCTCTCATCTTTTATCAGTTATAGTTGGTAAGATTCCAATATCGCACATGGCTTGACACGTCCCCATCTACTCCATTTGTGCCACATGGATGCTTACAGTCTAAAGAAATATTAGAGAATTTGGACTTCTTTTTCACCATTTTCTAGTAAAATTCTGCTATAATTGTTGGAATTGTAGATATAAGGGGTTGAGATTGCACAATTATAGTGAAACATGGGTTTTCTCGATGTCCCTGAATCCATTTCTGAAATCAAAAATGGATTTTGAACAATGAAATGCTATGATCTAGCCAAAAATTAGATTGTATAATGGTAGGAAAAGTCAAAATCATCTAATCCTTACACAACTCTTATTCTATATATAAAATTCACAAGGTGCTCTAAGCTTTTTGAAGTCTTGATTATAGTTCAAATCCCATGAATAAAGTCGGTTTTTATAATCATTGCATGAATTTAAAAAACTCGGTTTAAATTTTGGTATAAAAAAGACATGAAGAGAAAATTCCCTCCCTTTTACAATGGCATTGGGACCCACCAACCCTTAAACTCTAACTAAACCGCAATAAACCCTCTTTGTAAGCATAAGGAGAATGAAAATCACATAAATCAGTTCAAAACTTCCTTGTTGGATGGAGTTGTGTTTGTTGGTTTGGCAGTAGAGTTTGTCCTTGTTCGGGGTAATTGCTGCTAGAAGTATTGACTAAGAGCTGGTTCACAATGAACCAATGGATTCAAGATGGAGAGACATTTTCCAAAGATTTACAACAACAATGGTTTTTCCTAAATTTCTCATAGGGACAACTCTTCAAATATTGTAACAACCATATTTTCTTGTTGATTTTGCACACAAAAGAACACAAACACAATTTGACACACTTGGGAATTGAGTTCATGCAAAATTTTGTACTCAAATTTTGTTGCTTGAAATTTATTCATTTATTATTATTATTATTTTATGTATTTTCAATTTCTAGGGAAGAAACCTAAATTTTGTAAGATAATTGTGTCGAGGCCAATAAAAACCCCGCACAAAGTACAAAGGTTAGATTAAATGTTTCACACAAAATTAGTCACCATGTCTCAATCAAGAAGCAGTGACAAAGACACACAATCTGATTGTAAGGTGGAAAAGGAATTACATAGTAGGGCATAAAGAGACAAGGTTGGGTGTAAGAATAACCAACATAGATCCATCTTAAACCCGGATCTATCAACCACCGAGAGGGATCCAATTTCTTGAGGTGTAATTTTTCTTTTTAATTTAAACTCAAGAAATTTTCTCTCTCTTGATTGATAAATCCAGGTTTAAGTTTACGTTTTTATTTTATAGACGAACATCTATTTTTTAATTACTTTTCATAATATTTTATTTTATGAGTCAGCATGGATTTTTTAAAATACTTTCCATAATTTTTTATTTTATGAGTCGACATGAAATTTTTAATTATTTTGTTAGGAACGAACATTACAACATCTCCCCCATACTAGGTTGTAGAGCACCTCCTCGGTGCAATAAATATCCTTCCAGAATACTTTTTGAATTTGCAAAAGGCCCTCGCAACCCTTGAAAACCCCTCCAGTTTGTCACCAATATCATCACAAACAAATGCAAAACAATGGCGGTTCAAATGAGTGAAGGTGTAACATTTTTGGCCATCCTTGCAAGTAGCAGGGTGAAGGACCATCTTCTACTTATTCCTAGCCAAGGGATTGAAATTTGCAAAAAAATAACTAATGAAAAAGTTTGAAATCATGGCATTGCGAATCAAGGTAGATTGTTGGGGAAGTCAATATCATGGTGTTGGGGCTAGTGCAACAAAACAAAAGCATGTCAAAAATCAAAATGTGGAATTGTGACCTTCTATTGGTTAGAATAATAATAACTCTCTCACCACCTCATTTGCACACATGTACAAAGTGCAACATTGCGAGGATGAACATAATGCCATTGCCCAATTCCTTTCTTCCAATGGCATTCCTTTCCATGTAAGACATTCTTATCAGAGGGATATAGTTAGGAATATTGTCATTGCATGCACTTACTATGTGCCCCTAGGTAATTATAAGATGAGGACATCCTTGATAGACAAACAGTATGGAAATATTAATGTGCAATTGGGGATGTTTCATGAGACTTGGGAAAATACAGGGTTGTCAATTGTTAATTTGTACTTCATAAGTGTCCACTCATCAACATTATGGTTACATCAAGTCCACATTTTCCTTCTTCCTTAAGGCAATTGATTGTTTAGGAAAGAACAAGGTTGCATATTTCTAGTTTGAGCTTCTTCAATAGAATATAGAGGAAGTTTGGCCCCAAAATGTGGTGCAGGTAGTGGAAGATGCAAACATTGTTTGTAGGTCAGCATGACTTTTGATTCAAAATAGATACAAGCATACCATTTAGGTTTTGTGCATGCACTCAATATTACTTTAAAAGATATCAATAATTTTTATTAGGTTTCAGAGGTGGTGAAAGAAGTAGAGATGTGCAGATGTTTATCTGCAACCAACATGCTTCTTTGACTATCTACAAGGGATACATGAGGAAGGAACACCTCAAACCCACAAAGACTAGATATGCCAGCTACTTCCTATTGTTATAGAGGACGCTTGAAGTGCAGTAGGCATTGCAACAAATGGTTGCGAGCATGGAATTGTCTAGATGGCCAGAGTTGAAGTCAAATGAGGCAAGGAGGTGAAGCTTCAATGATTGGTTGGTGTCTTGCAAATACTTGGGGTGTCTTCAGTAAGGCCATTAGATATGCAAACACAAAACATGTTGGTCTTGTAAATTTTTCATTCATGCTAGGTACCCTACATTGGAGTTCTACACAATGGGGATTCATCCCATCATTCAACATAGATGGTACACCATGAACATCATTACATAGTGAGCTTATGTAATGATGTAACCCCAAATGGTATATGGAGGGGCCTGGAAGAGTGCCTCCTAAAGGTGAAAGAGGGATTTCAAAATGTCAAGAGGAACAGACTTATCTCTAGGAGAGTGGAAAAGTTCGTTGATATGTAACGTTATTTACAATCTTTACCATAGGAAGACACCTAAGTATTTGTAGAGACCGGCCACTCAATGGGTTATTAATTTGGAGGATGCAAACCAAGATGATACTCATATGGAGCAGAGAAACCAGTAGAAGAGAAATCGCAACAAAATTTTGAATTAAGTCTTGTAGCTAGTTAGTGACATATTTTCCATGGATTTACATCAATGATTTTATCATTTTGTTACTTTGGTATATAGTTCTTTGTAATTTTGTTTCATTTTTTATTGTTCTTTAGACCTTTCCATATGAGATATCTGAAAAATAGTGATCCATTAAATATCAAAATGTGCAAAATTTAATTGGCCTATTTGATGTATCATCGTATCATGTTCTTGTTCTCAAATTTGAATGTTTCAAGTGGTTCATTGTTCAGTGTATGAGGATATTAGTAGATAATACTAATAGAGAACAATTATTTTTTAAGCTTAAATTAGTATATTTTATATATTTGGGGCAGGGTCTCTTGTGTCATGTTCCCAACGTATCCTTCCATCCCTTGAAAAGAAAATTTTATGGGGGAGCAATCTCCATACATACTGTGTATGCATCCCCACATACCAAAAATTTGGTGCAACATTGTATAACTCATAAATTACTAGAAAAAGAACAAAAGATGGATATTTCTGAGGATAACTACTAACCAACTTGATTTGAATATCTTAGAGTAGAAAAAACATATTCAAATACAATCAAAATACAGACACCCCTGAGCCAAATGACAAGAATCCGATATCTTTTCTAATATGAATCAAATATATTAAGAGACAAACATGAAAAATAGAAATAATAAAATATAGATACCCTGAAGGAAATTGAAATACATAAAAGTTCTATTTAAATGGAACCAAAATAAGTAACCATTACTAAAGTGCACCAAAAAATTTAAAAATACAGACCACCAAGCAACTCAGAAGACATGCAAGCATGCTTTTATTGTGAATCTTATAAGAGACTGAAATTCCTGGTCCAAATTGAAAGAAAGTAGTCATTTTTTTATCGGAGACAAAGCACACAAAACCAATACAAAACCTAGAGAACAAAGATACTGAAACAAATCTAAAGGAATGCTTGTATTAAGGAAAGCATGTGTTGTTTCCTTATTGTAAATGTATTAGAAGTAAAATGCATAGAATCAGCTTAAGATACAGAGTAACCATGAAAAATTGAATGTCAATTCATGGGGATTACTTTCCTAGTGGTGTTGGTGTCTTCATATTGCGTAAATGGTGTTGGTGTCTTCATATTGCTTTGCAAATCCATATACCATGGTGCCAATTATATATTATTACATATATGCTCTGGGAGTTTGCAAGTTACTTGTAACATAACCTAGAAAAACCTGCATCATCAATGCCTTACCTCACCAGCCACAAGGAATAAGAAGGTGTGTTCATCCAATGTCCCACTAGTCAATTTTAATGATACGACAAGGCTTGAAAGCACCACTGAAGTTGTTCCCTGAAAAACATAAAACATATCCTTCCTCAGAGATAGATTACCCAAGCCACAAAAGGCTTCCCACCATGCTGCATTCTTACAATACAACCATAGAAGATTATTATTACACTGGATGTAAAAATTCCCATTCCATTTAGTAGTCATAATTTTGCTTAGAGCCTCAAAGAGGCAGAGGAATAGAAAGGCTAATAAATTGGTAAATTTGGGGAGCAGCCTACGATCTAAGAAATTTAAGTTGTTTCCATTTCTGGATGGGTTAAAGATGAAGGTTTTATTTGAATATAAAGATCAGTGGTATGGGGTGCCTACCCTAACTGCTTCACATTCTGGTATGGCATGGTTATTCTAGATGCCATTATGATATGATTGTTTCTGGTTCCATTATGGATGCCATTCTGATATGATTTTTTTTATTCCATTATGGTATGGTGTTTGAGTTGACTGTATGATGTGGTTGTTTTGGGTTTTTGTGATGTGAATGTTCCAGATACCAATTGATCTGGGTCGTGTCCAGGAAGCATGAGGGGGACAATAGTTCAACTGAATGAGTCGGCTATGTTATGGTGGAAGCAATTAAGAATAAGCAGAAGGAGCAAATCAGGATTACACTACACAGATAAACACAAATATGCAGACAATATGCAGGAATGTGAATTGTTCTTCTATATTAGATGTAACAGGTAAAATAATTAATGTATGTTACAATAGTATACATGCTTATATAGATTTCTGAGATGCGTGGGTGCCTTCCCGTTACGTTCAGTTACAAAGAAGAAGTTAGAATGATTCAACAATTCAACCGTTACAGTCAACTGGAAGACAGAGAGATAGTCTGTCGAAGTTTGACAGTTGCTAGTCACATGTCAATGCTGCTTGTCGATGTCGTGAACTGTGAGGTTGCTAAACATGTCGAAGGTGCGAATGTGTCTAGGTGTGTCGAATTCGAGACTCGTCAAAGTTGTGTCGAATTTGGAACCTGTCGGAGCTAACCTATCAGACTAGAAACTTGTCGAGTCGAAGTCATGTCGAAGTTCAAACTTGTCGAAGTTGCATCAACGTCGATGACTTTCCAACTACAATGCGGATCAAACCTCCTTCCTAAGAAACAATGGACCCCATTGTTTTCTCGCTAAGGTGAGTTAACTTGTCGGTCAATTCAGTAACAACGTACCACTTTCCTTGAGATTGGATCTGGCCAGCCTTGGTAACTTGAAACAAGGGAATTGTGTTCATCCTTGTATGGCGTACTCGTCGTCCCACAATGGTGTCGCAAGGAAGAGACTCTTGAACATCTAGATGGATGTCTTCGGGTTCTGTTGTCTGCAAGTCGTTTTGTTCCAACAAGGGTGCATGGTATGGTCAAAGTAGATCCACATTGAATACGGGATGCAGACCTGCATGAATGTTGAGCTAGAAAGCATTTTTTCCAATCTGTCGAAGAATATTGTACGGACCATATCGAAAAGGCTTGAGATTCTTGAATGGGCCTGTGAAGCGCTCCTTCTTGATAGTAACCAGACCTTATCCCCAATTTGGAATGAATGAGGAATACAATGCTTGTCTTGTCGGGACTTAGCTTTCTCGCTTGCTCTGTGCAACATTTCCTGTGCTTGCTTCTGGATGTCGCATATTTGATCTCTGAACTTGACTGCTTTATCAACTTCTTGCTGGTTGTAGTTGGTGTCGCTTGGCTGAGTCGAGGAGATGATCAAGTCGATAGGCGCTAAGGGTTGAAATCCGTAACAGATCTCAAATGGACTCTTTCCTGTAGAGCTGTACTGAGCACGATTGTAGCTGTGCTGGATGTATGGAAGACTTTCATCCCTTGTGCATCGATGTTGGTGATTGTACATGCAGAGCAATTGTACTACCAAGCGATTCACAACTACCATATGTCTGTGAGTCTGAGGATGGAAAGCTGTCAACAATGAGAGTCGTGTGCCTAGAAATTGCCAAAGGGTCTTTGAAAATATGCTGACAAATCTGCCATCTCGGTCGGAAATAATGGTTGTGGGTAAACCAAAGTGTTTCTTCTACGCTGTCATGGTCTTCTTACATGGTATGAGAATGGCCATCTTGGAAAATCGGTCGACTACTACTAAGATTGCGTCATGCTGATGTATGGTAGTAGGATAACCCATCAAGTAGTCCATAGAAATAGATTCCCATGGTCGACTAGGAACTCGTAGAGGTGTATACAATCCCTGTCGTCGATTAGGTGGCTTAGCAATGGCACAAACCATGCATGATCGAATGTACTTGTTGACGTCGGATTTAAGTGTAGGCCAAAAGAAATACTTTTGCAGAATAGCAAGTGTCTTTGCTACTCCAAAGTGTCCTGCAATCTTGTTGTAGTGCACGTCCCAAATGAGCCGATGTTGGTGCTAACATGTTGATGCTGTTATCACATATATAGTAGTCGGGCTACCATACATTATTTTTCTGATTCCAGTACACTATTCAGCCAGTTCCCTTGCATTAAGATGCTGAGATGAGGATCTACTATGGATCACAATCAGATTTTGGACAACAGTTTTATTCCCCATGCCATGATTGAGTCTCAGGACACTCAGAGAGATGACCGATGTAGCTATTTAGCCATTTACACAGAGCAGTTAGTATTGCCTAGAGTTACAACAACAGTTTCAACTATCAGATGATGGTTCAGATGATGAGCATTCAGGTATATGACTCAGCAGGTATATTATGGTGTTGTGGTTATGTTGCTTTTATTTCCATTCTCTTAGCATGTCTTAGCATTTAGTATCATGATCTGGCGATCATATAGATATGTGGACCTGGTTGCACTATATATATCATATTTGTCCCTACTCAGACTTAGAATTTCTTTGCCTATATTCATTGGTTTTACCCTCCCTAGGGAGAATAGAGGTGATCGTTCCCGCCATACTTTGGCTTGCTAGTGTCATTTTCAGTATTCCCTTTCTTCATCCATCCATGACTTACCCAGTTTTTTTGCATTACCTTGACTTACTACTTGACTAGTGGCATGGAGGACCTTTCCCCACTGTAGCCTCTGTATTGGATGAGCTTCCTTGTTTATTGTGTCTCGGCTCTGAGTTGGTGACAAAAATTGCCTATGGTGAGTTGGTTTTCATTGTGAATTCCCACTAGTCACTAAAGATCTTGTTGGCTAAACCTGAAACTTTTAGTGTTGCCATGAATACAAAGTATGGAAATGAAATGTTGTATCTTGTATAAAAAGCCCATTCATGCAATGTGTTTCTAAACACACATGAATGCAAGGCAAGACAAATGAAAATGGCTATGAAATATCAAATGTTATATCTATTGTGAAATGTAAATACCTAGGTAAACAAGCTGTCTATGACACACCTAGAAGTGCTCAGGTAAACAAGTGCCTTAAAAACACACCTGCAACAAGAAGCCTAAATAAATGTACATCTATGCAATGTGTTTGTAAACACACATAGATCAAATGCTATGGAAACTCTAGGCCCAAAAAAGCAATGGAACTTAAACTCTATATCAAAAAGATTGTTGGCCTCATTTGTGTTATGAATTGTGCACATCAATCAAGGTGAATAAACACTCTTTGAACAACTTACCCATTTGTGAGACACCGCCATTCCCTATGTTGTTGCTCATTCAGTATATGCTATGGTGTGTATTCTCTTTCCATTTCCAAAGTGTCACAGTGTTAAGTTAGTAAGTCAGTCCCTCTATCCTAGCCTTTGCAATACAAAGCCTTCAACCTTCACTAGCAAATTGATCACAACTATGAAGTGAGTATGACCTTGAAAGTCTTGTCTAAGTAATAATAATAATTAATGACATATTATATTTGGATTTAGATCGCCAGTAATGATTGTTATTTGTTATAATTGCTATGTGAATGGATTGTAAAACATGTTTTAACCTTTGACACCTTGCAGCAGCTTAATGACAGTCTGAGTCATATTTTGGTCATGTTGACTTGGTCAAACCCAGTTTGACCGAAAGTCAACCACAAGACATGAGGTGGCAGACCTTAGATATTACAGATAGATGATATATGGTCTGGCACAGGTAACCATGGTGGGCTTATGCAGTGGTTTCAGGCTTACGATGATGATTTCTGCTTTTTAGCACTTTTACAAATTATTATTATTTGGTCTGCTGGATATGATGAGTATTTATTTTGGACAATGCAGAGGACTATATGGTGTATGAGTACACACCTTAGACAGATTTGGACCTTTTGAGTCCAATGAGACAGTTTGTTTTCAGTTCCGGGCAGTTACAATGATGTTTGAGCCTCAGTTGGCTATCCTAGTGCAGTTTTGGCTTGTCAGAGGCCCTGCCAAAGCAGTGATGAGATTTATCTGGTTCACCTAGGGCGTTGTGCATGGAAGGGGTGGTCCAACCACTTGTCATTGCAATATTACCCCCCTCCCAGACTCATTGGTGAACTCACCATGACAACGCAGGCACTCCAGGAGGCATTTTGGGTAGTTTCACACTTCCCGAGGCAGTCTAGAAATGGTGAAAATGGCTACTGAAGAATTCGATCTGGGCTACTGAGGAAAGGTTATGGCATGGGATGCTTAGTTATGATGAGTGGGATGTCTTCCACACCGTCTCCAACAGTTTCAGCTTCAACGGGACCCACATCCATCACTTATGGCACTTTTTAATGATTTCTGGAGCCTCCTAAGGCTCATGACTTTTCGAGAGAGGCACGATTTGGTGTCTATCATGATTATTTTTGGATTTTTTCCATAGGGATTGACCAAGGGTGTTAGAAATTACCCCTTGGACCCACCATGAGCTATTTCTTATATTTTATCATTATGATTTGGTGGGATCCCCTCTCCTAGGGTGAGTTTGTCCACTTATTGTTATATTTTATTATTGATCCATGTATTGTATTGTTGAGCTCATCTCAACCATTGATTAGATCTTTTGATCTTTTAATCTTAGCCACTCATTTAAAAAGTGGTTAGATTGTGGCCTCTCCCCATTCTATTTAAAGGAGAGAGCTTCTCATTGTAAAGGGGTCTTTGGCTCTTGGAATCTTGATATAGAAAAACTTTTCTGTGGAAATTCTTGTGGTCTCCTTTGAATCTGGTGTTCTTCGATGGTGATTGTAAAGTCTATTGCATCCTAGCTTTTGGGTATTTGTGGTAAGATCTATCTTTTTTGGAAACTTTTGTCTTGTCTACAGGACGACGACTTCACTTGGGCGTTTTTGCAAGGCTTCTTCAACTCGCTCCACTTGGCATTCGCTTGTATTAGGGGGTTATCATTAGTATCATTGTGATCTATGTTATCTTTCTGTTATTTCTCTTGTGGCATTAGTCATGTCTCTTGTTCGCAGTAAATATGATATTCTTAACGTTTATTGTGCAGGAGAGAGGGCGCATTGGCCTCCTTGGGCAAATCGACTTCATAGAAAACTACCTCAAATCGCTTCAAATTGATCGGGTTTTCCTAGATCATCATCATTAAGGCATCTACAAGGTTATCCAGGTAAGATCCACAGGTTTGTTCTTCTTGTCTTGGCTCCAATCCATTGGCACAACTACTTCATTGATAAAACCTTTATATTTCAAACCCTCATTTTACATTTTCTCAGATCTAGAAATATCCACTTGTCTTTTGGGTATAAAATTTAAAACCCACCTCTTTAGCATCCACGACGATTCGGATCTATAGTTTGGTGTGGATTGGCCATCATTTGACCCATTTCCCAAGGCAAAGAAGTTTCTCCAAGGGAGGTCGCACTTCCTGGGAGAGGTGAGTTTGCTAGGATCTAGCACCTGGGTAGGTCAGATCCCACTTGATCCTTCATCTACGCATTCAATAACATACCCCTAGTGTGTCACTTCAGTGATTTTGACCTTGTGGGCCCCATTCCTCATTTTGAGGGTCGAGCCCCACTTAGATCACTTTGTGATACACTTCAATCTTAGATTTACTGATATCTAGCCATTGGATGAGCCTAATTTTCAATATCCACCTACCTCAACACCTCAACATTCCTGATCTACAATTTGGTGGACATCCGACTCCATTTGGCCCACTTCCCAAGGCACTAATCTTTCTCCAAGCTAATTCGACTTTCTTGGATTGTTGAGTTTGCATGTGGTTTGATCCTTGTTTTGGTTGCTTGAACCCCTTGACATTATCACATCAATCAATCAATCTCACTTTTGGTACTGGTTAGCCCGAATTTATTCCTTAATTACCCAGCATTGGACACGGTTCCCAAGGCAGCGGATTTTCTCACAATTGACTAGTACCCTGATTCTGGATCTTTTTCTAAACCTCGTAAGTAACTTGCATAAATATGTTGGACCAAATCTACATTATCTAAACCCCTTGATCCAACCTATTACTCACCTTGTGACTTCATTCATAGATCTAGAGTTTACCATACACCTTACGTACTTCATCCTCATTTGATTTGATCTAGTGTCTTGGTCTGATCTCTCCTGTCGGGATTCGATCTGGGTCTCCCCCTTTGTTGTATTGGGATAGATAACAGAAAGTGAAGGTTGCCTCGATTGGCGTCACAACCATCCATTGGGAGTCGAGGCTATTATGGTTGCACCTCTTTGGTTGCCCATCCCTTCTGCCATCCATCTTGGATCCATCTCTAGGGGCACCTACAAGTTTGGTGATAACATTTTGGTGCCGTTTCCAGGGAGGGAAGAGGCCTACCCAGGTTCGACATATTATTTGTCACGTACTCTCTCTCTGCATTTTAAATGGCATACATCTTGGTAGAAGAGTTTTAAAGTCTACCTGACGACTCTGAATCGTGAATTTGCTGAGGAGTGAGCTCATTTCCATTCTTACAATACATTTCATTTCAGCGAATTACTTGTGTGGTTGACCCGGCGACTCCACCCCGCGACTCTACTAAGGAGAAAACCCATGTATATAATCCACTAAGAATTTTAATAATTCATAATGGAACAGGATCTTCTTCAAGATCTTAAAGAACAATTAAAAATTATAACAGAGATTAATGATAGAAACTTGAAATTTGTGTATGAGGATGATTATCAAAATAATTATGGGCATGAACCTGCATATCAAGATTCTTATGACACCCATCATTCACCTCATCCATCTAATAATTTTTCCCCAAATATTCCAAGTGAACCAAATAGAAAATATCAAACTCAGTTGAGGCTTTTGGTAAATGATCCTCGCCCAACCCAAGCAACTAGAACTTTTATGAAACCCAAGCCATCTCCTTTTGATTTTTTAGAAATATATGGGGCACCTCATCTTATGCCAGATGGATACATCAGGAGGTTGCCTCATTTTGATGGAAATAATATAACATCTATCGAAAGGCATTTGGATATCCTATGGGACTATATGGAATCTCTAGGTGTCGATGCTGAGGATGTCTATATGCGGGCCCTTGGTGCATCCCTTAAAGGGGATGCCCGTTTATGGTTTGATCATTTGGCCCCAGGATCTGTCACTGGGTATGACATGTTCATGGATTTGTTAATAAGTGAGTGGGGAGAAAATATTAATAAATCTATGTAAGAACAGTCAGAAACATAGTCTCTTGATGAAAATCAACTTGATAATGATGATCAAGGTACCGATAATAAATTAACTAATGATTATCCTTATCAAATTGATTCCTCTTTTCCTGAGCCAATTGAGTCTCATGAAAATGTAATGAGTGACAGTGAGTAAATTTCAATCCCTTAGGATTATCGCCTTAATATTGATATAAGAGGGAAACTTATGAGAGTCATGTCATCATTACCTGAAGAAGTCTCAGATGAAGAGGATGATACAAATGATTTCCATGAAGAAGCATCTATGGTTGAGTCTTCCATTAGTGAATCTTTTGCAAAAAAAATTGAGACCCCTTTTCATAATCCTTGTGTAATTAATGATTTTTCTGACCATGACATAGAAGAAGAAGAAAGTGGGGACAAGAACCAAGTTTCTTTAGAAACCAACGATCATCCTGTTTTTAGAGATAAATTTATTGAAAATGATCAAATGGTTGTTAATCAATTTGTCGATCTGATTCCTGATAAATTATCATCATATGAATTTAGTGATAAATCAATTGAAGAGAAATCTCACGATGAGGATGGGTTGGTGAATCAAACTAATCAAGAGTTTTCCTTAATCAAATCCTCAAACTAATATCGTAATGTTTATGGGAAGCTCGGAAATAATCCTTCACTTAACTCATCCAATTTTTATAATTTTTCCGATTCAATTTTTTATCAGGATTGCTTATTTCAATTTTTGGGGTTGGGTGCTTGCAATAAGTTCTTTCCTTTTGGGCAAGGTTCAAATTCAACCAATTTTCAATCCACCCTACCATCCCAGCTTTTTGAATCTTCTGTGAATTTGTGGTCTGGTCAATCTTTTACTTTTGGGATTTTCAATCAAGAGTCTATATAAAGATCAAGATCAATTTCATCGTTTCTCCATCCTTAAACAACAAATGGGGCTAATCTCAAACAACAAATGGGGCTAATCTCAATCTTAATTTTATTCCACAATTTATCCCTACTTGGTTTGTGCATCATTCCTGGAGTAGTCAGAATTGAGTGTCCTTGTCAAGTAGATTAGGAAAGTAATTTGAAACAAGGGGAGTTGAATTTGTTATCACATATTTTCCCTCCATACATGTTGAATAATAACTTGCATAAATTTTATGATCCAATTAATATTCTTATGGAGGATGTTTACATTAATCAAGCTCCCCCTTTGCATGTTTTCATTTTGCACCATTCCAATGCTTTCTCAAAATTCAAACAAGTCAGGAACGTGTTGATTTCAAAATTGTTAAGCTTTAATCTAATCCTGATTTATTATGTTAAAAAACATCAAGGAATAATCATTAGTCAAATTGATGAATGGTTGCATGAGATTTATGCTTTTACTCAGCACTTCTTACTTGCCTGGTAGATTAGAGTAGGTAGGAACTGAATAAGCCTGCTTGGGCCGTAGTTAGTCTTTTCATCCATTGAGTCTGGCACTTTTGTTTGATTTTTCTTAAGCTCCTTTTGAAGCTCCTAGTTTAACTGAGTACTAGTCATTTTTCTGTTCCTGCACAATAAATTTCAAACTTTGCAAGTTATGATTAGTAGACTAAATTTCCTTTCTGTTGTTATATTCCATGCATTTAACTTTCTGCTATAGAATAGATTTTATTTCAATTTGATTTTATATTTTTCCCATACATGCTGCATGCGGTATTTTGATGTTTGTGAATGCAGATACAGGTGCAGAATAAAATGCAAAATAATAAAAAAAGATGAAAGCAAAATGGTAGAGTGCTGGATCGAGGATTCGAGTAGCAGAGTTTGAGGACCAAAGATTCTGAGGTTCTCAAGCGCTCTTTTCAGCAGAGCACTTGTCCCAGTCGGAGCCAGATGTTATCACATATATAGTAGCCGGGCTACCATACATTATTTTTCTGATTCTAGTACACTATTCAACCAATTCCCTTGCATTGAGATGATGAGATGAGCATCTACTATGGATCACTATCTGATTTTGGACAGCAGTTTTATTCCCCATGCCATGATTGAGTCTCGGGACACTCAGAGAGATGACTGATGTAGCTATTTAGCCATTTACACGAGCAGTTAGTATTGCGCAGAGTTACAGTAGCAGTGTCAGATGTCAGATGATGGTTCATGATGAGCATTCAGGTATATGACTCAATAGGTATATTATGGTGTTGTGGTTATGTTGCTTTTATTGCCATTCTATTAGCATGTCTTAACATTTAGTATCATGATCTGGCGATCATATAGATATGTGGACCTGGTTGTACTATATATATCATATTTGTCCCTACTCAGACTTAGAAGTTCTTGTCCTATACTCATTGGTTTTACCCTCCCTAGGGAGAATAGAGGTGATCATTCCTGCCATACTTTGGATTGCTAGTGTCGGTTTCATAATTCACTTTCTTCATCCATCCATGAGTTACCCAGTTTTTTTTCATTACCTTGACTTACTACTTGACTAGAGGCATGGAGGACCTTTCCCCACTTTAGCCTCTGTATTTGATGAGCTTCCTTGTTTATTGTATCTCGGCTCTGAGTTGGTGACAAAACTTGCCTATGGTGAGTTAGTTTTCCTTGTGAATTCCCCCTAGTCACTAGAGATGTTGTTGGCTAAACCTGAAACTTTTAGTGGTGCCATGAATACAAAGTATGGAAATGAAATGTTGTATCTTGTATAAAAAGCCCATTCATGCAATGTGTTTCTAAACACACATGAATGAAAGGCAAGCCAAATGAAAATGGATATGAAATATCAAATGTTATATCTATTGTGAAATGTAAATACCTAGGTAAACAAGTTGTCTATGACACACCTAGAAGTGCTCAGGTAAACAAGTGCCTTAAAAACACACCTGCAGCAAGAAGCCTAAATAAATGTAAATCTATGCAATGTGTTTGTAAACACACACAGATCAAAGGCTATGGAAACTCTAGGCCCAAAAAAGAAATGGAACTTAAACTCTATATCAAAAAGATTACTGGCCTCATTTGTGTTATGTATTGTGCGCATCAGTCAAGGTGAATAAACACTCTTTGAGCAACTTACCCATTTGTAAGACACCGCCATTCCCTTTGTTGTTGCTCATTCAGTATATGCTATGGTGTGTATTCTCTTTCCATTTCCAAAGTGTCACAATGTTAAGTCAGTAAGTCAGTCTCTCTATGTAACATCTCGATAACTTCATCAAAATTTAAAATTTTTATTATAGCATTAAATGTAACATAAATTGCGATTGTGGAAATAATAAAAGCTTGACAAGACAGCCTTGAATTAATAAGTCATTAATACAGGAAACATATTAATTACTGAGTTTCATAACTGAAGATATTTGAAATGACAGCGACACGACATACTTCTTTAAACATGCTTATGTCATTAGTTCTGCTTGTTAACAGTCATTTGAAATTCATGTGTTTATGTTTTCTTGACAATGTGCTGACAGTTTTGTTTTTGGATGGTGATGAAAGGGGTCCTACGAGGTCCCTGAGGCTTATTTAGCTACGTTTATCTAAAGCATTTGTTCCTGTTCCTCTTGCGCAGAATTCAGGTAAGAGAAAGCGACAAACAAGTGTTAAGAGTATTTATGTTTTACAATAGCTATCAAAGTTGGTAGAATTTCTAGGTTCTTCCCTTGCTTCAGGTATGGATCTATGTCTATTCTAGATGTTCTATTTGGCTAAAGAAATACAAAATGCGAAAGTTAGAATGATTGATATTCTGAATACATTCATTGGTAGAATCATCAAATAGGAATTACTTGTGCTTAGGAATTTCTAGAGTATAAATACTAGGTTACGGATGTATCCTGGTCCAATTGCATATCATAAAATGACTATAAAAGCTCCTAAATTTTCCATCTATAAATGCATATAGCAATGAGTAAATCTAACACATCTATTACGATGTTATCTACGAAATTCTATTCTGAAAGGTCATAATATAGATTTTAACCCTTTGTGAATATAATATTAGTACCGTGTAATAAGGTATGATTCTACAAAATATTGTTTATATCTAACAATTAATACAAGGACCAAGGGATACACCCTAACCAAGTCCTATGTGTATAGTTCTTATGTGAAGTGCGACCCTCATCCTATTATCTATATAAGCAAACATTTGAATGGCCAAGAATTTAACCATAGAAAAATGAACTATGCAATGTAACCTAGTTTTTATTCTAAGTATTGATATAGTATGTTATTACACTTTACTACGAGTGCGTTGATAAGATGAAGAGCTAACAGGTATTAAATTCACGATTTGCAGGTTGACAGTGTCCCATTCAGGCATTAATGATTTGGTCTAACACTATGGTGGAATGTCCTGTTGTCCATCCACTTCACGTGAAACCGAGCTGTGCGTTGTTGAGATACGGTCCTTCTCCGAGCTGTTTATAATGTTGTCCGTTGACATACTGTGTTGGCACTGTCGTGGTTGTAACATTTATTGAAGTGTTAAATGTATTGGTTGCCCACTTTCCAACGTACTCGGTTGGCAACAATCTTCACCGTTGATTTGTGATTCTTGAGATTGTAATGGAAAAACCCTAACTGCACACTACAACCACGTTGAACCACGTTTCTCGACATTCATTTTGCAAGGTAATGGTCTTGGGGAGAGGCCGACAGGACGAGGAGTTCTAGGGTTTTGATAGTTGGAGGTTCACCAAGCTCGAACATGTGACTTGTGTGTATTCAACCTGCAAGTGGAAGTCAGGTTAAGAAGCCGAGCCTCTGTAGTGAAAGTTGCAGTAGTTATTATGTTGATAGGTTGAGTCTGTAGTTGGTTTTACTGCGTGAGTTTGTGAGATGTTTGTCCAAGGTTTTTGTTGAAGCAATGGCATCGGTTTTGACTCTCAGAACTTGGTAAACTTATTGTTTCTCAGAGCTGGAACTTTCTCTTCCAAGATGGATGGTGGCTTTGTTGACCTCATTTGCAGGAGAGTCTTCTCAACGCGAAGGTAAAGTATTCTTCTACCCATTACTGTTATTTTAAATACTTTCATAAATATATCCAGTAACTCGTTTAACCATTCATGGTTTTTGTGACAGGTTTGCCTTCGTCGGAGGACCATTCACTTGAGAATAATGGGGGAGCTTTGCTTGTCCACCGGTAAGCCTCGGTGGTTTCCTTACCTCGTTGGTCATCCTGTACAGTTGAGGTCGACGAATGATGTTTGACGAACTTCTAAGTGTTTGGGTTTTCTGGCACAGTTTCTGTCCAATGAATGTAATTTATGGATAGTAATGATGTCTGCCCAACTGCTAAGGTGTTGGCTAGTCTAGTTAATGCAACGTTTACTGTAAATTATTAGTGGAAATGTATCTCATTTTTGGGAGTTGTAAACCCTAAAGGATAAACCCTCGTCATTTTGTTTGGCACTTACGGTTTTAAAACTTCAATGTTTTACTGTGTAATGTTGGAAATCCCAAATCGTCGATGAAGAAATAAATAGTAATTTGTTTTGATAACAAGTTTTATGTTATTGAAAACGTCTCTGTGAAACGAATAGATGGACTGTGCGATTTTTGGATTGAATGGAAAATGGAACTATTGTCTTTACTTGAAACAGGTTAGTAGTTGAAGGATTCGATCCTTGGTTTTACATTGTGTTTAAAACAATGCTTTATATTGAAAAGTGTTAATGTTTCAACAATTTTGGATGTTGGCCGAGAGCCAATCTAAGTATTTGCTATTGTAGCAAATTTGATAATAAGCCGAGTCTATGGTTTCGTTTACTATTTCGAAAATAAATATACATAGGGTTTGGTCGAAAAGTAAATAGGATGTTGAATGTGTAATTCTGTTTGATTGAACGAATTTGTAAATATGTGTTTAAAATCTGAGAGTTTGAAATAATTGCTAAGTATTGCAAACGTCGTATCAATTTCGATTCTGTCAATAAAAATGAAATTGATTTGTTTTCTAGATTAAGGATTTTGATTTGATCCTAAACAGAATGATAACAAGATAGAATATTTTGGATTCTAACTATGATGTAACTTGGAAAAAGGAAACCCTAGTTGGTATTTAAAAAGGAAATATGAGATATATTTGTTGAATAACTTTATGATATGAAAGTTAAATATCTATTTATTATTTAAATATAATAACTCTGATTACAAGATTTTTTGCAGCTGTTAAAATCTAGAATTAATAAAGCCTGAAACGTAATGCTTGAAACATCTGATATTCAAAATATCTTTGCAAAGAATACATGGTAATAGATTGCAACAATGGTTAGTGATAAATAGAAATATAGTTCTGTACAAAAATGAATTGTTTTTCTTTTATAAGTAAGTACAAAAGAATGCTTTCTATAACTGTTTATTATATATTGTTCTGTTTCTAAGTTTAAAACATGTAAATGTTAGAATTAGAAGAACACTACAGTATCGATCTATCTATTCACTTGGCATTCTGCCCATCAATTATCTGATCTTAATTTCACTTCCTGTACTAGAGTACGATGCAGAAACCAACATGGGGGAAAATGCAGAGAAGTCATTTTATCAATCATTTCATATATTATATCAATTTCATGTAGAAAACATACTCAGGTTAGAAAGTAAAATAATTTCTTACTGATAAATGCAGAGTTTAATTGACTGAACTAACAACAGAAAAATAGAACCTAATAATTTGTAGGAGAACAAACCACCCAAGGAGCCTGTTCCACCCAACCTACTCCTGAAGACAGCCAACTTACTTGCCTTAGGACCCCGGAGCCTGTTCATTGAACCACCAGGAAGAAGATTATGTAGAAGCCTTAGTACATCAACTTGCAGTAGAATATAGATTTTCCAGTCATCAAGACTCAGTAGTCAAAAGGACCTGCACCAGCACCTCTGGTTTTCCTTCTCAGTATTTAGCAGACTCACAGTTGCACTCTCACATAGCCTCCCTATTCGAATATCTCAGTGATCACCTTATGCACTTGAGGAATATTTCTGCAGAAGATATTGTAAGGGGTTGCCTTCCCAATTCGAATTACCTTATGTAGGCTGCCTAGGCCTTTTAGTGGTTAACTGGTCATTAATGAGTTGACTGCTCTCTTCCACCCACCTGGGGGATAATGCCACAAATTTAGGGGTAGTTATCCCATAACCAACAGCTAGTGGTGGAGTGCAAATTCTACCATCTTTCCCATACCTTCTAACAGCTTCCATTCCTCCTAGTGGGTCAGTTAACACTCATTTAACAATTCCGTTGGGTGTTTGTCTCCTATTTTTAATTTATTAAATAATAATAATCAGTAATTACATTCATCCTTGACCAAACTTTGTAATTATAATTTAACATAAAGTATTTTGGAAAATAAAATAATATTCTCAAATTTGGGTAAGTGACACTCTGTCCTAGCCTTTTCAGTACAAAGCCTTCACCCTTCACTAGCAAATTGATCACAACTATGAAGTGAGTATGACCTTGAAAGTCTTGTCTAAGTAATAATAATAATTAATGACACATTATATTTGGATTTAGATCGTCAGTAACGATTGCTATTTGTTATAATTGCTATGTGAATGGATTGTAAAACATGTTTTAACCTTTGACACCTTGCAGCAGCTTGATGACAGTTTGAGTCATATTTTGGTCATGTTGACTTGCTCAAACCCAGTTTGACCAAAATTCAACCATATGACATGAGGTGGCAGACCTCAGATATTAAAGATAGATGATATATGGTCTGGTACAGGTCACCATGGTGGGCTTATGCAGTGGTTTCAGGCTTATGATGACGATTTGTGCTTTTTAGCACTTTTACAGATTATTATTATTTGGTCTGCTGGATATGATGAGTATTTATTTTGGACAATGCAGAGGACTATATGGTGTATGATTACACACCTTAGATGGATTTGGACCTTCTGAGTCCAATGAGACAATTTTTTTTCAGTTCCGGGCAGTTAGAGTGATGTTTGAGCCTCAGTTGGCTATCCTAATGTAGTTTTTGCCTGTCAGAGCAGTGTTGAGATTTATCTGGTTCACCTAGGGCGCTGTGCATTGAGGGGGTGGTATAGCCACTTGTTATGACCATACTACCGCCCTCCCAAACTAATTATTGAGATCACCTTGACAGCACAGGCACTCCAGGAGGCAGTTTGGGTAGTTTCACACTTCCCGAGGCAGTCCAGAAATGGTGAAAATGGCTACTGAAGAATTCGATTTCGGATACTAAGGCAAGGTTATGGCATGGGATGATTAGTGATGATGATTTGGATGTCTTCCACACCTTCTCCAATAGTTTCAGCTTCATCGGGACCCACATCCCTCACTTATGGCACTTTTTGATGATTTATGGAGCCTCCTAAGGCTCATGACTTTCCCAGAGAGGCACGATTTGGTGTCTGTCATGATTATTTTTCGATATTGTGCCATGGGGATTGACCAAGGGTGTTAGAAATTCCCCTTGGACCCACCATGAGCTATTTCTTATATTTTATCATTATTATTTGGTGGGATCCCCTCTCCTAGGGTGAGTTTGTCCACTTATTGTTATATTTTATTATTGATCCGTGTATTATATTGTTGAGCTCATCTCAACCATTGATTAGATATTTTGATCTTTTAATCTTATCCACTCATTTAAAAAGTGGTTAGATTGTGGCCTCTCTCCATTCTATTTAAAGGAGAGAGCTTCTCATTGTAAAGGGGTCTTTGGCTCTTGGAATCTTGATATAGAAAAAATTTTCTGTGGAAATTCTTGTGGTCTCCTTTGAATCTGGTGTTATTAGATGGTGATTGTAAAGTCTATTGCATCCTAGCATTTGGGTATTTGTTGTAAGATCTATCTTTTTTGGAAACTTTTGTCTTGTCTATAGGAGGGCGACTTCACTTAGGCGTTTTTGCAATGCTTCTTCAACTCGCTCCACTTGGCATTCGCTTGTATCAGGGGGTTATCATTAGTATCATTGTGATCTATGCTATCTTTCTGTTATTTCTCTTGTGGCATTAGTCTTATCTCTTGTTCGCAGTAAATATGATATTGTTGATGTTTATTGTGCAGTAGAGAGGGCGCGTTGACTTCCTTGGGCAAATCGACTTGATAGAAAACTACCTCAAATCGCTTCAAATTGATCGGATTTGCATAGATCATCATCATCAAGGCATCTACAAGGTTATCCAGGTAACATCCACGGGTTTGTTCTTCTTATCTTGGCACCAATCCATTGGCACAACTACTTCATTGATAAAACCCTTACATTTCAAACCCTCATTTTACATTTTCTCAGATCTAGAAAGATCCACTTGGATTTTGGGTATAAAATTTAAAACCCACCTCTATAGCATCCACGGCAATTCAGATGTATAGTTTGGTGTGGATTGGCCATCATTTGACCCATTTCCCAAGGCAAAGAAGCTTCTCCAAGGGAGGTCGCACTTCCTGGGAGAGGTGGTTTTGCTAGGATCTATCACCTGGGTAGGTGAGATCCCACTTGATCCTTCATCTACGCATTCAATAACCTACCCCTAGTGTGTCACTTCAGTGATTTTGACCTTATGGGCCCCATTCCTCATTTTGAGGGTTGAGCCCCACTTGGGTCACTTTGTGATACACTTCAATCTCAGATATACTAAGATCTAGCCATTGGATGAGCCTAATTTTCAAGATCCACCTTCCTCAACATTTCTGATCTACAATTTGGTGGACATCCGACTCCATTTGGCCCACTTCCCAAGGCACTGATCTTTCTCCAAGCTAATTCGACTTTCTTGGATTGTTGAGTTTGCATGTGGTTTGATCCCTGTTTTGGTTCCTTGAACCCCTTGACATTGTCATATCAATCAATCAAGCTCACTTTTGGTACTAGTTAGCCTCAATTTAGTCCTTAATTACCCTGCATTGGACATGATTTCGAAGGCAGTGGATTTTGTCACAATTGACTAGTACCCTGATTCTGGATCTTATTCTAAACCTCATAAGTCACTTGCATAAATATGTTGGACCAAATCTACATTGTGTAAACCCCTTGATCCAACCTATTACTCACCTTGTGACTTCATTCATAGACCTAGAGTTTACCATACACCTTACGTACTTCATCATCATTTGATTTGATCTGGTGTCTTGGTCTGATCTCTCCTGTCGGGAGTAGATTTGGGTGTCCACCTTTGTTGTCTTGGGCTAGATAACATAAAGTGAAGGTTTCCTCGATCGGCGTGACAACCATCCATTAGGATTCGAGGCTTTTGTGGTTGCACCTCTTTGGTTTCCCATCCCTTCTGCCATCCATCTTGGATCCATCTCTAGGGGCACCTACAAGTTTGGTGATAACAGGTACACAAAGTTGTCCAAGCTTGTATAGCAAGGTGTCTCTTAGGAAATAGTCGAAGTTTGAGGTCGACGACTTGTTAGTATGTAACTGTCGGTAGACGGCTGAGAAGTCATTGTCGTCCTCATACAACTGTGGCCAAGTGGTCGTGTCATATCCCTGCATACCCATCACTGTCAAAAGGAGAGTAATGGGTGGTCGACTAAGGTAATCGACGATGGCATTAGATTTACCTTTCCGATACTTAATCACGAATTGGAATTGTTGTAGGTAATTAATCCACTTGAGTTGTCGGTTTGTCTGCAACATTGATTGTGTCAAAGAGAACTGTAGAGGCTTATGATTCTCTGACCGTTTCCTTTCCAATGATGTAATGCCTCCATTGCTTGAGAGCTTACACAATGGTGTACAGTTCTTTTTCATACGTCGAGTATCTTCTAATTGTGTCGTTAAAATTCTCTGAATGAAAAGCGACTAGGTGACGAGACTGAGTGATCACTGCGCCCAAGGCATAGTCCGATGCGTCCGTCTCAATCTCAAAGGGCTGATGCAAATCAGGGAACACAAGTACTGCTGCAGTGCAGAGCTTGTGTTTGAGCTGTTCAAAAGCTGCTTGTTGTGTTGTTGTCCATGGAATACAGTTTTCCCACTTCCCTTCATCAATTGATTCAAGGGCCAGGCTATGTGACTGAAGCCAAGTATGAATCGTCGATAGAAATTCACCAAACCAAGAAAACTTCTTAGTTCTTGAATGCTTCTAGGAATGGGCCAATATTTGAGGATCTGTACTTTTTCTGGGTTGACGTGAATGCCTGCAGATTCAATTACATACCCCAAATATTTGATGATCGTCATCGCAAAAGAGCACTTTTCCATGTTCAGATAAAGCCGATGTTGCTAGAGAGTGTCGAGGTCTTGTTGAATATGTCCGACATGTTCTTCCCATGATCGACTGAAAATCAATATATCGTCGAGGTAGACAATAACCCATTTGCTGATGAAAGGTCGAAGAAGGTTATCCATATGTCGCATGAATGTCACATGTGCATTGGTTAAGCCGAAAGGCATGACTAACCATTCAAACAATCCTTCCTTGGTTTTGAAAGCAGTTTTCCACACATCTGAGGGCTCAATTGGAATATGACGGTATCCTGACTTGAGGTCGAGCTTAGTAAATAATTTAGCACCTTTCAAACATTCGATGAGCTCGTCTATCCACGGTAGAGGGGACCGATTCTTCACCGATATTTTGTTGAGAGATTTGTAGTCAATGCACATGTGCCAAGTACTATCTTTCTTCGGAACTAGGATGATTGGACTTCCACAAGGAGAGGAGTTGGGTCGGATATGACCTTTGTCAATTAATTCTTGGATCTGTCTGCGAATCTCTTCATTTTCGAGAATGGATCTTCTATAAACAAATGCGTTAGGCAAAGAAGAACCAAGAACAAGTTCAATGGAGTGTTTTACCTGGAAATGTTGAGGTACTCTATCTGGAGCTTGAAAGAGGTTCTGGTACTCATCAAGAGTATGATTGACTTGTTGCTTTTGTCGAGACCTGCATTGGTCAGTGACTCGAATCATTTTTGCAGTATTCTTAGAATGTTGCGGCTTGATCATGATTAATGCGAACTTCTGTGCATGATTGATGAGCTTCTTTGTCTGTTTGGCAGATATCAGTGCAACCGTCGGTGTAGGTTGATGCTCTGGTATGTTGAACCATCGATTTTGGATTCTGACAATCACCTTCTTAGGCCGTGACTGATAACTTCCATGTCTATCCCAGAGGTAAGGTTTCCCAAATAGGGCATTGACTACGGAGAGTGGTGCCATGTCACAGAGTACTTCATCTTCAAAAGGATTTCTGAAGTGACAAGCTTACATTGTCGAGTGATATGAAGTTCTTGTCCATCCTTCATCCAACTGATGTTGTAAGGCTGAGGATGCGGAGTGGTAACAAGGCCTAGTTTATTCACGAGATCTTTGGAAACAAAGTTCTTCTGGATTCTGTTGTCCACAATTAGATGCAATGGGTTGCTCTAGACCCATATCCGTGTATGGAACAGGCGTTCTCGTTCCTCCTCGTCAATGATAGTCGAGGCTGTTGGAGTGGTCGAGGTCAAAAGGGTTTTTACGCCTCAATCTGATTCTTCCACTGTCTTCTCGAACACATCGGAGGTCGACACTTTTTCCAAAAATGTATTCTGAGCTTTGCATTCAAACTTATCATGCCAAGATGAGTGGTGGTAATCGCACCATTTTCCAGTCGGCGATTGTTTGCTACATTCCCTCTTGTGAAAAGGCTTCTTACTGTGGTCTGGCTTTGGCGATGTCGGCTGAGAAGATTTTGACTTGTCGAAGTCAGCTGGTGCCTTCTTATCGGGTGGTCGTTCTGATGTTGGCTTTGTTGTGAAACGTGCTTTCCCTTTTTGCTTGATTTCCAGTTTTCTGGCGTAGTGGAATGCATCCGAAAGCGTATTGACAGTCAGAAATTCCATCTCCTGCTGTATGTACCGGGAAAATCCACTGATGTACTTCAGAACAAGCAATTTCTCTTCTTCTTGGACACCAAGTCTCGCCATAAGTCGGTAGAACTCGTCGATGTAACTCTATACTGATTGGTCTTTTCATTGCCTTAGCTGTTGCCACTTCTTATACTGTTGCTCAAGGTATTTGGGTGGGTAAAATTGCTTTCGGATGTGTTTAAAGAATTTATCCCATGTGTCGATGGGGTCTCCATTTTTCTCCATCTTTGTCGAGAGGTTCTCCCACCAACAGTGCACGGAGGTTGACATATTTAAGGATGCAATGGTGACTTTTTCAGCTTCAGAGATTTGATTTACAACGTAATAGGATTCCAATTGTTGCACCCAATTGTCGACGGATTCCGCGTCAATCTTACCTTCAAGATTTCGTATGTCCAAATTCATTTTCACTTTGAAGGGGATGATTTTATCGGAGTGAATTCTCGTCGAAGATCCTCCGGATGTCGAAGCAAATCGCATGAGAATCTCGTTGAACTGGGCAAACATTTCAGTCCATTGTTAAGCCAGAGCTTGCTCAATAAGTTGTGTTGTCTTGTCGGTTGCATGTCTATCATCTGTTTCTTCTGTCATTTCTGAAGGTAGTGTCTGCTTGGATTGTTGAGATTGCGAGCGAGTTTGAATCGGCATAAGTCAGGTAACTTTGATAGAAGTGTATACGCAGAACTTAAGCAAGAAACTGAGTGCTCTGGTTTGAGTTTGCTTTGATACCAATGATCTGGGTCGTGTCCCGAAAGCACGAGGGGGACAATAGTTTGACTGAATGAGTCAACTCTATTATGGCGGAAGCAATTAAGAATAAGCAGAAGGAGAAAAGCAAGATTACACTTCACACATAAACACAAACACACATACAATGTGTAGGAATGCAAATTGTTCTTCTATATTAGATGTAACAGGTAAAATCATTGATGTATGTTACAATATTATACATGCTTATATAGATTTATGAGACGCTTGGGTGCCTTCCCATTACATTCAGTTACAAAGAAGAAGTTAGAACGGTTTAACAATTCAACCGTTGCAGTCGACTGGAATACAGAGAGACAGTCTGTCGAAGTTCGACTGTCGCTGGTCACGTGTCGATGTTGCTTGTTGATGTCATGAACTATGAGGTTGTTGAACATGTTGAAGGTGTGAATGTGTCAAGGTGTGTCGAAGTCGAGACTCATTAGAGTTGTGTCAAATTCGAAACCTGTCGGACTGGAAACTTGTCGAGTCGAAGTCGTGTCGAAGTTGAAACTTGTCAAAGTTGCATCAACGTCGATGACTTGCCAACTGCGATGCGGATCACCAATTGTGTGGTTGTTTGGATTCTATTATGTTGGAATTTCAATATTTCATCTGAAATTGAAGGAGGTGTACTGTTGGAATTTGGCATGCAAACAAGGTTGCCTGGGAAGAGCAACATGCCATGAGGCAGAATGTCGTAAAACTAGTGAAATATTATGATGTTTTCATCATGATGAGTAGCTTGATAACAACAAAAGGTGTTATAAAAGGTAATGGTGTTGTCAGTTTCCTTTGTGCCTCGGGTCATTGATTCATGGCATGAAATCTATTGATTTGAGTTTAGGGTTTTGGTGGGATATTGAATTTTACAATGTCTAGAGGGTAATCAATGTCCTCCTCTATAATTTTTGGACTTATTTTCCTTCTTTTGGAAAAAAGGTCTGTTTAAACTTCCTAGTACCTACTTTAAACGTCCTGCAAGATGTTGCTATGATTTCTTCCGTCCAAATATAGCCCATGTAATTTTATTGAGATATATGGTCATTACCAAACATCCATTGTTTGAATTCGAGAACTACTGGGAGCTTCTTTGTTAACATGGAAAAATATTATACTTTTTGTTTAGAAGCACTGGAACTCGGTACTGAGATCCATTAGTTAATTTTCAGAACTCCGGGACTTGAGCATTAATACAGAGAACTATTTTATAAATAGTTGACACTTATTGCTTGATATTCTGACTTGTTTGGACTTATTCATAGTTCTAAGTAAATGTTAAGGACTCGAGATTTATTTAGATTTCAGAATTTTTGAAATTTGAAGATAATTTTCTTATTTCAATACTTTTTTTATTAGGTTGGATGTGTACATTCACGATTATCTCATAAAACGAAATCTCCATTCATCTGCCAAGACATTTATGACAAAGGCATAAGTTTCACTGGGACCAAAGACCTTAAATTGCCATTAACAGGACTATGCAACAACATGTTAGTAGTGAAAACACTTGATGAACATTCTGGACATACTTTGAGTGGTTCTGAGCATGATTCCTAGGAAGATCGCATGTAAAAGTGCAGATTGAGACGCCTTGAATACCTGTGGAGGATTGTTTTTTCCCAAGCAACATTTGGAACTGTGTTTCTACGTCTTAGTGGCAGCCAACAATGGCACGTTAATGGAAATAGTCACTTCTCTAAAACAGTCTGCGGTCCAAATCGGCACCTTGGAGGAAGTTGTTAGTGCTGGAATAAACAGATAATTCAAGTTGTATTTTCATGTGTGCAAATACCTAAAGAAAGCAGTGATGTCACTCAGATTCTCATGCCAAATTGAAGGGTTGAAGTTTGATATAAAATGTACAGAAGTGAAGATCTTCCTCTCTCACTTGGACAAAACACGATAGGCCTAAAAAATTTCCACAGAGGTCAAACAATAAAAGAGTATAGATTTGGGCTAGATATGTCATCTCCAGGATTTCATTAAACCAACAGCATGCAAAAGACAGTTTTCAAGAGCTCTGGGTTGGTTAATCAACAATCCCGGAACAATGTTCAGCCTTTTGGAAGGATCCACCAGCTTGGAAGAAGGGTTATACCACCTATAGAGTTACAAAAGCAGTCATATATAGAGGTTGAAGGAGGTCGTAGCTTGTAGAGAAGCTTCCTGGAGTTGTTATGTTGTAGAAATTTATGGATTGTGACTTGTTGTCAGCCCCTACATCAGTCAACAACCTTGATCAACAACAGAACAACAGTATGTTCCACAAAAGCAGGTGCGCCCAGCATGTGTGAGCGGTTTGAGGCATTGACAAACGATTTAGGGTGCTTTTCTTGGTGAGTCTTTGTTGCTTGATCAACCCACTCCTCTGTTCAACCTATGAAAATCCTTGGATTGAAATAGCTTGGCATTGATACATGATAATTCCATCAAGAAAGGTCATGAAGATCCCACTGAAATCAACAAGGAGGAACCCAGTATATGAATGGGCAGCTTTCATTTCAACATCCATTCCTCCAGTCCATAATCTTTGTTCCTTTGTTCCCAACCATAATGCATTGGATCTAAGCCACGGAAAAAATAGATTGAATGCTTACACTTCTGGCTACGCCGTGATCAACTCCAGTTTTAGCAGCTTGAGCTAGGCTAGGCTTTTTCCACGATCAATATAGGTGTTGTGAGAACCCCAAAAAACTGAAACTGCTCCCTAGAAGGAGATTCCGAACTCTTGAACGAACTGGAGGTCATCGAGTTTATGGCCACGAGTTATGATCATAGTTGCACAACTGGGATCGGCTAGCAGTGGAATCTGGATAACCTTGGGGTGTCCTTGAGGGGATCCTGCAACAGCCACCCAAGTACAACTGCTGCAAGATTAGGGCCTGACAAAATCTTGCCAAGATTTAACAAGAGGCAACTGGTGAATAAAGAGGATTTGGCGAGACGGCAACTGCTGAATAAAGAGGATTTGGCAAGATGCATGAACGACGATGTGTGAGGGAGGAAAGAATTGGAAAATTAGTTGGGGACAAAGATGGACATGGCCATGAACATGAGGAAAACATGGTGGTGACGAAACTGATGAATGCGTGGCATTATTTTATTCGATCGAGGAGGAATCTGTTACAATTGGCTTCAACATAAATATAAATATTGCATATTTGGTTTTTTAGAATTAATTTAAAGATTGCATAAGAGAATATTAAAGATGTTAATAGTAGTATTTCAATATAAACATATGGATTTAAGTTTTAAGTTCTAATAATTTTTTAAATAGACAGGGTATATATATATATATGATAACAATACAACACTCACATAAATATTTCATAAACTTTGTAAAATTTCGTAATGTGTGTAATTTTTAATTTTTTTCTTATTTTTATTTATTCTAGTCAATGATAAAATTGGTCTTATCAAAACTTATAGGTCAATCAAAATTCAACACATCTACATAAATTTAAAAAAAAAACTGTTTTTGTCCTTTAATTTTAATATTTCTATCATTTCCATTTAACGATTAAAAAACATAATAAATTACATGGGATGTCAAAGCTTATAGGTCAATCAGAATTCATCACATGAAAATAAATTGGCCAATCAAAATTCAACACATCTAAATAAATTTAAAAAAAAAAACTATTTTGTCCTTTAATTTTAATATTTCTATCATTTCCATCTAAAAATTAAAAAACATAATAAATTACACGGGATTACCATCGTTAGTAATTTACATGGCAGATATAGATGCCCTTAATTAATTTCAAATTATCCATACCGTACATCACAAGTTCAACCATCATTCAAGTTAACTGCATCTGATCTTGATCTCCATGATTCTCTGGTCATCTTGCTAATGTCCAAAATTCAAATCACAGCGATCACCATCAGTTTACTGCATCTGATTGTGATCTCCCTGATTCTCTGGTCGATGAATGGGAGGTTTACATTTCAATATTGAGACACCTAGGCATTGTGTTGGGATGACAAGAAGACGTCATAGACAACTTAAAAAATATATGGGAAACAACTTGGAGGATTAAAACACAATATTAATGCAATTTATATGAAAAACGACGACCATGGTTAGTCCAGGGATACAACCAATTCAGTAAACATGCAAATTTCTGGGAAAAATGTAATGCCTCCCAACTCAACTCAATCTGAACTAAATCTTTTTCTAATTATATATGAAATCCAGTTCATGACTTATGCCAAACACTTCATGATATCATTCAAATTACAAAATTACACTGAATATTTGAATGTTTTTATGGTTGTGTTATGAATTACAAAATTACACTGAATATTTAAATGTTTTTATGGTTATGTTCATATATGAAATCTGGTTCATATGTCAAAACACTTTGTAATATTATTCAAATTACAAAATTACACTGAATATTTGAATACTTTTATGATTGTGTTCCTAACATTCATGAAACATAATTTAACCACCAAATGTGCACATAAAAAACATTCATGAAACTTAATTTTCCCACATATAACAAACATTGTATTTATTACTAAGGAAACACTCACATCAACCCAAAAATATATTTACAACTTTTTATTACCACAACAATACAAATGTGTTCAAAATCAGATTTAAATGACTGTTTGCTACAGCTGCATGATACAGGGATTTATTAAAACTTCAATTATATTATGCATGATACAGGGATTTATTAAAACTTAAATTATATTATGCATGATACAGCATAAATTTTAATAAATCGCTATAACTTATATTTAGTATGACTATGATATTCCAACTTATGTTTCAATTTTTCAATGTGAACACAAATCATTATTCACTTCAAAATAGATACATTATTAATGTAACTTGAATTTAGCGATTTATTAAAATTTATGTAACTTATATTATTTCAAAATACATACATTATTAATGTAACTTATATTTAGTGATTTATTAAAATTTATGTAACTTATATTTAGTATGACTATGGTTTTCCCAACTTATGTTTCAATTTTTCAATGTGAATTACGAATCATTATTCACTTCAAAATACATACATTAATGTATTTATGACATGTTTCATTTTTATTATTATTATTGTTTGTATATATATTATCCGACCTCATATCGAATTGCAACTTTAGTTTATTTACTAGCAATTGTTCTATAAGGTGCAAAGGAACGTCGAAGTGAAATAATAAAATAACGGGAACTTGACAGAAACTAATAATGTTACATAGAACTTAGAGATTTTAGAGTAAGATGTTCTTGAGAATAACTTTAATTAATTTGAGAAGACATTTCCTCCTTTAACTTAACTTGATAAAATATTATTTTAATTGATAAAGGTAAAATAACTTTCAAACTATAGTGCAAGAAAAACATGAAAACCTATATGTCAACAATAAATCAAAACTCACCTCTGTTGAACAAATCACAATTTTTGAATTTCTGTGAATGGAAACGAACTTTAAAGCATGTAATTTCCATGGATGAGGGTTTCAAGTGAGGATGAATCTATTCGCACCAAAACTTGTGTCGAGATGCAGCACCCGTTGTCGAACTTTTGTCAAGTTAAACAAACATTTAAATAGTGAGCCCCCATCGATGGGAGGCTTCTTCTTGTCAAGAGGTGTATAGTATGTCCTCCATGTGGACACCATGCTTTGTCTTACCAAGAAGCCTAAAGTAGGTCCACCATGTGTTGGCCATCTAAAGTAGGTCTTCCACATGGTGGTCCTCCATAGGTTGGATTATTGAGTTGATAAGTGCTTTCTCAACTTGGATTGACCGTAAAGTTAAAACCCTCTAACATAGAACATGGTTGTAAATGCAACTTTAATAGCAATAGCAAGGCATAGTGGAAAAGCTCATACAAAAAATATTGCATTGCTTCTTCCATTGAAAATCCCATAGGATTCCTAAACATTGTGAAGATAATAACTTAGCATCTTAAATTGAATCCATACAATCCAATTAGATTGTTAAATAAAGTGGCTCATTGTACTGCTTTAATTGGCCAAGGTGTGTAAGGTTAAAATGAGATTTATTTATTAATATTTAAAATGCGAATATTAGACACTAATGTTGTATATGCAAATAGTTCAAAAAAAGGTTTCCACAAAATATATAGCAAGATTTACAAACATTTAACTTATGAAATATAATCATTCTCTAACTTATAACACTCCCCAAGTAGAAATGAAACTACATAGTCAAATTACATAGAGATATAACCTCACAAGCTGAGGCTAAATTTCTTTTAACACGGCACACTATCGCTACACTAATAATAAAGGATTGATATATCACATAATTCCAAATCAAGAGCCACCATCAACTTTGCAGATGTATAAAACAAGTCTTTTCGTTGTCAAAAGCATTTCAACTTATTCAAATGTTATAAAATTAAATAAACTAAAATAAAAAATTATTTAAATAATAATAATAATAATAAACTTTTATAACATGGTTGGCGGGTGCGGAGGGAGTAATCTTTGACTCCAAGGGGAACAAATGGAGAGAGTTTGCTTGGGGCATTGGGAAAAAGACCAACAATGGAGCGGAATGGCTCGGTCTTATCAAAGGTCTAGAGATTGCTAGAGACCTGGGAATTGAGAATTTGACGGTTATAGGGGACTCACTAATCGTCATAAGAGGAGCCAGAAACACTGTCACCAAACAAAAGAACCCCTCCACTAAGATGTACCATCTCTTAATCAACATCAACAAGGAATCCAAAGATGTGAATTATTTCCATACTCTGAGAAGCCTAAATGGGCAAGCAGACTGCATGGCCAACAAAGGAGTTGGGCTCACCTATGGTTTTCTTGAATTTGACAATGACATCTTTGAAAAAATTTAGATCCCATAACCTATGTTCTAACCCTAGAACAAGGACTCTCTACATATTTATGACATTATCAAACTATAGATCTCATGCTTATTTGTTTTTTGGAATCACAACCCTGCTTGATGGTCATCTGGATACGCGCGGGATCTCCACACACTCCTGCATTAAATACATACGGTCAGTTAGCCAATTGGTCGACATTCGAAACCCAGGCATTAGTTTAAGACAGGACGAGTTGGGCTCTATTCGCAGCATTTTATGCCTGGTTCTTCTTTGTGTTGGCTTTTCCTATCTGAATACTATCCTTGTCTGGAGCCCGGGTCTTTGTGAGAAAATGGAACACTACATCTCTGGGCATTCTCCTCAGGAAGGGTTGGAAGTATACTCGAAGTGTCTAAGATGCAGCAAGCTCATCAGAAGCTCCCTCGGCACCTGTAGATGGGCTATCCCGATGTTGGATGAAGATAATGGCGTCCCAATGGAAGATGAGAATACCAGCACCCCTCTTCCTGGCCTCTGTCATCGACAGGCCGGGTTTGGAAGGCCCCAGGGGCATGAAAAGAGACACATCAAAAGGCATGAGGAAGGAGAAATGATGAAACACATCCAGGATCTCGAAACTCAAATCCGCTTGGTTCGAAATGAAAATTTGGAATTCAAAAAGGCTTGACCCGTCTCTTCTCCCTGGCGCAAGCAACTCATTAAGAGGTTAAGCTCCAGAATAGCAAGGTGGCTGAGAAGGTGGAACATCTTGAAGAGACTCTGGGCCTCTGCTACCCACACAAGAACCGTAAAAGCCCAAATGTTGATGCTATGAGCAGCAAGATGGAAGAACTTGGCAGGAAGATGGAAAAGATGAAAAGGTTTATGGCGCATCCTGGAAACTACGCCGACCTCAACAACGAAAAGAACGTGATGGCAAAATCTAAAGGTGCAGTCATGGACGCTAGACTCCACCCTTAGTTGCTCGATGGTTGGATTCTCAATGTTTTGGGTCTCGATATGCTACTACTTCTGTTTTTATGTTTTTACTCTATTTTTTTTAAATTACAGGTTGGAAATACTCCATAGGATTAGCACTCTCTTAGAAAGTTCCACAATTCAATGTTTGTATAAGGTAGCACTGTAGCTATGTTTTATTTCTGCATTCTCCTTCTTGGACAGTTTGTAAGGTGTTATAGTTTTTACTGAATTGGAAAATATCATACCAGCTATAAGCTTGAAGAAGATGAACAAGGAGTAATGGATGCCACCCTGTTATGGGAGCAATCTTTCATCTTTACTATGTAATTTACATTTTTTTCTATATATAATCAAAGCTACTCAACCGTTTCTGTAAAGAAAAAATAATAATAAACTTTTATAAAAAAAACTGAATTTATCACATTATTAATACAATCTATAATAAATACACCTTACTATAAAACAAAAACATTGTACGTAATCTTAAATTATACTCTTGTTTTTAAAATGATGTAATACTCATTTGACCATAATCTTGTTCACTTCAAAGCATGCACATGATCCAACATTTCCAAGAGCTGGGAAGAAAAGATGGACAACCAACCTTGGCGTGTTAGGGCCAAAATCCACACCTTATTGGAGAGAGTGTCGTTTGTCAAATGTTATTCCCCTAAATAGTTATAGCATCCATGTTAGCTTTATTAGTAGGATAAGAAATTGGTATTGTTGAGTGGGTTTTAGTTTAATTGTAAATCATTAAGATTTTATCTTCATTAATTCATGTTTTATTCTTGGTGTTGAGGTATTTCTATCACTTTAGTATCGTTAAAAAATGATATAGTTTAAAAATTAAGAAGTTGTTATATTATAGAATTTAATCATATTGATAAGTATAAAATTGTAATTGTCAAGTGGGTTTAGTTTGAATTGTTGTGAAAAAAAGTGTTATTTTTTTAATGTTAAGTTGTGATATAATACCATGTGATCCATTGGTTGTAGCTTGGATAGTTGGGAGGAATGATTATTTCCGTCTCCACCCAGGTTCAATTCTAGTAAGTGACATGATGCTCTTGTTGAGCCCCTATTGCAATGATTATATTTATGGCCATACCTTGATCCTCTACCTAGAACAACATGTGTTGGCATTTCTCCTACTGGACTACTAGCCCTATTTGTTGACAAAGTCTTGATCTTTTGCAGAATTTAGTTTACCACAAGTACCATCCTTAGAGCCAAAAGAAATTCCGTACAATTTTCCCTGAAACATATATTTTAAATATAAAAAGTATAAAACCACAAACATATGTATAAACTAAATAAGTTTAATGAATGACCCCTATAATTAATTTTTACCCGAATTTTGTTGAATTAAGATTCATATCTTCCGATAGGTCCAAAATTTCATTTACTAAAAAAATACAATGCATTGATTAAAAAATAATATTGTGTTGAGTTTGTAATAAAGGAACAATGTTGACTCATGGGTTGATATTAAATGTCTCCCTATGCCATATTTTATGAATATTAATAAAGTCTTGATTCGTTATTAGTAAAGTACGAGCATTGATATTTCTCCACTCGTGATTAAAAAAAGGAATATGTAATGTTAGCGTGAGATTATATCTCATTGAGAATGCATTTAAAGGATTTGTAAACATGTAAACAAGCAACTGAGATGATATATCTAATTGTACCATATATGTCACGTCCACTCCTGTGAACCCAATTCAAGGAAGGGAACATGGTACCAATCTCTGGGGCTATTACATAAACTCAGCGCGATTCATTAGATTCATAAAAGCAAATGTGTGCAGATGCAAATCAAGCAAACATGCACAGCAGAATAAAACATCATCCACACACATTTCATATGCATTCATCATATTAAAAACATTCATCAAATTATAACATTGCAAAAGTAAAACACATAGACAGAAAAACACTTATCTTTACGGTGAAATGGTCCCAAGCAACTAGCTATGTTGTTGCAATGTTCCACTCAACCATGGATCTCTGCCCAGTCTGTATTTTTTCAGTACTCAGAGACCACCCCCGAGATGGGCATGATTTCTACAAGGAAAATGGAACATTCAAGCTCATACACAGCCAAATAATCATTGCATCTAAGCCAAGCCAGCCCACAGCTGGGTTTATCAAGCTAAATTTGAACCATCTTCAGTTCTAAATGCTTGCACTCAAGCTCAAGCCAAAGCAATGGATACCCATAACCCATAACCCAACATACACTACTTACACACAGCAAAACTCTATCATTGGGCATGGATACACATTTTAACAATGGGATTTACAACAAGATGGCCATGGGTTTCCCCCAAATCGTGGGCACACCAAAAACGAACTATGGAAAGAGAAATTTGACCGCATGGAGCAAAAAACGATTTCTCCCACAAGTTATGAGCATTCCAACGGCCAAAACGGCTCCATTGTAACTCCGAATCGATTCCCCTTCTTCCCCACTAGTATACAACACAAAAACGCCCTTCCCAGCTAGAAAAATGAAGGAAAACACAGAAAAAACCATGGAGGAAAACGCCCAGGAAACTCCAAACTCGTGAGAGAGCAAAACTGATGGGTGAGGAATGGCTTGAGAAGAAATTTCGTGGCTCTTTTTTTGCCAAGGAAGTCAAACACGATTTTCCATGCAGGGTGGCTTTCCCATACCCGAATTTGGACAGCCATACCTCCCATTCCCCAAGGCATTAACTATTTCAACCAACTCTTGGGAGAAATGAATGATTGGGTAAAAAAGTCAACATGGGTAGTTGAGGGTTTTATGGATTATCTCATTGACACTTGGCTTGACTTGATTGGCTCCAAGGGTTTGAATATTTCTCTCCCAATTCCTTGTAAAATCATGTCCCCATCTCTTGTTGCATTGCATAGCTAGTTGTGGGTATTTTATTAAAATGCATATTTACACGATATTTGCAATTCCATTGTGCCTGGCTAGCACGTAAACCATATGCGTCAATAAATCGATGGCGGGGCCTTGGCCTTGGCCTTTACATTTTAATGCAATGGGGTCAAACTCGGGATATGACAATCCCCTCCCCTTTGGAATAACACCATTCTCGGTGTCCTAACACTTAGGAATAAATACCCACTTCACACATGTCCAAAATTCACAAAATGGGGCAGGTTTGTCCTGCGTTTCATCTTTTTACTTTGAACTTTCAGGATCAAATTCTTTGGCTTCCACAAATTGCTCCTGTTGGCTTTGATCTTCTAGCTCTGCATGTGGGCATTGCTCCACAGCAATCTCTTTCTTTTATTTACCTTCCAGTTGATCTACAAGTCTGGAATTTCATGGATGCCATCTTTCTTGCTGTCCTGACAATTATTTGAGGAAGATTTTCAGCCAAATCAAATAGCTTTCGGCCTGCTACCATGATCAATGTACACAACTGGCTCTCACTTTTCTTACTAACAACACTTGGCTAGTAATAGCTGCACTCAATGGCTTTCAATGTCTCACCTATGAGATTCATCATGGCAATTCCTGTTAGGACAAGCATGACACAATATTAAAATTAGTCAATTATTTTCTCAATTGACATGGAAAGTCAATTCTTCACTCATGGGACTTCCACACTTTTCATGCTTTCTCAACATACACATGAACTCATTCATGTTCATCCTTTCACAGAGAAATAACTATTTTAGCATTCACAACTCATTTCAAGCAATTAAACACAATCTATTTTCAACCATAACATGGACTCAACAATCCTTTGTTTCTGAAATGCATAAATCAAAAAGGAAAGAGAAGAGTAAGAGTTTCCTCCTCTTAGTCTTGTTCCAATCCGGAGCCACACCATCACTTGTGGTTCTATGCTCCTTGGCCTCTTTCACTTCAATGTGAATGCTTGACTTTCCCTTTCTTGGCTATGACACTTAGTGTCTAGGGTTTGTCTAAGGGTTTTCAACTAGGGAACCCTTCCCCATTGCTGCCTACAGAACCTTTGGCTGCTAGGACCCACACATGTCCACTAGCACCATCTTTCATTACTGCTCATATTGAGCTATTTAGGATGGTCACATGTCTGCATGCATCCCTATGATGCCTTCATAGTCCTTGCTTCCAGCAATACCTACATTGAATCAATTCACATGTTTAGTTTATTTTCATATGGTTTTTTCTAAACAAGAGTTTGAGAAATCATAACCAAATCATATACACATGTATATTCATAAGCAAGAAGCTGCAAGATAACCAAATACTTATCTGTATTAGATGTCTTCACTTTATTCCACAGGCTCATTTGCTTTACTAAGCCTTGGATTTCCCATGGACACAATAATGAATGTTGGGCCAGCACGCAGGCTACTCCACAACCATTTGAATAGGAAATGTTAGGCCAGTACACCGACTAGGTTTGTCGATCATCCGATTTATCAATATGCTAGGCTAGTACTCCGACTGGTTTTATCAATTGTTTAAGGAATGTCGGGCCAACATACACGCTGCTCCACAACATCAAGTAGTTAATACCCAACCAATTACTCTCTGGATTTACCAAGAATTTTTATAGTGTCCGACCAATTACTCTCTGAATTTACCAAGAATATTATAGCGCCCAACCAGTTACTCTCTGGATTTACCAATAATATTATAGCACGTAACTAGTTACTCTCTGGATTTACCAAGAATTTTATAGCACCCAACCAGTTGCTTTTTGGATTTACCAAGCATTTATCGTTCTTTCGGGTCCTTGCTTCCTGCAATGACCAAGGTTTCCAGCAAAGAAACAACAGTGTATCAGCTTAGTTGTTCGAAGACTTATACCTGAAATCTTTATTATTCCAAACAAGAGATAAATGAAATTGAATACTTATCTGTATTGTGCATTTCCCCTCTGGTCCACAGGGTTCTGCTTTGCTTTGCAAGCCTTGGGATTGCCTATGGACTTGGATGTTTTCCAGCACGCATGCTGCTCCTCAACATCAAGTAGTTAATGCCCAACCAGTACACCTTCACGCCGATTGGATTTACCAAGCATTTGGTGGTGCCCAACCAGTCCCATACCTGATTGGCCCTCTACATTGCCAAGCCAACACACTCGTCTAGGTCATCAGCCAATGGAAAGAAACTGCGCCACCGATCGTTATAGGTCAAGGCTCTACTACTCTACCTTAGGCTTGCATCAGACTTTCACACGAGTCACAACCCTTCATGCACATAACAATTCTTCACCCACACAAGGATGGCACTCCTTCTCCTGTGCAAACCAGCAATTCCCTTTAGGAACTCTTTAGGTGACTTTCTTGACTATAGGCTATCATGGCTCCATGATACCCACTCACACTACACAAAGTTTACCACTACTCATACAGTCCTCTTAAGTACCCTTTCTTCACCTTGTCGTTTAACATGCAATCACCAAATTGCATCTGTGTAAGCTGATAGCACACGAAGGATAAGCACGTTCATCAATATTGCTGCTCTAAAATTGTAATCATATTTCATATCATTCACTATCAAGTATTGAAACGCTAGGAATGCGTCCATTCCCTTAGGGTGTAGTCAATATTGACAACCCTAACATAACCCAACACTTGAAAGGTATGCATCCCCTTTCCGATGTGAGTCATGTAGGTCTTAGTCACATTCAAGCAGTCTGGAATAATAATGAAATAATGAAACATGCTATGCATATTAAATCTAATAACCAGACATGTATATTCTTAGTTAGGGTTACAAAATACTCATTCGTTTTACAGATGTATCTTTTCTTCATTTGCGAAGAATGAGGGCTCCATTCTCTGAGTCAACAATCCTTCGATTTGCTACCCCGATCTTTTCACATTCCATAACACACATGCCCTCTTGGCATAATTTCATCATCTCACTCACATGGTTTTCCAACATGCAATGCAGCTGGGATATTATCAAAATTTACTATGGCGTTTCACCTGAAACCCATTTCCAAAGCATGGGGTCCTTCCCATGGAGTTTGGCTTCTGCAGGCCATCACACATAGTCTTCCTGCAATGTGTTTTCCTAGAGCACTATCAAATAGTCAAACAGTCAGCAGCATTTAACAATAAACTTCAAATCCGATTGTTTCATAACCAATCAATGGCATTAATAATTGAATTCAATATGAATTTGCATTTCTGTCTACTACAGAAATTGATTTGCTTAGCAATGAGGCTATCCTCATATTGTTTGGCTCTCGTAAGTAGTATCACTCTGTCCATTATGGTTTCACCCTTGCTACCATACATGAACATCCACCTACAACATGTCCTCCTGACACAATTTTATATAAGTCAAACAATCATTAGCAATTATTAGCAAAATTTCAAATCTGAAATTTACAAATATGTTTTTCCTACAGAAATTAGATTTGTTTCATGCATAAGTTACAACTGAGAGAACCTTCTCATAACCTTTGGCTTCTGCACATGGTAAATCTCGGTCTTTACTATGGACTTACCATCATTGCCATACGCAAGACTTTTCTACCTGAAATATGAACTTCAATCAGCCAAACACATTATGAATATCTATGCATATATTATTTTCATTGCTACAACAGTCACTGGAGTGATCTCAGAATTATAACACTCAATAATTCTAACACCTTCAGTTATTCATATTTGAAATGAAATGAAATATATATATATATATGCATCATTATCATAATAAAATTGCAAGAAACAGTCACATTATCCGTGCAATTTAAATAAAACTCCAATATTCCTTACGTCACAGCCATATTCCTTTTATGCAACTCTGTCTTTCCAACAGAACACTATGGCAGCCCTTCAACATGTCTACCTTCTCCATGCAATTTTTCTCCTGCATTCATAGCAACTCATGAAATGGTTTCAATATTAACAATAGTTCACCATTTCATCTATTATCTAACTGTATTGAAACATATATATATATCGCAACCATGCATTCACACAATGCATCTCAACATGTGCACTCACTCAACTCTTTCTGCATGGATTCATGAATACCACAATGTCATGTCATTCATTCTACCATGATGTTTTGGAAAGTATGGCTATTGCCTCAACACATCACCCAACCATCTCCCCAATCACTGGGTTAACTTACATGGGTGCATTCCTTCTCCACGATAACATTACCATTCCAATCACATTATGGCCTTAACCATGATTATCTCATATGGCATACACTACAACAGGACCATAAGTCATTACTTGCTTTAGTTGTTAAACTCACAACCAACATACACCAATGGCATGATATAATTTCATATGAATGCACTGAGGTTTCTAAGAAACTATAGGATGTAAGGCTCCTTGCCTTTACTTACCCACACCTCACCATACTCGGTAGGATGACATAACATTCAGGCACTCAATACCACATGCAAACCAAATCAACATAGTTTAAACATAGTTGAAGAGACCTTACCAAATCCTCTTTCAAGATTCCTGCAATTTAAGCACAAATAACCATTACCTGCATGGCTTTCATTAACATCGTTTGATGTTACATGATTAGTTGGCCTCTTATTGAGGCTTCACGGTCATTTTTCCAACTTCATGATCACAGATTTGTTGCCCCAACCTTTCTTCATAAGGTTATTGGTCATATGCAACAATCATCATCTACATTCTTAGCCATGCTTCGGTTGTCTTTGGTCCAACAACCAATGCGAACACAACTAATTATTAGCAACCACAATAATTATCTTAAGTGGCTCATTGCATATGTAAAACCTCACTATTTTACCAATATGCAATATCATATATATATACACAAACATTTTCACATGCGCTGTGCAATGTTTATTAGTATGTCATCTAGTACATATTGATTTCATCTATCTAGTCTCTTGCATTTCCAATCATGCTTCTATAGTATGATTCCTACAACCATTATCAACAACATTAATTGTTATCAAGCATAGACAATACCATTAATGGACTACTGCATGTGTAACTTCACTACCTTTACCCATATGCAACATCATGCTCACGCATAATCAATTCACATGCACTATGCAATGACTCTTTAATCATGCCCACTAATTCATATGCATGACAACTTCATAATTATAAACACAATAGCAAGAGGGTAATGGAGGTATTCTCCTTTCCAATTCCCCATCATGACATGGAGCTCCTCCTCCACATCTTAGTGATCTTTTTCTTGGCTTCCCTACCAAGCACACAAGGATTCATTAGTTGCGATTTCTCACCAAGTAGTAATTCAATACATTTACATATGTAAAACATTCCTACTTGCTATTTTCCAAACATACATTTCTTATGTTGTAAACATAAATAGTTTAAGATAGGAAAATTCCCTATTTGTCAACATTTCTTACTGCTCCAATTGCTTTTAGACAAATATGGCCAAATTCAACTTGACCTTCTTAACTTCCCTGCACTTATGAGTAAAACCTGTAGCCCATCGATTGTAAATCTTTCCATTTCACGCAATCTAGCGCATAAGTTCAAAGCCATTTTTCGACTTTTGTCACCTCCAAATCTCACTTGAAAACTATTGAAATTCTCTGTTTCGGAGGACTTGTCGTTTTTTCCTCCGACCATTTTGGTGATTTAAGCTCTTCATCGCCGACCGTGTCGCAGCAAAATAGCTTATTTTCCGTCGACCGGGTCGCACCAAAGTAGCTTATTATTTTCCGCTGACCGGGTCACAACAAAATAGCTTATTTTCTGCCGACCGTGTCGCAGCAAAATAGCTTAATTTCTGTCAACCGAGTCGCAGCAAAATAGCTTATTTTCAGCCGACTGTGTCGCAACAAAATAACTTATTTTTCGTCGACCGTGTCGCAGAAGATGAGCAATTGGTCGCCGACCGTTTCGCAAAAAAAATAAGTGATTGGTCGCTGACCTTGTTGCTGCGATCTCAACAAAACTCACCGACTGTGTCACACAAAAACTCCCAAAATTTCGCCGACATAGAGTTGGCAGAAATTCATAAAACACTTGGAAAAATTTGAAATTTTGAGATTTTCTTAATGATCAATGTTGAGCAGGAAGCATACTTATCTCTGCAACTGTGATAGGTAGCCCATGAAAGCCCAAATGTTGCAACCTTTGCTCTGATACCAATATGTCGCATCCCCTCCCGTGGACCCAATTCAAGGATGGGAACATGATACCAATCTCTGGAGCTTTTTCATAAACTCAACCCGATTCATTAGATTCATAAAAACGAATGTGCAGATGCAAATCAAGCAAACATGCACAGCAGAATAAAACATCATCCACCACATTTCATATGCACTCAGCGTATTAAAAACATTCATCAAATTATAACATTCCAGAAGTAAAACACTTATAGATAGAAACACATTTATCTTTACGGTGAAATGGTCCCAATCAACTAGCTATGTCGTTGAAATGTTCCACCCAACCATAAGTCTCTGCCGAGCCTGTAGATCACCCTTAAACTGGACATAATTTCTACAAAGAAAATGGAACATCCAAGCTCAAACACAACCAAATAATTATTGCATCTAAGCGAAGCCAGCCCACGGCTAAGTTTATCAGGTTAAATCTGAACCCTCTTCAGTTTTGGATGCTTACACTCAAGCTTAAGCCAAAGCAATGGATATCCATAACCCATACCCCAACATACACTTAATATTCCAGAGAATCAAAGTATGGTCAAAATTACAATAATATTTTATTAATCTTTATTATATTAAAAATTATAATAATATATATTCTTACATTGTATAAACTTATTATAATATAAGTTTTTTTATATGTATGATAATATTTTTTTTTTAATTTAATTTAATAAATAACTATATATAGATATATTGATGTTAAGGATATGGTGGTCTTTTTCTAACATATTCTGACTCTTACCATCCACTATTCCTTAAGATAATTTTTCAGTGAAAAAAAAAATTATTTAAATTTTAAATTATATATTATTTATTAATTTTATATATAGATATATTGATGTTAAGGATATGGTGGTCTTTTTCTAACATATTCTGACTCTTACCATCCACTATTCCTTAAGATAATTTTTCAGTGAAAAAAAAAATTATTTAAATTTTAAATTATATATTATTTATTAATTTTAAGTATTTAAGAATAATTTTAATATAAACCTAATATAAGAATCTTTTATGTATCTCTTTGTGCTATTTAAATCTAAACATAGAGTATAAAAAATAAACACTTGTTTTTTCTAAATAGAAGAAATGAAAAAAGTAAGCTCACAATGAATTATTGTTCAAGACAAATTTATCTAATTCACAAGTTTAAGAATTAGGTAAATTTCACGAATCAATTCTAACTTCTTTAAAAACAACTAGATTTTCAAGTCGTTGCTTAAATCTCCCTTAATTTGCGACCAGTTTTAAGTAAGAGGATTTTAATATTATTTTTGTTTTTTTCGTTCTTAATTAAGGAGAGGATTTTAGGATTAAATTTTAATTTATTTTTTATAAATATAGATTTAAGATATAATTCATAGATGATAAAGTTAGTTTCAATTTTGATGTATTTAAGTTAAAAAAATTTATTAATGTTAAATATATTTATTAATATTAAATATATGTTCATTAATATCTTATCCCAACCAAGATTGTAATCACATATACTAACATTAAACTTACCAAATATTAAGCAATATTTTATTATCATAACAATATCAATCAAGATTGTAATCACATACACTTAACATTAAACTTACCAAATATTAAACAATATTTTATTCTCATATTATCGTAACAATATTAAATGAGTGAAAGTACAATTTAAACATCAAAATAGGTTTTTTAAAATACAAATGCTAGAGTAACATTCATCGTAAATTAATATCAATGAATTACTTAACCATGATAATTATTCAAAAATAATTTCATAACACTGGTATGTTATCGTGTAATGACATAGGTATGTGATAAGGTTTTAACACTATGAATGTGGTTGATAGAATGTAAAGGTTGTGTCATAGACCGTAGAATGGGTCACATTATTATCATAAAATAAGCTCAGTTCGAGAGCTAGCGGAAGTTGCGATACTGTTGACCTTCTTCAAAGTGTTGGCGGAATTGGAGATAATGAGACAGGCATATATTACTTCATAATACTTATAGGGTTAGCTAGCAAATTTTTCTTCTTAAGAACCACGGTACACTCATCTACTTTGTCTCATACTTATCTACTTTGTCTCATAAGGGTTCTGGTTCTCTCAACTATATTGCATAGTATATTATATAAAATACAATATTTTACTTGTTTTATTCCTAAAAACTTGGAGACCAGAAAACAGGGAGCATTTTTTATTTGCCTCTTGAGGTCACAAACACTCCAACCATCATATGTGATCAGTAGGTAACATAGCTTTGGAGTAATTTGTTAAATGTTGATAGACTTCAAGGTCATTCCTCAAAATGTCAAACCATCAAAGTCAAAATACTTGCGTTATAAGTCGTATGCCCTTCATCTCATTTGTGTCACTTGTGACAATCTTCCTTCACATGCTATGCATTATGTTGTGCAATATGCAAAGCTCTCTCCAATCTTTGGGTTTTGTTTATATATCACATCAAATTGATTTGGACTCCTTATTTTTATGCTCCTCATTGTGAATGGTAACGATGCTTCATTGGCAGTTTTAGAACATCAGCAATCCAATCTTTGGGTTTTGTTTATAATTTCACATCAAATTGATTTGAACTCCTTATTTTTATGCTCCTCATTGTAAACGGTAACTATGCTTCATTGGCAGTTTTAGAACATCAGCAGTCCAGAACTATGATTGTATGTTTAATCCACAACATTTATGTTTACATGATAACCGCATTATTTCTTGACTAGTCATGCTAAAATTTCCTTCCTATTGTTCAGTTTTGTGAAGTTACTCCTGTAGTGTATAAACATGAGTTATCTGCCATGAAGTGACTGGGTAATTTACTTCTTTGGTATCTACTATGACCAATATTTTCCCGATCATAACCTTACTACTGAACTAAATAGTTGCCTTGGCTTAACAGCTATAAAGCACATACAACCATAATAATAGACATCACCACAATGACACCACCAAAGCTCTTAAAATGCAGATGTTACATGCATAAAATGCAAAAACATAATTTCCTTATTTGTGTTATCATATTTTCCTTATTTTGTGGAGAGTTTCCTCTGTGAGAATATATGATGTTATGTATGCTATGAGTACCTGGCAGGTATATAATAACAACTCATTTTGATAAGGTCGGATAATCCCCCTCCTATCGGGCACATAAATGCATTATTTTATCTTATTTAGTAAGAATGGAAATTCAGAAGCGAAGCCCCTGCTCGTCCTTCCAAAGAGGAACGGCAACCTAATGGAGTTTTTGGAGCCAGACATGTTGGTTACTTAAAAAGCACATACATGAGACTGCAAGGTACCCTACGATCTTATTTTGAAATTGAATCCCTACCTATATATATATATTAGACTGCCATACGTTTTAACAATGGAGCTTACTGTAAGGCAGCAGTCTCTTAAGGATAATGCGTCAAAACATGTGAACCAAAAACACTCCTAGAATAAAGTGTGCTCTTAACATGCAGATATTACATGCACCCATAATGATAGGGCATCAAGACCCTTGCACCATAAAAGCTCTTAAAAATAGATGTTCTAAGATGCAGACATAGAAGAAGGTTCACTATTATAAGCTTGTTAACTTGCCTCGATATTTCAAAGGTAGGATTGAGAACATCGAAGGGAATCCCACGCTAACATAACCTAGCTCTAGCAATGCCAAAGGTGAACTAAACAATTACACCAAGATTTATCCTACAAGAAAGTCAAATTTCTAAAGTGAAATCTAACTCTAGATTTAGAGAGTCTGTTAAAAGCACTCTTATGTAAGCACAAGCTGAAAATAGACATATTAAGTAGTTGGCTAAGTTTTCCTCTGCCTAGCAATAATTCACAAATGACAATAGAATTCAACTTGGTCCACAATCTACATATCTCATCAAGCTTCCAGAAACGCACCCTGATAGCTTTCTTGAGCTCTTCTCTCTAACATCAACAGAGGAACATCAACAGAGGAACAGTAATTCACAAATGACAATAGAATTCAACTTGATCCACAATCTACATATCATCAAGCTTCCAGAAACGCACCCTGATAGCTTTCTTGAGCTCTTCTCTCTAAGATCAACAGAGGGTTCCTTGAACTGATACAAAAACCTTTACCCAAACCAGCATTTGGTGCCTTGTTGTGTAGCAATGCTCATCATTCTTGGCCCTTCTCTTGAACCACCTTTCTTCCCAACACCTTCATTGTGAAACCTTGCCCAAACAAGCATTTGGTGCCTTGTGTCCCAAACCAGCATCTGGTGCCTTGTTGTGTAGCAATGCTCATCATTCTTGGGCCCTTCTCTTGAACCACCTTTCTTCGTATCACCTTCATTGTAGTTCAATTCCCGTGGTTTCTCCTTCCTAGTAAATCCTTCAATGGGATTGCCATAAGCTGGCCTCCAAATTGGACAAATTATCAGTCAAATTTTCCAACCCATGTCAGGTCTCATGTCCTTCACTATTTTATTCAACACTTTGTTTTCAATTTGGAGTGTGCAACTACGTTTTCATGGAACAGCATATGCCTGTAACATGGGTAGCATCAGATCTTCCAAAGGTACCTGCACACAATCGTAATAACGGTTGTCTTTTACATATCTCCTCTGGTTGATATTCTCAATATGAATTTGTCCAAAAATAGACGAGGCATTTTAGATAATGTAAACCCAACCTATTCTCCACCTTCCAGCACCGTAAACAAATCAGAAGGCAGCTTTACACCACCATATCGAACACTCACAGGCAGACCCCTAACTGTAGAAGGACAACTCTCCCAATATGTCTTCTAATCAAAATGAGCAAAAGACCTCTAGACTACTGATCCCATCCGAAAAATGGTACTTGTGAAGTCCCCGTCAAAAAAAATTCACTGCAAAACCACCATTTTCTAATGGATTTTGTGGTTGTGCCATTTTCCAGGTCGAGGTCCTTCTCAAACCTGGGCTATGCTTCATCCTTATTTTCAAATCCCTTAGGCTTTAATGAATATTTTAATGAATACTCTACTCTCTAGAGGCAGCTTCAGAGTAGATAGGAAAAGGACCTCCATCTCCTTAAGATGTTCCCACTCAAAAGTGCATCAAAATACCACATTCTTCAATGGAAGCATCACAGCATATTAAGAATTAACACTTGTATTAATTGAGTAAATTGTATTGCCGAATATAATACCTCTCTTTTTGGATGAGGAAATAGCTATTTCAGCTTAGAAAGTGATTTGGCATATGTTAATAAATCCACCCCAATACAAAAGCGAAGCAAACATATAAAACAAACAAAGGCAGTGAGGGTAACAGCACTCTACATCCCATGTATACAATATAAACCTGCCATGACCAAACTCATGTACAGAAAACAGTTTATAAATCATCTCCATATAAACAATTAATCATAAATATTTTTAACTTCTAAACCCAAAACAGTTCTATATTGTACGAACTTCAAATGTTCATAGGCTAGCAGAAAATTCATTCAACATGACATGACAGGTATTTATGGGTTCTACATATAACTGAAAGATAATGCTACAAAAAGTCATAAAACAAAAACCTACAAAACAGATTTCACCTTAATATTTGCTGATATAGAGGGAAATGAGAAGTTTTCATCCTGCTGTTGCATACTTCTTATCTTTCATTCTTTTAGATTCTGACCATCCATTGCATTATTGGATACATGAATTCATATAACCGACAATTTTCAAACCTCTACCATTTCCATAACTAAATTGAGAGAACTCCTTGTTTAGAGAGCTGGATTTTCATATAAGAGATATCCTTACCTTCATAGTATTTGTAGATCCCGTAGACTCTTGACGGAATGGCCGGAGCTTACTTGGAAATAGCATCAGCTGCTTCATTAAGCTCACGGGAGAATGTGGTTGCATGAGAACAGATTCAGCCAAGCAAGAGAGAGTTGAATATCCTGAAGCAACACACTCAAGCGCATACATATCTGAAACGATGAATTTTTATTTATCCAATCTACTACCAATTTGAAATCTACCGTCATGTGTAGCTTGTGAATTCCTTTTTCATGGCTATTTTATTATTAGCATCCAAAGTGACTGCTATGAACTATGCTCTATTACTGGATTCTCGTCCAGGCGAGGATCTCATATGGAGAACATGGTTTTGATTAAAAAATAGAACTACTACATCGCATCGCGGGGGATGCCCTTCGAAGATTCAAAAAACCCCCACTGAATTTCCTGGCTAAGTTTTGGCATGATCGATATTTTGACTCTCTTTGAGGTCTAGTTTGAATTCTAGACGGAGGTAAGAGGGGACCTACTTCAGTTAGTTGGCTTACCATGTCTCATATGGAGGAAGAAATAGATTTGTTTGAAAAATATCACTTCTACATCACATCAAGGGGGATGCCCTTGGGAGGGGCTCCATCAAAGAACTCCCAAAAAATTTCCTGGCTAAGCTTTGGCATAATCGATATTGTGACTCTCTTTGGGGTTTAGTTTGATTCTAACAACGTTAAGAGGGGACCTGCTCGAGTTGGTTGGCTTACAAGCCAACCAACAGATTCAAACATTTTATCAAAAGCACCCCAAAACATCTTAACAAGCAACAAACCCTAAAACTCGAAATATCATCAATCGAAGAATTGATTTAGCCACAATTAACATCCCATAAACACTACCCACCACAGATTCAATTAAATTTCATAACAATAACGAAAAATATATGAATATAAAGTTACTTCCTAGCCTGAAACCCATCATCCACTTCTCTAACATCAAATTTGAGACACAATTTGAAAATTCCGCAAATATAACATTGGTCCCCAATAACCCTACTTAAACGGGGGATTTCAAAGATTCCGCAAATATAACAGTCTGGCAATAACCCTACTCAGTAAGTAGCTTCCTAGTCTAAACCCATCATCCTCTTCTCCAACACAAAATTTGTAACACAATTTAAAAATTCCGCAGATAAAACATTAGTCCCCAATAATCCTAGTTAAATGAGGGATTCAAAAATTCGGCAAACACAACATCAGTCCGCCGATAACCTTACCCAAATAACACTAATCCCGCCAATAACCCTACTCAACTATAACTGCAGTCCCCCCAATAACCCTACTCAAATGAGGGATCCAAACATTAACAAAATTAACAATATACACCGTAATTACATATTCCCGTCTTATAAAATTTAAACCTAATCACATATCCATAAGCTAGAGATAAGCTTATAAGCACTAAACTGAAATTGAACCGCATTCTCAAGGCATTGTAACAATTTCAGAATGCCATTTAAGGATCCACAAGGCCTACAAGAGGCAGAAACCATTGTAACAAGGACATACATTAAAACCGTATATTCAGAGTGTCATTACAAAATACTAGAGAACCAGATATTCCGTTTCATCAAGAGCCACAGAGATCCAGATCAAAAACCAGACATGAGTTTACAGTAACATCAAAACACCAAAACCCAAGGACAGTTACCAGCATAAAGCTCTACCACCAACAGGATTATTTCAGAACCAAAACATAATACCACTTGTAGACAGAAATAAATCCTAGGAAATTTTGTCTATCTCCTCCAGCTACCACCCTCAGAACCACCACCACCATACCGAGAACCGCCACCACCACCATAGCCACCGCCGCCGCCGCCGTAGCCCCCACCGCCGCCACTGTAACCACGGTCACCGCGGTCACGGCTACCACCGTAACCACCACCACCGCCGCCACCACGGTAGCCACGAGAACCACCGCCGCCGCCGCCACCGCCGTTTCCTCTGGATTGGGCCGGGTTAACGGTGATGCTCCTCCCGTCAAGCATCTTGCCATTCATTGCATCGATGGCATCTCTCATCGATTGCTCATCGTTGAAGGTCACGAAGCCAAATCCACGGGATCTGCCGGTTTCCCTATCACTAATAATCTGCAGAAGCACAGTAGAGTAAGCGGCTTAGAAAAGAGTAAAATCGTTTGAATCCAGCCACAAAACCATTAGAAACCCTAAAACAAACCCTAACTACGGAATAGAACGCATAAACAAGTAAAATCAAGCCATTAGAGAACAAATTAGAGGGTTACCTTAGATTCCACGACCTCTCCATAGGGACTGAAAGCCTCCTGCAGGCTTCTGTCATCGGTAGACCAGGCAAGACCCCCGACGAAGCATCGGAACTCAACATCTGCTGCCGCCATCTTCTTCGGATCAGCTTAACAAAAGACTTGACAGAAAAAGAGAGAGCAAGAAACCCCTAACACAGAACCAGATCCAGAACCGGAAACGAACAGAACCAAAGAGAACCAGGGACAGACCGCCCCATACACAAGTGACCTTGAGCATCCCGCATACCACACTTTATAGCGTCTGAATACCCTAGCCGAAACCCTAACCCTTCATCTGCCCACTGTTTCTCCGCTCAGATTAACCCCGGTTAAAAGAAACCCCGGAGATCGAACCGTTAGTCCACCTGGGGACAGGAGGCGCCCACACGCGTTGGCTTACGGTGTTAGGTGAAGTTGCATCTTCCTAGAAGATTTGGATGGATTTGAAGAGTGGGGCGTTATCTCCAACTCCAAGCATCCGATGGCGATAATCGGTTAGCACGTCGTTTTCGTCTTAGCGAAGTGGACCCCGAAACCCACGTGACCAGTCGCTTTAGCGTCAGAGGGAAGCATATTCCTTTTTAAAACTTCTTTTTATATTTTCGAAAATCCGCATGTAATGGCGGTTCATGTCCAGGTAAAATATCTACCGTTGAGAAACATATCTAGTATACAAACCGACATAGAAAGCCATTTAGGGGAGAGTCCAGCAATTTCGAGAGTGTTTCTTGGTGGAGCCCACCCCAATACTTGGTTCGGAAGGAATAATGGTCTTTGACTACCTCTTGATATGGACAGTGTGGAATTCACTAGATTAGGGGAACATCTTATCCATTGAAGAAGGCTATTGCCCATTATATCCTATGTAACTGGATAAGGAAGATGTCACCAATTTATGTGTTCATATTTGTCGATAAGGTGGATGTAACCATTGAAAAGAAAAAGGAGGATCTCATTCAGCATAGCTATGACATGTAAGAACATTAATGGCGATGCCAAGTTGTGTATTATCACATGTTATAACAATGAAATCTACATTGTAGTTTTAATTCATGTGGAATGTTCATGTTATGACATGTGGTGGAATATCATGTCAAGTGGTCATTGTTGGTGGTATGACGAGTATTTAAAAAAAAAATTAAGTTGTTTTGAGATAGATATTTAGATTGAAAAAAGTTTTATATTGATATTTGGAGTTTGAAAACAAATATATATAGAATTTTCATAAAATATTTCAGAAGTGTTCTCAATCAAAAGTGGATTGGAGTTTTCTTGTTTCTCTTGCAAATCTTCAGGTGTCTTTTTGAGCTACATGATCTCTTTTGTTGTTTTTACAGCAACTACATATTATGCCTCTGTTGTTGAATCTGTTGGAACTAATTGTTTACATGATCTACAGGAGACAGTTGTTGATCCAAGACTCGTTATGTATCAAGAAGTGGACACTCCTATCTCTTTGTTGCCATCGAAGTCTGAATCAAAGTACCCAATGAGTTTGAAGTCTTTCACCTTAGAGTACTTGAGTCCAAAGTCTTGAGTCCCTTTCAAGTATCTTAGAATTGTTTTTGCAGTAGACCAGTGTCCTTCACGAGCTTTATACATGAACCATGAAAGGATGCTAACAAGATAAGAAATATGTCAAATTGAGGAGTAGCTAATCTAGTTCAATTAATATACATACTCAAGAGAAAAAACCAAACCCACAAGTCGGCTAAATGAAGAAAAACACCTAACCCTAAATTTATATATGAAATTATTCTAAAATAACTTTCCTAAACGTCGACTCTTTAAAATGGAGACTATGATTACCCCAAACACCACTCCTCAAATCCATCCACGCGGGAATCTACGAGCTAAGAACATAAGAAATATCTAGTTTGGTGGTGGTAAGGTAGATAAGGCTTCCTATAAGCTGTCGGTACTTGGTCGCATCCTCAAATTATTTTCCTTCACTTGATGTGAGCTTTAACTTGTGTTCCATAGGATTTGAGAGTGGTTTGCATTCTATCATGCCAAATATGTTCAACAACTCTCCAATTACTTCTTGTGAGATATGAATATGTACTTAGGATGTTGAGTCACTTCAATTCCTAAGTAGTAGTGAAGATGTCCTAGATCAGTCATTTCAAAGCCTTTCTTCAAATCTTTCTTTATGGATGCTATATAGATTTCATTGTTCCCTATCATCAAAAGTTCATCTACATATACTACAAGAAACACAACAGATCTTCCAACTTTTTTTACAAACAATGTTGCGTCGTCAAGATTATAATGTTTGAAGTTCAACTTTAGAAGATGCTCGGTTAGCTTTGTTAGATTTTATAGATAGCAATATAATTTCATTTGCATTTCAATCAAACAAGATCACTAAAAGAAAAAACCAAACACAGAAACAATGAACATAACAATTTGACCTGGGAAACCACGAAGGGAGAAAAACCCAACAACCTTCTAATAGAGATAATTTGTTTAGAGAACAGTGTACATCTAGATACATATAGTAGAAATATAAACCTCAAGAATAATAGAGAGACTTCTTCAATGATAGAGAACCCCATAAAACTTCTTTTTGTTGTTGCTGCGAACTTCTCTCTTGGAGGAGCGAACTTGCTTGGAGAGAAATGAGTGAGGGCGCCTTCTATTTATACTTTATCAAGTTGTCTTCTTATTTTACAAGTGGGGTCGACTTGTCTTCTATCCTGGGTTGACTTTTCTTTTCCTGGGCCAACTTGTCTCTTTTGAATGGCGCACTAGGGTTCATCTTCTAGTTTCTTTTGGGGCCAACTCATGAGGATGCCTCACGCAGCTATCACACCAACAATCCCTCTTAACCAAGGAGGCACCATCATACTGGAACACATCAGGATATTATTTGTACATCACAACTGTCTCGAACATCTCTATATCATAAGGAAGGTCTTCCAACACAAACTCAATCCATCGAGAAGTGTTAACAACCCTACCCATCCCATCAGGGAGTCAACATGCATCAACTCTACCCATCCCATCAGGGAGTCAACATGCATCAGCTCTACCCATCCCATCAGGGAGTCAACATGCATCAGCTCTACCCATCCCATCAGGGAGTCAACATGCATAAGCTCAACCCACCCCATTGGGGAGCATGCAATAGCTCGACATGTCTACCCAGTCCATCAGGGAATCCATATGTAATATGTACCAGTATGCGTCGGTATGCACCAACCTCTCCACCCCTTCTCAGGGTGTCTGAGAGATCTCCTCACTCCTTCATAGAGTGATTGAGAGAATGCACTAAATCTATCCATCACTTCTCAAGATGTCTGAGAGATATCCCCACTCCTTCAAGGTGTTCAGGAGTATGAGTTGGCCTCTCCATCCCTTCTTAGGATGTTTGAGAGATCTCCATACTCCATCTCAGAGTGTTCGGGAGAATGTGGTGGCCTCTCCACCCTTTCCTAGGGCATCCGAGAGATCTTCCCACTCCTTCTCAGAGTGTCCGGAAGAATGCAGTGGCCTCTCCACCCCTTCTCAGGGTGTCTGAGAGGTCTCCCCACTCTATCATAGAGTGTCCGGGAGAGTGTCCGAGAGAATGTAAGAGAATCAACCTTCCCTCTTAGCGAGGGAAAACAATCATGGGACCAATCTCCCCACTCCTTCACAAAGTGTCAGGGGGTAAATTCAACCTTACTTCTTAACGAGGGAGTTAATCATGAAAATAATCTCCAACCTTGGAGCTTGTGTTCTTCATAGAATCGTCTAAGAATCTATAGACCTACACATATATCAAATAACAAAGGCATCAAATGCATCGGAGGCAGAAACTTCTCTTAAGCCTTATTCAAATAATAAATAAATTAAATAACAACTAGTAACATAGAAAATACTGAGAAATGTCATATGTGTCAATCTCTATGAAGATAGTGTGAGCAACTAGAGACTAATCTTCCCATCCATTACAAAATGTCAGAAGGAGGGTACTTCCTCATTTTGAGTCATCTAGGGACTAATCTCCTCACGCCTTCACAGAGTAATCGGGATAAGTCATTGCCCCATTCTGACTCAATTATCCTTAGCCAAGTCACATGGTTGAATTCATACACGAGTATCAAGATACTAGTCTCCCCACCCCATAACAGGGTGTCTGGGAGAAGATATGGTACTGCCATCGAACCACTCACCCTTGGCCAAGTCACATGGCTAATATTGGGGGAGAAAAAGCATAACGTCTACATGCTCATCACATCTCCCTTTGTGTTGGAGCGCCTTGCTCCCTCTGCATCTGAGCATCTTGCTCCGTCTCTGGAGCTATCCACAAGCTAGTCCATTAGCCTATATGAGATATCACTTCGAGTGTCATTCTGAACACCAACTCTTACAGAGCAAATGAGCACAGTTCTTTACTAGAATGTAATTATATGTCCTGGTGATGACCAAGTACATCAAGGATCCTTTCAACTATCTATCTGAACCAAAACGACATCGCCATCAGTGTAGACATGTACTCACAATCATCATGCTAGATTTGCTTAGTATCTTAACTTAGGAAGGTTTCATCAGGTTTCTGCCACACCATCAATGAGTGATACAATAAGCCAAGATCATCATCTCAAAGGCTAACTCCCTTTGTAACTGACAATAAGTCTCCCTACCTTGGTGAGGAATAGATCACTAGTATACAGCATCACGGGCAAAGGATCATCATCAACAATATATTTTGAATCCCGAGGCACAACTCTAACTAAATGAATGTTTATCTCCTCATAAATCAATTGAGTAACTCTCGTCCTTCTAATCCAACTACTTTCCATAATCATTGAAGGAACAAACATTTGTAGTAGAGAGACCTACATATGTTGGAGCTTCCTGCTCCCAATCGCCAATCTCTATATGAGATCCTTTGGACCTGTGGGTCATGTGTCCACATATAGATGGATGTATTAGATCTCCATCTGGCTGCAGCCATTGTTGAACAGTCATGGCTTCCATTTAACTGTTTCTCCTCCTTCTTCCTTATTTGTAGCCCGGGCTGATCATTGAATACCAACATGATCTATATGTCCATCTCTTGTTCTTTAGAACAAGTCTCATCATTCTTCTCTTGTAGGTCATAGCATATGGTCTTTCCCTACAAGTCAAATTCAATTAGATAGTTAGAAACACTGCATAATCAAATTCAATCAATTCAATAGTTCACATGGTTATGTAAGCATCTTAGCTAATGCTTCAGCACAATACTCATATATATCCCAAGCACATATGGTAACTATCTGGATGATTTCTATCTCCATTAGAACATGCTATCAAGAGTGTGCACCACTCTAAGCATGTAAGAAGGAGATATCATTCTAAACTAGCTCTATCATGGGATTATGGAGTGTTGTGCAGCACTATAAGCTATTTAAGCAAACATATATATAACATGTACCACATGAGCCTAATGTTTATCAATAAAAGAACTATATCACATGCTTAATAATCCTCCTAATTCCATTAATATAGATTTGCATATAACTTGTTATGAAAATATGTTCAAGACAAATAGATCTAATCTACAAGAGTAATAAATCCAAATACTTATCTTTTATTGTTTTGTGGGTGGGCTCCCACTACCTCCTTGTAGGAATTATGAGAGCCCTTTGATCCAGGAGTTTGTTAATCCACCAAGTTTGGATGAAGCCATTAGGATGGCAATGCACTGCTATGAGCAAAATAAAGGAAAAACAGAGGCTAACCCAGCATGGAAAGGAAAGCCAAGAGGGAAGTTTGATCAGAAGAAGGATGGCTTCAAGCCACCATTCAGAGGTCAACCTAGAACCTTTCCACAGGGGCAACAAGCAAGGAGTGGATTCAAACCAGCAGTGGCAGCAGACAGAGCATCAAAGGGACCACTTCAGTGTTGGGGATGTGGAAAAAACCACATGTTGAAGGATTGTCCACATCGAAAAAACAATTCTCGGAAGTTGAACAACCTGAAGGGAGTAGCTACGGTGGAGGACATGGCAAGGGCAGCACCTCGGATTTATGCGGCGTTGGATAATCACCAAGCAGACCATCAATCATCAGTGGTGGAAGTCGAAGGTAAGATTGCTACGCAATCTATTTCTGTTTTGATTGATCCGGGATCTACCCATAGTTATGTTTCTCCAAAAGTGGTTGAAGGTTGTTCTCTTAGAAAAATAAAGCATAATAAGTATTGGCTAGTGCAACTAGCCACGGGAACCAAGAGAAAAGTAAGCGAGGTAGTGATGGAGTGTCCCATAGAATTGAATGGACTCCACACATATGCTGAATTGAATGTGTTACCATTAGGATCCTATGAGGCATTAATTGGCATGGATTGGTTAGAAAAACATAGAGCCAAATTGGACTGTTATGAGAAAGCACTTGAGTGCATTGATGAAAAGGGGAGACCAACATTGGTAAAAGGGATTCCCAAGCAAGTTTCAGTAAGGCAGATTTCAGCCCTGCAGTTGAAAAAGTTTTATAAGAAGGGTTGTCAATTATATGCAGTCCATATGCCGGATTCATTAGAGGACAAAGGGCCAAGACTATAAGACTTCAGGAGATTGCAAGAATTCCAAGATGTGTTTCTGGATGAGGTACCAGGGTTGCCATCGACGAGAGATATTGATTTTACCATCGATCTTGTTCCGGGGGCAGCGCCGACTTCCAAAGCTCCTTATAGAATGAGTACACTGGAGTTGGTGGAATTGAAAATGCAGCTGCAAGAATTAATAGATAAAGGGTATATCAGGCCTAGTGTGTCTCCTTGGGGAGCACCGGTGTTATTTGTCAAGAAGAAGGATGGGACTTTAAGGCTGTGTATTGATTACAGGCAGCTCAATAAAGTGACAGTTAAGAACAAGTATCCATTACCAAGAATTGATGACTTGTTTGATCAAATGAAGGAAGCCAAATTATTTTCAAAGATTGACTTGAGGTCTGGCTACCATCAAGTGAGGATTAAAGAAGAAGACATTCACAAGACGGCTTTCAGAACTAGATATGGTCATTATGAGTTCACTGTGGTTCCATTCGGCCTTACCAACGCACCTGCCACATTCATGTGTCTCATGAATAATGTATTCAGCAAATATTTGGACAAGTTTGTGATTGTGTTTTTAGATGACATTCTTGTCTATTCAAGAAATGAAGAAGAACATGAGGAGCATCTAAGAATGGTGTTGCAAGTTCTTAGAGAACATCAGTTGTATGCCAAGTTAAGCAAGTGTGAATTCTATCAAAAGAGGATCCAATATTTGGGTCACGTCATTTCAGAAGAAGGAATTGCAGTGGATCCAGAGAAGATTAATTCCATCATGGATTGGCCAACTTCAAGAAATGTTTTAGATGTTAGATCTTTTATGGGCCTTGCTGGTTACTACAGAAGGTTTATTGAAGGATTCTCCAGGATAGCGCATCCGATCACTTCATTGCAAAGGAAGAACATCAAATTTGTATGGTCTGAAAAATGTGAGAAAAGTTTTCAGAAATTAAAGGAGTTACTTACTAGCGCTCCTGTTTTGAAGATAGCAGATCCAAGGAAGGATTTTGTAGTGTGCACAGATGCTTGCATTGAAGGACTGGGTGGGGTTCTCATGCAAGAAGGAATTGTGATTTGCTATGAATCCAGGAAATTAAAGGAGCATGAAAAGAATTATGCCACACATGATTTAGAATTAGCAGCCATAGTGCATGCTCTTAAAATGTGGAGGCATTACTTAATGGGAAGAAGATTCGAGCTTAGGACGGACCACATGAGCCTAAAGTATTTGTTTGAGCAGCCAAACTTGAACGCTAGGCAAGCTAGATGGATGGAATTTCTTTGTGAATTTGATTTTGAAATTAAACATGTAAAAGGGAAGGAGAATAAGGTCGCAGATGCTCTTAGCAGAAAATTTCATGTTTCAGCAGTGAGTATGTGCAAATCAGATTTGAAGACAAGGGTTCTTGAAGCCCAAAACGGTGACGAAACTTGCCTTCAAATTAAAGAGATGTTGCAGCACGGTAATGATGATGAAAAGTGTGTAGGATATCAGCTGGGTGAAGACAGTATCCTCATCTACAAAGATAGGTTGTACATTCCAAATAATGCAGATTTGAAGAAACTAGTGATGGATGAAATACATCAAATGCCGTACTCTGGACACCCAGGATATCAGAAGACTATAACAGCGGCAAGAAAGCAATACTTTTGGAATGGCATGAAGAAGGACATAGCTGAGTACATTGCTAGGTGTCAGAAGTTCCAACAAGTCAAGGCAGAACACCAACATCCAGCAGGGTTGTTGCAGCCCTTACCCATTCCGGAATGGAAGTGGGAAGTGATCTCCATGGATTTTATACAGGTCTGCCCATGACAGTGAAGAAGCATGATTCAATCATGGTTTTGGTGGATAAGCTATCAAAGGTAGCTCACTTTATTCCAGTAAAGTCCACTCACAAGGCTAGTGATATTGCGAACATCTTCATGAGAGAGATATTCAGATTGCATGGATTGCCTAAGGCAATAATTTCTGATCGTGATACAAAGTTCACCTCCAATTTCTGGAAGGGATTATTTCAGGAATTAGGAACTAAATTGAATTTCAGTACAGCTTACCATCCTCAAATGGACGACCAAACCGAGAGGGTGAATCAGGTTCTTGAAGACATGCTGAGAATGTATGTGATGGACAAACCATCCAAGTGGGAAGATTATTTACACTTGGTTGAATTTGCGTACAATAATGGACACCATGCATCCTTGGGAATAAGTCCATTTGAAGCATTGTATGGCAGGGGATGCAGGACGCCAGTGAATTGGGATGGCCCAGTGAACAGGGTGGTGCTTGGACCAGAAATGATCAAGGAAATGGAACAGGAAATTGTTAAGATCAGGCAGAATTTAAAGGCAGCTCAGGACAGGCAAAAGAGTTATGCAGATTTGAAAAGAGTACATAAGGAATTTCAGATTGGGGATCATGTTTATTTAAGAGTGAAACCAAGGAAAAGTTCCCTCAAGTTGGGGAGTTGTGCCAAGTTGTCACCGAGATATTGTGGGCCATTTGAAGTCCTTGATAGGATAGGGCCAGTTGCATATAGAATTGCATTGCCTGCTATCATAAGAGCTCATAATGTTTTCCATGTATCTTTGCTTAAGAAGTATGTACATGATCCTAATCATATGATTGATTGGAATGTGATACAGGTGGAACCCGAGGGAGAGTTCCAAATAGAACCTATGCGCATCCTCGACAAGAAAGTCACAGTGCTCCGGAACAGAGCCATCGGGCAAGTAAAGGTCCAATGGGAGCATCTTAGTCCCGACGAGGCTACATGGGAGCTAGAGGATGCCATGAGGGAGGCATTCCCATTTTTGTTCAGTTTTGAGAACACCGAGGACGGTGTTGTTCTAAGGGGGAGGGGAATGTAATACCCCAATTTTGACCCTTAGGAAATATTGGCTCTAATGTAAATATTGTAAACACACGATGTATGTTTCCCTAGCGTGGAGCTCAAGGCCAAGGCCCCGCTAGTTCATGCTCGAATTTTATTTAAATTGGACACGCTTGATATTTTGTTACCCACGTGCTATTAAGCCATGGGATATTGTAAATTGATGTAAATATTTAATATTGAAATAAAATACCAAAAACTGGCTATGGAGGCAACGAATGAGAAGGGGCCACGTGTATCCACTAGGGAGTGGTGAGGGGGCTATGGGACTAAACCCTAGGCTGCCATTTGGCATTATGAGAACCCATTGACTTCCCTAGGTGACATTAATGCCTGGTGTAAGAAAGTGGTTGAGATTTTCAGCCCATGGCTTCAATGGAGCATGGGCAGCCCTGAATTTCGTATGGGTGGGCATGGGCTCTGTTTGCTTGGGCAAGAAGTCACTCAACCTCATGGGAGGTTGCTTCATTCTCACCCCATTCCATTGTGAAACTACCTAGCATCATTCTGCATCCAAAAAAATAAGTGCCAGCAGTGAGAGAACCAGAAAATCGCGACCTTGAGAGAACCCAGTTTTTGAAAGACCAAAAACACCCAGATTTGGCATGGGACAGGGAAATCCAATGGGGAATCCATTAGCATGAACCTTGGGGCGAATTTGGGAGCATTAGCTACCCCGAAATCAATAGGATAACCCAGTTTTTGCAGCCCAAAAAACGAGTGACGGATTTGAGAATTTGGTGAGCAGAATGGTGAGAAATCAAGTTGGAAATGACTATGCAGAGGTTGGGTGTGCTTGATAAACCCAGTGAAGGCTAGGATCTCAAGGATTAGCAGCTGGACCTTTCTATGCCCATCCTGAAGAGCACTGGAGGGAAGAGTTGCTTGAGGGACTGTGTAGCAGAGAAGGGGATCTTCCTTGTGTTGGATGTGGTAGGTAATGTGGGTGTCTGACTGTTGAGCTCACTTGAGATGCCTGTATCTCTGTGGTTGAGCTCACTGGCTTAGCATTACCCCCCTCTATCTTCTTGGATGCTTGACTGAAACCATGGCTGTGAGAGAACCCAGCTAGTTCTCCTTGGTGGATACACAACCCAGCTTGGGGGTGACCTCTCAGCTGAAAGAACACAAGCTGGACAGAGGTATATGGTTGGGAGGAACGTTGCTCTTCCATAGCCAGTCGTTTGGACCGTTACAATTCAAGATGAGTATTCTTGTGATTTAATTTATATACAGTCTGTGTTTTGCAATACATTCATGTTAATGAAACGAAAGGCATCATGTTTATGCAGTATGATAATTAATGACTGTTACATGTATGGTGAAGTTATGTTAATTCTATGCTCTGCAAACAATTTAATTAATGACTGTTGTTTATCTACTGAATGCATGATGAAACTATGTGCATATGTGATGTTTAATTCCGCTGTGTAGTTATTGAGTTTAAGTCTGCACCCATAAGTTTTTATATTGCATGCGTTATGAGTCAAAGTATCGGGGCTAAGCCTTTACGAAAGCCCTGTGTGTTGTTAACGTTTCCCTTCCCACATTCGATGATGGAAGGGGACGTTACATGAAATACATGATGTGAATGAACGAATTGTATGTACTGCTTAACGATTAGCTATTTTATGAAATACATGATGTGAATGAACGAATTGCATGTATTGCTTAATGATTAGCAAAGTTACGAAGCATGATTATGGTTATGGATTGATTTACATGATGTATATTGATGAGCTATGATGAACAATACTACTGATGGGTAGCTTGAGAATATGTGCAGCAGCAGGTAATTATCATAACCAACTGACTTAGAAAGGAAATAAATGGGTCGTAGAGTACAAATAAATCACACACGGAAGAACGACGATGGTGTCGACTTCCTACAGATTCCACGCACGAGTTAAAAATCCCTTATCTACTTACTCGGGAAAGCATGAAGTCGTGTGAAGTGGACCATGATGGAATTGGTCACGTACGAGGTTGATGGTTGCGCAGTAAGAACGAACTTACTCCTCAGTGCCGTTAGTCTCCAATAGAGTGTAGACGAAGGATTGAAGGTAACGAATCCTAAATCACTACATGAAGTTCCCGCAAATCAGATGAACCAGAGAAGCATTAACGAAAGGACCCGACGATGTGGTACCTTGATGACAAAATAAAAGGATGGTCGAATGGACTTGACGATGTGGTACATAGACCCAAGACGAAAACAATTGATGAATTTTATGCATTAAAACATGTAAGTTTGCATTTAGGCTATTTGCACATGAAATGAATATTTGTAATTAAAATAATGGAGAATAATTATTCTATGAGCAAATGGTATACTAAACATTAGTATATAGCCAACTTCACTTGCACCCACAAAAATAGAAACTTAGATTGGAGCATCAAGGGGGACAGACTTGAGTAAATCTAGGAATGTAGGTGCACTCTCTTAGGAATTAGACACATGGCTGGGTGAGCTAATTATATTTAAATAATTAGAAAATTAGGCATTTTTGCATGAAGCGACACGTGTCACAGAGAATTTTCTTATTCAAGGAAGGCAAGAGGAAAGGGAACGACACCCTATGGCTGGATGGTTACCGTAATGTTAGCAAGCCATTGATTTGCTTCTATTGTGAGTTTGACAAAGGATCTTGGTGAGGGCGAAACTCACTTCTGGATCCTTGGTTTTATGTGTGTGAGCTCTACGACCCCATTGCTCGGGGGTTCGGGAAGAAGAAAAGTATTCCCAAATTTGGTAGGGAGGTCAACCGAGTGGTCAGTTGGATATCGACATTCGGACATTGGATCGCGGCGACAAGGACATCTTCTACAACTCCTCGACGAGTGGATTCATCCACAACCATGAGAGTCAAGTTCGACATTTATTTTATGAATTATTATTGTTGTTATATGAATTATTAGCATATTAAGAAATGTGTAATGGCCTACATGAGGCATGACTGTGCATGTATTTTATTGTTCTTTTTACATTAAGCTAGCCATTACGATTTCGACCTTCCATGTCGAATATCGTGAGAGAGCAAAAATCTATAACCATTAGCTGTTATTTCGAGTTCAATAGTAGTTGGTCGATTTTACTCAAGCATAAAGGATTCCCAATTGCATTATGAAATTAGTAAGCTAATGAAGGCAACGATCTGAATAAATTAGCTTATTGTAGTTGTAATTCGGTTTTAGTTAAAGGTACCATGCTTGTTTACGAAATCTAAACTCTACCAAGTCTATCAGTAGATCCGATCTCTGATCTGGATTAATCCCGACTTTAAAACTCTGGAAAATTGAAGAAGGAATCCGATCTATTTATGTTTGGGTTGAATCCTAACTGATTCTTAAGACCCGATCCACAATCTCTTCTCTGTCGCGAATTTCCTTACAAACTGAGTGTCGATGTTGAGTTCACAACCAACCTCTGCGTTAGTCTTCCATCTCTGTTGAACCGAAACCTTCATTTTATGCCCTCGATCTTATATGTGTAATCCAACTACGGCATGAAACCTCCAGTAAACCGGAAAAGGAAAACGTGTGAGCACACTGCTTTATACATTAAGAAGATCACCGACAGTCGTGGTCTCTACCATTTTGCTATGTCTCAAGGTTAACTCTGCGATGATCTAGCAGAGTATATCTACAACCCACATCCGATCGGAGTAGCTACGGGTGCAAGGACCCTAACGAGTTCCATAGTGAGGGATCGCTCGTGATATTTGTGACCACGAATGCGCCCACCATCCAAGCCAAACTCTGAGCTGCAGGGTAACTAAAGCAATATCTCCTTCTAGTGGTCGCCTTTACCACTGCTTGCCCATTTGTGATATCCAGTGTAACTCTCGACCAACAATCGAGCTCGATCGACCACTCCTTCCTGTAATTATAATGATCTTAGTCGTAATGATTTCCAAGCAAAGTGTTGCATGTACGGATGCAACAGCCAATACTCCAGAGGATCGGTATAACTTTGATCTGAGAGCAGTCTAAACATAGTAACAAAACAGTATGTCGAACTGTAGTCCTGAGATCGTAGGGATCATCACATCTAAGACTGACAATTGTGTGTAACATGCTACGGTTAGTAATTCAGATTCTTTCGAATGTAACCTTAGCCCCAAACTATAGATCAATCCTGAAATCACTCCTGTAGTCACTAACGCGCATGTGTAACGTGTCTACCAACTTAGCGTTAGGTAGCGAAGCGAACCGACAACATTACGTTGGGTTAGGGAGTTGAAGTTCCCAGTTGATTGTAGGATCGATTTCACATTAGTTACGCTATGATACGACCCAGCTCTAAAACTAATGTTTAACGTGAATACTCATGTCGACAACTTTACTATCTGTTACACTATGATGATTATATCATGTACCAATTCGAAACGTGGAGATCCATGTCCTCCGGTAGAACATACTGTTGGATCACTCCCTCATAAATGCATCATGACCGGTAAACGATACCCCTAGCATTTGATGTAGTTATTTATGTTTGATTAATTTAATTATAGCCTATTACGAATGTATATGAACCGATGTGAATGTTTTTATTTATATGATCATTATGTGGCATTATCGAGCCAACATCCATGCCAATTCGGTATAACTCACTATATAGTTATCCTTGTTTATTATATTATGAACCGTGAGTTATTTTATAAATATATATCATGAGGTTTAGATTGTTGTATGCCTTTACTAATTATGGGATAGTTTTTATTAGTCTCTTGAGTTTGTATAAATGCTAACATTGCAGCATGTTACTATGACGAAGATTGTATGATGTGAATATTCATACATGCAACAAGATCAAAGGAGAACTCCTCACCGATCAGGAAGGGACTTCGTAACTCCACTTGTTGCGATGGGCTCTAATCTTTTTAGTTGAAATAACCTTTAGATAGTTATTTTGGAAGCTTAGTATAGTTATTAAAACCTTTCCTTATGTTGATGATGTTAGCTACTTGAATAATAGGAGAGCTATTATTTGAATAATGAATTATTATTGGTTTAGATAAAAATGATTATTGATCTCATTATTTCCATACAATTGGGTACCATAATCAGTACGTGAATAAGTATTGGAAGATGGTCATAACTTTAAATAGGTAGCATGTAAATTGTGGAAGTGGAAACAAAGTTTCCTTGATTATATTTATTCAATAAGATCATGTCGTATGACGTTTTGCTTATACTATAATGGTAGGTAAAGAATAGTATGATGCGGTATAAACAAATTGTAAATTTACTAGGATATGTTATAAGTAGGAAATCATTTTATATTTATCTTGATGAAAATGTTATTCTCAAAATGGTTATGTTGTGAATGATTTCCTTACGATCGTGTTATGCTGATAAACAACGAAGAAATTTTTATGAGATGATCAGATTAATTAGTGACATTACTTAAGCTATAATGTCCAAAGCAATATAGATAAGCAAACCTAAGGAATTTTAAGACCTGATAAAAAAAAAAAATTGACTCACTTTTCGTAGAAGTAAGGTCACTACAGTTTTCAGGCCCTTTATTGATGACTTTGTCATAGTCTACTTAGATGATATTTTGATTTTCAGTCGTACTTGGGAAAGAACATGTCAAGCATGTGAAACAATTTTTGGATGTACTTGTAAGGGAAAAATTGTATCTAAAGATGTCCAAATGTGAGTTTGGGAAGACATCTTTAGTATATATAGGTTACATTGTAGGGGTTGGTGAACTTAGAATTGATCCCTCTAAAGTAGAGGTAACTGTGAATTGGCCTAAGCCAAATAATGTAATCGATATAAGGAGCTTTTTGGGAGCAACCCAGTATTGGAAGAATTTAATTATGAACTTCTCCTTCATAGCTTCTCCATTACATGCTTTGACAAGTATGAAAAAAGTCTTTCAATGGGAATGCAAAGCACATAAAGCCTTATACACTTTGAAAGAAAAGATCAGCACAACTCCAGTACTTGCACTGTCGGATCTACAACAACCATTTGAGATAGAGACTGATGCTAGTGTTTATGCCATGGGGGTAGTCTTAATGCAACTTAAAAAAGCAATATGTTATCATTCTGAAACCTTTTCTAAAGAAATAATTAACTATCCTACCTACGATAAAGAATTGTATGCATTAGTACAAAGTGTGAAGACGTGGAAGTTACCTAATGGGTAAGGAAACAATTATACATGCTGATCATCAACCACTACAATATCTTCAATCTCAAACTAAGATACAACAATCAAGACATTTCAGGTGGATGGGTTTTCTACAACAATTTCATTTGATCATTAAGTATAAAAAAGGTATTCAGAACAAAGTTGCAGATATGTTATCAAGACCTCCAACAAATGCTTCTATTGTTATTCAACAAAGTCCTTTGGTACATTCAAGTTATGTTGAATAATATAGTAAGGATGAAGACTACAAGGAAGTACATGAATCACTAATACATGGCTCTCAAAATGAAGAATTGAACTATCATGTTCATGATAAGTTGTTGTATCATCTTGGAAAAATTTGTATTCCAAAAAGTGAAAGAGTACATGTGATAAGAGAAGCTCACGCTTCTCTCATTTCAAGGCACTTTGGTGTAGGAAAAACTGTATCACAATTACAAAAGTTTTGTTATTGGCCTCAGATGAATGATATTGTGTCCAAGTATGTAAAAGGATGTGTTATGTGTGCAACAATTAAGTCAAGTAACATAAAGTTAGGCTTGTACACTCCACTTCATGTTCCTTCCCGTCCATGGGAAAGTGTTTCAATGGACTTTGTAGGAGGGTTACCAATGTCTAGAAAGGGACATGATTACTTGTATGTTGTTGTGGGTAGGTTCAGTAAAATGTGCATTCTAATGCCTTGTAAAAAGTAGATCACAACTGATTTGACTTCTCATTTGTTCTTCAAGCATGTATGGGTTCATTTTGGACTACCTACTTCTATTATATCCGATCAAGATTCCCGATTCCTTGGAAAATTTTGGTCATCTCTATGGGAACTTACAGACATAAAGCTAAAGAAAAGCACAACATTTCATCCACAAACCGACGGACAAATTGAAGTGGTCAACCGAACAATAGTACATCTTCTCTGAGGGTATTGTGCCAAGCATCCCAAGCTTTGGGATGAACAGTTGCATTATGTTCAGCATGTCTACAACAAAGCTATGCACTCTTCAACACAAAGGTCTCCATTCGAGACATGTTTTGGATAATTTCCAAAGTCTCCCTTAGACTTTGCTTATGGGAAAGATTCAGTGAGATATGGTCAAGTTGATGCGGATAAAGCTTTAAAGTTTATTTAGCAGATCCAGTTAATACATCAAGTAGTACAAGAACAGTTTGAATCAAGTCAGGCCAAGTATAAAGAAAGACATGACAAACATCAGGTGGATCATCATTTTCAAATAGGTGATCAAGTATGGCTTCATATCAGCAAAGACCAACTCCAAGGTGAAGGTAGAAAGTTGAAACCAATCAGGTATGGACCTTTTACAATTTTGGATCAAGTTGGTAATAATGATTTTCGGTTAGATTTGCCTCCTTATATGCAAATGCATTCTGTTTTTAATGTGGAAAATTTGAAATTGTATGAGCCTCCTATGATTATGGACCAAGATGTATAGGTTCAAGTACCTTCTGTTGATGAGTTTGCTCTTGAATATCTCAATGAACTTCAGGAAGATGTTATACTTGATAAGAAGGTCAGATATTTACGGAGAGGTGACATGGAATATCTTTGTGTAGGGATTAAAATAATGCATCCAAGCAAAGCATGGTGGATAGATACCAAAAGAGTGAGGGAGTTGTACCCTCACCTGTTTTATGAATGATTCCATGCTTTTGGTGGCCCAAAAGCTTCCTAGTGGGAGGGTTTGATCTAGGAGAATCTCCAAGAACGATCAAAATTAAAGTCTTCAAAAGGTGAAAATAAGCTTACAGAAGCATAGAGCTCATCAAGAGATTACCGACAACGTTCATTTCGTGTGAAATGACCTCCTGAGGTGAAAGTTATTGAGTTTGGAAAATGCGGCAGAAATGTTAAAATGAAGCAGAAAAGGGAAAGAAGGGGGGCCATGTGGCACACCCATAGGGTGCCACGTGGCATGTACATTCATCATAGGCACCATGTGGCAGCATCACAGGGTGCCACATGGTCAAGGTGATGACATGGCAGTATTGAGGTGGACCAATCAGGGTCTGCCATGTGGGAGCCCTGTTGGCAATTGGTTGAATAATTTTGCAAAATTTATGGAGTCGGGGAAAATTGAACCCCCGACCTCCACTGCGACAATGCCTCCACGTTCTCTGTTATCCAGGATGCCCACCGGTGGTTCTTAAAAATATAGAGGTTGACTTCTATTTAAAGTTTATGAGTTGTTTCATTGGAAAAAGGGGCAGGGTCGAGGGCTCCCCATGGCCAACACCGAGGCCTAAGTGTAATGGAAACCATGTAATACACCAATTTTATGCCAACAAAAAAGCCACATGCAATCAACGAGCCAACACCACAACACATCAAATGCCAATGCATTGAAATATATGCCGACACATCAAACAACCAACAAAGACCACCATAGAACCACATACCATATCACGTTAAAGGGGATAGGCCCATAGGTTTGACCCCGAGACCTCTACCCCCAACAAACAACATTTTACCAATGGGACAAATCCCATACGTTGGATGAGATATGGTGTATATTGTTTAAGAATTTGAGGCGAAGTTTGGAGCCCAAAAAGGGGCGCGTGGCCCTTCCTTTTGGTGCCCGAAAACCTATTTAAAACCCCCTTTTGAGCCACAGAAAACAGTGCTTGGCGCCCAGTTTATACATAGATACCGAGGTGGGAAAGAGGTACAGTACATACAGGTTCATATGATCCGTACAACGCAAAATGAGTATGTTCTCGATTTTTGTGTTAGAGGAGGCCTCAACCAAACCAGGTCGAGCTTATACTCATTCTTCTCAGGATTTTGAGAGGAACGCAATGGTGCAGTCTGTTTTTGGGTTTGATTGACAGAACTCAAAAGTGTTTCCAAAACTCATGTATGTAAGCTTTTGAAGACTTAATAAGATCGACCTTCTCATTGGAAGTGGCTCGGAGACGTAGCCCAAGAAGTGTGAACTCCGTCATCATATGTTGTCTACATATTTCTGGTTTGCATACTTGTTTATTTGCTTATGTGGTTTATTGAAGCATTTAAAAAATTGCCTTTTATAAGCCTTTTAAGAGATTTAACATGCAAATTTCACATGCAATTTATATGGTGAAAAAGATCTTGAAGTTTTTAGATCACCCTTTGATCTTCATATTATTGTTGGAAGCCCATCTCAATCACATCATCTCAATATGGAGAGTACTAGAAGAAGAACTCCTTTAGACGATCTTCTGCACTTTCTTCATAATCAACATTCCTTTACCTCTTATGCGGAGTATCTTCATCGATATCAGTAGTTGAGGCTTGGTGTTTTCTCTTCTTCGAATCACGACATTTTCTGGCATAATGACCGTACTTATGGCATTTGAAGCACTGGATATGTGAAAGATCCTTCTTCTTTTGCCCTTGAATGGAACTTGATCTTTCACCTTTGTCTTTCTTGCCATGATACTTAATTCCCTTACCTTTTACCTTCTTGATATGAGATGTAAGGGCTTGATTTTCTTCGTGTTGAGTTCCATGCAATCTGCCTCTGGATGCAAGTCTAGTCTCTTCTTGTATATAGTCTTCCCATATACGATCAAAATTGGGAAACTTGGTTCGCCCACTAAGACTCTAAATGAATGGTTCCTAAGAAGGGGGAAGACCATTAAGAGTTTTCATGACAAGTTATCTATCTTCAATCGATTCTCCAATGGTGCTTAATTGATCTCTTAACTCTGAGATCTTCGTGAAATAGGAAGCAATTGAATCTGACCTGGTCATTTTGAGATTTTTAGTTGTTGTTTCAAAGCAAGGGCTTGGTTGATGTTGTTGTTTTCAAACAGCTTCTTCAAAGCTACAAATATCTTCCCGACTTTCTTCTTTTGAGAAATTTGACGAACCAAGTGGTCCCTTACTAAATCTACCAAGATCCTCCTTGCCCTAGCATCATTCTTCCTCCATTGAGTCTTTTTTGTTTCCTCTTATGGTTCTAAAACCTTCTCATTGAAAAAAATCAAGAGATCATTTTCCTCCAATATGAGAAGAACCCTAGACTTCCAAGAGATGAAGTTGGAAGCCCCATCAAGTCTATCTTCAACCTTCATACCAATCATCTTGACTGCAAATTGGTTCCAAAACCCTAGCAAGAGCTAGGTCAATTTTGAAGTTGGATCTCTTGCAAAACTAACTCCACAGGTAAATGCGTCCTCCCAAGGTGATTGGAAGGATGTCAAGATCGAACCAAATCAGTGGACAGAAGGGTACAAACCAAGAAACCCTAGATCTTGACCCCAAGATCGAACCAAATCAGTTGACAGAATTAGGTCAAAAATGAAAGTTCACCAATCTAGATTTTGTCTCCATAGAAAGGTGCACCCTCATAGGGTGAATTCCAATATGCTATTTTCAAGATGAAACTGGGGTTGTAACACTCCAAAGAATGGAGCCCTAGTTTATGACAATGGATTCTTTTAGCACTGCTATGAAACCATGTTAGAATTTATAGATGGCAGTATAATTTCATTTGCATTTCAATAAAATGAGATCACTAAAAGAATAACCAAGCACATAAACAATGAACACAATAATTTGAACTGGGAAACCACGAAGGGAGAAAAAACCAACAACCTTCTAATAGAGATAATTTGTTCAGAGAATAATGTACATCCAAATACATATAACATAAATATAAACCCCAGGAATAATAGAGAGACTTATTCAATGATAGAGAACCCCATGAAACTTCTTCTTGCTACTGCTGCGAACTTCTCTCTTGGAGGAGCGAACTTGCTTGGTGAGAAATGAGTGAGGGCGCCTTATATTTATACTTTACCAAGTTGTCTTCTTATTTTACAAGTGGAGCCAATTTGTCTTCTATCCTAGGACGACTTGTCTTCTATCCTGGGCTGACTTCTCTTTTCCTGGGCCAACTGGTCTTCTATTATGGGATGACTTCTCTTTTCCTGGGCTGACTCGTCTCTTTTGAATGGAGCATTATGGTTCATCTTCTAGTTTCTTATGGGGCCGACTTGTGAGGATTCCTCACGCAACTATCACATCAATAAGCTTTTCATACCATGCTTGAGGTGCTTGTTTCAGGCCATACAAGGACTTGACAAGTTTGCCTACCTTGTGTTCTTGTCCCTTCATAACAAAACCTTAAGGTTGAGACATGAAGACATTTTATTTCAAGTCTCCATTCAAGAATGTTGTTTTTACATCCATTTGGTGGACTTTCCATCCATTTTGTGCAACCAAGGAGAGTAAGGTGCAGATGGTATCCCATTTTGTTGTGGGGGAGAATGTTTCTTCATAGTCAATTCCTTCTTTTTGTTCATAGCCTTTCACCATGAGCCTTTCTTTGTGCTTGTCAAGTGAGCCATCTGATTTGTATTTGTTCTTGTATACCCACTTGCTTCCAATTGGTTTGGTTATGATTGGAGGGTCAACCATCTTCCAAGTTCCATTCTTCATGAGTGCATCATACCCATTCTACATGGTTTCTTTCCACTCATCACATGTAGCAACCTCTTCAAAGGAAGTTGGTTCAAAGTTATCAGAAAAATTAAATTCACAATCAAATGAGACATCCATGTCATCACCTGAGTTATCTGCATCTCCTCCATCTTCTTGTTTGGTTGAGCTTCTCGTTCCCATCTTTCCAACTTCATATGGATGGACAATTTCATGTGTCTTTGTGCCCATTTCAAAATCTTCCTTGGTGTCTTGGATTGATCAACTAGTGGTACTTCATTCTCTCCAAGGTTCAATCTTTCAATCCTCTCAATCACATAATCTAGTTGAGTCTCCTACTCAAGTGAAGTGGCATGAATTTCCTCTTCATGAGTTTCTTCATGAGGGGATGTTGGTGCTGCTTCAAAATGAAATTCCATATATTGATCCAAGATAGGGATCCCCCCTTCAAGACGTGGAATTTCATTATCAACTTCATATGTCTTTATATGGGAAAACTTCTCCAAACGATCAATTTGTCTTTCAATAGATTGGTCATTTGTATTAGTTTCAAGAAAAATGACATCTCTGGAAACAACAAACTTATTGTTTACCTCATCATAAAGATAACATGCCTTGGAGGTTTCTGAGTACCCCAAGAAATGCATCTTCGACTTCTAGCACCAAGCATGTTTCGTTTCTCCTTCCCTTCGGTATCATGGCATAACAAGTGGAACCGAAAACCCTAAGATGCCTAATCGAAGGAAGGTGACCAAACCACATTTCATGTGGAGTCTTGTCTTTAAGAGCATGAGATGGACTTCTATTTCTCAAATATGCTACGCATACTACTACATCACCCCAAAACATCAGTTTACATTCTTGAAAAACATCATTGAGCGTGCCATATTTAATAAGGTTCTATTCAATCCTTTTTGCCACATCGTTTTGTTGAGGATTGTAGGGAACTGAATTTTGATGTGTAATCCCATGTTTACAAAGATAGTATTCAAAATCATTAGAGGTGTATTATTTACCATTATCAAAACAAAATGTACTAATATGAGCTCGTGCTTGATTTTATATCCATGCATGAAAGTTCTTGAATGTTTGAAATGCTTCAGACTTTGTCTTCAACAAGTATACCCAACACATTCTACTATAGTCATTAACAAAGGTCGTGATGTACTTATTACCATTTGCTGAAGGAATTGGCATGGGGCCACATAAGTCAGAGTGAACCAGCTCGAACTTTCTACATGCTCTAAATTTAGACTCTTGAAATAGTTGCTTACTATGTTTGCCTAGTATGCATGCATCACATTTGTTATTTTGCTTAGGAATGGTGGGAAAACCAAATACACCATTATTTCTTAACAAACGAAGATTGTTATAATTCAAATGACCAAATCTAGCATGCCATAACAAATTGAATGACATATTACCCTCTTCATACTGAGAGAGATAGGCAAAGTCTCAAATTCTTACAAAAGAGCCCCTCAACTTCAACAACTTTCCATCTTCATATCCGGTCATGATGACCTTGTTGTCATTGGAATTCCTTATCTCTACAATTCCATCAAACATGCGGATGGAATGGCCTTGCTATCGAATCTGCACTAAGGAAATCAAGCTTCTCTACAACTCTGGAAGATAGAGAACATTCTTTAACACAAAATCAGGGAATTCAGGCAGCTTGAGCCTGATTGAACCAATTCCCTTTGGCTTGAGGCTAGGTTTGTATGCAAATTACATTATTCCATCTACAATGTCATTTAGTTCTTCAAAACAATATTTTATAAAAGTCACGTGAGATGTTGCATCGGTATAAAGAAACCAACAATCTTTGTAAGATGAAAGAGAAATTATTTCATTATTTCCAAGATTACAATGTGCAACAATACAGTGAGCAAAATCAGGGGCTTTAACAGCCTCTTGGCTCTTATTTTTGTCTTCTTTATTCTTGTTATGTCTTCCTTTGATGGAGTCCCAAGAATCCCAACACTGATCTGCTTCATGTCCAGTCTTCCCACAACGCTTGCACTTCAGATCAGATCTTTTGCTTGATTTGTGTATGCCCCTGAAATTTCTTCTTCCTCTTCCTCTTTTAATCTCTACAATTCCATCAAACATGTGGATGGAACGGCCTTGTTGTCGAATTTGCACTAAGGATGACAAACTTCTCTGCAACTCTGGAAGATAGAGAACATTCTTTAACAAAAAATCAGGGAATCCAGACAGCTTGAACCTGATTGAACCAATTCCCTTTGGTTTGAGGCTAGATTTGTCTACAAAGTACACTATGCCATCTACAATGCCATTCAGTTCTTCAAAACAATCTTTTCTAAAAGTCATGTGAGATGTTGCACTAGTATCAAGCAACCAACAATCTTTGTAAGATGAAAGAGATGTTATTTCATCAATTCCAAGATTATAATGTGCAACAATACAATGAGTAGAATCAGGGGCTTTACCAGCCTCTAGGTTCTTATTTTTGTCTTCTTTATTCTTGTTATGTCTTCCTTTGATGGAGTCCCAAGAAGCCCAACACTGATTTGTTTCATGTCCAGTATTCCCATAACCCTTGCACTTCAGATCTGATCTTTTGCTTGAGTTGTTTCTACCTCCATTGCCTCTGAAATTTCTTCTTCCTCTTCCTCTTTTCTTGCTTTCTCCCTTAGAAGGGTCTTTGGTCTCATTCTTTGCTTTATGAGCAAAGCAAAGAGATTCTCCAGGATGCTCAATTTTCTGCTTTCCAAAGGCCTTCTCTTTGTCTGCAATCTTCTTGACCGGGGTGTCAAAGGTGAGGTCTTTGAACTTGTCACTTGCTTGCAGAGACTCAAGATAGTTGGAGTGAGTAGGATATAGAGACTTGACAAATGCTGCAAGTGGAAGGTCTGGTTTCATACCATAGGCTTGAATGTTGTGTATGATTGCTCTGATCTCTAATGCAACCAACATAGGATCATTATCCTTTACATCCAAACTAAATAGCTTTAACAGAAACTGAATTACCTCCATTTTAGAATGTGAGTCATACAAATATTTTAATGTATTTAAAGCTTCAAAACAAGATTTTGCAGGCAATATATGTTGGATCACCTCTTCACTAACAGTAGCAGAGATCATAGCTAAAGCTTTCTTTTCTCTGGTATGCTAGATAGCAAGTTCTTTCTTTGATGTTGGAGGTTTTGGATCAAAACTCAGGATTGTGCCTTCATCTATGTGAATGGGTTTTCCTTCACAAATGTTGTCCCGCAGATCGTTGTACATGAACGTAGCTTTAATATTCGTTGACCATTCTAGATAAGTGTCCTTTCCAGTAAGGACAACACCAACTATTGATGCCAGTGAGTGCATCTTCTGCAACTTGAACTTGCAATGTAGGATAGAATATGGAAGAAAATATACAAAATGCTTCTTACAAATTCTGCGGCACTATCAACCTAGTTCTGTCTCGCTGTCTAATTCTGCAGTGCAGAGCTATTACATTCAATTTTGCAACACTATTAATTATGTAGCATTCTTGATTTTACATAGAATATTAGATTCAACCTCAACTCAAATATTCATTGAAGATGAGATACAAGTACAAGTTTTAAAATTACAATAATACAGTATCATTCAAATCTTTTACATTGGCAAATATAAGAATTCAAGTATGGCATACGAGGTCATCAAGCAAGAGCAAAAATCCTATAGATGGAAGTCGCTACTTCAAATGGAGAGCAGTCTTCTCAATAGAGGGCCATATGATCGCAGCCTTCACAATGGTGGAGGTTGAATCTCCCCCACACTAAATTGCAGCACAAGAATGCAGATCAAATCCGCCTCAAACACAATTCGAATAGCTCCATGTGGTCTCAGAAACAACCTTATTCTCATTCAAACTCCTCCACGTAGATATTAGGTTAAAATTAGGGTTTGCAACCTTCACAAGAAATTGTAGTAAAAATTGGTTTTACCTCCATGAGCAGTCAAACTTATGAACTTTGAATGGGCTCCAACGGGTTTTGGTCACAATAATTCCACACAAGTTGCAGTATACATAGACATCGTGAGGCTAGAGGTTGTGTCTCTTGATATTTACAGCTCCTCCACACATCAACAAGTGTACACCACTTCAAGATTGCATCATAAAAATGAGATTGTAGCTCGGACGCGCTCAAGTAAACTCCCACAAGTAGCCAAACACGCAAGGTCGTAGCTCCACGTGACTCTTCTTTTGAGCAGTCACAAGAGCATGATGCCTTGTCACTGTTGGTCTTTCTCCACAGAACTTTACCACGATCCATGCACGAGCTTCGCAAGGTATGATCTCTGCTAATGTTGCAACTCTTTAGACTTGGCTTAAGAATTAGGGTTTCACAACACTAAGTGAAGAACGCTAGATTGTGGACAAGGTAACAGTCTTCACGATAAGATAGAGGTCACATAGTTCTCAGAACAAAACATGAAGATAGCTCACGCGGTGGAGAGAGTAGCCACGAGAAGGGCCATTCATGATGGAGATAAAGAGAGCACATAGTAGACTTCACAACTTCGAGAACAAATTTCTTCACAACGGAGAACACAAAGGTTAGGTTTACAAATGATAACAAAAAGAGAGTTTTGGGGGGCAGAAATCATCAACAATGTAGAGGATAAATGTTAGGAAGAGCGGGACGCAGATGGAGAATGACTAAAATGGCAGACAGAATTCTAGGACTAAGAGGCAACAGGTAACCAAAATGGATGAGCCAGGAGGGCACAAACGCAAAATGTCAGAGAAGACAGCAGGAGTTATGCCAGGCAGATAGGAGCAGACAACTAGTCTCTGATACCATTGTCAGGTATAACTCCTGAATTGATGCTTCTTCATTAATCAAATTGTTTATTTATACAATGGCCAAGTATCTCTTGGGATTCGGATTCCAAGAGATCCATTGGAGTCTTTATTACTCTTCGTCTTCCATTTATTTTAACTAACTAAAATATTTACAATATAGTCGAAATAATAATCCTCATAGGATTAGATTTCCAACACTTTACAAGTATATAACCACACCTATGTGACAAATGAAAATCAAAAGTTAAAATTATTGACAATAAACACACAAATGCTAAAATGTGGAGTATTTACATGGTCTTGGAAGAAATATATGTCCAAACTAAAGATAACAATCACTAAATAAAAACAAGTTGTAATCTATAAATAATCGTTATATAGCATCATTTAAAATGCCTCTCCAAGTTTAGCCTTAGTTATCTAGATCACATGTTACTACAAAACTAATAAACTCAAAGAAAGCAGTTGCAAGTTTTCTTAAGCTATATAGCCTCTTGAGACCTACGATGAAGGTACTATGGAAGAAATTAATTATATCCGCAATACAAAGCGCTTTTACTCTTTATAAACTAATATATAAAAGTCCTCTAAATAAACATTTAAATGTGCCATTTTGAATTTTTCTTGCTCAAATTCATTTTAGGTCGTTAAAATGAAAGTTGTCATAGCTATACAAACATAAAAATTCTAAACAAGTGAATCTAGCATATAAACTTGATGATGGAGCATGCAAAAGAGTGTCTAAAAACTTTGGTACTTCGCAAACCACAAATAACTTAATGATTGGAGTCTCCAAAAAACATTTACGAAAATTATTTTTTCAATTAAAGATAGATCACATCACAAGGAGGCTTATATTTTCTCTCAACCCTTCCCCTTCCTACTGAGGTGTTTCTAGGCCTTCTACCAAGAACATAATTACATCAAAATTCTCTGAGTTCAAATTAACAAAATTGTTCAACTACAACTCATATAAGCAATAGTTTTAAACATAATCATAATAAAATTACAAAAGAAAATCCTCCTAATCCAATATAGTGAATTCCACCCCTCCTTTTTAGTGGGGCCTTCAATGGAGCTCGTGCCACATCTCGAGCGGCCTCAATGGCCTATCGTGACCATGGGGGATCTTGTTCCCAAACTTTACCATATTCAGCTTTTAGGTCTCTTCTAAATAAACTCCAAGTATAATGACAAGAAGGAGGATTCCTTTTAACTACCCATTAATACCATTGATAGAGTTTTATTTCAAAATACAATGTAGCTAAGGAAATCCTTTGGTTATCATCCATAATATTATGCAATTCAAATAATTGATATATTTGGTTCACCCATGTAAGCACATATGTTCCATCAAACTTTCTTAATTCGACCATGGCAATGAAGTAGTTCCTTGGTCTTGAATTGAACCCATGATGATGTGGATTATCAATTATCCGGGACTTGAACATCTTTCTTTTTTTGAAAAAAAAGCGTAATTTTATTTCATCTTGCGAGTACAAAATTACATTGGATCTTCAACACTCTTGAAGACTGTAAATGCTACTAAGTAGTACCAATAAATGCTGAAAGTCTTCCACGAGCCTAGAAGCAGCTTTTCAGCTTCATACAAATAATAAGCAGGTACCAAGACACCTCAGAAACCTACATCTAAAAACCTATTACATGGCAGCCATGAATGGCTTAAATACAATGAAAAAACTAGCAAAAAGTGCTGCAGAAAAAGATAGAAACAAAGGAAAAAAACCGATTCCAAAAACGCATGAGAAGAAGGCAGAGCCACTAGCTTCTGCAAAAAAATCCCTAGTTCACCGTGGATGAACCGCTCCTCGACAGCCCACAGGAAGTCAAAAAATAAAATGGCTCCCCTTGACAAGGAAGCAGCCGCTGCTGTCTCAGAAGAGATGCTTGCAACTGTGCTCAACCAAACGCCCACATACTAGCTTCGATCTAGAGGAAAGAAATCCCCAGCGCAAGGCTTCCTCAACGGTTCCACCGTTGACAATGAGGAGACAGGAGCCTGCGTGCTCTATAGACCTTTGTTGTCACCGTCGTCACGCAACCAAGAAACCCCAGCCCCGGATATGCTCCCTTATTTACAAAAACCACTGCTATCGCCACTAGGGAACAGGAGAAGCCCGCTGCCCAATGGGTCGCCATGCAAAGGCGCCGCCACCGATCCAAAACGAAATATGAAACCTTCTGTATACACCTTCAGTCGGCCAATGACAGAAGGCAACGCAAGAGAGAAGGAGGAAGGCAGCCATGGACGGATCCATGGCCGCCAAAAGCATCTCGAAAGCCGACTTTCAAAACCCTAGTTGCAGAGCGAAAACCCTCATAGGAAGTCCTGGGGACTTGAACATCTTATTCTCCACTTGTTTTTCAATTTTTATCAATATGTGGTTGGGATAAGCCAATATTGTTGTTCTTATTCTCTTCACAAGGAGATGGATCATATGAATGTCTGATCTCATTCAAAATTTCCCTCTTTATTTATTTTTAGATCCTCCTTACTAGCCATCACTATAAGGAAAATACCTTTTGACTGATTTTTTTTGTGGAATCTCCTATAAAAAAATGCAAATACATGTTTAAAGCATAGGTCTCTAGTGGAGGTGAGCGGGCAGAGGTTTTAGTAGATGTTTTTTTATAGTGCTTTTATACATGAGAACGCATAGGTGTGGCTTGATTATAGATGCACCGGTGTGTCTATTAAACCAACGCATCGGTATCGAAAATCGCCTTCAACACGGAGAAAGACATTTCTTTTATATTTCAACCGCCAACATAAATCAATGCATTTGATACATACTTATGCACCATGCATAAGTACACTTAATGCATCGAGATTAGCAAAAAAAACCTCTGCCTTAAAAATTATATATGTTTAAGAAAATAAAATTACTAACAAATATGGTGTGTTCTATATAACCTAACGCATCAGTGCGCTCTTTATATTAGAGCACCGACATATAAACAATTTTTATTTTTCGTAGATCCCAGGCCGGTCTGTTTTGTTGCACCAACAACATCGATGCGTCTTGTACTTAAGGGCACCGACATAGGGTGAAATTAAAACAATTATCGAACGATTTTTTTTGTTATATTTTTATATTCTTTAACGATGCACTTATATCCTCCAAATGCATAGGTGCGTCCCATACTTGGGAGCACCGCATTGGTTTAAAATTAAAAAACCCAACGGAAATTTTCAAAATAATTTATTATTCGTTAACGGTGTGTTTATCTAATACGAACACACCGGTGTGTTTTGTAGGAGAACGCATCGTGTGAGGGTTAAATTAAAAATGTATGGGTTAGAATTTTTATGTTTTATATTGAATATTGATGTGGTTAGGTCATACAAATGCACTAGTGTGTCTGGGTATCAGGCACATCATAATAGGGTAAAATCAAAAATAAATTACAGGACAATAAAATCATTTTTACCCTATTTCAATTCTATAGACCTCTTAAGCACCAATTCTACCCTTTCCTCCCTGAAGCACTCTGCCACCGGTACTGCTTGTGCTCAATTTTCTCCCATCCATTGCTCGATATAAAGGTTTGGAATTTTGTCAAATGGTGGGAAAATTTGTTTTTTGGTCTATGTGGTAACTATGCCTCGCCGACGCGCAAATGTCTAGGTAATGTCTTTGTTACATACTAATTTAAACTTTTAGTGTATTAAAATTTAAAATTCACCTTAAAATTGCTTAATTTAAAAATAAAAATTTATGCACGGTGCAATCGGACAATTCAGCTCACACCGCTATAATGACGCACCCTGGAAATTTACAAGGTGCATTGTTAGTGGGGCGATCACTCCTTGTAAACTATAGCCCACTTTTATAACAGTGCGATATATGTTAAACAATGCACTGAGAAAAATAAACTAAAAAGCACAACACCCTTTTCAGTGCATCACTTTAATCGGTGCACCGGTGTTGAAAAGCACAAAACACATCGGTGCATGTTATTATCTAAAACACATCGGTTAAACAATTAATGAAAAAAATGACATATTTCAAACCATCGACCGATGCGTTTAATAAGTATGCACTGATCTATTTTTGAGAGTGTGCACTGTTTGCACGGTGTGTTCATTCTTATAAAATGTACCAACCAACGTTTTAATATAAGTTTATTCTTGATGTGTTAAAAATAATTTTACACATCACTGTCGGTGTTGACACATCTTTATAATGCACTAGTGCTCCCTACGTTGGGATGCATTGTTTTAAGGCTTAAAACAATATTTTAAACATTGTGTATTATAATCATAAACGCACCATTACAATGCTTTTATTAATACCCATGCACCAGTGCATTGATTTTATAAAGCGCGTCGACTATAGTATTTCTAAAAGTAATTGTTTTGTCTCCAGTGCATTGATTCCTTATTAGTGCACCGCAAGCAGTGCTCTGAGGATTTCAAAGCACCGCAAGCAATGCATCACATTTTTCTAGGTGCACCGCTATGGAAATTCAAGTTTTTTATAAAATATTCACTATATACACTGGTGTGCCCTACTTATGGATGCATCATTGCAAGAATTATATATTTTTCTAGTCAATTTTAAAAATAAATGTTTTGTGTCTTCGGTGCGTTCATTATCTAGTAGTGCACTATGAGTGGTGCGCTTTAGATACAAAAGTACCGCAAGTGGTGTTTGACTGTGTTTTGGGTGCACCACTATAGAAATTTATGTTTTTTGAAAAAAAAATATTAATAAATAAAATGATCATTTAATTAAAATAATTATGTTTTATATATACATGTATGTGTCTATGTATGAGACTGATGGAAGTTATATGTGAATCAGATATGTGAGAGGAGAGAGAAGTAGAAGGTAAGAGTGGACCTGTACGATGTTGTATAGGTGTGGGAGGCCAGAAGGAGGGAGAGAGACTTGTACCCTTGGCTCATTATCGATCAGACACGAGACCTCTTGAGTGTTGATGTATTTGTAACTTCAGAAGATATTCTTCTATATATTACATTTGTACTTTATTATATTCATGATGGAGATGTATTATTCCTCCAATCAGAAGTGTCGTCATTTGTATTTGTAAGTGTTGCAAGTGTCGCAACTTATATTTGATGGGTTATTAGACCACCGGTGTGGGGTCGCCCTGCTTGTGTCATGTGAGTGGGTTATTAGACTTCCTTAGGAAGTTGGCCTAGCTAGAGTTAAAGGCAAGTTAAGTTGTGTATAAATAGAGAGTGAGTGTGTCTCATTCTATTCATTCACTCACTCAGCCAACTCACATTAGTTGAGAGAGGAGTGCGCACAAGTGGAGGAGGAGTAGCTGCTGGAGTCATCTATCTTTTGGGGATTGATCATTGTGATCTTTGTATCGGGGCTTATTCTATCTCTAAAAGAAGTTGCGGGGTTTTTCACCTTCTTGGTTTTCCCCTAGGAAACTATGTGTTTCTTGTGTTTAGGATTGTTATGCTATGCTTGCTATTCTCTTAGTAGGATCCTAGATAATGTTTGAATACAATTATTGAAAAATTAACATGGTATCAGAGCTGTGCTAAGAAGAAGACACTATGCAGCTGCGGAAGCTAGGGCTTCTTAATCTTTGGTTTTCTCTCCTCAGATCATCAAAGCCAGGAGGCTAGGCTGACTCTCCTTGGAAAGGCGCATCTTTCTGTCGAGACAGAATTCAATTCTGAGCACTTTCAATTTTTGGCCCGTCACTGTTGCGGGAAATTAGGGTTTCATAGAAATTTGAAATTTTTGGAATCCGAGACCACGGCTGGATGCTCCTCAAGAAAATCAAAGTTTAGATACCAAGATCGAAATTTTTGGTTGGGCAGAACCCCGAGCATCATCAAACCCTACTTCGAGATTTTGATCGAAAAAGTGGAAAATTAGGGTTTCTGTAAAAGTTGAAATTTTTAGAATCTGTGACCACGGCTGGATGCTCCTTAGAAAAATCAAAGAACCCCGGGCATTATCAAACCCTAGTTCGGGATTTTGTCCAGAAGATTCGGAAGTTTCAAAGGAAATTTTGAGGGGTCAAATTTTGCAGATTTCAAAATTGAAGTATACCAGCTTGATCAGCTCAACAAGGTGCATCTTTCCATCCTTTCAGAAGTTTGGAATTCAAAGTTTGAATTTTTAGGGTTTCTCTGACAAACCCTAATCCAACTCTAGATCCAGTTTTCAGCAAATCAAGTGGTAAGATCTAAATCTTCTATTTCCATTTGAGTTTCTCATTAAGATGTCTCACCACACCAAGCTTGAGGATAAGCTTGAAGGAGCTGACAACTTCCGAGCATGGAAGTATAGGATTGGGTTAATCCTAGAAGAGAATGGTTTGGACACCTACATAAAAGAAGAGGTTCCAGTTCCAGAGGGAGATGAGGCTAAGGCCTTGCACAAGAAGAACTTGGTCAAAGCAAATAGAATCATTTTTTATTCTATAAAAGACCATCTCATACCCCATGTGTCTTCTCTAAAGAAACCTAAGGAGATGTTTGACTCCTTGATCAAGTTGTTTGAAGTTAAGAATATAAATCGGAAGATGACTCTGCGGAATCAATTTAAAGGGGTAAAGTTTCAGACTGGAGAGACCATCCAATCCTACTTTAATAAGGTCTATCAAATCAAGGAACAGCTCGAAGCAGTGGATGAAGTAGTGGAGAATGGAGAAATTGTCATGACCACATTGAATGGCCTACCTAGGTCATGGGACTCCTTCATCCAAGGTATTTGTGAAAGAAATAAGTTGATCTCTTTCAGTAGACTATGGGAGGAATGCTCACAAGAAGAAGTTAGGCTTGTAGCTTGAGAAGAAAAGATGGGAAGTGAAGACCAAGCTCTCACAACTCACACCAAGAGAAGTAAGCCTAAAAGGGAGCAATCTCAACACAATAAATCTTTTCACCACCATCAAAGAGATAAGAAAGATCTGAGATGCTTCACATGTAATGAGAAGGGACACTTTGTCATAGATTGTCCCAAGAACAAAAAGGGCTTCAACAACAACAAGAAGAAGAACAACAAGAAGAGATATCATGCTCATGCTGATGAGGATGATGAACCTCCCAGGAAGAAGACTAAGGTAGAAAGTGAAGACTCTTCAAGTGACGATGAATATGTTCTAATCTCTGCTCTCACAGGTACTGTTACACATGGGTGTAATGATTGGATTATTGATAGTGGGGCTTCTAAACCTATGATGGGATTCAAAGAATCTCTTTTGGACCTATCTGAACATGAGTCACCTCATAAGGTGAAACTTGGGGATGACTATCAATACCCTATAAAAGAAAGTGGTGAAGCCTCCTACAAACAAGACTCTGGGAAGTCTTTAAAGATGCAAGATGTTCTATATGTACCTGGTCTCAAGAAGAATCTTCTCTCCATATCATCTTTGGATGCAAAAGGGATGAGACGGGCATTTGTGGATGGTCAAGTACTTATGTGGCCAAAAGGTAAGACCATAGATTATGCAGTAGTGATTGGAGAGCAAGAGGGAGGATTGTACAAATTGAAGGGACAACCTAAACATGCCATGGTACATGAATCCATGGAGCCAAGTGAACTTTGGCATAGAAGGCTTGCTCATGTGCACTATAGGGCACTACCAATTGCAAGCAAAGCAGTAGAAGGTCTTCCTGAAATCTAGTCAAAGCATGAAGGTGTTTGCAAAGGATGTGCAAAAGGAAAGAACACAAAGAAGGCATTTCCAAGCAGTGAAAGCAAAGCTAAATGAATCTTGGAGATTGTCCACTTTGATGTATGCGGACCAATGTCATCCAATTCTCTAAGTGGGTATGTATATTATGTTTCTTTCATTGATGATTTCTCTAGGAAGACTTGGGTTTATTTCTTGAAGAACAAAGATGAAGTGTTTGATAAATTCAAGGAATTCAAAGCCTTGATAGAAAATCAAACTGATAAGAAGATCAAGATCTTTAGATCCGACAATGGCGGAGAATTCACTTCAGGGGAATTCAAGAAGTTATGCAGTGATTCAGGGATTAAGAGGGAGTTGACCACTCCTTACAATCCACAACAAAATGGGGTTGCAGAAAAGGAAGAATATAACAATCATGGAAGCAGCACGGGCAATGCTTCATAACCAAGATCTACTCATGCACCTATGGGCAGAAGCAACAAGAACAACGGTATATGTACAAAACATAACACCACACAAGATACTTGACAACAAGACACCAGAAGAAGTTTTCTCTGGTAAGAGACCAGAAGTTAGCCATCTCAGAATATTTGGTTGTCCAATATATACACATGTTCCAAAAGAAAAGAGGACAAAGTTAGATTCTTCAAGAAAGAAGGGTATATTTGTGGGGTACAGTGAAAGCTCGAAGGCTTACAGAATCTACTTTCCAGGGTTCAAGAAGATTGACATCAACAGGGATGTGACTTTTGATGAAAACTCAACATACATCAAATCAAGGAAGACACTTGTTGAAGACTATGAAGAACCAATGATACCCAGAACATAAGACACCACCATGAATGAAGCAATACCAGAAGTGGATCGTGAAATAGAAGATCCACAAGAACCTGTAGATCCACCCCATGAGAAGAACTCTCACAAGAGGAAACCTGCATGGGCTAGAGAGCTCATCCAAGATGCAGAAAGGTATGATATTCCAGAGGAGGAACATAGAGAAAGAAAAAGGACAAGATCACACACCAGCTATGCTGCCTTACTCTGTGACATTATGAACAAAGAACCTTCTAGTTATGAAGAAGCAGCGGGAAAGAAAGAATGGAAGGATGCCATGGTCGAGGAATACCAGTCGATCATGAAGAATGATGTTTGGGATGTGGTACCAAGACCAGAAGGGAAGTCTGTTGTGACTTCCAAGTGGATCTATAAGATCAAGCATACTGCAGATGGCAGCATAGAGAAATATAAGGCAAGATTTGTAGCTCGTGGCTTCTCCAAGAAAGAGGGGATAGATTATGAAGAGACGTTTGCACATGTAGCCAGATACACTTCCATCAGAACAATACTTGCTCTGGATGCAGTGATGAAGTGGAAGATACACCAAATGGATGTCAAGACAGCTTTCTTGAATGGTGTAGTCGAAGAGGAAGTGTATGTGGAGCAGCCACTCGGTTTTGAGACACATGACAGGAAGTCATACGTGTACAGATTGAAGAAATCCTTGTATGGCTTGAAGCAAGCACCCAGGACATGGTACGGCAAGATAGATAGCTTCCTGTCCAGTTTGGGCTTTACCAAGAGTAAAGTAGATTCCAACCTTTACTACAAGGTTGAGGAAGGAAATCCAGTGATACTCCTATTATATGTCGATGACCTGTTTGTGCCAGGTGAGGATAGATTGATTGTCAACACAAAGAGGAAGCTTGCTGTCGAGTTCGAGATGAAGGACTTGGGTATGATGCATTACTTTCTAGGTATGGGGGTGTGGTAGAGTGCAGATGGAATCTTCCTTGGACAAGAGAAGTATGCAGTAGAGATCCTAAAGCGGTTCGGGATGATGGACTGCAAGGCCATGGCCACACCTATGGCATCGAACCTAAAGCTATTGAGTGATGCTTCATCAGAGTCGGTTGATGTCACGGTGTATCATCATATGATTGGGTCTTTGATGTACTTGACGAACACGAGACCATATATTTGCTTTGCGATGAACACCTTGAGCCAGTTTCTGACAGATCCTAGACATGTTCACCTGATTGCTGTAAAGCATATTCTGAGGTACCTGAAGGGTACGATTGATTATGGGCTCAAGTATGATGCGAATCAAAATTTTAACCTGGAGGGTTATGTTGATTCAGATTGGGTAGGCAGTGCTGCAGACAGGAAGAGCACTTCAGGGTGTTGCTTCAGTATGGGATCAGGTGTGATCTCTTGGTTTAGCAGGAAGCAATCCTGCGTAGCACTGAGTACAGCTGAAGCAGAGTATGTATGTTGCAGCTTGTTCGGCTAATTGTGAGGCAGTATGGCTAAGGAAGCTACTGTTTGATTTATTTGATCTCCAGTTGGATGCTACCTGTATCTATTGTGACAACCAGAGTTGTGTGAAGTTGTCAGAGAACCTGGTATTCCATGATAGGTCAAAGCACATCGAGATCAAATATCACCATATTAGGGATATGGTGCATAGAGGAGCAGTGAAGCTCCAATATGTTGCGACAGATGAGCAGATTGCAGATGTGTTGACCAAACCACTAGCCAGAGTGAAGTTTGAATAGTTTAGAGAGAGGCTTGGTGTTCTTCAGATAGAAGATACTTCGAGGAAGAAGTGATGGGGCACATTTGCAGGAGCCATTCCAAGCATGGTGGTAGGAGGATCCTTCCCATGGCTGTGTATGTAAGCGCTGTGTGATGAGCATCAGGACGATGCTCCGGTTGCTGCTATGTACGATGATCAGTATGATCATGCGATGCTGATATGCATCAGGACGATGTTGTGATGATGATCGGGATGATCAATTCGATGATGATATGCATCAGGACGATATTGTGACGATGATCAGGATGATCATGCGATGATGATATGCATAAGGACGATGATCAGGATGATCATACAATGATGATGTGCATCAGGATGATGTACTGTATGATGATGATCAGTATGATCATGAGCATCAGGATGATGCTTTGTGTGAGGATGATCACGTTGATCTTGAGTATCGGGATGGTACTTTGTGGCCATGGACAGGTTGTGCAAGGATAGCATGTAATACATCCTGGAGATCTGGACAGGTTGTGCTAGGCATGTAAAAGTCCTCGGATGCTCTTTAGAGATCTTGCTGGGCAAGACACTCTTTTAAGGTTTTGCTAGACCACATGTAATACGTCCTGGAGATCCGAACAGGTTGTGCTAGTCATGTAAAAGGCCTCGAATGCTCTTTAGAGATCTTGTTGGGCAAGACGCTCTTTTAAGGTTTTGTGGGGACCACATGTACTAAGTCTTGGAGATCCGGACAGGTTGTGCTAGGCACGTAAAAAAGGCCTCGGATTCTCTTTAGAGATCTTGCTGGGAAAGACACTCTTTTAAGTTTTTGTGGAGATCACATGTAATCAGTCGTGGAGATCTAGACAGGTTGTGCTAGGCACGTAAAAGTCCTCGGATGCTCTTTAGAGATCTTGCTGGGCAAGACACTCTTTTAAGGTTTTGTGAAGGTCACATGTAAAAGATCCCGGGAGATTCGATAGGTTGAGCTATGTGCTTGTAAAATGCCTGGGATGATCTTTCGAGGTTTTGTTGATGCACATAATCAGTCTTGAGGATTCCACAGGATGGCCAGCTCGCAGAGATGACGAAGACCTATAGGAGGCTAGGCCTACAACCAACATGAAAAAGGGCTCTCTCTATAGAACTTCCTATGACGAGAAGAATTGGGAGATAACCCAGTGATCGAGATGACGAGTATAGCAGCAGTGACGATGATGCTCCGTGATCTAGTGACGATGATCTAGATCCATAATTGAAGACTTGCGGTGATATGTATTAATGACCTGTGTCTAGAGAATACCTTCCTAGTTAAGAGGGAGTGTTGATGTATTTGTAACTTCAGAAGCTATTCTTCTATGTATTACATTTGTACTTTATTATATTCATGATGGAGATGTATTATTCCTCCAATCAGAAGTGTCTTCATTTTTATTTGTAAGTGTCGCAAATTATATTTGATGGTTTATTAGACCACCAGTGTGGGGTCAGCCCTGCTTGTGTCATGTGAGTGGGTTATTAGACTTCCTTAGGAAGTCAGCCTAGCTAGAGTTAAAGGCAGGTTAAGTTGTGTATAAATAGAGAGTGAGTGTGTAGCATTCTATTCATTCACTCATCCAACTCACATTAGTTGAGAGAGGAGTGCCACAAGTGGAGGAGGAGTAGCTGCTGGAGTCATCTATCTTTTGGGGATTGATCATTGTGATCTTTGTATTGGGGCTTATTCTATCTCTAAAAGAAGTTGCGGGGTTTTTCACCTTCTTGGTTTTCCCCGAGGAAACTCTTTGTCTCTTGTGTTTATGATTGTTATGTTGTGCTTGTTATTCTCTTAGTAGGATCCTAGATAATGTTTGAATGCAATTATCAAAAAATTAACATTGAGGGTTTCCAACCTCCTGAAGTTCTATCAGGAGGCTACATCCCTCAAGGGGAACTCAGCTTTCTTGATGCACTTGATCTGTCATTGGGATCAACATAGACAATCCTTTCATATTTGTCCCATTTTGTGGTTTCATCCTATAAAGGAGGACATTTTTTTCATCACTGGGCTATTCAGGAGAGGGGAGGATTTTCCTCAGTTCATTGATGTCTCACTTGGTGTCGCAGCGGAGAGTCAACTTGCTTACTCTTAGACATATATCATTGGAGAGGTCACTGACCCTACTCTTTTTTAGGTTTTCGAAGGACAATTGCGTATTGCTTATTTTGGTGCAGAGGAGGTTAGGTTCATCTCTCTTTTTGTTACGATGGTGGCGGACTCCACCACTGATGGGAAATACATTAGTTTCCCTCTATTGTATTATGTTGATTCTTTAGTGCGGAGACCTATATGCATTAAGTGGTCTGCCAATTTTTTGCGGCAGTTTTGTTTTTCTCTGGATTGATGTTGTGCACAGTTTGAGGGGATAGTCAACTTCCCTTTTGCTTCAGAGCCTTTTTGTTTATTTTTGGATAGATTTTCGACCACGAGGACATCATTTGGCCGTTTCCCTCCTAGGGAGATGACCGATGTGTAGATGCACATGTGGGGACGAATGCTTCCCAATAGGGGCCAACTAGACTTCCCAACGAGGATCACATCACAGGTGTTGGAGTTACTAGCGAGCGAGGAGGACCATACTTTGGACTTTTTTATATCTGTATGTGGGGTTGGACTAGAGGGGATGTCACAACATATTTTTTACACAGGATGAGCCACTAGAAGACAAAGATAATATTAGCATTATTATTTTTTATTGGAACATGTCATGGGGAAACCCTCAGGTACTTCCCGTCATTTTGAGGATGGTACCCAAGGTAAACCATCGACCCTGGTTATGGGGCCTAACCCGATGGGGACATCAAGTGAGGCCCTTATATAGCAATGTATAGCCACTTGGGGATTTGACCCCAAGACCTTCTTCTCACAACTTACAACCCTCAATCACTTGAGCAAGCCTACCGAGCTATATAAGCATTAAGTTTAAATTAATCTGGTTACATTTTATTATCTTACTTAACGCAAATGTAATTTATTCTAACATTTTCTTTAAATTGTTTTATTAAATTGTCTAATTATTGTTGTTTACTATATATTTTGCATACATTGGCACATATGATGGGGAGGGGCCTCCACTAGTCCAGGTTGATGAGGATATGGAGGATATTGATCAGTTGCCTATGATGCAGGCCATATGCTAGGTTCTGAGAGGATGTGGTGGACAGGTTGTCTGTATTGTTAGCTTAATGAGGAGTCCACCCTGTATAGGTGTAGGAGATCATTCAAGATCCTAACTTGGTAGTGTTATGGAGGATTGTTCCTTGTGATGTGAGGCTTTTGATGCAGTATATATATATGCTATATATATATATAGCACGCATCATGAGTTTGATATTATTGTTCATATATATATATATATATTTCATGTTGATGTTGATGCTTATTTATATGTTGATGGAGATGCGTATGTTAGGTGATGTTTGCTGTGTATATTAGATTATGTTAGCTAATTGTTTATGTGTAGATGGTGTTTATGTTTGATAGGTGATGATATATGTGTATGTTAAATGATGTTTGTCATATGTGTGTGATGGTTATATTATGGATGATGTTTATGTTTGTTAGGTGGTCATGATGATGATTATGATGGTACGTTACATGATGTTAGGTGATGGTGGTGGTGGCCAGTGATTTGATGATCACATTGAACTATTTTTTTTTATACCAAAATGAGTAGGATATTTTATATTAAAAGGGAGGAAGAATCCTCAACATAACATAAGTACAATCCAAAACAAGGCCATAAGCCTGAGATTCCAGTAGCATCACAAAAAGAGCTCTCGGATCCCAAAAAATTATAGACTTCCTCCTAGCTTCTATCTTATACATTTTATACTTATATTTCCCAAGAAACTAGCTTAACAAAACTATGAAAGAGAATAACATAAACACATTAGAAATGAAATGCCCATGGAACTTAGTCTTCTATCTTAATCTGTTGAGGTATGAAGGAGGAGCCCTTTGTGGAGTCTCTTTCTTTCAGTTGTTGTTGCAGTGATTCAAATTTTTGTTCCAAGCCTATTATCTTATCCTCCAGTGTTTCAGATTGGTCTCTTTCCTGGTCTAATTGGTCTTTCAACAGGTCCAATTGAAGCTGAAAGTGCCTCCTCTCATCAATCTGGTTATGGACATCCTTATCTTACCATTCTTCTCGGCGACGCTTCCTACCTCTGAGGTCCTATTCCATCCCATGGATTTGATGCTTTAGCCGACAAAGACCATGAATTACTTGATGAAGACCATGGCCGACATGGCAGAAGGGCTCATACAGACCACCATTTCTATCCATTTCAATTTCTGAGTGAAATTGACCCCTAATTTTAGCCATCACCCTGAAAAAGACATAAGGAGGGATCCTAAATTTTGAAATACTACAACAAAAGACAACCTGAAAATGATATAGGAGACTCCAGGTCTGACGATATAACAAATGAGGAGGAGAATAGATAATAATTAAAAGAATGTCCCAGCTCAAACCATATCCTTCACAATTTAATACCGAGTGTCTGATATTTAATGCACCATACGCCTTCCCTTGGAAATTGGCTATCATCATTCTGCCTCTGCATGAACTTGAGTAATTAAACTCGTGGGAGAGAAGGGCAATGTAGGATTTGGATGTCATCCCATCCTGTCGTGACATAATAGAATTTAAGCTATATTGTGTGGAAATTATGAAAGAACCAACCCCTCGCTTATAGTGTGATGTTCCCCAAGCGCGTAGATATAGACCTATTGATTTAAGAACGTGTCTCATCCTTGTCATGACTATGATGATTCCCCTTTAAGGTGGTTTCACTTGTCATTTGAATTAAGCTTAATTATAAAATATTGTTCCCTAGCTAGGATGGGAACCCTTAGCACCTTATGGAATTGTTTCATAGTGTTCTTCACCAAGATGATGTATGTAGCATCCCTTTGTTCCTTTCGATGGCTTGTTAGCCAATGAATCTGCATCACTATTTTGGGCCCTTAAGACATGAAAAAAATTACCTTGGGAATTCTCTTCAGATTTTCCAAAATTCTGCTTTGGATCCCTGCCAAGGAGGAGTTTTGCAGAGGAGATCAGTATTTTGCAAGCTTTGAGTCTCCAAGAATTAAGATGTCTGAAATTCCCTTCTTGATGAGCATTTTTGTCCCTTTCCATAAGCTCAACAGTTTCTCCTAGTTATTTGAAGTCTTGCCTCGACTCCAAGAAAATGAATCCACCTTGATTCCTCCAGGGTCAAAGAGTACCCCACCCATAATTGTTGCCTCGGGGTTCCCTTTCGCTACTCCATCAAAAAATAGAGTGGCCTTGTTTTGCTTTTGTTTCCAGAGAATAAAATCTTCATCATTCATCCTTAATTCCCACTTTTGGAGAGAACAGGAGAAAGGAGGGGTAGCCTTCATTTTGAGATTGAGAGAATCTAGCCATTCTCTCTCTTTCAACAGTAGATTAGGGGAGGAACAATTAGTTCTCTCTTTTTTGAGAAGAACTCCACGAGGAGCATGATCACCTTTTTGGCCACTATGGAAAGTGGATATTGTAAGTTTTCAAATATATTTTTGTTGTGATCTAGCCATATCTTCCAGTAGATAAATTTGGGAATAGTCAACCAAAGCGATTTGAGAAGGGGTTTATTTTGAAGCGATTGGGAATAATCCCATTCCCAGTTCTTGGAAAAATTTAGGTGACTGGAAGGTAGTGAGAAGAATTAAAAAGGGGGGGCCATGTCTTCTTTCTAAACAACCTTGGAGAAAGGGCCGTGCACCAAAATATGAGAGATAGTTTCCTCTTCTGCTTCACACAATACACATCTAGATGGTCCCACCACTCCTCTTTTTCTAAGATTTTCCTCGACTAGAATTTTTCCATAGGAAACCAACAAACAAAAGAAATTTATTTTTGGGGGACTATTGTTTTTCCACACATTATTGCATAAGTTAGAGATGAGGGAGGCACATTGTTGGAGTTGTAGCAATTCATACCCCTGTTTGCCTGAATAAAAACCCCTCCCATCTCCCCACCCTCTTCTGTCTCTTTTGTTAGAAAACAGGATCACAGAGCAATAAAAATAAACATAAATGCAAATATAATCACACACACATTACAAGAGAAACATAGATATATCGTGGTTCACCCAACTTGGGCTATGTCCACACTGAAGTTGCCAGTCCTTATTATTATTCTGTCCAACAAAGTGAAGGGATACAACCTGCAGCACAACTGCTGCACTTCCTCTTCACTGTCTCATAGTCTCTCTTATGATCTAAGAGATCTTTACAATGCATAAAACCTAATACATCTTGCCCTAGCCGTATTACAATGTCTTTCTTTTATAAGGGCGATACAATGGGAAAATACCACGGGTTACCCAAAACCATGGGCCCGTAAAACAACCCCAAAAATTTTCTTTGGGGGCTTCGCCCCCGAACCCCCTTTTTTGGGGCGCTGCCCCCAAACCCCCACCGGGGGATCGCTAGCCCCCGAACCCCCCAGCCAGGGGGGATGGTATCCCCCCTAGAACCCCATGGGGGGGCGATGCCCCCCCACACCCCCCCTGGGGTGAGTGTACAGTCCACCTACATATCGTATAAAACTGGGGTACAAACACTGTTGAATAATAATATCTTTGAATCTGGAGATCAGGCTCCACAACCAACAATCTCCCACTTGGAGACTGATCACAGCAACTCCACCGCTGCTGTACTTGCTGGACCTTGGACTTGGAAACTTTATCCTCTTCACCTTCATGCTAGAAGGCCAACTGAAACCGAGCAAGAACTCAGTTTCTCTGGTCACTACCTTTGTGAACATGTCTGCAGGATTCTGGCTAGTATGTATCTTTTCCAGCTTCAACAGTTCATCTTCCAGAACAAAGCGTATGAAATGGTACTTGAGTTGTATATGTTTAGTCTTGGAATGGAATGTTGAGTTCTTTGCAAGATGAATGGCACTTTGGCTGTCACTATACAACCTGCTATCCTTCTGCTTCTTACCCAATTCCTCCATAAACCTCTACAACCAAATCATCTCTTTACTAGCCTCTGTAACAACAACATACTCTACTTCTGTTGTTGGAAGTGCAACAACCTTTTGCAGTTTCGAAATCCAACTTACTGTTGTTCCACCTACAATAAACACATAACCTGTGGTGCTCCTCCTGCTATCCTTTTCACCTGCCATATCTGCATCAACATATCCCTGTAGAACAATGTCTGAACCTCCAAAACATAATGCTTGAGTGGTAGTACCGCTCAAATACCTGAGAATCCACTGTACTGCCTTCCAATGTTCTTTACCTGGATTATTCATATATCTGCTCACAACTCCCACTGCATGTGTAATATCTCGTCTTGTGCACACCATAGCATACATCAAGCTGCAAAATACTGATTGATAGGGAATCTTGGACATGTAATCAGTCTCTTCCTGTGTCTTGGGACACATTTCTTTACTTAGACTGAAATGGCTGGCCAAAGGTGTACTTACTGGTTTTGCATTTTGCATTCTGAACCTTTCCAACACCTTTTGTATGTACTCACTTTGAGACAATGTCAATTTGCGATTTTTTTTGTCTCTTGTTATTCTCATACCAAGGATTTGCTTTGCAGCACCCAAATCCTTCATCGCAAATGAATTAGCTAGCTTCCTTTTGAGTACACTTATATCTTGCATGTTAGACCTTGCAACAAGCATGTCATCCATATACAATAACAAGATAATATATCTTTCATTGTCTAGCTTCTTGAAATAAACACAGTGGTTAGAATGACATCTACTATAACCTTGTTCTATCATAAACCTGTCAAATTTTAAATACCACTGCCTTGGAGCTTGCTTCAATCCATACAAACTCTTTTTCAACCAACATACCAAGTTCTCCTTACCTTTGACCTCATACCCTTGTGGCTGCTACATATATATCTCTTTCTCCAAATCCCCATGGAGAAAGGTTGTTTTAACATCTAACTGTTCAAGATGCAAATCTTCTACCGCCACTAGACTTAAGATAGTCCCGATTGAAGTCATCTTAACAATAGGAGAAAATATTTCATCAAAATCAATACCTTTCTTCTGTGCAAACCCCTTTACAACAAGTATGGCCTTGTACCGCTTCTTACCTCCTTCTTCTTCCTTCAACCTATAAATCCATTTGTTCTTCAATGCTATTTTACCAGCAGGCAACTGAACCAGATCCCAAGTCTGGTTTCCTACCGATGAGTCCATCTCCTCATTCATGCCTTGCTCCCACTTCTTTCTAGTTTCCACCTGCATTGCTTCTTCATAACATTCTGGTTCACTAGAATCAGTCATCAATAAATAATACATTGAAGGAGAGTATCGTTCAGGAAGTCTACTTAACCTGGTAGATCTTCTTACAGTTGCAGGAGTTTCAGGCACTTGCTGCTGTTCTTGATTTTATGGCACCTTTGGAACTTCATTTTCTGTAATTTCATCAAGTATTGTGTACTCAGTGTTTTCCTTTTCCTGTTTCTTTCCCTGCAACTGATCTTTATACATGACCTTTTCATTGAATATGACATCTCTACTTCTAATGATTTTGTGATTTTCATAATCCCATAAACGATAACCAAAATCATCAACCCCATATCCAATAAAGGTACATTTCTTGGATTTAGCTTCAAGCTTTGTTCTATTTTCTTTATCAATATGGACAAATGCTTCACAACCAAATGTTCTCAGAAATGAGTAGTTTACCTTTTTATCTGTCCATGCCTCCTCTGGAATACCACCATCCAAAGCACTTGAAGGTTCTCTGTTTATTAAATAAACAACAATATTTACAACATCCGGCCAAAACTGTAAGGGCAACCCTGCATGCAGTCTCATACACCTTGCACTCTCCATGATTGTTCTGTTCATCCTTTCCGACACACCATTTTCTTGTGGTGTTCCTGGGACTATCTTCTCTCTACGAATCCCATGGTATGAACAGTAACTATCAAACTCCTTGCCGCAGTACTCACCTCCATTATCAGATCTGAGACACTTCAACCTTTTCCCTGTCTCATTCTCAACCAAAGCTTTCCACTTCTTAAAAGTAGCAAACACATCGGATTTCTGTCTAATGCAATAAACCCAAGTTTTCTTAGTTGCATCATCAATAAATGTAACATAATAATGAGAGCCACCAAGAGATTGTACCTGAGCCGGTTCCCATACATCTGTATGCACTAGCTCTAACTTTTCATTCTTCTTCTATTTCCCAACCCTAAGAAATCTGTCTCTCTCTTCTATTTTCCATAAACACAGTTTTCACAGAATTCCAAACTTACCTGCTTCAAATCTGGCAGCAACTTCCTTGAGTGGAGAATCTGCATCCCCTTCTCACTCATGTGGCCAAGCCTATGATGCCACAATGTTGTATCTATTCCTGTGGAAGCTAAAGAGATAGAATGTTCAGTATTATGAGTACATAAATACAACGTACCTATCCTGTCTCCTTTAGTGATCTTCCACCACTTTTCTCCAAATGTAGATAGATAGCCGCCATCTCCCAACTGCTCTGTTGAGATCAGATTTCTTTTCATAGCAGGAATATGCCTAACATCTTTCAATAGCCAGCCAGTTCCATTCTTAACTTTTATCCATACCTTACCCATTCCAACAATTTTACATGGCTCATCATCACCCAATAAAACGTGTCCAAAATCGCCAGGAACATACTCATGAAAGTATTTCCTATGGGGTGTAGCATGACATGAAGCTCCTGAATCTACTACCCAATAATCACTAGTATTATCTAATGCAAGAATCAAAGCATCTTGTAACACATCACCTGCTATATTTGCTTCCTGGGTAGTTTCCTTCTGTGCATCTCCTTTCTTCTTTAGAGATCTGCAGTCTTTCTTCAGATGTCCTTTCTTTCCACAGTTCCAGCACTCTATTTTTCCCAGTCTGGACTTGGATCTGCCCATTTTAGACTTGCCACGATTACCTTGGCTCTTTCCTCTCTCCTTTTGTCTTCCCCTGCTCTCCATGGTCAACGCATTACCTGATGTCTCATCTGTGCTTTTTCTTTGCATTTCCTTGCTAAGAATAACACCAATAACATCATCAAATTTCAAGGTGTTTGAACCAGAGACAGAGTTACTTACAACCATGACCAATCTATTCCATCTTTCTGGAAATGAACACAAGATTAAAAGAGCCCTAACCTCATCATCAAAGTTCACACTTACAGAACTTAGCTAATTTGTAACCGTATTAAACTCATTTAAATGATTAGTAAAAGATCCACCTTCAGACATCTTCATATTAAATAAACGCTTCATCAGAAATACCTTGTTGGAGGCCGAGGGTTTTTCATACAGCTTACCCAGTGTGCTCATCAAACCCTCCGTTGTCGTTTCTTTTGAGATATTGAAAGCCATCGACGAAGCCAGGCTCAGCCGTATTGTTCCCAGAGCCTTTCTGTTAAGAACCTCCCATTGTTCGTTCTTCATGGCCACCGACTACTTTGCTCTTCCTCTCAACGGTAGGAATAGATCCTTCTGGTACAGATAGTCCTCCATTTGCATCTTCCATAACTGGAATTTTTGGTCGTTAAACTTCTCGACCTTAAACTTTCCTTTTTCTGCCATTGCTCCCACTCAAACCAGAAACCCTAGCTTTTTGTGGGTTTATCTGCCAAATAGACCTTCGGCTTTGATACCAATTGTTAGAAAACAGGATCGTAGAGTAATATCAATAAACAAAAATGCAAATATAATCACACACACATTACAAGAGAAACACAGATATATCGTGGTTCACCCAACTTGGGCTACGTCCACACTGAAGTTGCCAGTCCTTATTATTATTCCGTCCAAAAAAGTGAAGGGATACAACCTGTAGCACAACTGCTGCACTTCCTCTTCACTGTCTCACAGTCTCTCTTCTGATCTCAGAGATCTTTACAATGCATAAAACCTAATACATCTTGCCCTAGCCGTATTACAATGTCTTTCTTTTATAAGGGAGATACAATGGGAAAATACCACGGGTTACCCAAAACCACGGGCCCGTAAAACAACCCCAAAAATTTTTGAAACCCCGTGGGGGGGCGATGCCCCCCCACACCCCCCCGCTGGGGTGAGTGTAGAGTCCACCTACATATCATATAAAACTGGGGTACAAACACAACTGAATAATAATATCTCTGAATCTGGAGATCATGCTCCACAACCAACATCTTTTTCAGGAACTTAAGGGGTATTTTCCTTGCAACTAGCCTTTTAAGGAGGATAAATATTCTTTAAATCTATCAGGGGGATCCAGGAACTTCCAATCTAGCCATAGATTCAAGCCCATCTTCCATTTGCTAATGTCTGCAAGCTTGACTATCCCTTTATCCATTAACCACCTTTGGATCTCCTAAAAGTTTGTGAGGGACTCTAATGGAGGATCTTGAAGAATAGGGCCTTCCCAAAGGCAGATTATTTTCCCACTCCCTAGTATCCAGTGGATCTTTCTATGGAAGAAGTTCCAAGCCTTTACGCAAAGATTACATATTATTGTTCCTTTTCTAGAGTTGGGAGCATAGTCCAAACATCTAAAGGTTATTTCCTCTTAAATATTTCTTCCGCAACACATGTGAGACCCAGGCTTGATTATCCGTAAGGATTTTCCAAAGAATTTTGGTCCCTAAGACCAAATTTGTGATTTGAATGCCCATTATTTTCATACCTCCTTGATTCACTGGCCCCTTAGCTGTGTTCCAATTGACAAGGGGGAATTTGTTCCCATTATGTTTACCTCCTTTCCATAAAATGGACATGATCATCTAGTTGATTTGCTTTAACACCGATATGGGAGCGAGCAGGATGGAGCACAAGTAAAGAGGCATGGAAGCAAGGAATAACTTAATTAAGACCACTCTCTTGACAACATTTAGCCAGTTCAACCCCCATTGCTGTGTTTTGGTGGAAATTTTGTCAATGATCTCCTGACAATTCCCTTTTATGTGCTTGTCCCAAGCAATCAAGACTCCTATATACTTGAAGCAATCCTAGGATCCTGATTCATGGAAACCAAATACCTGTTGAATACTAGCTAGAAGATGGGATAGAATGTTCCTGTGATATCCCGAGTTTAGAACCCCTTTGCAAATAAGACTTTTTTAAGACTTAAAGTGTTTTTTGAGTTGATGTTGAGTCACGTGATTCTGGAACATCAAGTACATTATTATTTAAATGTTTGTATTTGATGTTGAGTCATGTGACTCTGGAGCATCATGAATGTTGTTGTTTAGATGTTATTCTTTGGTGTTGAGTTGGTGACTCTCAAGCACCAAATGTGAAAATACTAAAAGTGTTTTTGAATTGATGTTGAGTTGAGGAAACTCTGGAGCATCAGATTATATTAATAAAAGCAATATCTCACTTTATATTCCAAACTTCTTGAGTGGAAAATACTTAAAACAAGAGTCGCGGGCAGCTTAGTCCCTGTCTTATAACTAAAAACAAAAATTAATGTTAAATAACAATAAGACAAAATAAAAATTTAATAAAATGATTCACAAATTCAATTTATAATTTAATTATAAAGATTAAGCTACACTCAGCTACAAAAACTCAAAATAATTTGAGATATGAGTGGAATTTTTTAATTTGTTGAACTATTGTAGTCTTAGCACAAGCTCTCCACATTCATGGTGTATTTGAGTGGATTCATGGCGTATTTGAGTGGAATCTAACACCAATACAAATTATTTTAAAACATGATTCCAATATTTTGCAAGAGACTCTTATTTAGCATGAACTATCCATGAATTGAACCCCAAATGAAAATAATAACAAATGCTTTGATATTGCAACTTGATTTTATCTTATGCAACAAATTCAGTTTGTCACAATCATTTACTTAATTACAGGAGAATTACAAGAGTGAGACACCATTAAACAATAAAAATTGAATGCAGGAGAAAGAGACAAGGCATATATGCTTCAAGAAATTGGATACTAGTGTTTCTAGGGAGTTCTTGATGTTTGGAAAGTTCTTAATGACGGACCATTTGTAAAATCCAACAAATATATATATATATATATATATATATATATATATATATGAATGATTATTTTAATGTACTAAAATTTATTTACTGAAAATCATAAAGAGAAAATTACTTAAGCAATATTATTATTATTTTATTTATAATTTTGTAAAATATTATATCATATCCACATATACTGCGATGTAAGATATAATTTGTTAATGTCCGATATAATTTATTTTGTAATTATATTTATATTTCCAAAATTATATGAATTTTAATTATAAATTTATGTAATATTTTTTATAGTTATTTTGTTAAAAGTTTTATAGGTAACCCATATCACCCACTTCTTTGTAAAGCTCAATAATACATTAAATTATTTAAATCTATAATATTACAAAGACCAATATTAATTTAAATAGTAGTTATAAAACTATAGTAGATTATTACATGAGACACGTGATGAAGGTTTCATCGAGTATTTTTAATATAAATGAGTTCTTCCAAAATACATCACACAACCCTCGTGCATGTTTGATTATTAACTACAACATCTTTGTTTCATTGAGTATTTTTAATGTAAATGAGTTCTCCCAAAATATGAATTCTCAAAATACATTGAAATACAAAATTAATATATAAAAAACCTATAATATTATTGATTAAAATATAAAATATTATTTAATTACAAAACTTTATATTTTGTAATCTTGTTGAAAACATTTTCAACAATTTAATATATTAAAAAATATAAAATTCTTACACGTTAAAATATAAAATATAATTTAATTACAAAACTTTATATATTATAATTTTGTTGAAAAACATCTTCAACAATTTAATATATTAAAAAATATAAAATTCACTTAAAAACATTTGTAATGATTCGGTGGAGTAATTTGAACAGTTCTACGATTTTAACTTTAAGGTTTCTTTGGCTACCTTCATTACATGTCTCATGTAATAATCCACCTACAGTGATTCGGTGGAGCAATTGTTCTCAAAAGGAACTTCATTTATATGGTTTTTTCTTTATGACTATAGACTGTGCTGCAGTATGTAAGGTCGTTTGCCAACGATTATGGCTATCAGTGGGCTATCATCCATGCACAATTCGGAGAACAGTACTTGTGACCGAGCCTATATTCTTGTCCAGAACATACTAGAAATGGTTGATGCTATTTGCACTGGCTCCATTCGTGTAATTATGTTACAATGGCAAAGTAGTAGTTTTCCATGTGACCAAGTGTGGAAACCAAATTTGACTGTAGGAAACATGAACTAGCAACCATAACAAAAAACAAAGAATAAGAGATATAGATCTCTTCAAATTGTGGGATTTACCTTTAAGTTGTTGCGCAGCCATCAATTTTTTTTATGCTAGTGATTCTGTTGTTAATTACCAAAGTGAACAATGCTTGTAGAGAAAACATTCGTAAATGGAAGACCATTGATGAAATACTTTTTGAATATTCTTCATAGGAAATGCCAGTGACCTCGGTGCTTGTAGAGAAAACATTCGTAAATGGAAGACCATTGATGAAATACTTTTTGAATATTCTTCATACGAAATTCCAGTGACCTCTGGGAAACATTCCTTTAGCTGAGGGTTCCGCAAAGTGCATTCAATCAATCCATTTTCAGTTTATAAATTGCACTCTAGGTTGTGCCAATAGCTGCTCACTATTTCTTGTTTGTAGTATGCACAAATCATTGAATTATGTATCATTGCTTGATTGCATTGAGTGCATACTAAACGGTACGGAGGTGTGAATGCATTCCTTGCCTTCAGAAGCCCTTGTATTTGCGCAAGTGTTTTTTATTAAAAAAAAGACACATAGAGTCAATCAACAATTTTGCAACAAAGAAAACAATGCAAACTGCTCAAACTAAATGCAAATTGAAAATTTAGGGGCAAGCATATGAGATACATGAAAAGTTTAGGAGGCTCATCTAATATAAACAGATTAGCACTTCAGGATGGATGTGATAATAAAACATATTCTTACTTCCACTATAAGCAACTCGTTGATGATATTATTATAATGAGCGATTCCCTCTTCATTGACTCGGCCATGTCTTGGAGAGCCCTCTGTAAAACAAATACAAAATTGGAAAGGCGGAAAACACATTGTAGATTCATATGTATATGTAACACCGGACCTTAATTCAACTTACTTGGAAATATGCGCATCCGGGAGATAGAAAAATGATAGATGTCCATTCCATGTATTTGAGACGCTGAATATCTTCCTGCATTCAGATGGAAAATGAACTACTTCCATCAATGCTAAAAAGAGCTCCAGTTCTTCAAATAGTTTTAATTATTTGTACCTTATAGCGATGGTATTGATCTACTGCAATATCCCCATTCTTTCCATCGACAATTTTCGCTGCATCGACGTTCAATAACACCAAATAAGAGATACCGCTTAATTAAACTACCCAACTTTTCAGATTGATAATGGGGTTGCTAGTGAAACCTGGAATGTGGGAGAATGTATCCCAAATGTTGGGGCCTTTCCCATCCTCACGGGCAGCTTCTTCCACTTATAACAAAATTATAATTTATGAAGTCTAAATATTGTCAGGGAAACGAACAAGCACACAATATAATGGATGAATCTAGGCGCAGGGAGTTGTCATGAAGGTGAAACCTGATATGCAGCTGACCTGGCACCGAATTTGAAACCCTTTGGGAATCTGCTTCTACCTATTCTTGGAGTTGCTGCAACTACAATGATCAGTAGATAAATTAAAAGCAAACAGCTGCAGAATGACCTAATTAGACCTGGAATTCCTGCCATCTTACAGATTCTTATTTTTGAATTGAAGTGAGATGAGAAGCAAGTTTTTTGTCTGGTGGGAGACTTATTGCTATAGCTATGTGCCTGGAGTGAGAGAGATATGAGCATTTGCAAATGCGCCCGGGAAAAACCCATTAGCATGTTTGGTCATTATCATAGTGTTGAAGACTATTTATGAATAGTCATAATGAGAGTGGCCCAAATTCCAAACATAAAAGAAAATGAAAATCCCATTAGACACAGGTTAGGTTTGCCGGTTTAAAAATAGGTAGGTTAATCTTAGTAACTGGGAGATCAATTTACAAGGTGAAGTAGAAGATCATAGAATGTTAAAATGTGATACCTACCAAAGCTTGGATGCCACAAATAGATCCTTCCTATTCATTCCTGCATCCATGGCAGCTCTCAGTCCATGGAAAACCTGCAACACACAGCTAAGCAATCAACCATGTAGACTATTGAAGCAATTCAAAGACTCCCACAGTATTTTTTCAAAAAATCAATGAACCCACAATTTTTAGTCAATAATCACAACAACTAAAGGCAAATCATTACCTCCTCCTCACCACCATATTCTGAAGCAGTGTCAATATGGCAGTAACCCTCCTGCAATACCCAATTGTCAAATACATTCTCAGAATTCTAAGAACAATTTCATAAGCCTCATTGAGCCCAGCCTCTTTTTCTACAAAGTCCAGGAGCGTGCTCACTACGGCTTCCATCTAAATACATGCATTCTGATAATGCATTCTGAAACGATCATGTCTTCACAGATTCAAATGCATATATTAGCTTCTTGATTTTCAACTTTGAAACACAAAGATATTAACCTAAAAATACTAAAACCAACCTTTAAAAACCAAACTTTAACAACAACAAAAAACATAAAGCTTGTCAATGACACTTTCGCATCCAAATTATCAATTTCCATAACTTTATAAGATTGTTTTAAAGATTTCCAACTGTACTCTAACAAAATAAGACAGGAAATATACTTAAAATGGTAAAATATTTAAACTACACCATTTTGAAGCACTCATACATTAACTTCAAAATGCTAAAAACACCACCCTTAACTATAAAAAGTCAACAATCATACAGCTTGCCAATTCATTCTAGGGTCCATTTAAGCTACACCATTTTGAAGCACCGAGTCATTAACTTCAAAATGCTAGAAACACTAACCTAACTATTAAAAGTCAACAATTATACAGCTCGCCAATTCATTCGAACCCGGGTTGGGTTGTCCTTTTTGCTACCAATTGAACTTTGGTAACTCTTCTTAGGAAACCAACACCTTAACCAACTGATCTACCTAAAATTGAATATTATTGTTAGATTCTACTGCAAATATGTTATATCTTTGATAATAATAACTTCGCAACAAACATATTATTCTGTTTAATATTTTAAAGATATATCGATTAGTTAACAATTATATTATAAATATTGTTTAAAAAAATAGTATTTTTCATAACTGATTGATTTCATGTGATCAAGTTATTTTTCACAACTGATTGATTCCAACTGTCTCTGTGAAGACTAATGGTAATAACATGTATTTAAGATTCTTCTCGATGTGTGAAGTGTATTTAATAATCACAAAAATCCTTTTACCAATAATATTCAAATACAAAAGCCATATTTTCCATTATAAAAGGACTCCATTCCGGATTAATATATCTAATTGTACTTGATTCTTTTTGTACCTTTTGCTTAAAATGTCATTAGTTGCCTTTAAAAGCTATGCATCGAATGTGGAATAAAAATCAAACCTTCAATCTATTGTACTGTAACTTTCTAGGTTTCTAAAAACTCATTGCATTTGATCCAGCAATAGGTCATTAGTTGCCTTTAAAAGCTATGCATCGAATATGGAATAAAAATAAAACCTTCAATCTAATGTACTCTAACTTTCTAGGTTTCTAAAAACTCATTGCATTTGATCCCAGGGATTCATATGGGGACTCCATTTAGGTTTCAATGGAAAAATCCACAATGACTGTGGAAACTTTCCATAATTTTGTTTTTTACATTTCAATTCTAAATTGAGATAATGCAATCTACTCATCTCGTTAATTTCTCTTGCTAGTCTATCTGCTCAGTTCCTCAGTGCAAGTTATTCAAATTCAAATATCAAACAACTTAACCTTGGCGTACTAAGATATCAACCTCGAAATGCTATTAAGTCAACACTATGCAATCCGTGCTCCTTATCTCCCTTGTAATTTTAATGGACCAATCTAATGAGTTGTAATGTTATTTATTTTTCTAATGGTTCATCTTAGCACGACAAGTTTAAAACTTTATATAGATGTTTGTTTAGGCTTCATTGTGATCTCTCCTATCATTGTCAAATTCATTGCTATTGGGCAGCGATCAAGAAAAGGACCAGAAATCAGCAATGCATAGAAATATTACAGGTCTTATTATGAATTTTATTGTTTATAAGTTTTTTTATTGATAAGAACTAGATGTTGTATTTTTACAGCATCCATGTGCCCTGTGCATATGAAGTTTTTATGGTAAAAACATAAAAGGACATTGATGCATTTTTTAAGATCCAAGGTTATAGATCTACAATATATCTAAGTTAAAATAGATGTAAGTTACAAAAATTGTGAACATATGGTGGTTTTCTTACTTCTGTGAATTGTAATGTGGGAATAGAAATTGTGAGCATTTGGTGGTTTTCTTACGATTTGTAATGTGGGAATGCAGAACACAATATGGCAAGAAGTGTTACTATAAAATGGAAGCCAACATTGAACAAAGGACAATACTAGAATCTATTTACAGAAGTGGCATCCGTACGCCAAAAGCTGAAGAAATAGAGACGATTACTGTGGATCTCAAAAAGTATGGAAAAGTCGAAGGGAAAAATGTATTTTATTGGTTTCAGAATTTCAATGCCAGAGAGAGAAATCAACGCAAGAGCTTCACAGCCGAAGAGAGACAACAACCAAAGAGGGCAACATAATTATTGAACCCTAAAAATGGAAGAGGTATGTGATATAATTTGTATGTCTATGTATAACTGTTTATTTATTGTTCTCCTCTAATTTTTTTGCAACTGCGAAACTGACAAGGAGCACGTCCCTCTCGGAGGTAAGTATAAGGTTTTTGTTTGTTTGTTTGTTTGTTAAGATTACTTAAAAACTTCATAATGATCTGCAATTTAACATGCTTGGTATGGTATGTAGATTGTAGATCCAGTGGACGGGGAACATGAGGCAGGAGTTGAGCAGGATTCAGGCATTTGTTGTAATAACTCCCAAGCATGTCCAACATTGGAGTTGTTTCCTCTCCGTCCTGACCGAGGTGGATTTCAACAGTAGTGAAACACTTGCAGGATGCAAGAATTAAACTAACAAACATTCAAATAACTTGACCTTTACGACGCCATTTCTGTCTCCATCCAAACCTGCAAACGCCAAGGAAACTCCTGTATCGCTTGATTTGCTTCTCCTGAACACCACAACAATAATGCTACCCTCGGACGGCATTTCATAGCTATATCGCCAACCTCCCGGCAATCCGTGGCACACTACCACCGCTTCTAGTCACCATGATAATCGCTCTACAACATTATCACATTACAGGGAGCCAAAGAGAACCAAAAAGGGTCTTTTAAAAACAATTCCTATACACGAAAGAACAAAAGTATTGCCCTCAAACATAACCAAACTCATGATAATCGCTCATCCAACACTCATCCAACACACACAGAGGTTCAAACCCATTACCCATGATAATCGCTCATCCAACACACAAAGGTTGTTTTCATGCTTCTCTTACCCCAGGTCCAGGCCAAGATGGAGCCGATTAAAGGTTTTAATTGAAATGACAACTGAGGAGTTGCATGTGAAGATTAAATTACAACCTGCAGCTCCTGTCAACCCACAGCCTCTGTCAGGCCACAGCCCGCTACACTTGTCATGATTTAACCTAGAACTGCAAGCATTTACTTCCGTCAGAAATATTACTATGGCACTGTCAACCAGATCTGTATGTCATTATGCTCAACTGCTATCCACTATAAACAAAATATTTAGATTTTAACATTTGCAAGTTCAAAGTAGTTCTATTTTTATTTTATTTTCATTTTTACTTAATTCTTGCCAATGAGGAAAATTGTCTTGTCAAGCACTTTCCACCAATTAGACTTACACACCTATTAAAATATTTCATTAAATAAATACGTAAATTATTTCAACATTGGATAAACTATAAGAAAGTTTTAGAAATATTTTTGTACAAAGCAAATTAATACTAAAAAGCGGAACATATAGTCTATGCCTACGGCATGGACTAATAAGGACCAAGTACACTAGGAGGGGTATGGCCTATTAATTAATACATTAAAAAAAAAAAAAAGATGCTAAGAACAAAGCGAGGAAAAATATTCATTAATGAATATTAAATAAAAATAAATAAGAGAAATAAACCCTAACTACTTTTTGAAAATAAAAGAACTATAAAAAGAGGGGAATTTGAGAAAAGAGGACACTTTTTCCTAAAAATCAAGGGAGATATGAATGCTGAACATAAACCCTATCCTTTTAAATAAAATATTTGCAGAGAGTGAACATTAAAGAAGTAATGGTTCCTAGATCACTGGAGGGTTCAGTTGTAAGCCTTTGAGCGCTCATTAAACTATGAAAGAAAACATGGTTAGTCCTGGAAGTGGACTGCGTGGAAAGAGATTTAAATTATAAGGTTTACAAAGAGCTGGTAAAAAACCTTGTGACTACTCTATATAGTTTAAAAATATAGAAAACAAATCCCTAGCTATCCTATTCTAGTGTGCTTGGTCTGGCTCGGGGGTGACCTGTGGAATGAACAACAAAATGTTCACGGTCTATCACTGGGAGGAAAGTGGAAGTCACTCAAGTGGTTTGGAATTCAAAGTCTGATCATTTTTTCTATTTTTAACATCCTAGATTTTAGTTTTGGTTATTTATTTAATTATTTATAGTTAAATGCAATGAGTGGAATTATTCATGTATTTTTATTGTTCTCTTGGAAAAAATTGTATAGGGTTACTGTAAAACCCTTATAATTACAGAGTTTTTTTTATTGTCTAGAGAGAGAGAGAGAGAGAGAGAGAGATTAAATTTTTCGAAAGGAATTTGATGAATATTTCTATAAAGATCTTTAGTAATCTTCCTGTAAATGATGCAAGGATTTGAGAGGTAGTCAATCCTCTTTTTAATGTAATTCTGTCTATTGATTATGAGAAGTAAATTGTTTTAAAATTACAAAATTATAAACTTGTTAAACAATATTATTGGTTTAGTTCTATTGTTTTATAGGCTAACTCTACAAGTTTATGATTGAGATTTGAAACCCTAGTTAAACAGAGTTATTATGTATTACAATAAAATCCTGAATTGACAAACAGTAGTATTGTCATCCATAATAATATATTACAAGTATTAAAAACTAATTATTCATGAATGTAGCCTTAGGGTATATATTAATACAAAGCCCTTTGGGCATTCATTTCAACATGATTAGAGTTGGGATCAAAACCATTTGTTTATCCATAAAAACAACTCTACAACACCAAATAATTTCACAAAGTACGATTACATAAAAATTACACAGGTTGAATAATGCCTGAAGGGATTAAAACAATCATTGTTTAAAGTCTCGGTATCGAGCCTATAGAAGGCGACGATTTGAACGACATACACAAAAATGTTAAAACCCTTTGTAATTATTACTTCACCGACTCGAGGTCGAGTTCATTAGAGAGTTAAGACTCTGCAATTAAATTTAAGACGAACAATAAAATCCTAGAATGAATTTATACAGAGAATCGAAGGGTCAAGATGACGCCCTAACAAGAATGCAAAACCAATTACTGTATATTAAGTGGAAAATGAACTTAACCATACAATTCTTATTTGTTGAATGACAGTAGAGTTCGCATATGAATGATATATATACATCATTCAAAACAAAATAGTAAGGGTCTATCCCTTATGGGAGTTCCCGCATACAATCTTCAAACGAGATAACAATCCAATAAACATAGTACGTATGAATGCTAACAATGGCTACCAAGCTAGGATTAGCCTCAATAAGTTTACATTAACAATGTACAAAATTAATTATATGTACATGCAAAATTCATGGCATCACTGTATTAACAGTATGCCATTAATATCTTTATAACATAAAAAGGGACTATATGTTCCAGACGACGAGCCATGAACAGGCTAAGTCAAACAATAACCTAATAATAATGATCCTCTATCCACAACAGAGGCACGAGGTAGTCTCACCTCTACAATGTGTAATTTTGGATATAATGACTCAGAACAAAAGGAGCACCACTCCACGTCAACAAAACTAGGTTTAGATCCTCCTCTCCAAGAAAACCGGAGCACGAGGAAGTGTGGGCGCCCAAGCGAGCGGCAGAGCAGAGAATCACTTGGGCGCTCAAGGGCTCTGCTCTGCCGCTCGCTTGGGCGCCCAAGGGCCGCCCTCACGGGCAAGTGAGTAGTCACTTGGGCGCCCAAGCTAATTCTCTGCTTGGAATATGGAGAGAAACTTGAATTCTGTTGACATGAGAGCGGATAAAGAATTACTCTATTATTACCAAAGTGAATTGAGATCAAAATTCTTTTTTCTTTACATAATAATCTCGACAAAATATCCTGCAGCTTCCTCGATAAGATTATACACTATTAATCCATCGTATATCCATGGCCTTCGCTTTTCATACCTGCACAAAACACAAATGCCAAACATTAATAAATAAAATCGAAATAAAAGTTTATTCATACAATTAAAATTCAATCTTATCATTCAGGAACTGAAAATAAAACGATCTCTTGAGAGCGTTTTCTTCTTTGATCGATATGGTGTTTTGGTGCAGCATGGGTAGTAACGATCTTTTATCCAATGTTTGACATCAGAATCCAGTGATATCCTCTCACAATTAAAAACTCAAATGCTTCAACAAATCTATGCGGCAAACAAAGGATCTAATGAATTGCGCCAACCTTCCAACTTCGTGATAAAAGAAACTACTAAGTTCTCAAGTGCTGATATTTACCCTCGGTTATTTCCTTTTACAATTTGACCACCATTCACACGATAAATGTTAACAATGTCGTTTGGCATAGTAAAGTCCAACTCCACGAATAAAGGAAAGAATCCAGTGTGCAATCAATTTCCCGTTGAGAATCATAGTTCAACTATTACTGGAATTGACACCTAATATGCATAATATCTCGTGAAAAGTAATTTCACTAATAAAGCAATCTGTTGACAACCAATTTTATACTTGAAATAATAAATTACAGTTAAGTCATTTGCACAAAATGGGGCAACGTGGACTATGATTCCGGTGTCCAAGGGCCGCCCACGGGCTTGCCGCTCACTTGGGCACCTGTAATTGAGAAATGGGATCAGACTTCTATCATCGGGGATGCTTATTGTTGAACTCTATTACCGGTCATTTGAACTCCGAGTCTGCTCAATTCTATGCAAAGGGACAATACCAATTATTTTTTTCAACACAGACAATACAAATTATTTTTTTCAACACACACAATATCGATTATGCATTTTATATCACCACAGGTCTCCAAACGGATTGCTTGATAAAACTCTTGTCCGGAAAGGAATACATGTATTGTCTTGAAATGATAATCCCCATGTGCATTTATAGAGAATTAACTTCAAAAAAGTAATTTTATTTGAAAAGTAAATATGGATTTTATAATCTTTAAGTTTTGTCTTATTGTAAATTTAAGAAAATGCATTTTATATCACCAAAGGTCTCCAAACTGTTTGCTTGATAAAAGTCTTGTCTTGAAAGGAATACATATATTGTCTTGAAATGATAATCCCATGTGCATTTATAGAGAATTAACTTCAAAAAATGTAATTTTATTTGAAAAGTAAATATGGATTTTATAATCTTTAAGTTTTGTCTTATTGTAAATTTAAGAAAATGCAATTTTTAATGGGTGAACATTTTAAAATAAAGTCTATTGAATGTGTATTTTTTAATTTATAAGTAAGCTACTATTTTATTTTTTTTGTATTAGATTTTTTCTTTACATATATTTTTTGTATCGAATCATTTTCATATTTGTATTTGTACTAGAATTATGATACTATTCTGTATTCGTACTCGAATTATAATACTATGATTGATTACTAATTATGATACTATTCCGTATTTGTACGAATTATAATATAACTATTAATCATAGTATTATAATATTATGATTGATTACTTATTATAATGTTATGCACATGACCATTTTGATCCTTCTTATTTTTAAGAAATCCGAAATATCCAATTGAACAGTTACAACAAATACATGAAATATCCAAATGAGAGAAGCCGGGTTTGAAGAAATCTAAACACATGACCATTTTTATCCAGCATGTGTTTTTCTTTTTAAGAAATCCGCATTCTCGAGAGATCACCCATATTTTGAGAATAAAAACACTCTTTGATGGAAATTTACAAATTATCTGTCGGATTCCACCTCGCTAGAAAAAGCTGATAAAGCTAAATAGTTTAAATCTTTGCGGCTAAGTGCCAAGGAAACAAGGCTAAGCGCCCGAGGCACCTCCAGGAAACGGAAACAAATTGGCATTTTAGCAAAACAAAATCCAAATGCAAGAGTCGAGTTGGTAAAACTAAATGCACAAGTAACATAATTCAATGGGAGACTCGAAGTTCAAATTCCGGTAACAGAGTTCAACAATAAGCAGCCCCGATGACAGAAGTATGATCCCATCGATTACATGTGTATCTATGTATTTAAAGATACACCTATATCCCAGAGTTCAACAATAAGTAGCCCCGGTAACAGAGATCCATGTCGGGCATCGCGCAGCCCCATGAGGGCGGCCCTTGGGCGCCTAGATGAGCGAATGAGTCTGGCCAGAGGAGCACGGAGGAGGGGGAGGAGGGAGGTGCAGCGGGAGGAGGGGGCATTTCCACTTCATTTCTAAGAAGTTTGGCACGATTACAAATTTAAAAAGCATTGTAATACTGTAAACAAAATGTTGGAATTAATATATGCTTCATTTCTAAGAAGTTTGACATGATTACAAATTTAAAAAGCATTTTAATATTGTAATGATCTAGCATCGCACATCCCGTGAGGGCAGCCCTTGGGTGCCCAAGTGAGGGAATGAGTGTAAAACATAAGTTGGGCACAAAAAGCAAATCCTAACTTTAAATTTACATACATATATAATATGTAAAACATAAGTTGGGGACAAAAAAAATGTTGGAATTAATATATGTTTCATTTTTAAACTTGTAATGTCGGAAACAATAATTTTGATTAACTATTAAATTTAGTATTTTAAGTATTTTTAATTGATAATTTTCTTGTCATTTCAAATCTTATATTTAAAATTTATAAAAATATTTATATGAATTATTTGTTCTTGTATGGTCTAATATATTATTTAATTATGAATCGCATCATAATTTCTTTGTTTTTTTTTGTTAGAGTGGTGAAATTATTTATGAATTTTTTGTTTGTTTGTTTAATATGCAACTTTAAAAAAAGTTGTAATTTATCTCTTGAAGAATTTTTTTTTTCCAATTTAGGGGTTGATTTTAAAATTTTTGTAAACAAGAGTATGGGATGTTTGGGCCATGGCTCCATTTTTTGCCAAAAAAAAAATTCGTGTATACTGGTATCAACACTTTTCTATTTGGGGGGTGTTTTTAGTGTTTTTTTTGCAAAAATCATCGTTTTTATGTCTAGAGTTCTCGTTCATAGTATAAAGTTCTCATTTCATAGTATAAGTGGTTGTGTACTCTAGCATTCATTTTAGATATTTTTTTATAATACCCCAATAGAGCCTGCATAAATGCGCTGATAATCCATATGGGCTTGGAGCCTTATCTAGGTTCATCCTCCATATAATATCTTTAATTTCTTCTTTAGTGATTGGTCTAGTTAACTCCTCATTGTCCTCCTAAGAAATTAATTGGGTGATATATTTTAATGCTTCTTCCTAGGCCTCCTCTAACTCTTCTTCCTCTGTAGAGTAAAGCGCATTGAAATACCTGAATGCCTCTTCCTTTATCTTCTCAAAATCTGATATTTTTTCCCCTTCCGAGTTGGTGATTTCTCGGACTGATTTGTGGTTATCTCAAACATTGGCCTGCATATGAAAGAACTTTGTGTTCTTATCCCCCGATTGCAGCCAAAGGATTCTATATTTTAGCCTCCAATACTCATCTTCCTTCCTTTGGGTTGAGTGTAGGGGTTTTTGGAGTTCCTCTTCCATTTTGATGTCTTATAAGCCATATTCATGATTCTCCATCTCCTTTTGATGCTGAGCCATGGATTCTTGACAGGCTTCTAGATTTTATCCTCCAATAGTCCTCTTTTTTCCTTTTGGTTGTGTAGGGGTTTTTGGAGTTCCTCCTCCCTTTTGATGTCTTGTAAGCTAGATTTGTGATTCTCCATCTCCTTTTGATGTTGAGCCATGGATTCTTGACAGGATTCCATGACTAGAGACGAAGGAGGCTAGGAAGATTTTGCCCAATTTTTTAGATGTCATTTTACTCTTCTCATTTTCTCTTCCTATATGAGAAAGGGGGAGACTTGAATGTTTACATTCCAAGCACTTTTAACCACCTCCAAAAATTTTGGATGATCCTTCCAAGTCGGGAAAAACCTAAAGGGAATTTGTCCCAAAATATTTCTTAGGCTCGACTATAAGGGAGATGGGGTTATGATCCGACACACTGGATGAGAGAATATAAGAAGAGAGCTTGAGGCCTAGCAAAAAGAGGGAGTTTGACACCAGAAATCTATCAAGTCTGGCATCCACATGCCCAAGACCCACCTTCCTATTGGACCAGGTAAATTTTTTTATTTAATGGGGCAATATCAACTGGGCCCCAATTTTGGATTAGATCTTTAGCCCATTCTCGATAGGGGTCACAACCTATGGATCCACCTTTTTTCTCAATGATAGAGAGGGTTAGGTTTGGATCACCTCACAATATGATATTAGGGAAAAGGGGAAATCCATCCCATTCTAAAAGCGATTTCCAATATTATTTTTTCTCCACATAATTTATAGGGGCATAAACGTTTAGAATATATACCCAGTGATTAGATTGCAGATGCTTTAGGGAAGCGATGAACCAATGTTGCGAGAGTTGTACTTTGCTAAGCTCAAATATAGATCGATCCCATAGTGTAACCACTCCTACTGTGTCCCTTTGGAACCGATCATTATTCCTTGGCATTGTTTCCATAATTTGGTCATTTTTTGGAGCATATCTCTCTCCTCCATTTTGGTCTCCTGGATTAAGAGGATCTCTAGCTTTTTGTTTCTAAATTAAACTTTGTATGAGGATTTAAGAAGTATATGATTAGTTCAAGAAAATAGTGTTGTCATTATGCTAAAGTTTGTTGTCAAAATGATATGAGGACTCTATTAATTTATAACTAGAATGGAGAGATCACTTAGTCGTTACAGGGATGTATACTCTTCATGGGTGCAAGTTTATTGTGCATTGAATTGTCAAAAATGCATAGTATGGAGAGTGCATGTATTCTTGTGGGGCTAAATGCCAAACATGAATTAAGGTTGATCTAATGATAGAGTACGTTAGTGTTACTTAACAAATAAATAAAATGATTTCACACATTATAGATGTCCTTTTAAGTGTAATTAATTTGTAAATGAACTATACATTTTGAATAAATAATAAAAACAATTTATTACTTACTAGTTAATATTAACATAATTAGTATAAAATGATTATTTCCATATTGTTAGAAATTCATACTAAATATCGACACACATATGATACACAATGACCTATATTTTTTCAATATTGACATGTCATAATAATGGTGCCACAATAATTCTAATATTTTATACTAAATATGCAATGAGATATAAATACATTCAAGTAAAATAAAATTCTTTTTCAATTAATCATTCCATACAACCACAAATTACTTGATAGACAAACACATTTCACACTAGATTGATTGCTAACCAACTAAAATTGTTTAAAAACATCCGGTAATTAACTTTCCACTTCCACCGTCATAAGATGAAAAATAAATAATGTAATTAGAGAATTAAAGACAATAATAATAAATTGATACACCAACATTGTAAATGATGAAATAAAACATGTACAGATCACTCTTCGTTGCCATCACCCTAATTATCTTCCTCACTTGGCATGATAGCACTGTTGTTCTAAAAAATATGTTTTGATTTAGGGTTGTGTCTTAATATGAACCACCAATCCCTATCCAACACATTCGGGTAAAAAAACACTTGGTTGTAGTGTTTTGGGAAAACATAAGGCTCCTTAGTTTCATCCCACATCCTTCTAGAGTTGGTACATATCATCCCACTATCATGATCTTCATTTACATTATTTCGGTTGAAGGTGTCCCTCCACTTGCACCTAAAAATAACACATTGGAAAGACGAGAAGTCCACTTGAATGATCTCTTGTATCTTTCTGACATAACCCAACTCTCCCCCTATTAGGTTTTGATCGCGGTGGCTAGCACGACTAAATTGGTGGAAATCCACTTCCACTCCACAGTCTTGTGTGGCACATCCATCATCGACATCCTTGGTGGAAAAATGATGCCCATATGCACACATAGATGGGAACAAATGCACCTGTAAAAAAGTAAACAAATGACGATGTCATATGTCTAATAACCCGACCACTAACATATAAAACATAGATGTTATAATTCAAAGGTGCATTATAAAGTTAAAAATGTACACAAAGAGATTATTATCGAGTTGTGCACCTGATTCCTATGTTTAGTGCATCCTCTTCAGTAGGCGGATAACGACTAGATGCAACATATTTATCTCTGACTTGGTCAGCAACCAACTGTTGGGACAGATCATTGACATATTTTCATTTAAATTATTAGGATAAGGCATGCTTCTACCGTTTAACCATTTAAATTCTTTCCCGTCAGTGTCCCATTTCCTCCCCTTCTCTTCATACAATGCGACCCACGGCTGTGTTGCCTCCACATTGTAAAGAATGAATTTACTGATGGCATCAATTTTTGAATTCATTGTTGTATTCATGAAATCAAATCGACATATAATACGTATGCGATCAAATATATATTACAAATTTCATTGTGAATAGTTACTCTATAGAAATGTGAAAAAAGATAAGTGACTTACTCTTTATCATGCACCGTTTTTTGTTCGGTTGGAGTAGCTCCCGTTTACTTTTGTCCTCATCCCTTTGGTATACCCAAAACACTGTGACTGGTGTGTGGTTCATTTGCTTGATGTATTCACTGGCATAATAAAATGACTCATATACTATGTACCTCTTTACCATAGATCCCTCAAGTTTTGTCCTCTGCTGAACAAATCCCTTCAATTTTTTCATGTACCTCTCTAAGAAGAACATCCAATGACATGAGAGCAACCCGACTAATTCAACCTCATCAACTACGTGAATTAGAATATGAACTTGCAAACCCATGAAACTTGTTGACATTTCCTTCTCAAACATACAAGCAATCTTAGCTATCTCTTGACGCCACTGTGGAATGCTAGCCATGTGAATCTCCTTTGACGTGATCCACCGTACAACTGCAGATAGTTTAGATATGGCATGCCGCAGGTCCTCGGGAAATTCATGGTTCACACACCCATGCACGAGCAAAGGATAATGACACTACAAAGTGAACACATAAAAATTTAATTGGATTTTAACTTGTGGGGTAAAAGATAAAAACAAAAAACAAAAAACATTTTTTTGACATACGTACCCTTAGAAGGTTCAGATGGTCATGTGATTTTAAACCCGACAAATGTTCGTCTACACTGAAGCATTGTCGTAGAGTAGACCCATATAAATAAGGCACTTCACACCCAATATAACTTCATTTTTCAAAGAAAGATAATCTTTCTTTAAAACCCATGGGACAGATCACCTTCTTTAAATGACCAAGAGGGGCCAACATATCCTCTATTTTTTTTTGTCTCAGCCAATGCTTCTTTTAGGTATTTGAAGAAATAAGATCTCTCGTGACGGACAATATGTCACTTTGTTTCGATGAGATGTGCCTCCACAAAGAAGATGAAACATTTTTAAATATATGCATGGGACGAGTAACTAGTGGTCAATCTTAAGATGCTCCCAATATGGGATCTCATAAAATATTGATTTCCTTTTCATCCCAATGGGAATTTTGTCAACATAGGTGTCGAATAATTCAAGATCATTGAACATAGGTTCCCCATTTAAGTCAAACATTTCTTGAATTTCCTTCTCCTTCTGTCTTGCATATGCCCTAAGCTAGTGAGTCAATGTCATTATTTCGGGTCTTTGGGTTCTCTTTGGATCACCTTTGAAAGCAGATGTTGCTCGTCTATAAGGGTGGTTTGATGGGAGGAATACCCCAAATTAGTCATACACCGACTTTCATAGGTGGCTAGACCACCTAGCCTTCATAGAAGGTCCACAACATTTACATCCAGGATACCCTTTTTTTACAAGACACGTGGTGTTATTGTATACATAGCACATTAGTGTTGATAATCAAGACAACCACACCAAATTAACTATGCCAAAAAATATTGCTACGAATATAAACAAATCAATCAACATGTTTACCAGAGCAAACTCGTAATCCTAGATAATCATGTGTGGTGTGCATATACCATACAACATAAAACTCCTCTCTATTTGGATGGGTCTTGATATATTGTTTAATTGTATCCATTCCCACAATTCCTTCAATTCATCGATGAATGGTTGTAGGTAAACATTCTTATTCTTCACTTGTATTCTACCAGGGACTATAAGAGCCAACATAATATGGTCATTCTTCATGGATATCCATGGGGGGATATTGCTATTGATCACTACTACAAGCCAAACAAAATAGTTGGCATTTTGGAGGGAATATGGGTTGATGCCATCCATGGATATGCTCAATCGAAGGCTCCATGATGCATCCTTGAATTTATTGGGACATGTATCCTCCATATGCTTCATGGCTATTGAAACTATTGGGATTCACATAACTCCTAACTCACTTCGGTGTGAGGCATGCCATCCTTACAACATAACTAATTATTTGCAATGAAAGAGCCTTTTAATCCTTGGGATTATAGGCATGTGCCTCAATATTTTATGAGGAGGACCCTGTGATTTACCCTTGTTTCTTGATATATGGTACCTGTCATTCCCACATTTTGGTCCTATCTCTTTGTCCACATATTCGCCTCTATCTAGAATACATTCATTCGAACACGCATGATATGATATGTACTCAATTCCCAACATTTTCAACATTTGCTTTTCCTTTTTGTATATGTCAGGAAAGACATTATCATGTTGATTCCTAGAAAAAATCCTTACGTCGACAATAGGGGTTATCCCCAATGAAAAGTACCAATTAGACTATTCACTGTTTGGAATAGGGAACCCGTCTAGTTTATGGTCCGACTACCGTAGGATATGCTATAGTTATGAGTTTATCAGTTACAGATCGATCCACCATTCAAGAATTATTATTATGTATGCAAATGCCAATTCCTAATCTAAATATGCATGGCCCTACCTATGCTTGTTTGACAGGTAGACAGAGGCCTCACAAGGTGATGCGCAGGTTCTTACCTCTCGTATTACCACCCCTATCCTACCAATCAACCAATAATATCCTACCAAAATGCATAATTTTAATCTATCTAATCTAATCCAATCTATCCTTGCAAGGAGCGAAATTGAAAGGAGAGTAATGACTGTAACTTCTTAGGTGACAACTCCATAAGTTAGCTACTGAAAGAAATATATTAATATTCACAGGTTAATATTAACACAAAGATAGCTTTGATATGGCATTCATTCATTCATTACTCGTAAATACACAGAAAATTGCATTTCATATTCATAAACAATAAGGTGATTCATAAACCATTAGAATAATCCAATAGAAAATGAAAGATCTTACAACATATTGATGAACAAAAAGAAGAAATAATTATGTACATTCATTCACATATTCCTGTGCAACATTCCATGTACACCTTCACCCAACAAAATGTCTTTTCTCCTTAGATTAAAATAGTTTCTTACAATATGAGACTAGTCAAATCTTTCCCAAGCTAAAAGCCTCTTTCTCTTCTAGTCTCTCCAATTTATATTTACAAAATCATCCTTAAGGTGACCTATAACTTCATATTCCTTAAAGTCTTTTGTTTTCCACAATTTTGTTTGTGGATGCAACATAAATAACCAAAATTAGTAAAATAAAATACAATATTTCATCAATTGGATGATGTGCCTTCTTGACTTTGGATGTAATCATTTCAAAGACCACTCTTATAAGATATTACATTTAGTTGCCGAGGCTCTAATAATTCCAAGGCCACTTCATGGAAAGGTAAGTCTTTAACCATAACATTCAATCATTTTGTTGTTGTATTGTGACAATTTCCTAATTGAAAGGCGTTCATGGTGGCTTGTTCAATACGATGTTGCAAATCTTCTACATTCAGTGTGTCTATAATTTTAATGGCATCAATATATTCATTCCTGATAGTCCTCAATTCTTCTAAGCCCTGCTCCTTTGGTACTATCTCTTCAATGGCACCGAGAAGCGGTAGATGACATTTCTAGAATGCTCTATAAATGTTTTGATGAATATCTTCACACTTTGTGATATAATCTCATACCTCATTGCAGCTTCTTCTCTGCCTTTTGAAAACTATCCAAGAGTGCTATGTCTAATTTTAGTTGAGCAGTGGTCATTTTTGGCAGATGCAGAGGAATTTCCTTAGCCTTCTTCTTCTAACCAATCAACTTCTTCAGTTTATCATAAGTTCTTGTTAACATCTGCCTTGTAGTTGAAGCCTCTCCATAAATTTTCCTCAATCTGGTTACCATCCCTTTCAACTCGTATGTTTGCTCAATGAGAAATTATTGGTAGTGAAACAACTGTTCCTGCAACTGAGAAGTACACTCATAGAATGATGTTAGATCTTGTTTTTTTTCTTGAGCAGAGTTCAGCTGTTCCACTAGAGACTCATTTTCTCTGGTTATCTTTGCTACCTGTGCTTGTAACGCTTCCCTCTCTATTGTAAGAGACTCAACCTGCTGGTCTAACTAGGCCTCTTTTTTCCTGTAATGCACTTATTTGATCTCAAATATCAGTTTTTTCTCTTTCCATGATCACTATTGCACATTTAAAGAGTCATATTCATCCTCTAAATTTTGGACAGTTTGCAATATTTTTCTTTTCTCCAATTCTAAAGTATCACGTTGTCTTCTCATTTCAATCTCCTGACTTCGGGCCTGCACCAAATTGTCTTTCAGCTTAATCACTTTAGCTTTACTTCTTTCCACATCCTCAATTAATTTGTCGATATTATCTGCATTAGCTTGTACAGTAGCAACATTAGCTGATGCTGTGAATTTAGCGTCCTTGTTTGTTCCCTCCAATACTGTGACTTCTTGTATAGTGATGATATCCGGTTGTTGGGCCACCTTCAACCTCTTTTCTGTTCTTTTCATGATGGTCTTTCTTTTTGGATAAAAAACTATTGTTTCAAGCTTGGAAACTGAGTGTTGCTTCGATGGTGTAAATGGCGTGAGTCCTAGATCATCCAAAGGAAGATTAACTACTGTAAGAGGTACCTCAGTATTAGTATCAGTAGGATTATCTACTTCCATGTCTTGTTTCCCACTTTCTTCCTGCAAGTTTTGTGATTCCACAACTTTCTTGATCTGCTCTTGTTCTTCATTTTTCTTCTTCAATGATTCTTCTTGTAACCTCTTCTCCTCCTGTTCAACAACCACTTTGTCTACTTTTTCCCACCCTTCTTTTCTTCTCGCGTCTTCTTTGCATTTTCAGCTGCCAAAGCTTCTTCATTAGCTTTCTCTCTTGCTACTTCTTCTAATTTTTCTTTCATTTTGATGGAACTTGTTCTGCTTTCTTACAAAATATTTTGTTTAAATCTGTAAGATTCTTTACTCTCCTATACACCTCTTCATCCTTCAAAAAATGATCTGTATACTCAAAATTAATCTTGCATGGCAAGCAATGCTTAGCCACCTTTTGTTGGCTATCATTTCTGACAAAAATATTCTCTCCAAAGTGATAAGCATCCGGTTCTTTCACGTAATCCTCTGCTCATTTGATTTTGTTAAGCTTATATGCTCCAACCACAAGTGGGAGTGGTGGCCATGAGGCTTTCTTGTGTTCATCCAACAAGTGTTAGACACCGTTGACAAATACCTGCCTCACTACCTCCTTCAAGATGATGTAATTTATAACATATCTGGGCATCAGTGAGGGGCTCTTTGTACCTCCGTAAATGCGTAGATATGTGCCTTCGAGAGTGAAGTAGTAGTCTCCGTATTCACTGATCACCACGAGTGTTGTATCCGACATGCAATTTGGTTCTTCATTAAAAATCAATTTATATAACGACATAAAAATTTCTTCACAAATTTGCTTGTAGAAGTTTGCATGCTTATGAGCCCACATAATTTGATACACCACATATATTGGAGTTTCATTTGGAGTCCAATTACATATGAGCTTTGGGAAAGCATTCCTAATAAGAATGTAATCAATAAGATATGATGACATAAAATTTAGCTTTCTTTTGCTTGATTCCCTCCTGAGCCTCTTTTATGTCTTGCATCATATTTTCTGAAATAATGTCCGCCCAATTGAATGTGGTGCCATGTGTCATGACATAATACAATAGTGGAATCCAACTGAGCTTGTAAATGTTTGGATTGTCTCTTCTATATATTTTGCATAAAATCATAACAACGACCTTGAATGGAGTTTTAAGGTTCTTGGTCTCATATTCTCCACTAGTCCTTTCTCACAATTGTTTACTCGGGATTAACATCTTCCTCGAATATTCCGAGTGCTCGATCTTTAATCTCTTGAACCAATCATCCATTAAGAAAACTTTAGGCGTTGGTAGTTTGTAGGATTTGCATATATGGGCAGGTTGAAACGAAGTGAAACCACTTCCATTAGCACCCACAATAAGCCTAGATTTCACATCTACATGTGGCAAAATCCATCCAATCACTTCTGACAATGGAAATAATTCTGGGCGTGTGGCAGCTTTATGAAGAGCAGACTTCTTGATATTTTGGTATATCAAGATTTCTTCTATCGTTGCATCGGTTATGTTTTGATCTCTGATGAAATACTAGAGCTCACCCCACTTAAATTATGGGGTTATCCCCATGGTAGATTTGGTATCCTCGAACTGCACTCCCATGGTTGTTTATGGGATTATCTCTAAATTAGAATCCGATTCCACCAACCTAGCAGTACGCTTGGGACTCCTTTTAGACATATCTGAATCCTGTGACATAAAAGCAACATCATTGAGTTGCATGGTCTCCATGGATAACATAACCATACCAATTTATACCTAAAGAATAATTACATAAAGAAATCAATGAATACACTGGGCATGCTATCTCCTAATATACCTTTTTTCCCTTCCTCAACCAGATCATAAATAGAAACCAAATGCAAACATACTAGCAACGAGTACATGACATTATTCTTAGCAAAAACCACTCATGAAAACAAACTGCAAATTAGAATTTGAAGGCCCATCTAATATGCATGTATTTGTAATAAAGAATATGAGATAGGTTTAGCATTCTTATTAAAGCAGATGACTGCAACAGGCATCAAGTAAATAACATAGGGTTGAGTGACGCCCCTCTTTAATGAAAAATGACATGAGACCGGTTGCTAAGATTCGACAAGTTTCTCTATGATCCATGAGGATATCCGAGATTGATCAAAATTAAAGTCTTCAAATTGTGAATAGAAGCTTGTCGATGTGTAGAGCTCGACGATAGCTTTCCAGTGACGTTCATTTTTCCTCAAATGGACTCCAGACGCGAAGATATCGCGTTTTGAACTTTCGACAAAACATGTAAAAAGTGGGAAAAAAATGGGCCACATGGCACACCCATAGGGTGCCACGTGGCATGTACAGTGAGCATTCAGGGGCCACATGGAGGCACCAGAGGGTGACACATGGTCGATATGGTGACATGGCAGATGAGATGGACTAGTAGATTGTTGACATGTGGCAAGTATGTTGGCAGGTGGCCTCCAAGTGGACCAATCGGAGAGCACCACGTGGCGATCTGATTGGCCATGTTGTAAGTCAGTTTACAAAAAAATGCGAAGGCCAAGGAGTTCAAACCCCCGACCTACCCTCCCAAAGTCTCTGCTAGGGTGGTTCTTAAACATATTGTTCTCGAATCCTATTTGAAGTTGAATAGGGGAGGGACGCCAATAGTGGCGCGGGGCCCACTGTGACACCTCGGAGGACAGCTGGCGGGGCCCTTTTTCGGTACGACCACCGCCGAGTAGATAGTGCCGCGTGTTAGGCACGTGGTGCACTTTATGGCTAGGGTTTTGGTGGGGTTTTGCATGGTGAAAATCCCATTTTGTCGGGCCTTGTAACTCCTCCTGTGCAATCTTGTTTGGGCTCGGTGTGTGGTCGCTCTGGTACCCCGGAAGTGGTCCGCCCCTGCTCCATTGATAGCTCCTGTTTGCGCGCCTGGTGGTAGGCCGCATACCCATTGACGAAGATTCCTCTGCACTCCATACTGCGTGCATTTCATCGTTGTTCTGTGCGGCATTCCTAGCATGAAGAATCATTTCGGTCAGACCTTTGCTCGACTCTACGTTTTGTTGGTGCTGAGGTCTCCCTGTAGGCGTTCGTTGGTGGCTTGGTTTGGTGTTGGTGTCTCCCTGTTGGTGTTCGTTGGTGGCTTGGTTCATTGCGGTGCACTCCCAGTTGGCGTTCGTTGGTGGCTTGGTCGTTGGTGGCCTCGACTCTGCATCCTGCAACCGGTAGGGTTTCCTACCAGCATTTGCAAAGTGTTTTTTAACACTCCACTCCTCCTCTTCGATTTCTGTTTGGTTGCTTATGTTTTTCTTGCTGCATTGCAAACGTATTTTTGTTTTTCTCCTTGTTGGCGGTCGTTAGCGGCTCTGTCCCTGCTCGATCGTTGGTGGCTCGGTTGTCGGTGGCCTCGGCTCTGCATCCTGCAATGGGAGGGGTTTCCTACCAGCATATCCACAGCATTTTTTAACGCTTTACATATCTGGCTCGGTCGTTGGTGGCCTCGACTCTGCATCCTGCAATTTTATTGGGGGGTTTCCAGTCAGCAATTCCATAACGTTTTTTAACGCTTTACATATCCCCATGGATATTTTCGTTAACTCTTTGGCTCTGTTAGAGTTGTCTCGACTTCTTTGTGACAATTTCGTTTTGATTGGTCTTTCGAACCCTGTCTGGTTACTGGTTTTCAACGACAGTGTATCAATTATATGTGTGGATGGTCGGCTTGTTAACACCCCTTGGGTGTCTCTGGTTTTAAGGGCCGTGTTTATGCCTTACTTTGTGACGGTTCTGGCTCTGCGTCAGCGATTGTCACTTGGGACAGGGTCCGAAAAACATGAATCAAAGATGAAGTTACTGTTATGGATTCCACCTGTTTGTCTTTGGGTTGGCTTCCACCCGTTTGTATGAATTATACAATTTTTAACACCTTTGTTTAGGGTTTGCAATGGAGGGTTTCGTATGGGATTGTATGTTGTTCTGCAGCTTATATTTGGTTTTTTTGGGGCATGTGCGGTTGTTAGTTTGCAAATGTGGTGGCAATGGGGTTTATGATTTTGGCATTAATCCGATATTGGGTCGATGAATGAATGTTGTTTGCTTTCAGTGTAAATGTAATTCATTTTGGTGATTTCGGTCATTTGCAACAGTAGGGTTTAGAATTTGATATTCATCTTAGTATATAAAATTGATTTTTGATTTCGGTCATTTGCAGCAATGGTTTCTGAATGATATTGATATGAAATTTGCAAATGAAAATGGATATGAAATTTATTGTGAATGTTTGGTGGTTGAATGCCGGTTGAATTGTAGATATGGTCACAGTGGATAATTGGTAATTGGGAGCAACATTGGTATTTTTGAGCAGCAGTAGGTTTTAGAATTCTGATATTCAACTTTATATTAGTTTAATTGGTAATTTGGAGCAATATTGGTAAACCTAGCCTAGATTATTGCAGCTCGGGTAATTGGGAGCAATATTGGTATTTTTGAGTAGCAGTAGGTTTTAGAATTTTGAATACCGGAATTAAGTTGTATTGTAGCAGTAGGTTTAAGAATTATGAATACCGGAATTAAGTTGTATTTGTATTTACATGGCAGTCTTGACCTAGGTTGGGTCATAAATTTCTGATATGTGTAATTTGGAGGCTGATGCATATATCCCAAGATTACGGTTACAATACAACTTAATTCCGGTGTCTTGAATTTAGAATTTGGCATGGCCCCTTGTGTATATGAAAATGTTGTGGATATGAATTTTAGTGTGAATGTTTGTTGGTTGAATGCTGGTTGAATTCTGGATATGCTTACCATAGATTACTCTGGATATGCAATACTGTAATAAGAATTTGGTTGTGATTCTGGTAATTGGAATTTGGAACTGATTTTGGTAATTGGAATTTGGTTGTGATTTTGGTAATTGGAATTTGGTTGTGATTTTGGTAATTTGGTTGTGAATTCTGGATATGCAGCAATAGGTGTTGGAACTTCATATTCAAATTTATATTAGTGTCAATGTTGCAACAAAATAAAAGGATGTGGATAAGAACTTCTGTAGTGAACTTTTTGCAGCAAGCGAATTGTGACTTGAAACCAAAACCTGCATGGTTATGTAGGCAACATTCACAAAATGGAAAAAAAACATAAATGAATAAAACATGCAACTTTAACACATAGGTTCAAATTTTATGGTTTTCCCTTCACCTTATAAGCCTCCTTGAATGAGTTGGAATTTGTAGTTGTTGGCAACATTCATAGAATGGAAAACAAACATAAAAGAATAAAACCTGTAACTTGAACATAGGTTCAAATTTTATGGATTTCCGTTCACCTTATAAGCCTCCTTGAATGAGTTGGAATTTGTAGCTGTTGACAACATTCATAGAATGGAAAACAAACATAAATGAATAAAACCTGCTCATTAATAAAAAAACAACTACACTTTATATTAATAGAACTGAAATACAAATACAAAGCCTCTATTTGTAGTAGATGTCGATGCCTAGGATTTGCAGTCTGTATGAAAACTATCACCTAGGTTTTAGGTTATATCAAGCCCTCATCATGACTGATTGGGGCTGCACAAAAAGAAAATGCCTTCAAAACAAAATAGCATTTGGTTCTCCTATACACCGGATATCCTATTCTTGAAGAGGTTCGTCACCTCCCCCATCATTTGTTGTAGGGTTTCTAGTTTGAGGCAAGTAGGGTGACCTTACTGAGCATGTTTGATTAGGATGGGTGGGGTTGGTGGAAACAGTTGGATGCCAATTTACTCCTTGCAACCAAGGAGGAATTGAATAGCCATAGGCCTGACTTGTGCTTGGGACCCTTGCAATAATTGCTAGTGTTGGATAAGATAACATAGAATGGGCCCCTGCGCTAGTAGGAATAGAGGTGGGGTGTATACCTTCCTGATTATAGTGGGGTATCTGAATGTTAATAAGATCCTGGTAGAATCGTGCACTTCTTGCAAATGCTTCTAATGATCCTTCCATCATGTTCCTTTCATCGGTTGTTCTTGTACTAGTATCCGCCATCACATTATTTTGGTTCATCTGTTGCACCTTCCTCGCTTCCTTTGCTTGCCTTGCCAACTGCTTCTGGTGTTCTTTCTGTTGTCGATTAGCCTCTCTTGCAATCCTTTTCTATGCCCGCTGTCCAGCTGCAATCATCCTTGCTTCCTTCTTTTCCTTTGTAAGATCTTTCTTTCTTTGTTTTGATTCCAACAAAGCATGTTTCTTTTGTTCAGATTCAACCAAGAGGCTTATGTACTCTTCTGAAGTGAGTAGTTGTGAACTCCGACCCAATCATAGAATGTCTGTCTGTCCTTGCCTTCCTTGCACTGACACTCTCTTCATTGGAAACTTTAGGAATTGGCCAAGCCTTGGTGTGTTCCCTGCCAGTGGTTCCTCTGCTGCAGTATATTCTTCAATTGCATCCTCGTTGTCCATGTCAGGTTCTTCGTTCAACCCACCATCAACATAAAAATGTACAATCTCAGTTGGCTGCGAAGGCATGTTCATGCTTTCTTCATTGGTGGAACCACCAATGTGTCTGTTCAAGTTCATCATGGCCTCTGCCATCCATGATGGTTGGGATACTTGGGTTGGTAATGTCAATGTGTTGTTGTTGCTTCCTGGACTGCGACAACCAACGACCACATTTATATGTGCCACAGAATCCACTTGTGTGTCAGCTGGACCACCTAGCCCCATGCCATCTCCCGCTGCTTCGTCATCGAATTGTGTAGCACAGACTTGTTCATCATCATCAGAAGCAGCAGCTCCTTGGCAGTTGCCTTGAGAAAGGGACATGATGTTGTCCACAACATCTGCCTCTTGCTGCCCATCCAATTGCTCTTCGACATCCTCACCATCTTCGCCAGTTACAGCTTCTTGGTCATCCACATGAAATGCTTGGCTACACTCGGTGTCATGCATAAGAGCATCATAATTCAATGGCTAGATACCTGTTCGCCTAAATCCAGCCTTGATATTGGAGGATGTGAGAGCCCTTTGGAAAGCCTTGCTTGCAAGCTCAGCTAACTCAAACCTCTTTACCTCTACCCCTGGGTTCTTCGCCATCCATGCAGCACGTTCTGACCTGAAATAATCCTTGAAAGGCCCAAACACACTCACATCCAGGGGCTGCAACCTGTGAGTGGTGTGAGCAGGAAGTGTTAACAAGTCAATGCCCAACTTGTTTGCCTCCTCAATGGTTTGCACAGCAATGTGGCTGCCATGGCCATCTAAAACCAACAGGTGTATGTTCTCAAGGGAGACACCACCTGGTACGGATGCTGCAAAGTGGAAAATCCAATTGAGGAAAAGTTCTTTAGTCATCCATGCATGGGGATGTGCAGTCATGCACGCCCCAGGTTCACAGTTTTGGATATAGTTTTGCAGCCGAGTTTTACCCTTGAACAAATAAAACCCCGGGATTGCCATACCAATTGCATTCACACATGATAGGATGGTAATCCACTCCCTGCTCTTGGGCAGAATCTTTGGCACATTCCTGCTCCCCTCTCTTTGCAATGACACACATGCCACAATTCCTTCTTGCCTGTAACCTTGTCTCGTCGCAGTTCCAAATATGGTCTGGAGCGTAAGAGTGCTTCTCATATGTAGAAGAAAGAGTGTCATAGAACTTGGACACAACTGTGGGGCATAGATTCAATGCCCTGTCTCTATCCAGGCCCTCTGCAGTTCGTAGCACTAGCTCTGGATGCCTTTTCTTAAAACCAGCACACCATGACTTACTTGGAAACCCATCTCTGAATGGGTTTGGCCTCCCCTGACAGATTTGAGCAACAGTTGATTTTAGCTGTATCAAATCTAGCCCATGTCCCAATTCGACCATCTCCTTACACCACACCACCACCTCCTCCTCCTCCTGTTCAGTCATGACTGTAAGAGGACCTCTCCTCTTGGTATGGGTCAGGCCATTTATCCAGTAATGGATTGACGTGGGTGCAATCCCATATTTTTTGGCCGCTGCTCTAATTGAAAACCCCTTGAATTCGACATCGTCAATTGTAGCCAACATGTCTTCTTTTGTCCATCCTCTAATTGCACTGATTTTCTTTGTTGAAATGGCACCTTGCACTGTGGAAGATGGTGGCAATATGGGCGATGCTGGCACTGTGGGTGGTGATGGCTCTGTCGTTGATGGTGGAACCACACCATCGACCTCTTCCACAGGACCATTCTCAGAATTTGCTATAGCAATGTTGTCATTTGAAACACGGGGCCTTTCCTCATCTGATGATGTGCATTGTAGCTGGGTACCCCGCTTCCTTGTATTCCTTGTGCGACGTGCAATACTGACTCTTGGAATGGCTACGTGAAGCTACACAATCCATACATGTAACATTTAATAGGGTATTATATAGAATGGACTGGACTGTCAATATCTCACACACTAGTTAATAGAATGGATTGTCAATACCTCACACACTGTGCACAAACTTGGGGGCTGTTGATGAATGGTTGAGTCCTGGTTGATCAGGAATAGTTTTTTGATACAAATGATAAGTGTGTGCACAGTGTTTCAACCCATCAGTGTATGCACATTATTTCTAACATTATTACTAGTAATTTGAAGATGGTAATCTGAAATGACATCAAAAATTCGATAATCTGAAATGACATCAAAATTTTTAAAGGAAATCTGATCTGCTATGCAAGGTTAATGGTTACTGGATACATGTAAATGTTTAATGGTTTAATCTGATAGTTAATGGATATATGTTAATGGTTACAGATGCAACCAACTTTAACTTGAAGTTTGGAGAACACTGTAAATAGGTAACTGGATACTTAGATGGTTAATTAAATGGATACAGGAAATAGGTGACTGTAAATACCTGGAACACTGTGCACACACCGTTGGGCTGTTGATGAATGGTTGACACTGTGCACACACTGTTGGGCTGTTGATGAATGGTTGACACTATGCACACACTGTTGGGCTGTTGATGAATGGTGGAGTCCTGGATGATAAATGCACTGCTTGCTTGAATGATAGATGAATCCAAGGAATGCAAATGGGTTCAATTGTGTGCAAATATGTTTATTTATTTATTTTTTATGTTGAAAATGAGTGCTTAGGGGAATTGACATGGATTGCAAGGTTAATTCTGGGAATGAGAGGCTGGGATTGATTTGGCACCGATCCAATGGCTAGAGAATTCTTTATTGCATGATCCATGTGCTCTTAGTGTGTTTAATGGATGATTTGCTGTTGGACAGCTGCTTCAGTTGAGTTTAATGCTTGATTTGATCTTGGACAACGAATTTTGTTTGCAGAGTATAGGGTTTAATGGGTGATTTGATTTTGTGATTTAAGAGCTGCTTTGGTTGAGTTTAGGTACTTGATTTGATCTTGGGCAGCGAATTCTGTTTGCTGAGTTAAGGGTGTAATGGATGATTTGATTTTTTTATTAAGAGTTTAATGGATTGTTGATTTTGGGCATTCGTAGAGTTTTGCTGCTCCTTTTGATTTCATAAATTTTGATGGGTGATTTGATTTTTTCAGTGGGTGGGTGTCATTTAAGGAGGTTGCATGTGTGAGTTGTTGAATCATAATGGACCAGATGCTGACCCCCATATCACTTGCAGTGTGCAGGTGGTTATGGATGATGGAACATTGCTTCTCCAGGTGTGGTTCATGATGGCTGATGTGTTTCCCAGTGTGTACTCAGTAGATTGAGTATGATAGGCTTTTGTTGTTGTTAGATTTTCCATTAATGGCAAGACATGGTGGAATCTCAATTGGACTTGATGGTTTCTAAACTTTGCATTAAATGGACCAAATACTGTCAGTTGGGGTTCTAATCAGTTATTAAATGTATTTTGTACTTAATATAAACTCTATTCATGCATAAATATGTTGTTTAATGATTTTTAATTAATCTAGAAATGTGCAAGAATAGGGTGGTTGATGTGATGGGAACCATGACCACTACTGGTTCCTGCACAACAATAGGAGGCTCTCCCCTAGAGTTTGGTTTTGAAAAAGGTGCGGTACCGAGGGCTAATCCCTCGGCCCCCCATGTGTTATTTAAACCATTGCAAGTTGCAACGTGGTAGCAAGCCACCATAGAACCAGTGGCCAAACAACCAACACCACATAATATGCCAACAACAAAATCGCAATAGGAAAAGAAGTCCACGAGTTTGAACCCAAGACCTCCTCCCAACATGGCAACATTTTGAACCAACGCGACAAACACTCCACCTTTTAAGGGATATGAAAAATTATGGTTTTAACTTTGATTTAGATCGGATTTTAAAACCCAAAAGGGCGCGCCTTCCTTTGGCCTAAATTCAAACAAATTCAAACTATTATATGTTTTTTTTTTAACCATATATATTATATTTCAGATTCTTTATTGTTTTTAAAACAAAAAGGTATTTTATAAATATTTTTGCATATATATTCTCTATTTTAAGTGGGATTGAATATTTGTAAATCCCATTCAATTTGGGGATAAGTTATGAAACTTTGGGCTATATAAACAATGTAATTTGGCCATGGAAGGGAAATGGGAGCCTTGAAGCTTTTAAGGAGAGAACTTTGTAAAGGCTTTGTAAGTTTGTTTATTTTTGTAAAGAGGTTTTTTAGCCACTCTTGGAGAGTTTGAGAGTGAGAGGCTTTATGATTGAAAGCCTAAGTCTTCTTTTCGAAGCAAGCTTGAAGGATGAAGGCATTTTGTACATGTTCAAATATTTTTGAAGACTAATAAGATCTGTCCTCATTAGAGCTGGACCCAAAGACGTAGTCCACCAGGGACAAACTCCGTTATCATACAGTGTCCACATGCTTATGGTTTGCATCATTTGTTCATTTATATTCTTTCAGTTATTTTTAAGCCTTTGATAAGCTTGTTATTTAAAGCCTTTTTATAAGTTAATGGTTTAATAATTCCCATGCAAATTCAAGTGTTAGTAGATCCTGTCATTTTATGATCACTCTAAATGAAAACACAAGATCTATGGTTTCAACCAAGCTCCGAACAATCGCAAATGCAAAAAAATGTATTAACTAGAGCCCAATCAAATTCTAATCAAGATAGTATTGAGGAAGGAACTGTCATTTAGGGTTTTAAGCAAATAAAATGTGATCAAGAACATGTAAAGGAACTTAGGGTTTAGTGACACTCCCATCCTCAATTGGATTGGTTAAACGATGGTAAGCAAGAACCCTGGATTCAATGGGGATACACAAATCTAACGGCCTCATCTAGACATTAAGTAAACTATCAACAACCCGCATTTGAGCTTGAGAGTCTGGATTCAAAATTGTATGAAGGAAGCAAAATATGGGCTAGGGTGTTGGAAGGCGGTTTGGACAAGTCAACATCGCAACATCGCGGATGCTGCACAAGGTCGAAGATACCGCGAAAGGCGGAAAGCTGAGCGTAAGTGATAATATTTTATGTAATTTTGGGTCAGTTGAACCGCAGTATGCGGGTTTTTGGGTCATTTGGACCACAATAGGTAGATTTTAGGTCATTTGCTTTGAAGCGTCGGTTAAGAAGTAGTTAGAAAGTGGACAAACAATGTAAAGGCGCAAGCCTATAAATAGACGTAGGTTTATAAGTGTTGAGATATCTTTTTGGAGCATAATTGTCATCTGGGAGATCTTGATCCAAAGCTGAGACTGAGTATTTTGTTATACCTGGGTTTTTGCGGAGTTAATATGATGTGCCAGAGCTTTTGAGCAGAATCCCTATGTCTTTCTTGTTTATCTGTGGTAATGCATTTTGTGATATGAATATATGAATGCTGCGATGTTTCCTTATTGCGATTAATTCTTTACTGTTATATCTGTTGCAATTATGATTTGTTCTTGTTGAATGATGTTGCAATTATGATTAATGCCTCAGTTGAATGCTTAGATCTACTTCTGAAATGTTGCAATAAGTTAAGTAATTGATCCACAACATCCTCCTTCATTAGGTGGAAACATGGTTCCGTCAACTCTCCCTTGAAGACAAATGAGTACGAAGACTTTAGAGTGAAGACAAACGAGTACACCATGTCCTGATGAAGTGGCTCGAGGGTGAGCCACAAGATTGTGTTGGGGGCTTGTTGGCAGGCGGTTTGGACAAGTCAGCATCGCAGCATCGCGGATGTTGCGCAAGGTCAAAGATATCGCGAAAGGCGGAAAGCTGAGTGCAAGTGATAATATTTTATGTAATTTTGGGTCAGTTGAACCGTAATATGTGGGTTTTTGGGTCATTTGGACCACAATAGGTAGATTTTGGGTCATTTGCTTTGAAGTGTCAGTCAAGAAGTAGTTAGAAAGTGGACAAACAATGTAAAGGCGCAAGCCTATAAATAGACGTAGGTTTGTAAGTGTTGAGATATCTTTTTGGAGCATAATTGTCATCTGGTAGATCTTGATCCGAAGTTGAGACTGAGTATTTTGTTGTACCTGGGTTTTTGCGGAGTTAATATGATGTGACAGAGCTTTTGAGCAGAATCCCCGTGTCTTTCTTGTTTATCTGTGGTAATGCATTTTGCGATATGAATATATGAATGATGCGATGTTTCCTTGCTGCGATTAATGCTTTACTGTTATATCGCTGTTGCAATTATGATTCGTTCCTGTTGAATGATGTCGCAATTATGATTAATGCCTCAGTTGAATGCTTAGATCTACTTCTGAAATGTTGCAATAAGTTAAGTAATTGATGCACAACATCCTCCTTCATTCGGCGGAAACATGGTTCCGTCAGCTCTCCGTTGAACATCTCGGGTGAGACCTCATCTGCTCTGCAGGTGTTGCTGGACAGGGTAAAACTTGTCTAGGCCAGTGCTCAGGGAGATCACGGTGGCTTAGGTGTCGACAGTGTTGGGAACCCCTGTTGACTGGGTTTGTGTCAATATAGGGTTTCGATGTTCTTCTCACTATGATGCGATTAGGGATTTTATGGTATAAAAACTAGGGCTTAGTGTAACGACCTAACCTACTTCCCTCCCAACTCTTTTAACGCCAATCCAATGCAACCAAAGTAGCAAAAGCACCAGATAAGGAAAAAAATATACCTACCTCTATGTGTGATGAGCGTGCCGATGAGTTGGTAATCGATCTGGAAAACTTCTGATCCAAGTGGCAAGGGTATCGTACCAACGTTCAATAAGTCAGTGAAGAACTAGTAATGGGGTTCTTTTTAAATACAAGAATTTCCTCAAATATATATGGTGCCTAAACCCTAAAACGTGCACGACCAATTCAACGGGCTTCCGCAGTTATAAGTTTTCTTTAAAGCAGCTGGGATAATAGGGCCCTTTCCCTTTCCCTTAGAAAAAAATTCTCTTTATAAGTTAAAAGCGGCCCATCGGTGATAAAGACAACATCTACACCGAAGTAATTTCAGAGTGAAAACAATAGTTACACCGACATATTCAGCGACCAATCCAATTCTTACACCTATAAGTTCGGTGACAAAAATAATACTACTCCGACGAGACTTGGCAAAAATCAATGATGTTTAAAATTCAGTCGTTATGTGAAAGAGGATCATGAGTAAAGCTTTCCTGGGGCCAACCGTTTCATGTCAAAATATGAAAGGACTCCGACGCGTTTCAGATCCAAACTCGAAAGTCCAACGGAACACCTAATCTTGAGGAGAAAATTCTAATTCAAGCAAGAAGAAACAATGTGCGACAGGCTTAGGGCCAAACTTCATACATCCATTGATAAGTTTCGGGTGAAATCTCAAAACACTCCGACTGTTTCGATGTCAAATGTGAAATGGGGCCAACAGTTTCGGCGTCAAATAATAAATTGATCCAATTGTTTCGATGTTAAATCAACAACTGCACCGATGTTTCGCTGAAGTTTCAATAAGTCGCCGAAACAATTTTAAACTCAATTTTTTTTTATAGTATCGGCTCATCTATAAACAACTAAGCTTCAAGTAACTTTGGTGAACGAGACAACTAAAAAGAAAAAATAAGTTAAAAGTTGAGTTCAAACATAGGGAGGGGCATTAATTTTGCACAAAATTGGGGAAAGGGTTGCAGTTGCAACAATTGGCGACTAACTGGGAGAAATTAATCTCTTCTAACAAAGAATACTCTTTTAGGAGAATACCATTTTAGTTAGGGTAAGAAATAATTTCTACTTATCAGTAACTTCTAATTGTAAGATTCATAAATTATTAATCTTATAGTTCAAATAGTTCCATTTCAAGTTGGAATAAGTATCACATTAACCAAATATTACTATTAGTGTTTGAGGACAAGGCAACTTAGTTAGAACTTCATAGTGACTCTCTTGAGGCCAAAGTATGAAGTTCATTTACTGAACATGTCTTTTCACGGAAACTAGGTAAGACACCACAAATCAATGACATAATTAGACAAATGTAACCATTTGGTCCTAATTTTTATACCCGATGCATTCCTTTGATGCTTTAGCATTCTTTTATGCTTGAGTCACTTTGATACATAGTTCCCTTTCTCTTCAGAGGTGTATCCTAGGCTCTTCCATCCATAGTGTCCTTTTGTGTGGGCAATGAGTATTTTATTTGGTTTATCATACCCATGAATGGATAAGATCCTTCCTTGAGTGATATTTAGAAGTATCAACTTAGTCTTCTTTGAACAACTGACTTTGTACATTCATGCCTTTGTTTAACTCTTCAAGTATCCATCTTTGATTTTTTGTGGATATTCGTACTAGGGAACAACTGACTCTATTTGTGCCTTTTGGAAATAATATTTTGTTATAGGATCATTTTTTATTGCCATACATCTGTATACTACTTAAGACAAGGCTATTTATATGTTTGAGTCAGCGAGACCTTAAGATAACAACCTAGAAATATTTATCCCGGCAATATGTATAAGATTTAGTTCATTTTAGTTTAAAATGGATAATGTGATAAGTTTTCCAGGAAACATAATAATAAGATAAGGCATACAGGTTAAAATCTTTAAAATGATAGTGCTTGGAATCGCACCACTGACTCTTCACAACAAGAAGCAACTTTTAAACTTTGAAACAATTCTCACGCCTCTTAAGATTCAAATTCATTGCCTAAGAGATATTCCATGAATAATATTAGATCACAGTTTCCCATTCATCACTATGACTGTTGAGCTAACATATTCAAAACAAAGCAAAACAACAAAATGAATAACAACTAGGATAAAAATAAGCAATAGACAAAAAACAAAAAACAAATATTTATGTACAAAGGTCTTACTAGAACTAAGAAAAATACCGCTTGAGAGCTTGGTTGTTTATAGAAAGATTTTCCACTTCCCCTTGTAGATTTTGCAATCTATATGTTTCGAGGTCAATTTTCTTAGCAATAGTGTAAGGTCTAAGCCATAAATGTTGAAACTTGGTATGCTTGCCCTTTTCTTCGTGGAGTTGGTGCCACTTCAAAACTAAGTTACCTACCTCAAATGATTTCTTCTCTGCTTTCTAGTTATCAAACCATCTTTTAATATTGCATTAATGAGAGTTAAACTCATTTATGTTTTTTTCTCTTTCCTCATCAAGTTTTAGTAGGGTATTAATTCTTGATTGCATAACTTGGCTGTTGGATCCTCTGGAGGATTGGGCTAACTGTAGTGAAGGTAAAAGAATATTTGGTAGGAGTATAGCCTCTTTCCCATAAACTACAGTGTATAGGGAAACTCCTAAAGCATTCTTTGGAGTTACCTTATCAGCCCACGAAGTGTTAGGAAGAGAAACATGCCAATTTATTTGGTTTTCAATGATTTAAAATCCTAATTAAATTTTTATTCATAGATTATGTTAACCCATTCCCTTGTGGATAATAGTTTGAAGAATAATGCAATTTGATTCCCTTTTCAAGAGTAAATTCACTTAATTTAAGAGAAGAGAAATATGAATCGTTGTAAAAAACTAAAGAAATTGGAACCCCAAACCTTGTTATGATGTTCTCTTGCAGAAATTTAATAACAACATCTTCATGTACTTTTCACAAAGGAACAACTTCTGCCCGACGAGTAAAATAATCCATAGCTATGAGAATGTATCGATGCTATAGTGAGGAGTTGGTATTGATTTCACCGATGATGTCCAAGCCCCATTGCTCAAAGGTTCAAAGATTATTACTAGTTGTAATGGTGCTGGTGGTTTTGCTAATCTTCCAGCACTTTTTTGGCACACAAAGCATTTTCGAGCATATGCATGTGCATCTTTAAAAATAGTCAGCCAATAGTATACTACTCTTAAAATCTTATGTGCAGTAGTATCTCTAGAGTAATGACCTCAGTAGGAACATCATGCAATTCTTTTGCCAACTTCTTTGCGCCTTCCTTTTCCAGGCATCTAAGAAATACACCATCATGAGTTTTTCAGAAGAGTACTCCATCGATTATTTGATATGCAGCTGACTTCAAACAGAGGGCTCTTCTTTGCTTGGAATTCTAATGCTCTGGAGTATACCCATGCTGTAGATAGTGTACTAGATCGCGGTACCATGAATCGGGAGTAGTATGAATGGAACAAACTTGTATTAAGTTCATCTCAACTTCATTTTCCCATCCATTGGTTTCTTTGGTCGGATTCTCAATGATTAACTTGCATAGTCCCTGACCTTTGACAATTTTAGCAGGCTTAAATTCTAAATTGTATTATTGTAATGTTGTTACCCAATTCTCGTGTATTTCTCCCAATTCCTTTTATACAAATAATGATCAGACAACCGGATGAGGTACTATGACTTGGTTTTGTTCTTAAGAATATAGGGTCTATACTGCTTTACAACTTTAAACACAACATAAGCTTGTTTTTCTACGTCTGGGTAATTTAGTTCAGCCCCTTGTAACCCAGTGCTCATAAAAGATATTGGATATTCATCCCTCTGCTCTCCCTTTTGAGTGAGCACTGCTGCAAGGGAATGATTAGACGAGAATGTATAAATGTTAAAACATTTTCAAAATCTGCACTGCTTAGTGATGGTGCATGAGCAATTGTAGTTTTGATATCTTTAAAAGCATTCTTTTCAACTTCAGTCCATTTAAATTGCACATCCTGCTTAATAATTTGTTGCAAAGGTTTTACAATTTGTGCAAAATATGGTACAAACATTCGAACAAAATTTATCTTGCCCATAAACAATGGCTTTTTTTATTGTGGGGCATGGGAATCTGGAGTATAGCTTGTATCCTTTCAGGATCAATTGAGATTCCCTTTTTCGAGATGATGTGTCCCAGTAATCTCCCTTCCAAAATAGCAAATACAGTTTTCTTTGGGTTAAGAGAAATACCATATTTTCTACATCGTTCAAAAATTTGTTTTAGATGAAAATCATGGTCTTCCCTCCTTTTGGAGAAAATTGTGACATCGTCCAAATACACGACTACATTGTGGCCAATTAGTCCTCGAAAAGAAATGTCCATGTACATCTAGAATGTGGCTCCAACATTCATAATACCAAATGCCATTCTTCTATAAGCAAATGTTTCCCATTTTGTACAGAAGGTTGTCTTGAGATGATCCTTTTCTTCCACTAACACATTATTATATCCTGGAAATCCATCTAACAAGGGGAACACTTATGAACCTGATACAAGTTGCAATATTTGCTCCATAGCCGGGACAAGATAATTGTCCTTGTTAGATGATATATTCAAGTTTTGGAAGTCCACACATAATCTTATCTCTCCTGATTTATTGCATAAGGGCACAAGATTTTCCACCCATTCAGAATGCCTAACTTTGAAAATGATCTTAGCATCTAACAACTTCTTTAATTCTTTCTGAATAAGAGGCTCTGAAGTGGGATGCACTTTTCAAAGTTTCTTCTGAAAAGGCTTATCTCCTTGCTTGATAGGAATATCATGTTGTATGATGCTAGTGCCATATGTTTTCAAGTCATCATAATTCCAAGCAAACATGACTGGATAACTGCGGCCTTCCCCTAAAATCATGTTGACCGATGACTGGATAGCTGTGGCCAAGATGGATCAATTTGAGCATGCTAAGAGGATGACAGTCACTGAGAGACAATTGAGACCGAGAGCAAGTGGGGAGTATGACAACCAACATCTGAGAACCCCGTATAGAATCATAGCTCTGATGTTAAGCCAGGTTTTTGGCTTAGCAAGCGAGAGTACATATAAACTCACCTAGGTACCAGTGATGTATCACATCGCCACACATGGTGCAGTTTTCAACTGGGAAGATATCATCTCCGAGAGTATGGTGTCACATATTGCCGCAACGCAAGGAGGATTAACACAAAAGAAAGCTGAATTTTTTATGTCCTCTTACCTTCTGGATTGCCTATTGATCAAATATCCTTTCCCTGCTTTGGGATGTGTTTGGAAGCCGACCGAATCTCCCCTCCATGTAGCCTATCAGATGACATGGGCTCACAAATGCGCAAGTAACTACAAGCTCATCCGTGAGGGGTTAATCATGCCACTATACCAGCTAATCTTCAAAGAAGAACCGAATTGTATGTCAGAGAATGCCATGTCAGTCATCGAAGAACATGGAGATTATTACTTATCTGCAGAAGGCACATATATCAGGATGTATGGGGGAACCAAACCCCCTTCTCTATTGCCTTAGTATGCCACTAATTTTGTTGTACATAAAGAGGCCGTCAGACAAGTTTTCATCGATGGGGTTGGTAGGTTTCTTCATGACAAGAAGAAGGCTTCCTATCCATAGCTGCCATTCATTATCGAAGCATACAAATTCCTAAAGGAAAAAGAGGCTGAGGATTTTGTTAAGGACTTAGAAGCCTTTCATTTTGGGACAAATTTTTTCAAAAGACACGATAGAAAAGGTAAGGTCGCTACCCATTGTGCTTCCTGCAGGATCACCTTTGAATATGCACATCTTTTTCTTCAAAGATGATGAAGTATATTGAAGTGCAAGGAACATGACTGAATTAAACAAGCGCTTTCGTCCCAAAAGTGGAGCCGGTTCCAGTTCTAAGGCTAACACTCTCAAGGAAGCATAGAGGAAGCAAAAAGGCAACAAAAGGATGAAATCACGAGGTTGCAGTTAGTATAAGCTGAGAAGAAGCTATTGGAAGAGGCCGAAAGGATTCAGAAGGAAGAAGCTGAAAAGATCCAAAAAGAAGAGGCTGGCAGACTTCAGGATGAAGAAACTGAAAGACTCCGAAGGGAGGAGGCTGAAAAGATCCAAAAAGAAGAGCCCGCAAGGTTGCAAGAAATGAGAGAAAGAGCGGACAGAGAAGCAGCTTAACAACAAAAGCAAAAGGAGGAGGAAGAAAAGTCCAAGCAAGCTGTGGAACAGAGAAGCCTGAACGTGCAAGATATGGACACATAACCACCAAATATAATCATCGGAGGACACCTCCCAATTTAGGAGCTTGGTCTCACCCCGTTCACCCCATCGAAGCAGCATACGGTAGCCAGATTAGACACAATCTTTTTTGACTCAAAAATAAAGACTATCATGAAGCGGATAGAAAAGAGAATGAAATTACCAGCCCACGCCGATGTTGTTACTATTCAAGAGAGCACAATCTTAGAGGGTGCCATAGACATGGAAAGAAATAAATAGAAGCTATTCAAAGTAAAAGATAATTTGATGAAGGAGTGAGGGAAAAGGATTGGAATTGAAAAGGAAACATGACGCCCTTATGTCCGAGAAAGAAAGGATAGTAAAAGAATACCAGAATCTGGAAGTAGAAAAGGATGCACTGACGGTGCAGTTAATGATTACAGAGGGTGAGAAAAATGACCTGGAAACTCGCATCAATGAATCAGAGAAAAGCGAGGTAGACAATAGGCAACAGGTTGAAGACTTGAAGGTTCAGTTGGAGGAATTGATGAAGGAAAAGGAGTCTATGATGGAACAAATGGAACTTGTGAACAATAAGAAGCAAGACTTGACTCCTTTTCATGAGCAAGCATGTGACATTCAAAAAAGATCTATCATTCACAGGAACTCATCACCGAAGAAGTCTGCAAGATGAAGATGATGATATCAAGGATGGGGGAAACTGATGCTGAAGCTTTGAGAATTAGGCAGAAATTAGTAGGCACCATGGCCGATATTAGGAAGCAAATGAAGTGGAGAGAAGGGAAATCAGAATTCCCTGAGTACTTGCCTCACAAGACCACTGCAGATTCGAATATGGACTTAGGCCTCCTTGCATTCTGCATAAAAGCTGGTCTACGGATTAATAATGAGATTCTGAAAACCATCGAGAAGTGTCACCTACCCAAATTTCTGAACATTATTATTTATTTGCAAAAATACTTTATGTTATATTTAATTACAAGTTTTGTAATTATGATCAGTTTTGATCATGGATGAATGTAATTACTGAATATTATTATTTAAATAAATTAATTAGGAGACAAACACTCAAGAGGACTGTTGAATGAGTGTTCACTGACCCACTAGGAGGAATGGAAGCTGTTGGAAGGTATGGGACACATGGCAGCAGTTACATCACACCACTAACTGTTGGTTATGGGAAAACTACCCCTAAAAATAGGGCATTATTGCCTAGGTGGAGGGAGTGAGCAGGCAACTCATTTAATGACCCAGTAACATTTGAAAAGGCCTAGGTAGCCTATAAAGGCAAATTCGAATTGGGTAGGCAGCCCTTAATCAATATTTCTGCAGAATATTTTCCTCTTGAAAATCAGGTGATTTCAAGAGAGATTCGAATAAGGGAGGTTAGTGGTGATTGAAAACTGAGTTTTGCTCATTTACTGAGGAGAAAGAGAGTTGTAGGAGCAAGTCTTTTTGGATTTCTACCTATTGAAGATTTAGAAGATTACTGCTACAACAAGAAGAAGTCCTAATTCCTGAAGTTTCTTCCTCCTGGTGGTTCAGCGAACAGGCTCGGGGGTCCTAAGACAATATTTGACTATTTTCAGGAGTTTGGTTGGGTGGAACAGTTTTCCTGAGTTGTTTGTTGCCCTACAGAGTTTCTCAGGTTCCTAAAATATTTCCTAACTTATTCTCAGCAAATAATTCTGTTCTATTTATCTAGTATTATTCTGTTTATTTACTTCCGAAAAGAATCTAATTCTAGGAATGTTTAAGTCTGAATGTTTAAGTTTAATGTTAAATTGATAAATCAATATCCCCATTTTTCCACATGCTGTTTGGCAGCATCGTACTCTAGTAGAGATATGCAAATTAAAATAGATTAGAAGATAGGCAAAATTTGCCATTGAATTCGATAGATAGATAATAATCTTATATGCATCAATTTTCTGTTCCCAAGTTAAATAATTGTAGGAGGTTCTGTATAATAATTAGTATATATAATATTTTCACAGTTATATGATAAATAGTCAATAAATAATTCCTGTACAATCATCCTGCATTACATTTAAATTATGTCCATGGAAGGTAGATAAATTACATACTGTATATTGTTTTAAGACTACTAACATTGAATAAAACATTCCTTATAATAAGCTGGAAAACAATAGTTTTTCACACAGATTTCATATTCATATATTTCACTCACACACAGTTTCATTACAATTACTTCACCAGTATTATACGTATAGAAATTAAATTATAGATAGAGTTATAATTTATAGTCTTCACGATTTTCTGCACTATACACTCACATTGCTCTCATTTTCTATAGTAATTTTGTATTATCTCAGAAATTTAACAAATGATAAGAACTTACTAAACACTACTATTATCACCATGTATTTATTTCTCTCTTTTAGATCTGCTAATATTGTTTGTGATTGTTGTAAATCTGGGTCTCGTATCAAAAAGAAAACCCTAGTTAGATTCATACTTTTTCTTTTATTGTTTTATAACAAAAACTTTACACTCTATTCAAACCTGGGATCGAAACCGATCCATTATCTTGAGTATTGTTTAGGTTATCATTTTCAACAAAACCCGATTTAGGGTTTGACCCTATTCGGTTTCTTTGCAAAACATTATTGAAATCTCAGTTCAACTTTTACTCTACTTAGATTCCAAACATTGAAAAATAAGAACACACATTATCAACCTACAGTATCAAGACAAACCACACAGACTCATACGAAAAGTTAGCATACATTTCCATCTTTAGGTTGAAGTTTATTTATACACAGAACCCTTATCATCAACGATATCTTCAAACCCTAATCTAGCTCGAAAGACATTTTCGTAACCTTCAGTATGAAGTCGATTTACACAGACATTTTAACCATTATACTTTAGCATGCAAATTTATTTTCCGAGGAAAGAAGTATCATTTACACAGTAATTGAGCCCACAGATCATTTCAAAACTTAACCATTGGAATAGTGAATTCTTAGAACGAAGATTTCCAACATTGATTGCAAACAAAATTAAAATCAGGGTTTATCCAAAGTTTACAGTAGTTCTAAAAGAACCCAATTTCCCAGAACATCGACGAGTCACAGCTCCAGTCGGCCTCACAGAATTACAAATTATAGAAACCAAGAACTAGTCAAACGAAAACAAAAGACGCAAGCTTGTTTTCGAGATTTCTTCAACTATCAACATCAACAGAGAAAACGACGAACCCTGATAAGCCTGTTACTCATTCTTAAGAACCACTTCAACCACCGTCCAAGAGAACTATGAGGGTTATGGAAGACCCGAGGCTTATAGGTGTTGAGGCACGCTAACACCTTTGCCAAAATGTTACTCTTTTGCTTCCTTAAACCCTGCAGCTGACAAACTACGGAGTTAAGTTAGATAAATGTTACATTTAAAATTGAAAACGAAACGCATCAAAGAAATATATTTCATCTCAGAAGGACGCTTACCTTCATAAACCTTGGCCAAGTCTTGAAGTTCTCAGACGAACGACGAGATTGGTGCTGTGAACGATACCAGGAAACTTTCAACCTTGATTTCAATACTACTCCGAACCAGAGACTTAGATCTTAGCTAAAAATGACATTACACAGGTTTAAGACCTGCAACCTCAACCTGGTTCACTAGTATCGGGTTCAAAACCCTTGCAAAACTTCCTACCAAAATCTCGGTAGCCTGTTGGCCACCTCCAACGAAGACAATAACACAATGAAACCACTTTCTCCAAGTTCATAAACTCAACACATGGTAGGTGTTAGGTTTTTCATCCAACGACCCTTTTTTATCACAATCGACGGTTATCATCTTGCCAACGATTGTAGATTTGGTTTAAACGACGTCAACAGTTAATGCTCGACCCACTTCACAGGTCGACATTGCCACCATGGTACACGGTGGAGTAAGCACGATCAACACCAGGCATATAACCCTTACACAACAACAAACATGGAGGCATTCACGTCTATGTGGATTCCTGGAGTTACAACTCGACAGGAATGCAGTACCAAACCTTTAATTGTAAGATCCTTACGTGATCTTTACCACAACTCGAGACCAATGTCGAATTTATGAGCCAACGACCTGTCAAACCCCATTTCAATGCTTGTCAGTAGCTTGATGTGATAACCAATATTACATGCTTCGTTTGTTAACATAACAATATTTAACAATGTCGTAATTGTCATAGTAGTAATAACGTATATGCAATACATGATTATAATTCCAAGGTTTGCACTTTATTGTCATCGCTTTCATACATTATAATGTTTGTATTTAATTTACAAACACTTACATAGTATTGTCATGATCCTAACGATGCATATATTGCCAACATCTCCGATATATGTTTTAATATTGACATTAAATCGAAAATAGGTATAGTCACACTATTGTTTTCATAAAGACTTTGGATAGGTTGTGTTTTGTTTATAAATAGAATAACAATTATATATATAGTCCAAAGCTTATTTGCACTATATCTACATAACATTTGGTTTAGTCATGTTTATATATTATTGTTTTTATCTTTTCATATATATTGAATAATATTGGTTGCAAGAGATTACAAGCTCATAACTTTTACATACATTTTGGTACTATCATTCTAAATGACGACAACAAGACAGCTATCACTACAACCAACTAGAACAATGACGACAACAGCAACAATGGTGTTAATAAGATACTTGTTCGACAGTTAACTTGGGTTGAGATTACTCAGTTATAAGATGAACCTTGGAAAGCAAAGGTGTAAGCATGCGAGTCATACCTGTACGTTTTTATAGTTGCAACAATCTCTAAACATGCTATTTTATTTACGACGTTGAATTGAGTTTTACACGAAAACTGGAATTTATTGCAATCATGAAACTTCTTACCTGTCGTCTGCACATAGAACAGGTCAAATGCTTTAGCGTTGCAGCTAAGTAAGCTTCGAGGTCCCTCATAGGACTCCCTTGGACAACAAAGAAGTAAACTGTCAGTATCGTCTCAAAGAAAAAGTACCATGTCATATTTCTAACCTGGCAGTTCATTATTATATCAATCATACATTTCATTGCATTAAAAAGGTGTCGCATCAAAAGTTGATCCATTCATGCATTTAACTACCTTAATGATAGTTGTTATAAATATAATTAAGATGTTGCTGACGTATTAGTTATAACAAAATTTTATTTATGTTTAATACAACAACTGTTAAGTTAACATTGTTGCAGCTCGCATTATTAAATTCCGCAGTTACAAATTATCATAAATTAAGCTAATTGTTGCTATTTACAAAAAAATTAAATTTTTATGAAAATATGGGATGTTACAAGAAGTGTACATGCTTTTACTAGAAAATCTGTGAAATCCATGAAAAGTGTCAGCTGGTTATGCCTCCGACCATGGAAGAATTTCCTGATAGGGACCAACGCCTATCAGTGTTGCAGAATGCATTGAGTGATGATCTGAACTACATTAAGAAGCTGGAGGCGCTAACAGGAGAAGACCTTCAGCATTTCATTAGACAAGCTTCCATTTATGCTTACTTTTTAGAAGATAGCTACAAGGCAACGACTGAAGGAGTAAAGAGTATAGAAGCATAATTATATAATCATGAGATCACTTTGAAAATGGTGGACCCCATGCAAAGTAATATTATTTCAAAAGAAACTAACATGTGGGTCAAATACATTTCTGATTTGGAAAATCCAGTTGGAAATTAATATTTGTGTTTTCTTTGTACAAACACTAGAAGACAAAATTTTGGGAATCCCTAGGGTTAGGGTATGTGAAAAAGACACTAGAAGACAAAATTTTGTAAAGATAAATAGGGGGAAGGAAATAGAGATAAGGACTTTTTCTAGTACAATAGAGTTGGAGCATTTTTGTAAGAGAACTATTTTTCTACTAAATAAGAAGGGTCTGTTGCCTGGGAAAAGCATACACATAGATTTTTGCATGGAATGTGTGGAATGTCAATGTGGAACTACTTCTTCTTGCATTCAATAAAGCATACTGTGAGATTGTTCTAACTATCTTGAATTACTTCATGGTGATGAATGATTTTATTTCTGTGCAGATGTTTATGTGTTAAATGAATACTAGAGTGTATTAATTATATTAGAGCTATCTTTGGTATTCTTTCTTTCCGCTGTGAATGTGATTATTATGTTTAAACAACTATCTGTGAGACTTTTATGAACATTTCCAGTATATTACTCTTAATTCAGGTTTGCTCCCTGCAGGGATAGGATAAATAGCTTAGATTAATTTAGATTAGAAATAAATGAATTGATTAGGTAGAAGTGATAAGATGGAGTGAAGATCCTTCCCATCACTTGTTGAGGCTTCTGCTTGTCAATTATATGCATTTAATTATGGCACTTGCATCTAGTACCTAAAATAAAATACATAAACGGTGAACCGGGCCGAAACTGGTAAAATATTTTTAAACAACCACACACACGGTAGCCGGACCTTTAATCGGACGGATTCCCCCACACCAAATGGTGCGCAATCTAATTGGGCTTGCTTACCGGGGAGGATCCCCAACTGTTGGTGCTACGATTTCAGGGGCATCAACATGTCCACAAATAAAATGTGTGAGAGTCTGCACGCGCATCCTATGTGTATGCCTTTAAACATACCCTTTGCTCTTCTATGAATGAGAATTTTGCTAAGCCTGTCTGCTATTAGGAGGAAAATTAACGGAGCAAGAGGACATCCCTAGCATACCTCTACTAGATTTGAAAAAAGAGGATGCTACTCCATTTAACAACACTGCGAAGGAAACATAGGAGATTGTTTCCATGATCCATTTGATAATAGGACCTCCAAAACCTATTTGAGAGAGAATTATTCTTAAGTAACTCCACTTGAACCTGTCATAAGCCTTCTTTAAATCAATTTTTAAAATCATAGCCTTTTGCTTTTTGGTCTTGATCGTGTGAATCCCTTCTTGTGCTAAACCCACCGCTTCAAGAATTTGTCTGTTAGGTAGAAATCCAAATTGTTCCTGTGAGATCCCTTCCAAGAGGAAAGGTTTTATCCTTTGACCGATGATTTTAGGGATAATTTTATAAAGGGAGTTACAGAGGGAGATTAGATGAAACTCCTCAAAACTGGTTGGATAAGCTATCTTTGGGATTAAGGCCAGGAAGGTAGTATTGAAGGTTGCTAATACCTTACCATTTTTTCTTGAATATTCAATAACCCTTAAGAGATCAGCGCCTATAGTGTCAAATAAAGAAATGTAGAATTCCACCAGGAGGCTGTCAGGGCTTGGGATTTTTTTCCTTCTTTAGGAATTTAAGGGTTTCTTCCAATTCACTGCTCTAAATAGGCTACATTAGAGTGATATTATCTTCGTACTTTACCACTGTGGGGAAGTATGATGCTAATTTTACAATATCAACTATGTTCTCTTCCACAGGCGCTTTGAATAAGGATTCGAAAAAGCAGACTCCTGCCTTTGCTATCTCATCAAAAGTACTGACCTCTCCATCATCTATGGATAAGCTGCGTATCGAGTTAATGCTTTTCCTATGGTTGGAGAATTGATGAAAAAATATCGTGTTATTGTCCCCTTTAGCTAGCCATAAATCCCTACTCTTGATTCTCCACTCAGATTCCTGTATTAAGAGAAGTTCTCTTTTTCTATTCTCCCAGCATAGAACTTTGTCTTTGCACACCTCATAAGGGAATCCCATAAAGTCCTCTTCACTCCAGTTTTTCAAATTGTTTTTGATTTCTTTTAGTTCCTTATCTTTGTCAAGTCTCATTTTGGTCGACCAGGTTAGAATGATGGACTTTACTACTTTAATATTTTTTAGAAATTGTAAAGGGGTTGATTCCCTGACTATCGCATTAAATGAAACCCAAATATCCTTTAACTTCTGCAGTAATCCAGGTTTTCCAGCCAAAGCAGATTGAGTTTGAAAGGGGCAGGAGGGGTAAAACCAAGATCCTCAAGATCAAGGAAAGTAGATCGGTGGTCGGAGTCTCCATCGTTACCAACCCTGTGGTTGAATCTGATTGAAGTATCTATGATTTTCTCGCAAATTAAGAACCTGTCAATTCTTTTGGAGACCCTGTCACCCCTGACTCTTCTATTACTCCATGTCAGCATTGTCTTAGTCAGGCCAATATCCAGTAGGCCAGCCTCGTCTAATTTTTGCATAAAGAAACCGAATAAAATGTCAGTGATTGCATGTGGTCCCCAAACCTCTGAGTGTCCTAGGGAGAAATTTAGATCTCCTCGAATAATCAAAGAACTGTGATCAAGAATTTTCTTAGAAAGGAAAGATTCCCATAAGGGAACCCTATTTGCATAAGGTCTGTAGACGTTTACAAAAAAGAAGGATTTCCTAGATTTCTTTGATTCTAATTCGGTTCCCAGGATTGAGTCCATGGCCCAGGTATTCTTAAGTGACCAATCCCCCACTTTTCATCCTGTAAGGAGTCCACCTGAACAACCTTTTTCATCCAGAGTGCTAAACTGCCAATCTGAAAGCACATAATTAAGATCCTTTATAACTTTTTCACCTTCCATCATAGTTTCTTGGAAGAAAAAGATCTCCGGATGATTGGAATCTATCATCCTGAGAATGGATAGTTTTTGGAGGGTTTAGCCATCCCTTTGACGTTTAGGGAGCATAACCGCATCATGGAAACCTAGTCAGGGAATTCGCTGCTCTAAGCGTCCCGTTTATGGATCTTTGAGTTCCTTCGGCTATTTCCAATTGTGCTTTCTATAAGTTTGACCTCCTGCCCCTTTTCCCAGTGGAAACAAGATCAAGGTTGGACCCGATACCACCTCCTCTATCTAAAGAGTCGGAGCCCCCCAATCTAGGTCTGAGTTTCAGCTTGTAGTTTCCTCCCGATAGAGAAACATTCGGAGCCACAGGATACGATGGATCAGATGGGAAGGAGTTAGAAGAAGAAGCAGGTTTGGAAGGGATTAGCTGGAGCAAATATTAATAAGGGGAGAAGCCCGGGTGCGGGATGGAATTTGATAGGTAGTCCGGGCAGGTTGTGGAGGCCGACTTCTCTAGTAAAATCTTAGCAGGGGAGAGTCTTTCGAAAGGAGAACTTGGACTAGAAAGGACAACCACTTATTTTTCCAAAAACAATTGTATGGGATGGGGAAATATAATTACGAGGTATGGACCCTTGCCGACTTGCGGAAAGGAATTTTGGGATCCATACCTTCCGAGTGAAATTCATAGAGAAATCCGCTACTAGGTTCCCATAAGTATGGCAACGGTTGCACCTGAAAGGAAATCCTATGTAGTCGAGAATTTGGGTATGTATCAGGATGTTACGAGAAAGAATAATTTCATCGGAGAGTCCTTCATTGAGGTCAAGGGAAATGAGGATTTTTTCCACCCTGAGGATGCCCATTGAAAGGTAAGATAGGTCTACATTGACAAAGGAGCCCACTGTATTTCCAATTTCTTTACACACCTCTAAAGACCAGAGATGAAATAGAAGGTTGGGTAGCTTTAACCATACCTGATTCTTTTCGAAACTTTCCTTTGAGGCATAAAATAGCGGTGTACAAAACTTCAACAAAAGGACAGAGGAATCCCATTTTCAGGCACCCTTCAAAATCTTTAGAGCATGAGAGTTGTTTTGGAAACGAAAGGCTAGCCAACCTATGGATAACGAAAGGCTAGCCAACCTATGGATAACGAAAGGCTAGCCAACCTATGGATAACACAAATGACTCTGGTTCATACCCTACCAGCTCTGCCTAGTGTTTGGAGACCCAATTCTTTATGCCATAAGCGCTGGTCTTACGACCAAGGAATCTACCGACCAGCGTACATTCTCAATTGCTGGTCACTTCATTCATCTATATGTCATCTCCAAATAGTAAATTCAAGGCCATTTTTATTTTGACGCATTTCTTCTTGTAGCAGGTTTTGAAAGGAAAACGTTCGGGTAAAGACTGAGTAGAACCGACCGCTCTGCTTAGTTCTTCAATGGATAAATGACCTCCTATATATCCCGTGCCCCCTGTACCATTCACAATGAAAAAGCCGAATGGAGCCTGTAGGGTGCCATTAAAAGGTATTTTGGGTCTGAAACTTCTTGAAGGAGTCCGTGGAAGAACCAGGTGATGTGCAGTAGTTTTGGATGGGGTAGTAAGGCCCTAGTATCAAGAGAACCCATGTGCCTTCCCGTGCCATATATCAATGCACTGTTCTCGGAAAGAGAGCTGGGCTCGAGTCTAGTCTTGGGTGGAGATCTTGGTGGGGGCCTAACACCACCTGGTGAGAACCGGGTTGAGAGTTTATCCTTTCTAAGAGACATAGTACAAACCTAAGGAGCTTACCTTTGAGCCAATAGAAGCGAGCCTAACGTACTTCTTCAGGTGCTCTCATCTTGCAAAATCTCTGAACCAATCCTAATGTGCTTCTTCATTAGTTCAGGTGATATCTTCTTAGTCCATTACACTTTTCTTATCGCATAATTAATATTAAACTTCATTTATCACTTACTAGTTAATATTAAAATTGATTTTTTACTTATATCCTTTGTTAATTTGTATATTTTAAATTTATTTACATATTTATGCACATAGAATTTGTTATGCTTATTAGATATGCATAGATCATTTAACTTTTAAAATGAGTCAATCTACATAATTAGTATAAAACGACTATTTCCATAACGTTAGAAATTAATATTAAATATCAACACACATATGATACACATTGACCTATATTTTTTCAATATCGACACACATATGATGCAATAATAATGAAGCTGCAATAATTCTAAAATTTTATATTAAATATGCAAAGTACATAAATATCTTCGTCTAAAATAAAATTCTTTTTTCAATCAATCCTTCATACACTCCCGAGTTACTTGATAGACGAACACATTACGCATCAAATTGATTGTTAACCAACTAAAATTGTTTAAAAATTGGATGTAATTAACTTTCCGTTTCCATTGTCATAAGATGAAAAAAAATATAATTATAGAATTAAAGATAACAATAATAAAATGATACAACAACACTGTAAATGATGACATAAAACATGTACATATCACTCTCCATTGCCATCACCCTGGTTATATTCCTCATTTGGAATGGTAGCATTGTTGTTCTCAAAAACATGTTTTGATCTAGGGTAATGTCTTAATACGAACCACCAATCCCTATCCAACACATATGGGTAAAAAAATACTTAGTTGCAGTGTTTTGGAAAAATATAAGGCTCCTTAGTTTCATCCCACATATTTCTAGTGTTGATACATATCATCCCACTATCACAATATTCCTTTACATTTATCTGGTCGAAGGTGTCCCACCACTTGCACCTAAAAATAACACATTGAAAAGATGAGAAGTCCACTTGAATGATCTCTTGTATCATTTTTACGTAACCTAACTTCGCCCTATTAAGTTTTGATCGTGGTGTCTAGAACGACTAGATTGGTCGAACTCAACTTCCACTCCATAGTCTTGTGTGGCATGTACATCATCGACATCCTTGGTTCGAAAATGATGCTCATATGCCCACACAGATGGTAACAAATGCACCTTTAAAAATGTGAACAAATGACGGTGTCATATGTCTAATAGCCCGACCATTAATATATACAATATAGATGTTATAATTCAAAGGTGCGTTATAAAGTTAAAAATGTACACAGAGATTATTACCGATTTGTTGCACTCGATCTCTCTATTTATTTCATCCTCTTCAGCAGGCGAGTAATGACTAGATGCACCAATTTTCCCTCTGAATTGGTCAACAACCCAATTGTTGGGATAGATCATTGGCATATTTTCTTTTAAATGATTAGGATAAGGCATCCTTCTACCGTTCAACCATCTGAATTCTTTACTGTCAATGTCCCATTTCCTCTTCTTCTCAGACTTCATACAATGCGACCCACATTTGTGTTTCCTCCATGTTGTGAAGAATGAATTTATTGATGGCATCAATTTTTGAATTCACATACATAAGGCAACATAAAACTCCTCTATGTTGGGGTGGGTCTTGATATATCATATACTTGTATCCCTTCCCATAATTCCTTCAATTCATCGATTAATGGTTGTAGGTAAACATTCCTATTCTTCACTTGTCTTCTACTAGGGACTATAAGTTCCAGCATAAGATGTTCATTCTTTACGGACAACCATGGGGGGATATTGTTATCGATCACTAATACAGGCCAAACAAAATAGTTGGCATTTTGGAGGGAATATGGGTTGATGCCATCCATGGATATGCTCAATCGAAGGCTCCGTGATTCATCCTTGAATTTATTGGGAAATGTATCCTCTATATGCTCCATGGGTATTGAATCTATTGGGATTCACAAAACTCTTGACTCACTTCAGTGCGAGGCATGCCATTCCTGCAACATAGCTAATTCTTTGCATTGAAAGAGCCTTTGAATCCTTGGGATTATAGCCATGTGCCTCAATATATTTTGAGGAGGACCATGTGCTTTACCCTTGTTTCTTGATATATGGTACCTGTCATGCCCACGTTTTGGACATAACTCTTTTTCTGCATATTCGCCTTTGTATAGAATACAATCATTCAGACAGGCATGATATGATATGTACTCAACACCCGACATTTTCAACATTTGCTTTGCCTCTTCATAGCTGTTGGGAAAGGCATTATCACTCAGAAGTACCTTATCTTTGAATAATCAGTGCCACAGTTAGTGGGAAATAGAAATGTACAATGTCATCTAACGTTCATAAAATCGACCATTTTCAATGTTGATTGTGTGACAAGATTCCTCAAAATATAAGGGACTTGATGGTCAGTTACTGTAAAAGTGCTGAGAAACACGCGTTTGACATTCCATACAATACTTTCAAGTTGTATAGTAACATTTTTGTCCCCATCTAGGTAGTCTTTGACTTGTCAAGTCCAAATAGAGGGATGGTGGAAGTAGATTTAAGGATTTCGAAGCCTCATATTAGTGATATGAGCATCATCCCCTAGCTCATCATCCTAGAATGCATCTAACACTACAAGAAATAGACCTTTTAAGGGTGGTTTTGGCTTGAAACACTCTTAATAAAACTGCCTCCAAAAGTTTTTTTAGGCTTTTGGGGGCGGTTTTTAAAAACCCCCCTCAAAAGTCCTGAGAATTGGACTTTTGGGGGCGTTTTTTGAAAAACAACCCCCAAAATTCCAATTCTCGGGACTTTTGGGTAGGGGTTAGAAAGACCCCCTCCCTAAAGGTGTTTTTGAATGCGGTTTTTAGAACCCCCCCCCCAAAAAAATTCATGAGAATTAGACTTTTGTGGGCGTTTTTTTTAAAACCTCCCCCAAAAGTTCAATTCTCATGACTTTTTGGAGGGGGTTTTTAAAGACCCCACCTAAATATCTTTCGCAAGGCGGTTTAAATAAAAACCCCTCCAAAAGACTTGAAAATTGAACTTTTGGCGGTGGTTTGTAAAAACCCTCTTCCAATTATTAAATTCTCATGATGTTTAGGAGGGGTTTTAGAAAGACCTCTCCTAAATATATGTTTCAAGACAGTTTTTTGAAACCCCCCCAAAAGTCAAGTGAATTTTAATTTTGGAGGTGGTGTTTTAAAGATCGTTTCCAAATGTTCAATTCTCATGATTTTGGGGGGTGTTTAGAAGGACTGTCTCTAAATATATTTTTCAGGTGTGTTCTCAATATCCATCCTCTCAAAGACTACTGAAATTTACCACTAATTACCCTATCATTGACTCCTAATTAACCTCATAAATGACCCCTAATTACCCCCAATTAACCACTAATTTCACCTAATGACCCCTACTTGACCACTAATTACCCCTAAATAATCCATACTTACCACTAATTAACCCTTAATAACCTCTAAATGATCGCTACTTTTTTCCAAGGAAAACCTCATGGAGAAATACAAGGGATGCTTCTAAACATTTATATATGGCATATTCCCTAGTTAACCCATCAATGTAGATTAGTGTGTCTCATACACAGGGGTTCGAAATGGGCACATGCCAGCATGAACCTAAATAAATGCCAAACATCATGGGAAACCACTGGTTTAGCTAAGTCCTTGGGAGTAAAGGGCCCATACTTATCGATAATTGACCCATAATAATTACCATTAATTACCCCTAGTTAACCCATAATTGAACCCTAATTACCACTAATTAACCCATAATTGTGAAAATCCTCACAGCAGATCTAAGAGATGATGTATACCTCACAAGAAAGTAATTGATTAAGCAAGAAAATAGAAGAAGAGTGGTCAATGCAGTATAATGAGCAACATAATAATAATACAGTAGAACTCGGATAGAAGCAAAAATACTTCACACACACTAGTTAATTAATCACAATATGGACAAATAAATAGTACAATGCATGAGGATTCGAATGCCTAAGGTGGCAATTCGAATTAGCCTTCATGAAGTGATCAAAGGATCACTGGAGTATCATCGGAGCACAACTAGTAGTCTATCTCACCATCGGTGGAGTCATCAATGCACAAGTAACTGTCAACCGTCAGTCAAACTGAGTCTAACTGAGTGTGGTAGGTGTAACTAAATGTAACTGGCACATGGAGACACTAACTGAATGAAGGAGGCTTAGTGGAGGGCGCATGAGGATCTAACTGGAGTCAGAATGGGCAGTCAAGTCTTAGTGGAGGTCCATCGGAGTGATACAGTCAGTTGAGAGTCAGTCTAGCCTTAAATCAAGGAAAGAACTGAATACAACTGAAGATAACTGAAGTGCAACTGAGTGGTAGGTGAGAGAGGATGAGTGGCTTCTTTAAATCAAGGAGGAAGGGCGCACTAAGCTCTAGGAGGGCTAAAAATGATCTAAGAGAAGCTCCTGGGGGATGGCTAACTGAGGGCTAGGTGCTAGACTGATGACTGGAATGCATGCAAACCCTAAATGATGCATGCAAACCCTAAAAGTGCACGCATGACTGAAAATGTAAATGATCAAAATACTGGTGGGACTAGGATGGAGTATAGGAATATCCTAACACCCCCCCTCAATCCATCCTGGGCCCTGGTAACTAAGACCAAAGGTCACCCAATACAATGAATAATAACAGTCAATAAACCAAGGAAGTGGGGAAAACCTCATGAGAAAAATACCCCCCCTCAAAATAGACTGTAAGGCACAAACAAAAATAAATGCTCCAAACTCAAGCAGGTGTGATGCTTGGTAATATGTCTGGAGGTATCTTCTTCTTGGGAAGAAGTGGATCATGCTCAGAGAGCATGTGCTTGTACTTGCTCTTCAGATTGAATGTGATGAGAACAAATCCAAAAGTATGAGGATGATCCTTGAACCTGTGATTCGAATCAGCTGAGGTAGGATCAAATCTATGAATGTGCAGATAGTCTTTTGTCTTCTCCTTTGAACCATCATGGGTGAGATCATGCCAAAAAGAACCATCATATGATTGTTTGAAATCCAAATCAGATTTAAGACTTGAAGAATAGTTTCTTGAGATCTCCTTTGAACCAGCAGGGGTGAGATCAAAACTATCATATGCATGAGAAATTATCCCAAGTAGTGATTGCTTAGAATCCAAATTGGATCCAAGACTTGAATCATGGTTTCTTGAGATCTCCTTTGAACCATAAGAGGTGAGATCAAAACCTGTAAATGCATGAGAAGTTATCCCAAGCGAATGGCAATGGTTTCTTGAGGTCTCCTTTGAACCAGTAGGGGTGAGATCAAAACCATGATGTGCATGAGAAATTATCCCAAGTGAATGGCAATGGCCATATTCTTCAATAACCTTCTGAAAGCATGGAATAATGATCATATAGTAGTAAATAAGAGGTGATTGCTTGAGGAGAGCGAATGCATTACCTCCAATAGCTGATTTGACCTCCGAAACATTCAATAGATCATGATGCAGACCAACAGACTCTGGTGCAAGAGAGGATTCAAGACCTTCTGCAATATCTAGAGTGTGAGCTGGCACAAAAGAGAAGAAATTTGGAGCATGAGTGTAGAATCTACAAGTTCTTATTCTTTGTGGACAACTTCAATATGAGGTGTTTGATACCGGTTCATGATCAATGAGATCATCAGGGAGGGCGAATGCATCACTTTGCTTTCTCTTGAAGGGGTTTGGACCAATTCCTTCATTCTGTCTGCCAAAAATTTCATCCAGGTGAGCCCATAGCTCTTTTGGAGTTTCAATATCAATGAATTGGTGTGTCATGTATAGAGGCATAGCAAACATCATGGCTGCACAAGCTCTGTCACCTTCAATTAACTAGTCATACTCTTCTTCAAAGGATTCGAACACTCTTTCAAAACAATAATCAAAGAGACCATTTCTTTTCAAATGTGCTATCATATTCGGTTTCAATTCATCATAGTTGAATAGAGAAAGAAGATCATAGTTGAATGGAGAAAGAGGAGGGATTTCTTCTGAATACATTGAAGCTGTAGAAGACCTGCAAAAAGTAATAGAAATATCTACAACTGCTACTGCTGCAAAAATGCAGAAACTGCTGCAATTGCTGCACTTGAAATCTGGATAATAACCTGCCAAAAACTCTCGGGAATGGAGATAAACAATACTCTCAACATGCTCTGATACCATGTGAAAATCCTCACAGCAGATCTAAGAGATGATGTATACCTCACAAGAAAGTAATTGATTAAGCAAGAAAATAAAAGAAGAGTGGTCAATGTAGTATAATGAGCAACAGAATAATAATACAGTAGAACTCGGATAGAAGCAAAAATACTTCACACACACTAGTTAATTAATCACAATATGGACAAATAAATAGTACAATGCATGAGGATTCGAATGCATAAGGTGGCAATTCGAACTAGCCTTCATGGAGTGATCAAAGGATCACTAGAGTGTCATCAGAGCATAACTAGTAGTCTATCTCATCATCGGTGGAGTCATCAATGCACAAGTAACTGTCAACTGTCAGTCAAACTGAGTCTAACTAAGTGTGGTAGGTGTAACCAAATGTAACTGGCACATGGAGACACTAACTGAATGAAGGAAGCTCAGTGGAGGGCGCATGAGGATCTAACTGGAGTCAGAATGGGTAGTCAAGTCTCAGTGGAGGTCCATTGGAGTGATACAGTCAGTTGAGAGTCAATCTAGCCTTAAATCAAGGAAATAATTGAAGACAACTGAAGATAACTGAAGTGCAACTGAGTGGTAGGTGAGAGAGGACGAGTGGCTTCCTTAAATCAAGGAGGAGGCACACTAAGCTCTAGGAGGGATAAAAATGATCTGAGAGAAGCTCCCGGGGGCTGGCTAACCGAGGGCTAGGTGCTGGACTGATGATTGGAATGCATGCAAACCCTAAAAGTGCATGCATGGCTGAAAATGTAAATGATCAAAATACTGGTGGGACTAGGATGGAGTATAGGAATATCCTAACAATAATTGACCCCTTATTAACCCCTAATTTCCACAACTCATTACTCAATATGTACCCCCAAATGACCCTTAATTACCCATAATTGACAACATATTACCCTTAAATTATCACTAATTAACCCCTATAAATTACCCTTCATTTACCCATTTTTACCCATAAATGACCCCTAACTCTATGTAGGGCCCAAGTCCATTACATAGGCCTTACATAAGGATTTTTTGGCTTGTGAGTGGGATATGATGTCCATTTTAGGATGTATAACACCATGAATATTTTTTTACAACTAGGCCATGGTTTGGGATTAACTTCTAGGGCCTAAGTTCATATAATTTTCTCTAGGTCTCATGGGTCATGTGTAATGCCCCAGGAAACCACACATGCCCTACATAAGAAATATTTAACATATAAGTGACATATGTCCATCATTTTGAGAATTAACATACCAAGGATGGTTCTCGATGCCCATGCCATGGTCTAGGGATAAAAGGAAAGGCACTAGGCCATGTCCATAATACATAATCTTTGGTCTCCAAGTTTCATATGGTGGTGATTTCAAGGTCCGAAAGACTTGATATATTTCTTGGGGATAATTCCATACATTACTTTCAAGTTGTAAAGTAACATTTTTGTCCCCAGCTAGGTAGACTATGGCTAGTCAAGTCCAAAGAGAGGGATGGTGGAAGCAGATTTAAGGATTTTGAAGCCTCATATTAGTGATATGAGCATCATCCCCTAGATCATCATCCTAGAATGCATCTAACACTACAAGAAATAAACCTTTTAGGGCTGGTTTTGGCTTGCAGCGCTCTTAATAAAACTGCCTCCAAAAGTTTTTTAGGCCTTTGGGGGCAATTTTTAAAAACCCCCCTCAAAACTCCCGAGAATTGGACTTTTGGGGGCTTTTTTTGAAAAACAGTCCCCAAAAGTCTAATTCTCGAGACTTTTGGGGAGGGGTTAGAAAGACCCCCTCCCTAAAGGTGTTTTTGAATGCGGTTTTTAGAACCCCCCCCAAATTCATGATAATTAGACTTTTGTGGGCGGTTGTTTTAAAACCTCCCCCAAAAGTTCAATTCTCATGACTTTTTGGAGGGGGTTTTTAAATACCCCACCTAAATATCTTTCTGAAGGCGGTTTAAAAAAAAACCCTCCAAAAGACTTGAAAATTGAACTTTTGGCGACGGTTTGTAAAAACCCTCTTCCAATTATTAAATTCTCATGATGTTTAGGAGGGGTTTTAGAAAGACCGCCCCTAAATATATGTTTCAAGGCGGTTTTTTGAAACCCCCCCAAAAGTCAAGTGAATTTTAAATTTGGAGGTGGTGTTTTAAAGATCGTTTCCAAATGTTCAATTCTCATGATTTTTGGGGGTGTTTAGAAGGACTGTCTCTAAATATACTTTTCAGGTGTGTTCTCAATATCCATCCTCTCAAAGACTATTGAAATTTACCACTAATTAACCTATCATGGACTCCTAATTAACTTCATAATTGACCCCTAATTACCCCCAATTAACCAATAATTTCACCTAATGACCCCTACTTGACCACTAATTACCCCTAAATAATCCATGCTTAGCACTAATTAACCCTTAATAACCTCTAAATGATCGCTACTTTTTTCCAAGGAAAACCTCATGGAGAAATACAAGGGATGCTTCTAAACATTTATAGATGGCATATTCCCTAGTTAACCCATCAATGTAGATTAGTGTGCCTCATACACAGGGATTCGAAATGGGCACATGCCACCATGAACCTAACTAAATTCCAAACATCATGGGAAATCACTGGTTTAGCTAAGCCCTTGGGAGTAAAGGGCCCATACTTATCGATAATTGACCCATAATAATTGCCATTAATTACCCATAGTTAACCCATAATTGACCCCTAATTACCCCATAATTGATCCCTTATTAACCCCTAATTACCACAACTCATTACTCAATATGTACCCCTAAATGACCCTTAATTACCCATAATTGAAAACAGATTACCCCTAAATTATCACTAATTAACCCCTATAAATTACTCTTCATTTACCCATTATTACCCATAAATGACCCCTAACTCTATGCAGGGCCCAAGTCCATTACATAGGCCTCACATAAGGAATTTTTGGCTTGTGAGTGGGATATGATGTCCATTTTGGGATGTATGACACCATGAATATTTTTTTACAACTAGGCCATGGTTTGGGATTAAATTCTAGGGCCTAAGTTCATATAGTTTTCTCTAGGTCTCATGGGTCATGTGTAATTCCCCAGGAAATCACACATGCCCTACATGCGAAATATTTAACATATGAGTGCGATATGTCCATCATTTTAACATACCAAGGATGGTTCTCGATTCCCATGCCATGGTCTAGGGATAAAAGGAAAGGCACTAGGCCATGCCCATAATACATAATCTTTGGTCTCCAAGTTTCATATGGTGGTGATTTCAAGGTCCGAAAGACTTGATATATTTCTTGGGGATAATTCAATATTTTGGTACAAAAACCTAGGTTTTAAGTCCATGGAATCTATCTCTAAGCCTTACATGCCATGTGTGGGGCCTTAAGCCACAACATAGGCCATGCATAGGCAATCTTTGGCATGTGAGTAAGATGTGTTGTCAGATTTGAAGGTTTAGTACACCAAGGATGGTTCTCACGACCCAATTCGTGTTCCAGGGTGAATATCGAGAGTTTTAGTCCATAACATGTGACTTACGAGTTCTACATATGCCATCCATGAGGTCCTAGCCCATCTTTTCCCCGTGACAAGGATATGGTGGCCATTTTGATGTTTGTCACATCATGGATGCTTCTTGGTCACTAATCCATGGTTTGATACCAAACCCATGTTGGGATATAACATTTGTCTATGGGGCTCATGTTCTTTGCATAGTAACCCACATCATTGCATAGGGCCTGTGAAGGGAATCCTTAGCCTACATGTGAGATATGGCCACCACGTTGAGGAGGGGCACACTAGGGATGGATCTCGAGGACCATTCCATGGTATAATGAAAAATCTAGGACCTTACATTGCAACATTTTACTATGGAGCTCATGGTCCATGTGTGTGGTCCCAAACCACCATATTCTCCCTCCATAGGGAATCTTTGGCCTGGAATTGGGGTATGGTGCTCATTTTGAAGTTTATAAAACTAGATATGGTTCTTAGTGCCTGTGATGTGGTTTAATGCCAAAATGTAGGGTATTATACCATAATATTTGTCTATAGGGTTCGTGAGACATCCTTGTGTCCCTTGGACACCATAGAGGCCTTGCAAAGGGAATCTTTGTCATGTGATTAGAATATGATGGCTATTTTTATTTTGGCACATTGAGGATGGTTATCATGACTTTAGACACATTCCAAGGTCAAAATATAGAGTTTGAAGCCATAAAATTTTCCTCTAGGACTCATGTACTATGTGTGGGACCCAAGAAATCATATAAGCCTTTGATTATGGAAATTTTGGCCTATAAGAAGGATGTGGTGTCCATTTCAAGATTTTTGATACATATTCCTCCCAAGTTGGGTTCAACTATTCCATCCTTACATGACCATTCAAGCATATAACCTATAGCTAAGCAGACCAAGCACAATGGTGATGCAGAGACCAAAGTGATCAATGGGGCGAAGGAAACAAATCCACAAGGTAGCACATGGTAAAAAGACAAAAGACTGCAAATAGTTGGAATAACATAAGATTGCAAACATTTGGACTAATCACATGAAATCCACAAAAGTGCGTCCTTAACAAAATTGTATAATTAGCAAACCACACATTGTGAAGTCACCTACTAACTTGTTATTGATAGGAACTATAGAAAAAATTATTCAGAAACTACTTTAATTTCTTATATGATAGATACCACCTCATCATCATGTATGGTATATATCACCCCGGAACACTCCCATGTCACAAGAATCTCCTCATGTGACCTAAATACAGATTGCATGATGCCATCATTCCCATCCACATAGTCCATTAGATTTATTTTTTTCACTCCCTAAAGATATAAGTTATCACCCAACAATATCTATATATTTATAACCATCTCCCTCTTTTCCTTCACCTTCCTGGATATTACCATGTTTTGGCAATGATGACCTAAACCCTTGGTAGGATGCTTTGGAATGCCAAGTGCCACGTGGATTGTTGCAAAGGGGTCTAGTAAGGGATTAGGAAACAAATGTTATTATGTGAATGCTAGTGATTTGAGTGTAGTTATAGGTATTTAGTATTCTAAATTTTCATCATCCAATCAAGTAAGTATTACAACTCAACATTTAAGGGTGCAATGTTTGCGATGGGTTCAAGGGATAGAAATTTTAATGGCTACATCCAATTATAGTTGTTATAAAAAACATTAGGTATACCAAGTTCTATAATTTCTACACACACTTAATCACTTTTCATGTGCATACCTTAACAACATGTGTTTATATTTCACTTTTGTTGTGTATGACTAGGAATGCCAATCATCAATAAAGATGTCATGAAAGTGTAAACCATGCAAAATATCTAGAAGCATTTGCAACCTCTCAATGTTTTGAAGATCCAAATTTTTACATTTGGTATATCCACAATGTCCATTAGTCCTTATCATCAAGACTTTCCCCCCCAATTTTTTTTTTTAACATGCCTTGAACCTTTGACCAACCCCGAAGGACAAATCTAAATATATAATAAAGTTGGAACTAGCTTGTCTTCAAAATTCTTTACATTAAACATATGGATTGTCTGTTTATGCAACATATGATGTATGTTATGATTGTAACAAGACCTATTGGTGAATATGTGCTTAATGTGATAATTGTAGCAATCCTAATTAGCAAAACTATGCTCAAAATATTCAAGACATGATATTTGAGGTTCACCAAGGCTGGATGGAACCAACTGAAGTGGACTAGTGATTGAATTGATTGTAGACATTTGACACAAAAGAGAGGTTGGAATTAGTGATAATTGAGGATCATATCTTAATCCATAGTTTTGTATGTCATGATATTATAGTCTTGGTTATTTGAGTGGGCCTGAGTAGATAGAGCTCACGTTATTATGCTTTAGTGCATTATTCACTACATGGAAACGACATGTGTTGTTGCTTAATTAGAACTTGGGGCCCAACCACTTTACATTTAGTGCATCTTCAGGTTTACCTCTTACTTATATAGATTCCACTAATTGGGTGACTGCTTTGAGATGTCATAGGTACCCTTTCTTTGTGTTTTTCTCATAATAGGTTAGATGCATAATTACTCCTTAAAATTTCTCTTTCTCTTTCACCCACTAGTTCATTAGTGCTCCTAAAAATGGCTTACACCTTGGGGACCCACCATTGTTTTCTGTGTATCACTACGATTTTGGTTAGACATATAAATAAAAGGGTAATACCTATAATTATCTCCATCAGAATCTGGAGTTCCAGGAAGGTTGAAACTATTAATATAATATTTTTATAGGGTTATATTCTTTTTAATCCCATTCTTTTAAAATAATGTGCATGCATATCCGGTTGGGGAAGCTGGAGTAGGGAGATAATGAGAGTATAATGGGGAATAATATTAGTATTGGTGGTTGTTTCTTGTACTATTGTTGATAGTGAATTGTAAGAAGAAGATGATCACAAAGGTAATCATTCCCTATTAGAAAGTTAACTCCTTTTAATTGTAGAAAACCAATTAAAGTACCTGAGAGTCTCATTGGTAGTGACACACTTTTATATAGATACATATTTTTTCCTTTGGAAGCAAATGATAATGGTATCTCATTTGAGTACCAAACATATGAAGGGAAACAATTATTCTTTACAAGAGGTACATAAGCACATGTTTCAAAGATAACATCGAGAGAATATAGAGAAATACCATCAAAAGCAAATTCACAAGTTGTGTAGATCCGTCGAGTAGTAGATACAAAGGATACTGAAGAGTTGACAAGATTGGTGTACTCTTAACTCTAGAATTTATGCTATATCTTCTTTGCAATAGAGAGATATTTCTTGTTATAATTCTTCCAATTCTTCATCTTATTGTTCTTCAAGAAGATCTTTCTTAGATATTGTTTTATCATCTGAATTGGTCGTTGAGTATTGTTTGTCTAATTCTAATTCTTCCATGGTTGCTTCTTTGTTACTAAGTTGTTACTAGAGGACAAGTTTATCCTGCTTCAAGGAATGAATCATCCTCTTCCTTTCTCTTCTTATTTAAATCGCTTCAAGTTGCAACTGCAAGTTGAGGCGTTTTTTTCATTTCATGTAACTAGAAGAAGGTTATTTATATGAGAAGGTTTGTCCTCCGAGGGAGGACAATATGGGAGTATTCTGCTGCAAATGGGATCGAAGTTAACTCTATTGGGGTTTTTCTTGAGGGAGAGAAAATACTGGTTGAGGAAAGAGAGATGAGTAAGGATGATCTTTCTTTGATGGTATGTACATGGAGGACTGAGCAAAGTTGTGATAGTTATGTGGTAAATATAGATGGAAACATTGAGGGTTTGGGTCTCTAGTTATTTTACCACTTTTCAATGTTTTCTGAGAGGAGTCAAGTTTTTTTTTCAATGTGGTTCATGCCCATAGGTCGCTACATCCACATAGAAGCAATCCAATGGGCACCAAAAGGGGCCTCACCTTGTTAGGCTATTTTGGAGCCTATCCCCGACACCAAACTTGGGTGCCTAACCCTAGAGGACCCAGAGAATTGAACACTCGACCTCGACCTCATTACGGCTTGGTCCCAGAGGCTCCAACCAACTGAGCTACCCCACGAGGCTGAGAGGAGGAAAGCTATTGTTGAACTGTGTTAATTTCATGGGAAATGACCAAAGTTTTTTGGGTCTACCAGGGAGGAGTTATTTTGGCAGCTTCACGAAGTTAGGTAAGGTGAGTACACAACTCTTCGGTAGGATTGGTAATCTCGACCATCATGATGGGGAAAGGAACTTGATATTTAGTAGAATAAAAAAAGAAATTATCTTAATCAATATCATATAGGACTATGAATTCTTCATAATAAGGGTCATCCTCATTTTCAGAATAAACATAATCAGAAGGATTACAACTAGGATCAACATGTAAGGATTTTACTTTACCGAAACCAAATTTATTGGCTAGGCATTAGTTTGGATAATGGACAAACAACTTGTAGTTAAAACATTGGTTCTTCTTATATTTCTTCTTGGGATTCTTTGGTTGGTACTTAGATATCCTCAATGCTTATTCCCATAAGATTGATTCTTGTGGAATATATTCTTGGGACCTATTATCGCACAAACTAGCACGTTTAGTTAAAGCCCCAAAGATTGCTACTAGTACACGGTAACCTGTACAAGGTTACCCACCATCACCGCAATAACTACCTCTATGCATTTTGGTTGGCTCTTCTCCAACTTGAGGGGGAATCCCTAGATAAGATTGATAGGCTATGGAAATGAGGGCACAAGGTGATTTGGAAGAGGTAGGATTAGCAAAATAAGGTTGTAGTTTTTAGGTTTTTTTAATAACTGATGGAGAGACCCAAATATATTCATATATCCACTTGCACCAAGCTCATCCCAAGGAGTCTCCAATGGTAGTACTATACCCAATGAGTCCAAATATTAACCTTCAAGGATTTTCAAGGCAATTTGCTTCACCAAAAACATGCCTACAAAGCAACCAAACTCAACTTTAAAGAGGAAATGCCCCACATAGAGTTACCCACAAAGGCAACTACAATAAGCCCCCAAAGAGGGTTCACTCCACCATCAAACACCTAGGTGCCCATGAGACATCTCATATAATTTATAAAGACCATTCCACAAATGATGCATTGCTTTAAAGGGGAAGGGTTTCTCCAGGAAACCCGTCCTACACATGGAACATATATAAGTATGCAACCGCTCTAGTCCAAAGCACAAAATAAAATAAGAGGGATCGTTCCTCATGGATTCAAGGACTTAAAATTTTCAAACTTCCTCAAATTGTACCATCCCTCTAAAAAGTGCAGTGAACTAAGGCTTCCTTCGGCCTAGGGCAGAGGAGGATGAAGAAGCACCCTTTTTGTTGGTTGCTCCACTTAGAGTACCTCATTGTAAATTTAAATCTTAAGCTATCCAAGGACAAAATGCTACTTCAAGTGACGTTGAACCATGCTAAAGACTAGGAAACAACTTGGATTCATTCTACCTCTGGAAAAACTCAAACAAAAATTTTGGCAGTGGATCAACCTCAACAAATGATGACAGGCCTCCTTTCAGGGTTACGACTTCTCCTAATGCATCTTAAATATTTTCCCAATGCAAATAATGATGGGGCGCACTGCTTAAGATACCTTGTTTCTACAAGGAATGTAAAACAAGGTTGGAAGTGTCCCCTAATTCTCTCCTACAGGATGCAACCTCCCTCGGATGATTGTTCTCAACCAATTCTAGGCATAGGTCAGTGTTTTGAAGAAGAAACAACTTCTTGAACTTTATAAATACTAAACACTATCATCCAAGAAATATTAAAGTGATGTGAAAAGTGTGATCTGAGGGAAAAGGCAAAGCCAAACCATCGAAAAATATGAGGAGCTCACCCACACTTGAGATTCACCCCTTTGGTTTTTCTGAACTTGCGATCTTGATGGAGGAAACCCTTCCTCCTATAGAACATTCAAGTCAAAGACTTGGCTCTAAATTTCGACATAGCAATTGAGAGTTGGATTTTTTTTCAAAAATTGATAAACAAGGGATCAAATAATGCCAACAAATTTAATTAGGATGCATCAACGATCGAAGACCGTGATAGATTGTTTTGTAAGGTTTTCTATGTTTTGTTGCGCATTTGTGTAAACTGTAGTTTCCTTGATAATCACATATTGAACAGTCTCTGGGAGGTGCCAGAATGGAAATCCACTAGTATCCAAGATTCCATTTATCCAGGCTTGTCCCTTTCCTATAATACTTAAATCTAAGGTAACAGGTTAAATCCATCAGGTTAACATGATTGCGAGATGTTGAATATGTCCAATTCATCAGAATACCAATCTTTCACAAAAAGAGAGGACGGTGTTTCCTCAAAGAAATTTTAAAGGCTGTGATGTCTTCATCAAATAATTTCCTTTTGTTGATGGGGATGGATATAGGTTGTTGTCATTTACTGATAACATGCTATCCAATTTGATATAAATTTATTAAAAAGCAGTGTGCCTAAGATTTGGGACTGCTTGTTGTTCAAAATTTGTCATGCTTGCAACCTCAATGCCCAGATTTCCTTGAGATGCCCAACAATGATCAAAATTACTTTTCTTCCTGCTCCAGGATTGTTCTTCAAAAACCATCTTATGATATTTTCAAGATATAGGTCACTATTTCAAATTTGCTACATGAAATTCATAAGTGCCCAAAATTACTTGACTGATGCCCAGCTCTATGGTTGAAGGTTTTGATTGTCGTCTTTTAGATCTTCAGGCTGCTCTCGTGGACAACAACAATGACTATATGATGTAAGAGGTCTGATTTGACTTTAGGTGACATTTTTTGAGGCTTAGAACTGCCACCTTGATATGTTGTAACCTTATTCTTCCTTGATATACCACACAGACCTACCATCCATGCCAATCTTAGGCCTGCTTGAAATCCCAAGAGTCCCTAGATTTCCTAGGGCATCCCCTCTTCTAAGTTTAGGGCACAACCATGCAAAAATGGATGGAACAAGACTAAAAGGATTGTTAGCACAATATTAACATCGTTCTGAAGCTTTGTGCTTACGAGGACTAGTTTGTATTTGAAAACCAGAGTCAAAAGTCTCAGGCTTGGAGTTGCATACCTTTTGATTTACAACTGTTTGAATGAATTCAATCGTCTTCCCAAGATTTTTACTATTGCAGGAAACTGCAATGGTATGATAAACTATTTTTCGTGTCATGGATAAGCTGTGGTGAGTAATATCTAAAGAATTTTCTTCAATCACATCAATAACAACTTGAGCTACAACAAGAGGAAGACTAAACATAGTCACTTTTTATGGTCGTATCTTGCATTCCACCTTATACATTAGTTTATGCAGAACATGAAAATATTCTTGTCAGAGTGAGATGTCACATAACTTTTGAAAAAGAAAGGTATTTATTTTCTCTTCTTTCCTATCACACAAATCATCAAGTAATTCATTTATAATGGAAGTAACTCAAGTAGTAGGTCCGAGTGCCAAAATCGATTTTTTTCTTCTGGCAACAAAATATCCCACCATTCTCTAAGGTGTACTATAAAACCAAAAGAAAGTAAATTAGCAACTTCAACATCATCTTTCTTGATATATATCATTTGAGTATTAGCCTTTACTAGCATTCCATGCAACATTTCTCTTATCTGATCTTTAGAACAATTATCAACTGTATAATAACTACTATGGAGATTCTCAGTCTTGATATTTGTAGTGAGAGTTTATGCTGGAACTGAATCATCAATAATAATTTTAGAAAAGGAGGAACCTGTAGTCATTCTAACCTTTGCACTTTATGCAACTATCTCTGTTTTATGTATAGATTTCATTTAAGCAAGAGACAATCTTAAGATAAAAGGTGCTAGAGAATATGGACTATAAACTGTCAAAGAATTTGAATTTCTAACCATATTGAAATTGGCAAAAGAACCAGGGGGATTGCCTTTATTTTTCTTTTGGCTGATACACACTCTTGATATGTCAGTCCATGAAATAGGTTTTGTGATTGTAGAATCTGAAATTGACTTCTCTTTGAATGGATCTACTTCTTATACCTTTACACTCTTATTGATAAGGATGTTATGGCATCTAGCTAATTTTCCATTTTTATATCAATGACTGTATGGAAATCGGATTTATTACCTTTTATTGTCTTTTAGTAGTAGGTTGAGAGTATAATCACGCAAGATACAATTTAAATTCATTTAACTTGTTGTCACTTGTTTTGCTATTATTAGGTAGTAGCTTCAAGTAGAGGTAAATAGATGGACATATTCCAAACTACCCCAATCTCCCCTCCAAGTTGATTTGTCACTGTAGGTAAACATATTCTTTTAGGTCTGTAGATGTGAAACTATTTTTCTGGGCTTTAAATAGGAAAACATGTGAGGAAAATATATGCCAATAACTTGATGGTTGGGGGAGAAGATACTTATTTGAAATAAATTATTACACAATGATGCTACTATAAGGAATAGAACACTGCAATGTTGCTTTTTTTGCTTGCGTGCACATCAAAAACTAGTGTTTCATGTGTTTTGTGGTATTTACACAGGAGAAAGGAGGAGCATTAGTTATGAACTTTGGCATGCCTATGTGGTATATCTTGTTTCATTTCCACAAGTGGGTATGTGGTATATTTTACACAAGGCCATAGTGAATAGGTAAGTACTTCTTAGATTTCTCGTTGTCATCCAGTCTCAACAAATGCACCTTTGCTTTGATTCGATGTTTATTTCAGGGAAAGAAGAAAAAACATGCAAATGTTCCTTTTTTTACAAAGAGAGTAGAGAGAGCGATTTTATTAAAATTTACCATGGATGCTCGATTGAGTCTACTTTCAACAAGTTGCTTCTTTCCCACATCATTTCCTCAACCAACCATTTCAATATGCAAGTTCGATATCTCCCTAAGCATGACTCTTACTAAGCAATCATGATTTGTTGGGAGATTTATTATCATCTATCAACTTTAATTTTTACTCAAGGTAGTTGGTATTTTTGTAGTTTACTCTTTTTCTATTCACAGGGAGAAATCTAGAATCATTAGTAGCTACAACACTGTAGTAGGACCCACACAAGTTTCTCTTGCTTATGCATATTTTTTGCACACATGAGATTTCATAACATCGACATTGTTATCAGTCAAAATGACACTTCTCCGTCCGTGACTACATTGCCTTGTTGGTCACACAAAAAGGACCTTATGGATGGAAGAGCTTATTTTGTCATAGATGCTTTCTCCCAGAATTTACAATATCCTCCTTAAAATAACCATTTTTTGTGACATGTTTTGAGATATAACCGTGGCTCTCATATAAGCAAACTTGCGGGTTAACTGTGACAGTCTATATTGACAACCTGTGGGTAACACCTAAAAAGCTGCACCGGCATGTTGCTGGACACTATACTCGCGACTCACTCACTAGTTTTCAAGATAAATACCCACGAGTATCTCTAAATCACAAGAAAAAATATTAAAAGATGATTAGAATTCAGTTATGGTAGTTATCCTAACTACCACAATCTACCTAACCAATTTCCTTTTGAGTGTATCCTCTCAGCCTTGCTATAAATACAAGGAGAGGGCCTTGAGAAAGGGAGAACCAATTTTGCTAAAGAAATGATGGAGAAAATTCCATTGAAGGAAGAGGAGCAGGAGCCCAGGGTCAGGTTTCAACGATGCCAGTTGCAAAATAAGTTTAGTTGATTGCATTTAATGCTAATAATACATAAACTTTCCTTCCCGTAAAGATTTGTCCATTATATGAATGTATGTCTTTGAATCTTTCATATCTTTAATATATGAGTTTCTTATTAAGCATTCATTTCTATTTGGTCAAAATATTTGAGAAGGGTATGTGTTTTATTGCAGGTAATATATCTGGAGCAGTGAAGCAGGAGACTAAAGTTTGAAAGCTTGGATCGAACGCCAGTTATTCAGGTATTCATTTTAACTTTATATCTTAGTTATTTTCCATTAAAAGAAGGATTCCTTGTTGCACCTGTGAACTATCCTACCTCTGTAACTAAATTACATGTACGTTGATGATCTCTTGAATTCCCTATCATAGGTAGTTTTACCGCACAACAGAACTGGCGACTCCGCTCGGGAATTCCTGTTGTTGCTCTAGGAATCCTAAGTTATTTTTCTTCAGTTTTATTATTTTTGTTGGTCTCTGGGAGAATTTATAGGGTTCCTATACCCTTTTTAGTGACTTAGACCTGGTATTGATTGAGTTTTCTTTCATTTTTTGTTTTTTATTAAGGCATACTTGCGAGTTGTACTTAGTTACAGTCGCGGCTCTTTCCCTGTACCCGCGAGTTGCTGACTTCTGGACCCGCGAGCGACCCATGTGGTGCTTGCACTGACAATTGCGGTTATTTCCTGAGTTTTTTAGGTTTAGTTTTCGGGTTTAAGCTTGAGGTCTATACTTGGTTGATGAAAGTCTTCTCTGTTCATTTCTGGACCATTTATACATGTCTGTAGGTTCATACTGAGTTTCCTTGAATCTTTTTGAGATTTATTTTGGTTTCTTCGGTTTGCTTGTTGGACATACCTAGGTATTTCAAATCCATTTTGTGTTTGGTTGAAACTTGTATCTTTCCATTTATGGTCACTGGTTTGTGGAAAGGAAATCTGATATCTTCTTTGATTCTATGCTTTTTGCTTTATGTCAGTTTGATTACATAGTGTCTCTTTACTGAACTTAGTTACTTCTTGCTTCCTGGAAGAAATTTTTGGGTTTGTTATCTTCAGAAGTCTTGTGAGGGTGCATTTTCTGAGTTTTATAGGTCTAAGTACAATAATTTATACTTTCATTGTATAGTGTTCTTGTCTTGTTTATACTTATTTGATATTTCTTTTGTTAAAGAGAAAAAAAAAGTATTTTCTTTAAGCAAGAGCATTTATTTTTCTAGATTTTAGTTGTATATGCTAACTCTTTGAAAAAGTAAAAAACATTTTTTAGATTTTAGGTTTACTTTCCAAGCTTTTAATTTTGAAAGATAAACGAAAAGAAATTTGTGAAAAGGATTTGCATTTTATACACTTTGTTTTTTCAGTTGTAACCATCTTGCACACAATCACTCCTTTCTGAGTAAGTAAAAGCCCTAAAAAGAACATTTTAAGTTAAAAATTATTAGTAACTTTTCTTTCTAGGGAACACACACTAGCTAGCTTAGGATAGGGTTTTGGATCAGATCATCTTAAACTATCCAAAACCATTTTTAACTCAAAATCGTAGTGAACTATATTTAGGTAAATCCACCCTTGTGGAAGGTGTGCCGGGAAGCTCCACTCAAACCAGAGTTAAGCACAAGGTCGTGTGAGGTTGATTAGTTGGGGAATTCCCCCCACTTCTCAATAGATCATCTACCAGGGCTGATACACGTACAGGGATCCATTAGTACCTTGTGTGCTATTGGATTTAGAGCTTAGTTACCCTGCCCATGTGTATTAGTTCGACCTGCGACTGTCCCCCCAGACTCTTTTTGCATTGATGGTAGCCTTAGTATCTTGACCAATAGGAATCTACACAGGTGTGAGTGAAAGGATATTTTCACTTCACCTAGGAAAGATCTGAGCGAAAATCCTCTCCAGCTCTTTGGGAAGGTCGTTGGGTGATTCCAACACTTGGCCCCATCGTGACTGTACTATGGACCCCAGATAACTGTTCTTCTTACTCCACTGGCTTGTTCTGGGCCCTAATCATCCCAGACTTCCCTTTGGGAGACTATCTGATTGCTTGGTTTGGATCACTCTAGGAAATTTTGTAGTGGTGTGCTGTGTGTTTATCATAGATCTAGAGGCCCCTAGGTTTATTACATAGAACATTTTTGTTGTAATTGTGGAGGATCAACCTCCTCGTAGGTCAATAAGGTTGAGAAAACTTCCTCCACTCGCAGTGGAGCCTCAACCGCCACCTCAGTGACGCAGAACAGATTCAAGTGGTTATTTTGAATTAACTGGCACAACTGAAACCCCTAGAGTGCCCCTAGAGAACCTCAACTCATTTACCAAACTTCATCGGTCTCATAGATCATCGAGGTTGAAGATTTGCCAACATAAGACTTTGCAAGACACTTAAACCCTCCCTTAACTGGACCAAATGATCCTTTGATAGAAAGAGTTGTTTCTTTAGGTTTACCTGAGTTAAGTGTATATATATTTACACCTGGACTCAATATGGATAATATAGGATATGTATCGAGAGTTCCACATACTCCCACATTGGCCATCAGACCTGGAGGTTTGTATCCTCCACACATTAATACCCCGTTACCGAGCTCATTGCATATGTCTTCTGCTCCGAGCACTTCTTTTAGTTTCAATGCTGGATCTTCAGGAACATATAATACTCAATTTACACTGACATCCACTCCTTTTGGATCCACTATTTTCTCATCCAATATTCCCTTTTTAGGGATACCTATGGTACCATATACATCTTCTCCTTTCATCCAACAATTCTAGGTTAATTCCAGCTTAAATCCTTTCAATCAAGGTTTTCCTTGTCATGGAGGGCATATTGCTCCTTTTGCACTATTTGTGGGCTCAATTCCTACCCCTTCTATTTCACAAATATCAAGTTTCAATCCCTTTACAGGATTTAATGTACACTCTTCAAATGTGCCTGTAGGGAGTGTTCCTTTTTCACTTTTTGGTGGAGGAGGTAGTAACACTTATACTCCATTCTGAAGTACTTACACTCAGCCGCACTAGGCTAGGACACAAGGAAGTAATCTACTATCTTATGGCTGGAGCAATTTTCAAAACACTTTTTCACCGCAACTGATGGTTGAAGGAAACCCCAACCAACCTTATGGGAGTCATGGATTTGGTGTTTCTGGTTACCAGATTCCGCAAAATCAAATGCCATCAACGAGGCCTCGTTTACCTTTTCTGGAAAATTTGAACTTGCCATATCTTTCAAAGTTAATGAATTACCTAGTGCGACATAATCCTGCATGGCCTCCGGTCCCAACCAAACTCCCTTCAAACATCCCAAAGTTTGAAGGAAAAAACGATGAAGACCCAGGGGACCATCTTGCGACATTTCATTTGTGGTGCTCCTTGATCTCACTAAATGATGACTCAATTCGTTTGAGGCTCTTTCAAAGAAACTTGACTAGTTTTACAACCAAATGGTATATCGAGTTACCAGCCACAACTTATAACAATTTTTGTGATTTGGAGAAATTTTTCCTGAACCATTTCCAACTTCCCGTTCGGTATGATGCCGACACAGACCTTCTATCTACTTTCAGACAGAACAAAGCCACTCATTTATCTTATCACATTCAAGAGTGGAGAAGACGAAAATAGATCATTAAAGCTGATATTCCCCCAGAATTCCTATTGGAATGGTTCTTGAAATCATTGTTACCTTACATCTCTAAAGATGTGTCAACTTATGGGGTTACTTCTACGGAAGAAGCCATTCTAAGGATCCAACAACTTGACTTGATTTATGCTCAGTCTGAGATCCTTTATGAAATCATTCCCGATGCACCTAGGTCAAACATTGATCTTGGAAAACCTAAACTTGGACCACATGCTGACGAAGATTTGATGAAGCAATTTCATGCACTCTCTATAAAGCATTCTGCTGCGGAAGCAACTACTGTTGCATCCTCCCCTTCACAAACAAAAACTGTACAAAATGTGCAGTCAAATCAAAAGGGTTCTCAACAACCCAACTATAAGAAAAATGGAAAGAAAGGGGAAGGAAATCAACAAAATCCCAAAACTACTAAAAATGACAAGGAGGGAAAGCGAGAAAAGAAGAAGGTGAAGTTTCCTTGTAAAATTTGTAAAGATGATCACCTCACTCATCAATGTCCTCTAATGGAAGAAGCCCAGAAGCTGTTAAGTCAAAAGAAACCATCTGTCCCGAAGGATCCTTTTCCCAAAGGGAAAGGTACAGCTTTTGGTAGCTCTAATACTAGGGGCACTCCTTGTGCCACACAGGCTGATCAATCCTACATCAATATGGTTAACTCCCATGCTTTATTGCAAAAGAGAGCCAAGAATTATACCCCGGATATGCAACAGAAAGACAAATAAATCCCTGAGTCATATGTTCCTCTTCATATAGAGAGACCTACAGATCCTATGCCGAAGATACCAAAAGGTGTCTACAAATGGGAAACACACAACCCTAATGCACATGCCACTCCAAATTACTCAGTTGTAGAGGACCTATCCCAAACGCCATGTGCTATGTCCTCTCTAGAAGTTTTGCAAAGATTCCCATCGCAGCGGAATGCACTTCTGGTAGCAATAGGTAGTATGGATTCATCAAATATGCTAGCTAGATTTGATATTTCAAATGTCAAACCCCGGTTTCCCTATCACATGGCCTTCCAAATCGAAGTAGTCCATGGTTCAGAAACCATTAGACGAATGGTAGTAGATGAAGGTGCGTCAATGTGTGTAATGTATATCTCTTATTGGAAATCCCTAGGCTCTCCGGAGTTAGACCCTTCGGTTACATTACTTACTTCTTTTGATGGGATATCCTTCCGTCCGCATGGAATCTTACCCTCATTTGATATCCACCTTGAAGGTAAGGTAGTGTCAGTAGAGGTGGAAGTTGTAGATTCTTCTCTCGACTACAATTTGTTGTTGGGAAGAAGTTGGACATACACAATTCAAGCCATTCCTTCATCCGTTATTTGGGTACTTATGTTCCCCCATGAAGGAAAGATTGTCACGATTGACCAATTATCCTATGCCCATAAAAACAACACAACTCCTTCGGATTCTAATATCCTATGGATTGATCAAGCCCGACCGCCTAGTGAGAGTTTAGGGGTAGATATGTACTCATCTTTGATGGGCACCTTTGATTTACCCACTCTTATGAATTATATTGGTTCAACGAGTAACACTAATGTGTTATCCAAGGAGGTCTTCACTGTTGTTCAAACAATTGATCATTGGATCCTTCCTACTCCAAAGGAACCAATTGTGCCCCTATCAGTCACAAAAATGACTTACCAAGTATCACAAAATGTTGCAATAGATTATATCTTGACTCCTTCGGTCTCTATGGAGTCAGATATCAATTATGCACCTGCATGGGAAATAGATTCCACCCGAGGCTATTTTGGAAGCCATGGTCGGTCTGGATCATCCTTGGGAACATATGCATCACAAATCCTATTTCCTTCCAGATCTAAACAAATTTGAGAATGGAAGTTTTCAATGAGACCCGGTGGAAATGTTGACTGGTCCATTAACCCTTTAACGAAACAAGGGATTTTCGCTGAAGGTAATATGGAAAATATTTCAACAACTATTCCAATCAATATTTCCATTAAACCGAATGCTGTGGAAAATATTTTCATTAGAGAAAATTGTTCTCCACAAGGGATTAGTTTGTATACCAACTTATTTAAATAATTCTCGATGTTTTTTCTTGTTCATATGAGGAGATTCCAGGCATCGACCTGTCTATTGTCGAACACGTCATTACGACATATCCTAATGTGAAACCAGTTTGGAAAAAGCTTCATCCAGTTAACCCTAGGAAAGCTGCGACCATCAAGGTTGAGGTTGAAAAGCTCCTCAATGCCAGCTTCATTTATCCTATTGACATGACAGAATGGGTGTCCAACCTAGTCCCGATTGATAAAAATCAAGGTACCATATGCGTGTGCACAGATTTTAGGGATCTCAATAAATCCTATCCAAAAGAAAACTATCCCACACCGTTTATTGATCAAATCATTGATGCATGTGCAGGCCATGAAATATTTTCTTTCATGGATGGTTTTTCAAGATAGAATCAATTTGAAATCAAACCTGAAGACCAAGATAAAACGAATTTCATATGTCCCTGGGGTACCTTTAACTATAGGAAAATGTTGTTTGGATTGAAGAATGTTGGGGCTACTTTCCTGCGAGCTATGAAATTTGCTTTCCATGACATCAAGCACGTGGTTGAACCTTACTTGGATGATCTACCTATGCGATCTCAGAAGAGAAGAGATCATCCTGAACACTTACGACTCGTGTTTGAACGATGCAGATCATACTACAAGATTCAGTTAAACCCTAACAAATGTGTATTTTGCATTGAGTCTGGACGATTGCTTGGTTTCATCGTGTCTAATTGAGGGATTATGGCCGATCCTTTGAAAGTTGAGGCCATTGTCAAATTTCCTCCTCCTCGTACTATTCGACAACTTCAGAGTTTACAAGGCATGTAAAATTTTCTTAGATGCTTTATTATAAACTATGCTAAGATCACTAGAGGTTTCATGCGATTGCTTAAACAAGACACCCATTTTTTCTGGGATGAGGTTGCACAAAAATCATTTGATGCTTTGAAAAAAACACTCTTGTCAGCCCCCTTGTTGAGCCTGCCGGATTATACTCAATATTTTATTCTATATTTGGCCGCATCTGTTTCTACCATTGGCATAGTCTTGGTTCATGAAGATGACAAAATCCAAGAGCATGTCATTTATTACCTTTATCATGCGCTTGTAACTCCTAAACTTAAGTATTCTCACGTCGATAAATTGGCATTAGCTGTTGTGTATGTTGTTTAGAGGCTGCGTCACTATATTCTATTACGAAATACCATAGTCATAGTAGAGGTCAATCCTTTCCAATATGTCTTAACCCGGTGCATAATCGAGGGTAAATTCAATAAATGGATTGTCATATTGCAAGAATTTGATCTTACCTTCCAATTTGCTAAGACAAAAAAGTATTTGGTGTTCACAGAACTTATAACTGAGTTTCCTAGTGATGTAACATGCCATGAAGAAGATCCATCATTCCCTGATGAACATATCTTCCTCATTGCAACCTCTGATCCATGGTATGGAGACATTTTAATATATCTCTAGACTTTGAAGTGTCCACCAACTTTATCTAGGGAAGAACGATGAAAACTTAGGCATCATGCCAATAAATACCTCATTATTTCTAATACGCTATATTGACGGGGGGTAGATTCGATATTACGCTGTTGTTTGACCCTAGATGAAGCCGAGTCAGTATTAAATGATGCTCATAGTGGAGCATATGGGAGTCAACTTTTAGGGTTGGCAACAACCCATAAAATACTGCGTGCTGGGTAGTTTTGTCCCACCATCTTTAAATATTGCATGGAAGCCGTGAAACACTGTCGTCCGTGTCAGTATTTCACAAAGAAAATGCGAGCACATCCGGCTCCTCTTCCCCCTATTATCACAGCAGATCCCTTCACCAAGTGGGGGATTGATTACATGACCTGTAACCCAGTTTCTGCTAGGGGACATCAACACATCATTGTTGCAGTTGAATACTTTACGAAGTGGGCCGAGGCAATGCCTACTGTGAAAGCGAATGGAGGAACCACAACATATTTCGTTTTCAATGAGATTATTGCCAGGTTCGGCATATCTAAAGAGATCGTCACTGATCATGGACAACATTTCCAGAACTACATGATGACTGAGTTGACCACCATGCTAGGATTTCGATAAGAATGCCCATCTTTGTTTTATCTGCAGGCGAAAGGTCAAGTCAAAGCGGTCAACGAAACCTTGAAAACTATTCTTCAACGTACCATTAATGCCAGTCAATCAAATTGGCACATCATGTTGTATCAGACTCTTTGGGTGTATCATTCTAATATCAAGACTGCTACTGGTTTTTAACCATTCCAACTCGTTCACGGGCTGGAGGCAGTCACACCGATTGAATGCGAGATTCCATCATTGAAGTTGGCTATTCAACTACTACCTGAAACTTCTACTTTGGAAGAATTGTTCCTTCATTTAGAACATTTGGATGAACAACGCCTTGATGCACTCACTGTAAATGAAGCTCACAAGAACCGAGTTAAACACCAATATGACAAGTCTGTAAAACCTAGGGTTTTCTCTAAAGGATACCTTGTTTTCGTTTACGATTAGGACAAGGATCCCTTGGGGGCATGCAAGTTCAAGTCTATGTGGCTCAGAACCTGTTAATATTTAATATGCTAAGATAGAAAATAGCAGCATTACATTCCATTTCACAATAATAGCATATACAGGATCACTGAAGAAACAACAAGAACAACATAAACACAAGAGACACAGATTTATCCTGGGAAACCCTCATGGGGTAGAAAACCTAGCAAAGCTTCCTCAATATAGATGACCAGCAATATACAAAGATGCAAACCAGAGACATGATCTCCTCCTCCACCATAGCAGACCTCTTCTCCACAAGTGCGCTACTCTCAAGTGAGTGAGTGTGTAAAATGAGGAATACACCTCCTCTATTTATACACTACTCTGACTTATCTTTGACACAAAACATGTAGGCTCGTATTTAACCAATGGGTTAAATACCCCACTACAACTGACTGGGTCGATCCCTCTAGGGTGGTCTAATAACCCTTTGACCCACATAACACATACATGGACGACCCCCACTAGGGAAGTCTAATAACCCGAGTTACCACATTCCGACGGAGGAATAAACATCTCCGGATATACAATAAGGTCTTCAAGGAGGAATGAAACATCTCCAGAATAATAAAGTACAAATATAATATTCTTTGAAGTTACAATATCTCAACACTCCCCCTTAACGAGAAGGATATTATAACAGCATCTGCACGAGAAAGGAGTCATCAACATCATACATGATACATCTATAAATCATTGGAAGCTTTCTCAACATCATCAGTAACTCAAGCAGTTACTAGAACATCTTCAATACTGGAACATCAACATCTTCAGTACTGAGTCTTCATCTTCTGCAGCACTCGAACAACTACAACAAAATCAACATCTGGATCCTCACGATCATCAGCATCGTCATCATATGATCATCAACATCGGGATCATCTCGTTCTACAACATCTGGATCATCTCGATCTACAGCATCTGGATCATCTCGATCTACAGCATCTGGATCATCACGATCTACAACATCTGGATCATCACGATCTACAGCATCTGGATCATCTCGATCTGCAGCATTTGGATCATCTCGATCTACAACATCTGGATCATCACGATCTACAGCATTTGGATCATCTCAATCTACAGCATCTGGATCATCTCGATCTACAGCATTTGGATCATCATCATCTAGATCAACACAATCAGTAGTATCATCATCTAGATCAACACGATCAACAACATCGTCATCTAGATCAATACGATCAGCAGCATCGTCATCTAGATCAACAGTATTAGTATCCACATCAATACAAGTATACACATCATCAATACAAGTATCCACACAATACAAGTATACATCATCAATACAAGTATTCACACAATACAAGTATACACATCATCAATACAAGTATCCACACAATACAAGTATACACATCATCAATACAAGTATCCACACAATACAAGTATACATCATCAATAGAAGTATTCACACAATACAAGTATACACATCATCAATACAAGTATCCACACAATAGCAGCATACCCTGCAACACACACGATCATATTATAGGATGATCAATCCTGCTCTCTTTAGGACATAGGTCCATGGATGATGCAATCCTGTCATGTACCTTTTGAACCGAAGTCCAGGGACGATCCAGTCCTATCATGTACCTTTTGAACCGAAGTCCAGGGACGATCCAGTCCTATCATTCCATTCTCGGAGACCTCTTGTCTACAGCTCACTTCACAGGACTATGGTCCGAGGACGATACAATCCCCTTACCTGTTCATTCAGGATTTTTGTTCTCGGAGACATCTTGTCTACGGTTCACTTCACAGGACTATGGTTCGAGGATGATACAATCCCCTTACCTGTTCATTCAAGATTTTGTTCTCAGAGACATCTTGTCTACGGTTCACTTCACAGGACTATGGTCCGAGGACGATACAATCCCCTTACCTGTTCATTCAGGATTTTTTTCTCGGAGACATCTTGTCTACGGTTCACTTCACAGGACTATGGTCCGAGGACGATACAATCCCCTTACCTGTTCATTCAGGATTTTGTTCTCGGAGACATCTTGTCTACGGTTCACTTCACAGGACTATGGTCCGAGGATGATACAATCCCCTTACCTGTTCATTCAGGATTTTATTCTCGGAGACATCTTGTCTACGGCTCACTTTAGGACTAAAGTCCACAGATGATACAATCCTCTTACTCTCAGAGACATCTGTCTGTGGATCACTTTAGGACTAAAGTCCATGGATGATACAATCCTCTTCTTTCTCGGAGACATCTTGTCTACGGCTCCTTTTAGAACATATGTTCAGGGATGATGCAATCCCCTTGTCACCTTAGACCCTGTCTAAGGACCATCCACCAACCTTTCTATTGGCATCACTAATATAGGTATCCTCATCATTGACCTCACTGTCGATGTGGGAAATCTCATCATAATTGAACACATCACTCCCCCTTTCGAGGAGGGTCCTTCTAAACTATGTTAAGTTTGTCTTGGAAAAACTTTACTTGAGGTAGAGGTTTGGTTAGTACATCAGATCGGTAGAGGTTTGGTTAGTACATCGGTAACTTGTTACAAATTCAACCTTTATGGTTCCTTTCTGCACCATATCTTGTCATATCTCTATGTGCTTTGACTTATCATGGAACACTGGATTCTCTGCCATCGTGATACAACTTTGTTTGTCACATAGGATCACAATTGGGTCTATATCTAAGTCAAACAATTCTGAAGCCATACCTCTTCACAACTAGCAGAGAAAGTAGCCATATATTCTGCTTGTGCTAAGAGCCATACTGGACTGCTTCCTGCTAAACCACAAGATCATGGCTGATCCCAGACAATAACATCCTCTCGATGTGCTCTACCTGTCTGATACACTTTCTGCTCAATCAACATCTGTGTAGCCATCTGAAGTCATGATCTCCAAAATAGCATAGATCAAAGTCTATCGTATCCTTTAGGTACCTCATCACATGCTTTGCAACTAATAGGTGAACACATCTAGTTTCCACTAGATACTGACTCAAGGTATTCACAGCAAAGCATATATCTGACCTAGTATTTATTAGATACATCAGTGACCCAATAATTTGTCTGTAAAGAGTTATATCTACTAACTCTGAAGAGTCATCCGCTAACAGCTTCAAGTTGGAATCCATGAGAGTGGCCATTCCAACACATAAAGTCCTTTTAATATTTATCAGCATATTTTCCCTGGTTGAGAAAGATTCCTTCTGAGCCTTGCCATACTTCCAGACCTAGGAAGTAATGCATCAATCTGAGATCTTTCATTTTCATTTATGCAACCATCTATCTGTTCCATCTCTCATTAGATGGGTCTACTGATATGAGCCTCAACATCATTCGAACTCTGTGGTGAGTTCCTTCTTGCATCCATGACATCTGTGTATAGAAACCATATTCAACCTTGTAGCAAAGGTTGAGATCCACATCACCCATGGTGATCATTAAGCTCATCAATTTACTATCGATCCTGGGTACCCATACAGAACCTTATTCACACTTCTTCTTTAATTACATCATTAAGAGAATGGTCTTATCTAGTCACTTGGAGCAAACATCTCGTCATGATTCTCTTCCTCTTTCTAAGAGAGTATTTTAGCCATGAGCCTTCTATATTATGTTTGATTTGTAAATATTCTTGTTGAACATCCATCACTTGTGCGGTGTTCATCATTCTTCATGATCTTTCCTACAAATCAAAATTAAGTACATGATTAGTAATACTTCATAATCATCAAATCATATTGACATGATAACCTATTATGCATACATATATCATTTACATAGTTATGCAACTATTTTGACCAATAATTTGGCACAACACTTTCCCATATCCTGTATGCATATAGTGGCTATCTAGATGCCTTCCATCTCTACCAGAACATACTATCGAGAGTGTGCACAGCTCTCAGCATGTCAGCAAAGAGGTTTCATTCTAGACAAGCAACAATGGAATGTTTGTCCAACTTACCAATCATATGCATATTAGTAGTATATTGTTCAATGCTCTATGAATGTTTACACTCAACATGATATATTCTAGGAATACAAATATGCATACAAGCAATATCATTTATTATTTCAAATAACAACTCAAATACTTATCTTTTATGTTTGTGTGGTTGCTTCCCGCTTGATCTTCTATATGTCTTTTGAACTTCTATTCATTCTGTACCACTGTGCATGCTCAAGTGTGCACTAGTGTCATCATCATGATCTCATACACAAACATATATTCATTAGTATATTCTCAATATTATCAAAACATTCTAATTCTAAATAATCTTGAATATGTATAGTCATGATCATTAGTATTCAGGGTTTCAAGGAAGTCTTCTTTTACTCATGCATATTCTTGTTTGATCATAGTACTCTTCTGGTTAATTAAATCATCAAGATAAGAGACATAATATGCATAAACCTTTGATTACTAACTTTATGAATAAGCATAACCAATCATACCAAGTATACTTATATAAGGGATCCTAACACAAGGTAAGATTCTAACTTGACATAGGAAAACATACCTGGATTAGTATACCTGCTTAGTTATGTACAACATACCTAAACAATCTCTTCAATGATTTAGAGATCCTGAGTTAGAACCTACATGTCTCATAGGTTAAGCATAATATAACAAAGTCATATATACCTCGTAAGTGGAACAAAGATTATGGATGAGTCTTTGTCTTCATATGGTCATGGAACTTGATTTGTCTTTTGTGATGTACCTGTATCTTGTTAGCAGACAACATCAACCTCACACAACACCATAATGCATTAGTACAATCATATAGCCCTAATCAATGAATGTCTTTGATCATTCAAATTTATTCATACTGTTACTAGGGTGATAAGACAATGCTAACATTAATCAAGATTGTACTAATAAATAATATGAAGACAAACACATTATGAACTTAATCAAGAATCAGATTTCAAGACATACCTGAACCTCCTTAAGTCATACTTGTTGAGACTTCTTGCAGTCTTCTTATGTCAGGCCTTAGCCTCAACTCCCCCTGAAACTTGATCTGGAGCTTGATTAGGGTTTGCTAGAGAAACCCTAAAAATTCAATCTTTGACTTTCACACTTCTGAATGGATGGAAGGATGTCTCTTGCTGAGCTGATCAAACTAGCATACTTTAATTTTGAAATATCCAAAATTTGACCCCTCAAAATTTCCTTCGAAACGTCTGGATCTTCTGGACAGGAACCCGAACTAGGGTTTGATGAAGCCCACCCTTCTGTCCAATCAAAAGGTTCAATCCAAGGCTCTAAACTCTTATTTTTCTGAGGAGCTTCCAGCCGTGGTTACAGACTTCAAAAATTCCAACTTTTCCTGAAGCCCTAATTTTCCATCTTTCCGATCAAAATCCCGAACTGGGGTTTGATCAAGCCTGGTCTTCTCCCCAACCAAAAAATTCGATCTTGGTCTCTAAATTTCGATTTTCGTGAGTAGCATTCAGCCGTGGATTCCGATTCCAAAAATTCTAACTTTCTCTGAAACCCTAAATTTCGGAAGCCATGAATGAAGGTGCTCCAAAAATAATTTTGTTTTGATAGAAATATGTACCTGATTGTTTCTGCTGTAACTCCGAAATTTTCGCTCCACAGGGTCTGAAAACTGTTTCTGTGGTAGCCTGACCTGTCATCTTTCCATCCCGACAGGTCTGACCTCAATTGGATTTTTTGAGAGAGATTTATGCCAAGCGTCGCAACGTGACCTGTTTATGTGGTAAAACAAGAGAGAAAACTTGTACGGCGTTCCACGTGTCAATGGTTCAACTTCGGCCTCTGAACAAGTTTCCTAAGATAGTACAGTCTGTGTACTACCTACCACTTTTTACTAAATTTCATTTGGAGCTTCCTAGCCGAAGTTATTCCAAGTGTCGCAACGTGACCTTTTTATGGGATAAAACAGAAGAGCGAACTTGTACGGCATGCCACGTGTCACTGGTTCGACTTCGACATCTGAAAAAGTTTCCTAAGATAGTACAGTTTGTGTACTACCTGTCACATTTTACGAAATTTCATTTGGAGCTTCCTAGCCCAAGTTATGACCTTTTTGCATAGGTCACTTGATTTTGACTGAGATCTGGAAGAGGCAGAAACCCTAACTTGTACTGATCATAACTTACAAAGTACAATGAATATGAGGGTGCCCTTTGGACACAAGATACCTGGAGATGTTATGTACGACCTATAAAGGTTTCAAATCCTGAACCTTCGCCAAAATGTATTTATGGCGAAAGTTCCACGATGACTGGTTTTTGCTATATAAAACCCTAACCTTCAAATTGTCGTAAGTAAAGCAAGTGTCGTAAGTGCCATACATTGCCTTCCTTCATGTTAGCTCTGATACCATGTTAATATTTAATATGATAAGATAGAAAATATCAGCATTACATTCCATTTCACAATAATAGCATATACAGGATCACTGAAGAAACAACAAGCACAACATAAACACAAGAGACACAGATTTATCCTGGGAAACCCTCATGGGGTAGAAAACCCAGCAAAGCTTCCTCAATATAGATGACCAGCAATATACAAATATGGAAACTAGAGACATGATCTCCTCCTCCACCATAGCAGACCTCTTCTCCACAAGTGTGCTACTCTCAAGTGAGTGAGTGTGTAAAATGAGGAATACACCTCCTCTATTTATACACTACTCTGACTTATCTTTGACACAAAACATGTAGGCTCGTATTTAACCAATGGGTTAAATACCCCACTACAACTGACTGGGCCGACCCCTCTAGGGTGGTCTAATAACCCTTTGACCCACATAACACATACAGGGCCGACCCCCACTAGGGAAGTCTAATAACCCGAGTTACCACATTCCGACGGAGGAATAAACATCTCCGGATATACAATAAGGTCTTCAAGGAGGAATGAAACATCTCCAGAATAATAAAGTACAAATATAATATTCTTTGAAGTTACAATATCTCAACATACCCTATATTGTTTCTAAAGTATCGAGGAAAGGTTCATATGAGTTGATGGATTATGATGGTTTTAAGCTACCCAAGCTTAGAAATGGGTTCTACTTGAAAAAGTATTACGGCTAAGCATATATGATTTTTATTGTACTATAGTTGTACATTTTTGTAGAGTTAGTTATGTTTAGACTTTGCTTATGTGTCTTTTGGATTGTGCTTTCAGATGGCAAGAGAGTGTTTTCTAGGATTCGCTGATGGCGCAATTCGTCACACTCATAACTTGGCTTCAATTGCTTGGGTAATCTATTCACCCACAAGCCAACTTGTTTCCTCGGGAGGTGCTTGTTTGGGCCCTACAACGAACAATATAGTTGAGTACAATGCGGTTATTGAACTACTCTGAGATGCTATTCATCATGGGATTTTGTGTTTGAAGGTAAGACTCGATTCACAGTTAGTTGTACTTCAGTTGACGAGTGAGTATTGGGTTAGGGATCCTTCTTTGCTACATCAGTTTTTGCGAGTTAGATTGCTTAAGAAACATTTTGATTATATTTCATATCAACATATTTCAAGAAATCATAATACAGTAGTTGATGCATACGCAAATTATATACTTGACTGACATTTGTATCACGCACAATAATTTTGATGTATATGTAGCTTCGGAATGTATTTCACCTATGTATCTTGTACTCCTATAGAGATGTTATTATTCCTCTATACGGAAGTGTCGTCATTTGTATTGACAAGTGTTGCAACTTGCTATGATGGGTTATTAGACCACCAAGTGTGGGGTCGGCCCTGATTAATGTAACCATGGGTTATTAGACTCTCCTATAGAAGTCAGCCCTGCTAGTGTATTAGGCAAGTCGGGACAAGTATAAATAGAGAGCGGGATATCTCTATTTGACATCTCATAATTCACTCCTACATCACTCAGAAAGTGGCGCACTAGTTGAGGAGGAGGAGTAGCTGCTAGTAGAAGACTATCTCTTGTACTTGGGTCGTATCATTTCTCTTTCTATCTCTGAGGCAGTTGTGGGGTTTTTCACCTTTATGGTTTTACCCAGTGAAACTCTGTGTGTCTATTGTCTCATGTGATTGCTTGGTGTGATTGATATGCATTGTTATACTTGATATGTTGTACATGTTATTCTCTCAGTAAAGATCCTAGAGTATGTTGAATTAATGCTAAAAAATTAACAAATAAAATAAACCATTCACACATAAAGAAAAACATGTATATAAATCGGTATTGTATATATATATATATAAGGTCCAAAAAATAATATGAGTTTGAGTCAATATCTATCAAAATGTTACAATATACAAAAAGCCTGAATAACAACCTCAAAAATAGATGTCACTCTCCCTACGGAGAGGCAGGAGCCTCAACCTGCTCTGCTAAATCCTCCCTATAGCAGATAACCAACCCGAATACTTTCCTAAGCAGTTAGATCCATGTAAGGGGCACACCCACCACATGTTCTTGTATCTCTAGTGGAATCCGCTCAATCATGAATGTAGGAATATCATGGGTTAGTTGAGCCATCTTTCCCTCAATACTCCTCAACATGGCATTAGTACCACCTGGCTCGATTGGTCTCACATATGTTATGGGATGCCCAGCTAGTCTTGATGGCCCCACATATGCATAATTTGCATGTTGTAAGCACTCTCACTCATTCAAAACAAAAAATTACATATATATACAAAAACCTTAAAAATTAAATAACTTAAAAAAAACTAATTTTGGTACCTATGTCTCCCCTAGATGCTCCTGGCAGTAACATGAGCTCAAGATCTCCCCAAAAATCCATACCAGCATAAGGGAACTGCTTGAAAGCCGACACCTGGCGGCTCTACCACCCAATATAGTCCTCATCAGAGTATGATGCACTAGTCTCACCACCTCCTTGACGAAGGAAGATGTCACCCCATTGAGTCATCAGTGGCTCACGAGGGCTCAAAGCTGGTAGATCCATCCCCAAACTGAGGGCAAGGAATCTCTCTCTCGAATGTTACAATATACTACCATATCCAAAGTACTTCTTCTTCCCTGTTTTACATTCTGTCAGTTGGTGTTTCATATTCACCAACAAACCAAAGCACCAATCAAATATGACGTTGCGCAGACATTCTACGCTTATTTGCATATAGCTTCAGATGCCAAGTGTTGTGCTGCACTTCCCCCAATACTATTTATAGTGCTAAGAATCACTTTCAGTGGGAAGCTTTCTATTTTACCAATGGGAACCTGACTGCCACTCTTTTCAGTTCCGGTTATGCAGTAGGTGTTTATGTAGTCCTGTATTGATAGGGCTCCTATCCCTCTGAATGTACCTTTGAGGTTAACAACCTCACCTTGGCAGGACAACTCGATGATAAAATAGATATCATCCACAATGATATCTAGCATCTCCCCTTGGATATTAAACATGCCATGATCTGGATCCCAATACTGCACGAGCATTTGGAGGAGGTGAGATTGCGCTCGCATGCTAGATGTGCGAAAAAATTTGAGAAGTACACATCTCCTTAATGCGTTTAACATTAATGGATCCCCCAATGCTATTCTGTCCATGGATTCATGTTCTCTTTCCCTCCAGGTAAGCACCATCCTACATTGGAAAAATCCATTCATGCATTAGTTTTTGAGATTTTTCTTTTTAAACTGCGCCACCTGTGCGTTTCTTTCTCATACAGAGGCGGGTATCCACGAGTATATTTTAGAATAACTCATGCGTTTTTCGCATACCCGCGCATTTTAAAAAGGAAGACCTGCGGGTACGCAGACCTAAAAATTTAAACTTGCCTAAAAACTTCAAAAAACCACTAAATTTTTTAAATAATGGATCAAATTTGCAAAGAAGGGAGATATGAGTTACCTACAAGTGACAGATTTTGATTTCGACTTCTAGAACGATCACAATCAACGTTTGAAGTAATAGGTCTTTTGTCCTCTTCTCCAATGGTAAAATGGTAATTGTGGCTTATGTTTTGAATTTGTTACTATTTATTCAAAATCTTTTAAATTTTTACCCATTCTATATAGCTTCAAATTGCTTTTTGTCAGTTTTCTTAAGCATAATGACCCTTTTAAGTTGTTTTGACTAGTTAAAAGCACAAAAAGGCGCTTTTCTCACTACTGAGTTCACATTGGTATTTTATACAAGGTTTGACTTCTTATGACATGTCGGTTAGATCAGTACATTGATTCTATATTTCGTCATTTTATGTCATTTTGATCTCCTTTGTTCACCTTGAACTGCCATTTTCTATCCATTGTCATTGATTCTTTCTAGCAACCCATTCCGTCACTTGACATCTTTGGGAACTTATACATTATACATCATTTTTCCTAGTTTCCCATACATATGGAGTTTTTTCACGTTCTTGTTAGACTTCATTAAAATTAACAATATTACCGAGCATACTTGTCTTGTTCAGACTCATTAAAGGAATTGAACAGACATCCACCTAGATATAAGTTTACCCCTTTTCCAGATATTTGTGGATTTTTTACGAAAACGGTATACTCTGGTCTTTCCGACTAGAAGAGTCCCCTCTCGCATACTTTTACACTTTTTTGGATGAGGAGGCTAACTTTATGAAAAAGTATAGTATGGAGTTCTTGTTTAATTTTTTTAGACTCCTTAAGTATGAAAACACTGACGAGCATATACCAACTCGAGCTCGATACTAAAATACACCAGTAGGTGTATGGAGTTCTTGTTTAATTTTTCCAGACTCCTTAAAATTGAAAGCACCGGCGAGCACAAACAGATCTGGGCTCGATATTAAAATCCATGGATCAGTACCTTATCGACTATTAATCTATCTCTTCTTCAAACTCGCTAAAACATGAAGAAAGTCCTGAGTTTCCCTCACATGGACTTGTTAAATTACACATGGTTGGACCTATATCAAGCATTCTTCTCCCTCCTCTTCAAGCTTGTTTAAAAAATGAAGAAGGATTATTGAGTTTACTTTCTTGGACTCATTAAAATTTTACAAGAGAGACAATATCGAGCTTTCTTTTCAACCTTTTCCTGCTCTTTAAACTAATAAAAGACATTTAATAAGAGAAGGGAAAGGATATTTCTATTACTTGTTCATTATTTAGCAGCAAATCTAAACCATCCTTGAACACAACACTTTCACGAGTCAATGGGTCTTAGTTTTCAGCTTTAGGATTTAACCTGTTCTAAGAGTTTGTGTACTCCTTCAATTGGTTACTCTTTCGATCACATGGAGAGTTTGTTATGTATCCTACATGAAAAACTTATATCATGTTTCCTATCAGTCCCAATCTTCGTAAAGTACTTACCTTTGGTGCCCAATGTTCAAGGATTACCTCTGTGTCGACCATTTCTGAAGTTCGTCTTGCCTCCTCATGTTGGCCATCCCCTATATCAGCCTTGTTTTAACTCAATCTCTTAGTGTTCCTCGTGTGATATGATGAAGGATATCTCAATGCCTTCCTTCTCATGGGTCTCTTCCTATCGACATTAGCACATTTTGCTCTAGGAAGTGGAATTAGAGATTCCTAGTTAGTACCTTGAGATTTGCAATCATTAGTGGCAGATTCTCTCGCCGTTGAGTTATGGGAATACATCAATGTCCCTTACTCGACAGATTCTTCAAGTGTTCAAATTCAAGACCTCTTATTCACACTTGTAAGGATGTACCAGGTACCTTGGATCCCATTTTCATTATTGGTGGGTGTCCTTGTGTTTGTTAACGGTTTTCATCATTGACCGATAATCAAACAAAATCCTCCATGTTCGAATTCAACTCCTTTTGTTCGCATGGATTAGGGTTTATACTATCGATGATTGGTTTGAAGACCTTGGGATTATGATACAGTTCATTCGTTATCACCCAAGTTGTGCAAGACTGAGCCCTACTTATGTTGGCTCATCATAAGACATAGATCCAGTTTGTTGTTATGGCTATGATCTCATTTTTGACATGGATCCACGCTTGTATTTCCATGGCCATGCTATATACATCATTTCAGTTATGTATTGGAGATCATGTTCTAACATTATGAACATCTACTGATATCAAGATTGTAATTGCTCGCTGACCTTGCTTTTGTTTCAAGTACTGTTTGCGACCTTGTCCCTATGGTTCCTATGCTCCTCCACTTCCTGATTTGTAATGTATTTCAACCATCGTCTTTCCCTATGACCTCAAACATTAGGGGGCATTTGTTATCAATCAAAATGGCACTTCTCCGTCTGTGACTACATTGCCTTGTCGGTCACACAAAAGGACCTTATGGATGGAAGAGCTTATTTTTTCATAGATGCTTTGGCCCAAAATTTGCAATATCGTCATTAAAATAACCATTTTTTGTGACATGTTTTGAGATATAACCGCGGATCTCATATAAGAAAACTCACAGGTTAACCAAGACAGTCTATATTGACAACCCGTAGGTAGCACCTAAAAAGCTGCACCCGCATGTTGCTGGAAACTATACTCGCGACTCATTCGTTAGTTGTCAAGATACATACCCACGGGTGTCTCTAAATCACGAGAAAAAATATATTAAAATATGATTAGATATCAGTTATGGTAGTTATCCTAACTACCACAACCTCCCTAACCAATTTCCTTTCAAGTGTATCCTCTTAGCCTTGCTATAAATACAAGGAGAGGGCCTTGAGAAAGGGAGAACCAATTTTGATAAAGAAATGTTGGAGAAAATTCCATTGAAGGAAGAGGAGCAAGAGCCCAGGGTCAGGTTTCAACGGTGCCAGTTGTAGAATAGGTTTAGTTGATTGCCTTTAATGCTAATAATACATAGAATTTCCTTCCCGTAAATATTTGTCCATTGTATGAATGTATGTCTTTGAATCTTTCATGTCTTTAATATATGAGTTTCTTATTAAGCATTCATTTCTATTTGGTCAAAATATTTGAGAAGGGTATGTGTTTTATTGCAAGTAATCTATCTGGAGCAGTGAAGCAGGAGACTAAGTTTGAAAGCTTGGATCGAACGCTGGTTATTCAGGTATTCATTTTAACTTTATATATTAGTTCTTTTCCATTAAAAGAAGGATTTCTTACTGCACCTGTGTACTATCCTACCTCTGTAACTAAATTGCATGTACGTTGATGATCTCTTGAATTCCCTATCATAGGTAGTTTTACCACACAACATACATCCGCAATTTTTGTTTTGTTTCAGGTGGGCATTGAGTCAATGAATGTTATTGATCATCCATGACATATTATCCTAAACATTAGCTATTGCATATATACATAATTGGTGACAAATCCTATAATGCATAGATGGATGGATTGTCAATTGATGCATGCCTATGCATAGATGGTAGTTACAAATGTAGGGAGTGGAACTGTCTTCTCATGAGTACACTCGACATGGAAAAATATTAATACACAACCACTTTTCAATAGTCATGGATAATCTCATCGCCGTATAATGTTTTTGTTCTTTGAACTGTTGATCGTAGGTTTTATGTCTGACATTGTAACATTGAATTTCCAGGAGGCTCAATTTGTACTGTGAAAGCTCATTTTTCACATTAACTTGTTTCCTTGGACATCCATAAAAATCAATACAAGATTTTATTAGCCACTTTTTTTAACAATTAGTGACCGTACAAAGGAATAGATACATTAACTTATGGGAAATTCTCATTTATTATGTCTTTATATGCCTTGCAAGTACCCCTCCCAATGTCACATTGTACTTGCAAAACTCTGCCAATATCCAAGTAGTTAATTCTCATCTTTAATAAACTCAAGGGATGCAACAAATAATCAAGGAAAACCTTTACTCGGCTATGTTATCTCGACAAACAAGTTCATTGTTCTATTTATAGATAGAAAATTGAGGAAAAGTGCACACGAACACATGTCCAAAAGGACTGTAAAATTAAAAGGTTGACTACTCATACTCCAAAGTTTATGGGCCTTCCATCTCAAGTATGGCCGAATGGAGGAGGTGAAAAGAGAGCAATGAAGGGGTTATGATTGGAATTATTAATACATGGATCTACCCTCATCATCTAAGTTTTGCAGTTCATAATTCTCCACATTATGGACATGTTCATGGATATAGAGGAAAATGTGAGGTTGACCTTGATACTTCTCAGAATTTCTATAATGGGAAGATTGTTGGGGCTCAACATTTTGTAGCTACTACAATTGCAAATAATATACTTCATTTCTAACATTTACATCCATGATAAATGACTTCAAATGTATAAAATGTGATCATGCCATGGGACTATAGAATTGACATTGTGAAATGGATATGTATTGGGTGAATTGGCATCACTTAATTATTGATTGTACTTATCATATTGCAACAAACCCTCCTTGGTTGGATCACCACACATATTATCTTCCAATTTCAACACTTCGAAGGATCCTATTGAATATGATGTAAAATACCAAGCTAGAACATCTTCCCACATATCTCCCTCCAGACAAAATTCTATCCTAAGTTTTTTCATTCAGCTTCAAATGCTAGGAGAAATAAATATAGCAAGCCATGACATAATTGAATCATTATTTTCTTTCCATTTCCTTGATCTATCCACTTTCCACAAATCTCTCCCAATGTAGTTGCATGTTCTTGTAGATGAGGAATTTTCAGGCTCTAGCTTAGATCCATGCTTTATTTTATGTATCTTTCTTTTTATAGGAGCCAATTTAGTGCTCCCACTCTATATTAATATCAATATACTCAACAATCCCATAGACCTACTTTTGTGGTCATTTGTTGGACATAATAAAATTATCTTATGTTATCTACAAGAAAAATGTTTCCCAAGTCTACGGATTAAGATAATGTAGAATCCCAAATATCCATGTGTAGCAAATCCATGTGAGTTGTTGTCACATCCCCTTCCATCAATTCGAATTAAGGGAGGGAACATGAACTAAATTTGGGATTCCAAATTTATCTCCATCATCATTTTTCGAATTCATAAGAAATGAAACATGTGTGTAGATGCATAATCCAAATAAACACAGCGGGAATAAACTATACTACACACATTTAGCATGAAATTACCAACATAATTATAACAAGCGTCAATTAAAGACAATGCATGATTGAAATACAAGAGAATACTTATCTTGAAATGAAGTTGTCCCGAGCAACTGGCTATGCAAGTGCAACGTTCCACCCAACCATAGGCCAGTTGTGCTCATCAATATTTCAACACAACTGCCACCCTCGAGCTGGGCATGATTTCCACAAGGAAAGTGAACGTACAAACTCACACATAACCAAGTATATACCACATCTCAGCCAAGCCAGTCCACATATGGGTTTATCAGGCTGTCAAGGCAGTAGAAATGAAGGAATTGTTAAGCTAGTGAGCTCAACCATCGAGCTATTGATATGTCTACAAGATTTAACTAGCTTGGTACCCACAACACCTACACACTCAACATAAGGAAGGTAACCCCTTCACTGCTTCATAGTCCCTCAGGCCACACCTTCCCTTCTAGTTCTATTCAGGGTGTGCATAGAAAATTATCCAAAGCCCTATCATCTTCAATTTTTACACCCTTCACTGGGTTTATCAAGCCAATTCCAAATCCTTGTTTACTCTTGGTTGCTTACACACAAGTTCAATCCAAAACAAGGGATACACATAACCAAAACCATAGAAATATCCCACACACATAGCAAGGCACAATTGTTGGGCATAGAAACACATTTTAGCTATGAGATTTACATAACACGATTTCCATGAGCGGTCAAAATCGTGGGAACACCAAAACAAATTTTGAAAGGGGAAAACAACTATTGAAAGCTACAGATCGAAATCCCAATAGGTACACTATCAACCAAGTAGCAAAAAACGGATATCACAGAACCCCAATTCGACTTCCCTTCTCCCCCACCATTCTGCAATACCAAAAATGACTTTCCCAACTAAAAAATGGAGGAAACATCAGTAAATTCGTGGAGGAAAACGCCCAACAACCAAGCACTGTGTGAGAGAGAAAAACTCATGGATGAATGATGGATTACAGAGCAAATTTGTGGGTCTTTTCTTGCCCAGAAAGCAAAAAACACGATTTCCCAAAATGGTGGCTTTCCCATACACGAAATTTGGACATCCATACCTTCCATTTCCCCAAAATAATAACTGCTTCAACCACTTCTTAGAAGAATTAAATGATTGGGTGCATAAGTCAACATGGGTAGTTAATGGTTCATGGGTTCTCTCATTGACACTTGGATTGACATTATTGGCTTCATGGATTTGAATATCCCCCCTATCCTTGTAAAAATCATGCCCCCATACTATTGTTACCTTGCATAACTAGTTTTGAGTATTTTTTATAAAAATACATTTACATCATATTTACGATTTCCATCATGCCAGGATAGCATGCGATCCACATGCATCGATTTTTAATTGCCGATAAAAGAATGATAAATCGATGGCGGGGCCTTGGATTTGAGATCCTCACCATGATTTTATAATGATATTACACCATTTACATGATTTTGGTTAATTACATTCCAAGTAAAAAATTGGGGATATTACAATACCCTCCCCCTTGGAATAACACCATCCTCGATATTCTCCTTATTTTGAGCAAGGTTCCTTGTCCTTCTTTTCAGCTACAACTTCAATGCCTTTCTCTCCAAGGACACTTTGTCTTGCTTCTATCTATCTTTGATGGAAATGCTCAATCATTCCTTTGTGTCACCTTGGAACACCTTCAAGGTATTTGGCATCCAACAATACCTATGCTCAAACAATTAGTCAATTCACATGTCAAATCCATTCTCATAGGATTAATCTCTTAACAACAGTTTCATAACCATAGCAAAATCATATACACATGCATATTCACATTAAATCAACAAGAAGATGCAAAATAAACCAAATAATTAGCTGCATAAGCATCTTCCTTCAGCTCCATAGGTATCCCGCTTGGACTTCAGACAACTATGGCACCCACACGACCCGCCCCACCCCTCACAAGGATGGAACATGTTCTCTACTATACACGATCTTAAGTGTACCCACCCCTTCTAGTGCTCTTCAAGGTGTGCATCGAAAGGTAACCAAGTTTCTGCAAGCCTCATATCGCTTGTGGATACATATAAAACAAATGTTAATCCAACAAGTTAATTGTGCCACAACATTCGGATAACCAATGCCAAGCTAGTATGCCAACTGGGTTTATTAGGCATTCCATGAACCGATATCCTAAGCCAACTCTTCGACTAGGTTTATCAAGCATACAACAACCATTGCCAAGATAACACTTCTGCTAGGTTTATCAGGAAATATAAAGGAATACAATTGCACGACCCCTTCCCCTATGCAAACTAGTGGTTCCCTCCATGAACTCCATAGGTGATTCACTTGACTACAAGTTAGCATGGCCCCACAATACCCACTCACACAACACACAGATGGTACCCCTTCTCTGCTACACAGTCCCTCGGGCATACCCATCCCTCCAATTCTCTTTTAGTGTGAGTGTAGAAAGGTTTCCAAAATCCATGCAAGCCTATTTAGTACCCATGCTCTACTGGGTTTAACGACACTGCGAAGAGACAAGCATATGCAAGGAATTTTATAGGGTTTTTCAAATCCAAGCCACTCTTGGAATTTCTTTTTCCTTTTCAGCTTCAGCAGCCAACGTGTGCCCCAAATGGCATATTTTCACCATCTCACCTGCATTAAATACAAGCATGTAGTTCACATGAGATGTCATCATATAATTTCAATCCGAAATTCCAAATATGTTTCATACATAAACTAGATTTTTCAACCATGAGGCCCTCATAAATTTCAATCAAAATATTGAATATGTTTCATATAGAAACTAGATTTCTCAAACATGGGGTCCTTCTCATGATGTTTGGATCTTGCAGGTCACCACACATGGTCTTCCCGCAATGTGTCCTCCTGACAACCATCCAAACAATCAATAACATTAGTAATCAAATTCAAATTTGAATTTACAATTTTGTCTCCTACAAAAATTAGATTTATTTAACCATGAGGCTATTCTTGTATTGGTTGACTCTTGTAAGTGGTATCAATCTGTCCCTTATGGATTTACACTTTCTTCCATAACCTGGACATCCACCTACAACATGTCCTCTTGACACAATTCTAGATCATCCATAGGATCATTAGCAAAACAATCAAATATGGAATTTACAAATATGTTCCCTATAAAAATCATATTTTGCAACCATGAGATCCTTCTCATAAATTTAAATAAGAAAATTTCAAATATGTTTCATACATAAACCATACTTTGCAACCATGAGATCCTTTTCATAATGTTTTTTGCGCATGGTAGCTTCTAGTCTTTATCATGGATTTACCCACATTTCCATACCCAAGACAATTCTACCAATAATATGAAATTTTCAATGAGCCAAACACTTTGTGAGTATCCATGAAACTAATCTTTTCATTGCAACATTTACAATAGTCACCGAAGTAATCTCATAATTATAACACTCAATAATGAAAACATTATCAGTTGTCAATATCTCAAAGGAAATGAAATACATTCACTTTATTTACATCGTTATCACCATAAAATTGCAAGAAACAATCACATTAACTATGCAATCAAGTTAAAAATTCAATATTAATGATTACACAATCATATCCTTTCATGCAAATCCATCCTTCCAATAGAGCATCTTGGTATCCCATCAAACATGACTACCTTCTTTGTGAAAGTCTTTCCCTTGCATCCATAGCAACTCATGAAATGATCTCAGAATTTCCAAAAACTCTATCATTCCATCTATTAATGAAATCAATATATTACAATCATGCATTCACGCAATGCATCTTAACATATGTACCCACACATATGTAGGCATATTCAACAATATTTTCATAATATTTTAATGCACATTCACGCAATGCACCCTTGCATTGATTCAAATATACCATAATGTCATGTTATCAGACTCACACTGGCATACCACCTATTAAGCTACTCCCTTCACTACTTAACGGTCTCTTAGGAGCACATGGAACCTCATTCTAGGAATTAATTCAATGTGCATAATTAACTTATGCTCATGCACTCAATGCACTCTAGCATTGCTCTAAAACATTTATGTGCCTACACATGTGTCCTACCATGGTATGTTGGACATCCTAGCCAAGGCTTCAACAAAACACCCAACCATCTCCCCCAATCACTTGGTTAACTATCTGATTCCTTCTTTCTTCACCTGAACAAAACATTGGGATCCCACTCACTCCCTGCATGTTGGAAAATAGGTTTCATCCTAGATTAACACCAATAGGGAGTTAATGGGGTACTTGTGCATCACTATAAGATTCACTACCCAACATCCTCATCGTCTCACACAAGACATGCTATTTTTTTTACCATATGAATGCATCCTAATTTTTAAAGAGTCACAGGGTATAAGGTTCCTCACCCTTACTACGCCATTCCTCACCATCCTGGTGGAATTCCATTCACATAAGCGCCTTCAATATTACATGCATACCATCTTATGATGATTAAAATATGGCTGAAGGGATTCTTACCCAATTCCCATTTAAGTACTCATGCAATCAACATAAATAAACCATTACCTACATGGATTCCATTAACATGTTTGATGTTACCTGATCAACTGGTCTCTTACAAAGGGTTACACAATCCTTCCACCAACTTCCTGTTCATAGATGTATTGTCTCAACTTTTCCTCACAAGGAGACTAGTCACATGCAATAACATCATCAACATTTTCAACCATTCTTCAACCATCTCTGGTTAGACAATCATCATCAACCACGACAATTGTCATTAGTGGCTCATTTCATATATATAACCTCACTACTTTCACCAATATGCAATATCATATGCATGCATAAGCAAGTTCACATGCAATGTCCATTATCTCTTAATATTCCCAGTAGTGCATATGTATTTCAGTTATCTAATCACTTTGCATTTCCAACATTCATATGCCAAAATTTTAGTATATAAAACTTAAAATATATAAATGTAACAACAAGATAATAGTCAAGGAATTATCGCTTTTCAAGTCATCATCACAGCATGGAATTTCTCTTCCACATCATAGCTGATCCAATTTCATGGCCTCTCTACCAAGCACATAAGGAATTATTAGCTATGATCTCCTCACCAAAAAACAATTCAATACATATACACGTGTATAACATTTATACTTACTACTTTCCAAGCATGCAATTCTTATAATATAAACATAAATAGTTTAAGGAGAGAAATTTCCCTCTTTATCAACATTTCCTTATGAATATTATTCTCCAATTTCTTTTGCAACCATCTTATCATCCCTATGTAGCTTTCCTTGGTCATTACAACTGTTCTTATTGCACTATGTTTTTTTTAACAGAAACTGGAACATAAATTGTATTAAAAAGGTTGTGCACAACCATCCATATACAAAAATAAAATTGGTATGAGAGCTGAAACTGCCAGCATTGGAACAACTAAAGAAGGAGCTACATTCATATTACAAAAATCCCAAGCAGGTCTTCTAGAATTTACCATATAGTTTGATGGATAAACCCTTACATACTGGATACACAAAAGAACAAAAAAAAACATACAAAAATGAAGCTATGAGAGCCATACTGCTATTCATTCTTGCCTAAAAGGCCATGGATTGGTTGCTAGACTGAGGCTTCCTCCATGAGGTGATCTCCTTCACCAAGGGTTTCCTGGCAGTGGCTACACTAACTCATCTTTTCCATTTTCAAAATATATTCTTTGATGATGTATACTGTTCCCATTAATTCATGTAGATTCCCTTCCAGGTCTTCAATCCTGGATTCGAAACAAGCCAACTGGTTCATGATATATCTGGTATCCTATGAAATTGCAACAGTTTCCGGCGTGCCCTTGCAAACTACCTCAAAAATCCTCCTGATATTGTTTTTGAAGTATTCCATACTGCCTTTGAAGTATGCATACACAACTGACCATCCCTCCATATCTCCTACTAAAGAAAGAGACTGCAAATTAAGCTCCTACAAAAAGGGGGAAACCATCCCAGCATAGTGGCGAACCAAGTATTCATAGTATTCCCACTGCAGATCCTAAAACAAATCCGTTACCTCCCCAATGCACTCGCATATATGCCTTTTCTCACACCCTTTAATTCTTCTCAGAGGTTCCTTCAACCCGACATTAATGCAACTTGTGCAAAATCCTGAAGATAGGATGACTGCCGACATGCATAAGTTAAATCTCCAACAGGGGGCCGTCTTTTCGAGGAACGAACAATCGAACTCCTCGTGCAGATATCCACGTGTCCCCCACGAGGATGGGAAAAACCTCATACTCCTAACCCAATCTTTGTCATTGTTTAGACCTTGCGGGAGGTTGATGTAAGAGATTAGGGGATACATTTATAAAATTTGTCATTGTTGGCTAGCACCACCATTCCAACATTGTTTCTAACACCTTGATTAGTGAGTTTATCAGCAACACCATTATTACCCCGCAAGACATGAAGCAAGTGAGAGAGGGTGGATTGGGGATTTGCTTAATACGTTCATAAATTCTTTGACATCTGTGGGAGCAGACTTCATAACCTTGCCTCAGTTTTTGGATAAATTGTCTATAATCTCCAAAGACAACCAAACTTGGTATTTTCAAAGTCAAAATTAGATGGATCCAAGAAGAAGAGCTATCCATTCTGCTTCATTGTTGGATTTGGTTCCTAGTCCCAAAGCATAAGAATTGATAATTTTTCCTCCTAGATAAAAAATGATCCCTCTCGCACTTGCCTCCCTGGGTTTCCTTTTTAGGCTCCATCAAAGAACAACGAGTAACAATGTTGATTTCCCAACTAGAGTACGAAGTCTGGCTTATTTTTCTTAACTTCCTATTATGAGAAGTTCACTATTTTTGTACTAATTTTGGACTGAAGCGATCTCACCTGTACAAATATTTTTTCCCAGATAGCCTCTCTGTCCAAAAGAGGCTCCGAATCAGGAAGAGAGAGACTGCGGGAAGCCAAACTTTCGGCAATTAGATTGAATTCCCTTTATCCTACCCTGTTATGATCGTATTTTTTGTCTTCGAATATTAACTTATTCTTGGCTATCCATATTTTACAACAAATGCTCTTTGAAAGAGCGTTCTAGATCCACTGAAGAGTTGGTTTCTTTTACAGCGTGCCAGGAAAGACTCTCTTCCAGTTTCCGATTATCTCATGGAATTTCCCAGACATAGAGATGATTGCAAAAATATGTCCCAACACATACTCCCACACTTTTCTGGAAAATTCACATTCCAAAAAAAGGTGTTTGGAATATTCCTCAGAAGAGTTACATAGGACACACTGAGAAGGACCCATAATTCCTCTTTTTTTGAGGTTATAAGCAATTAGGAGTTTGTTATGCATTAGCAAGAAATTGATTTTTGGGAGACAATCTGAGTTCCATACCTTGGTCCACAATTTATCTTGAGGTTGTCGAGAGTGATCCATGAGATTACTGTATCCGTATTTTACCGAATAAGAACCACGCCCCCCCCATCCTCTACGATCCGACTCTATGATATGCAAGGTATATTTCCCATGCAATAATGTGAGGAGGGAGGAATGGTCATGTTGAAGGTGAGTTGGTAGGTAAAAGGTTTTCCAGTATTTCCATGCTCCATTGGACACCCAAACAGAAATGTCAAAAAGGCCATTGAACCCATTCTATTGTAGCTAAGAGAAGATATCAACATATCCCGTGGTTTCTTCTAGGGGAGGATGTGCCAGGATTCTATCTGTCCTTAAGTTGATTCTTTTCCTATTGCCCGAGATCCAGTGTAGAGATTCACTAACAATACCTATAGAGGCTTTACAAATATCCCAAATAGGGGACCCAGTTCCTTCCAGAGGATGATCCAGACATCTCAAGCGGGGTTTCCTTATATATTTTTTCCTTATGACTTCCTTCCACCATTCTTTTTTTCGAGAAATCATCCTCCAAAACAATTTTGCTCCCATTGCAATATTCATTTTCCTTGGTTCCTTTTGGTCTAGTCCTCCCTTCTCCTTTGGTTCATTAACAATATTCCATTTTACTAAGTGGAAATTTTTACTGGAAGTTTTCCCTCCCTGCTAGAGGAATTTTCTAATCTCAAGGCTGATGCTATTCATTACTCCTGAAGAAGCCATTAACAAGGCACTAGTATAAAGAGGATATGAATACAAAACAAATTTGATGAGATTGTTCTTCCCAGCTAGATTCAATCACCTCATACCCTAGGACTACATCTTATCTTTAATATTTTGCACCATAGGTTGCCATATAGTGGATTTTACTTTTTTTAAAGAGATGGGTACCCACATGTACTTGAAGGACAACCATTCCATCTTAAATTTTGAGCCCAATACATGCGATATATCATTTAAGGTCCCGGGGTTGCAATTCCATCCATAAAGGAAGCTCTTGTCCGAGTTTACAAGCCCACCAAAGGCCTTCATAAATAAATCCAAAGTGCTCTTGAATCTTCTGGCTATTTGAACCGAAGCACTCCGCAGTAAAATCGTGTCATCCGTGAACTGCGCATGATTCACCAGCTGCACCCCCCTTGCTATTATAACTCTGGGAATATTCCCCTCCGAAAAAATCTTGTTTAACCTTCTTTTCAGGGCGTCGACAACTAAAATGTAAAGAAAGGGGGATAATGGGAACCCTTGACGAAGTCCATGAGATATGCTAAAGAAGTCTGTGGGCTGTCCATTCACTAGAGGGGCAATCCAATGCTTACTAATGCAAGAATTGACCTATCTTATGAACGTGGTAGAGAACCCAAATTTGTTGAGCACCAAGAAGAGGAAGTCACATCGAACTCTGTCAAAAGCATTTGCAAGATCTAGCTTGATTTCCATTCCAACTTCCTTCCTTTCTTTACTTGAGTGTATAGCCTCTTGGACCAATAGGATATTATCATAAATCTGCCGATCAACTATAAAGCCTCCCTGATTGTTAGAGATTAGTTTAGGAATGACTCTTTTTATCCCATTGGAGATAATCTTGGTAAGGATTTTGTAGGATGAGTTGCAAAGAGAGATAGGCCTAAAACACTTGATGGAGGAGGGGTTCCTTTATTTAGGAACCATGGAGATAAAGGAAGAATTGGTATCTCCTTCAATTGAATCTCTATTCCAGGTCCAATTAAGAATTCTTATTAAATATTTCTTAATAATGTTCCAACATCTTCTATAGAAGGAAATGGAAAAACCATCCGGACCTGGAGATTTGTATGGATGTAGCAATCACACCGCCTTATGAACTTCTTTTTCCGAGATAGGGAGGCATAAAAGGGATTTTTACTCTTCGGACATTAGACCCGGGGTATCTTCACACATCTGCTCCGTGTCTTTATATAGAACTCCTTCCTCTTCACTATATAGGTTTTCAATTTTTTTTTTTTTTTTTTTTTTTTTTTTTTTTTTTTTTTTAATTTATTTCCTCTATTTCTTGCTGGTCTGTAATCTTTTCCCTGCTTTAATTATTCATCTCCCATATAGTGTTCTTTCTCTTCTTGTATTTGCATTGGTTATGAAAAAAAATAGTGTTTTTATCCCCTCCTTTTAACCAAAGGCATTTAGATTTAAGACGCCATTCTTCTTCTTCCTTGCTTTCCAAATCTTGTATTTTTCTGTCCAATTCTTTCTCCTTAAGTAGAACTTCCTCCGTCACTAGGAGATCTTCCATTCGATCCTGTAATTGCTCCAAATCCGTTTGAAGAATTTTTTTTTCCGCTCCAGGGTCTTTATAATTTAATGCAACCGATTTTTTAGAGCTTGCTTTACATTCCTTAATTTGGATTCCCATATGAAACTCGGGTATCCCACTACATAAGCATTCCATGCTTCTTTAATGACTTCCATAACTCCTTCTGATTTCATCCATTCTGGATTGAAACAGAAGGGCATTGGGCCGAGATTCCTAATAAGAGTGAAATATGTTAGAATTTTGATTAGAAAAATATAATTTTCATCTCTTTCAACTTATAAACAATATAGGATCACTGGAAGGAAAACTATGGACATAAACAATAGACACAAAAGTTTATCCTGGGAAAACCCAAATTCGGGAAAAACCCAACAACCCTTTCTTACTCAGAGATTCAATATAATGAAGATAAAAGTACAAGAAGAATAAATGCCCAAAGAAATCAGCTCCAAATGTCTTCTGCTACCCAAAAATTCGAACTTTTTCACTTGAGCTAACTTGCTTGAGATGAGTGACCAAATGAGGGGAACAACACTTCTATTTATACATTAATTTTTGGTAAATTTCTAACTGAGTCGACTTGACAGTTTTACTAGGGCCGACTTGTCATTTTGAATTATAAAAATACATTTATTGTTTGTTTTTATCTTGTAGGTTGACTATATTAGTGAGGAGATCTCATGTAGCTACATCATTAACACTCCCTGTTAGCTACATAGGTATCATCATGCTGGAACACATCTCAACATCATCTGGTTGTCACAACTAGACTTGAACATCTAAACATCATCTGATCGTCATGAATGGACTCGTACATCTTGTCATCATAAGAAAAGTTAACACCATCCATGAACAATATCCCACACGGGGATCCAAGTATACTCTAGAGACGAGTCCTCTCCACACAGGAGAATGTTCCTCATAGGAACAAAATTACTCACTGAACTAAGCTCATCTCAGTTTACACAGGACTGCTTGTCCTACCTGAACTGATCTCATTATCGGTCTACATGGACCGCCTATCCTACCGGGATTGAACTCATTATCAGTGTACACGCATCACATGTCCTACATGGACGAAGATCATTATTAGTCTACAAGGACTGCCTGTCCTACTTGGACTGAGCTCATTATCGATCTATAAGGACCACCTACCCTACCTGGCTTGAGATCATTATCGGTATACAAGGATCGCCTGTCCTACCTAGAATGAGCTCATTATCGGTCTACACGGATTTCCTGTCCTACTTGGACCGATCTCATTATCGGTCTACAAGGACTGCCTATCCTACTTGGACTAAGAGCACGAGGGAAGCATTCTCCAATACTCCAAGTCTTTCAAAGAAGTATGCAAACTTCACTCTGGAAAGAGGCTTGGTGAGAATGTCTGCAACTTGATCATCAATTGGGATATACTAGAGCTGAACTGCTCCTATCTGTACCATATATATGATATAGTGGTACTTGATCTCCACATGCTTTGATATGTCATGAGATACATGATTCATTGAAATATTCACACAACTTTGATTGTCACAATGAATCACGGTAGGCTAAAGTGTCTGTCCGGACAATCCTACAGAGAGCTTTCAAATCCATACTACTTCTCGTGTTGCAACACTTGTTGCAATATACTCTGCTTCTACAGTGCTCAATTCTAGTGAGCGCTGCTTCTTACTGCAGAGCCCAAAATTAAGCAACACCCAAAGGTGCTCTTCCTATCCACAACACTTCCTACCCAATCGGAATCTGTGTATCCATGCAATCTCATATTACTCCTAGACGCATATCTCAGTCCATATCCCACAGTGCCACGTAAATATATTATCACATGCTTCACAACAACCCAATGTACCTGTCTCGGTTCACACATAAACTGATTGATATCACTCACTGTAAATAAAATATATGGTATAGTGTTAACTAGATACATCAATGAACCGATAAACTGTTTATACATGGTGGGATCTATCAACTATGACTCAAAATCCGAGTCACTCAGCTTCTTCAGATGTGTCTCAATGGGTGTGTTCATGGACTTGCAGTCCAACATATCATATCTCCTCATGATATCAATGGTATACTTTCCTTGGCTCAAGAAAATCTCATCTTGTCTCTTCCATACCTCCAAAACCAAGAAGTAATGCATTGGACCAAGATCCTTCATCTTGAACTCAGAGGCTATCATCTTCTTGCACCACTCGGTAAGTTTCTCATCTCCTGTGAGAAACAAATCATCAACGCACAGTACTAGTATCAATAATATACCATCCTCAACCTTGTAGTAAAGGTTGGAATATGCCTCACTCTTGGTGAATCCCAAGCTCACAAAGTATCCATCAATCCTGGCATACCATGCTTGTGGTGCTTGCTTGAGTCCATACAGGGCCTTCTTCGGTATGCACACATGGGATTCCTTCCCATGAATCTCGAAACCCTCTGGTTGTTCAATGTAGACTTCTTCCTCAATCACTCCATTGAGGAAAGCAGTTTTAACATTCATTTGATGTAACTTCCATCCGGTAGTTGAAGCTAGAGCTATGATCGATCTGATGGTCGTGTATAGTGCAATTGGAGAAAATGTCTCGTCATAATCGAATCCGTATTTCTGAGAGAATCTTCTATCCAAAAATGTCGCTTCGTGTTTCTCAATGCTCCCATCTGTTGCATGCTTAATCTTATAGATCCACTTGGAAGTCACCATTGGCTTCCCTTTAGGTATTGGCACAACTTCCCACACATCATTCTTCACGATGGATTGATATTCTTCCATCATGGAATCTTTCCAAACCTGCTATCTAGCAACCTCCTCATAGCTGGAAGGATGATAATCAATGACGTGGGACATCAGTGTTACATATCTTGAATATCTTAGAGGTTTCTTTCTCTCCCTAAATGTACCTGGGGGAGAAACATGCTTCTCTGCATCCTCTAGAGTCCATTGAGCCCAGACATGTCTCTTTCGGCCAATATCAAAATCTCTAGGAACGTCTTTTGGCTCGATTGGATCAATAAGATCCATTGGATCTACAGAATCAACTAGATCAACCGAATCCCTCTCAACTGCTGAAGAGGGAGGGGGTAATGACTTCATCTCATTTGGATCTTCTTGCTCCTCACTGTCCATGGATGATCTTCTAGCCTTTCTGAAGGAAATCTATTCTTTGAAGGGAACATCCCTATTGACTTCAATTTGTCTCTGTCCTAGGATGTAGATCCGGTATGCCTTCGATGATTCATTGTACCCAACAAATGTACCCTTATTCCCTGAAGGTTCTAGTTTTGTTCTCTTTTCTCTGGGTACCTGAATGCATACTGGAAATCTAAATATTCACAAATAACCAACTTTTGGATTCACACCTGTGAAGGCCTCTTCTGGAGTCATATTCTTCAATATCTTGTGCAGACTTCTGTTCTGAACATATATTGATGTGCTAGAGGCTTCTTCCCATAGAAACATCGATATATTTTGATCATGGATCATGGCCTTGACCGCCTCAACTATAGACCTATTATTTCTTTCTGCAACCCCATTTTGTTGAGGGTTTTAAGGGACGGTATACTCCCTCTTGATTCCTTCTTCCTTACAGAAATCACTGAACTCTGAGGATTTGTACTCTCCTCCATTATTGGACATTAGAACCTTTATCCTTTTCCCGGATAGGTTCTCAACCTGGGCCTTGAATTCCTTGAACTTGTTCAGAACTTCTTCCGATTCCTTAGAATTCAAGAAGTAAATCCATGTATTCCGGGAGTAGTCATCTATGAAGGTCACGTAGTACCAAAATCCTCCCAAGGATGCAATTGACATAGGTCCACACAAGTCAGAGTGTACCAACTGTAATATTCCCTTGGAACTGGTGTCACTTTTAGGAAAAGATCCCTTGGCATTCTTGCCAAGTGCAAATCCTATGAAAATGCCATCGTGTTCAACTTGGAGTTTGGGAAGTCCTGTAACCATATTCATTAGAGGAGGAAGCGTTATATAGTGCATGTGAGCAAGTCTTCTATGCCATAGCTCACTCAAACCGATCGAGTCATGTACTAGTTCCTGAACTGGCTGTATTGTCAATTTATAGAAGCTTTCTTCATGAACACCAATTATTCTTACTGAATCGATAGTGGAATTCTTGTGCCATGCAAGATCCTTCCCATATTAGACTGCAAATTTATAAATGTATTGGAGAAAACTCACTATGGCTTGGGAATACCACAACAGACAGATGACTACCAGAAATCTACTCAATTCTAAAAAACAATGCTATTATAAATGACAATGTTAAAACAATGGAGAAATGTAACCAACCTCGATCCAACGTTTGATGTAGATCCCCGTTAGAGCTTTCAATCCACGCACATCCAAGCACTTGTAATCTGCAAATTAGTCTTGACAACCAATATCTAACAAGTACATGTGATATATAAATAACATTAAAATTATCAATAACAATGGTCCATAATATCATAAGCAAATGCAACCCAATGTATAATAAATGACATTCACACCATGAATGGACAAGAATATGAGTATTTATATTAATGAACAAGAAGAAGTACAAAGTGATACGACCTCTTGCCAGCAACCAATCTGAACCAAGATCTAGACCAATCCACTTGTACCTCCACCACTTCAATCCTCCATGAATGGCAAACTCAAACTAGCAAGGAGTTTGGAAGGTGAACATAACTGGTTCACAACTACAAGGATCAATGAGTGCAGACTCAAGATAGGGCAAAAATCCACTAGAGTGCCTTTACTATTCTCTTCTTCCTCCCATCCATAATCCATATGTACTCAATATATAGTCCTTTCAAAGGTAGGTGAAAGGACTCATTGAGACATTACTTGGGTAGATGGAGAGCCAAAGGTCACCCAATGACCGCTTTTTGGGAGTAAAAAGTAATAAAATAGTGGTTTTTACCATTTTACTTGACACCCGTGGGCTATAGGATGCAACTCGCGGGTACGCATGCTATAGTGATGCAACATGCGGGTAGGAACAAAAATAGGATAGACTGGTATCACTGAAGGGTGAAAATGGATCTGAGTCACTGAAATGGATCCTACAGGCCAAAGAATGCTGATGCTCACAGGGTGGAAGATTTCTGTGTAACAGATGCCCCCTAATGTGTGAGGTCAGAGACTGAAATGTGTTACGATGGCCGAAATACATTATAAAACTCAGAAGTGGAGTGATGGAGACACAAGTGGAAATAACGGTTCACTCGTCATAATACAATAGTATCTCTGAATACATGTCGGTATAGTACAACAATCTGATACAATGGCCATGAACAGGCAGTACATAAGTAGATACATGTCATAAGTGATCATAGCCATGATCCCTCTACAGTAAGATATGGTCTTCTGCTGAAAAGAAGACAACTGGTGCAAACTGGAGGTACAAACTGCTGAAATATGAGAGGTGATATCTCAGATGTAGAGTCAAAGTCATATGTAGCATAGTGAATGCGACAATCGCCTGGGGTCTTCTACACAAGTCTTCGACGGTGCAAGTCCCATCAAGTGAATAAAGGATTTGGGGTCGAACCTGATGAGACATCGTCTGATTACCGGTCATTGATGTATATCGTTAACAGACGCGAGATGACCCACCGATAATGAAAATCGGCATCAAGGCACAGAGAACAATCATCAGAGTGTGAATAAATGGGTTGAAGTTGAACACTAGGATGAATCCATCGATCAGGGGACATTGATGTATTCCCAAAACTGTCGATGGCGAGAGAACCTGCCACTAATGACTACAAGCCTCAAGGTACTCAACTGAAATCTAAGCCTCAAGTCCTGAAATAAATGAGTTGAAGTTGACGGAACAAGACTCGCTGGAAGGAGGGAATTAAGGCATCCCCCATCAACCAGCACGAGGTACCAGCAATGCTAAAAGATTTGGAAGATCTCAGGTGAAACGGACTGACTCAATAAGGATGGCCGACATGAAATAGTCAAGATATCTGAGGAGTGGCCGACATTGGTTTCAGGACTTCCTTTGAACAATAGCATGAGCAGATGGATAGAATCAGGCAGCATAGACTTGACATAAACTGTGCAATGCAGGAGGCATTACAAAGGGCTCCATAATGAACGGAAGCTTAACCAATCGGTGGAGAAAACTGAGAAACAAGTACAGCTCCTAAGGTCCAACTATAGTCCCGACTCATAATGTACGGAGTGGAATGAATGCTCTGTTCAAAGGCGACACAACAGCTGCCAACAAGAAATAATGACCATAATCCCATCCGGCTATTTGGAATATTTGATTTTTTTTTTGTCTTTTTCATATTTGGGAAAGGCTTGAAAAAGAATACAATTGCTTATAGTACAACAAGTGAGGGAACGAGTGTCAAATAGCTAGCAAACTAGTCAAAAGCAGTGGAACATACCTATGCTCAATGCAAGGAAGTGCGTGCAGGATGTGGACACTCAGGGGTGTGTTCCCTCAGGGTCAAAGGGTCATCAAATTGTGAAGGGAAAATATATAAGCTTTGCATGGCTCGACAGGGAAAGTGCTCAGGCACCAGGCTAACAATTGAGTAAGCAGGAGCCGGTATAAGGCTCAAATGGCAAGCAGGATGATGCAATGCAATCACAACATGATATAACTGAGGGGAGTCCTTAAGGGAGATGGCCAGCATAAGACAAAGTAGAGTATGAGTCTTTATCGCAATGTCATGGCGTGACTACAAAGGACTCCCAATCTTGAGGACAAACAACGGCATGGGAACCAAAATGCATAACGGGGTTCTAACTAGGGTACCCATGTTCGGGAAAGTCCTACCGCCACATGACGACACTTCTATAACAGTGTGAAGGTTCCGTGTCATTCACGAAGCGGGGTCACACCTAGGGTTTATGAAAATGGTCAACAGGTCAAATGCATAATGCATGTGGAAATGGAATCTAACCTATATGCCAGGTGTGAAACATACCTTCCGTAGGTGTGAAATGGATCAAAACAACTCTCGCCGAGGAAATCTGTTGACAAAACACTACTCCATGACACGTCATTAGTTCATAACGACCTAAAATGGAAAAAAACTATAGAAGAGTGGGTCCAGAAAATTATAAATAGTAATAAAATTTAATAATTTTCAATTCATTTGCACTATTCACCATTTTGGAGTTGAGTGGTAAGTTTGCACCTGAAACTTCAAGCGCCGATCATGGGAGCTACGAGCAACCGTTCAGCAAACCGTCTGGTTAGTGGTCACTGCCATACCTTTCATTTAAGTGTTTTTATTTCAATTTTGGTTGTTGGGATATTTTGTTTGGCCAAGCCCTAAATGGCTTCGGCGCTACCCGTGGGCTGTAAGTATGCGGGTCGCGGGTAGGGCATCAAACACGCAGTCAAAAAACTGACTGCCCGCATCTACCCGCACCTGTCTACAATATAGCCCGCGAGTACGGCCGTGAAGAAGTTTTTAAGCATGAAACTGACTAAAAATATCTTGCTTTGCACTCCAGGATGGTTCTAGAGTGGAGGGAACGAGAGCATGACGAGGTAGATGAGGCCGTGCGCAACAATTTGCAAGCACAAAAAACATTGCAAGCATGTGGCTTATATAAATAATGGAGTCTCGGGAGCTTAAGGGCCCAAAACCTACTACTCTGCCATTTGATCAACTACTGGGATGTGGATGCTCAACACTTCATCCTTAATGGGCAAAAATTGACACTGGAAGTAGAGGATATCTATTTCATTACCGGTTTGTCCCGTAGAGGGGAAGTGGCTAGTCTTCGGTCACGGATCGTGGGTGGTGGGATCACTGTGCAAGACTACATAGTATGGTATTGTCCCGCTAACACACGAATAGTGGGAAGTCAAGTGTCGGTCAATCTCATAACAGACTTGAGCACAAAGATCATAGTAGAAACACTGGTGCAGATCACGGGGTCCAAAGCACTACATTAGGCATCCGGACCGGTGATGTTCGATGCATCACAGTGCTTGCAGCCTACTGTATTTGATTGGTGTACTACTCTGCTGGTTTCTATGAAGACACACCTAACAGAATGCAAAGAGGGGAAGGCCAAAAACTTTGGGTATGGTAGCATCCTTTGCAGTTTCTTCTTTGAGAGGGTTCCGGGACTTAGCCCAAGAGTGGATGTCTCTCCTCACAATCTCTGAGATCCAGCCTTGACCTGGTGGGCTGAGATACTGACACGATAGGGTGGTGGCCGTTTGGCGCCACCATATATTGAGGAGTTCTTCCGTTGGTGGAACCGGCAGGTGATTTCTATTGAGGACTACCCCTATGCGGGGATAGACTTCAGATAGGACCGTGACATGCCGCTCCCACCAGGTGTAGCTTTTGGAGACATCGGTGAGTACTCTTTTGGTTTTGTGTTTTTAAATTTTTATGGATTTTTTGATTATAGTTAAAATGCAAAAAATCTTTTTGGTGGTAATGTCATGTGCTAATGGGTGGCTGTTTGCTCATAGACAAAGGCCCAGTGAGACCCGAGGGCTTCCTGAGACATGGTTGTCGGGGTAGGGATGAGGTGGCATTAGATGCTGCAGCAGGGCGCACACTACAGACGTTGCGGTGCAACATATCACGGATGGTTGCCCGAGTACCACTGATAGAGGTAGCCTGACTACCCGAGGCCATGTAGCGCCAGGTAGTGGGTGTTCCTGGTGAGTGGGTGCGACTACTGCAGCGGATGGCCAACGCAGTACAATACTACTATGAGACACATCCCGTCGAGTCGGCAGCTAGACCTCCTCGAAGGGAGTAGATATCCTAGGGTCTCATCACTTTTTGTATCAATATGTATATTTTTGAGGGCTACGAGCTCTAGTCTTGTATGACACTACCATTTTTGGACATACTTATATATATATACAACTTTGGTTCTCGGTTCTACTATATGTGTGTATGGTACAAATGTATGAATGTCTTTGTATTTATGTGCTTCATGATGAATGTGACAAATGCCAATCTAATACATAGTTAGCGTATGCATCCTGTTTGTGTCAGAAATTGTTACTAAGGCTAGGGTAACAAGCCAACACAATCTCAAGAGTAAAATTCAATTCAAACTAGGGTTTAGGGTTTTGTTTTATATGTTTTTGGTCATAAACTTTAAGAGCATAAAGGGAATACATTCAGAAGACAAGCAAAAACTAAATCATACACATATATTGATGAAGATGCATATATATCACAGGAATCCAACAAAGGACTGTAATGAAGTTCACACATAAAGGACAAGCACCACTAGAAATTACACATCAACCAGCAATGAATTTGTCATTCATGAAACTAAATAAGTTCAAAATGAAGCCAACACAGATCAAATGTAGGGTAAAGAGTCATATATTCATAGTTTCATCAAAAAATGCATATAAGAGTTTACAGTACCTATCACTGAACAAGTCTGAAAGTACAAGCAACTAGCAGACCTCCTGATGCTCCCCAAAATCAGAACCCTTACAATGTTTTTCTGCTCCTTCTAAATAGTTTCTCTTCCAAAAAGTAGTTAGGTTTTTCCTCCTAACTCTCCATCGAATTACTAGGTCAGATAAAGTAAAATTTATATTTTTACAAAATTACAAGTCTGCTAAAAATAGCAAATTCTTTAACTAAAACAAAATGTTTGTATAAAATAACTCCTAACTAGTAACTACCTCATATCTCCTTCGCCGCCTCCACAAGAAGAGATATACCATCTGGACTTGAGGACCTTCTCTTTATTCTTTTATGCTTCTTTTCCAGCTCAGCTATCTTTTTCTGAAGGTGTTCATTTTCCTGTTGTAGAGTTTCAACTGTCTTTTCCAGCTCTGAACAGTGCTTGTCAGAAGCCCTTTTTCTTCTGAGTACTTCCTTTGCATCAACCACTAATTCCTGAAAATTATAATGAACATCCTGAAGATCTTCTCTTAATATTCTATTTGCCATCATTAAACCATCATTAAATTCCTGCATGTAATTCATTTGGTGCTTGTATTGTTTGACAGTCTTCTGTAGATCTTCCCTGTCAGAATTAACCATTTTCTCCATTGCAGAATCTTGCTCTTCATTAGGCTTCCAAGGGATATCAAATTTCTTAAAAATTTCTGTTTCTTCTGTCAACATTTTCTCAGAAGTGTTTTCAATGATGAGCTTTGGGTTTTCATCTTCTGCTACTTTCTCTGAATTAATTTCCTCTTCTTTACATGGCTCCATTTTATCTATCTTTGGTTGGTCATCATCCATGGCTTCTTCATCTATGATGGTCACTTTATCTGAGTTCAATTTAGGGTTTAATAACTTTTTCATGTTTAACCTCAGCTTATTTTTCGACCTAGTTTTAGGTCTCCAGAATGTAGCTGCCTCTCCCATCATCTTCAGTTTTCTGCCTTGGTACCGAATAGAATCTAATTCCACCACTTCCAGCTTATTTATTTTCTTGTTAGGTTTCATGGCTGTGCCATCTAAAACTTGAGCTTCTTCAAATTCAGTTTTGACCTTAATTTCAGAAACAGGCTGTTCTTCTTCTAACATGTATCCTTCATCATCTGAAAGGATTGTGATGGGGCTTCTAGGCAGAATAGGAATTTCTTCTTTAGCTACAGGAACTATTTTAATATCAACTTTCTTTTCATCCTGAGGATCTGCTACAGGTGATGATTTCTTTTCAAGCAATTCCTTTTTGTCTTCAAATAGTGTGAACTTGTTTTTAGTGTGATCTGGAATTTCTTGGGGCTGACTGTCATCCTGTCCTTTTTCTGCTACCTGTTTTGTCACCTTCTTAACTTTAATATCATGTTTGCTTGTAGGTTTGACTGAATGGCCTAACTTTTGCATCATTACTTTCCCCTTGTCAGTCTGCCTTTTTGGTTGTTGATCTTCTCTTTTAGGATGAACACCTGACCAGAACAAAAAGAAGTCCCAAGTCCTTCCCTCATGCTGCAACACTGTAGTGATGATTAGTTTAATGAGACCATGGTGAAAAAGTGACTGAGAAGTGTGATCATCATGCTGTTTTATCTTGCTTGACATTTTCTGCAGGCTTTTAAAGAAAAAGAAGGGCAGATTCATCTTAGAGATTCCTGCCATATGTTGAAGGAACCTGAGATGATATTTAAATACTAATGAATATCTTCCTTCACAGTTCACATAACTTTGAAGTATTCTTATGGGTTCAATCCACTCCTTTCTGAAGTTTTGAATGAAGATACCCTTATTCCAGTGAGGAGTCACATTAGGCAACAAATACTTTTGGGGTTCAAACTCAAAAGGTGATTTTTTGAACCAATGTTCACCCTCATTGCTAATCTCAGTAGCTTCTGCTATTAATTCCACAGATAACTTGAATTTCAGAGCATCCATCATAATCATATCATTTTTAAGTGCTTTAGCAAACTTGCAGGTGACCTGTGTATCGAAGCCATCAATCTTTTTGAAAAACTTTAACCATCCTGCCTGCTGAAAAAGTTCTGCACAGTCAGGAAGCTTCTGAATCCAGGTTAAGTCTGTGGGTTCAGCCCTGTTGACCTTACCACTTTTGCCACTTTTCCCCATATTCTTCTTTTCAGTAAACAGGCACAATCTGTCTTAGGTTTCAAGAAGTGTTTTGTAAACTGATTTCTTATGTTTTGGGCTCCTTTGAAATTTTCTACAAACCCTTGAACAGACCTTCAAGTTCAATATTCTCTTCTCTCAATCATGCAACTAAGTGGATATGTTCTATAAGCAAGTGACTTCATGAAATTCTGATAACTTTCAACAATGTCTAAACCATTTTCATAAACCAACAACACACCTACTGTGTAAGAATGAGCATAACAGATAAATCTGCGAGTCCTCTCAATGTTCTTTCCAGAATTTTGAATGTATAGGAGAGCAAATGATAAAAATTTTCATTCAAACTGTCATTTGCGTTTCCCAAACTGAATACTTTGAATTTGAGGCTATTCCGCTGCTCTGTTCATGCATATTGCTTATACTAGCTTCAGATAATTATTTCTGTGTTGAAATGCTCATTTTATGATCTATTTTTTCATTTCCAGCCACCAATTTTTCCAAATAATTGTGCAGCGAAAAAGACCCAAATTTTCCAGCTATAAGGGTTTATATCGGAATACCTGTCAGCTACTCATCTGTCGTGTCTTACAGCTTCGTTTTGGGGTATCAATGGTCTCCTCTTATGAGAACAGATGTCCTCATATCATTTCTTTAACTGCTGGTGAATGAATTCGGAATCCCTAATTTTCGCTGGCGATAAAACACACCTGTCTCCTCTCCACAGCAACACAATCCACCATTTTAGCAGTGAACTCTCCTTCACGAACACTCCTGTTCTATAATGATGCGTGTAACAAGAGAAATTTGACAGCTAGATCGGGATTTGCTGGTTTCTGGGCAACTGATCCCGCATACCATGCAATGATGAGCTTGTCTTACTTCGTGACTAGCAACCAACTAAAATCATGCTCAAACTGCTGCAAACACGTGTTAAAACACTCACACATGGCGATTAGACACTCCCATTCTGCATCATGATTGAAATCAGTTCAAAAATTGAAAAAAATACAGGCCACGATATTCCTGTAGCGCGCCCTTTGTTAAAATTTTGTATAGCGCTACAAGAATAACTTTTATGCCAAAATTTAGCAGTTTTTTAACTTTTTGCTAATTTGTCGGAGGTTCTGGCAGTTATTTGCTTTAAGAAATAAGTTTAACTGTTCTCTAAAGACATTAATGATTCTACTTTTGAAAATATGACTCTCATTGACCCCCTTTTCAATATAAAAAAATCACCAAAATCAAATAAAATATGAAAAGCATGGGCTAAAAACTTATTCAATCACCCATAAAGTTTCTAAGATGACTAAAACTGAAACTTAAAATAAAAAATTTAACTGAGGTAGATTCAAAAACAAACCAAAACTGAAGGAAATAAATCAAAAATGGAGAAAAATTTACTGACTTAACATCTGGCTCCAGCTGCGGGATGAAGTCCTCCTTGTGAGGCTTCAAGAACTTGTAGACTAGTGCCTTCTGTCTTCAATCTAAACTTCCATTGGGCTACGGAGTCTTTATTTAATCTCACTCACACCGGTATATACAATGAAAAGTGACATTGACCCTCCTTAACTATAGAAATGCTTGAGGAATCGCCCATTGACAGGGCTGAGCAACTCCTCCCCTTCAAGGGACTCCAAGATGAATGTATTATTTTCCAAAACTTTAGATATCAGAAAAGGGCCAAACCATAGATTATCAAATTTGCCATGCTTACCTTTCTGTTCCTTTCTTGCATCCCATCTTAAAACCAACTCACCTTCTGAAAAAATATGTTCTTTAATATTTCTGTCAAACCTGGTTTTCATTTTAGCTCTGTACAACTGTGCTTCTTTGTCTACCTTCTCTCTATTTTGCTGTACCTTAATCATTTCGAAGATTCTTCTTTGTAAATCATCTGGTTCCTCTTGAGAATTCTGAAGGAACTTCATTACTGGAATTCCCAATTGCACTGGAAATACTGCTTCTGTTCCATACACCAGCTGAAAGGGAGAAGTACCAATGGATTGCTTTACAGTAATCCTATCTGCCCACAATGCATATTTCAACATTGAATCCCAAGATCTTTTATTGTGTTTGAGCAACTTCTTGATGCATTGAATAATATTTTTGTTAGATGATTCAGCCTGACCATTTCCTTGAGGGTAATAGGGAGTTGAGTGTTTTAGAATAATACCATTTTTCTCACAAAAGGCCATCATTGCTTTGGATTTGAATGCTTTGGCATTATCAGTAATCAATCTTTGTGGACAACCAAATCTGCTCAGAATGTTATCTTCAATGAAATCCATAATCACCTTATCTGTAGCATTCCTTGTGGGAATAACTTCCACCCATTTTGTAAAGAAATCCATGGCAGTCAAAATCCAATGATGTTGACCTGAAGATGCTGGATTTATTTCTCCAATAAAATCCAGACCCCATTGCTGAAAAGGGGCATTGACTGCAATAGGCTTCAAAGGTAGAGATAATAACTTCTGTTTACCTGCAAATTTCTGACAGGGTATGCAAGATCTTACCTGCTGGTAAACATCATGGAAGAGGGAGGGCCAATAGTATCCAGCTCTCAAAATTTTATAGGCTGTTGTTTTCCAGTATTTATGTCCTCCACAAGCTCCTTCATGGGATTCTGAAATCACTTCTTCTATTTCAGCCTGATCTAAACACCTTAACAAGATTCCTCCTGGGTCCTTCCAAAACAATTGATCTTCTATCAAACAGTATTTAGTAGTTTTTAATTTCAGAGATCTGGCAGCTTTCCTATCCAAGTGTTCTGGGCATTGCAAAAATAACAAAAAATGAACAATATCAGCATACCACTCTGAAGATGAATAAGAGCCCATGATTCTTTCTTTCTCCAGGAATGCTTGCTTTTCTTCAGGTGCTGATTCTTCTACCATAAGATGTAATCCTAATGCTTGACAATTTGAATCAGCCAGTAGTTTGGCCAATCCTTGTCCTTTGACCAGTTTAGTAGGTCTGATTTCTACTTCATACTCCATAATTTTAGCAATCCACTTTCCCCTCTTGCCTTCACTATCAGGCTGTGTCAAAACATCTTTCACTGCAGCGTTTGGAACAAATGAAATAACCTTGGAATGTAAGATATAAATTCTGAAAAATTTTAAAGCCTTCACCAGAGCATAGGCTTGTTTCTCCAAGATACTGTATTTAAGCTCTGAATCTCTAAGTGTTTTACTGAAAAAAGCAATTGGTTGCTCTAATCCTTCCTTATTCTTCTGGAGTAGTACAGCAGCAATAGTATCCTCTGAAGCAAAAGAAAAGGTAAGGAATTCCTTGGCAAAATCAGGACTTACTAAAACAGGTGCTTCTGTCAGAGCCATTTTAATTTTCTCAAAAGCTGCCTTTGCTTCAACAGTCCATTTGACTTCTTGGTCCTTTTTTAACATTGCTGTGATTTGTTTAATGGTCTCAGCAAAATTAGGAATAAACCACCGTAGAAAGTTTATTTTACCAATGAAAGATTGAACATCCTTTTTACTCCTGGGCAAGCTAATCTTCAGTATTGCTTTGACTCTCTCAGGGTCAATTCTAATACCATCAGCTGACACCAGATGACCAAGTAATTTACCTTCTTGTACAGCAAAATGTGATTTTTTTGGGTTTAAGGATAAACCAAATTTTCTGCATTTTATGAAGGTTTGTTCCAAGTGCTTCAAGTGTTCATCATCTGACTTTGAGAAGACAGTAATATCATCCAGATAGATAACCACAAACTTATCTTTTTCACCCACGAATGCAATATCCATGGCTCTCTGAAAGGTTGCTCCAGCATTCATCAAACCAAAAGGCATTTTGTCATACATAAATGTCCCCCAGGGGGTTATAAAAGCTGTCTTTTCTTTGTCATCAGGGTGCATGGCAATCTGATTATACCCTGAGAAACCATCTAGCATAGAAATTATTTGAGCTCCAACTACCTGCTGCAACACCTGTTCAATCTTGGGGAGAGGATAATTGTCTTTTAATGATGATCGGTTCAGATTTCTGAAGTCAACACATAATCGAATTTCCCCATTCTTCTTTCTAACAGGAACTAAATTAGCCACCCAAGAAGAATACCTAAGAGGCACTATTATCTTTGCATCCAACAACTTCTTCAGTTCTTTTTCAATTACAGGGAACAAGGCTGGATTGATTCTTCTTAGTTTCTGCCTGAAAGGTTTGACATTGGGTTTCAAAGGAACTTTGTGCTGAATAACTGCCGTGTCATAAGTTTTTAGTTCCTTATAAGACCAGGCAAATGCATCTATATATTTTTTTAACAGCTTAATGTATCTGTTTCTTTGCTCCATTGTTAAAAATTTAGAAAGCTTTACCATTCTTGGATGTTCTGCTGAACCAATATTGTAGTCTTCCACATTGTCTTCTGAAGATTGAATTACTGGCTTTGAAGTTGTATCATCTTTGCTGAATATTCTTTCCAAAGGTACTAGACCTTTCGGAATGAAATTACTTTTCAATTCAATGATTTTATGCCCTGCTATATCTCCTGCAGCAAACTCATCTAACTGTTCATCTTTTCCATCTTCTTCTTGATTAATTTGAATATTTGAAAACTCATTTACAAGCTCAAGAATTTTTTTTATTTCAATGTCATCTTCAAAAACCCTCCAGTGTTTTATATTATCAGGAACACAAGGTCTATACCTCACTTCTATAGGATACTTTAACTGAATAATTTTAGGTATTCTAAAATATGTGGCATCCAGGGCTAAAGAATCTGCAGTTTCATTATGATTCCTGGGAATATGAGTGATATTAAATGCTATAAAGTAGTTTTCAATCATATCCCATACCTCATTTCGATATACTTTCAGCAAACCTTGCTTTACTTGATATTTGTTCTTCACCTGTTGAACAACTAGTTCGGAGTCGCCAAATGCAGAAATTTGCTGAATTCCCAAATCTTTAGCAGCTTTCAATCCCAATAGCAAAGCCTCATACTCAGCAATGTTGTTAGTGGTAACAAGCTCCAATTTATACATAAGTTTCACTGTTTCACCACCAGGGGAAATAAGTAAAACTCCAGCTCCAGCACCCTCTCTGCATGAAGATCCATCAAAATATAACTGCCATACTGCATCTTTTTCCTCTATGCTATGTTTTATTGGCTGATCTTTTTCCACCTGTAACAGACCAACAGAATTATCTTCTTCACTAAACTGTAATATGCATGAGCCAAGGTCTTTATCCACAGAGTACATTGGGTGATTAGTGGGGTTCTTATCATCTGTGACAATATAAGCGAGCTGTAGCTCTCTGTAAAGTCTTCTATTTTCTCCACCAAAAACAGGAATAGTGGCATAAGAGAGGTCCATCTGTAAGGTTCCTCCAACCTTCTTTGCCCAGGATCTTGAAAGAAGTAAGCCAAACTTTGGGGTGATATCAGCCACTACAACATCCATCATGACACTCTTCATTGGCAACTGAGCAAGGCTGACAACCATATCTTTAATCACTCCTAGACACTTGACAACTCGGGAATCAAAAGCATATAAGTCGTGATAAGGTTTGGTAATACTAAGACCTAGGGCTTCCATCACAGCTTTAGGCATTAGATTATGGGATGCTCCAGAATCTAATAGACAGTTATGTATCATCTGATCATGGATAGTTAAGGTAACATAGAATGGAGGAGAAGCACCAGCTTCATTTTCTGTTTTCTCGGCTAAGGCAGATCCAATGAATATCTTTGGACTTTCTTCTTGCAAATTAACAGTATCTGAAACAGGCTGGCCACTAGCAGAATTCATAACCTTCAAGACTGTTTGTTTATATGATGGATTTTTAATAAGCTCAGAAAATGGCACAGGAATTTTCAGTTTACCTAACTCATTTTCCAAATTGAAATTTAGAACTGACTTATTTACCTCCTCAATTTCTACATTCTTCTTGGATTTTTCTGCAGGTTGCTTGTTTTCTGTGGCAGGATCAGCAACTGGTTTATCAGGAATAACTGGAGCAGGAACAACAGTTTTCTTCTTAGGAGCTTGGACTACTTGTTTCGGGCCAGATCTGAGATTAAGAGTCTTTTTAATTCCATTCTGATTAGCAGCATCATTTACAGCAGTTTTTTCAAACTCCAATTCATCTTCAACTTCATACAAATCTGCACCATAGTACTCAGCATTTAGAAAATCTTCTTCTGTTTCAAAACCTCCAGGTAAACCATCTCCAAAATGATTTACATCTTGATCTGTCTCAGTTCCTTCAAATAATAACTATTGATCAATTTCTTCTTCATCCACCAAATTATTTTGAAAAGGTGGGGGTACTTTTTGATCCTCATTTTCCCTTCTTTCTCGCTGAATATCATTATTTCTGCGCTCTCTTGGCATAAATCTAGGGGCAAATTGCCTCTTGAACTGATTTTGGTTATTTGGATTTCGATCAGCTTCTGGGACAGGTTTAGCAGAATTCTTTTCAAGTTCTAATTTATTCAACTTAGCAGTAAGAATCTTTACAAGCTTGGCCATTTCATCTATTTTAACTTCAGCAGACTGAGGTGCAGCATTGTGGAAACAACTTCCTTCTTTCCCTTTCTCTCATACTGCTGCTGAGGTGTTTCTTTCTTGAGCCTGTTAGAAGCCAGCAAATTTGACTCTACTTCTAATGCTGCCTCTTGCATGTTCATCAAGGTGATAGGTCTTCTCTCTCTAAGTAATAAAGAGAATTCATGATCAAAAGCATTTGCATAGGTCAACTTGGTTGATGTTTCAGTGGGTTTGATTTCTGCAGGAATCCTAGTATACATCTTGTTAAATCTTTTAGAAAAGTCAGAAATAGTCTCATCCTTCTTTCTTCTCAAAGCTCCAAACTCAGTTATGTAATAAGTGTGATCCTTGGTGTCTCCCCACTGTCTCAGAAAAAGATCTTTGAGTTCCTCAATTATGGTGATGGAATTAGCAGGCAGTCCTCTGAACCATTTTCTCACATCCCCATCAAGACTTTGTACAAATACCCTCATCCATACATCTTTAATTTCAATGTTCTGATTATCTGCATAACTCTCAAAAGCTTCCCAATGTTCCTCTGCAGTTGTTTCACCTTGTCCATTGAATCGAGGCATATACTTTTGGTAATCATGTGTAGGCAAGGCATGTAAAGGCTGAGGTAATACTAATGGTGCATACCTAGCTGCTACCATTTTGTCCATCATATCCATAGGTGGATTTTGGGCTGCCATTGTAAACTGAGGTTTAGACTGAGGTTTTGAGGAGGAAGAAATTTGACTGAAACTTTTTTGAAAAGGATTCCTTCCTACTTTCAACTGAAAGATGGGTATTTTATCAGGAGAAGAGGTTTTAGCTTTCAAAAAGCTTCGAGGACTAGTGAAAACCTGGAAAGTGCTCTCAGGGATGATAGGTTTTACACAAGGTGAAGTTTCAGCTGGGTCTAATGATTCACCCAACTGGTGAGAGTCACAAGAGGCTGGTAAAGATTGAGACCTGCTGAGCTTTCTTGCTGTTTTTATGATCTTTTCAGGGTCTGTCACACCCAGCTGTAATGAAGACGTAGGTCTGCTCCTGGTTCCAATTCTATTAGAAGCCACTGTGACAACTTTCTGGTGAAAAATAGCCTTAAAAAATGCTGGTTCAAGTCCACCTCTTAAACCAGAAAAATGATGAGTATCCTAGGGAAGATATGCTTCAGCTTCGTCCCCGGCAACGGCGCCAAAGATGTTTGTGTCAGAAATTGTTACTAAGGCTAGGGTAACAAGCCAACACAATCTCAAGAGTAAAATTCAATTCAAACTAGGGTTTAGGGTTTTGTTTTATATGTTTTTGGTCATAAACTTTAAGAGCATAAAGGGAATACATTCAGCAGACAAGCATAAACTAAATCATACACATATATTGATGAAGATGCATATATATCACAGGAATCCAACAAAGGACTGTAATGAAGTTCACACATAAAGGACAAGCACCACTAGAAATTACACATCAACCAGCAATGAATTTGTCATTCATGAAACTAAATAAGTTCAAAATGAAGCCAACACAGATCAAATGTAGGGTAAAGAGTCATATATTCATAGTTTCATCAAAAAATGCATATAAGAGTTTACAGTACCTATCACTGAACAAGTCTGAAAGTACAAGCAACTAGCAGACCTCCTGATGCTCCCCAAAATCAGAATCCTTACAATGTTTTTCTGCTCCTTCTAAATAGTTTCTCTTCCAAAAAGTAGCTAGGTTTTTCCTCCTAACTCTCCATCGAATTACTAGGTCAGATAAAGTAAAATTTATATTTTTACAAAATTACAAGTCTGCTAAAAATAGCAAATTCTTTAACTAAAACAAAATGTTTGTCTAAAATAACTCCTAACTAGTAACTGCCTCATATCTCCTTCGCTGCCTCCACAAGAAGAGATATACCATCTGGACTTGAGGACCTTCTCTTTATTCTTTTATGCTTCTTTTCCAGCTCAGCTATCTTTTTCTGAAGGTGTTCATTTTCCTGTTGTAGAGTTTCAACTGTCTTTTCCAGCTCTGAACAGTGCTTGTCAGAAGCCCTTTTTCTTCTGAGTACTTCCTTTGCATCAACCACTAATTCCTGAAAATTATCATGAACATCCTGAAGATCTTCTCTTAATCTTCTATTTGCCATCATTAAACCATCATTAACTTCCTGCATGTAATTCATTTGGTGCTTGTATTGTTTGACAGTCTTCTGTAGATCTTCCCTATCTGAATTAACCATTTTCTCCATTGCAGAATCTTGCTCTTCATTAGGCTTCCAAGGGATATCAAATTTCTTAAAAATTTCTGTTTCTTCTGTCAACATTTTCTCAGAAGTGTTTTCAATGATGAGCTTTGGGTTTTCATCTTCTGCTACTTTCTCTGAATTAATTTCCTCTTCTTTACATGGCTCCATTTTATCTATCTTTGGTTGGTCATCATCCATGGCTTCTTCATCTATGATGGTCACTTTATCTGAGTTCAATTTAGGGTTTAATAACTTTTTCATGTTTAACCTCAGCTTATTTTTCGACCTAGTTTTAGGTCTCCAGAATGTAGCTGCCTCTCCCATCATCTTCAGTTTTCTACCTTGGTACCGAATAGAATCTAATTCCACCACTTCCAGCTTATTTATTTTCTTGTTAGGTTTCATGGCTGTGCCATCTAAAACTTGAGCTTCTTCAAATTCAGTTTTGACCTTAATTTCAGAAACAGGCTGTTCTTCTTCTAACATGTATCCTTCATCATCTGAAAGGATTGTGATGGGGCTTCTAGGCAGAATAGGAATTTCTTCTTTAGCTACAGGAACTATTTTAATATCAACTTTCTTTTCATCCTGAGGATCTGCTACAGGTGATGATTTCTTTTCAAGCAATTCCTTTTTGTCTTCAAATAGTGTGAACTTGTTTTTAGTGTGATCTGGAATTTCTTGGGGCTGACTGTCATCCTGTCCTTTTTCTGCTACCTGTTTTGTCACCTTCTTAACTTTAATATCATGTTTGCTTGTAGGTTTGACTGAATGGCCTAACTTTTGCATCATTACTTTCCCCTTGTCAGTCTGCCTTTTTGGTTGTTGATCTTCTCTTTTAGGATGAACACCTGACCAGAACAAAAAGAAGTCCCAAGTCCTTCCCTCATGCTGCAACACTGTAGTGATGATTAGTTTAATGAGACCATGGTGAAAAAGTGACTGAGAAGTGTGATCATCATGCTGTTTTATCTTGCTTGACATTTTCTGCAGGCTTTTAAAGAAAAAGAAGGGCAGATTCATCTTAGAGATTCCTGCCATATGTTGAAGGAACCTGAGATGATATTTAAATACTAATGAATATCTTCCTTCACAGGTCACATAACTTTGAAGTATTCTTATGGGTTCAATCCACTCCTTTCTGAAGTTTTGAATGAAGATACCCTTATTCCAGTGAGGAGTCACATTAGGCAACAAATACTTTTGGGGTTCAAACTCAAAAGGTGATTTTTTGAACCAATGTTCACCCTCATTGCTAATCTCAGTAGCTTCTGCTATTAATTCCACAGATAACTTGAATTTCAGAGCATCCATCATAATCATATCATTTTTAAGTGCTTTAGCAAACTTGCAGGTGACCTGTGTATCGAAGCCATCAATCTTTTTGAAAAACTTTAACCATCCTGCCTGCTGAAAAAGTTCTGCACAGTCAGGAAGCTTCTGAATCCAGGTTAAGTCTGTGGGTTCAGCCCTGTTGACCTTACCACTTTTGCCACTTTTCCCCATATTCTTCTTTTCAGTAAACAGGCACAATCTGTCTTAGGTTTCAAGAAGTGTTTTGTAAACTGATTTCTTATGTTTTGGGCTCCTTTGAAATTTTCTACAAACCCTTGAACAGACCTTCAAGTTCAATATTCTCTTCTCTCAATCATGCAACTAAGTGGATATGTTCTATAAGCAAGTGACTTCATGACATTCTGATAACTTTCAACAATGTCTAAACCATTTTCATAAACCAACAACACACCCACTGTGTAAGAATGAGCATAACAGATAAATCTGCGAGTCCTGTCAATGTTCTTTCCAGAATTTTGAATGTATAGGAGAGCAAATGATAAAAATTTTCATTCAAACTGTCATTTGCGTTTCCCAGACTGAATACTTTGAATTTGAGACTATTTCGCTGCTCTGTTCATGCATATTGCTTATACTAGCTTCAGATAATTATTTCTGTGTTGAAATGCTCATTTTATGATCTATTTTTTCATTTCCAGCCACCAATTTTTCCAAATAATTGTGCAGCGAAAAAGACCCAAATTTTCCAGCTATAAGGGTTTATATCGGAATACTTGTCAGCTACTCATCTGTCGTGTCTTACAGCTTCGTTTTGGGGTATCAATGGTATCCTCTTATGAGAACAGATGTCCTCATATCATTTCTTTAACTGCTGGTGAATGAATTCGGAAGCCCTAATTTTCGCTGGCGATAAAACACACCTGTCTCCTCTCCACAGCAACACAATCCACCATTTTAGCAGTGAACTCTCCTTCACGAACACTCCTGTTCTATAATGATGTGTGTAACAAGATAAATTTGACAGCTAGACCGGGATTTGCTGGTTTCTGGGCAACTGATCCCGCATACCATGCAATGATGAGCTTGTCTTACTTCATGACTAGCAACCAACTAAAATCATGCTCAAACTGCTGCAAACACGTGTTAAAACACTCAGACATGGCGATTAAACACTCCCATTCTGCATCATGATTGAAATCAGTTCGAAAATTGAAAAAAAACACAGGCCACGATATTCCTGTAGCGCGCCCTTTGTTAAAATTTTGTATAGCGCTACAAGAATAACTTTTATGCCAAAATTTAGCAGTTTTTTAACTTTTTGCTAATTTGTCGGAGGTTCTGGCAGTTATTTGCTTTAAGAAATAAGTTTAACTGTTCTCTAAAGACATTAATGATTCTACTTTTGAAAATATGACTCTCATTGACCCCCTTTTCAATATAAAAAAATCACCAAAATCAAATAAAATCTGAAAAGCATGGGCTAAAAACTTATTCAATCACCCATAAAGTTTCTAAGATGACTAAAATTGAAACTTAAAATAAAAAATTTAACTGAGGTAGATTCAAAAACAAACCAAAACTGAAGGAAATAAATCGAAAATGGAGAAAAATTTACTGACTTAACATCTGGCTCCAGCTGCGGGATGAAGTCCTCCTTGTGAGGCTTCAAGAACTTGTAGACTAGTGCCTTCTGTCTTGAAAATCCACGTGGTAAGGCAAGCGAGGTTGGACATCAGTAGTATCGAACTTGATAACACTAGGACTTCCCCCATCTTGAACTCCTAAAGGACTCAAAAGGGCATGCTTCTGAGAAGGACAAGCTTGCAAAACTTCAAGAGCCGACATGGCACACGGAGTTTGGCCCAAATCTTGTACGATGGAGTAGTTCTGGGCAGCTCGAGCATTAGGATTATGCGTGGAGCACTTGAGAACACCTTTCGGTATCCGCGGCATAATAGAGGGCTTCTCGATATGCAAGGAATTATCAGGAGGAGGGGGAGGCTCATTCCCCAAATTCGGTTGTGGTGCACCATAATCACGTTGATGAGTAGCAACACAAACCTCTGACTGAACCATATTCACACATCCATAACCACTGGTATTGGAAGAAGACGTTGTCGTTTCATTAGTACCATAACCAGTGGTGGGAGCATGTGAAGCCATGTTTTGGTGATAAGGTAGGGGATCCTTCAACACAACTGGGCTCTATGCCAAATGCTTCGATGCTTCTTCAATACGAGGACATAAGTGAGTAAGATGATCCTCCCCACAAAGCTTGCAAGGGAATTTCACCTTATGCCTAGGTTTACGATCCTCGCCAGCATTACCGCCTTCCCGAGGAGGGTTGGCATTCTCTTTACGATTAGTATTACGATTGCTATTGTTGTTACTTCCATTGTTTCCACCCCTACGATTATTTCTCCCCTTTTTCTTACCACCAGGTTGCTGGTTACCCGATGGTTTCGTTGATTGCACATTGTGTACATCAGACGACGGAGTGGAAGTGGACAAGGTGTGAACCTATCCGGGTGCAGACTGGTTTAGCGACAAATTTTGAATTTTATTAGCTACCAAGTCTACAGGGCGAGTGCATGCGGACCCCACGATACCATCGGCATGTGGTCCAGGAACTGACGTGGGCTCATGTCTTGTTCTCGGTGCGTCAGGAATAATGTCATACAAAATGCCAGACTGAGAATAAAGAAGATCTAACTGCTGGACTTTCAAGATAGCTTGTTCCTCAGTCATAATGCCAGACATCGAAACATCCTTAGCAATATATGGAAGTAAAGACTTAAGGAACCATTCCAACAGGAACTCTGGAGGAATGTTGGATTTTACTAATCTCTTCCGTCGACGCCACTCTTGAACGTGGTAAGAAATATGTGTGGCCTTATTGTTGGCCCGGTTTTGCAACCAGGCTTAGTGCTATGGGCACCTGCTAACTAGTAGCAGCAGTTTCAATGGAAATAAATAACAATAAACTAATTAAACAAGACTATTCATGGATCTAAGCAAAGATATTAAGCAAATAACAAAAATAATTTAACATCAAGAACAAGAACATATAAAATAAAGAATTTGTATTGAAAGAATGGTGCAAGCAAGTGCTTGCGGAATTAATACCTCTAATGGTGAGGTTGAATAGCTCCAAGGATGAGCAACTCCAATCTCCAATGGTCTCTTCTCCAATGTGGTTTGCAATGGCTAAAATGCTCAAGGGAGATTTCAGCAGCATAAGGATGAGATAATGGATGGATGGGAAATGAGGAGCCCCTACCACCTTTTTATAGGTTTTGGTGGTGGGAAATACCATTTGTGGTTTTGTGAAAACCAAATGGTATTGACCAACATGGTTTAGGTACTTTTCCCTCCTTTTTCCTTTTTTGAATAAAAATAATATTTTAATTCCCTTTTTAATATTTTTGGGAATTTGGACCCTTTTTGAGGGTTTTTTATGATTTTCTTGGAAAAATAATATTTTTTAATGGAAAAAGGGGTGTACTAAGGTCTTTTGGTGACCTTTTGTTGGTTTCAGAGGCTCAGATGGTGGAAAAGTGGACAAATGGGTCATGTGAGTAAGGGAATGAGCTAGTGAGCATTTTTTAGGTGTTAACAGATTGCCCCCTGATGTGTGAGGGCAGGAGCTCATCGTATGGCCGATAGACATCATAGTTCTTTTGTCCTTTTTTCTGGGGTTTAGGGGAGAGAAGAGACCGGTTGGAGGCTGGAGCCACGGCCCTTGGAAGCTGCAAAAACAAAAAATATTACATGGCCTCAATATGAATGAGGTATAATCTCTGATAAAGGACGAGGCGGGCATTCCCATGCTCGTATCAAGACATATACAAAACAATTAGTCCCAAGAAGGGGGATCTAATACGTAAAGAAATATACTGGTACATCATAATGGTCCAGAGGGGACATTATTGTGGGATATACTCATGATCATGGCTGATCTCAATAACTGATACACTGGAATAACTGTTGAACTGCTGAAACTGAAGGTGTCCAACATCTGTATGGACTCAATGACTGTGAGCCATCTGGGATATTGTCGCCATACGCAACCCGGATATCTATAGAAAAAATGTAACTGGTTGTATCCATAGGTAGACTCTCAAATGTGGAGGAGTCAGGTGGTATCCGGGGTCTTCGACTAATAACTGAACGGACCAATACCCTGTGCGAGTCTCAACGATGCGATCAAGGTGTTGAAGTCGAGCATGTGAGAAACAACCATTCAGAGAGGCACTGAGGATTCCTCTCGAAATGATTCATAGGCACTCATCATAAATGGTAATGAGTCCAAGACACAGGGACCTCTAGGTCTATCCTCTGGAATCAATGTGGTTGTCGTCGACAGAGGGAGACCAGCAACTAACAAGGCAATGATGTTTCCTTGATAGGAGCACGAGGTGTATAACTGAAGTGATGTAGTACTACTGGTAGGACTGACATAGTTGTGGAGATGGGAAATAATTGGGTCAAAAAGTGGGTAGACTCAAACTTCCTTTGTTCATAGCAGGATGACATGGTTGACCTGGCAGCGTAGGGAACTGACTTGTAGGTGTGGGGATCATTGCTTTGACTGATCGGTATATTGACTCTGGGGGGGAGGACGAGCTGAGAGGTGTCGTCGAGGAATTATGAAGGTGACATACTGCAGAATACTCTGAACAAAGGTGACCGAAATGGGGAAGCTGCCTAATGAGTAGATGTGATCTGTCGTGGCGCCAAGAGGCACCATTGATTCCTTTTTCGTAGTTTTAATGAGCTCCAAGAAGGGATAAAAGTGTGCTATGAATTGGTACGGTCCTGTGGATTTTGCGAGCCCAGGACGGCTCATGCTCATGGTTGCTTTCATGTTTAGAGAGTCTGAAAACGGTAAGTGGACTCTGTTGGTGTTTCTTTTTCGTAAGTTTAGTCTCCAAGGCCCGAAAAAGCATAAAATGATGCGGATGGAGAACTCTTCTAGCCGATGTGACTAGAGTATACCTTTTTCATAATTAGTCTACAAGGTCCGGGAAAGGGGTAAACTTATACCAGGTAGACGCCCTTTCAGATACGTTTAGCGAGCATGAAAGGAAGCAAGATTGCTCGGCGATCTTTTCATTGTTTTAGGAGTCAGAAAAGAGCTTAACAGAAACTCCCTAAGTGCCTTTTTCGTAAAAGGGGTTGCTCGGCCCGAAAAAGGGATAAAATTATACCGAACAAACATGGATTGATGAGGTCGAGAAAAGTTCTCAAGCATCGTCATCAGTGCGGAAAACTGGTTCCGGTGACATAAGGATTGTTGAAAACGGAGAACGGCCGATGTGGCACGCAAACCGAGGTGACGAGGGGGCGTGGAAAAAATGCCCTGAAAATCAGGACGTGACAGCGAGAAATGTTCTCAAGCATCATCCCAAGCGCGGAAAACTGAATCCAGCGATATAAGGCACATCGAAAATGGAGAACGACCGATGTGGCACGCAAACCGAGGTGACGAGGGGGCGTGGAAAAAATGCCCGAAAAATCTAAAGGTGAGAGCGAGAAATGATCTCGAGCATCATCACGAGCGCGGAAAACTGAATCCAGCGATATAAGGCACGTCGAAAACGGAGAACGGCCGATGTGGCACGCAAACCGAGGCGACGAGGGGGGCATGGAAAAAATGCCCTGACAATCGGGACGTGACAGCGAGAAATGATCTCAAGCATCATCACGGGCTCGGAAAAATGAATCCGACAGTGCAAATGGTGCGAAAAACGGAGGTCATAAGGACTTTGGAATGGTCAAAGCAAATAACTAGGTTAAAAAATTGCTACAAATAAAGGTGAGCCCACCCAGCCAATGATGCAGTGGTGGGGGGAAATGATGACCCGCGGGGGGAAATACTATGTGTATAAAATCAACTCAAATAAACAAGTGACACGTGACCTCAAAAATGGTTGAGATCACGAATATGAAAAAGTGAGCAGGGTTAATGACCTGCCCCCATGCTATGTGCATGGGGTTTGTGATTGTGGATCACATATGTGTTGGTTTGAACGATGGGCTCATTGAGGTGTTGAGATAGAGATGATGGGGAAGGTTCAAAATAATTGATCATGCCCCCTATCCCGGGGTCGAGGTAATCTATTATGCCCCCTAACTCAGAGGTGTCATTGTGGTGCAGATGTTGTCTCAGAGAGAGATCAATAGGGCATTGAGCAACTGCTGACGGGGTGTTATACCATAAGGCTGTGGGTCGTGGTGGCATACTGAAGTGATGATATGATGATGGGGGGTTCCCTTTGTGGGGTGGATGCCCCCAGTATCTCCGACGAGGATCACGATGATGATGAGTAGGCAAGGTTTTGGGCCTGCCCCCATGTTGTGGACATGTGGTTTCCTGGTCGATTTGAAAGTGTTGAACCTGTGTGTCAAAGGGATCAATGGAAGGGGCCGACCGGACAGAGGGGTATCCAGTGGAGATCGTATAAATGGTGGGGTCAAGGCCAGGCATTTCGGTATCTGACCAAGTAAAGACATCAGTGAATTCTTGGAAGAGTTGTTGGTATTCTCCGATCTCATGCTCACTGTGGGAGGTTCCTAATGTGATGGTATGAAGGGCACCAAGTGGGTCAGAGATGTCAATGTGGATGACGGGAGAAATATCGGCCATGGGATCCGTTAACCAGTCGATTTTAGTAGGAAGGAAATCCTTGGACTCAACCGCGGATTGGGTAGCGGTGGTGGATGAAGTCTCTTCCGGGAGGAAGTATGGACGATGGTGCATGTCTTCCCCGGGATAATCAAAGGTAGTAGGAATCTCGAGAACCTCTTCATCATTGCAGGAGCTTTGAGTGGTCAAATCGAGTGATGAGGTAGTGGTAGTCGAAGAGATCATGTAGATGGTGTTAATCTCTCCGGATGAGGATGATGCGGGAGGGTAGATCTCCTTGATAGTAGGGGGTGCCATCTCTAGGTCCAAATTGTTCATCTCGTAGAGAGCTGCTCTGTAGTCTGGGATGTCAGGACAGTTGTGAGAGTAGTGGCCGTAAACACTGCATATAGCACAAGGATGGTTAGTGCGCAGTGATTTGTCGCGAGGCTGTAGAGGTGGCTCTAACCTGACTACTGGGATGCTGATGTCATCGTCCAACATATTCATATGCTCTTGGAGTGCCGGTAAGTGTGGGCATTGATGAGTTGGATGGCCTATCTCATCGCATAATGAGCATTTGGGGGGAGCTCGAAACACTGGTGGGGGTTTAACTGCCTTAGGAGGTGGTATAGCAGTGTACGGTTGTGGACCTCTGCCCCCAGTGGGCTTAGCAAGAAGAGGGGGATTCGTTGACGTCGAAGCAAACGTGAGACCAGGAGAAGGTTTCGTTGACGACGGAGGGATTGCGACACCAGGAGGAGGTTGATTTGTGGTAACAATAGGTTGTACCGGTTGGAGGATGACGTTTGGTGTCGGCGGTGGAACGGGAGGTGAAATATACCACACGGGTAATCCCAATGTTAACCCGGGTAGACTAAGGGTAGCCATAACCGGGGCGCTTACTACCCCCGAAGGAGGAAATAGAAATGGGATGGTGTGGATGGGTGTAACACCGATGTGACTCGGTACCAATGGTGGTTGACTACCGGGTGTTTGTGCATTCTGTGAAAGAGTACAGAGGTTTGCGACATGGGTCTCTGGTGACGGTGGTGGAATGGCCTGGAATGTAGAGGTCATTGGTGTGTCTGAGTAGATTCCGGGTCCCACAGAAGACACAAAGGAGGTAACTGCACTAGAAGCGGGTTTTTCAATCATGGGAAGAACATTTTCGGGTGCTGCCGGGGCATTGGGATCATAGTAGGTGAGTTGGTCGATTTTGACCACGCGTCCCTCATGGGGGAACATCATGGTACGAAAAACGGAGGAGGCGACCGCTTTCATGGCGTACATGTAACTACGGCCAAGTAAAAGGTTATAATCGAGCTGGGCGTTAATGACCTCTATGTCAATGAGCACAGTTTTCCCACCTAATTGGACGGGGACCTTGGGTAGTAGACCTTGAGGTTGAGCTGACCGGCCGTCATAGGCCCGCAATGCAGTGGTGGATTGCTGGAGAGTAGGGGATCCCAACTTCTGCCAAACAAATGTGGACATGACGCATGTGGAAGCACCCTCGTTGATGATACATCGATGGATGACAAGATTCCGAATAGAAACAGAAACTTGGACTGCTATGGTGGAAGGCAGACGTGGTTCGGACTGGTCCAAATCAAAGGTCATCAATTTCGAATCATTTGGGTCAATCGCCCCAATGGCGGAAAGTAAAGTCTTGCGCTGCGTAGGACAGTTTTTTAAGACTTCTAACGCAGACATGGCTGCGGGAGATTGAGCTAGGTCATCTACGATGTTGTAATTTGACGCAGCCCGTGCATTGGGGTTGTTGTTGATACAACGGAGAGGGAAACGAGGTGCTTTAGAGGCACCATCGAGTGGAAGAGGTGGTATCCGTAACGTCTGATTGGTGGGATTAGCGTTAGTATCCTTGTCGGCGGGGGTAGCCTCGGAGGTGGGACCATACTGGTTCCGTCGGGTTTGGATGTTGACGTCGGCAGTGGACATCATCAATAAGTGGTGAGTGCCTGAATCAAACATGGGTTGATCAGGAGCGGCGTAAGTGATTTGCTGTGGTTGCACGTTGCCCTGTGGGGGGGCTAACGACTGAGTGTTCACCACTCCTTGTGTTGGGAAAGGGTTTTGTAGCACCAAAGGCTGTTGTTGAGGTGGTGGAGGGTTGGGTGGCGGCTGAGGAGCCGCCTGCCCTTGACGATGGGCGTCATCTGTCCATAGTTGTCGAGCTCGCTCCAGATGTGGGCAAGCGTGGGTATAGTGGCCATAGACACCGCAAATGGAACAAGGATGGTTTGTTCGTAGATTAGCATTTTTGGCTTGCTTAGGTGGCCGATCGGGATTCTGATGAGCAGGCGCCGCGTTATTGTTTTGCGGAGGATGGGTAGGTTGTGGAGTTTGGTTATGGTTTTGGTTGTTTCCACGGTTACGTCCTCTTCCGCGGTTTGGTTGCCCACCCTGGTTGCGTTGGTTATTTTGGTATTGGGGCTGATGTTGTTGTGCGTACACATGCCCTTGAGCATTGGGGGGATTCTGAGGAGCCGCAGGTGCGGGAGCAGGTTGCGGTGGGTAGTATGCAGGTGGGGCTGGAGGTGGTCCAGTTGCCTGTTGGGGTTGTTGGTACCCCTGAGCTATTGGATGTTGTAGATTAGCTGGTGCAGTTTGCTGTGGGTACTGCAACGGTTGTGGTGAGAACTGAATGGGGTTCTGTGTAGTAGGTTGAGCATAGTATGTAGGAGGTACATACGCTGATGGCGTTTGCCCATAACAATGTTGTGGACAAGAGGGTCCATGAATGTGATGGGTCTGGTTTGTTGGAGCATAAGAAGTTGTTGCTCCGGAACTGGATGTAGCCCTAGAGAGGTTTGGGGCGGGCATGGTGCTCACCATGCTGAAAGGTTTAGGTTGCGGGGTGATTTGGCCAATGATGCCATCAGCGGCATGTGATGCCCCCGGTGCGTCACCACGTGAAGAGTCACCTCGTGGGGCGTCAGGTATGATTGTGTATAGATAACCTGATTGGGCGTATATGAGATCAAACTGTTGGGCCTTGAGGATGGCCTCCTCTTCAGACTGGGGTCTTTCAGATGCCACATTGTAGTGTCCCCTCTATCATACCAGCGTGATAGAGAGGATCACAGTGCTCAATCCGGGCAATTATCCCCAATACGTTTGAATTAAAAACATTGATGCAAAGAACTGTATCTGAGCATGCTATGGAAAAACGATGGTAATCAAATAAATGTTGTTGATCTCTAACACACATTCAAGATTCTGTGACAAGATCATATGGAAATGCCTAAACTTTTAAAAACACAGCAGAGGCAAATTCGTTTAATACATCCACATACATTCATAACATTCATCAAATGATAATTGCCAATTTACACAAGAGAATACTTATCTCAATAAGGCAGTCCCAAGCAACTGGCTATGCAACTGCAACGTTCCACCCAACCATAGGCCAGTGTGCTCCTCAATCTCTCAGCACCATTGCCACCCCCGAGCTGGGCATGATCTCTACAAGGAACCAGGGAACAGCAGACTCACACATAGCCATGCATACACCAAGATGAGCCAAGCCAATCTACAATTGGGTTTATCAGGCTACTAGGAGATGGAAAGGAAGAGTTGCTAAGCTAGTGAGCTCCAGCACAGAGCCAGGGATAACCTTGCAAGATCTATCTAGCTTGGCACCCACAATACCTACACACCCAGCACAAGGAAGTATTCTTTTCACTGCTGTGCAGTCCCTCAAGCCATACCTTCCCTATCTAGTGCTCTCAGGGTATGCATAGAAGAGTAACCAAAGCCCTCTTGATCTTTTTGAGAGGTTGTCTCCCCCACTAGGTTTATCAAGCCACTTCTATCCACTACCACTCCAACACTTCAGCTCACAGGCTCAAACCAAGAACAAGGATGCACATAACAGCAGAACCCCACAAAAACGAAATGGGAAGTTGGTGAACAACCCAGGAAGCCAAATCCGTTTTTAGAAAAAACGTCCTTGGACATTCAAGGGCAAAAACGACCTCCCTACAGTCCTCAAAACGTGGCCCTCCCTCTCCCAACTGTTATATACTGCAAAAACGACTCCCAGGCATGGAAAAATGCAGTATTTAGATGAAAAACGTAAATGGAAGACCCCAGCTAACTCCCCCTGCGTGAATGATCAAAGGCTGCCTGTACAGAATGGCTTTGGGCACCATTTCGTGGGTGGTTTCTTGCCCAAGGAGACAAAACACGTTTTTCCAAGTTGATGGCTTGCCCATGCACGAAAATGGCTTGCCCATACTCTTTCATTCCCAAGGCATTAACTGCCTTAACCAATTTCTTGGAAAAAAAATTAAATGATTGGGTACATGAGACAAAATGGGTAGTTGGTGGTTTATGGGTTTCCCCATTGACATATGGATTAATACCATTGGCTCAAGGTTTGAATAATTTCGCTCCCTTTTCCTTGTAGAGTCATGCCCCATCTCTTTTGTTGCATTGCATAGCCGGTTGTGGGTTTTTCCATTAAAATTCGTATTTACATGGTGTCTTATTTACATTGTGCCCATCTCGCACAAGAACCATGGGCATCTATTTTTAATTGCCGATTCATGAAACGCTGGATCAATGGTGGGGCCTTGGCCTTGAGCTCCTCACCATGATTAAATTACAATATTTACATCATTTACGGTTTAATACAAAGGGGGTCAAAATGGGGACATTACACACATCCTTCGCAATGAGAGGGAGGAGGGATTTTAGGAACCAATCTAAGAAGATACGGTCGTCTAATTTGATTTTGCAGAGGCTTCGGCGGCGACGCCACTCATGAATGTGGTCCGTGATGTGGGTGGCCGTATTCTGTCTGCAAGACAGTAGGATCTCGACGCCCGCATCGTAGCGGACAGGTAATTGGAAGAATTGTAGGAAAGTCGAGGCAAGGGAGGTAAATGTGGCATGCGTCCCATGGGGCTGCTCGATATACCATTTGGCTGCGGAGCCAGTGAAGGTGCGTTGTAAAAGCCGGAGGCGGATTGAGTCGTCCACTATGGAGTTGGAGGAACACCATAAATGGAAGGACATGACATGGTTCTGGGGGTCTTCCCCTGCCTTACCCTCAAACTTAGGGATGTTAGAGGGAAGTTTGGTGGGCATATGGGGCCACGCAGGATCATGTCTGATGGGGTCATTTGTTAGCCTAGCTAAGTCTGGCAGGTTCAGACTCGCCATGTATGGTAGGCTAGCAGGTGTGGTAACTGGGGCGGGGACATGCCTAGCCATTGTGGTATGGTGTAGGGGTCTAGTAGCGCCTAAAGGTACGCTAGGTATGGAAGGTATGTGCCCTCCCATAGGTGTGGGCTGGTATGGGTTAGCGCTTCCAAGTGCAACATGGGTTACACTTGGGTTAGGAATTGCACCAGGGATTCCTGGGATAGCACTCCCAAGTGCAACATGGGTTGCACTTGGGTTGGGAATCGTACTAGGGATTCCTGGGATGGGGTTTGTGGAAACCAAAGGGGGTATGACCCCCATGTTGGGTATACCCATGACAGGTGGTGGCCCTGTGTTAGGCATTCCTAAATGTGGAGTGTTACCCATATTGGGCATACCCAGGGGGGTAGTTGTTGCCGTGGATGATACTACAGCAGAAGGGTCTGCGGATGTTTGACCTATGGTAGTTGTAAATAGTGGATCAAATGGTGTTCCAGACATAATGGTGGTTGGTGGTAACTCTGTGGGGTTTTCGGATTCTACCTCCAAATCAAAGGTGAAGTGAGGTATGTCAGAATCGGATGACTGTCTAATTGATTGACGATGTGTCGAATCAAGGGATAAGGCTCTGCGTTCGTGACGTGGAGAGCCAAGTGGACTAAACTCTGGGAGTTCGCCCTGTAGACGACGAGAGCGTCTAAAATTCTCAATGGTGAGAAAATGTGTTTGGGTAAAAACTTTGTTTAAGTATCAGGTGGTGATATATATATAAAAGACTCAAAACCCTAATGCAACCAAGGGTGCAAGAAGGGGAGTGAAAAAAGAAGGCTCTCAGGCCAAAAAATCAATCCTCAAAAAAGGCACTTATTCTAGCAGCTGTGCTACAATAAGTGGAGGAATGCAACAACTGGTCAGAATACCAACATGCAAACAACTCCTAGAAAAAATAGGTGTAACTAGACCACAGGTAGGTTGAAATCATGCAAACACCTAATCTAAAAGTATTGTGACTCAAACAGACGATATCCTCTGCAAGGTGATGAAATCCAAGTCAGACAATATGAATGTTGAGACAACGGCTAGATATCCCCCTACCGGGAGGGACACCGGGTAATCAATCCTAAAGACAGGCTACTAGGATACTCCGTTCATGACGCGTCGAGAAAAGGTAAATCTTCCGTTTGGTCCTTTGATCGCAATATCCCAATACAGGGATATCCCGAGAACTGCGAATGGTATCCCTTCGGTTACTGAATGGATTTCGGTATTCCACTCAGGCTTCCGGAACCATCCTCGCGACTTCAACCCTCCTAAGGGAGAGGCCTTCCCACAAACCGGTTGTGACCGCGCCAAAAAGTACTAAGAGATTTTAGCTCCCTAATTGGACAACTTCTATGTCTCAGATGTATGAACTGAAGGGTGTTATTGGAACACCTATCCCCCCAATACTACCTAGCTACAAGAATTCTTTTAGTGTTCCCCAAGTGGGGTTAAAAGTGTGTTCAAATTAGGGTACGTTTTAAGGCTTAGTTCAATTAAGTGATCGTGTGAGTGCACGTGAGGTGTTGTAAACTGAACTTGAAAAAATTAAATGCTTTACAGAAAATTTTCAAAAAATAAAGGATTTTTCGAAAAATAAAAAGCAAATATTTATGACTTTTCACTAAAAGGAATTTAAATGCTTTTCAAAAAATAACTCAAAAAATAATGGATTTTTTGGATTTATGAAAGTAAATAATAGACTTCTTTTTAAAAGAAATAAATGGATTTCTTCGTTCAGGAAAATTGCTAAGGGCAAGATTTTAAAGAAGTAAACAAGAAAAAATTTGAATCTAGATGAAAATGCAAAATGAGTCTTTCTTTCACTTTCTTGAAAATTTTTAAAAAGATTTCTAGAGATGCACTTTAAATAGTAAAATTTTTTTCAAAGCTGTCAAATATGCAGAATTTAATACTGTAAAAAATGTGCTATGGGCAGAAAGTACAGTAAATTTTTTTTTCAAAATCGGGATGGCCGAATGAAAAATTCAGCCGCGCGGGTTTTGACAGAAAAGCCGCGATGGACCGCGCGGGTTTTGGTCGCACAGTCGCGCTGGACCGCGCGGGTTTTGGCCGCACAGTTGCGATGGACCGCGCGGGTTTTAACCGCACAGTCGCGATGAGCAGCGCGGAAATTGGCCGCGACGCCGCGGTGTGCAGCGCGGAAAAAAGCAGAAAGGTCGCGATGGACCGCGTGACTGTCTGGCAAAAAGCCGCGATGGACCGCGCGGAAAAACGCAGAAAAGTCGCGATGGACCGCGCGACTGTCTGGCAAAAAACCGTGATGCGGAAGCCGTGCACGGAAACGGAGAAACGAACCCGATAATTGAAAATTTTGGGCTGTTTATGGGGCCAAAACTCAGAGCAGCAATGGATCTGCTGTCTAAGATGGCAGATCTATGGATCTAAAGGTTAAAAACTCATAAAAAACTAAGATTAAAGGCAAAACTAGAGATCTATAGTTCAAACCAAAGCGGAGTCGCCAAAAACTGTTGGCCCGGTTTTGCAACCAGGCTTAGTGCTATGGGCACCTGCTAACTAGTAGCAGCAGTTTCAATGGAAATAAATAACAATAAACTAATTAAACAAGACTATTCATGGATCTAAGCAAAGATATTAAGCAAATAACAAAAATAATTTAACATCAAGAACAAGAACATATAAAATAAAGAATTTGTATTGAAAGAATGGCAAGCAAGTGCTTGCGGAATTAATACCTCTAATGGTGAGGTTGAATAGCTCCAAGGATGAGCAACTCCAATCTCCAATGGTCTCTTCTCCAATGTGGTTTGCAATGGCTAAAATGCTCAAGGGAGATTTCAGCAGCATAAGGATGAGATAATGGATGGATGGGAAATGAGGAGCCCCTACCACCTTTTTATAGGTTTTGGTGGTGGGAAATACCATTTGTGGTTTTGTGGAAACCAAATGGTATTGACCAACATGGTTTAGGTACTTTTTCCTCCTTTTTCTTTTTTTGAATAAAAATAATATTTTAATTCCCTTTTTAATATTTTTGGGAATTTGGACCCTTTTTGAGGGTTTTTTATGATTTTCTTGGAAAAATAATCTTTTTTAATGGAAAAAGGGGTGTACTAAGGTCTTTTGGTGACCTTTTGTTGGTTTCAGAGGCTCAGATGGTGGAAAAGTGGACAAATGGGTCATGTGCGTAAGGGAATGAGCTAGTGAGCATTTTTTAGGTGTTAACACTTATTCTGACGGAAGGTGGACAACAACTCAGTACCAGTATCATAGCGAACCGACAACTGGAAATGGTCTAAGAAAACCAAAGCAATCTCGTTGAAACCCCTATAGGTGTTTCTGGGAAACTCCACATACCACTTCGCGGCTGCCCCCGTGAGGGTGTGTTGAAATAGTCATAATCGAATGGAATCATGATTCAAAGAGTTGGAGGAACACCAAAGGTGAAATGTCATGACATGATCTCCGGGGTCCTCACCACCTTTCCCCTCAAACTTTGGAATGTCCGAAGGGATATTGGTAGGGATTTGGGGCCAAGTAGGGTCGTGACACACCGGATCATTCATGAGCTTTGAAAGATATGGGAGATTCAAGTGTGCAAGGAACGTGAGCTACAGTTGGAAAGCTTGATTATAAGCTCCCATAAAAGGTTGATTGAATGGAACTGTGTTATACGATGGACCAAAAGCTTGACCATGAGGATTAAATTGCTGATACTAAGGACCTGACGGCCCATAAGCTTTCCCTTGGCCATAAGATGGATAAACTCTCCCTGCCTGACCCATTTGAGAGTAAGCAGGTATATGTATGTTTTGAGCACCATATTGGGGTGGTGGGTGATATTGGTGGCCAGCACCGACTGTATTGTAGTAAGGGTTGTCACCATGGGTATGGGGCATGTATGTACTATTCATAGTGGGAACCGTGTTGTATTGACTGTAATGGTATGGTATGTTCCCACCCCCAATATTCAGATTATCTTGAGCAGTCGTGTGATGACCATAAGCATGAGAAGTATTCCCAGGTCTAATATGGGCGTGACCAATAGCAGGGTTGGTGGTGTGATGTCCATGTGGATATGAAATATTTCCACCCCCTACATTATTATTACTAGCGGCGGCAATGGACGCAAAAGTATGCGGTATGTGTCCACCCCCGTGGTTGGGAGGAACGGTATCATGTGCAAAAGTGGTCCTGGGTTGACGAGTAGAGACATGTGTATTAGGTGGTGGATGGCGAGTCGTGTTTCGGACAACATTCCGACTAGGTTGGGTATTCCTAGGAGGTGATCGCATTCCAACATTAGCATGGTTAGGAATTTGACTAGTCCCCATACTATGTGAGTGGGTGGACAACGTAGTGCCCCCAGTGGGTATAGTATGGCTAACACTTTGACTAGTGCCATCATGAGTACCAACCATAGTGGAAGGTTCGATAGTATTGTGACTAGGAATACCAAAAGAGAGTGTAGTGGCGTTGACCATAGGGCCGGAATCATCATGAGTCTCAAGCCTCCTATATCTAGAATCGCATGGAAATGAAGGAACGAAAGGCTCGTCTTGTTCTTCCTCCTCGGGTAAGTCGGGCATCCCGTAAAGATAATTATCCGGATTTGAAGGATGAAACGGATCTCGGTTAAGTGGATTAGGCCAAATAGAACCAGGTTGAGTCGCAGGTGGATCACCTCCCCAATCCTCACGAGAAGTCTGGGGATCAGAAGTATGTTCAACTCTACCCGAAGGACTAGAAAGGTCTTTCCCAATATCTGGATGTGTAGCCATGTAATCCTCAACGTAAGTCACGTAAGAATCTGAAGACTCAGAGGGAGCCCTCCGGCGTCCTCTAGTAATACGTTGTGTAACCAAAGCTGGCTTTAAACTAGCCAAACGACGGGACCGATAGAGAGTAGGGCTCCGCGCCACGTTCTCTCCGGAGAGAGACACAACGTCTCCTAAAGGCCAACTATCGATCAAAAAATAGTAAATCAAAAGCACACACCTAGAGAATCTACAGCCAAGAGCAGACAAACATAGTGGCTAAATGAGCTCCCGAAACTAGAGCTGGTATGTCTCGCCTAGGAGAGGCTTGAGACTCCCAAACTATAGCCGGAGGTAACAGAATCAGTTATAGAGACACCCAGGCTTCACTGTGTCGACAGGGTCAAGTCCACTGCATGAACACAACTGTGTTGTCCAATCCCTATCTGACTCAGGACACAAACAACATAACCACTACAAGTACCCTGTGCGGTACCTAGGTAAGGAAACTATGTCTACGACAATATAACCAATGCTCAGGGGGACAGTCGCAGTTGGGACTCGTCGTATGGGCAGGGTAGCTAAGCCTGAAGCACAAGAGGACAAACCTCCGGTATCCCTAGATACGAACAAATCCTGGATATATCTCCCACATTCAGCCGGTATCAGAGGGATATCTCCTCAACCAACCTCCCGTGACCTCGTGCTTAACTTTGGTTTGAGTAGAGCTTTCCTAAGAACACCGATCTATACCATGGATTCCTCCACTCCTTGGTCAGACACCTAATGTTTCGTTCAGTAGTCTTGGATTGTTAACTCACAATGATCTATTCCAAGACTCTAAACCTATGCTAGTTGGTGTACCCTATAAATAAAATAAGTCTAATCAATTTTATGATTAAGCGTTAATTTTAGTGGCTGTGATTACTCAAGGGATATGGTTGTGAAACTAGTGATGTGTAGACTCAATAGTATGCAACATCGTCCAATCCTAGACTCATCTATCTAATAAAACAATGTCACTAATATGCAAAATAACCAACAATTCTAAAATAAATATGCAAACTTTTATCTTTTCAATGCACAAGCAGAACCTAAAATGAAGGCAACAAGCACTCAATGCAAAATGCAGTACATGGAAATAAAATATTTTTGTATTTTCTCTTATAAACAGAAAGGAAAATGCAAAAAAAACTAATGAATATTTTTGTATTTTTCAATATATATGGAATGAAAAAATGCAAGCAAAATCCTACTATTCAGTCACTGAAGTGCCAAGAAGATCACTAAGACAACCCAACAGATCCTAAACAGCTAGACTTAGCCAAAGGAATGAGCTCAACAGGAAAAAACCAAGAGGTTAAAACCAAAGATTGGTAAAAAACCAAGAAGGTTCAACCAAGAGAAACAAAGAGATCTGGTCACAACCAGGGCATGAAACAGTCAACAAAGAGGCCAACAAAGACTCAGGAATCAACCAAATTCACCCAGCAACAACCAATAGCCATAAACCAACAAAAGTCAGAGTTACACGCTACTGTCGAAGGAATACCCACGTGTACTCGCGAGCAGTAGAGTAAACAGAGGCGGGTATACTCGGGCAGAACTAAGCCAGCCCGCGGGTGAGGAACAACAAATGGTCAAACAGAGAGTCCAGAGGCTCAGAAAAAGCAAGTTTTCTACAGTGTATCTTAATGGCCAATCAGTGACACAGAGCTTCGATAAACAACAACTCTAATTATGGACTAATGCTCAAAATTTTTCCCAAACATGGATGTTTTCCCCAGTAGAGTCGCCATTTTTGTATTGGAGAAAACTCACTATGGCTTGGGAATACCACAACAGACAGATGACTACCAGAAATCAACTCAATTCTAAAAAACAATGCTATTATAAATGACAATGTTAAAACAATGGAGAAATGTTACCAACATCGATCCAACATTTGATGTAGATCCCTGTTGGAGCTTTCAATCCGTGCACATCTAAGCACTTGTAATATGCAAATTAGTCTTGACAACCAATATCTAACAAGTACATGTGATATATAAATAACATTAACATTATCAATAACAATGGTCCATAATATCATAAGCAAATGAAACCCAATGTATAATAAATGACATTCACACCATGAATGGACAAGAATATGAGTATTTCTATTAATGAACAAGAAGAAGTACAAAGTGATACGATCTCTTGCCGACAACCAATCTGAACCAAGATCTAGAACAATCCACTTGTGCCTCCACCACTTCTATCCTCCATGAATGGCAAACTCAAACTAGCAAGGAGTTTGGAAGGTGAACATAACTGGCTCACAACTACAAGGATCAATGAGTGCAGACTCAAGATAGGGAAAAAATCCACTAGAGTGCCTTTACTATTCTCTTCTTCCTCCCGTCCATAAGCCATATGTAATCAATATATAGTCCTCTCAAAGGTAGGTGAAATGACTCATCGAGACATTACTTGGGAATATGGAGAGCCAAAGGTCACCCAATGACCGCTTTTTGGGAGTAAAAAGTAATAAAATAGTGGTTTTTACCATTTTACTTGATACCCACGGGCTATAGGGATGCAACTCGTTGGTACGCTTGCTATAGTGATGCAACATGCGGGTAGGAACAAAAATAGGATAGACTAGTATCACTGAAGGATGAAAATGGATTTGAGTCACTGAAATGGATCCTACAGGCCAAAGAATGCTGATGCTCACAGGGTAGAAGATTTCTGTGTAACAATAACCCTTCTTGTCACGTCCCCCATTTTGACCCTTGTAATATTTTGGGCTATAATGTAAATAATGTATGCATATTATATATGATTCTTAGCATGGAGCTCAAGGCCAAGGCCCTGCTAGTGAACGCTCGATCTAGAAGAGGCAAGTATTTGATATTATGCTACCCATGTGCTAGTGAACCATGGGAATTGTAAATATGCATTTTAATATAAAAGCCCACAACTAGCTATGCAATGCAACAAGGGATGGGGGCATAATGTTACAAGGAATTGGGAGGGAAATATTAAAACCCTTGAGCCAATAAGGTCAATCCAAGTGTCAATGAGAGAACCCATGAACCCTCAACTACCCATGCTGACTTTTGTACCCAATCATTGATTTCTCCCAAGAGTTGGTTGAGGTAGTTAATGCCGTGGGGAATGGGAGGTATGGTTGTCCAAATTCGAGTATGGGCAAGCCACCCTTCCTAGATTTTCGTGTTTGGCTTCTTGGGCAAGAAAAGAGCCACGAAATTGCTCCCCAAGCCATTTTATTCAACCATGAGTCTTGCTCCCTCAGGCGTTTAGAGCCACCTGGGCAGCTCCCTCCATGGTTTTGTTGTGTTTACCTTCATTTTCCTAGCTGGGAAGGGCGTTTTTTATGTGGCTAATAGTGGGGAAGAAGGGGAAAACGATTTGGGGTTTTATTGAGGCCGTCTGGCCCACAGAATGCTCATACATCTGTGGGAGAAATCAATTTTCTTCCCTGGGATTGATTCCCTCTTCCCACAAATCCGTTTTTGGTGTGCCTACATTTTTGGGAAAACCCATGTCCATCTAGCTTCTATGTCCCACTGCTAAAAGTGTGTTCTAGAGCCCATATCTAAGTTTGGTGTGCAAGAGAATGCTGGGGTTGAGTTGGGTATCCATTGCTTTGGGCTGAGCTGAGCTTGAGAGACCCAATTTCCTTGTAGATATCATGCCCAGCTCGGGGGTGGTCTCTGAGTGCTGAAAGAATACAGTCTGGGAAGAGACCTATGGTTGGGTGGAACGTTGCAGCGACATAGCTAGTTGTTTGGGACAACATTACATCCAAATGAGTATTTTATTGTGTTTACTTCTGCAAAATGTTTTAAGGGATGGCTATTTTGATATGCTGGATGACTATGAAATGTGTGTGGTTGATGTTTATTCCGCTGTGCATGTGAAATTGATTTGCATCTTCACACATATGCATTTTACTGGAATGCCATACCTTTTATTCATGATGAGTTTGGCTAAGTTGTTTTAAAAGCCCATATTTTAGTGCCATGTTCCCTTCCTTGCATTGGACAGAAGGGTGGGTATGTGACAGATGGTATTAGAGCTATTGGTTGTAGCATTAGGTCTTCATGGAATACCTATCACAATTGCAGAGGTAAGTATGTTTCCTTCCTAGCACAGATCGTTAAGAAAAGTTTTAAAATTTCAAAATTTTTCTAAGTGTTTTGCCTAACTGATTCGGCGAGTCTCGTGGAGTTGAGCCGATGTGTTTCAACGAACCTCACTGAGTTGTGCCAAATTTGTTGGCTAGAACTGCCGAGTTTGCGCCGATGTTGGAGGCGAAATTTTGTGAGTTGTTCCGCAACGCGGCAAAAAATCAATAAGTTCGAAAAAAGAAGGAAAAATTCCGACGGAAAGTTATGAGTTTTGGTTCGCAACGGCGGAAGGACTCGATGAGTTGGTCCGAAAAATTTCAAAATTTTTCTAATTGTTTACGGCGGAAAGAAATCGTGAGTTTTCGCGGAAACAGTAGAAGGAATTGGCGAGTTTTTGCCGAAATGGTTGGCCGAAAATTTTTAAGTTCACCAAACCGAAAGAACTCAGCGAGTTCATCCTCAACGGCGGACATAGTTGGCGAGTTTGCGCCGCAATGTCAGAGGAAGCTGGCGAGTTTGCGCCGCAACGGCGGAAAAAGTTGGTGAGTTTCCACCACAGTGTTGGAAGGAATTGGCGAGTTTGCACCGCAGTGTCGGAAGGAATTGGCGAGTTCTGCCGCATTGACGGAAGGAAAAGCTGAGTTTTCGACCGGAAGAACTCAACAAGTTTGTCCGCAACGGTCGGAATAGATGGGCGAGTTTCTCTGCAATGATCAGAAGAACTCGGTGAGTTGGTTCGACACGGGTCGGAGGATAAACGATAAATCCTCCGAAACAGAGAATTTCAGCTGTTTTCCAGGGTGAATCTCGGGCGTCGAAAGTTGAAAAATGACATTGAACTCATGCGCCAGATTGCGCGAAATTGAAGGATTTACAAAAAAAAAAAAAAACGAGGGCGCTGCCCTCGACCCGCCCTACAGTGGCGGAAGCCACAAGGGGGCAAGCCCCATTGACCCCCGTCGTCCCCTTGAGACGTCGTCAATGGTGAGAAATATTCTATGGGAGCTAAGTAAGACAATGCTGATAAAGAGGGAAGCTTCTCACCTTAACTATTTCTGTTATAGCATAGGAATTGCATGCTTGCAAAGTAGCAACTAAGAATGTTTTACATTTGTATTAAATTGCTACTTGGTAAGAAATGACAGCTAATGATACCTTGTGTGCATGGTAGAGAGCCCATGAAACTGGATTAGCTATGATGCAAAAGAGGAAATTCCATGCTATTATGAGGAATTGGAAAGGGGGAATTCCTTAACTCCTCTCTTGCTATTGTATTTATATTTCCTAAGTTTCATAAGTTGAAAATTATGGCATAGGGATGTTGGAAATGCAAGAGAGTAATGCATATGAATTAATGGGCATGATTAAGGAGTCATTGCATAGTGCATGTGAATCGCTTATGCATAAGCATGATGTTGCATATGGGTAAAGGTAGTAAAAGTTACACATGCAATAGCCCATTAATGGTATTGCTTATGGTTGATCACCAGTAATGTTGTTGATAATGGTTGTATGAATCAGACCATAGAAGCATGATTGAAAATGTAAGAGATTAGATAGCTGAAATGAATATGCACTAGATGGCATATTGATAAACATTGCATAGTGCATGTAAAAATACTTGTGTATACATATGATATTGCATATTGGTAGAATAGTGAGGTTTTGCATATGCAATGAGCCACTTAAAGATGATTATGGTGGTTGTTAAATAACTAGTCGTGTTTGCAATGGTTATAGGACCAAATACAACCAAAGCATGACTAAGGGAGTGGATGATGATTGTTGCATATGAACAACAACCTTATGAGGAAAATATGGTGCAACAAATCTACGAGCATGAGGTTGGAAAAAGAACTGTGAAGCCTTGGTAAGAGGCCAACTGATCAGGTAACATCAAACGATGTTAATGACAGCCATGCAGGTAATGGTTATTTGTGCTTAATTGCATGAATGTTGAAAGAGGATTTGGTAACATCCCTCAACTATGTTCAACTATGTTGATTTGGTTTGCATATAGTATTGAGTGCCTAAATGTGAATGTTAATCTACCGAGTATGATGAGGTGCGGGTAAGTGAGGGAAAGGATCCTTACACCCTATAATTGCTTAGAAACCTCAATGCATTCATATGAAATTATAACATGCCATTGTGTATGCTGGATTATAAGTTTAAATAACCAAAGAAAGTAAAGACCTATAGTCATGTTGTGGTAGTACATGCCATATGAATGGTTAGGCCATAATATGCTGGAATGCATAGTATCCGCGGATTGATGCAAAGTTGTATTGAGGGATTATGCATTGAGTGAATGCACATTAAAATATTATGAAAATGTTGTGAATGTGCATGCACATGTTGAGATGCATTGTGTGAATGCATGGGTATGACATATATATGTTTCAATGCAGTTAGATAATAGATGAAATGGTGGACTATTGTTAAATCCTAAGACCATTTCATGAGCTGCTGTGAATGCAGGAGAATGATTGAATATAGAAGGTAGACATGAGTTGCATAAAATGATACAGCTATGAAGTGATGAGTATCTAAATCTTCATTTAAATTGCATAAATGATGTGACCGTGTCTTGCAATTTTATTATGATGATGATGCATATATATATATTTCGTTGCATTTCAAATGTTAATAGATGAGGGTGTTTGAGTTATTGAGTGTTATAATTCTGAGATCACTTCAGTGGCTGTTGCAACAATGAAATATTATATGCATAAGAGACTTACAAAGCGTTTGGCTGATTGAATTTTCAGATTTCAGGTAGATTGTTTTGGGCATGGAAAATGTGGGTAAGTCCATGATGAAGATTGGAATCTACCATGAGCAAGATCCAAACGATATGAGAACAGACTCATGGGGGCTAAGCAAATCAATTTTTGTAGAGAACAGAATTGCAAATTCATACTTGGATTTAATTATTAATGCCATTGAATGATTATTGTTAAATGCTGCTGACTATTTGGCTATTTGATAAATGTGCCAGGAAGACACATCGCAGGAAGACCATGTGTGATGCCTTGCAGAAGCCAAACTCCATGGGAAGAACCCCATGCTTTGGAAATGGGTTTCGGGTAAAACACCATTACATCTATTAAGGATGACATCTCAGCTAAGCTGTATGTTGGAAAACCATGAGAGTGAGATGGTAAAGCTATGCCAAGAAGGCATGAGTGGATTATGGAACATGGAAAGATTGGGGTGGAAAACCGAAGAACTGTTGACTCGGAGAAGGGAGCCCCCATTCTTCGCAAATGAAGAAAAGATACATCCGCAAAATGAATGAGTATTCTGTGACCCTAGATAAGAACATGCATGTCTAAATTATTAGGTTTAATATGCAAAACATGCTCTATTTTATTTATACCATTTCAGACTGCTTGAGTATGATTAGGGCCCACATGGCTCACATTGGAAAGGGGGTGCACACCTTTTTTGGTGCCGAGTCATGATAGGGTTGTCAATATTGACTACACCCTAAGGGAATGGATGCATTCCTAGTGTTTCAATACTCGATAGTGAATGTTATGGAATGCAGATACAATTTTGAGAAGCAATACTGATAAGCCTGCTTATCCTTCTTGTGTTGTCAGCCTACACAGATGCCAATTGGTACTGCACATTAAGAGGCAAGGTGAAGAAGGGTACGCAGAAGGATTGCATAGGAATTGGTAACCTTTCTATGCTCACACTAAATATTACTGGAATGGATGGACAAACCCAAGGAGTTGTGTAGTAAAAATGGGTATCATCCTTGTGTGAGTGGGTCCATGCTAACCTGTAGTCAAGAAAGTCACCTATAAAGTTCCTAAAAGGAACCACCGATTTGCACAATAGAAGGAGTGGCGTCCTTGTATACATGAAGAGTTGATGTGTGTGTGAAGGGTTGTGGTGCAAGAAGGTGTGGTGACATTGGTGAAGGCATAAAATCTCTATTGGGTCAGCAGTAGGAGGGGGGCGCCAAGACTGACTGAAAACCCTGAGATGCCTATGGCTCCATAGTAGAGCCTTGACCTATAATGGTTGGTGGTGTAGTTTCCTTCCATTGGCTGATGACCCAGACGAATGTGATGGCTCAGCATTGGAGAGGTCCAACCAGGTATGGGACTGGTTGGGCACCACCAAATGCTTGGTAAACCTAGTCGGCGTGAAGGTGTACTGGTTAAGCACTAACTACATCCAAGTCCATAGGCGATTCCAAGGCTTGCAAAGCGAAGCAGGACCCTGTGGACTAGAGGTGAAACACACAATACAGATAAGTATTCATTTTCATTTATGTCTTGTTTGGAATAATGAATATTTCAGGTATAAGTCTTCTAATAGCTAAGCTGATACACTATTGTTTCTTTGTTGGAAATCTTGGTCATTGCAGGAAAGCAAGACCCTGAAAGAACTATAAATTACTGGTAAAATCCAGAGAGTAAATGAGTGGGCGATATAAATTATGGAGAAATCCAGGGAGTAACTGGTTGAACGCTATAAAGTTCTTGATAAGTCCAGAGAGTGACTAGTTGGGCATTAACTACTTGATATTGTAAAGCAACATGTATGCTGGCCCAACATTCCTTAATTAATTAATAAAACCAGTTGGAGCACTGGCCTAGCATATTGCTAAAGGAAATGATTGATAAACCTAGTCAGCATACTGGCCTGGCATTGCCTATTCGAATGATTGTGGAGTAGCCTACGTGCTAGCCCAACATTCATAATTGTGTTCACGGGAAATCCAAGGCTCGTAAAGCAAAGAAGGATCCCGTGGAATAAAGTGAAGACATCCAATAAAGATAAGTATTCGGTTACCTTGCAGCTTCTTGCTTATGAATATATGTGTGTATATGATTTGGTTATGATTTCCTAAACTCTTGTTTAGAGATAAACCCTATGGAAATAAACTAAACATGTGAATTGATTCAATGTTTGAGTGTAGGTATTGTTGGAAGCAAGGACTATGAAGGCATCATAGGGATGCAGATGGACATGTAACCATCCTAAAGAGATCAGTATGAGCAGTATTGAAAGATGGTGCTAGTGGACATGAGGGGGTCATAGCAACCAAAGGTTATGTAGGGAACTATGGAGGAGGGTTCCTAGTTGAAAATCTTTAGACAAACCTTAGACACTAAGTGTCATAGCCAAGAAAGCAAAGTCAAAGCATTCACAGTGAAGTGAAAGAGACTAAGGAGCATGAAACCACATCGATGGTGTAGCTCCATAATAGAACAAGACTAAGAGGGAGAAACTCCTACTCTTCTCTTTCCTTTCGATTGATGCATTCATAAAACAAAAGATTGTTGAGTGCATGTCATGGCTGAAAATAGATTGTGTTTAATTGCTTGAAATGAATTGTGAATGTTGAAATAGTAAATCTCCTGTGAAAGGATGAACATGAATGAGTTCATGTGTATGTTGGAAAGCATGAAAGTGTGGAAGTCCCATGAATAAAGCGTGGACATTCCATGTCAATTTGGAAAATAATTGACTAATCTTAATGTTTATATTATGCTTGTCCTAACAAAGAATTTCCATGATGAATTTCACAGGTAAGAAATTGAAACAATTGGTTGCAGCCGACACAGGAAAGTGTTGCTAGTAAGCAAAGTGTGGTCAGTTGTGCATATTGATCATGGAAGTAGACCGAGGGCTATTAGAGTTGGCTGAAAGTCTTCTTCAAACAATTTCCAGGACCGAAGAAAATATTGGAGAGATGCTCAAGCTACGGAGGCAACAGAATGAGATGAACCACAAGGTTTTGCAGGACTCTATTCGCCTGCAAAAAGAGGTAAAAAGCATTATGGGAGCAATCAGTAAAGGAAAGGAAAGTGGATCCATGAAGAAGCATTCATCCAATTGGCCGATTAAGAAACGTTCCAGGTGGGAAGACTCAAAGGAATTTGAGCAGGAAAAGGTAAAGCAACCAATGAAATGTTGGGGATGTGGAGGAAATCATTGCCTCCTCGACTGCCCAACAATGGAATATCAAGAGGGTAGACGCCATAAAGTTTCCAGACTTGTAGATCAGCGGGAAGGTAAAGAAAGGGAAGGGATTGTTTTGGAACAATGCCCTCATGCAGAGCTAGAAGGTCCGAGCCAGCAGGAGCAGTTTGTGAAGACCAAAGGACTTGGTGCTGAAAACCTAAGTAAAGGGTGAAATGTAGGACAGACCCACCACATTTTGTGAATTTTGAACATGTATAAACCATGTATGTATTCCTAGGTATTGGAACATCGAGGACGGTATTATTCCAAGGGGAGGGGAATGTCACATCCCCCATTTTGACCCTTGTAATATTTTGGGCTATAATGTAAATAATGTATGCATATTATGTATGATTCCTAGCGTGGAGCTCAAGGCCAAGGCCCCGCTAGTGAACGCTCGATCTAGAAGAGGCAAGTATTTGATATTATGCTACCCATGTGCTAGTGAACCATGGGAATTGTAAATATGCATTTTAATATAAAATCCTACAACTAGCTATGCAATGCAACAAGAGATGGCGGCATGATGTTACAAGGAATTGGGAGGGAAATATTCAAACCCTTGAGCCAATCAAGTCAATCCAAATGTCAATGAGAGAACCCATGAACCCTCAAATACCCATGTTGACTTTTGTACCCAATCATTGATTTCTCCCAAGAGTTGGTTGAGGTAGTTAATGCCTTGGGGAATGGGAGGTATGGCTGTCCAAATTCGAGTATGGGAAAGCCACCCTTCCTATATTTTCGTGTTTGGATTCTTGGGAAAGAAAAGGGCCACGAAATGTCTCCCCCCCAAGCCATTTTATTCAACCATGAGTCTTGCTCCCTCAGGAGTTTAGAGCCACCTGGGCAGTTCCCTCCATGGTTTTGCTGCGTTTACCTTCATTTTCCTAGCTGGGAAGGGCATTTTTGATGTGGCTAACAGTGGGGAAGAAGGGGAAAACGATTTGGGGTTTTATTGAGTCCGTCTGGCCCACTGAATGCTCATACATCTGTGGGAGAAATTGGTTTTCTTCCCTAGGATTGATTCCCTCTTCCCACAAATCTGTTTTTGGTGTGCCTACATTTTTGGGAAAACCCATGTCCATCTAGCTTCTATGTACCACTGCTAAAAGTGTGTTCCAGAGCCCATATCTAAGTTTGGTGTGCAAGAGAATGCTGGGGTTGAGTTGGGTATCCATTGCTTTGGGCTGAGCTGAGCTTGAGAGACCCAATTTCCTTGTAGATATCATGCCCAACTCGGGGGTGGTCTTTGAGTGCTGAAAGAATACAGGCTGGGCAGAGACCTATGGTTGGGTGGAACGTTGCAACGACATAGCTAGTTGTTTGGGACAGCATTACATCCAAATGAGTATTTTATTGTGTTTACTTCTGCAAAATGTTTTAAGGTATGGTTATTTTGATATGCTGGATGACTATGAAATGTGTGTGGTTGATGTTTATTCCGATGTGCATGTGAAATTGATTTGCATCTGCACACATATGCATTTTACTGGAATGCCATACCTTTTATTCATGATGAGTTTGGCTAAGTTGTTTTAAAAGCCCAAATTTTAGTGCCATGTTCCCTTCCTTGCATTGGATAGAAGGGTGGGTATGTGACACTTCTCTTCTAGTGTAGAGATATAGACAAGATTTATTTTAATTCCTAGCACATATAATACTTCTCCCAAATGCAGAGAATCACTAGAATCTAATTGGAAGGAAGTGGCCCCAGTTCCTTTCACAATATATCTAACATCGTCTCCAAGAACAACTCTTAGGTGTGATTCTCTCTCATCTAGATTTGAGAGAAAATACTTATAACATGTCAGATGTTTAGAAGCACTCCTATCTAACAACCAAACATCATTACTAATAGGAACAATACCTGAGAGGGATGAGATGAAGAAGAATTCATCTTCATTCTTTGATTTCTTTGGTTGAGTTTGTTCATCTACATCAACTATGGAGGCATGCTCTTTCCTCTTCTTTGATGTGCATTGATTCTTGCAGTGGCTGAACTTTATGCACTTGAAGCATTGTACCTTTGAAAGGTATTTCTTCTTCCTTTGATCAAGGGCTGGACTTGATCATCTGTCTTTGTATTTTCTTTCAAATTTCTTCTTTCTCCTTTATTGGTATGTGTAATGAGTGCTTGATCTTATTCATGAGGGGAACGTACCTTGCCTTTAGCCACAAGCCTGGTTTCTTCTTGTGTATAATCTGTCCATAATATTTGAAAATTTGGTAGCTTAGATCTTCCCATCACGCTTTGAATGAAGGGTTCCCAAGATTGAGGGAGGCCATTCTGAGTCATCATGACTAATTCCCTATCTGCAATAATCTCACCAATTGTCCCCAATTGATCCTTGATCTATGTGATCTTCATAACATATGATGCAATAGTATCAGATCTAGACATGTTGATGTTTGAAAGTTGTTTCCTTAGGGCAAGAGCCCTATTAATATTTGTGTTCTCAAACAAATTCTTCAAGGTGTCAAACATTGCCTTTGTCGTCTTCTTCTAAGAAATTTGAGGAATCAAATGATCCTTGACTGAATCAATTAGGATCTTCCTTGTCTCGGCATCATTTTTCTTCCACTGATTGTTCTCCGCTTCTTCTTAAGGTTCTGACACGCCATTCACAAAAAAATTAAGTAGATCATTTTCTCCTAGAGAAATAAGCACTCTAGACTTCCATGAATGGAAATTTGAGGCTCCATCAAGCCTATCTTCAACCGTGATGCTTGACATTTTGATTGAGAAGCAGAATTGCAGCTTGGATCAGAAACCCTAGTAGGAGCTAGGTAAAAAATGAACTTTGGATTCTTGGAAAACCACTTACACAGATGAATTCACCCTCCTAAGGCGAGTAGAATTATCCTCCTTTTCTTCTTGGTCAATGGTCAGAACAATGAGAACCATCAAACCCTAATTCTTGACTTACTGCAGTAACTATAGTAATTTGGTCAAAAATTTGAAAATCTTCAGAATGGAGTTTTGCTTTCACAAGAAGGTTCGCCTTCCTAGGGCGAGCTCAATGAAGCTAAGGACGAACCAAATTTTTGGTTGGAAACTGAAGAAATGGTAAACCCTAGTTCCGACAATAGTCTCCTCAAGTATTGCTCTGATACCATGTTAGAATTTTGATTATAGCAATATAAATTTCATCTCTTTCAACTTAAGACAATATAGGATCACTAAAAGAAAAAATATGCATAGAAACAATAGACACAAAATTTTATCCTGGGAAAACCCAAACTCGGGAAAAACCCAACAACCCTTTCTTACTCAGAGATTCAATACAATGACGATAAAAGTACAAGAAGAATAGATGCCCAAAGAAATCAGCTCCAAATGTCTTATTCTACCCAGAAAGTCGAACTTCTTCACTTGAGCGAACTTGCTTGAGATGAGTGACAAAATGAGGGGAGCAACACTTCTATTTATACATTACTTTTTGGTAAATTTCTAACTAGGTCGACTTGACAGTTTTACTGAGGCTGACTTGTTATTTTGAATTATAAATATAAATTTATTGTTTGTTTTTATCTTGTAGTTCGGCTAGATTAGTGAGGAAACCTCACGTACCTATATCATCAACAAAATAAAGAGTAATGGGTTTGTGATATGAGATTGTAGGGGCCAAAATTTTTGAGTCTGGAATAGAGGGTTTGCTGAGAAAATAACAACTTACCAGAAAGAGGTCCAATCTTGCAGCAATGTGTCCTGGTCCCGATCGCTTGTTATTCCAAGTATATCTTCATTTCTCAGGATTAATATAAATTAGGTTCTCTAATGCACCAAGGTCCTTCAGGCGTTCGCTAAAAGGTTCCTTTACCTTAGTCCTGCCTCTTCTTTCTTCAACAAAAATTGTGACATTGAAGTCCCCTGCGATTATGCAATGGTGATGACCCCTGTTCCTTCACAGATGTTCGAATGAGTTCCAAAATCCCTCCTTGTACCCTAAATGGGAGGGGCCATATACATTGATTAGCCAAATGTGATAATTTGCAGGATGGATCACACAACTAGAGCAAATCTCACTAATCTCACTCAAGAATTGCAGAGAAGAAGAAGAATAGATGAATCAATAATCACTCATTAACACAGAAATGGAGAAAATGCATGTAATACCCCCATTTTGACCCTTATGGCATATTGGCTTTTATGTAAATATTGTATACATGCGATGTATGTTTCCCTAGCGTGGAGCTCAAGGCCAAGGGCCTACTAGTGTATGTTCGTATTTTATTTAAAATGGGTAAGCATTTGACATTTTGTTATCCATGTGCTATTAAGCCAAGGGATATTGTAAATTGATGTAAATATTAATATTTCAATAAAATACCAAAACTGGCTATGGAAGCAACTAATGAGAAGGGGGCCATGTGTATCCACTATGGAGTGGTGAGGGTGTTGTGGGGATGAACCATATGCTGCCAAATGTCATCTTGTGAACCTATTTGACTTTCCTTGTTGACATTTAATTATGTGGTAAGGAAGTTGTTGAAGAATTCAGTCCATGGCTTCAATGGAGCAGGGGCAGCCCAGAAATTCGTATTGCAGGTATGGGCTCTGTTTTTCTTGTACCACAAGTCACTCTACCTCGCGGAAATTCATTTTTCCTCATTCCCATTCCAGGGTGGAACATCCCAGCATCAGTTTTCATCCATTACGAATGTCCAACAATGAGAAAAACCAAAAATCGCAACTTTGCAAGAACCCACATTTTGAAGAGCCATAAACACCCAAAATTGGTATTTGACAATGAAATCCAACGGGGGATCCATAGATATGAACCTTGGGGCGAATTTGAGAGTATTAGATACCCCGAAATCCATTGGAAAACCTAGTTTTTATAGCCCAGAAATCCAGTGACCGGATTGAGTTATTTGATGACAGAATTGTGAGAAATCCAAGTGTGAATGATTGAATAGAGCTTGGGTTTGCTTGATAAACCCAGTGAAGGCTGGAATCTCAAGGATTTAACAACTTAGACCTTTCTATTCCCATCCTGAAAAGCATTGGAGGGAAGGGACGCCTAAGGGACTGTGTAGAAGAGAAGGGGACCTTCCTTGTGTTGGGTGTGGTAGGTACTGTGGGTGCCTTGATTGTTTAAATTATCTTGAGATTCCTGTAACTCTGTGGTTGAGCTCACTGGATTAGCATTTACCTCCTTTGTCTTTTGTATGCTTGATAAACTCAACTGTGTGTTGGCTTAGCATAGCTGTTGAGTGAAACCATGGCTGTGAGTGAGCCTATTTAGTTCCTTCTTAGTGGATACACAACCCAAATCTGGGTGATCTCTCAGCTGAAAGAATATAGACTGGACAAAGATCTATGGTTGGGTGGAACGTTTCTCTCACATAGCCAGTTGTTTGGACAACTTTATCTCAAAGATAAGTGTTCTCCGTGGTTTAAATTATATGCATTATGTGTTCTGCAATGTGTTAATTCTGAATGATAATTATTCATGTTAATGGATTGAAATGATTATCTTAATATGGTTGATATGGAATCTGTGCATAGCATTGGAATGGGATTGATTCTCTGCATGTTGAATCATCCTCTGCTTGTGATAGATATGTTGATGCATTACCGTTTGTGTGTGTGCAAATATGTTTTAATTCCGCTATGTAATTTCAATATGCATTTGATTTAAATGCTAAAAATTCTGTCTTATGGCTTTGGGGAAGAATCAGACACCCCCATGTTACAGTCATTTTCCCTCTGTCGTTTGGAATGATGGGAGGGGATGTGATAATGCAGTATAATCGTACATTAGCTGTAAGATGGCACTGTGAAAAACTGAATACAATGATATGACTGTCAAGTGAATTCGAATTAGCTAAAGGCCATTCGAATTCTCCTCAGTGTGTTGCTTAGATAGCATTGGAGACATCATCCAATCAGTGGCAATAGTCACAAATAGTCAAAAGTCAGTCAAATGAGTCTAACTGAACCATGTGAGCACAAATCAGGGGATGGAGACTCCAAGGAGGGCACATGAGGCTATCAGTAGGTCAAGTGGCACTCTGAAAGAGACAACTGGGAGCTACAACCAATTAAACTGAGCAATAAATGCAAGAAATAGTCAATCAATGCTCTAAATGATTGTCAATGATCCAAGAGGTGTACTAGGGCACATATGTCATCCAGGTGAGGAAAAAAGGTGCATCCGGTAGGTAGGAGGGATACTGAGGGCTGTAGATAGGATCTAGAGGGATGAAAATAGGCTCCAGGTGCTGGGGAGACCACCATACTGATGACGGGATGCATGCATGATGACTAGATGCATGCAGGCATGGAAATACAAAAAATGATGGTGAGAATATTCCAACACCAAAATAGTTCATTGCTTTCTAAATCTTCTAGCTCTACTAGGAGCCAGTTTTAGTTCTCAATGCTACTCTTTAACTTATATATATTTTTGTCCCACCAAGTTAATGTAATGTCCCCCTCACTCAATCCGACCATCGAGAGGGGAAGTTGGAAAATACTGGGCTCTAGAAATTCGCCCCAATGCATAATACGATTTTCAATAATAAACAATGTGTGCAGAAACTTAATAAACATGCATAATGGAAATAAAAATCTAACCACGCACATCTAGCATGCAATTACTAGCATAAACATTACAGGCATCAAATAAAACAATTCAAATTTGAATACATAAGATTACTTATCTGTAAGAAACCCAGATCCAACAACCAACTATGTAAGAGTGCTTTTCCACCCAACCATAGGCACTCAGTCCAACATATACTCTTTTTGCTGTCGAGGCCACCCCCAAGCTGGGCTATGAGGCCACTAGGGCGAAGGAAACACCTACAAGCTTCTAACTCTTAGCCCACAACCCGTTCTTCTCTCTATGCCTAGTCAAATGCTCATACAGAGCTCTACAAGGGTCTCACTCAGCCCTCACAACCTTGGCTTCCATAGTACCTGACCCACACAACACCCTTCTAGCTCAGGAATCCTCTTTACCGATCCATGGTTCTCTTGGGTGATCCATCTTGCTGGGTGCTTGTAGTGTGTGCATAGAAGAAGTCCAATCTGATATGGATTCTATAAAACCACTTGTATCCTTAATTTGTGACTTCGCAAGCACCTACAAGCAACATAAATCCATGGGTAAGGTTCTTAGCTGCCCAACCTCTCTGCTCACCTACAACCAACTATTTTTTCCTTCAAAAAATGTAGCTCTGTCCTCTAATTCGAATTTCTGGGTTAAGCATATAGTCTAGTAATGGAAATGAACAACCATGGTAACTCTACGTAGTGCAGCAACTTGCATGAGAGAATGAGAATGGAATAATGATCAAAAGAGTGTTGACTCTAAGGATATGAGGTGAGGGTGAAAAGACAGTTGACAAGGTCAGCTGGCAGCTGGCATAACTGTCAAAATCCCCATGCTCAATAACTACATGAAGTGACTTTTCCCACCAACCTCACATGTGCAATAAATAATTGGAAAATGGCCAAAAAAAGAAATAATTGTCTTATTCTCATCACATGACATAATTTAGGGTGAGTCCTAAGGTCAACACATGGAAACATAGGATTGGGTTTCCCCTAAGCCTCCTTCCTCTTCCCCTTTGGTGCTCTTTACATAGCCATTGTTGGACCATTTTATTAATTTTTAGCATAATGTTTACATACATTTCGAATTAGGCATAAAATCCAACCAAACAGTCCAAATAAAAATATAACATCATACATGCCTATCCATTCACTAGTTGGTCCTTGGCCTTGAGCTCCGCACTAGGAACTCACACTAGCATATTTACATTATTTACATAATATTGGATAAATACATTCCAAGTCAAAACTAGGGGTATTATAGTTAATATGACACCTGAAACTCCTGAAGCATTAAATGCCTTTCCGTCACCATTGTTCCATATCTTGCTCATTGCTCTTATGCTGTCTTCTTCCTACATTTTGGTCTCCTAGATCAAGAATATTGTGGTAGACTCCATTTTCCTTATTCTCTTCACTGCTTCTATTTTTTTTTCCGCCTAACCCTCTACAGTTCTAGGAGACAATTTTAATTATTTCTTCTGGCTTTGAAGGGGTGCCTTGTCCTTCTTCTCCTCATGTATTCCTTGAGTTGGATTTCTTGATGGTATTATTCTTATATGTTGATCCAGTTTGGTTTGCTTACCAGCCACCTTTTCTCGAGCTGCTTCCAGATCTCTTAGGGTTTTATTTATCTTTTTTCATTTCTTTGTTTGTGCTTCTGCTTCTTCTTCCCTGCTTTCTGATGTTTCTTCCTAGTGATCTTTTGATTTAGATCACATGACTGATCCTCCTGAATTGAGCGAGGACTCTGGTATGACCTCTCTATACACCTGCTAGGGAAGTGTTGATACTTAATTTTCTTCTTGTAAAATCTCAATCAAAACTACAATGCCTTCTGGATTCTTGATCCGTTCCTCAATGTTCTCTTTTGGAACTTCCTTCTCTTCCTCTTCGTTCTCATTAGAGAGAGCTTGGAAAATGTTTAAAGGAACCTTCTTCTTCGAGGGAGACCATTGAGGGTTGGGGGAGGGATTATTTCCTCTCTTCCTTGTAACTTCATTACATTCTTCCCCTAGTGCTTCTTCTGTGTCTTGTTGCTTCCTTTTTGGGCATAGGCGAGCGAAATGCCCGTACTCATGACATACTTTGCATTTGAAGGGAATTTTCTCATAGTCTACTGTCTATAGATAATTCTAGCCATGCATCGATGGATTTGTTGCTTTAGAAAGGACTTTCTACAAATCCAACTCCACACATATCCTAGCACATGAAAACAATTGGGGTTTTGATTCTGACTTGTCAATGTATTTCCCTAAGGAGTTCCTGATGGCTACGAGGTTTTCGTCGTTCCAACAGTGTAAAGGAAGGTAGGGGATTTTGACCCACAAGGGGAAGGTAGAAGGGATATATTTATTTGGGTCAAACAAGAGGTCCCATTTGTTGAGATACATGCCTCTTAGACCCATGAAATAGGGACCATTCCTGAAGATAGGATCTCGGTCTTCATTTTTTTCGAATAGAAACACGAAGAAACCTTTCCCACATAAATTTTCCTAGAATTCTCCTTATATTAGCGGCTACCATTTTTTGTTGAGACATATTTCAATGACACATGGAGATGGCCACAAACCCGTGAAGTGCCTGATTAATTCTTTTTCACTCAGAACAATGGTCTTGTATTTAGAAGCCATCAAAGACAATTTGAATTTAGGAACTGCAGTTCGTTTCACAAATCTGGATTCTGAGGCGGCCACAACTTTGCTGGAGGAAGGCTGAGTTGTAACAATCCTCTAGAAGTCATCCTCAAGGATATGGCGATGCTCCTCCAACCCAGCATCCGGGGAGGAGAATGATCCAACTCCGCCATGAGCAGGCAGAAACCCTAAACATGCTTAGATGGAAACCCTAGCTCGCAACTGAACTCACTAGCTGAAGTTATTGCATTATGTTCACATTGCCTTACTGCTTCAATTACTTTAAGAAATTATGGCCAAGTCCAACTTGACCTTTCTTGGAATTCCTAGCACTTATTAGCACTGCAATTGATTTAATTCCAACTCCTTAAGGATCTTTTCAAGGTCCATTATATGCCCTTGCACCTCATTCAACTATGATACTTTCTTTCCTTTCTCATGGAAATATTTACCACAATTCTGAACCACATACTTGATTCCTTAATTGATAGCATTTGCATGGCCACTTTGTCACTATCATGAACCACATGACAGTTCCACATATTGGAATGTTTTATTCTATCAATGACAACTTCTGGATGAATACAATTTTTCTTACCCATTCTCATTGCTTACTCATAAGTTGTTGGTTCATATCCAACAACTTCTCTTAGCATGCAGTCACTTTCCCACAAGGATGATTCTCCTATTACCTTTACAAGTTTCATGTCCTTTAACCTATTGGTATATTCCATACCTTGCTCAATATTCTCTTATGGAATACAATGTCCATCTCCAATAATCAAGAGTTCCCACGTCCCTTGCTTGAAATTCAAATTACACATTCTAAACATATAGAATGCATTGCATGAATTTTGGATAAGGAACCATCACTTATTCTTAGTTCCCTTCTTCCATTATGAGTGTTTATAAAATTCAATCTACAAGAGTGCATTCTTATCCATTCAACATGTTTTACCACATGTTAACATAAATTACAATAATACTCTCAATTGAGTATCCCTGTTCATTAATGGTACTGCCTTGTTACCAAGCATCCAACCAGACTTGGTTCAATTCTTTCACATTTGTAGCTAACAAGCAATTTTACCATGATTGCTTTCCCAGTTGTGTCTCCACTTTATTGTGGGGCCATTATTACCATAGTATGGGTGTCATAATATTTACTCACTTTGAGTCACTTCATCTTTGGTACACTTTTATATCATTATACAAATTATTCCCAAATTTTTGGGTTACTTTGAAAGTCACCCACATTGAGAATGTTATTGCTCAATCAAGCCCAGAGGCTCTGTTCTACATTCCTTCTGAAACAACTAGAAACATGTTTCAAAATAAGAACATTCTATTTTTATTCTCATGTGGATAATCTTTCCAATGAATATAAGTATGTCCATTTATGATTATTGAGCAAAAAACTACAGCCCTTCAAAATTGCCAATTTCAGTCAAATTACAGAAACATCTGAATCACCTTTTTATAATCCACAACTTGCCCAATTGTCCTTGGGACTATTATCATAGTGAAACATTTCCATTTCTACGAGTCCTATCATCACCATAGGAATTTTTCAAAATTGATGATGTCTCAAGGGGACGACAGGGGTCAAGGGGGCTTTCCCAATCACATATTTCAATTTTTGTCACCTGAAATTTGCCGTGGAAATTCACCGGCAAAATTTCCCAATTTCTATGTTTTGGTGGAATTTACTGAGTTTTATCTGTTTCGACGGACTTCCCCAACTCTATCAATACGTCGGCCTCTTTTCCCCAAGTTTTGCGACACTTGTCGGTGGACTTCTCAAAACTTTCCAAAACACTAGTCGACACACTTTTCAAAACTCGCCGAAATGCTTCATCGACGAATGTTCTCTAGCTTTGCCAAAACACATCGATAGACTTTCACAAAACTAGTCGAAATGTTGGTCAGTGCATTTTCTCCAACTTCGCCGAAACGTGTTGGCAGATTTCTCAAAAATTCGCTGAAATGCTGGTCGACGCACTTTCTCCAACTTTGCTGAAACGTGTCGACGAGTTTCTCAAAACTTCGCCAAAACATGTCGGTGAATTTGTTGAACTTTGCCAAAACGCTTCATTGACGAATTTTTCAAACTCTGTCGAAATGCTTGTAAGCGATTTTTTCAAAATTCGCCAAAACGCATCGACGAACTTTCACAAAATCGCCGAAACTACACATTGGTGAAACTCGTCCAAGTTTGCTGAAGCGCTTCGGCGCATCTCCTCCAAACCCACCGATATGCACTTCGGAAAAAACTCAACATTTTTCGACGAAACTACAACAATCAGGGAGCAAACCTAATGCTGCAAGTCATGCGATTTATCCCATACAAGATCAATGTTGCAACTTGTGGCTTTGATACCACACTGCCACATCCCCTTCCATCAATCCGAATTAAGGGAGGGAATATGAACTAAATTTGGGCTTCCATATTTATCCCCATCATCATTTTTCAAATTCATAACAAAATAAACATGTGTGCATATGCATAATCCAAATAAACACAATGAAAATAAATTCTACTACACACATATAGCATGCAATTGCCAACATAATTATAACATGCATCAATTAAATACATTGCATGATTAAAATACAAGAGAATACTTATCTTGAAATGAAGCTGTCACGAGCAACTGGCTATGCAAGTGCAACGTTTCACCCAACCATAGGCCAGTTGTGCTCATCAATCTCTCAACACAATGTTGTAGCCTCAACATATCCTATATTGTCTGAACGAGATGGGAGCTCCCTATTGAAAATTTTGTTTTATCTGATGAATTTAGTTTTCTTCAAAGCACTTAGTATGCTTGTTTGTTTTCTTTCAGTTTTTCTTAATGATGGTTTTTGAATAAAAACTGAAACAAGTTGATCCTTCCACACTTTCAATTCACTTAATCAAGTTGATAAATAGTGCAGTTGGTGGTTGGAAGCCGGTGATAAATTCCAAGGAAATGAACTTAAGATACCGACTTTCCGACTCCACTTCTTTCGCTTTAAAAAATGGGTAGTCGAAAGTCGAGCATCCTATATTTTTATTAGATTGTACCTCGATCCTCAACTCCTGACTTTTATCTATAACCAAATGCGAAAGTTGGCAATCGAGGAATCATTAACCTTTGTTAAAATCATTCCCTACTCCCAACTCCCGACCTTTCACTTTTTCTTAAAATGGAAAACGCGAAAGTTGGAATTTAGGGGATCATTAATATGGAATCCAATATACTCCCGACTCTCGATGCCTGACTTCTCTCTATCCAAGGTAATTTAGCGGAAGTCGGAGCTCGAAACAATAGTAGCTCTTCTATCTAATTTCTTCTCGACTCCTGAATTCCGAAAGTTTCTAATGTTCATATATAGCGAAAGTCGGACTTCGGGATGTTTTTACTATTTCATCAACTCTTGTCCCCGACTCCCAACTCCCAAATTTTTAGGAAATTGCGCAGCTATTTCTATTTCCCATTTAAATTTCATACGCCAAACTTGTTTTGATTAATGTGCCTAATGTTGGGTCCTGTAATTGCCCCTTTTTGACCACACTTGTTACATCATTTTGCCTTGTTACACCCTATTTCCATAAACCATATATATGCCTTTCTTCCAGATCGATCATGAATCTTGACAGGTATAATTCATTATTGCTTCATTTATTTAATGCCTAAGATTGTTATGGTTATGAATTCTAGCCTTTGATTTATGCTAACTTGTGTTGATTTCATTAAGTCAAGATCAAAGCATTAAGAGACACAAGTGTATTAGCCGCTAAGCCTTGGGGAAAGAATCACACGTGGTGCTAGCTGTTACTCTTCAGATTCAGTTCCTCACATTAAAAGGGAACAACGCGCCTCTCCATGTTGAGTTGTAACAGGACTTCGCTGCAACAGACAGGACGCCTCCCAATTGGTTAATCCGTTGATCCATTGACTTCCAGAGTAACAACATCCTTCATGTCCAACATCCTCATTCAAGACGTCTATAACAGTTCTGTTGTAACTCTGTAGCATGAAGATCAAAGATATTCATTGCTGCACGAAATTAGTGGATCACAAATTGTATTTTGCATGTATAAATATGGGAAGGCTTTCAGAGTATGGGGTTGGTTAATTATCATTTAGTACTGGTTGTAACAGAGAGTTGAGACTGTGAATTACCATATTTAATACAAGGAGCAGATTTCTTCAAATTTCTGTGTCTTAATTTGTGGTAGTTCACGGCATCTCTGTTAGAAGGCCAGGGCCCGCCTTCTTACAAGGATAGCCGAGTTAAGTAGGTAGTTTAATTTCTTTCTTGTTGTGTGGTGTGGAATTGCATTAGATGTGTTACTGCGAACTACAACAGTAAATTGACAATTGCATTCTTCCTTGGTAGTTTATGATTGCATCCTGAATAGCTGCAACTGTGTGGTGTGACAATCGACTGTGTAGGTTAGTTTATTTGATGCATGGTGTGTTAGATCAGCTGTTATAGCCAAGCTCAGCTTTAATTCATTTCAATCATTTATTCTTTCTAGGATTTCCAATATTAATCAAATTAGAGTTCAAGCTTACTTCTCGTTTCTGGTTGCTTTTGTATCTTTCTTGAATTCATTATATTAGACAAATTATGATTGAGTTACAGTAGCTGTTAGATGAGTTAGATCAGTAGAGATTGAATATCGTAGTTTGATAATTATATGATTCAACTTCTTGCAAAAGTAAGTCTAGTTTATTTTATCCTTAGATCAATAACTGCTAGATTGGTATTTGTAGGAAGGTAATTGTATTTTGAATTGCTAGATGGATAAGTTAGATTAGTCTTAGCTATGAGATGAGTTTGGCTGAGCAGATAGGTAGGATCATTTATCTCCATTTATTTAATCACCTACTTGAAATGTTTATGCATAGATTATGCTTATTGCCATTGAAATAAAAGACTTTCCTAGGTTGACAATTTATATTGAGCATCTTGTGTGTTAGTTGTAATTAATTGGCATATAGGGTGACCAACATTTTGGCGCCGTTGTCGGGGATGGTAATTGATAGACACAGTTAATAGCTGATTTATTGATTTCATTTAGTTTTTATTATTTACAGCATGCATGAATACAAGAAAAACAAATCGGGAACCCCCTTTGAATACTAACATTGTAGGTGGAAGAGGTCGTGGCCGTAACATAGGTCTGGGAAGATAGACATTTATCGACGATATAATTGCTCAAGCCAATTCTTCTACCAGACTACCGTGGACATCTACAGGAAGAGGAAAATATATTCCTCCCAATCTTTAAACATCAACAACAAATGTGGAGGGTGTAACGGGACCTTCAACTCCCACTCCAGAGAAGAAACCTCCTGAAGACAAGGGAAGCACTGTGGGTGCACCAGATAGAGAGGAGATTTATTATATTAACGGGCACAGAGTTACTAAAGAGGAGTGGTTGGATCATCGCCCGGAACAAGAAGAAGAGAGAAGGTGAGAAGAAGAAAGGAGGAAAGCAAAAGAAGCAAGAGCAAAGGAAGCATTGAAGTTTTGGAGCACAATGAATAATGGAGAACGTGAGGGAGAGAATGAGGGCCATAATAACAATGAGGAGGAGGTGGAATATAATCAGCAGGGTGACACTGTTTCCACCCTCGAATTCCCTATCCTCTAGACACCAGGGGTAGCTCCTATGAAAAATATTTCACCCTCAGTTCTCTTGAATTTCCATGGTAACTCCTCTGAGGACCCAGATGAATTCCTTTTTGAGTTCGATATCCTCTGTCATAGCTACAATTACACCTCCTGTGCGCAAAAGATGAAACTATTTCCAGCCACCCTGAAAGGAAACACGCTGCGCTGGTTTATTAGTTTGGGTCATGTGACCATTACCACCTGGGACTAGATGAAACAAACCTTCCTTTCCAAATATCAAGAATATTGTAGAACCAGAGATAGGAAGGAGGAACTGTTTAATATGGTTCAGAAGTAAGAGGAGATCTTGGAAGATTTATTTGAAAGGTTGTTTTATAATTTACAAAGGTTTGGCCACACTGAGATTGGAAAAGATGTACTCAAGATTATCTTGCTACGGGGAATTAGAGAATATTGCCTTGATATGTTGAATTTGTTGTGGAAAGGGGATATATCAAAGGAACCTTTTGAGAACATTGTTGAATTATGTCAAAGGTATTCAAGGGGATCCTCTAGAACCAACAAACGGGACAAGGATCGAGATCAGGATGTCTTCACCAGGACACATAAGTCATCTAATAGAGGAGCCACTCGAGCGAAAATAAGCAACTTACTGGAGAATTTCAAAACATATATGATGAGCTCCATTTCCTCAGAGTTAGATGTCTTGAGAGAAAAACATAGGCAAGCAGTAGAAGATCTTACACTTGGCGTATTCTGTCCCAAATGTCGAAAAAAGCACCCACTGAAGGAATGTCCGCTTGACAAAGTGGAGGGATGTAGGATATGTGAATTGGAGCATGATATCAAGGAATGTCCTTCCTTACCCAAAGTTAAAGCAGTCCTGCAGGCATCTACTTTAGATGTGGAACAAGCTTACTTTATTGCACAGAAGAAACCTTGGCAGCCTCGCAATCAAGGTATGAATCAAGATCCATCATTTTGCTTGAATAATATGAATGGAATGAATAATATGAATAACTTGAATACAAAATTACCTTCACATTATTCGAATAGCCAATGGCATCCATCTCAGAACTCAATGCAAAATTTTAACTCTTGGACACCATGGTCACAACAATCGAATCAACAAGCTTCCTGGCCTCCCAATTGGAGAAATTCTTAGCTAGGAAATAATTTTCCTCACCACCAGACTCCTTACCAACAATATCCTCCTCAGTAGTATCCTCACCAACATTATCAGCAGTCACAACTGCAATTCCAAAAAAATGCCGCACCTATGAATGCACCACTGCGACCACAACTACCTGCACAACCTAACCCAAACCCGAATAATAAAGCAGTTCATCAATTTGAGACTGCCAACATGCCTACGTATTCCATTTCCCAAGTTTCCTGCAATGACATGCAATTACGATCAGGGAGGGTAGTGGAACACATCATCACCGTGGATGTTCCATCCCTAGTGACTGGAACGAGAGTGAATCAACACTTTGAGAATATGGTCAACTCAACAATACCCATCATTGAGGATGCTGACATTCCTACTGAAACAGTAGCTGAAACTAAGGAAGAAACACACGGTGAAGCACAACCTACACAACTCATGAGAGAACCACCATATCCTGAATGATTGGCCCTACAGAAAACAGTGGAACCACCGCGCTTCAATCTCTTAGGAGAATTGAAGAATTTTGTATGTCAAAATCCCACTGTTACAAGCCCTCCATGACGTGCCCATTTATGCCAAGACCATTAGAGATCTATGTGTAAAGAAACCAGGAAGAAAGCCTAGGGATCCTCCCACTGTCCATGTATTGGGAAAAATTTCCGAATTAATAATGGGGAAGACTCATGTGGCAAAATATGATGACCCTGGAAACCCTACTGTTACAGTTCACATAGGAAACACGTAGATCTCCAAATTATTGGTAGAATTAGGTACGGATATCAATGTTATGACCATAGAAACTGTGAAGAAACTTGGACTCACTAATATTCGGCCAACCCTTACCATTTTAGAACTTGCTGACAGATCAACAATCAAGCCTGAGGGAATCCTGGACGACCTGGTAATATCTGTCGACTCGTGGGAATACCCTGCAGACTTTTTGGTGTTACAACCAAAGTCTCAGCTAGGGGGACACCCGCTGATCTTGGGGAGACCTTGGTTAGCCACAGCAGATGACTGTATCAACCGTCGGTCGGGATCCATGATCATCTCAAATGGAACTGATATCAAAAGCCTAACTTTATATCCCCCATCCCGACCAAGCTTAGAAGCTGAAACTCCACTTTGGGTGGATTTGGAGGAGGAGGAAGGAGTTAAGCCATTGCTAATGCTAGGGAGAGCCTTAAATTTTAAGGATGAAACAGAGGACGATACTATTAACAGTTTCATCAGTGAGCCCACGTTTGTCAATAAACATGTTTACCAAATCCTGAATAGTAATTTAAATGAGAAAGAACAAGAAGATCTTACGGAAGAAACTCTAGTCAGTGATGCCAAATTTAATTCCAGTACTTAAAAATTCGAAAAGTGTCCCAGTAGAAATTGAGGCAGGGAAAATATTGAACATCAATCCGAACCTTGAGCCCAATGAGTTGGAACAATTGATCACTTTGCTGAAAAAACACAAAGGAGCTTTCGTTTGGGAATACACAGACATGAAGGGTATTCCTTCTAATCTGTGTACCCATCACATTTATATCAAGAGCGACTCCAAGCCAATATGCTAACCACAATGAAGGATGAACCCGAACCTAAGGGACATAGTGAAAGAGGAAATCCAAAAACTTTTGGAAGCAGGGTTTATATACCTAATTTCAGACAGCGAGTGGGTTTCCCCACTCGTGATTGTACCAAAAAAAGAATGGGAAATGGAGGGTCTACGTGGATTACAGAGAATTGAACAAAGCAACGCAGAAAGACCAATTTTCCCTACCTTTTATTGATCAGGTCCTTGATACCTTGTTTGGGAAGAAGTATTTTTCCTTTCTGGATGGATTTAGTGGCTATAACCAAATCCAGATTGCTCCAGAAGACCAAGACAAAACCACTTCCACCTGTCCCTGGGGCACTTTTTCATACAGGGTACTTCCTTTCAGGTTGTGCAATGCACAAGCCACATTTCAAAGAGCAGTGATTGGAATATTTTCAGAGATGGTAAATGACTGCATGGAATTTTTTATGGATGATTTCACTCCATACGGTAGTAGTTTTTTTTTACAGAAACAGGGGAAGAGAGTATATATATATTTAAAAAAGTTGTGCACAGCCATACAGTACAAATGATATATAAAATTTTTCTGAGAGAGACTGTTCAACAGAGGATTCAAAGTCTACCATCAGCCTTATAAAGGCTCTAATTCTTGTCTTCTTGAGATTTCCCAAAATTTTGCTGGGATATACCCTAACAAACTGACTATTTAGATAGATACAGAAATACATATGGAAAAATTGTTACAAAAAATGGAACCTGTGCTGAAAAAAAGCTAGCTATACTTCTTGGGCTGGACAGAAACTGCATCCGCCATTTCTTGATTGATTTCTTGGTTGATAGTGGGAGTTTCGAGAACCTGGCTGCCTTGCTTTTTCCCTGTCAGCACTGAGATATCTTCCTGGAGAGCGTCCACCTTTCCCATGAGCTCAAAGAGATTTTTCTCCAAATCATCGATTCTTGAATCCTGGCAAGAGAGCTACATGACAGTATACCTCAATTTCGCGGCCAATTCATCATTTTGGTTCACGCTGGTACAGACAGCGTCATAGGTGTTGTGAATGGAAAGCTTTACATCCACCATGGTGCGGCTTAGGGCAGCTATGGCTGCCATTACACTCTGCATGGCATTGAGACTAATTCGGGCTACAGATGGGGGAGGAGAGTGGGAAATGGAGAAGGGGGGAGAAGGGTCCAAATCACGGAGGGAGAGTCGACGCAGAGCAGAGCAGGCTGAATGAGGAGGAGGAGCCATGGCCAAAGGTGGGAAAAGAGTGGGAGGGAGGGGAGTTAAGGCTGGCTCATGGGAGCTGACAACTGAGGGAAAGGCCATGTGATGAGCGCGTGGAGGGTAGAAATGGCGTGTGGCATAAGAAAAGGAAGGCATGGGGCCAAGAGGAAGTGCTAAGGGTAATCCAAGAGGCCCAAACAAACCATTAAGACCATGCTTTAAGCGGAGAGCTAAGGTTACTCCAAGAGGACGAAACGAGGAGGAAAGGAATTGATTCACACTTGGCATTGTTAGGGGATGTAATGGTAACCAATTTCTCCATTGTGATAATGGATTTTCCCTATTTCCAGTGTTGTTCCCTTATTAGCCTCAAGATCTGCTAAACAATTGTTTTCTCTTAGGATGTGGAGGAAAGAAACATCGGGGGGGAGGGGGTAAGAGCTTATTCTTTTGAGATATTTGTGAGCTTTAGTGCCTTGAGTTGCGTAGCCTTTCCTCATGGTTTGGATGACATGCCTGTCCAAAGATTCTGAGCTTTCCAATGTTGAAGGAGGAGGCTAGTTCTAGTGAGTGTGTGAGAGCTAGCCATTCTGCCTCGTTGTTCGTTTTTATGCCAATTCCCCAGGAGAATGCTGCTACTTTGTTTCCTCCAGGATCGAAAAGGATGCCACCCGCACCTGCCGCCCCAGGGTTCCCTTTGGAAGCCCCATCGATGAAAATACTGTGACTGTTTTGCTCAATCCACCATTTGGTGAAGGAGGCTGGATCTTTCCTGATTTCCCAGTCTGAATGGGAGTGTGACTTTTTGGACTGAAGGGAGCTTGTCTTCACAAAGACTTGACTCCATTTATACTCAGACAGAGAAAGAATTTCATAAGTAGGGATGTTCACTCCTTTGGATGATAGAGACTCATAAATAAAAGTGGTGGCTTTGTTGGCTGCTCTAACACTGTTTATTGTCTTGCCTTCAAAAATATTTTTGTTTCGAGCAATCCAGATCTGCCAACATACATTCATTGGAATGAGATTCCAGATTCTAAACATAGTTCGTTTGGTTTTAGGTCTTCCTATAAAGGAGTGATCCCATTGCTCAATCATATCGCTGAAATGCCTTGGGTGTGAGGTGCTTCTCCATTGACTTCCTAGAACTGAGGTCCAAACTTGTTTGGCATAGATGTAGTCTAAGAAGATGTGCTGAGAATTTTCTTCTGCATTTTTACACATAATGCATCTGGAGGGGTCTTCAATGCCTCTAGTTCTGAGATTGTCCACCGTTAGCAACTTGTTGTGTGCTAGAAGCCAATAAAAGAAATTAATTTTAGGGATTCCATCGGAGTTCCAAACTTTCCCCCATTTTTTACTTCAGCGGGCCCTGTGGAGGTGAGTCTTTCATAGCCTACCTTGACCGTGTACGTGCCTGCTTTCCCCCATCCTCGATGGTCCTTTTCCTTTATGTTTAGAGGGGCCTGTCCATGTAGTAGATTGAGGAATATTTTATAGTCTTCTTTCAGGTTTACTGGAGGATGCAAAGTCTTCCAATTTTCCCATTCTCTAGTAGCATTCCAGGTGGCTAAATCTTTTAACTTCTCTATACCTTCACTTTGCAGCCAAGGCTTAATTGCATCGAGGCTTTGCATTGTTCCAAGAGGATGATCCCCATTGATACTATCGGTCCAGAGATTGATTCTTTTCCCATTCCCTGGGATCCAATAGAGATTATTTTTTATTAGATCTGCTGAAGAGGAAATAAGACCCCAAATTGCAGTGCATTTTTTGTGGTTTTCTTTGTCAAAGCGCCTTAATCGGGAGCTCCTTGTGTATTTTTTCCTTAGAACTTCCTTTCACCAGTATTTCCTACCAGAGACAATCCTCCAAGCTAATTTCGAACCCAAATCTTTGCTCATCAAGGTTGGCTCACAGATTCCCAATCCTCCTTTTTTGCATTTTTCTTTGACGATTTTCCAGTTCACAAGATGGAACTTTTTGTTTTGAGTCTTTCCTCCCTGCCAGAGAAACTTTCTTATCTCAAGACTGATGGCATTCATGACTGAGGCTAGAGACAACATGATGGCGGCTAAGAAGATGGGCAATGAAGAGAGAACCGCTTTGATCAAGGTGACTTTCTTGGCAAGGTTCAGCCAACGAGTTCCCCACAAGTTTATTCTATTTTTGATCTTCTCTAATATGGGATTCCACAAAGAAGAGGAGGGTTTTTTTTTTAAGATTGGGATGCCTAAGTATTTAAAATAAATCCAATCCTGGCACGATTTGAAATCTAGGATTGCAGAGATGAGTTTGAGGGTTGCCGATTTACAGTTCCAGGTATAGATATTGCACTTACTTTCATTGTTTTCCCCCCCTGAGGCTTTGAGAAAGAGGTCAAGGGACAGTTTGAATATGGAGGAGATTTGAGGAGAGGCACTTCCTAGGAGAATGGTGTCGTCAACAAATTGGGCATGATTGATAGGGGGGACTCCATGAGCTAAAGCAATGCCAGGAAGATTGCCAGTGGCTAAGAGGGAATTGAGTTTTCTGCTGAGGGAATCGGCCATTATGACAAAGAGGAAGGGGGACAGAGGGAAACCTTGTATTATCCCATGGGATAAGTGGAAGAAAGAGGAAGGTTTTCCATTTAAGAGAGGAGCGATCCATGGAGAGCCAATGCAGGCCTTTATCCACCTTACAAAATTCTCATCAAAACCAAATTTCCTTAGAACAGTATATATAAAGGCATGTCTTACTCTATCAAACGCGTTTGCCATATTGAGTTTGAATGCCATACCTGAGTCCTTGTTCTACATGCTTGAGTTTATAGCTTTTTGAACTAGAAGGATGTTGTCATATATTTGCCTTCTGGAGATGAATCCGCCCTGATTAGGAGAGATTATATTGGGAAGTAATCTCTTAATTCTGTTTGCAATCACTTTCGTGAGAATTTTGTAGGAATAATTGCATAATGAGATTGGTCTATATCTTCCCATGGACGAAGCCCTCTTATCTTTTGGTATTAAAGCTATGAACGTGGAGTTGGTGGCTCCTCCAATTTGTTCTCTGTTTCTCATCCAATTTATCATTCTAATTAGATTTTTTTCAGCCATTGCCAGCATTTCCTGTAGAAGTGGATGGTGAAGCCGTCGGGACCTGGGGCTTTCTCCAGGTGTAGGGACCAAACAACACTCCTGAATTCCTCTTCGGCTACCTGTTCCATGAGTTTTGCATTATCTTGAGCAGAGATGAGACTGGGAATTTCGTGGTACATTAAGTCCATGTCTGCCTCAGGGGGTTCTTCTTCCTCCCGATAAAGATTCTCAAAATGGATTTTGACTTCCATCTTGATGAGGGTGGGGTCTTTGATTTTCCTTCCATCTTCTTTGGTGAGGCTAAGAATAGCGTTTCGTCTGTATCTTTCCTTGCACTGGGCATGGAAGAATTTGGTATTCCTGTCTCCAGCTTTGAGCCACAAACATCTCGAGTGAAGTCTCCATTCTTCTTCCTCTTTTCTTGTCTTGATTTGAATATGAGTTTCCAGATCTTGCTCAGTTCTAAGCATATTTTTAGTGATTGGAGCAATTTCCATTTTTTCCTGTAGGACTGCCAGCTCTTTTTGAAGTTTGGCTGCTTCTTCTTCAGGTTTTTTGAAATTTTGCTTTACCCAATTTTTTGGAATAGCCTTTACATTTTGAGTTTGGATTCCCAGATGAAGCTTGGGGAGCCCGGGACAAACTGTTTCCAAATAGCTTTGACTTCTGCCAACCAGTCCTCGTTTTCCAGCCACGCAGGGTTGTATCTAAAGGGAAGAGGGCCGAGGTTTCTAGGGTGAGTGAAATAGAGGGATATAGGGCGATGATTTGAAGTGTCTAAGGAAAGGATCTTGGAGTCGGGGAGAAGAGGTTTGGTTAAGAAAGATGAGCTGATCAGGAAGCGGTCGAGTCTTGCAGCTATATGTCTTGGGCCAATTCTTTTGTTATTCCAAGTAAATTTCCCTTGCTTTGGTTTGATGTCCACTAGATCTCAAGTGGTTTGAAGATCCTCCAGTCTTTCTCCAAACTAGTCTCTAACTTTTGATCCTCCACGACGTTCATTTGCTGAGATGGTGACATTGAAGTCTCCAGCGACAATACAGGGGGAGGAGTTCTTGCCTATGCGCTGTTCTATTAGAGTGTTCAAAATTTTTTCCTTGAGTCCATGAAGGGTAGGTCCATAAACATTTCCTATCCATAATTTTTCATTGTTGGATAGATCTTCTAATTCCACAAAAAGCCAGTTTCTATTACTGTGATTGGATTTACATTTGTACTTACCTTTGTCTCACCAAGTGATGAGCCCTCCCGAGGCCCCGATGGAGCTGGTTGCTGTTCCTTCTCCTTTGGGACAAACTTGGATTAAAGTATTGAGGCAGTCTGCCTCTTGCATTTTAGTCTCCTAGAGCATGAGAATTGGGGGGTTTTCTAGTTTTTTGATTTTTTTAATGGCTTCCGTCTTTAGTTTGCGTCCCAATCCTCTGCAATTCCAGGAGACTATTTTCATTATTTTTTGGAGAGGTTGGATGTTACTCTGTCTTTCTTCTCCTTAGCAGTTCATTGTGTTTGCTTTCCACTGGAGAGGATTCTTACATGCTGGTCTAGGCTGGTTTTGTTACCCGCCTCCTTTTCTCTGGCTGCTTCTTGCTCTCTGACTGATTTGTTGAGTTTCCTGCCCTTTTTCATTTGTGGTTCCACTTCTTCTTCCTTAATTTCTGATGTATCTTCTTGGAATAACTTTGCTTTTTCCCTTGTGACTAATCCTCCTAAAACCCTAGGAACTTCGCTGGCTTTCCTCTTGTTGGATGAGGGGTATTACTTGAATTTCCCCTTCTTCAAGTTGCTGGATAGAAGCTTCCTGTCTCTCTTCTGCCCTTGCGCTTTCCTTGCCATTTGTTTATGGGGGATCCTGTTCTTCTTCATTCATCTTGCTAGATAGAGCTTGAAACTTGTTGGTATCCCTTTCTGAGGTCTGCTGCTTAGCCGCTTCCTTCCTTTTGGGTGTTGATTGCACAGGGTTGGGGTTGTTGGGTTTTCCTCCTTGTTTCCTTTTTACCTCATTCCAATCTCCTCCTTGTGCTTCTTCAGCTTCTGATGATTTCCTTTTGGGGAAAATCTTGGCGAAGTGCCCATATTCGTGGCAGACTTTACATTTGAAGGGGATCTATTCATAATCCACGGTTTGCAAGTGGTTCCATCCATCCATAGACAAACTGATAGCTTCTGGGAGACCTTTATATAAATCTACTTCAACACATATCCTTGCACAGGAAAACATAGGGGGTTTGGGCTCAGATTTGTCGATGTATTTCCCCAGCGAGTTCCCTGTTGCTTTTAGGTCCTTGTCGTTCCAGCAATGTAAAGGAAGATGTGGGAGCTTTACCCAGAATGGCATAGCAGAGGGGATATCCTTCTCTGTATCGAAGGAGAGATCCCACTTGTTGATGTACATTCCTCTTGGCCCCATAAGTAGGGGCCATTTCTGAAAATGAGATCCCTATCCTCTTTTTTCTCGAAATAGAAGACAAAAAATCCTTTCCCGCAAAAGATCTGTTGAACCTCCCCCTGAATGAGGGGACGCCAGTTTTTGTTAAGCCATATCTCGATAGATCTGGGAGAGGGCCAAAGTCCAGTAAAATGAACTACCAATCCCTTTTCTGCGAGAGCTAGGGCTTTACATTTTGATGCTGCGGAGGAGAGTTTCACTTCAGGAACAACAATTTTTTTGACAAAGTGAGAATCGGAAGGGCCGGCCACCCTAGAGGAAGCTGGTTGTGAGGCAACCAACGAGTGAAACAGAGCGTCAAGAGGGACGCGGCCAGGATTCAGAGGTGGATCCATGAGAGGGCCAGCAAACAAGATGATCGGGAAAACCTAACTGAAGCACTCCTCGGGCCTCGTCTTCACCACGGCCTCAATTACTTGACTCGTGATAAAATCGCCCAAAAAAACCACAGTTTGAGAGATACGAGTGGTTCGTTAAAGGATATTTTTCCAGATTTACTGTTGCGGGTGGTGTTTCTTTTCATTGACCTTGCCCAATGCATGTGGCCATATGTTCTCAAAGTGAACAATATTCATTTTCAGTCCATACGGTAGTAGTTGCGAAGAAGCATTGAAAAATTTAGAAAAGGTTTTGAAATGCTGTGAACAAAGCCAACTATCTTTAAGTATTGAAAAGTTCCATATAATGTTGAGTGAAGGCATAGCTCTAGGGTACTTCATCTCTGCTAATGGTATCCAGGTAGACCCATCCAAAATTAAGGTAATTGAAAATATACCAACTCCTGGAACACAAAAAGATGTATGTAGCTTCTTAGGGCATGCTGGTTATTACAAGAGATTCATAGAGAATTTTTCCAAACTTGCTTCTCCATTATTCACCCTGTTGATGAAGGATGCATAGTTTGTTTGGAATGATGCATGCCAAACAATGTTTACTGAACTTAAGAAGAGGCTGTCTACAAAACCTATCTTACGAGGGCCCAATTGGGCTCTACCTTTTCACATCTCATCTGATGCTTCAGATATTTCCATTGGAGCAGTATTAGGACAACAGGAAGGTCATGCTCCCTATGCAATTTATTACATTAGTAAGAACCTGGCCGCTGCTGAACTGAAGTATACTGTTACATAAAAGAAATTCCTTGCCATTGTCTATGCCATCAAAAAATTTAGACACTATATTACTGGATATTATACTTTTGTGCACACTAACCATTCAACCATCAAATACTTAATGAATAAACCAATCATGAATGATAGAGTTACTAGATGGTTGTTATTGTTACAGGAATTTGACATTACAATTATTGATATACTAGGGAAGGAAAACATTGTTGCAGACTTTTTATCTCGACTTACTAACAATGATGACAATTTACCAGTCGAAGATTCCTTCCCTGATGAACATTTGTTTGCAGTATCAGCTCATTCCCACTGGTACGTGGATATTGCTAACTTTTTGGCTGCAGGAAAGCTTCCAGCACATCTGTCGAAGAGAGAAAAAAGAAAAATTATACAGCAGAGTGCTCGATACTGCTGGATCGATGGGCATCTTTTCTACACAGGTATTGATCTGGAAATCAGAAGATGTGTAAGAGAAGATGAAATTTTCAGTATCCTGAAAGCTTGCCATGATGAGCCCTGTGGGGGACACTTTGCTGACAAAAGGACAATTCATAAGGTTTTAAGGATGGGATATTTTTTTTCCTACATTGTTCAAGGATGCGAAAAATTATGTTCAGGCTTGTGACAGTTGCCAGAGGATGGGCCAGCCAAACAAATTAGATGAAATGCCTCTTCAGCCACAGCTTGTGGTTGAACCTTTTGATAGATGGGCTCTAGATTTTGTAGGGCCTATCAATCCTCCCTCAAAGAAGAAAGTTTATCAATTGGTTTGCACATATTACATGAAAAAATGGGTGGAGGCTTTGGATTTGGACAAAGCTACTGATCAAGCTGTAATGGTTTCTTGTATGAAGAGATCTTCACCCGTTTTGGAGTACCCAAAGAAATAATTACAGATGGAGGACCATAGTTTGTGTCACACAAATTATAATCCCTGTTACAGAAGTATCACATCCAACACAAAATAACCTCACCATATCATCCACAGGTCAATGGCTAGGTGGAAAGTACAAATAAAGTTATTGAGGCTATTTTAACAAAAAAGATGAAGAGTCACCTTAAAGATTGGGTTGAGAGACTTCCAGAGGCACTATGGGCTTACCGTACTACATGGTGCAACACTACTTGTTTCTCCCCATATGAATTGGTGTACGAAAATAATGTTGTCTTCCCTATTGAATTTGAAATCAGGACTTTAAAGACAACTATAGAAGCAAACCTTGATTTATCAGAAGCTCAGAGGAACTGACTGAATCCACGTAATGAATTGGATGAGAAGCACACAACTGCAGTGCATCATACAGGTTTAATCCAACAACAATGCTCTAAATGACATGATAGATTTATAAAGAAGAAAGTCTTACATGAAGGAGACTGGGCTCTGCTGTATGATTCACGGTTTAAAAAGGATTTTAAAGGAAAATTACACACCCGTTGGTTGGGTCCTTACCAGATAGATAGAGTGTTTGACAACGGAACAGTTCAGTTGATCACCATTGATGAAAAAAAGACTTCATTATTTGACAATGGTCATCGGCTGCGACTGTATCACAAATCGATCTCAAAGAATGCCTTCATTTCACATGTTGCAGCTGATCCGGATTATCAGTTAACACCAGGGCAGGGATTTTTCTCGCCCCTGTGAATTTTTAAAACTGCAATTTTGACACATAAATTTGTATATAAAAAAATTGTTTTCTTTCTTTTATTTATTTATTCTTCTTTTACGCTTGATTGGGTTTGTTTTGAAGAACTGTGTACATGAATTGGCTTGAGGAGCAGCGGTCGTGACTGGGCCAGACGATTGCAGGCACCTTATCTTGTTTTCCTGATCGAATAAATCCTTGAAGAATATGAATGATTCGACAACATTCAACAACAAGATGAAGATTTGCCTATTACTCCATTTTGCGCAGCTACGACTCCATACCCTGCTCATTTTCCCTTTTTCGCAGCTGTGACTCCGCTATTTTCATCCATTTCACCTTTTTCGTGCAGCTGCAACTCCGCTACTTTGGTCCATTCTGCCAATTTTTGCAGCTGTAACTCCGCTACTTTTGTCCATTCTGCCAATTTTCATAGCTGTGACTCCGCTATTTTCATCCATTTCACCTTTTTTTGCGCTGCTGCAACTCCGCTACTTTTGTCCATTCTGCCAATTTTCGCAGCTGTGACTCCACTATTTTCATCCATTTCACCTTTTTTCACGCAGCTGCAACTCCACTACTTTTGTCCATTCTACCAATTTTTGCAGCTGTGACTTCACTATTTTCATCCATTTCGCCTTTTTCGCTCAGCTGCGACTCCGCCATATTTCGCTGAACTCTGCTAAAATTGTCATAAGTCTGCAGCTGTGACTCCACCATATTTTTCCAAACTCTGCTAATTCTATAATTTTGACTTATCTCTGCCAGCCCGTGTTAGCTTGCTCTACAATCACCATGCACTCTTATCGATTGACATCAACATTGACATACCTTATCTGTCCAATCGACGATGACCAACTCATGCCAATCACAACTTGACATAAATGGGGAGTCCTTTTTCGTAAAGTTAGTCTCCTCACCCGAAAAAGTGTAAAACAATGAGAGAATAACTCTTCTAGTCACGTATGACTAGAGTATACCTTTTTTGTAATTAATCCACAAAGGTCCAGAAAAGGGGTAAACTTATACCCAAGTGAATGTCACTTCAAATCCTTTAACGAGTCTGAAATGACAAGTATACTCAACAATCTTCTTTGATTTGAAAAAGTCTAACAAGGGCTTAAAAAAGACTTTATAAAAATCTTTTATGTAAAGGTTTAACGAGGCCGAAAAAGTAAACTCATGACCTCACTATTTTTAACGAGCTCAAAGGAGAGATGGAAGAATGCTCGTAACCTCCTTACTGTTTTTAACAAGCTCGAAGTAAAGGTGGAAGAATTCTCACAATGGGAGCAGAAGAATGTCAGGTACATGCGAGACTAGTTCCAAGTGCATGGAACAAAGCTATGCATAATGCAAGGAACATGAGCAAGATAAGGACACTCAGGGGGTGTTTGCGAATTTGGATGGAAACAGGTTCAAACACATCATAACAATGGGTAGGCCTAAACCTATATGCAAGGTTCCGAATATGCCTGCCATGACCGAACCAAATGTCGAAAAGGATCGGTAAACAAGTATAAGTCTAGCTAAGAATCCTGTCTCCAAGAAACATTAGTACCAACATCATATCTAAAGTGTATGTAAAGACAGATCTAATACAAGTAATTATGGAAGAAATAATTTTAGCTTCACTATTATCAACCCCAGGTATAATGTAGGTAGAGCTCAAGAATGAAGACTCTATAGTACCAAATCCTGAGGGATTACAATCAAAATGATCAACATTAGGATGAAGACCAAAGTTGAAGGACATGGAAGAATATGCAAGAAAAAATTCATCATCGCGGGAGTTGAAAGCTCTAGAATCACACTCAGCAGGAACACCGATTTGCAGATATATAGGGGAGTCCAAAGACTCAACATTAGGAAGATCAGACTCAAATGTCAAACCGGGGTTGGACCCAACTGCAACTAGATCAAAATCCAAATAGATGGCAGACTGTACTATAGAATCATCTTGTTCAAGAAGATCAAGAGTGGGAAGGAAATGAGATCTATGCAGGAGATCCCCCCAAGGCTTTTCATTACCAATCATGGCCTTGACAATAGCTTCATCCAAAGGAAAAGTTACATTAAGGAAATCATGCGAGCAAGATGAGTCAACTGTCCACGCGGGCATCATAACGGGATCTTCTTCTTCTGTCCGTGAAGAGGAGAGATCCAGCTCTGCAGTGGCTTGTTGAATATGATGATTAGCAAGATCAGCTGCAGACAATGGTATAGTCATTCCAATGTGGGAAACATCTCCAGACGAGGAGCTTGTGGAAGGTTTATTCCATGGGTCACTAAAGTACGATGTCCGAAACAGTACATGATTCATCGAGGAAGGGGCACCGTCAGAGATGGTTCCTGTGAAGGAGATTGGTGCAACAAAGTTGAAAGATCCCATCAAAGAGGAATACAATCCTACACCAATATTCCCTGTTGTCGGCTGAGAATTTTTGATCTGAGGAACTTCCATTCCTGGTGATGCAATGGTATTGGAACTAGTAAAATCGAGTTGCTCGACCATCACAATCTTTCCTTCATGGGGAAAGAAGATAAATCTAAACACAGAGGACACAATCGCTTTCATAGCGTAGATCCAATTCCGGCCCAGTAAAATGTTGTAGTCGATGGGTGCATCAACCACCTCGACTTCAATTGGCACGGTCTTCCCACCCAAGTGGACCTCAAGGGAGGGGATGATACCATGTGGTCTGTATGAACAACCATCGAATGCAGTCAACATGGTCATAGAATTCGAAAAAGGAGGGGATCCTAGAGCCTTCCAATAAGCTAACGACATAACTGACATGGAAGCACCTTCATCAACCACGGTACATTTAATGATTTTTTGTAGGCACCTAACATGGACTTGAAAAGCCACGTGGTAGGGAAACTGAGGTTGAACATCAGTGGTGTCGAACTTAATAATGTTCGGGCTAGACTAGTCCTGGACACCCAAAGCACATAAAAGGGCAGTCCTTTGAGAAGGATAATCCTAGAGAACCTCGAGAGCTGAGATGGTACACAGATTCTGGCCCAGATCTTCTACAATGGAGTAGTTCTGGGAGGCTTGAGAATTGGGATTGTGTGTCAAGCACTTAAGAACACCTTTCGGTATCTGTGGCATAGAGTTCGGCTTCTCGATATGCAATGGAGTATTAGGAGGAGGGGGCTCATTCTCTAACGACGGTTGTGGAGCTCCATAATCACGAGAGCGAGTAGCAACACTAACTTCCGATTTGACCATATTAACGCATCCATAACCACCGACAGAGATAGAGGATGCCGAAGTTTCATAGGTTCCACTACCAGCAATCGAAGCACCCAAAGCCATATTTTGGTGATGAGGAAGGGGATCCTTTAGCACATCTGGGCCCTGTGCAATGTGCTTCGCGACTTCTTCAAGACAAGGAAACAAATGTGTAAGGTGATCTTCCGTGCAAAGATTACAAGGAAATTTCACTTTACATCTGGGTTTGCAATCCCCACCAGCATTTTTGCTGTCCCTAGGAGGGTTGGCGTTCTCTTTCTTAGCTTCATTATTCTTATTATTCCCACCCCTACGATTATTCTTCCCATTTTTCTTCCCACCAGGTTGTTGGTTACCTGATGGGTTTGCCGATTGTATAGAGTGAACATCCGATGACTGGGTGGAAACGGACGAGGCGTGAGCCTGTCTGGGGGTATATTGGCTAATGAACATATGGTGCATCTGATTTGTAACCAAATCTACAGGGCGAGTACTTGTGGATCCAACAATACCATCGACATGTGGTCCAAGAACTGGCTTGGGATCATGTCGTGACCGCGGTGCATCAGGTATAATATCGTATAAGATGCCAGACTGAGCATAGACTAGGTCTAGCTAATGGGATTTGGAAATAGCTTGTTCCTCAGTCATAATACTAGACAATGAAACGTCTTTCGAAATGTAAGGGAGTAAAGACTTAAGTAACCAATCCAACAGAAAATATAGAGGAATCTTGGCTTTCACTAGCCTCTTCCGTTGGCGCCACTCCTAAATATGGTTAGAGATGTGCATGGCTTTGTCTTGATGGAAGGTGGAAAAAATTTTGGTTCCAGTATCATAACGAACCGGAAACTGAAAGTGGTCTAGGAAAACCAAAGCTAAATCGTTAAAACCTCTATATGTTTCCCCAGGCAACTCGACATACCATTTCTCCATTGCACCCGTGAGGGTGCGTTGAAATAGCCTCAAATGAATGGAGTCATGGTTCAGGGAATTCGAGGAGCACCATAAGTGAAATGTGGTGACGTGATCACCTGGATCCTCACCATTATTCCCCTCAAAATTTGGAACGTCAGAAGGGAGCTTGATGGGGACTGTAGGCCATGTAGGATCGTGACACACCAGATCATTCGTAAGCTTTGAAAGATCGAGTAGATTCAATCTAGCAAGAAACGGGAGCTGAGGCTGTGAATCTTGATTATAAGCTCCCAAAAGAGACTGGTTCTACGAAGGTGAGATTGTGTTCATGGTAGCCGACGCTTGAGGTGCCGACGAACTCTGATAGAAGCCGTGACTATGACCATAAGGATAATAAACTCCTCCGTACTGACCCATGTTATGATACACAAGCATGCGCATAGAAGGGATTCCATGAGAGGGATTGGGATAATAACTAGGACCAGTTGAAAAGCCATAAGAATGACCTCCATAAGAATGGGGTCCCATATAGCCACTCGAAGAAGGGAAACTATACGAGTGATGGCCGTATGAAAATGGTATATTCCCACTCACTGGAATCGATGAACTAGATATAGGAGGAGGATTCGGCATTATAAAAGCATTCGAGGGTCCATGCATAAAGGTGTGCGGGTTAAAATATGGAATGTAGGTTGTAGATCCCATACCTATCGTGAAACCTCCACTCGAAAATGGGTTCACACTAACACTAGGGGCTGATGAAGGAGGTGGTCCTCCGCCAACAGTCAGATTAGATGGAGGGATATGACTACTCCTGTTGGCTATACAATGCTGACCAGAGGTTTTATAAAGACCCAGGTTCTGCAAAGTTACCTTAAACCAACAAAACCCCTTCGCACCGGCCCTTTTGGCAACAGCCTGCGAGTAGGATGAGGTCTCACCCGAGGTGTTTCTAATGGGGAACTGCGGACACAAATGTCCATAGTGAGTGGTGAGTTGATGATTGTGACGAAGTTCGCGGCAGCGCACCGGTTGTGTGCTACTAAGGTCGGACTGCACGACGATGGTCAACACCATGGTCCGCACCACTACCTTCTTCCTTACTGCGGGACTTAATACTACACTGCGAACACTGCCACTTGACTTCCTATACTTGGAATAAGTGCAAAATGCTTAAGGAAGTGAGCTGAATACCACTTATCCACTCAATCATACACGTAACTAACTTACTACTTAATGCTCATAACACACACTTAGAATGTTACTAGTTTAAGCATAACCCTCAGGTGCGAAATATTTGTTATACATTCATCGACTGCATCCATTCAAACATGTAAACAACTTTCCCCATGCTCAAGCAGACAATAGATTCATTGTTCCTAGAAGCAAAGCTAATATTAACCATACATCCATTCATGCAGACCTAACATATCATTCCATACTCTCTTGATGGCGAATGCATATAAAAGCCTTCTCATAACAGATTGCAAGCCAATATTCAGACATCCAACTACAGAAATAGATAAATATAAACACACATATAAACATTCAGTCACTCAACACACTATTTAACGTGGTTCACTCCCCTGGATGGGAAGCTACATCCACAAGAACTGTGTTTGATATTTCTTTTAAGGAAGGGTTCACAGTTCTTAGCCGCGCACCCATCTACGACTCTCTTCTTGTTCAGATAGGTCTCTGCGCACTCAGCTGCAGAGCCTTTACAATGTTTTCTTGGCTCTAAAGATATTACAATACAATATGGTCACAATGACCAGCCTCTCTCCTCCTGAACAACTAACCAAACCTAACCAACCCTTCCTATACAAAATTGTCTTCTTCACATAGATCATGCCCGAAGGTCGTGTCTTTATAACATTGAAGACCGAAACCCTTAGGGTTTCCAAACCACTACGGTCCCTCTGAACCATCATGCAGGCTTCTGGTAGCGATTCTGCTGTTGTGGCAGTCCTCCACGCCTTAGATCCATCGCTTTCAGCCTTCTTGTTGTGCGCACACCAATAGGTCATCCACTTCGAGCCGCCCTTCCATTATCGGACTCGTGTGACTGGCTCAGCTCCCAGTCGCTTTCCCTGCAGGCCGTCTGTCCTATAACGGTCGCGTACAATTGCCTCAGCTCCAGTCATTGTCCGTCCGTTGTTTTCCTCTTAACAGTCTCGTACTCTGCTGCACGCCAAACTATCACTTTCCCGACCCATCCTCTGCTTAACGGACTCGTACAGTTGGCCGCCTTCCTGATCTGCTTATGCCCTCAACTCGACATCTTTCCAGCAGTCTTACCAAAAGTAGACCACCGCTGGTCTATCCACTATATTTGGCCATCCTCCGTCCAGTACACAACTTTATTGGCTCCCCGTGGCCTACTACCTTCGTAGTGCTTATATTCGCAGCATCCTTCAAAACTTGGTACTTCACACAGCTTTGCAGTACTCCCAATACTTAGCCAAAATTTACTTCTTTTCTGAGCTGTGCTCAGCACAACTCCATCTAGCCTCAAAAATGTTATAAAAAATGGCCCTGTTGGGCTAGGCCCAACATGCCCCTAACACTTACATGTGGCTCGTCCCTGAACCACTTGCTGCTTTAGTTGTCTCACTCTGCTCCGCAACCGGTGGAACTAATCTGTCCGCAAACTCATTATATACATCGATCAACTGCTCCACTGCTTCTTTGGTATCTTGCTCAACTTGCTGTACTGTTTCAAGCAGCGCTGGAGTTATCTCTGCTCCAATCTATCCCTGTACCTGCTCCTGGTTGTCGCACATTTCCTTCAGCTTGTCCTCTATCTGCTGCGACACTGCTGTAGCATCCTCTAGGAGTTGCTGTGACTGATTGTCCATATCGGTCTCCTTCTCTCTTAATGCCTGGACTTGCTTCTTCAAGCCTGATACTTCCTTATACATAGCCAGCCTCTCCCTTGGTGGTAGAGCCTTGAGTTCTACGTCCAACTTTTCTAGCGCGGTCTGTTTTTCTTTTACCGCAGTCTTTACCTGTAGTAGCCCTTGATCCTCTTCAAGGGAAGTGAATGCCTTGGAAACTTTTTCCAACAGATCTTGGCACTGAGCCATGCCACTCGTTATGTTCTGCGCAGTGGTATTGATGGCTTGCTCTCTCAACTACTGCTCAGTTAATGGTGCATGTATGTTCATTTTTGCCTTCAACGAGGCAATATCGGCCTCATAAAAAATTTCTTTATCCTGCATCTCCGACTGCAAATATTTCACCTTATCTCAGATCCTTAGAACTGTGTCCGCAGGATCATCCTAGATTTCTATGCCTTCAATATCCTTCACAACATTAGATATGGTAGTCTCCAAGTTTTGTTGGCGGTCCTGCTCATTTATTTCGTAGCTGCATTTCTGTGCGCAACTCGAGCTGCCTATTTGCTGCGGTGAGCTCAGCTTGTGACTTCATCGACTCCACCGTCCGTTCATGCATCTTCTCAACGATCTGTGTGTGGATGAAGTGCAATCCTGGTAAGGGGATTTTTTCCAAGTTGAGCTCCATGCACTCGACTCCCTTTGTGTCCAAGACCAACTGCTCTGTCATTGGCAGTGCAATAGCCAATGGGTGCACGTGGACAATTCTAGTCTTCGATGGCAACGTTATTTTTAGCTGCGGCGGTTCTTGCTGCAAGGTCCCTACCGACCTCCCTTCAGCTCCTGTGTCGTGCGGCAAGGTAAGGCTTTTCTGGACATTTTCCATTTTCTTCATCAGGCCTTGCATTGCGAGCCGCGTCTTCTGCAGGTCATCCTGGATGACCATATCCTTCTTATCTTTAGCTGCCATAAGATCCTTCATTTGTTCTGAGACTGTTTCGGCTATCATCTCATAATCATCTTCATTCAGGACTGCCTCAGATTGAATCTTTGTAGCCTTCATCTTCTTCCTTGCCTTCGGCTTCTGCAGAGTCTCTGGATCTTTCCGCTTCCCAGTTTCTTCAACAATTGAGCATGCCAGTGGGATTGGCTCGTCCTCTTCAGAGTCTGTCTCAACATCCATGACTTCCACACAGAAGTCGGTGGGATAATCCTTCATGAGGGCTTCAATGTCCTCCTCATACATGTGGTAGTTAGCTGGGAACCACTCTAGTTTCTTCATTCTTTCCTTTGGTGAGATGAAGATACATCGCATGTCTGCGCTGAAGTCTAGAACACGAATGTACTTCGATGTTATTTGCTTTGTGATGCGGGGTGTATGGACAATCGCATCACGCAGCTGAGTGTAATATTGGTAGAACACCTCAGCTGTCGCGTGCTGTCACTCTGCGATGACATTTTCCCAGAGGTTGGCATACCGTAATCCTCTGGGATCATTGGTTTCTATGTTGATGCCCACATAGTCCCTTGGCCCCTTCCATCCGCAAAAGGTGATGAGGATGATGGGCCATGTGAAGTGGAACTGTCCACCATTTTCCTGGATATCATTGAGTTCATCCAAGAACTCATTCAGAAGAAATTGACACCAATTAAACTCGGTGCCCTCAGCCGCTGCGGCACCAAGTAATACTGCGCCCACAGGCACCTTCGGAGGCCTAACCGTTTTGAGGATTTTTCCCGTGAGTAACTGGGTGACAAATTTTGTCGTTCTGTCCTCAATGTATTCTGTGGGAAAACCCCTTTTCCCCTTCACCAATGACTGGCTTTTCTTCATTTTCTCGACAGCTTCTTTTTCCTTGCTCTTCCCTTGGAAGAACTGCTTGGGATCCTTACCGTGCTTGCTGAGACCTGTTATGTGGTGGATCAAGGCAATATTGACATCAATGTTTTTATCTAGCCACATGTATCCCTGGTGGGTTCGCGCCATCAGCATGCGAACCACAACATTAACTTCCGCTGAAAGATCAAAATGTGGCAGTCTGAGGAGGTTTAACAAGCCTGACGGAACTACCGGTGTCAGCCAGCTTTCGGAAAACAAGTTAGGCATGCCCTTGGCATCTTTATTCTAGCACATGTACTGGTCAGGTGAGAATTGTGGGTACTTAGGCGCGTGGGGCTCTTCCTTTTGTACGCCTAGGAGGTCAAAATATTCCCACTTGCAATCCAGAATCTTTCCAAGCAGGTTCTTGGAAACCTCTACATGATTTGAGATCGGTGATAGTGGGATCTCATACTTAGCGCTCTTGACCAATTTGAAGACTAGGGTGTCCAACGCCCGTGGTGATATATACTCTTGTGTGAGTTTCAGTGGCTCTTTCTGAAGAACTGGCGATTTTTGTGCCGACAAGCCCATATTTATGATCTTGCTTCTTGGTGCAGTTACGTCTTTCCCTTTATCTTTCCCTTTTTCCTGCATAACAGGATTATGATGAGGTGATCTTCTGGATGCTTGCCCTGGCTCGATTACAACCTTCTTGGCAGGGGTTTTCATTAACTCTGCAATTCCCCCGTACTGAAAGACTTCAAGTGCTTCTTCAATGGTCAATTCTTTTTCTCTATAGGAGGGTTCAGACATTCACTGGTTAGCTAAAGGCTGTGATAATCAGATGATAGAATAATACTAGCTCAGGGAGTGATTGCAAGAAAATTCTAAGTGCTGAGTAACGCCCACGAGTCCTGTAGCGGTGTTATTTATAGGCGCAACTGGGTCCTCCCCGCGCCTCCCAACGGCTATATCCGCATTTAATGAGTTGTCCGTTGGCCAATTTGAACAGATCCTTCTGTCTCTTCCGTCATCAGCGTATCCAGAACGGCTATCTTTCCTTTAAATGCTCAAGCGTTTCGTTGCAATGGTCTCATAATGGCTATATTTTTCCAAAGATAGTGTAACGACTATTTTTCTGAGTGCTGTGGCGAGCGGTGCGGCAAGCCGTCTGAGATCCTGTGCAGTTACTTCGTAGTGCCAAAAATTTTCAACTGCGCGGCTTTCCTTTTTCTTTTCTTGCTTCTCTCTCTCTCTTTTTTTTTTTTCTTTCGCAGCTTCAGTATTGCTGCGCGGTACACACATTTCTCTATTTAACATACATTTACAGGCTCCTTGACATTTCCAGTGTCCAATTTCAACTGTACCTGACACTTGGAAATTTCTCCCCACTTTTATCTTTCCGTATGCTGCGAAGCAGGACTATTGCGGTACAATTTAAGTCTGCTTCCATTTATCATAGTGGGTAGAATATCATCGGCTAAAGTGGCTAATTGGACTGCACCAATGTTAGTGACATACATAACAATGTATGGGCCAAGCCAATGCATTTTAAACTTGCCAGGAAATTTCATGAACTTGCTATCATAGAGGAGGACTAAGTCACCTACCTGAAAGCATTTGTTCCTAATATGGTGATCATGCCATGCCTTTTCACGATCCTTATGGACTTGCTGTTGAAAGCTTGCAATGAAATGATCCTTCTCCAAGCTGACTGAATGTAGCAGTCTTTCATCTAATGCTTTGCGATCTTCCATTCTGGTGAATGCAGCAATCCTCAAACTGGGGACAATGTACTCCATTGGCATTATGGCCTCCTGCCCATAAGCCAACCGGAAGGGTGTCTGTCTTGTCAACTTCTTACAAGTTGTTATGTATGCCCATAGTACAGACAAGATGCACAGGTCCCAATCATCCCTGCTTATGTTGCACACCTTCATCAGCACGTTTTCCAGTATCTTATTGAAAGCTTCAATACTTCCATTCGCCTGCAGATGATATGGCGTACTGTGGTGATGCCGAATGTTGAACTCCTCTGTGAGGGATTCAATGGTCTTATTCAGAAAGTGAGTGCCCTGATCACTCATCAAAATTTTCGGATAGCCGAATCTTGACAAAATTTCCTCAAAAATGAACTACGCGGCAGTACTTGTGCTGCAGTCCTTCACTGGTTTAACTTCTGCCCATTTGGTGAGGTAATCCGTGGCAGTAATGATATACCTCGCACCATTTCTCTTCCCTGGTGGGTTTATAGCTCCCACAAAATCAATTTCCCACTTCTCAAAATCCTGTAAGGTCAACTGCGGGTTCAATGGCATTTCATCTCTCCGCGAAGGCTTCCCTGTCCTCTGACAGACATCGCAGTTCCTGCAGTATTCCTTAGAATCTTTGTGGATGGTAGGCCACCACATCCCTGCGTGCAATATCTTCTACGCAGTAGCCCTTCCTGCGTAATGACCTCCCGCGATCCCTGAATGCGCATCTGCTAGTATATATGGTTTCACGTGGTCGAGTACACATTTGCGTAGGACTTCATCTGGTTCGAGTCTGTATAACTGACCTGCAATGATAGTGAAATCTGCGGCGCAGACTACTAGCTGCTTCTTCTTCTGAACAAAAAATTATTGCGGTGTCAGCCCTATTGTCAGAAAATCAATGATATCCTTATAGTAATCATCTGCAACCTGTAAAGCAAACATCTGTGCATCAGGTAGACTATCTTCAATGTTCGTCGGCTCCTCTCCCGACTCAATTCAAGACTGGTGGTCAGGTCCCAAATTCATCCTGCCGGGTTTAACAACGATCTCGAAGTCGTACTCCTAGAATAGCAACAACCATCTACATATACGCCCCCCTAACACTGGCTTATTGACCAAGTATTTCAATGCAGAATGATCAGTGAACATAAGGAAGTGCACACCAAGTAGATAATGTCTAAACTTCTGAAGGGCATATACCATCGCAAGTCCTTCTCGCTCAATAGTGGTATAGTTCTTCTCTGCTATCGATAGATTTCTATTAGAAAATGTGATGGGGTGGTCAATACCCCCTTCTCTTGGCTGAGCTATTACAATGCCCAGGGTAATGCATGATGCATCCACATGAACATGAAACGGCTTTGCCGAGTCTGGAAAGACTAGGATCGGTGTGGTAACCATCTTTTCTTTAAGGGTGTCAAAACCTTGTTCGCATTCCTCGTTCCAAACGAATGACACGTCCTTCTTCAGCATCTTCTCCATTGCTACGGTGATCTGCGCGTAACCTTTAATGAACTTCTTGTAATAGCTTGTATGGCCCAAGGTAGAGCGCAACATTTTAACTGAAGTTGGTGTAGGAAAATTTACAATGATGGCAATCTTTGCAGGGTCCACCATCAATCCCTGTTTGCAAACAATATGTCCCAGTAAAATTCCATAGGGCACACAGAAGATGCACTTCTTTAAATTCAATGATATTTGATGTTGGCGGTACTTGTCAAGCATCATCCTCAGGTTCGCGCAATGGTTCTTTAGAAAACCAAAGACAGTCCAGTCATCAAAATATGCTTCCAGAAACTTATGCATGAAATCTTTGAATACCATGACGACAACTCTGGAGAAGATGGAAGGTGCATTCTTCAGACCAAACGACATGACTGTATACTGGAACGACCCCCATTCTGTAGCAAATGTCATCTTATGCCTGTCTGCGGGATCAATTCTGATCTGATGATAACCGGAGAAACCATCAGTAAAGGAATAGGCCTCATTCCCTCCAACATTGTCAAGTACCTCATCTGTAAACGGAGTAGGGAATGGATCATGCATAGAGGCATCATTATGTTTTCTGAGATCGACAAAAATCTTGATCTCTCCCTTCATCTTCTTGTCCTGGACAACCATAGGACTAATCCATTCAGATTCCTCGACAGGTTCAATGATTCCTGCCTCTAACATTTTGTCCAACTCTGCGCGGAATCTCTCTTTATATCGTGGATTCAGTCTATATGATCGTTGCTTCACAGGCTTAGCGCCTGGATTCAAAGGGATTTTCATGAGTCCTAAGTCACCCAATATTCCTTTCATCTCTGTAACCTTGGTTGGAAATAGCTCTTGATATTTGTGCAAAGTGTCTGCAATCTCCGCGATAGTCTGATCATCCCAGTAGTCTCCGATAGATGCGAACTTCGGCTCTTCACTCATGCTGATGTTCACCTTCTGTGTCTTAATCGGTCCCCTCATGTCTGGGATTTCCAATGGCGGTCCTTCTATATCACGCGCACCTTCTAACTCTGGTATATTGATATTGCGCAGATCATCTTCATCTTCTTCTCTTCCAAGCTCATCATCTTCTGCTAGATTATAACATTCTATCGGATGTTCTTGATGTTTTTTCCATTCTGAGTGTATGTTCACAACACTGTCATATGTGTCGAAGAATTCTTCCCATGACATATCTTCGCGACGACAATCTCGTTTGAATATACGTTCCTTGATTATCTGCAGTGCCTCATGTATCAAAGGGTTCTCATCCTCAAAGCTGAAATATCTCTGGAAGTTCGTAGTTAATGTATCCCAATCTATGGTCTCCCTACGTAACTCCAGGTCTAGATACCATTTCTTTGGAATATCCTCTTCCAAAGTATGCACGAACAAGTGCACCCACTCTTCAGGTGGCATTTCTTCCCATGCCTGCGAACAAGCTTCCAAATGCTGGCTAGGATCTATCTGCCCGTTGAAATTCTCAAAGGGTAAGGTAACCCTTTCTGCGAACCGAATCTGCATCTTTGTTCTGCATTGATCCCAAGTGGTCAATATTTGTTTGTGCGAAGCCCAACATATGGCGGGTATGCCACGCAATGCCATATCCAATGATGGAAACCTTTGCTCTTCTGGAACTGCTGCAGTATAGTCTTGAATAAAAGTATAAACGTTAGCAGAACCATCAAATGTAGGGATTGGGCTTACCTCCTTTCCAATCCAACGCAGTGATTTCATGACCTGCGCGCACCTTCTAGCTGACACTTCGTGCATGTGATTCTGCCAGTTTTCCAGTCCAGTGTCTGAGTCAGAAACGCAGGAGCTATCGCATCTCCAGCTGAGTGCACCGTCCACAGTAGGATTAATGTAATCCTCCTAGTTCGTAGTCATCTGGTACAGTCGGTCCAAGTCCTGGGCCTTAGATTCCTCCTGAATCGGATCGCTATATCTGTCCCCATCTGCAGGATCCAATGGTGCGATAACCCACAGATGCTTGCCTTCGAATATCATCTTCTTTGTTTTCAAATTTATAATGGCCAAATTGTCAATAGCCCAGTCAATTCCTAACAACGCAGGAAAGGGATGGCTATCGTCAACAATCTCAATGACTTCAAAGTCTGCATGGCTTTGTACTCTATCAATATCAACCACAACATTGGCTAAGCGACCAAATGGTATAAATTTCTCTTGGTTGGCCATTCTCAGCTGGATAGGTGACCATGACAACTTTGGTCGACCCATCTGCTGCCATGTCTTCTTGGTCAAGACATTAACTTCTGATCCCAGATCAAGGATAACTTTGTCCATCTCAAAGTCTCCTATCTGTGCAGTGAGCCTCATCTCTCGGCCCGACCTCTTCTGTTTCTTTATATGATGTAGTGCGCCATCAGAAGTTTCTGCTTCTGTCTGTGGTTCGTATAGATTTATGAGCTTCTCCAGCTCTGCTATCGCGTTTTCATTTTTCAGCAGCTTCATGCAGCTTCTTAGGAACTGCGCAAGAGAGGTGCTAACATCCGCTATGTGTCTTATCTTGTCATACACAGCAGGTGTGTCTTCAACACATGGTATTTCGCTACGCAGTGGGATCCTTGGTGATTTAGGTGCTAGTTCTCTGAAGGTATCCCGTGCGTCAACAAAAGCTTCTTTGTTCTTCTTCAGATCCAGAGCAGGCGTCTTTTCTGGAGCTTTTCTTACCCATATTGTTTCAAGAGGGCCCTGCTTCGCATGAGCCTCTCCTGAAGTGGAAGCCTCTTCTCCCCTGTCACGGCCTGTCTCCACGCCACTGCGTGTGACTACTTTAATGCTAGGATCCGCAGGTCTGTTCTCTGCTGCGATCCATTGGATGTTTGGGCTGGCGCGTCTGTCCTTCTTCTTTTCTGCATCTCTACCTCTAGTACTGGGAAATATTCTATAACATGCTCAAATGATTTACAATAATTATAGGTGGTGTAGGGGTTTACACAGTCTCTAGATACGTGACCTGGATGGCCATAGTTATAGCAGATGACCCCGCCGCGCCTCTTCCTTGTGCTGGGCCGGTATTTCTTTCTCTACCGCGGTATCCACCACCATGACCTCTGTAGACAGATTGATCATAATGCATGTTTTCTTGCTTTGGCTAGTTATCTTCCTGCACTCTATACAAGCCAACGCTTCTCATTGAATCGATGTCGCGCTTTATTTCATTCATTAGTTAGTAGGTGCGGCAGTTGGATTCATCATGTCCCACTGATTTACAGAAATTACAATATAGATTCTTAGGAGTCTTCACATATTTATGTATTAGGTAACAATCTTCAGGTCTATGACCGGTAGTTCTGCAGATCTCACACCAGGGTGCCTGGTTCTGATTGATGGGGTTAGGTGCACCACTGACAAGATAATCACGGTATAGGGGACAATGTTCGCGGTCATGCCCTTCTCCTTTGCAACTCGTGCACTAGATCTCATGACGAGGTTCATATCGTTGCTCTTTTCCATTCTTCATGCTCTGTAGCTCCAGTGTCAGGGTGGTAAGTTGGTTCCGAATCTGCGTCATCCCAGAACTAGACTCACCGATCGACGAAGCCTCCAACTTCATCGTGATTTCTAAGGCCTCTGCCTCTGATGTAACCCTCTGCTGCATCAATGGTAATATAATGTGGGGTAACAGCGCAGCAATGAACCATTCCTTGTGCTGATCCGGAGCTATAACAAAGCTTACTTTGTCTAATAGGGTCTTGAACTTCTGATCAAACTCCCAGACCGATTCAGTCGGCCTCTGCTTGATTTCCTTCAGTTCAATTATACACTAAGATTTAGACTTTGGTTTCTTGAACTCTGCTATCAATGCAACTTTAATCTCTGCCAGGGTTCTGGGCTGCGTGGTAGAATACTTCATGAACTAGTGCAGTGCTCTATCTTTGAATGTGGTAATAAGCTGTGCTTTCTTCTCATCATCATCCCGAATCTATCTGACACTCCAGACAGCTTCACAAAGGAACCAATGCTGATCAGGATCTTCTAGACTCGTCCCTTTGAATATAGGCAGCTTCATATCCGTATGGGCCATGGCTCTAGGGGGAGGTGTAGCACTCGAAGGGGCACCTTGAGGTGTGCCCTGAGGGGTGCTAGGGTGTCATAAAGGACTCTGCGTAGTGAAAACAAATGGGTGTATAGGGGTGGACGTACTAGGCTATGTATTCGGCGGGGTTGGCTCTGCAAGTGGAGGATTTTGAGGGGTAAATCGGGGTGCGGCTTCATTTTCAATATCAGGAGGAATCTCAGTATCTATGTGGAGTCCAGAGCCTCCAGGATTTTTATTAAACTTGTATCTTTTCCCACTTCTTAAGTTGTGAGTATCTTCGTCGGAATCGCTATAAATGCTATTTACCATGACAACTTGGAAAGATTACTGCATTCTTAAAACACCTTTTTTAGCTAACAACATCTTAATGTATAGATTGAGATTGTTCAGGAATTTACCTTGGAAACCTTTGAAAAAGTGTGCCTTTGCTTGGCTGTAGGATTTGAGTGTATCCACAACAAACTCTGTGATAAATCCTTCTAGCATATGATCGACCCAAAAGTCCACTGCGCGCGTCAATGCGCTGTCTATTGCTTTGAGCTGTGATATGAGCTCAGGATTCCACTCTACAGGAATGCCTCCTTGAAAACAGGTTTTCTTTTCTGCGAGCCTTGAGATCCACACGTGCAGCTCGTTCAGAAATGTATCCCTGAAAATATCGTGAATATCGTCCAACAGATATCTATCCGACCATTGTGTGTCGCTTAGACACGGATGTCTGTTCTCTTGTCTTTTAAAGTCTCTTATGGTCTTATCCCACCAAGCCTGGATTTCTGTCTTCTCAGGATGCCAGTTCAATGCACTTTTCGGGAACTCAGACTCTTCGTCACTCATCACAACTGGAACTCATCACAGATTCTAGCACGACAATGGAACCATTTGTTGGCTATACAATGCTGACCATAGGTTTTATGAAGACCCAGGTTCTGCGCGGTTACCTTAAACCAACAAAACCCTTCGATCCGACCCTTTCGACAACAGCCTGCGAGCAGGATGAGGTCTCACCCGAGGTGTTTCTAATGGGGCACTATGGACTCAGATGTCCATAGTGAGTGATGAGTTGATGATTGTGACGAAGTTCGCGGCAGCGCACCGGCTATGTGCTGCTAAGGTCGGACTGCACGGCGATGGTCAACACCGCGGTTTGCACCACTACCTTCTTCCTTACTGTGGGACTTAATACTACACTGTGAACAGTGCCGCTTGACTTCCTATACTTGGACTAAGTGCAAAATGCTTAAGGCAGTGAGCTGAATACCACTTATCCACTCAGTCATACATGTAACTAACTTACTAAATGCTCATAACACACACTTAGAATGTTACTATTTTAAGCATAACCCTTGGGTGCGAAATAACTGTTATACATTCATCGATTGCATCCATTCAAACATGTAAACAAATTTCCCCATGCTCAAGCAGACGATAGATTCACTGTTCCTAGAAGCAAAGCTAATATTAACCATACATCCATTCATGCAGACCTAACATATCATTCCATACTCTCTTGATGGCGAATGCATATAAAAGCCTTCTCATAACAGACTGCAAGCCAATATTTAGACATCCAACTACATAAACAGATAAATATAAACACACATATAAACATTCAGTCACTCAACACACTATTTAACGTGGTTCACTCCCCCAGATGGGAAGCTACGTCCACAAGAACTATGTTTGATATTTCTTTTAAGGAAGGGTTCACAGTTCTTAGCCACGCACTCAGCTGCGGCTCTCTTCTTGCTCAGATAGGTCTCTACGCACTCAGGTGCAGAGCCTTTACAATGTTTTCTTGGCTCTAAAGATATTACAATACAATATGGTCACAGTGACAGCCTCTCTCCTCTTGAACAACTAACCAACCCTAACCAACCCTTCCTATACAAAATTGTCTTCTTCATATAGATCACGTCGGAAGGTCGTGTCTTTACAACATTGAAGATTGAAACCCTTAGGGTTTCCAAACCACTACGGTCCCTCTGAACCATCATGCAGGCTTCTGGTATCGATTATGCTGTCGTGGCAGTCCTCCACGCCTTAGATCCGTCACTTTCAGCCTTCCTGTTGTGCGTACACCAACAGGTCATCCACTTCGAGCTGCCCTTCCAATAACGGATTCGTGTGATTAGATCAGCTCCTAGTAGCTTTCCCTGCAGGCCGTCTGTCCTCTAACGGCTGCGTACAACTGCCTCAGCTCCAGTCATTGTCCGTCCGCCATTTTTCTCTTAATGGTCACGTACTCTATTGCATGCCAAACTATCACTTTCCCGACCCATCCTCTACTTAACGGACTTGTACAGTTGGCCGCCTTCCTAATCTGCTTATGCCCTCAACTCGACATCTTTCTAGCAGTCTTACCAAAAGTAGACCACCACTAGTCTATCCACTATATCTGGCCATCCTCCATCCAGTACACAACTTTACTAGCTCCACGTGGCCTACTACCTTCGTAGCACTGAACCTTCGCAATGCTTATCTTTGCAACGTCCTTCAAAACTCGGTACTGCGCACAGCTTCGCAGTACTCCCAATACTTAGCCAAAATTTACTTCTTTTCTGAGTTGTGCTCAGCTCAGCTCCATCTAGCCTCAAAAATGTTATAAAAAATGGCCCTGTTGGGCCAGGCCCAACAACTCCCAAACTAATAGGTAGTGAAAGCAGACATGGTTTCCCCAACTCGAACACTAGAGCTAGCGTGACTACTAGACATGGTGGATGTAACAGTCGACATATAGTCGGGCATACCCAATGAAAAAGGGTGTGAGGTCATAGGGACAGATGTAGAACCATAACCTGGCATCCCCAAGGATGAACCATATAAATAACCTATTGACCATGTTCCATCGAAATGGTTTGTGCTCATGGGCTGGGATGTTCCAGACCCATGAGAAGTCATGTGTGGTGAACTATCCACACAATCATTTCTCAAAGAGAATATGATAGGAGGGGAAGTTCACTTCGGACTAGAGGGCAGAGTCGAAGGGACTCTGGCTGTGCCAGATGTGGAACTCATGATAAGAGCTCTCTGAAGCTCGTGAGATGTGTGTATAGGACGAGCGGTATTCCTCCGACACTTCCCAATAAAAGGCTGCGATGGATCACTAGACGGTAAACCAGCTAACCAACGAGATCGGTGAAGAGGCGGATCTTGATCCACGATGACTCCAAAACGTCAACCAATAATCGTCTCCTAAAGGCCTACTATATCGTCACAGAGCATACATCTAAAATAAATCTACATCCAAATGTGTTATAGGTCAAACTTGCACCTCTCTGTCCGTGATCACCCTGAGCTGTTGATCACACAAAAGTACAACTTGGATGGAGGAGCATGTTGACCCTAGATGAGACTTTGACTTACTCCATTTCCTGACAACACTGAAAAAACCATAAAAAGGTCATTCTGAGATATGAGCGCTACTCTACTTCAATAGACTAGCGCCTATACGTTACTCCAGTGTGCCATAGTAGCGCTCAAGCCTTATGAGCGCTACTCCTCTTCAGCAGAGTAGCGCTCAATATTTAAAAAGATATGAGCGCTAGTTTCCAAGCACTAAAGTAGCATCCTAAACGCTACTTCACTGAATAATAGTAGCGTACATCTGAAAAGATGATTAAAAAATAATTAATTTCACGAAGAGGATTAGTTGTAGGTAGTTTCCCAACTTCCCCAACTTCCTCCATAACCATCCCTCGACCTGAACTGCTTCTCTTGTCCTATAAATAAAGGGAAGAATAAGGAGAGGGGTTAGAGACATGAATGTTGTTAAGAGACTTTAAAAAGAAACTTGCATTGGAGGAGTTTATGCTGGAAGATATCCAAGCCAGAGAAGAGCATGAGCCCAGGATCAAGTTGCAGGAGCATGTCACAAAGTCAGGTATATTTGTAACATCAATTTGCATTTGACAATAAAAGGTTGAAGTGTCTTTCTTGTCCCAAATTAAGTGTTCATTGAAATAATATACTAGTTTGGATCTGTTTTGGTTAATATTGAATGTTTAAATTGCTTTTGTTTCTTTCAATCATTATATATTATCCAAGATACGCTGAGAAAGGTATTTGTATTGCAGGTTTAGTGAACGGGAGGTGGACTTGAGGATCGAGCGCAAGATCAAATAAGAGCTAGGATCGAACGTCGTTTGAAAGGTATGTTCTCAAGACCTATAACTCATTTCTTTTCATGAACATTTCTGTAATGCAGTTAATACACTTACATGTCATCCACTTCCAGTTGATAGTATCAGTTTCCTTACTATAGGGTAGTTTGCCCGCCAACAGACTGGCGACTCCACAGGGGATAGTTGTGTTTTTGCTCTAGGAAACCTTTTATTGTTTGTCTTCCCAGAATTATTTCAACTCCTTTTATGTGCTGAAAAACCTGTAGGTACCCCCTGCTTGTTTTTCTTTGCTTCAATCAGTCTTTTTGTGTCTTTTCAAAGTCAGTTTTTAAGCTTTTAAGACCTGGGCGCTACTTTTTTGTACATATAGTAGTGCCCATACGCTACTGTGCTATACATACAGTAGTGCCCATCTCTGCAGGAGCGCGAGTTTCCCTACTGCGCAGTAGGGTAAATTTTCTAAAGCCTTCTGTTAGTGGTCTGCTTGAGCTTTAGCCTTTTTGGTGGTCCCCTAACTTTGTTGTTAAATCTCCTTGATTGGTATTTGAGGTTTTAAACTTTTTTTTAAGTCATAGAACCTTTCTTTGATTCTTTTTACCATCTTTAGATCGTTTGCTTACCGGTGGAATGTTTGGATTGTTTATAACTTTTTTGGAAGACTAGGTTGTGTCTTGTGGTGAATACGTCTGCTTATTTTTGCCCTGACTGTATGTTGTTGGTTTACAAACCTGCATACTTTTGCATCCGCTGTTTGTAGCAACATTTGTCTGCTCTTCACCTATCCTATCCTTTGTTTTAGGGTTTGGTCTATTTTGGAGCCTTTAGGGTGTCTTCCGAACTTGTTGATTTCCAACCTTCTTTGACTTCTTGTCTTTTTTAGTTTCAAGTGTGTTTAAAGTGCTTTAGGTTGATTCATTTCTCAGTCCTTGTGTTAGTATGGTAGTTGGTAGCTTGCTTGCCTATTTTTTGCTTGGCATAGTGGTCTTGCTAGGGTTGGATGCTTTAGGTCAGTCCTCTTGTATCTATCTCCTTTGTTTTCTCCCCACTTTGTTTCCGAGTATAGAGGCTTTTTCTTTTGCAAAAAACCTGTAGGTCAAGTCTTTGTTAAGCTAGTGCTTTGATAGTTGTAAGCTTAGAAACTGTTTTTTTCCATACTTACACATTGCACACAAGTCTTATTTGCTTTCCATGTTTATAGTTCTTTTTCATTTATGATAGCAGAAAAAAGCAAAAAATTTGGTAGTTTGAGTTTAATAAGTCTTATTTTTTGTTACAAGATAGCATAGAATATTTTGTGTACAATTTTAAAAGAAAACAAAAAAGAGATTTAAGTAGATTTGCTCAGTGTTTTCAGTTTTGAAAAGAATTTTAAATGAAGAAATAGATAAAAAAGAGTTTTGTTGTCGAAAGTTAGAATTTATGCACTTTTGTTTTTCTGTTGCAACCACGCCACACAAATGCACTACCTTTTGAGTAATAACAGCCCTAATTTTTTTTTAATAAAATGAAATAGAAACAATTTTTCTTTTTTAGGGATACACTACACCAACTAGTCTTGGTTAGGATCTTGAGTTTAAATCACCTTAAACCACTCAAGATCACACATTACGCAAAAATCGTAGTTCGACTATCACAGGTAAATCCATTTCACTCAAAGCTTTCCTGGGATCTATGCAGTAGGTCTTGTGAGATCAGATTGTTGGGAATACTCCTCCCACTTTCTGTTTTGAGCATATACCAGGATTGGATTGCGTATGGGGACTCTTTTGAGTTTCGGGCTCAGTTACCCTCCCCACACCTTCTGATTCGACCAACGACTGTTCCCCCAGGAGTTTTTGGTGTTGCGGTATCCTTAGTATCTGACCATAGGTTCATACACATGTGATTGCAGAGGGTATATCTGCTATACCTAGGATAGACGTGGGAGGAAATCCCTTGCAGGTCTTTGGGAGGGCAGTTGGGTGATTCCCGCGCTTGCACCCTTAGTCATTGTATTGTGGACCCCGAGTAACTGTTTTTCTTCCTTCGTTGATATGTTCTGGGCCCTCATCATCCCAGAATCTTCTCCGGAAGGCATCTCGTTTGCTTGGTTTGCATACTTAGGACTTTTTAGTTGGCGTGCTGTTTTCCCCCTAGTCATAGTGGCCACTAGGTTTTCTAGTTTTATTTATATATATAATCACAGAGAATTAAGAACTTCGTAGATCGAGAAGGCTTCAAAACCTTCCGCCAGTTAGAACATAACCTTTACCGCTAGCTAGACGACAGTGGGTAAACCCCAGTGTTTCTTCAGAAACCTTTCCTGAAACATAATTTCCTGAGGAAATTTTTACAACGGAAAATCCTGAAATAGGAATTCTTGAGGAACTACCACTTGAAGTTGAGTTTCCTGAAGAACAACAAACAACAGTAGAAAACCCTGAAATAGAGGTTCCTGAGGAACCACAAGCAGGTGCTCCAGATCAGTGACACTTTAGTTCAGTTGAGATTGAAGATATTACTTTTGCAGAGTATAGCACTCCCTTCAATCCTCCTCTGACCAATCCTAGAAATCCGCTTCTGTTACCTGTTGGTTTCCAGCAGCCCGATTACAGTGCATATAATTTCTTGCCTGGACATCTGATGTCTACTCTAGGAGGTGAACAGGGAGTTCCACAAACTCCCACCATAGGTATGAACACTAACACGGTAAATCCTCCTTTTACTGCTACACCAAGTTCGGCACAGACAACCTCTGTGTCCACTCCGTCTTTCAGTTTTAATACTGGTACGTTAGGTATGCCAAGTTCAACAACTATGGCATCTACCTCTACACCTACTGTTGGACCTAGCAGTACAACCAATTTAGTGCCACCTCCTGCATTTCAACCGTTATATCAGATACCCAGTACTTGGATTTCCACACCCGCTGTAGGGCCAAGTGCTTCTGCAACTGTGCCTGTCATGAGTACTATGACTGCACCGTCTACGTCAGCTACCACTGGTTTCAATACCTTTGCAGGTCCCAACATGAATCAATGTAATATGCCTGCAGGTAATGTCCCTTTTTCCTTATTTTCAGGGGGAGGGGGTAATATTTTTAACCAGCAATATGGCGGGGCTAACACCCAGCCACAGTGGACGATCCCACAGAGCACTAACCCACTTTCATATGGGTGGGGAAATTTCAATAATTCTTTCATGCAACAACAGATGGAAGGGGCAACCCCTACCAACAAGTATCTGGGGGCAACCCCTATCAACAGATGGTAGGTGGAAACCCCTATCAGCAGATGGCCGGGGGAAACCATTATCAACAGATGGTTGGGGGCAACCCCTACCAGCAGACGGCTGGGGGCAACCCCTACCAGCAGTTCATGGGTCAAACTATGGGTGGTTCCCCTTTTTCGACCCTAGTTTATCAAGTACCGTCTTACTGGCCTCCTTTACCATTTCTGGCAACTTTGAATTTGCCAGATCTTTCCAAACTGACCAACGATCAAGTGTATCATAACGCTACATGGCCACCAGTTCGTACCAAGTTACCTTCGGACATTCCAAAGTTCGAAGGCAAAACAGGTGAAGACCCTGGTGACCATGTCACTACTTTCCATTTATGGTGTTCCTCGAACTCATTAAATGAAGATTCCATTAGATTGAGACTGTTCCAAAGGACTTTAACCGGTGCTGCAGCCAAATGGTACATTGAGTTACCTACAGCTACATTCTCTAATTTTGGGGATCTCGTGACTGTCTTTTTGAATCACTTCCAGCTTCCTATTCGGTATGATGCCGGAACAGACCTTTTGTCTACATTTAGGGAAAATAAAGCCACTCATTTATCTGACCACATTCAGGAGTGGCGAAGACGGAAGAGGCTCATTAAGGCCAACATACCTACAGAATTCCTTCTTGAGTGGTATTTGAAATCACTCCTTCCTTACATTTCTAAGGAAGTAGCTACGTCTGGAGTGTCTAACGAGGAAGAAGCCATCCTACGGATCCAGCAGTTAGATCTCGTTTATGCACAATCCGAGTTAGTGTATGAGATCATACCTGATGCACCACGATCGAATACCGATCTGAGTAGACCTAAACCTGGACCACATGCTGAAGGCATAGTGGGTTCAGTTGACTCTGCAGCTTTCGAAGCATTGACCAAACAGGTTCATGCCTTATCATTCAAACAATCGATTGCAGAAGTTTCTTCCGTCACAACCTCTCCTTCTACTTCTGAACCTGTCAACCAAGTTCAGAACAATCAAAAGGGCTCTCGGCAACCCAATAACAAAAAGAAGGGCAAGAAAGGAGAGGGGAACCAACAAAATCCCAAAAAAGAGAATGTCGAAGAGGGTAACAAAGAGAAAAAGAAGGTTAAGTTCCCTTGTAAACTTTGCAAGCAGGACCACCTTACCCACCAATGCCCTCTGTTAGAAGAAGCCCAGAAGCTATTAAGAGAAAAGAAGCCTGTCATACTGAAAGATCCATTCCCTAAAGGGCAGAGCTCAACTTTTGGCACCTCCAACACTGGGGGCACTACACATGCTACGGTTGATCAAAATTTTATTAACATGGTTAATTCGGATGCACTCTTACAAATGAGAGCCAGGAATTATACCCTGGACGCACATAAAAAGGATAAAGAGATTCCAGAATCCTCCACTTCACTCCACATACCTGTGGACCCAATGCCCAAGATCCCGAAAGGTGTCTTGAAACGGGCATCGCACAATCCCAACACTCGGGCCGCCTCCAACTACAATGTGGTTGAAGATTTAGCCTAGACCCCTTGTGCCATGTCTACCTTAGAAGTCTTGCAAAGTTGTCCTTTACAACGAAATGCACTTCTGGCAGCTATTGGAAGTATGGAATCCTCTAACATGTCTGCGCGATTTGATATGACTGATATCAAATACCGATTGACCTATCACGTTGCTCTTCAGATTGAAGTCGTCCATGGCCCAATAACCATCAGACGAGCTGTCGTAGATGAAGGTGCGTCGACCTGCGTAATGTCAATTTCCTGTTGGAAAGCTTTAGGTTCCCCCGAGTTAGCTCTTTCTAACACACTACTTACTACATTTGATGGCAGGACTTTCCGTCCACATGGGGTTTTGCCATCATTTGATGTCACATTGGCCGGTAAGACAGTTGCTGCAGAAGTAGAATTTCTAGACGCTCTGCTTGATTACAATATGTTTTTAAGCAGGAGCTGGACGTATGCCATGCGAGCTATTGCATCGGTAGTTTTTCGAGTCGTTATGTTCCTGTTTGAAGGTAAGGTCGTTACAGTCGATCAGCTTTCTTTCACTCAGAGAAACAACTAGACTTCTTCAGAGACCACAGTCCCTTTAGTTGATCAAACCGCCTCGGTTAATGAGAGTTTAGGAGTAGGGCTGTACGGGTCATTAATAGGCACTTTCGACCTCCCCTCCCCTGTTCTTTTTATGCGTTCTGATGTGGGTACTACTACCGAAACATTCACGATTGGTTTAAGAACTGATCCTTGGATCCTTCCCACTACGTCAGAACCTTTTGTGCCTCCATGCATTGCAGAAGTGGCCTATATGGAAACACAACATGCTGCAATGGAACATATCATGACTCTGCCAGTCTTTGCTGAGTCAGATATGGACTATGCTCCGGCATGGTCACTGAATTCCACTCACTCGTTCGATTGTTTAGACACGGTTTTTCCATCTGAAGAAGCCATCTTAGAAGTCATGATGGGCCTGGACCAACCATGGGAACATATGCATCATAGGTCCTACATACTTCCAGATCTAGACAGGATTCAGAGAGGAGAATTCCCTGTGAGACCCGGTGGATTGGTGGATTTGTCATGTTCTCCTTCTACTTCGAGAGCTGTGTATGCTGAGGGAAATATGGCTAATATATCAAGAACAATTCTGATCAACATTTCCACCAAACTCGGGGTCGTGGAAAACATTTTTATTGGTGCAGACTGTTCTCTAGAAGAGATCGCTCTGTATACAAAACTTTTTAAAGAATTCCATGACGTTTTTTCCTAGTCATACGAGGAGATGACAGGTATAGACCCAGCCATCGTAGAGCATGTCATCACGACATACCCTAACGCAAAACCTGTGAGACAAAAGCTCCATCCTGTGAACCCTAGAAAAGCGGCTGCCATCAAGGCAGAGGTTGAAAAGTTGCTTAAAGCCGGTTTCATCTATCCAATTGACATGACGGAATGGGTTTCAAACCCCGTTCCGGTTGATAAGAAGCAAGGTACCATTAGAGTCTGTACTGACTTCTGGGACTTGAACAAAGCTTGTCCGAAAGATAACTATCCTACACTGTTTATCGATCAAATCATATATGCTTGTGCGGGACATGAGATGTTCTCTTTCATGGACGGTTTTTCGGGATACAATCAAATACAAATTAAACCCGAAGACCAGCATAAAACAACTTTCATTTTCCCGTGGGGGACCTTTGCTTACCGGAAGATGCCATTTGGCTTGAATAATGCTGGAGCTACCTTCCAGCGTGCGATGAATTTTTCTTTTCATGATATCAAACACATAGTAGAACCTTACTTGGATGATCTCCCAGCGCGATCTTGAAAGAGACGGGTTCATCCAGCTCATCTTAGACAGGTGTTTGAAAGATGCAGACAATATAAGATTCATTTGAATCCTAATAAGTGTGTGTTCTGTGTCGAATCAGGACGTCTACTGGGATTCATTGTCTCCAGTCATGGCATAATGGTCGACCCGCTGAAAGTAGAGGCGATTGTAAATCTGCCTCCTCCTCGCACCTTGCGACAACTCCAAAGTCTGCAAGGCATGTCTAATTTCTTACGGTGATTCATCATAAACTATGCTAAAATTACCAAAGGTTTTATGAGGCTACTCAAACAAGACTCCTACTTTGTGAGGGACGAGGCTGCTCAAGCATCCTTTGAAGCATTAAAAAAGGCACTCCTTTCAGCACCCTTGTTGAGCCCGCCAGACTACTCAAAAGATTTTCTTTTATATCTGGCACCATCTCTTAATACAATTGGTATAGTTTTAGTTCAGGAAGACGATATGCTCCAAGAACATGTTGTCTACTATCTTTCTCGTGCATTGATAGCCCCTGAGGTTAAATATTCGCACGTTGAGAAGTTAGCACTTGCTGCGGTCTATGCGGCACAGAGGCTTTGTCACTATATACTTTTACGAACTACTACTATGATAGCATAAGTCAATCCTTTTCAGTACATTCTCACCCGACAAATCATCGGTGGGAAATATAATAAATGGATTGTAATGCTACAGGAGTTCGATTTGGTCTTCCAATCAGCCAAGTCGAAGAAATCACTAGTGTTCGCTGAGTTAATCTCAGAATTTCTAAGTGGCCTAGAATGCGTTGAGGAAGAATCATCATTCCCTGATGAACATATCTTCCTCATTTCTTCCTCAAACCTGCACCTCTCCGTCCGTGATCACCCTGAGCTGTTGATCACACAAAAGGACAACTTGGATGGAGGAGCATGTTGACCCTAGATGAGACTTTGACTTACTCCATTTCCTGACAACACTGAAAAAACCATAAAAAGGTCATTCTGATATATGAGCGCTACTTTACTTCAATAGACTAGCGCCTATACGTTACTCCAGTGTGCCATAGTAGCGCTCAAGCCTTATGAGCGCTACTCCTCTTCAGCAGAGTAGCGCTCAATATTTAAAAAGATATGAGCGCTACTTTCCAAGCACTAAAGTAGCGCCCTAAACGCTACTTCATTGAATAATAGTAGCGTACATCTGAAAAGATGATTAAAAAATAATTAATTTCACGAAGAGGATTAGTTGTAGGTAGTTTCCCAACTTCCCCAACTTCCTCCATAACCATCCCTTGACTTGAACTGCTTCTCTTGTCCTATAAATATAGGGAAGAATAAGGAGAGGGGTTAGAGACATGAATGTTGTTAAGAGACTTTAAAAAGAAACTTGCATCGGAGGAGTTTATGCTGGAAGATATCCAAGCCAGAGAAGAGCAGGAGCCTAGGATCAAGTTGCAGGAGCATGTCACAAAGTCAGGTATATTTGTAACATCAATTTGCATTTGACAATAAAAGGTTGAAGTGTCTTTCTTGTCCCAAATTAAGTGTTCATTGAAATAATATACTAGTTTGGATCTGTTTTGGTTAATATTGAATGTTTAAATTGCTCTTGTTTCTTTCAATCATTATATATTATCCAAGATACGCTGATAAAGGTATTTGTATTGCAGGTTTAGTGAATGGGAGGTGGACTTGAGGATCGAGCACAAGATCAAATAAGAGCTAGGATCGAACGTCATTTGAAAGGTATGTTCTCAAGACCTATAACTCATTTCTTTTCATGAACATTTCTGTAATGCAGTTAATACACTTACCTGTCATCACCTTCCAGTTGATAGTATCAGTTTCCTTACTATAGGGTAGTTTGCCCGCCAACAAAATGCACACAAACAGGACTAGCTCAAGGGACCTCGCGACACTACAGCTGGTATGTCTCGCCTAGGAGAGGCTTGAGACTCCCAAAATATAACAGGAGGTAACATAATATGTTATAAGGGCCCTCATACTTCACTGCGTGCACATGGTCAAATCCCTACACATACAACAATTGTGTTGTTTGACCCCTATCTGACTCAGGATACTCACAGAATAACCGTTGCAAGCACCCTATGTGATACCTAGGTACAACAACTAAGGCCACCATGTATAACCAATGCTCAGGCGGACAGTCGCAGGTGGGATCTGTCGTATGGGAAGGGTAACTAAGCCCGAAAATCAAGAGGTTCAAATCCCCCAAGATTTCCCAAACATGAACAAATCCTGGAAATATATCCCACGTTCAACTAATATTGGAAGGCTATCTCCGCAACCAACCTCCCGTGACCTCGTGCTTAACTCTGGTTTGATTAGAGATTCCTGAGAACACTGATGTATACCATGGGTTTCACCACTCCCTGGTAAGACACATAATGTTTGGTTCAATAGTCTTGGATTGTTAACTCACAATGATCTATTCCAAGACTCTAAACCTATACTAGTTGGTGCACCCTATAAAAGAGAAAATAGTTTCTAATCAATTTTAGATTAAGCGTTAATTTTAAATGGCTATGATTACTCAAAGGATATGGTCGCGAAACTAATGATGTATAAAGACTCAATGATATGCACACCCAGAAAATACTAGACTCATCTATCCATAAAAAATATGCCACTATATGATAGTCAAATCAACGATTCACAAATAATAATGCAATCTCTTTATATTTTCATGCTCAAGCAAGTCCTAATGAAGGCACAACCACTCTAAATGCAAAATGCAATAACATAAAGCAAATATTTTTGTATTTTCACTTATAAATGAAAGGAAAATGCAACACAATGTTTTTTGTATTTTTTCAATATAGATGAATGAAAAAATGCAAGCAGAATCAGAACTCTTTAAGAAATTTGCAGAGCAAGCAAAGCAAGCAAACCAACAAATCCCAAAAAGTAAGACTCATCCAAGCTAATGAACTATAAAGATGAAAAATGGTTCAAAACTAGAAAGCTCAAAAAATAAAGAAAGAGGAGTTTCTGGTCAACAAAGAGACATGAAACAATCAGAATATAGGCCTACTAAGACTCAAGAACACCCAGAATTCACCCAGTAACAACCAAAGATAAAAAACAAATCAATCCCGGAGTTGTACACAACTGTTCATAGAACAATAGCATGTATACGCAGGCTACTGTACTGACAGTAGCGCATCCACGCGGGCTAAGCAAAGCTAACCCGCGTATAGGGAAAGGTGAGTGGACCAAAAATGAATTGAACAACCCAGAAAAGTCGATATTTCTGATACAGATCCTAACAGCCAGTCAATGACATAGAAGCTCTACAAAACAGAAACTCAAAACAATGAAAAATTCCAAAACCCCCCAAAATGGAGGTTCCTCCCCAGTGGAGTCGTCATTTCTGTTACAGAGAAAAAATTTCTATGGCTTGGGGTAGACCACAACAGACAGATGACTACCAGAAATAAACTCAAATCCCAATACAATGCTATATAAATGAAAATGCTAAGATGTGGATAAATGACCAACCTTCAAGTGGATGTTTGAAGTACATCCCCGTTGAGATTTCGAATCTCTACACTTGAACTTGCAGCTTAGTCTCAACAACAAATACAAGCAAGAGCATATAATATGTGAAATATATTAGCATAAATAATAGCATGGTCCATGATATAATAAGCAAATGTAACCCAATGTTAATTAAACATTCACAACATCAATTGGACGAGAAAATGAGTATTTCTATTAATGAAACAAGAAGTACATGATACAACCTCTTGCCGGCAACTCATCTGAACCGAGAACTACGTCCCTCCACTTGTGTGTCCACCACTTCAATCCCCCATGCAATGGAAAACTCAAACTATGAAGGAGTGTTGGACGGAGCCCAAATGGGTTGGAAAAATATACAAGTTTTGATAATTGCGCATTGCATGCTGCGGCAGGAAGAGGAAGCAGTTTTGAGAAATTGCGCATGTTCACGCAGCAGCAAGGAGTAGGAAAGGTTGCGTAATATGCTGGTGCACGGTTCCCGCGCAACAACCATTCTGGAGAAAGAATGAAAGGAAAGGTCGAAGGGGAGGAAGCGACCTGTTTTGGGATGTGGAGACGAATGGAAAGGACCCGTCAGAGAGAGAGGCGGCAAGTAGTTGAGAAGTTAGGCCACGACGTCGACGGTGACAGGAAGATGGAAGCAACGGAAAGGGATAGGCCATGATGCAGTATAACCGTTTTGTGGACTGCGGCTATCAGAGAAGCTTGTCAACCACGAGTGGTCTAGCTGGACGGCTTGGAGCATGCAGAGTAAGTTGTTGATGGTGACAGTCAGGCTGACAGTTAGCCACGCCAGTTTTGTAGACCTAAGGGTTTTTGCTTACGAATTGTAAAGATATTCCTATGGGCATAATCTATAAATAGGCATGATTTTGTATGGGAAAGGGTTGTTGAAATCTCATTGTGGGTTATTGAACATTGTAAAATCAATTGAGCTTGAATCTATTGTAAAGGCTCTGCAGCTGAGTGCGCAGAGACCTATTTGAGAGAGAAGAGAGTCTGCAACTGAGTGCGCAGAATAAGAACGGTTGTACCCTTCCCATAAAGAGAAATATTAACAACCATTCTTGTGGACGTAGCCTCCATCCGGGGGGTGAACCATGTTAAATCCTGTGTAGTGTGATTGAATGTGTTGTTTGCAATTATTTGTTTGCTTACATGTATGCTTGAATTCCAGTTATCAGTTGTATGTCAATGCTTTTATATGTATTCGCCATAGGAGAAAGATGGGAATAATATGTTAAGTGTTACATGAATGAATGGTTGATGGATGCAAAGTATTTCAGGTTGTGAGTGTATTGGATGATAAATGAACACATGCATGGAGGAATGTTAAGTATTCGATAGCTACAAGTTTGTGAATGTATGAATCTGCCAATTAGTCACATAGTTGAACGTTGAATTTAAGCGTAGCATTGGAGCGCGCAGTATTTTATGTTTATTCAATTGCATGCACCCTACATTAAGAAGCTAAGCGTCATGATTGGATAAAGGTCATCAAGTCTTGGTTGAAGTCGGACTAGTCTTGAGTAGACGTGCGGTCTAGTTGATGCGATGAACCATTGAGAGTGCTGCGAGGTAAGCTGTTGATAGCTTATCACTGTGACGCATGAAGTAGCCAGATACCGCGCAATCTGTGGATGCGCTAGTGGTGCAAGCGCCTCTGCTTGCCGAAGTATTCGACACGAAGTAGAGACTTCGTGTAGTTGTTTGTCCGCAATAGTCAGTATAGTGTTGCACCTCCCGTCAGTCCTTTTACCTTCGCATCAATAGGTTGCGGAAAATTGATTCTGCAACCACCCCCTCAGCTTCGCCTCAGATGAGAGCTCAGGTTGCACGCAGTCTATTGCCGAAAGGGTCGGTGAATAGGGGTTTTGTTGGTTCCTTGAACATAAGAGGTTCACAATAACAAGGATCAATGGATGTAGACTCAAGCTATGGAAAAAATTCAATAGAGTTTCGATGCTCTCTCTTTCTCCTATCCTCCCTCCATGTACCATAAGAGCTCAATATGTAGCATTCCAAAGGTAGGTGAAAGGTCGAATCGAGTCGTTTCGGGATACATGGAGGGCCAAAGGTCACTCTAAGACCGCTTCTTGGAGTAAAAAGTGAGTTTTTTACTGTAAATTACCATTTAACTCGATGTACGTGGGCTGTAGTGGGACAGCCTGCGTATGCGCGAGTTGCAGCAAAGCAACTCGCGTACAAGAACAAAAATAGGGAAAATTGGGTTCCTGAAGGGAAAAAAGTGGTTCTGAGTCCATGAAATGAATATCAGAGGCCAAATAATAAAAATTCTCACAAGGTGGAAAAATATGTTGTAACAATATGATCTCGAAACTTTGAGGCTTTGTCAACTTCCCGCTGGTTGTAGTCAGTGTTGTTCAACTGTGTCGATGAGCTGATCAAGTCAATATGCGCTGAGGGTTGAAATCCATAATAGATCTCAAATAGAGTCTTACCCGTAGAGCTGTGTTGAGTACGATTGTAACTGTGTTGTGTTGTATGTATGGAATAATTTCATCCCATGTTCGTCGATGCTTTTGGTTGTACATGTGAAGGAGTTGTACTACCAAGCGATTCACACCTTCCCTATGTCCGTCGGTCTAAGGATGGAAAGCTATCGACAATGAGATTCGTGTGTCCAGCTGTTTCCATAGGGTCTTCCATAATATGCTGACGAATCTGGAATCTCGGTCAGAAGTAATGGTTGTCGGTAAACCAAAGTGTTTCCAAACATGTGTGAAGAAGAGATGAGTGGTATGCTGTGTTGCCATCGTCTTCTTGCATGGAATGAGAATGACCATCTTGGAAAATCTATCGACTACTACTAAGATCGCGTCATTCTCATGTTTGGTAGTAGGATATCCCATCAAGTAGTCCATAGAAATAGATTCCCAAGGTCGATTAGGAATTGGAAAAGGTGTGTACAATCCCTATCGTCGATTAGGTTGTTTAGCAATGGAACAAACCACGCATGATCAAATGTACTTGTTGACGTTAGTTTTAAGTGAAGGACAAAAGAAATAATTTTGGAGAATAGCAAGGGTCTTTTCTACTCCAAAGTGTCTTGCAGTCTTGTTGTAGTGCGCGTCCCAAATGAGTTGCTTTCGATGCTCACCTGTCGGTACACAAAGTTGTCCAAGCTTGTATAGAAAGGTATCTTTTAGGAAATAATCGGAGGTCAATGACTTGTCAGTCTGAAGTTGCCGATAGACTGGTGAAAATTCGATGTCTTCCTGATACAATTGAGGCCAGGTGGTGGTGTCATATCCCTGCATACTCATCACTGTAAAAATGAGAGTAATGGGTGGTTGACTTAGACAATCGACGACGGCATTGGATTTACCTTTCCAATACTTAATCACCAACTGAAATTGTTGTAGGTTGTTAGCACTCAAAATGTACCTCAGGTTGTATAAAAGGGCATCTCAAGGTAACCACAAAACCAAACTTTAGGAAGGAGAGTTGGCTTCTTTCTTTCTAGAGAGGGATCTCTTGCTGATTGTTTAACAGGGCCACATATATGAATGAAATTTAAGATTAGATTGTTGTTTGGTTGAAATAAGGTAAGCATTCATTGGGCAGTGGAGTCAAAATAAACAAATACTTCAAATTACAGTGTTGTTGTATGGAACTTTATAACAAAGACAAGGTAGCCATTCAGTCACATTCAAAATGCTTTGGTCTGGTGGGAAAGAATAAATAAAGAAAAGTCCATTAACATGAGCATCTAACAAGGATTAATTCAATGTTAACTTTAGCGGAAATATTTTGTGAATATCTGAAACAATAGACAGAGCATATAAGTATGAATTATGTATTATTAAACACTTATTTCAAACATGAATGAAAACATTATGGAAGCAATAAAGAGGATACACATTCACATAAGAGAGGGAAAACAGACTACAACATAAACAACACATGAATCTCTGCCAAAAACTAGCTTCAACGCTATGATTTTATTAAAGGTAAGCCTCATAATACACAACCCAATTCTCATGGGTTCCAACCCTTTTTCTTCTCTATTACATGTGAATATATAGGAGCAGATATATTCAGCCCTCAGGCTTGAGTCACCCTAACAGAAAGTTGTTACAACTGCGATGACACCTATACAGATAGGCCCATCATCTTTGAGAATCAGTTACAACAGAAATAACAAATGTTGACAAATAGGCTTAACTTCCTTTACATGTGTCAATGAACATTTACTTACTAGTAACAACTCCTAGTAAATAAAAAAAAGCCTAAGTAACTAATTCTTCAGACTGTAAATCTCCACAATCTTCAAAATCCTTATGCATGCAGCGTTATCTTGGATTTTCCATATTTCTCCACAATCTTCCATTGGTCGGAAGATGGAAAATATGAAGTGGCCACCTCCTTTAGCAATACCCGCAGCTCCACATGATCTCTGTATAAATAGCTCTGTAGGTGTGCATATGCCTCTTTGAAAATTAGGACCAACTCAAACTCCTTTTCCAGCTTGTCCACAACTGTTTTACCTCACAATGATTGGCTCATGTCAACAAAGTTTGCATGATCCAACCTGCATTCCATCAACCTGTCTTTATACTCCTTTTGTGTCAGCATGGTACCATCTTCTTCCCAAAAGAGTGGAAGCCCTTTCTTGAACAAAGCATCAAACATATCTCTAAAGAGCTTCACTTGGTGTGCCATAATATCTATCCTGGCCCGAATTGTATCTAACTGCTGATGTTTATTTACTACCTTCCTAGCCCAAATAATGGTAGATAATCTGTCTTTTATGCCTGCTACTTTCAATTCATCCTCAGTTAACCCATTTAAAAACTCTATGGCATTTTCAACACATTCAACTTTTCTTTTACTGTTGTTACACTTTGTTTGGCCAATTTTATTACAACCTCTTTGTCCAAAACAAAGTCAAGATAGGGTTTGAATTTGTTTGCTTATGCAATGACATCATCCCAAATTACCTGTTTTGCCTCCTGCGGTGATGATTGACCTGTAACCTGCTTCATCAATTGTTCATTCTTAACTTGTATTTCTTGGTATTTGGCTTCCCAAGCCTTTTTCCCTTGTTCTTCCTTTGAAACCATGTTTTCCAGATTTGTGTTCTGTTTCTGTAACTTTTCTAGCTCTAAGTCCTTCAAACTTACCTATGCCATAGCTTGGACAATGGATAAATCACCAGATTCAATGGAAGAAGAGGTGATCATACTCTCCATCTCTTTACTCTTCTCTTGCAATTTCTTCTCCAAATCTTCAGACTTAGCTTTTAGATTCTTCTCTCTCTCCACTAAAAGGGACATATCATTTTTCCATTGCATTTCCTTTTCTTCAAACTTTAATAATTTGGATTTACAATTTGTCAATTCATTTTTATGCTCCTCTTTCTTCTTCTCAAGCTCTGTCAACTCAGATACTTCCATCAATTGGGTGGAGGGAATCTTCAGTTTCTTCTTTAGTGTCTGAATAGTATTTTCCTTCTCATTCAATAGGTTTTGTATGCTGGCCCTTTTATCTGCTTGGCTCTCAGTAGCCAACAATTATGTCTACAGTTTTTTGATATGTGATTTGTGGGATTTATTCTCCACCTTTTCCCGCCTGAGCTGATTCTCAATCTTGCTCTTTCTGGATTGTATTTTGGACAGTTCTAATGCAACCTTTAACAATTTGGCATAAATAATGTCTCCAGTTTCCCTATGTAGATTTATCATGTTAGGAACATGAATATATTCTAGGTTCATTATCACTTCAGTGGCATTATTTTTGGTTGTTATGGCCAGATTCAAAGTATTTCGAGCATGGCTTTTGACAACGACTAGGGATACATCCTTGTTAGAGATCTGTCTAACCTCTGCATACAAATTTGATTCTTCTAAAGCTGCATATTTATTCTCTTTATACTCATCCAACAGTTTGGATATACTTTTTCCTTATGCATCAGGCTCAGTAGCTGCTTTATCAAATACATACTCCTTGATTTTGAAGGAAGGTACTTTGGCCTTCACTTGCTTCTTCTTACCTTGACCAGTCTTCACTTGTACAATCTGTTGCCTTGCCTCCTCCACTTTTTGTCTCTTTGAGGCTCTTTTCGTGTCCTCATATTCTATGTACATGGCATCAAAGACGTCGATTTTATTGGATCTCTCAGAGCCATTGGCTAGGGGTATAATTGCTCCAACTGCTGGGATCAAGCTGGAGTGGCCAGGTTGTGGTGATGTGGATTTCTGTAAAAGGGAGATGGAGTCTTCTTGCATGTCTACATCCTTCTGACCCTTACAGGGATATTCCAACCAATTAGCAGTCTCTGCTAGACCTACAAGCTCAAAGTGCTCAAAGCCCTTTGTTTTACTGTCTTGTCTTCTGTTAGAGATAATGTGATTGGGATCATAGTTGATGGCAACTTTTGTTTGAAATCCCATTTCTCTTAACACACATTCAATGGTTGAAAGGGCATCTTTATTCTTAATGATGAATGGGCCTACAACTCATGGAAATGTAATGTCTGAAGATTTATTATGATGTAGGAAATGTTCAATTTATACCCTTAACTTTTGCCTGATCAATTCCAGAGCAAACACTCTAGGAGCTAAAAATGTTGGTAGTACATAAGGTGGATGAGCAAACCCATATACTTTGATTATTGTGTTGTGTTCCAAGAGAAACCAATCACCTATTTTCTTTTCAGGAGAAGGTTTCAACATCTCTGTCATCTCTATCAACACTCTGGGAAGTCTCTTCTGATAAAAAACATTGTAAGCCTTTAACATAAGGTTGTTCGTGAACTTGTTGTAATCTGTGTTCATTTCCTTTGTGAGGACCATCTCAGGAAGTTGTAAGTTTTCTTCAATAAATGATAAAAACAACCTTAATAAATAGGACTGAAATCTGAAACTTATGGTGCTGTGGAAGTTCACTGGATGAGAATGGATATTATCAGCTAATAACTCATCAAATTTAAGGCACGAACACTGGACTGACTGGTTGGACTCTTCAAACTCAAATGGACAGGTGCTAAGGACAAATAACAGACTCATTAAGGGTTCAGTAACATACATGTCTGTATCTAATCCTAAAAATTGACTTATTATGGTTATGACACACTTTGTTTCTTGAGTAAAAAGACTGAACTCAACTGGGAATGGCTGGCCTTGCAATGAGACATTAGGTCTTAGGAAAAATCTGAAGAAACTCTACCTATTTTCGACCAAAGACTCTCTAAAATACTGAATTATGGACTCTTCCTTATACTCTTTGGATTTTTGACTGAAATCATCCGGGATTGAAAGGGATTTTCTCAGAATGATGGGACTGGATGGACACAAGATTTTGGAGTTGGATGCATCCATAATTACCCTCTCAGAGGAGGAATAATTAGTAGCGCACCATTCGATGAATTCAGGGAAATTTAGGGTTTGGTTGATTGAGAAAAACTGGAAGAAAGACCTGTAAACATTATGGAAATCTATACCCTGGCCTCTAATAAGATTCAGTCTATCTTTCATTGCTTCGATAGGTCCATTTAGCAGTACTGTATCATAGACCTTAGCATCCTTATCTTCTAACAGTTCTTCTATTTTCTGATGTTCAAAACCCGAGGATTCTACTTCTCCAAGCTCAACCATTTAAATAGTTTCTATGAGGACAAGAGGCCTACGTGGTTTAATGATAGTTGGTCCAAGATTCGTGTCTGCGGTGGATGGTTTCTGCACTATCATCGGCTTTCGCTTTCCAATGCACATCACAAACAAGAACCTGAAATTCCGAGCATTTAATTTTTATATTATTTTTCCTTTCATATCATTCTTACATCTCTTACGATAAAGGAATTCTTTGAGTCGTCTATATGCACGATCATTTCTCCGCGCATATTAAATCAGCAAACTATTTCATGATTGTAGATTCCCTTTCCCGTCCGTTGATCTGACCATTGAACTGCTCACGGGTAAGCAACACTCCGCCCATGCTCTAACTACACATCTTACCCATGCAAAGTTGCTTTGTAGCCATCGATATCTGCTGCCATAGATCCACTCCATTCATTTGTGCCTTCATATGACTTTGAGCGTATTTTTACGATTTACCCTCATTTGCAATGTTAAAAATTAAGATTCTCGATCATTTCCATTCCAAACCTAGAGATAAACATTCAGAGCTCTTATTTGCATCCTTTTGGGCCATATGACTCAGGAATCTAAGACCTTATTCATTATTTGAAGGGATCAAACCCTTTCAACCTATTTAACCCAAAACTAGTGCTGCCAACTGGCTCCAATTGGGGATGCTATCCTCCTTGCGAGGTAGCAAAGAACCCCGTAGACCAAGTGCCTAATCCATTGGGTTGCTCTAAAAAACTTCAAACTACTGTTTTTTCTTTTTTCTCTATATAAAAATAAAATAAAGGAAATGGCTATCCCTCCAGATCTCAGGGCCTTCTCCTCGGGCTTCCAATCTTTTGGTTCACCATCTATATTGATTCAAATGCTAAGAAATATATACACCTATGATACAAAGGTTACCTGTCATCCTCAGGACAAGTAATGCTTCAGAAATCTCCCATTTATTGGGCCACCTTTCAGCTGAGACCCATCCTGATGATCCAAACTGAATGAATTTGTACCTCTATATGTTACAATGATGTATGGACCTACCCACATATGATAAAACTTCCCATGCTTGTCCTATCTAGGAGCATCCCACTTTAATACCAAATCATCAATTTGGAATTTTTCTTCCTTAACCTTCCTATCAAAATTATTTTTCATTTTCTCTTGATGTACTTGTACTTTGTCATAGGCTTTATCTCTCATCTCATTCAGTTCTATTATCTGATTTATCCTTCTCTGCATATGATTTGGTTCATCTTCATGTCCCTGCAACAATTTCATGACTGGAAATCCTAAAGATGTTGGAAAAACAACTTCAGCTCCATATACTAGCTGGAATGGTGACATTCCAGTTGCCCTTTTTGTGCTAATCTTGTCACCCCACAAAGCATATTTCATCTTTGTATGCCAAGCTCTTTTGTTCTCTTCTAACAATTTCTTAATTATTCTTACCAGGATTTTGTTAGAAGATTCATCCAATCCACTCCCTTATGGATAGTAGGCAGTAGAATGGTTCAAGTTGATGTGATATTTATGGCAAAAACTTATCATCTTCTTAGATTTGAAAGCAGTTGCATTATCTGTCACAATCCTTCTGGGACATCCAAACCTGGCCAAAATGTTATTCTCTAAAAAATCCATGATCACAACATCAGTGGCTCTCCTAGTTGGTATAGCTTCAATTCATTTTGTGAAATAATATGTTGCTGTCAGAATCCACTGGTGTTGACCTGAAGAATTTGGGTTGATTTCCCCAATGAAGTCTAACCCCCACTGTTGGAAGGGTGCCTCTGCTGAAATTGGGTTAAGAGGAAGTGAAACTATTTTCCTTTTACCATAAAAAATATGACATTAATGACATGTGGTAGTCTCTTTATAAACATTAGAAAACATAGTGGTCCAGTAGAAACCAGCTCTCAGAATTTTATTTACTGCCACTTTCCATGAGTGATGTCCCCCAAAATCTCCTTTATGGAATTCCTTCATTGTCTGTTGAGCTTCATTTTCCAATAGGAAATTTAACAACACACCACCAGGGTCTTTCCAGTACAAGTATTGATTCATAATGCAGAACTTTGCAGCCTTTAGTTTCACAGATCTAGCTCTTGTTTTACTCAATCTTGCAAGAGCTTGTAGATTTTGCAATACATATACAATATCGGTGTACCATGGAGACATAGAAAAATATGGCATTACCTGCATCCCTGTGTCAAGTTGGTTTGAATGAATGGTCAGGATGTTGAGTTGTAAAGATTCACAATTAGCATCTGTCATCATTTTTGCAAGTCCTTGTCCTTTAATCAACTTGGAAGGCTTGATTTCAAGATCATACTCCTATAATACAACAATCCACTTTGCTCTCTTCCCTTCTAGATATGATTGGGTAAGAATGCTCTTCACTGCATTAGTTGGAACATATGCAACAATGTGTGACTAAAGAATGTACACTCTGAAATCTTTCAAATATTTTACCAAGGCATATGCCTTCTTTTCCATTATATCATATTCAACTCTCCATCTCTCAATACCTTACTGAAAATGCTATAGGTTGCTCATCATTTTGACTGTTTTTATGCAATAGGACTCCAACTATAGTATGCTTAGATGCGTAAGATAATACTAGGAAATCTCTAGTGAAATTTAGACTCACCAAAACTGGAGCTTCAATGATGGCCCTTTTAATACCTTTGAAAGATTCTCTAGCACCCTCTGTCCATTTTATTTGATTCTCCTTCTTTAGCATGTTAGTAATATTCCTCAATATTTCAGCAAAGCTGGGAATGAATCTCCTCAGGAAACCTACCTGTCCAACAAATGACTGCACTTCCTTCTTGCTCCTAGGATCCTAAACCTTTAAAATTGCACTGACCCTTTCTAGATCGATCTTAATACCATCCTTCGAAATAATATGTCCAAGCAATTTTGATTCCTCTAGTGCAAAATTAGATTTTTTGGGATTTAGTGAAATACCATATTTTCTGCACTTCATGAAGACTTTCTCCAAATGCTTGATATGTTCCCTGTCAAACTTTCTTACCATTTTTTTATTTTTTATTTTATTTTATTTTATTTTTTATTTTTTTATTTTTTCTGCAAAAGCGATGTCCTTAGCACACTGAAATGTAGCTACTGGATTCATCATCCCAAAAGGAATTTTGGCATACATGAATGTACCCCATGGTGCAGTAAAATCAGTCTTCTCTTGGTCTTCTGGGAGTACTTTAATATGGTTATAGCCTGAGAACCCATCCATAGTTGAAATCCTTTCAGACCCTACCACCCTTTGCAGAATGTGCCCCATCTTCGGTAATGGGTTTCTGTCCTTCAACGAAACTCTGTTGAGATTTCTGAAATCAATGCAAAGTCTGATCTCACCATTTTTCTTTCTAACATGCACCAAGTTAGCTACCCACTTTGAAAACCTCAAAGTTACAATGATCTTAGCACTGAATAATTTTTTGATCTCTTCTTTCTATCACAGGAAACAACTTGGGATTTACTCTTCTCAACTTTTTCCTGAAAGTTTTTTCTTTAGGTTTTATTGGAATGGTATGCTGTATGATAGAGGTATCATACTCTTTTAGGTCTTCATAGCTCCACGAAAATACATATGTGTATTTCTTCATCAAATTGGCATATTCTTCTTTCTCTTTTGCAGGTAATTTCTGGGACAACTTTACGATTCGTGGTGCTTCTTCAGTCCCTAAGTTTTGATCTTAAATGACATCATCATCAGGTTTAACTTTAGGATCCTTAGAAACATCATTCCAATCAAACAGATTCTCTAAGGGAATCAGGCCTCTTGGAATAAAATCGCTCTTCCACTGAATTATGTCTTTTCCTCCTAACATATTATGCCATTCTTTGTTTTCATCTTTTTCATCTTTAGTCGATTCATCATCTTGGAAGCTCTCTAAATTTTCATTTTTTGTATCAATCTGAGTATTCACAAATTCATCAGACATTTCCAAAAATCTCTTTATTTGCAGATCATCATCGAAAACTTGCCAATATTTGGATTTGTCTGGTATTGAGGGTCTATTTACAATTTCAACTTCATACTTTTTTTGGGAATAAATAGGAGCCTTGAAACCACTAGTAGTGGTGGCCAAAGAATCTGCTACCTGATTATCCATTATAGGAACCAATCTGATTTTGTGTTCTATAAAGTAATTGCCAAACATGTCCCAAACCTCATTCATGTATGCTCTCATTCTGGGATGTTTAGTTTGGTAACTATCATTCACCTGATTTACTACAAGTTCTGAGTCCCCAAATACTTCTATTCTTTTTTCCCCCATATATTTCAAATCCTGCAAACCCAGCAGTAGAGCCTCATATTCAACCACATTATTAGTACACTCAAAAGTCAATTTGTAAGATAAAGCTTTAAATTCTCTGACTGGAGATATAATCCAAACACCTTCCCAACCCCATTTTTACTTGGAGACCCATCAAAGTACATAGTCCACAATCCTTCTTCATTTTGTTTCTTCTCCAAGGCTTCTTGTCTTTTTGCAAATTATTTATCCTCCTTAAATTCGATCTGTACAGGAACTTCAGGATCAGTGTGTTGTCCATCATTGAAAAATATAGAAGACCCCAAATTAGTATCAACATCATAAATAGGATGATTTTCAGGCTTATCTTGATTGTTGACCACATAGGCTAACCAATTCTCTCTATATAACCTTTTGTTTCCTTTGAATAAAGGTATAGTGGCATATGACATATCCATTTGCAAAGTTTCTTTCAACTTCGATGCCCAAGAACTTGATAACAACATGCCAAACTTGGGAGGAATGTCAGCTACTACAACATCCATAACAATGCTTTGATCTAGAAGTTCTACAAGGGTTACCACCATATCCTTTATCAATCCCAGACATCTGACCTTTCTAGAATCAAAATAGTATAGGTCTTTGTAGGGTCTAGTAACCTCCAAACCCAAACTTTCCACTTCTGTCTTTGGCATTAGATTATGAGATGCACCAGAATATAACATTACATTGTGCAAAATCATATCATGGATATTCAAACTTAGATAAAATGGGGGAACTTCTTCATCGTTTGTATCTTCAATTTTGGGTCCAAAGACAATAGTGGGAGAATCATTTGTTACTTCTAAAACATCTGGTTGATAATCACCTTGATTCTTGACCATTTTAGTAATTTCTTCTCTATACTCATTGTTCCTCAACAACTCATTAAAGGGGATATAAATTTTGAACTTTGATAACTCTGACTTCAAACTGAAGGATGAAATTGGTCTGTCTATATCAATGGGCCCTGATTGTTTACTTTCCTTTGGTTGTTGTTCCTTATTTTCTGGGTTCTTCTGCAAAATAGCATCCTTCTGCATTTCTTTTTGTTTTTCTGAATTATGTTGGGTGTTGGAAAGATGGTTTGGACTTGGATTTCCTTTATTTGTTATTACATCACGATTTCTCAGTTTTAATTTTCTCTGAAAATCATCAATGGCATTTTGATATCCTCTCTTATATTGTTCTAAATCTAGCTCTGAAATGGGGCTATCATTATCCTACGCGAATAAATTATGCTATTTTTCAGTTAAGTATATTTCAGAATCAACGTCATCAAAGTTATAAATCTGGTTATCCATTGGATCTTCTTGTCATTCCTCATCAACCAAAGTTTCTGGGAATGGTGGGCTTATCTACTGATCTTCAGGATTTCTTTGGTTTCTTTGAGGAAACGGTCTCCTAAAATTTGGATTCCTTATTTGAGTCTCAGGTGGCTCTCTATTAGGTGGTCTATTATCTAGGTCCAACCTATCCATCAATTTCTCCATAGTCTTCATCATCATTTCAAATTTAATATCACTTGCAGAGGAAGATGCAGAAGTGGCTGGTTGGTTTTCTTGTCTTCTCTTATCTTTCTCTACTCTATTTTTCAATTTCCCTGAGGCCATTAAATTTGCTTCCACTTCTAGAGCATGCTTTAACATAGCTGAAAAATTAGTTGACTTCCTCTCTCTCAACATTCATGAAAAGTCTCTATCAAATGCATCTTCATAATGAAGCTTGGTGGCACCTACCAAGGGTTTAATATCAGCTGGAATGGAGTTGTATACCCTCATAAATATGCTATAAAATTCATGTACAAACTCAAAGTTTCCCTTCTTTAAATGGTCATATTGAGATAATATTTGTAAGGGACTCTTTTTTGCCTCCCACCTATCCAAAAACAGTGTCTGAAAAGCTTCAAAGGTAAGGATAGATGTTGCTGGTAAATCCTTAAACCATCTCTTTGCCTCTCCTGACAAACTCTGAGCAAACAACCTCATTTTCACATCATCATGATATACTTCTTCCAGGTCAATGAAATCTTCAAATCTATCCATATGTTGTCTTGCTGTAAAATTTCCATCTCCATAATATAAAGAAATTATATGTGAGTAATTCTGAGGGATACCATGCAAAGCAGCTGACAAAGCTAAGGGTGCAAACATAACTGCCATTGGTCTAGGTGGATTATGTGATACATGAGGGTTCTGAGGAGGATTTTGAGGAGGATTGTTAACAAGGTTTGTAATATGAAGCTGAGAGGTTTGAAAATGAGGGTTACTTTATTCAACTTTTACAGCGTTTTGCAAGTTATGCCACCAGGGATCTAGCAAGTATGACTCAGAACTATTTGGATTGATTTCTATTTGCTTTAGGTTTGACTCAGATTTTGATCTTAATAAAGACTTTCCAACACTTACTTCTAAATCCAAATCTTGAAAACCATGAAACTCTTCTTGAGATAAATACCTTTCAGTATTAGAAGTGCTAGCTTTTTATTTTCCACTTCGATGTCTAAACAAACTTTTTGGGTTTTCTACACTTTGTAAAATTTCAGAATTAGGATTACCTCTTATATGTACCCTTCTAGAGGCCAGGATGTCTTCTGAAACCTTCTTTTTAAATCAACGTTGAGTCGCCAGGGAAAATGTACAACCTTCTCCAATGTAAGAATCTTTGTTTTCCCATAGAAATCCTTCTCCCCGTGAAATATGGAACTCTTTGTCGTTTCTCCCAGGGACAATACAACTTTCGTTCCCGGAAACGACACCAATTATGTTAGCACTCAAAATGTAACTCAAGTTGTATAAAAGGACATCTCAAGGTAACCACAAAACCAAACTTTACGAAAGAAAGCTAGCTTCTTTCTTTCCAGAGAGGGATCTCTCGTTGATTGTTTAACAAGGTGAGATATATGAATGAAAATTAAGATTAGATTGTTGTTTGGTTGAAACAAGGTAAGATTTCATTGGGCAGTGGAGTCAAAATAAACAAATACATAAAATTACAATGCTGCTACATGGAACTTTATAACAGAGGAAAGGTAGCCATTCAGTCACAATCAAAATTCTTTGGTCTGGTGGGAAAGAAGAAATAAAGAATAGTCCATTAACATGAGCATCTAACAAGGATGAATTCAATGTTAAATTTAGTGGAAATATTTTGTGAATATCTGAAATAATAGACATAACATATAAGTATGAATTCTGTACTATTAAACACTTATTTCAGACATGAAGGAAAACATTATCGAAGCAATAAACATGATACACATTTACATAAGAGAGGGAAAACCTACTGCAACCTAAACAACACATCAATCTCTGCCAAAAACCAACTTCAATGCTATTATTAAAGGTAAGTCTCACAATACACAACCCAGTTCTCATGGGTTCCAACCCTTTTTCTTCTCTATTACATGTGAATATATAGGAGCAGATATATTCATCCCTCAGGCTCGAGTCACCCTAACAGAAAGTTGTTACAACTGGGATGAAACCTATACTGACAGGTCCATCATCTTTGCAAATCAGTTACAACAGAAATAACAAGTGTTGACAAGTAGGCTTAGTTTCCTTTACACGTGTAAATGAACATTTACTAACTATTCACAACTCCTAGTAAATAAACAAAAGCCCAAGTAACTAATTCTTCAGACTGCAAATCTCCACGATCTTCAAAATCCTTATGCATGCAGCGTTAGCTAGGCTTTTCCATATTTCTCCACAATCTTCCATTGGTTGAAAACTGGAAAACCTGAAGTGGCCACCTCGTTTAGCAATACCCACAGCTCCACATGATCTCTGTATGAATATCTCTGTAGGTGTGCACATGCCTCTTTGAAAATTAGGACCAATTCAAACTCCTTTGCCAGCTTGTCCACAACTGTTTTACCTGATAGCGATTGGCTCATGTCAGAAAAGCTTGCATGATCCAACCTGCATTCCATCAACATGTATTTATACTCCTTTTGTGTCAGCATGGTACCATCTTCTTGCCAAAAGAGTGGAATCCCTTTCTTGAACAAAGTATCAAACATATCTCTAAAGAGCTTCACTTGGTGTTCCATAAAATTTATCCTGGCCTGAATTGTATCTAACTGCTGATGTTTATTTACAACCTTCCTAGCCCAAATAATGGTATATAATTTGTCTTTTATGTTTGTTGCTTTCAATTCATCCTCAGTTAACCCATTTAAAAACTCTACGACATTTTCAACACATTCAATGGGCTTCTTATTCAAATTTTCTTTTACTGCTATTACACTTTGTTTGGCCAATTTAATTACAACCTCTTTGTCCAAAACAAAGTCAAGATAGGGTCTGAATTTGTCTGCTTAAGCAATGACATCATCCCAAATTACTTGTTTTTCCTCCTACAATGATGATTGACCTGTAACCTGCTTCATCAATTGTTCATTCTTAACCTATATTTCTTGGTATTTGGCTTCCCAAGCCTTTTTCTCTTATTCTTCCTTTGAAACCATGTTTTCTATATTCGTGTTCTATTTCTACAACTTTTCTAGCTTTAAGTCCTTTAGAATTACCTGTGCCATAGCTTGGACAATGGAGAAATCACTAGATTCAATGGAAGAAGAGGTGATCATACTCTCCATCTCTTTACTCTTCTCTTGCAATTTCTTCTCCAAATCTTCAGACTTAGCTTTTAGATTCTTCTCGCTCTCCACTAAAAGGGACATATCCTTTTGCCACTGCATTTCCTTTTCTTCAAACTTCAATAATTTGGCTTTACAATCTGTCAATTCATTTTTTAGCTCCTCTTTCTTCTTCTCAAGCTTTGTCAACTCAGATGCTTCTATCAATTGGGTGGAGGAATATTCAGTTTCTTCTTTAGTGTATGAATAGTATTTTCCTTCTCATTCAGTAGGTTTTGTATGCTGGTCCTTTTATCTGCTTGGCTCTCAGTAGCCAACAATTATGTCTACAGTTTTTTTATCTGTGCTTTATGGGCTTTATTCTCCACCTTTTCCTTCCTGAGCTGATTCTCAATCTTGCTCTTTCTGGACTGTAATTTGGACAGTTCTAACGCAACCTTTAACAATTTGGCATAAATAATGTCTTCGGTTTACCTATGTAGATTTATCATGTCAGGAACAGGAATATCTTCTAGGTTCATTATCACTTCAGTGGCCTTATTTTTGGTTGCTATGGCCAAATTGAAAGTGTTCTGAGCATGGCTTCTGACAGGGACTAGGGATACATCCTTATTAGAGATCTATCTAACCTCTGCATACAACTTTGATTCTTCTGAAGCTGCATCTTTATTCTCTTTATATTCATCCAACAATTATGATCTACTTTTTCCTTGTGCAACAGGTTCAGTAGCTGCTTTATAAAATACATACTCCTTGATTTCGAAGGCAGGTACTTTGGCCTTCACTTGCTTCTTCTTACCTTGACCAGTCTTCACTTGTACAATCTGTTACCCTACCTGTTCCACTTTTTGTCTCTTTGGGGCTCTTTCTGTGTCCTCATCTTCTATGTCCATGCCATCAAAGACTTCCATTTTCATTAGGGGAGTTATGAGTTAAAAATGGGCCTCAAAACAAATAATGTACCAGAAAAATTCACTTTATAAGAACCAATAGGATTTAAGATGATGATTTCAACCATAAGGGTAAAATTTGTAAAACAAATTGGAGGAAAAAAGAAAAAACTACTTTTTCTTATCGTATTTTTGAGATATCTCCTTAACGGTTCACCCAAATTTCAAGTTTCGACACTTGTTGGATGCAGATATATTAAAATACATTTTTTTATTGAAATTTTCATTTTTTCATGTTGTGGGTGCCTCAAAAGTATGCAATGTGGGTATGGGTTAGATGCAGAATTAAAATACGCATCCAACGAGTGCCAAAACTTAAAATTTGGGTGAACCGTTAAGGAGATATGTCAAAAATATGATAAGAAAAAGTATTTTTTTTTTCTCTTTAAAATTTAAAACTCTTATTTTATTATTTCCCTTAGGAGGCCCATTTTATACCTCAAAACTCCCCTAATGATTGGATCTCTCAGAATCACTGGCAAGGGGTATAATTGCTCCAACTGCTGGGATCAAGCTGGAGGGGCCAGAATGTGGTGATGTGGCTTTCTGTACAAGGGAGGTGGAGTCTTCCTGCATGTCTACATCTTTCTGACCCTTACAGGGATATTCCAACCAATTAGCAGTCTCTGCTAGACCTGCAAGCTCAAAGTGCTCAAAGCCCTTTCTTTTACTGTCTTGTCTTCTATTGGAGATAATGTGATGGGGATCCTATTTGATGGAATCTTTTGTTTGAAATCCCATTTCTTTTAACACACATTCAATGGTTGAAAGGGAAGCTTTATTCTTAACAATGAATGGGCCTACAGCCCATGGAAATGTAATGTCTGAAGCTTTCTTATGATTTAGGAAATGTTCAATTTCTACCCTTAACTTTTTCCTGATCAATTCCAGAGAAAACACTCTAGGAGTTAAAAATGTTGGTAGTACATAAGGTGGATGAGCAAACCCATATACTCTGATTATTGTGCTGTGTTCCAGGAGAAACCAGTCACCTATTTTATTTTCAGGAGAAGGTTGCAACACCTATGTCATCTCTGCCAACACTCTAGGTAGTCTCTTCTGATAAAAAACATTGTAAACCTCTGACATAAGGTTGTTCATGAACTTGTTGTAATGTGTGTTCATTTCCTTTGTGAGCATCATCTCAGGATGTTGTAAATTTTCTTCATTAAATGATAAAAACATCCTTAATAAATAGGACTGAAATCTGAAACTTCTGGTGCTGTGGAAGTTCACCAGTTGAGAATGGATATTCTCGGCTAAGAACTCATCAAATTTAACGCATGAAGATTGGAATGACTGGTTGGACTCTTCAAACTCAAATGGACAGGTGCTAAGGACAAATAGCAGACTCATCAAGGGTCTAGTAACATACATGTCTGTATCTAATCCTAAAAATTGACTTATCATGGTTATGGCACGCTTTGTTTCTTGAGTAAAAAGATTGACCTCAATTGGGAATGGATGGCCCTACAATGAGACATTAGGTCTTAGGAAAACTTTGAAGAAACTCTGCCTATTTTCGACTGGAGACTCTCTAAAATACTGAATTATGGAGTCTTCCTTGTACTCTTTGGATTTTTTACTAAAATCATCCAGGATTGAAAGGGCTTTTCTCAGAATGACGGGATTGACTGGACACAATATTTTCAAGATGGATGCATCCATAATTACCCTCTCAGAGGAGGAATAATTAGTAGCGCACCAGTCGATGAATTCAGGGCAATATAGGGTTTGGTCGACTGAAAAAAATTGGAAGAAAGACCTGTAAACATTATGGACATCTGTACCCTAGCCTCTAATAAGCTTCAATCTGTCTTTCACTGCTTCGATAGGTCCATTTAGCAGTATTGTATCATAGATCTCAGCATCCTTATCTTCTAACAATTCTTTTATTTTCTGATGTTCAAAACCTAGGGGTTCTACTTCTCCAAGATCAGCCATTTAAATAGTTTCTATGAGGACAAGAGGCCTACCCAGTTTACTGACAGCTGGTCCAAGATTCGTGTATGAGGTGGCTGGTTTCTGCACTATCGTCGGCTTTCACTTTCCAATGCATAGGACAAACAAGAACCTAAAACTCCGTGCATTTCATTTTTATATTATTTTTCCTTTCATATCATTCTTGCATCTCTTGCGATAAAGGAATTCTTCGAGCCGTCCATCTGCATGATTGATCTTGTGTCGTTGATCTCTTTCCTTGTTTAACTCCACAATCCTTCAGAGTGTTCAACCTTTCAAATGTTGTCTTCCTCATGCCTTTATCCTGCGAATCCAATGCACCCAAAGATCTGAGTCTTTATGGCATCCCAACCATCCTAAAGCGCGGCCTTTACCAAACTACGCAAATCCGGAAAGTCAATTTATCCGCGCATGTTGTATTTGCGAAGTCCATAACCACCATTGATGCTCATCTATTCCAAATCTGCACCGTCGAACTATGTGGAGCCTACCGCCACTTTGCATATTTGAAAAGTTAATTTCTCCACGCATATTAAATCGGTGAACTGTTTCATGACCGTAGATTCCCTTTCTCGTCCGTTGATCTGACCATCTATTAATTTTTGAGCATCAATTCAATATGATCTAGGATCTTATTTGAGAGAATAACATGTACAACATATCAATCACAACAAGCAATCACAAGAGACAATAGACACACAGAGTTTCCATGGGGAAAACCATAAAGGTGAAAAACCCCACAACTTCCTCAGAGATAGATAGAGCAATGATACAAAACCCAAGCATAAGAGATAGTCTCCTAGCAGCAACTTCTCCTCCTCCACTAGTGCACCACTCTCCAATGAGTGTATGAGTGAGAAAATGAATGATCAAATAGAGTGCCTCCCGCACTCTATTTATACTTGACTTGACTTGCCTAATAACCTTACTAGTTCGGCCTCAACTTAACCACTTAACATAATGCTGACAGGGCCGACCCCCAATAGGGTGGTCTAATAACCCTTTAACCCACATGAATTATACAGGGCTGACCCCATCAAGGTGTTCTAATAACCCATCAAGTATAAGTTACAACACTTACAATATAAATGACGACACTTCCATATAGAGTAATAATAACATCTCTATAGGAATACAATATACATATGTGAAATACATTCTGAAGTTACATATACATCAACACTCCCTCTTAACTAGGAAGGTATTTCTTGACAAAGATCTGCTAGCACAAGTCTTCTTCTCTGGATCATCATTACTGGATCATCATTACTGGATCATCATCATTGTCTTTGCTGCTGCTATCTCAATCAATCTCTAATCTGCTCGTCATAGGAAGTTCTACAGAGCCAACCCTTTTTCATGCTGGATGTAGGCCCACCACCTATAGGTCTTCATCATCACTGACCATACTGTGGAATCCACAGGACTTATTACGTGCGTTACAAAACCTCGAAAGAGCATCCTAGGACTGATTACGAGAATATTGCTCAACCTATATGATCTCTGGGGATCTTTTACATGTAACTGCAAAACCTGTCCACGGCCACAAAGTATCATCCTGATACTCATGATCATACTGATCATCTCATCTCATCGTCCGATCATCTCATCTCATCGTCCACGAAGCACAACCTAGATGCACATCACACAACACTTACATTCATTGGCATGGGAAGACACACTTCAACCATCCGTGAAAGGCTCAACACTTATATCTACGCCATGGGAAGACATACTTCAACCATGCAAGAATGGAATCACACTTATATCCATAGCCATGGGAAGACACATTTCAACCATGCTAGGAATGGCACAACACTTATATCGCAGCCATGGGAAGACATACTTCAACCATGCTCGAATGGCACAACACTTATATTGTAGCCATGGGAAGACACACTTCAACCATGATCGAATGGCACCAACCATTACATCTGCACCATGGGAGAACACATATACCACCATGTGAGAATGGCTCCAGCCCTTAAATATGCACCATGGGAGAACACATCTACCACCACATGAGAATGGCTCCAACAATTACATCACGACCATGGGAGAACACATCTACCACCATGTCGGAAAAGTCCAACAATTATATCGCGACCATGGGAGAACACATCTACAACCATGTCTGAAAAGACCATGTGCATCTGTGTCTTCGGAACTCATCACACATAGACCAACTGATTATGTAATGTATCCACCTAATACATATCATCACATATGATCATCCTGATCATCATCATAGCATCATACTGATGCATATCATCCAGAGTATCATCCCGATACTCATCTCACATGATCATCTTGATCATCGTCACTGCATCGTCCTGATGCATATACGTATACATGATCCAACTGATCATACCTAGCAGTAACTGGAGCATCATCCTGATGCTCATCACACAACGCTTACATCCACAGCCATGGGAAGGATCCTCCTCTCACCATGCTTGGAATGGCTCCTGCAAATGTGTCCCATCACTTCTTCCTCAAAGTATCTTCAATCTGAAGAACACCAAGCCTCTCTCTGAAGTAATCAAACTTCACTCTGGCTAGTGGTTTCGTCAACACATCTGCAACCTGCTCATCCGTCGCAACATATAGGAGCTTCACTGCTCCTCTCAGCACCATATCCTTGATATTGTGATTTTTGATCTCAATGTGCTTCGACCTGTTGTGGAACACCAGATTCTCAGACAGCTTCACACAACTCTGGTTGTCACAAAAGATACCAGTAGCCTCCAACGGGAGATCAAATAGCTCAGACAGTAGCTTCTAGAGCCATACTGCCTCATAACTAGCCGAACAAGCTGCAACATACTTTGCTTCGGCTGTACTTAGTGCTACGCAGGACTGCTTCTTACTAAACCAAGATATCACACCTGATCCCATACTGAAGCAACACCCGTATGTGCTCTTCCTATCTGCAGCACTTCCTGCCTAGTCCGAATCAACATAGCCTTGCAGGTTAAACTTTTTATTCGCATCATACTTGAGCCCATAATCAATTGTACCCTTCAGGTATATTAGAATATGATTTACAACAACCACGTGAAAACTCCTTGGATTTGTCAAGAACTGGCTCAATGTGTTCACCGCAAAGCAAATATCTAGTCTCGTGTTCGTCAGGTACATCAAGGACCCAATCATCTGACGATAAACAGTGACATCAACCAGCTCAGATGAAGCACCACACATAAACTTCAGGTTTGATGCCATAGGTGTGGCCATGGCCTTGCAGTCCATCATCTTGAACCTATTCAGTATCTCTACTACATACTTCCCTTTTCCAAGGAAGATTCCATATGCACTCTACCACACCTCCATGCCTAGAAAATAGTGCATCATCCCCAAGTCCTTCATCTTGAACTCGACAACAAGATTCCTCTTCGTGTCGACAATCAATCTATCATCACCTATAACAAACAGGTCATCCACATACAAAAGTAGTATCATTGGATTGCCTTCCTCAACCTTGTAGTAAAGGTTGGAATCCGCTTTACTCTTGGTAAAGCCCAAACTGGATAGAAAGCTATCTATCCTACCATACCAAGTCCTAGGAGCTTGCTTCAAGCCATACAAGGATTTCTTCAACCTGCACACATATGACTTCCTGTCATGTGTCTTAAAACCAAGTGGATGCTCCACATACACTTCCTCCTCGACTACACCATTCAAGAAAGTTGTCTTGACATCCATCTGGTGTATCTTCCATTTCATCACTGCAGCCAGGGCAAGTACTGATCTGATGGAAGTGTACCCGGCTACAGGAGCAAAGGTCTTTTCATAATCTATCCCCTCTTTCTAGGAGAAGCCACGAGCTACAAATCTCGCTTTGTATTTTTTCTATGTTGCCATCTGCAGCACGCTTGATCTTGTAGATCCACTTGGAAGTCACAATAGACTTCCCTTCAGGTCTTGGGAATACATCCCAAAAAATCATTCTTCATGATCGATTGGTATTCCTCGACCATGGCATCCTTCCATTACTTCATCCCGAATCCTGGGAACTTCAGATTCTTCAATATCTTCAATAGATAGCTTTGTTTTCTGGAACAAATGTTGTAGTCCTTTTGTAGGAGATGGTATACGATCTTTCCTACAAGACAACTTAAATTGCATGATTAGAAACATCTCATAGTTTTCAGAACAAATTATTACAAATAAAGAAATACGTCATACAGTGATGCAATTACTTTAGCCAATGCTTCAATACAACATTTATCCATATCCCATAACTTTCTAGATGCCTTCCAATCTCTACCAGAACATTGTTAAGAGTGTTCACAACTCCCAACATGTCAACAAAGAGGTTTCATTCTAGATAAGTAGAAATGGAATGTTGTATAGTTCCATAGGACACTTACTCATTACATGCATATTAGTAGTATACTGTTCATTAATGCAATTATTCTAATATGCATGATACACAACCTAATTCTAGGAACATAAGTATATACATCATTGAACAGTATTATTTAAACAATCAAATATACAAGAAATTACAATTCAAACACTTATCTTTGTTTGTTTGTTGGGTGGAATCCCTCTCAATCTTTGCTTCCTTGCAAGAACTATTGGAGTGTGCTCCCTCTTGATCTTTGCTTCCTGGATTACCTATCCTTGAACTTATATCCATCCTCGATCAGTATGCATGCTTACTAATATCATCATTGTTGTATCCTCGAGATCTCATACATAATCATACATTCATTAGTATAATCTTAATACTATCAAAACACAATAATCTTAAACATGTATAGTCATGATCATTTCAAACACAAATAATAAGCATTAGCATCCAAAGTTTCAGGGAAGACTTCTCTTACTCATGCATATTCATATTTGACCATAGAACTCTTCTGGTTAGTCATATCATCAATCAAGGTAAGAGACATAATATGCATAAACCCTAGATTACTCAAACTTGTAACTTCATGAGTAATCATTATCAATCATACAAAAGTATAAGATCCTTACATAGGGTAGGATTCTAACTTGATATAGGAAAAACATACCTGGTCATCATATTTGCTAGTTATGTCTAGCAATGTTTTTCTTGTTCTCTTCAATGACCCGTATAACTCATAAGTTAACCATTGTAGAACCAAATTATACATACCTCTATGTGATCATGGCTATGGATGATTCTTTGTCTTCATCTCACTATGGTCTTGATCTAGGACTTGATTTGTACCTTCATGTTAGCGGATAACATTCTCCTCATACAACACCACAGTGCATTAGTACAATCATAATACAATCATAAGTGTCATAACCCTAATCAATGAATGTCTTCTATCATGCATTCATACTTTTACTAGGGTGATAAGACAAGTGTAAAATTAAACAAGATTGTTGCTAATAACATGAAGACAATCATATTATAAACTTAATCATGAACAGATTTCAAAACATACCTGTAAGTCATACTTGTCAGATTGCTTGTAGTAGTAGTTGTTGTTGTTCCTTTTGTTCTTAGGACAATCTGAGGAAAAGTGTCCTCTCCTTGGTATGTGTTGTGAGAGCTTGATATTCATTCCCCATCTTTTCTTCTCGAGCTATAATCCGAGCTTCTTCCTGTGAGCATTCTTCTCACAGCCTGCTGAAAGAGATAAGTTTCTTCCTAGCACAAATTCCTTGGATGAAGGAGTCCCATGACCTAGGTAGGCCATTCAAAGTGGTCATGACAATTTCTCCATTCTCCACCACTTCATCCACAGCTTCAAGTTGTTCCTTGATTTGAGAGACCTTTAGAAAAGTAGGATTGAATGGTCTCTCTATTCTGAAGCTTTACCCCTTTTAATTGGTTCCGTAGAGTCATCTTCCGATTTATGTTCTTTCCTTCAAACAACTTAGTCAAGGATTCAAACATCTCCTTAGGTGTCTTTAGGGAAGGCACATGGGGTATGAGATGGTCCTTTATAGAATAAACAATGATTCTCTTAGCCTTGACCAAGTTCTTCTTGTGTAAGACCTTAGCCTCTTCTCCCTCTGGGACTGGAACCTCTTCACTTATGTAAGTGTCCAACTCATTCTCTTCTAGGATTAACCCAATCCTATACTTCCATGCTTGGAACTAATTAGCCCCTTTCAAGCTTATCCTCAAGCTTGGTGTGGTGAGACATCTTAAGAAGTACTTCAAATGGAAATAGAAAAGTTATTAGGTCTTACCACTTGATTTGCTGAAAACTGGATCTGGTGCTGGATTAGGGTTTGTCAGAGAAACCCTAAAAATTCAAACTTCTAAAAGGATAGAAAGATGTGCCTTGATGAGATGATCAAGCTGGTATACTCAGAATTTGAAAACTACAAAGTTTCACCCCTCAAATTTGCTTTTCAAACTTCCAGATTCACCCCGGAGGACCCTGAATTAGGGTTTGATTTTCTCATAGCTTCACCCATCCAAAAAGTTCGATCTTGGTCTCTACACTTCTATTTTTCAGAGGAGCTTCCAGCCATGGTCTCATATTTCAGAAATTCCAACTTTTGTAGAAACCCTAATTTCCAGCTTCATTAGACAGGACCCCAAACTAGGGTTTGATTTTCCTAGAGCTTCACCCAACCAAAAAGTTCAATCCAAAGCTCTGAACTTTGATTTTTCTGAGGAGCATCCAGCCATGGTCTCAGATTTAAGAAATTCCACTTTTTGTGGAAACCCTAATTTTTAGGGCCAAAACTAAAAGTGCTCAGAATTGAATTCTGATTGAACAGAAAGATGCGCCTTGCTGAGGAGAGTCAATATAGCCTCTTGCCTTTCAAGATATGTGGAAAGAAAACCAAAAAACAATAATCCCTAGCTTCCGCAACTGCACAGTGTCTTCTTCTTAGGTTAGCTTTGATACCATGTTAATTTTTTAGCATCAATTCAATATGATCTAGGATATTATCTGAGAGAATAACATGTACAACATATCAATCACAACAAGAAATCACAAGAGACAATAGACACACAGAGTTTCCATGGGGAAAACCATAAAGGTGAAAAACCCCACAACTTCCTCATAGATAGATAGAGCCATGATACAAAACCCAAGCATAAGAGATAGTCTCCTAGCAGCAGCTTCTCCTCCTCCACTAGTGCGCCACTCTCCAATGAGTGTATGAGGGAGAAAGTGAATGATCAAATAAAGTGCCTCCCGCACTCTATTTATACTTGACTTGACTTGCCTAATAACCTTACTAGGTCGGCCTCAACTTAACCACTTAACATAATGTTGACAGGGCCAACCCCCAATAGGGTGGTCTAATAACCCTTTAACCCACATGACTTATACAGGGCTGACCCCATCAAGGTGGTCTAACAACCCATCAAGTGTAAGTTACGACACTTACAATATAAATAACGACACTTCTGTATAGAGGAATAATAACATCTTTATAGGAATATAATATACATATGTGAAATACATTCCGAAGTTACATATACATCAACACCATCAACTTGTTCGCCGGTAAGCAACACTCCGCCCATGCTCTAACTACTCATATTTTCCCTACGAAGTCACTTTGCAGCCGTCGATCTCCGTTTCCATAGATCCACTCCGTTCATTTGTGCCTTCATATAACTTTGAGCGGATTTTTACACTTTACCCTCATTTACAATGTTTAAACTTAAGATTATAGATCGTTTCCATTCCGAACCTAGATAGAAACATTCATAGCTCTTATTTGCAGCCTTCTGGGCCATACGACTCAGAAATCTAAGACCTTACTCGTTATTTGTAGGGATTAAACCCTTTCCACCTATTTAACCCAAAACTAGTGCTAACAATGCGCTACTTTCGATGCTCACCTGTTGGTACACAAAGCTGTCCAAGCTTGTATAGAAAGGTATCTTTTAGGAAATAGTCGGAGGTCAACGACTTGTCAGTCTGAAGTTTTCAATAGACTGTGAAAAGTTGATGTCTTCATGATACAATTGAGGCCAAGTGGTGGTGTCATATCCTTGCATACTCATCACTGTAAAAATGGGAGTAATGGGTGGTCGACTGAGACAATCGACAGTGGCATTGGCCTTACCTTTTCGATACTTAATCACCAACTGACATTGTTGTAGGTAATTAATCCACTTGAGTTTTTGATTTGTTTGTAGTTTCGACTGGGTCGGAGTGAGCTGTAGAGGCTTATGGTTAGTGAGGATGACTGTTTTCTTTCCAAGGATGTAATGCCTCCATTGCTTGAGAGCTTTCACAATGGCATACAATTCTTTTTCATATGTCGAATATCTTCTAAAAGTGTCATTAAAAGTTTCGGAATGAAAAGCGACTGGGTGACTAGACTGAGTGATCAATGCGCCCAAGGCATAGTCTGATGCATCTGTCTCAATATCAAAGGGTTGATGCAAATCAGGTAACACAAGTACTGGTGCAGTGCAGAGCTTGTGCTTGAGATGTTCGAAAGTTGCTTGTTGTGTCAATACCCATTTAAAGACAGTTTTCCCATTTCCTTTCGTCAACTGATTCAAGGGCCAGGCTATGTGACTAAAAAACTGAGTATGAATCGTCGATATAAATTCGCCAAACCAAGAAAAATTCTTAGTTCATGAATGCTTTGGGGAATGGGCCAATATTTGAGGATCTGTACTTTTTCATGATCGACATGAATGCCTGCAGATTCAATTACATACCCCAAATATTTGATGGTGTTCATTGCAAAGGAACACCTGTCCATATTCAAGTAGAGTTGATGTTGTTGGAGAGTGTTGAGGACTTGTTGAAGTTGTCTGACATGTTCTTCCCATTATTGAGTGAAAATCAATATGTCGTCGAGATAGACAATGAACCATTTTCCAATGAAAGGTCGAATAATGTTATCCATGTATCGCGTGAAGGTCGCAGGTGCATTGGTTAAGCCGAAAGGCATGACTAAACATTCAAACAATCCTTCCTTAGTCTTGAAATAAGTTTTCCAGACATTTGCACTCTCGATTGGAATATAATGATATCCCAACTTGAGGTCGAGCTTAGTAAATAATTTAGCACCTTTCAGATAGTCGATGAGCTCGTCTATCTGCGGCAGAGGGTATATGTTCTTTACCAAAAAGAAATTGAGTGCCCAGTAGTCGATGCACATGCACGAAGTCCCATCTTTCTTTGGAACGAGGACGAGTGGAATTCCACAAGGAGAGGAACTGGGTCAGATATGACCTTTGTCGATCAAATCTTGGATTTGTCTACGAATCTCTTCATTTTTTAGAATGGATCTTTTGTAAACATATGTGTTAGGCAAAGAAGAACCAGGAGCAAGTTCAATAGAGTGTTTTACCTAGAAATGTCGAGGTACTCAGTCTAGAACTTGGAATAGGTTTTGGTACTCATCAATAATATTGTCGATCCGTTGCTTCTTTCGGGAGCTACACCAGTTGGTGAGTCGACTGGTTGTTGCAGTCTTCCTAGAATGTTGCGGCTTTATCATAATCAATGTGAACTTCTCAGCATGATTGATGAGCTTCTTTGTATGTTTAGCAGATATCATTGCAATCGTTGGTGTAGGTTGTCGCTTTGGTATGTCGTACCATTGATTAGGAATTCTGACAATCACCTTCTGTGGTCATGACTGGTAACTTCCATGGCGATCCCATAGGTAAGGTTTCCCAAACAGGGCATCGGATATAGAGAGTGGTGCCACGTCGCAAAGTACTTCATCTTCAAAAGTCTTAATGAAATAGGTGATCTTGCATTGTCGAGTGATCCTTAGCTCTTGTCCATCCTTCATCCAACTGATGTTATAAGGTTGAGGATCTGGAGAGGTAAAAAGACCTAGTTTATTCACAAGTTCTTCAGAAACAAAGTTCTTCTGTATTTTGTTGTCCACATTCAGATGTAATGGATTGTTTTGAAGCCATATCTGTGTATGGAACAGGCGCTCTCATTCCTCCTCATTGACGATTGTCGAGTCTATTGGAGTTGTCGATGTTGATGTCAAAAGGGTCGTTGCTTCTGGGTCGGATTCTACCACAGTCTTGTCGAATGCGTTGGATGTCGACACTTTTTCCAAAAAGGTCCTCTAAGATTTGCATTCAGACGTATCATGCCCAGATAAGTGGTGGTAATCACACCATTTCTCGGTAGGGAGTTGCTTGCTACGTTCCCTTTTGTGAAAATGTTTTTTTCCATGATTTGGATTTGGCGGAGTTGGCCAAGAATAGTTCGACTTGTCAAAGTCGGCTAGTGCCTTCTTATCGAGTGGTCATCCTGATTTCGATTTAGTCATGAAGCATGCTTTTCCCTTCTGTTTGGTCTCGAGTTTGCTGGCATAGTGGAATGAGTCCGCGAGCGTGTTGACAGTCAGAAACTCCATCTCCTACTGGATGTATTGGGATAATCCAAGTTGATGTACTTCAGAACAAGCAATTTTTCTTCTTCTTGAACACCAAGTCTAGCCATGAATTGATAGAAATCGTCGGTGTAACTCTGTACAGACTGGTCTTTCCATTTCCTTAACTATTGCCACTTCTTATACTGTTGCTCAAGGTACTTAGGCGGGTAAAATTCCTTTCAGATGTATTCAAAAAAATTCTCCCATGTGTCTATGGGGTCTCTGCTTTTCTCCATTTTTGTCGAGAGGTTCTCCCACCAGCAGTGCACATATGTTGACATCTTTAAGGCTGCAATGGTGATATTGCCGGCTTCCGAGAGTTGATTCATAGAGTAATATGATTCCAATTGTTGTACCCAATTGTCGATGGATTCCGCATCAATCTTGCCTTCTAGATTTGGTATGTCCAGATTCTTTTGCACTTTGAATGGATTGACTTTGTTGGAGTTAGATCTTGTCAGAAATTCTCTTGATGTCGAAGCAAATCGCGTGAGAATCTCATTGAACTGGGTGAACATTTTAGTTCGTTGTCGAGCCAACGCTTGCTCTATGAGTTGTTGTGTCTCATCGATTGCATGTCTATCACCTATTTATCTTGCCATCTCTGGTCGTAGTGTCTACTTGGATTGCTGATTTTGCGAGCGTGTTTGAACTGGCATAAGTTAGGTAACTTTGATGGAAGTGTCTACGAACAACTTAAGCACAAACAAAGCTGATGCACTCTGATTAAGCTATGAATGAGATCCAATACCAATGATCCACACGTGCCCAGGAGCACGAGGGGGACAATAGTTCGACTAAATGAGTCAGTTATGTTATGACAGAAGCATAATAAGAATAAGCAAAGCAGGAATACACTACACAGATAAAACACAAGTACACACATACAATATGCAGGAATGCAAACTGATCTTCTCTATTACTGGAAAAAAGATAGATCGATGTATGTTACAATATTATACATGCTTATATAGAATACTGAGACACTTGGGTTCTTGCCTGTTACGTTAAGTTACAAGAGAAGTTAGAATGGTTCGGAAGTTCAATTGTTACAGTCGACTGGAAGACAAAGAGATAATTTGTCGTAGTTCGACAGTCGCAAGTCGCAAGTTGATGTTGCATGTCGACGTCGCGAAACTGTTGAGGTCGCTGAACTTGTCAAAGTCAATAACTTGTCGAAGTTGTGTCGAAGTCGATGACTTGTCGCAGTTGATGTTAGCATCCGACAACAATGCCAACTGCTGTGTGGATGGAGGTTCATACGATTTCCATATATCTACTGATATCTGTAGTGCATCTACAACATTGATAGTAATGATTACCATTCCAATGCGCAATAAATACCTATCTATGCTTGGTAAAAATACAATCTGAGTATAATTCTGAACCACCATGGTGATGAGATCAATTTATGAATAGAACAATCGCATACCACACATGTGGGCAAGTTGTTTTCTTAGTAAATTATCAACAAAAAAAACTTAATTCACCCAATGATTCCCATCATTAACCTTACGTGTTTCTAAAATGGCCAAGCGGGAGTACTAATCAACAGTATATAGTCCACACTTACACCTTTATGAAAAGATCTTCATAGGATATGAATTTCCTTTATAACTGGATAAAGAGTAATAACATAATATACTTTAACACTTAAATTATTTGCAACAAAGACATTTATTTAATCACAATCCTCCATTTGACCCTGCAAGATCACTGGCCGAAGGTGAATAGAAACACCGGTTATAACTAATTGATAGTAACAACGACAGGATGCAATCAGATTGCGATTCATCCAATTTAATTACAGCCTACAGGATGTCTCGTGATCAGGAGGTTGGTAGAAACCGCACAAGTTAAGTCTAATTCCTAATTTTACTATGACTCAAACGGCTGACCATGTAATTACGATCATCTTGATACTAATATCATTATTTAATCTAGTAAGAAATCTTAACAGAAGTGTGTTTACTCCCATTATGACATTACCTCCGAGTTGTAGTTGGGAATGCGTGGATAACTATTGATGCATCATTTCATTATTATCCCAACTGACACAAAATTAACAGTGTCCAATAGAACTGCACACGAAGGGGTGTGGGTGCAGGGGGTTTGGTGGGTTCTGATGGTTACCAAGTCCAATTTCGATTCCTGTGGGGGAAGACGGTAAAAGCATAGCTGTCCCCAGAAAAAGCTCGTACGACTGTGGCAGAAAGCATTACAACAGGCGGGAACACCTGGAAAGGACAAAAAAATGCATAGGTTGGTAGAGAAAACACTAACTAACCGATGACAGGCCACTGGGCATACTCAACGCAGCCATTCATAGAAAAGAGGGCGCATTAGTGGGGCGTCTGGAATAGAGATGACCATTTTGGGAAGGAGCATTTAATACCAAAATGTAACGTATTATACCAAAATGTAACGCATTCATGCATCTGAAAATTTACAGATATCACGCATGAAGGAGAGCGTGAAGAGAGCATTCACCAAGAAAACAATCGACCAATCGCTCCTCCAAATTCATGCAAAACTTTCTCCATAAAATATTTAATCCACACACGAAATCTGTAATTATTTTCTCCAGCTTCTTGATCTTCCCTCTCTAAAATAATTGGAATTATTTACAAAACAAATTCAGCATGTATACTTACAGTGCGTAATCGAACTCCCCATGGGAATGAGAGCCTGCAGGAGGAGAGATATTGGCCTCCTTGTCATAATTAGCACAACCTCATCTTATAAAAAAAAATCAACTGATTTTGTTGCATTTATCCGTCGTTCTTTCTACACGTCCTTCAACAACAGCGTGAGCAGTATCCTCTCGAGTTTTTGAACCACATTCAAATGCGCAGGAAAAAAACCTTGAGGAATAGCGACAAGACGTCTTCCTCAAAAACATATATCTTCTAGTAATATGTTTCCCACTTCTGGTGGAAACCCTAGCAGTTAGTCTACGCTTAATTCTATTCCTCCAAGAAGGTTGGATATCTTAGGTAAAGATAAACTCTTATTCTGGTGTTTCTTCACAAGAAATGTGCTCTTACCTCGAGTGTGAGACTGTATATGGGTGCACACAATAGAAAATTGAAAAGAAGAAGACATGCACACACATATCACTCCAATGCACCCATTGAATAATGTGATGATCCAACATATTCCCTGGCGAATTAAGCTAATTCAGTTATTATTTGATCACATTAAGCCATGCTTTTGATCACTTTGTGTTGATCGCGCCCTGCATTTTCTCGTAATAAATTGTTGCAAGGATAAACCCAAATAAATTGGTTGAGGATCACTTCAAATGAGTGTTGTACAATTTAATTATGATTGCATAAATTGTGCATTTCTTAAAGCATTCCACGGCCTAATAAAATAATTGTTAAGATACTTTGCTAACGATATTATGCTTTAATTTGTCTTGATTAAGAGGCAGTGCAAAATGGCCATAAATTCCTTCAGTTTTGGCTCTGAAAGAACCACCGTAGGTTATTCAAGGAAATGATTGGGCAGTTTTTAGCTTGTTATGGCGATAATAGATTAATAGAATTGCTCAAATTTACCTGACAATGAAAATTGGTTCTTCCATTGCTATGTTAAAGCAAGTCTCTATGATCTATGCTTACAAAACTAAATGTAATCTATGAGCACCCATATAAAATAAGCATCTGATAAATTTAGAAAGAATTCAAGAGCCCTTAAGGACTAGTGTTTGAGCCAAGCTCTGATACCAAATGTAATAACCTCAAACTTATAAAACTAGTAAACAACAAAGAACCAGCATGCAAAGGAGATCTGAATCCAAACAATGGATCCATCAACAGTTAAAATTTAAATTCTATGAAAATTTAAAGAGCCTTACCTGATTAGATTAGCTGGTAGTTACCTTGATAGCTCCAATACCCGCAAATGAAGGTGGGGGGACGAATCTCCACCCAACCAACCCCCAGCCAATAGTTGACGCCCCCGATCCCCCAACAATTAACCCTATGCTAGAGCTTGCTTGCTTTCCTCTTTCTGTCATCCTCTTCCTTTTTCCTTGGCTCCTCCAAAGCTCCTCCTCCAAATTCAATAAAAAATACCAAAAAGACCCCCCCTCTCTTCTTCTCCTCCTCCTTTTATCTCCCCTTTCTCCCCTTTTTCTTAATTTCTTTTAATGAAATTTCTTTTCCTTCATTTTTCTTTCATATTCCTTTTTATTATTTACCCTTTTTTTTCTTCTTATTTTTCATTTCATTGTAATTATTCCACAAATATGCATACATGAGGGTTGTTACACATTTTTTGGATCTTACTACCAAAAATTGCCAACTTAAAACACCAAGGGATCTCAAGGAGGAATTAGGATGAAAATGATCCAAAATTAATCATTTTCAGGCAAAGTTCTAAGCATGAAATTTCGTAGAAATTTTGATCTGTGACATAGCTCCACAAGTCAAAGTTCCAACGGAATAAATGAAGAAAATGATGAGAATGAGAAAATCAATAAAACCATAGAAAAAAGAAGATGGCGGAAAAAGACTAGAGCAATTCAATATTGTATTCAAAGTACATATATAATACAATATCCAATAACCACCTTTGATGGTACACATAATTAGTCATATGCTACTTAGGATAATGAATACATCCCAAGATCATGCTAAGGTGGTTTAAGACTTAATGATTACATCCAAATTGCTAACAATCTATCCTTAATCATAAGTCCATAAAAGTGTACCAACTAGTAACAAAACTGGTGTAAATGATGACATCATATCCAAGTCTTCAACCTAATACTCATGGTCTGAAACCTCATGAGCATCAATGAATATCTGCTTGAAAAAACTACCAAAAGTGGATGCTAAAAACCAAATCTGGAAACCTTAGTGTGAAACATATGAGCCATATATCCTCCAAGTGTTGACTAAAATGAAACCAAATCTGATGCAAGAAAAATCTTATGAGAAGTGAATTGGATGCAAATCCAACACATCTCAAATCTTGAAAATCCCCGACAATCCAATGTGCCAACCAAAAATGTAGAAGAATCATATGTCCTTTGTAGAGTCAAAATACCATCCCTATGAAGTACAAAGGCTATGAAGTGAACAAAAATGCCCTCAAATATCAACTTATAAAAACCTACCAATCATCCAGCTAACAGAAAAAAATAAAAAAAAAATTGATCAACATTAAAATTCTATATCCTATAAAAACCTATGTATGAAACCCTGTAATGTTTCAACAATGATTGAATCATAGTCTTGCAAAACATTTGTTGAGAATTAAACCAGGTGAACAACCAAACTATTCCAAATCCAAAAACCAAATTGTTGATCAAACATGTCTAATAATCATGCAACTCACAAATATGTAGTAACTAAATCCTCAAATATATTTTTGAATCAATTCACAATCTTCATAATCTTCATAAAACCAAAGTAAAATCCTCAATCAACCTTCCTATATAGAGTCCCTCATCATGTCCTACAACAATCCTCGATCCATCATCAATCATGTCATGAATCCATCAACAATAATGTTTGAATCCATTCTAGAACCATCATCCTAAATAAACCATAGTCTACAAAATCACTAAATAGACTTTGAAACTTGAAGTCTAACATCATCAATATCTTTTCCCTTTTCATTTGAAAGGTGAGAAGTCATGGGACCCATAAATCAACAATGTTAATATACACCCCCCACGAAAGTGGAAAAGGGTAAGCATACTATCTTTGATTAGACTCTGGAGACTCGATCGTAAACACAAAAGACTCCATAAAGTGGACCTCAATCATGCCTTGAATCGTTAAATCTTGAATAAAAACATCCATGTCCATCTATTGTATAAACTTCTTCAATCTAGCATGAATGTACTTTTGTATGAATTTGATGATAAGAACACTCCAATAACTTGCCCCTAAATTCCAACGCCAAGTGTTAACACCCAAAAAGTGCTCACTAGCTCATTTCCTTATTCACATGACCCATTTGTCCACTTTTTCACCATTTGAGCCTCTAAAGCCATCAAAAGGTCACCAAAAGACCTTAATACACCCCTTTTTCCACTCAAAATGAATATTTTTCCTCAAAAAGCATAAAAAACCCTAAAAAAGGGTCCAGAATTCCCAAAAATATTAAAAAGAGAATAAAAATATTCAAAATATTCAAAAAAGAAAAAATGAGGGAAAAGGTACCTAAACCATGTTGGTCAATACCATTGGTTTCCTCAAAACCATAATGGTATTCCCCACCACCAAAAACTATAAAAAGGTGGTAGGGGCTCCTCACTTTCCATCCATCCATCTTCCTATCCTCATGTTGTCAAAATCTCTCATGAACTTTTGACCATTGTAGCTATCTTGGAGAAGAGACCTTTGGAGCTTGGAGCTACTCACCTTGGAAGTTGCTCAACAATCTTCACCACTTGGAGGTATCACCATTGCAAGTACTTGCTTGCCCCTATTCTTAATACAAAATCATTTTTTATACATTGTCAATTGTTTTGCTTTCCATAATATTTCCATTGTTTGCTTATCTATTTCACATAGATCCATGATTAATATAGTTTAAAGTAGTTTGTTATTTATTTTTATTGAAACTGCTATCACTTGTTGATAGGTTCCCATTGCACTAAGCTTGGTTGCAAAACCAAGCAAACAGTTTTTGGTGACTCCGTTGGCTTCGAATTCTTAGATCTCAATTTTTTTCTTTAGATCTTAGTTTTTGTTAGTTTAAATCAGTTTAATTCATAGATCTGCCATCTTAGACAGCAGATCTATTGTTGTTCTAGATCTTGGCCCCTTCTATTGCCATTAACAACCCAAAATTTCCATTTTCGGGTTCATTTTTCGGCATCCGTTTTCGGCTTTCGCCTCGCGGTTTTTTGCCTGACAGTCGCGCGGCTCACCGCAACTTTTCAGCTTTTTTCCGCGCGGCTCACCGCAGCTTCGTGGCCAATTTACGCGCTGCACATTGCGGCTTCACGGCCATTTTCCACGCTGCACATCGCGACTGTGTGACGAAAACCTGCGCTGCACATTGCGGCTAAAACCCGCGCTGCCCATCGCGACTATGTGACAGGAATCCATGCTGCACATCGCGGCTTTGTGGCTGAAACCCGCGATACAAATTTTTTCAATTCAGCCAATTGTTTGAAAATTATTTTTTGTTGTATTTTCTGTCCATTTAGCATATTTTACAGTATTAAATTTCCAGCATTTTTTATAGCCATATAAATCGTTTACTGTTTAGAATGCTCCTTTAAAAAAGTCTTTTTACAAAATTTTCAGAAATTGAAAGAGAGATTTTTCTGCATTCTAGCTAGATCAAGGTTTTACTGTTTATTTGCTCGATACTTTGCCCAAGCAATTTTTAAGAGATCCATTTATTTCTTGAAATATTTATGTTATTTGCTTCTTTTTAAATTATTTCAAAGATCCATTATTTTTGAATAGTTTTTTCAAGCATTTACATTTAAAAAAAAACGCCTTTATTTTTTGCCAAACTGGAAGCATCTTTTCTTTCATTTGTAAAATCGCCCAAGCGAGGCAAATCAATTTCAGTTTAAATACCACACTTGCACCCACTCTGCCACATAATTTGAACTGAGCCTTAAAATTTACCTTAAACTCAACCAACTTTTAACCCCACTTGGGGAGCACTTAAAAGAATTTTGTAGTTAGGTAGAATTGAGGGGATAGGTGTTCCAATAACACCCCTCAGTTATTACATTTGAGACATAGCTGTTGTCCATTAGGGAACCAAAATCCCCCAGTATTTTTTGGCACGGTCACAACCATTTTATCAGAGGGCCTCTCCCCTAGGAGGGTTGAAGTCGCGAGACTGGTTTTGGAGGCCTGAGTGGAATACCGCAATCCATTCAGTAACCGAAGGCTACCTTTCGCAGTTCTCGGGGTAATCTGTATGGGGGTATTGCGGTAAAAGGACCAAACGGTAGATTCACCTTTTCTGAACGTGTCATGAACAGGGTATCCTAGTTGCCACTGTTTAGGATTGTCTACCCGGTTTCCCTCCCGGTAGGGGGAGATCTAGCCGTTGATTCAACACTCTATATCGTCTGACTTGGATTTCATCACCTTGCAGAGGATATCGTTTGTTGACTCACAATACTTCTAGTTAGGTGTTTGCATGATACATTACCCACCTTTGGTCTAGTAGCACCTCTTTTTTTTCTAGAAAATGTTTGACTGTTGGTATTCTGACAAATTTTTTTGCATCCCTCCACTTATTATAGCACAACTGCTATAATAAGTGCTTTTTGAGGTTGATTTTTGGCCTGAGAGCCTTTATTTTCACTCCCCTTTTTTGCACTCTTTGTTTCATTAGGGTTTCGAGTTTTTTACATCACCACCTTACACTGAAGATTTTAAAAAAACATATTTCTCACCATTGAGAATTTTAGACGATCTCGTCGTCTTCAGGGTGAACCCCCACAGTTCAGTCTGCTTGGCTCTCCATGTCACCGACGTCGAGCCTTATCCCTTGACTCAACACGTCATCGGCCAAACATACAGTCATCCGATTCTGACACGCCTCACTTCACATCTGATTCTGAGGCTGAATCCAAAAACCCTACTGAATTTTTACCAACCAACCTCATGGCTGGAACACAATATGACCCACTTTTTACTAGTACCATTGGAGATACATCCACAAACCCTTCCACTACTGTGCCATCCATGGTAACAACAACCCCTCTAGGCATGCCTAATATGGGGGACACTCCACCTTTAGGTATGCCCAACACAGGACTACCTCCTATTATGGGTATGCCAAACATAGGAATCACACCACCTGTCATTACCACAACCCAGATCCCAGGAATTCCTGGCACTATTCCTAACCCTAGTGTAACCCATGTTGCACTTGGAAACGCTGGCCCATACCAAACCACAGCAGTTGGAGGACACATACCTTCAATACCTAGCATACCCTTAGGGGCTACTGGACCACTACATAATGCCACCATGAATAGTTATGTTCCAGTCACTACGCCATACCCATCTGCTAGTTTACCTTACATGGCTAGTCTGAACTTACCAGACTTAACCAAGCTAACCAACGATCCTATCAGGCACAACCCTACATGGCCACCCATACCTACAAAGCTCCCCTCGGACATACCCAAGTTTGAAGGAAAACCTGGGGAGGACCCCCAAAACCACATAATGTCTTTTCACCTATTGTGTTCATCTAACTCCATAGTGGATGACTCAATTCGTCTAAGACTATTGCAACGAACGTTCACTGGCTCTGCAGCCAAGTGGTACATCGAACAACCACATGGCACCCACCATACTTTTATGTCTCTCGCCTCCACTTTCCTTCAATTTTTTCAGCTACATGTACGTTACGATGCAGGAGTTGAAATACTGTTGTTTTGCAGACAAAACAAAGCTACCCACATCACGGACCACATCCATGAGTAGCGCAAGCATCATAGCCTCTGTAAGATTAAACTGGATGACCGTATATTTTTGGACTGGTTTCTTAAATCACTCCTACCCCTCATAGCAAAAGACGTAGCTTCCGAATGACCCCAGTCAGAGGAAGAGGCTATCCTAAAAGCTCAGCAATTCGACCTAATTTACGCCCAATCAGGCTATCTCTACACCATCATACCAGACGCCCCACGAGGCAATTCTTCACGTGGTGACGCGCCGGGGGCATCACATGCCGTTGATGGTATTATTGGCCAAGTCACACCGCACATTAAACCTTTTAGTATGGTGAGCACCATAAATGCCCCAGACCTCTCTAGGGCTACATCTAATTCTGGAGCAACAACTTCATACGCTCCAACGAATCAGACTCATCACACTCATGGACCCTCTTGTCCACAACATTGCTATGGGAAAGCACCATTGGCATATGTACCACCCACATACTATAACCAACCGGCTACCCAGAACCCAATTCAGTTCCCTCCACAACCAATGTATTACCCACAGCAAGCTACAACAGCCAACCCAACACCTCAAATAGCTCAGGGTTACCAACAACCCCAGCAGGTAACTGGACCACCTCCAGCCCCACCGGCTTATTATCCACCGCAACCTGCTCCCGCACATGCGGCAAACCAAAATCCTCCCATTGCTCAAGGGAAAGTGTACACACAACACAATCAGCCCCAACATCAAAACAACCAGCGCAACCAGGGTGGACAACAAAACCGTGGAAGAGGACGTAACTGTGGCAACAACCAACAACATCAGCAAGGTCCACCACCTCCCAATCCTCCGCATAATAACAACGCTACTCCTCCCAACCAGAATCCGGATCATCGTCCCAAGCAGCCCAAAAATAATAACCTCAGAACAAACCATCCTTGTTCTATTTGTGGGGTCTATGGCCACTACACGCATGCTTGCCCACATTTGGAGCGAGCTCGGCAACTCTGGACTGATGATGCCCATCGTCAAGGGCAAGCGACTCCTCAGGCGCCACCGAACCCCCCACCCCCTCAACAGCAACCTTTGGTGCTGCAAAACCCCCTACCAACCCAAGGCGTAGTGAACACTCAGCCGTTGGCTCCCCCTCAAGGCAACGTGCCACCACAACAACAGATCACTTATGCCGCTCCTGATCAACCCATGTTCGATTCAGGTACCCACCACTTGTTAATGATGTCATCCACTAATGTCAACCTCCAAACCCGTCGGAACCAATATGGCTCCACCCCTGAAGACCCTCCCGCCGACAAAAACACTAACGCTCATCCCACTGATCAGACGTTACGTATACCTCTGGCTTTACTCGATGGTGCCTCTAAAGAACCTCGCTTCCCACTTCGTCGCATCAACAATAACCCCAATGCTCGCGCTGCGTCAAATTACAGCATTGTAGATGACTTAGCCCAGTCTCCCGCAGCCATGTCTGCTTTAGAAGTCTTAAAAAACTGTCCTTCACAGCGCAAGACTTTGCTCTCTGCCATTGGTGCTATTGACCCCAATGATTCACAACTGATGGCATTCGATTCGGACCAATCCGAACCATGCCTGGCTTCCACTTTAGCATTCCAAGTTTATGTTTCCGTTCGGAATCTTGTCATCCATTGGTGCATTATCGATGAAGGTGCCTCTACATGCGTTATGTCCACATTCGTTTGGCAGAAGTTGGGATCCCCTACTCTCCAGCAGTCCACCACTGTGTTGCGAGCCTACAACGGCTGTTCGGCTCAACCCCAAGGTCTCTTAGCTAATGTCCCCGTCCAGCTGGCTGGTAAAACTGTGCTCATTGACATAGAGGTCATCAATGCCCAACTTGATTATAACCTCTTACTTGGTCGCAGCTACATGTATGCCATGCGGGCGATTGCCTCATCCGTTTTTCGTACCATGATGTTCCCCCATGACGAATGCGTGGTCAAGGTCAACCAACTCACCTATTACGATCCCAAGGCTCCCGCTGCACCCGAAAATATTCTCCCCATGGTTGAACAACCTGTTTGTGGTGCAACTACCTCGTTTGTTTCCTCCGTGGGACCCAGACTTTACTCCGAAACGCCGATGACTTCTACATTCCAATCCATTCCACCCCCGTCACCAGTGCCCAAAGTATCTGACCTATGTACCCTGTCCCACAATACACAAACACCCAACAATCAACCGCCCTTGTTACCTAAACCACCATTGGTCCCTAGTCACATTGGTGTTACACCCATCCACACAATCCCCTTTCTATTCCCTCCCTCGGGCGTAGTAAGTGCTCCGGTTATGGCTACCCTTAGTCTCCCTGGGTTAACCTTGGGATTACTCGTGTGGTATATTTCGCCTCCCGTTCCCCCGCCGACATCGAATGTCGTCCTGCAACCGGTGCAACCCATTGTCACTACTACTCAACCACCTCCCAGTGTCACTACCCCTTCATATTCTCCAAATCCCCCTCCCCTTATCAAGCCCACTGGGGGCAGAGGCCCACAACCATACACTGCGGTACCCCCTCCCAAAGCAGTTAAACCTCCCCCCGTGTTTCGTGCTCCTCCTAAATGCTTGCTGTGTGATGAGTTAGGCCATCCGACTCATCAATGTCCACAATTACCTACATTATAGGAACACATGCAAATGCTTGACGACAACCCCAACATCCCGGTTGTCTAACTAGATCCAACCCATAAGCCTCGTGATAAATCACTGCGTACCAACCACCCATGTGCAATATGCGGTAATTACGACCATTACTCACATGACTGTCTTGATCTCCCAGATTACAGAGCAGCTCTCTATGAGATGAATAATTTCGACCTTGAGACGGCACCCCCCACAATTGAGGAGATATACTCTCCTGTATCATCCCCATATGGAGAGATTAACACCATTTACATGGTTTCCACTGGATACCCCTCTGTCCGGTCGGCCCCTTCCATTGATCCCTTTGACACACATGTTCAACCCTTTCAAATCGACGAGGAAACCACATGTCCACAACATGGGGGTAGGCCCAAAACCTTGCCTACTCATCATCATCGTGATTCTCGTCGGAGATACTGGGGGCATCCACCCCATAAAGGGAATCCCCCATCATCATATCATCACTTCAGTATACCACCACAGCCCACAGCCTCATGGTATAACACCCCGCCAGCAGTTGCTCAATGCCCTATTGATCTCTCTCTAAGACAACATCTGCACCACATTGACACCTCTGAGTTAGGGGGTATAATAGATTACCTCGACCCCGGGATAGGGGGCATGATCAATCATTTTGAACCTTCCCCATCATCTCTATCTCAACACCTCAATGAGCCCATCATTCAAACCAACACATATGTGATCCACAATCACAAACCCCATGCACATAGCATGGGGGTAGGTCATTAACCCTGCTGACTTATTCACATGCGTGATCTCAACCATTTTTTGAGGTCACATATCACTTGTATATTCGATTTGATTTGATACACCTAGTATTCTCCCCCCACGGGTCATCATTTCTCCCCACCACTGCATCCTTGGCTTGGTGGGCTCACCTTTATTTGTAGCCATTTTTTAACCTAGTTATTTGCTTTGACCATTCCGGAGTCCTTATGACCTCCGTTTTTCGCACCATTTGCACCGCAGGATTCATATTTCCATGCTCGTGATGACGCTTGAGATCATTTCTCGCTCTCACGCCCAGATTTTTTGGGTATTTTTTCCATGCCCCCTCGTCGCCTCGGTTTGCTTGCCACATCAGTCGTCGTCCATTTTTGATGAGTCTTATATCGCCGGATTCATTTTTCCGCGCTTGTGATGATGCTTGAGATCATTTCTCGCTCTCACGCCCAGATTTTTTGGGCATTTTTTACCATGCCCCCTCGTTGCCTCGGTTTACGTGCCACATCGACCGTCGTCCGTTTTTGATGAGTCTTATATCGCCAGATTCAGTTTTCCGCGCTCGTGATGACGCTTGAGATCATTTCTCGCTCTCACGCCCAGATTTTTTGGGCATTTTTTTCAATGCCCCCCTTGTTGCCTCGGTTTGCGTGCCACATCGGTCGTCATCCATTTTTGACAAGCCTTATATCGCCGGATTCAGTTTTCCGCGCTCGTGATGATGCTTGAGATCATTTCTCACTCTCACCTCTATATTTTTCGAGCATTTTTTACCATGCCCCCTCGTCACCTCGGTTTGCGTGCCACATCGGCCGTCGTCCATTTTTGACGAGTCTTATATCACCGGATTCAGTTTTTCGCACTCGTGATGACGCTTGAGATCATTTCTCACTCTCACCTCCAGATTTTTTGGGCATTTTTCCCATGCCCCCCCATTGCCTCGATTTACGTGCCACATCGGTCGTTCTCCGTTTTTGACGAATCTTATATCGCCGGATCCAGTTTTCCGCGCTCGTGATGATGCTTGAGATTATTTTTCGCTCTCACACCCAGATTTCTTGGGCATTTTTCCCATGCCCCCTCGTCACCTCGGTTTGCATGCCACATCGGCTGTCCTCCGTTTTTTACGAATCTTATATCGCTGGATCCAGTTTTCTGCGCTCGTGATGACGCTTGAGATCATTTCTCACTCTCACCCCATAAGTTTTGGACACTTTTTCAAAATTCCACTCATCACCTTGGCTTGCATGCCACATTGGCTGTTGCCCCTTTTTGACAATCTATATGTCACCGGATCCAATATTCCGCACACATGATGATGCTTGAGACCTTTTCTCGCTCTCATCAATCCCTTTTTGTTCGGTATAATTTTACCCCTTTTTCGGGCCGAGCAATCCCTTTTACGAAAAAGGCACTTAGGGAGTTTCTGTTAAGCTCTTTTCTGACTCCTAAAACAATGAAAAGATCGCCGAGCAACCTTGCTTCCTTTCATGCTTGGTAAACGTATCTGAAAGGGCGTCTACTTGGTATAAGTTTACCCCTTTTCTGGACCTTGTAGACTAATTACGAAAAAGGAATACTCTAGTCACATCGGCTAGAAGAGTTCTCCATTTGCATCATTTTATACCTTTTCGGGCCTTGGAGACTAACTTACGAAAAAGAACACCAATGGAGTCCCCTTATCGCTTTCAGACTCTTTAAACATGAAAGCAACCATGAGCAATCACCATCCTGGGCTCGTAAAAACCAACAGGACGGTACTCACAACCACTGCAGAGTCTTCTTATCGTTTTCAGACTCCTTAAAAATGAAAGCACCCATGAGCACGAACAGTCCTGGGCTCACAAAATCCACAGGATGGTACCATTTCAGAGCACACTTTCCATCCATCCATCTTCCTATCCTCATGCTGTCAAAATCTCTCATGAGCTTTTGACCATTCTAGCTATCTTGGAGAAGAGACCTTTGGAGCTTGGAGCTACTCACCTTGGAAGTTGCTCAACAATCTTCACCACTTGGAGGTATCACCATTGCAAGCACTTGCTTGCCCCTATTCTTAATACAAAATCATTTTTTATACATTGTCAATTGTTTTGTTTTCCATAATATTTCCATTGTTTGCTTATCTATTTCACATAGATCCATGATTAATATAGTTTAAAGTAGTTTGTTATTTATTTTTATTGAAACTGCTATCACTTGTTGATAGGTGCCCATTGCACTAAGCTTGGTTGCAAAACCAAGCCAACACCAAGTACCTAGTCATCCGATATTTACTTGTTTTCTCTAAATATTTTTTCACTTCCAACACCTTTTTCAAAGGTAATTTGTTTTCCCACATATACTACATGGAATATGATTAAAACATTGTAATTCATGATGGCCAACTCGATGATAGTGTTGGCATTCATTATGTACTATCCAACTTAACAAGATCATATGCATGATGATCATCATCATCAACCACATCGCCATCATCCATATCCTCCTATTCCTCATCATGATCATCAAGTTTAGGTAATTCATCTAACTTATTATCAATAGTATGTGTCTACAAATCATCATTAAGAAATCCAACACTCACAAACTTCAAGGTTTGGAGTAATCAATAATGTGAAAGAAGTCAAACTTTGTTATGTCATATCCTAATCCAAAAAAAATTCTCTTGAATTGTAACCCTTCCCATATGATAATTTTATCTTTATCCTTAAACTTATTAACATCCTCTAAGTTATCTTTTATCTCATTAATGTCTTCATCAAATTCATTATCTATCTCCTTGGTGTCTTCATTAAATTTCTTTGTTCGGTTCATAGTTGTAAGGTGTTTGATAACCTCTTGTTCACTTTCAATGATCCAGGTCGTGTCAAGTAAGCACTAGGAAGCACGAGGGGGACAACAGTTCGACCGAATGAGTCGGCTCTATTATGGCGGAAACAATTAAGAATAAACAGAATGAGCAAAGCAGTATTACACTACACAGATAAACACAAATACGCATAGAAAATATGCAGGAATGTGAACTGAACTTCTATTAGATGTAAGCAGGTAAATCCTTAATTGTGTGTTACAATATTATACATGCTTGTATAGATTTCTAAGACGCTTGGGTGCCTGCTTGTTACGTTCATTTACAAAGAAGAAGTTAGAATAGTCCAACGGTTCAACCGTTACGATCGACTGGAAGACAGAGAGATAGTCTCTTGAAGTTCGACAGTGGCTGGTCGCATGTCGACGTTGTATGTCGATATCGAGAACTGTGAGGTTGTTGAACATGTCGAAGGTGCAGAGTGTGTCGCAGTATGTCAAAATCAAGACTCGTCATATTTGTGTCAAAATCAGAACCTGTCGAAGTCACGTCGAGTCAAAACTTGTCAAAGTTGTATCGACATTGATGACTTTCCAACTGTGATGCGGATCAGAACTCCTTCCTTAAGAAACAATGGACCCCATTGTTTGCTTGCAAAGGTGAGGAAAACTTGTCGGTCACTTCAGTAACAGAGTACCACTTTCCTTGAGATGGGATCTGGCCAGCCTTGGTAACCTGAAACAAGGGAATTGTGTTCGTCCTTTGTATGGCGTACTCGTTGTCCCACAATGGTGTCGCAGGGAAGAGGCTCCTGAACATCTGGATGGATGTCTTCGGGTTCTGCTGTTTGCAAGTCATTCTGTTCCAACAAGGGTGCATGGTATGGTCGAAGTAGATCCACATTGAATACTGGATACAGACCCAAGCATGTAGGAATGTTGAGCTAGAAAGCATTTTCGCTAATTTGTCGAAGAATATTGTAGAGACCATATCGCAAAGGTTTTAACTTCTTGAAAGGACCAATGAAGCGCTCCTTCTTAAGATGTATCCAGAACTTATCCCCAATTTGGAATGTATGAGGAATACGATGCTTGTTGTGTCGGGCCTTAGCTTTCTCGTTTGCTCTGTGTATCATTTCCTGTGCTTGCTTTTGAATGTCGCAAATATATTCTCGAAACATGACTGCTTTATCAACTTCTCGCTGGCTGTGGCATGTGTCGGAGTTTGGCTGTGTTGAGGATTTGATCAAGTCGATAGGCGCTGAGGGTTGAAATCCGCAACATATCTCAAATGGACTCTTTCCTGTAGAGTTGTACTGAGCACAATTGTAGTTTTGCTGAATGTATGGAAGACTATCATCCCATGTGTGTCGATGCTTGTGATTGTACATGCAAACTAGTTGTACTACAAGTCAATTTACAACTTCCGTATGTCCGTCGGTCCGAGGATGGAAAGCTGTCGACAATGAGAGTCGTGTGTCCAACGGTTTCCATAGGGTCTTCCAAAAGATGCTGACGAATCTGGCCTCTTGGTCGAAAATAATGGTTGTGGGTAAACCAAAGTGTTTCCAAACATGTGTAAAGAAGAGCTGAGCGGTCTGTTGCGCTGTCGTGGTCTTCTTACATGGTATGAGAATGCCCATCTTGGAAAATCGGTCGATTACTACTAATATTGCATCATGATAATGTCTGGTAGTAGGATAACTCATCAAGTAGTCCATAGAAATAAATTCCCATGGTTGACTAGGAACTGGCAGAGGTGCATACAATCCCTGTCGTCGATAAGGTGGCTTAGTAATAGCGCAAACTACACATGATTGAATGTACTTGTTAATGTCAAATTTAAGTGTAGGCCGGAAGAAATAATTATGCGGAATAGCAAGTGTCTTTGCTACTCCAAAGTGTCCTGTAGTCTTGCTATAGTGTGCATCCCAAATGAGCTGCTGTCAGTGCTCATCGGTCGGTACACAAAGCTGACCAAGATTGTATAGAAAGGTGTCTTTCAGGAATTAGTCGGAGTCTGAGGTCGACAACTTGTTAGTCTGTAACTGTCGGTAGACTGCTGAGAAGTCCCTATCATCCTCATACAATTATGGCCAAGTGGTTGTGTCGTATCCCTGCATACTCATCACTGTCAAAAGGAGAGTAATGGGTGGTTGACTGAGGCAATCAGCAGCGACGTTAGATTTACCTTTCCGATATTTAATCACCAACTGGAATTGCTATAGGTAATTAATCCACTTGAGTTGTCTATTTGTCTGCAACTTTGATTATGTCAGAGCGAATTGTAGAGGCTTGTGATCAGTGAGAATGATCATTTTTTTGCCAAGGATGTAATGCCTCCATTGGTTGAAAGCTTGCACAATGGTGTACAGTTCTTTTTTGTACGTCAAGTATCTTCTAACTGTGTCGTTAAAAGTCTCGGAATGAAAATGACAGGGTGGCCAGACTGATTGATCGCTGCACCCAAGGCATAGTCCGATGCGTCCGTCTCAATCTCAAAGGGATGATGCAAATCAGGTAACACAAGTACCGGTGCAGTGCAGAGCCTATGTTTGAGCTGTTCAAAAGCTGCTTGTTGTGTTATCCACTAGAGGATAGTTTTCCCATTTCCCTTCGTTAATGGATTCAAGGGCCAGGCTATGTGACTGAAGCCAAGTATGAATCGTCGATAGAAATTCGCCAAACCAAGAAAAATTCTTAGTTCTTGAATGCTTCGAGGAATGGGACAATATTTGAGGATCTGTACTTTTTCTGGGTCGACATGAATGCTTGCAGAGTCAATTACATACCCCAAATATTTGATGTTGTTCATCGCAAATGAGCACTTGTCCATGTTCAGATAGAGCTGATGTTGCTGGAGAGTGTCGAGGACTTGTCGAAGATGTCTGACATGCTCTTCCCATGATCGACTGAAAATCAATATACCGTCGAGATAGACAATGACCCATTTTCCGATGAAAGGTCGAAGAAGGTTATCCATATGTTGCATGAAGGTCGCAGGTGCATTGGTTAAGCTGAAAGGCATGACTAACCATTCAACAATCCTTCCTTGGTCTTGAAAGTAGTTTTCCACGCATCTGAGGGCTCGATTGGAATCTGATGGTATCCCTACTTGAGGTCGAGCTTAGTAAAGAATTTAACACCTTTCAGATAGTCGATGAGCTCGTCTATCCGTGGCAGAGGGTACCGATTTCTCATCGATATTTTGTTGAGAGCTCTGTAGTCGATGCACATGTGCCAAGTCCTGTCTTCCTTTGGATCTAGGATGACTGGACTTCCACAAGGAGAGGAGCTGGGTCGGATATGACCTTTGTCAATTAATTCTTGGATCTGTCTGCGAATCTCTTCATTTACAAGAATGGATATTCTATAAACAAATACGTTAGGCAAAGAAGAACCAAGAACAAGTTCAATGGAGTGTTTTACCTGACAATGTTGAGGTACTCCGTCTGGAGCTTGAAAGAGGTTCTGGTACGCATCAAGAATATGATCGACTTACTGCTTCTGTCGAGAGCTACATTGGTCAGTGACTCAACTCATTGCTGTAGTCTTCTTATAATGTTGCGGCTTGATCATGATTAATGCGAACTTCTGAGCATGATTGATGAGATTCTTTGTCTGTTTGGAAAATATCAGTGCAACCTTCGGTGTAGGTTGACGCTCTGGTATGTTGAACCATCGATTTCAGATTCAGACAATCACCTTTTGAGGTCGTGACTGATAACTTCCATGTCTATCCCAGAGGTAAGGTTTCCCAAACAGGGCGTTGGCTACGGAGAGTGGTGCCACGTCACAGAGTACTTCATATTCAAAAGGTTTTATGAAGTAGGCAAGTTTGCATTGTTGAGTGATCCGAAGTTCTTGTCCATTGGCCTTCATCCAATCGATGCTTCAAGGCTGAGGATGCGGAGTGGTAGTAAGACCTAGTTTCTTCACAAGTTCTTCAGAAACGAAGTTTTTCTGGCTCTCGTTGTCCACCATCAGATGTAATGGGTTGCTCTGGAACCAGATCCATGTATGGAACCAGATCCATGTATGGAACATGCGTTCTCGTTCCTCCTCGTCGACGATAATTGAGGTTGTTGGAGTGGTCGAGGTCAAAAGAGTTATTGTTCCTGGATCAGATTCTTCCACCATCTTGTCGAATGCGTCGGAGGGCGACACTTTTTCCAAAAATGTCTTACGAGCTTTGCATTCAGACGTATCATGCCAAGATGAGTGGTGGTAATCGCACCATTTTCCGGTCGGCGTTTGTTTGCTACATTCCATCTTATGAAAAGGCTTCTTTCTGTGGTCTGGCTTTGGCGATGTCGGCTGAGAAGATTTCGACTTGTCGAATTCGGCTGGCGCCTTCTTTTCGGGTGGTCGTCCTAATGTTGGCTTTGTCATGAAACATGATTTTCCTTTCTGCTTGGTTTACAGTTTGCTGGCGTAGTGGAAAGCATCCACAAGCGTATTGACAGTCATAAATTCCATCTCCTACTGAATGTACTAGGACAATCTGCTAACATACTTCAAAACAAGCAATTTTTCTTCTTCTTGGATGCCAATTCTATCCATGAGTCGATAGAACTCGTCGGTGTAACTCTGTATTGATTGGTCTTTCCATTGCCTTAGCTGCTGCCACTTCTTATATTGCTACTCGAGGTATTTCGTCGGGTAAAATTCCTTTCGGATGTGTTCGACGAATTTATCCCATGTGTCGATGTGTTCTCCGCTTTTATCCATCTTTGTCAAGAGGTTCTCCCACCAGCAGTGCATGGAGGTTGACATCTTTAAGGATGTAATGGTGATCTTGTCAACTTCAGAGATTTGATTCGCAGTGTAATAGGATTCCAATTGTAGTACCCAATTGTCGACGGATTCTGCGTCAATCTTACGTTCAAGATTCGGTATGTCGAAATTCATTTGCACTTTGAAGGGGTTGATTTTATCGGAGTGAGTTCTCGTCGAGGATCCTTCAGATGTTGAAGTGAATCGCAAGAGAATCTCGTTGAACTGGGTGAACATTTCAATCCATTTTCAAGCCATAGCTTGCTCAACAAGTTGTGTTATCTCATCGCCTACATGTCTATCGTCCGTTTCTTCTATCATTTCTAGAGATCGTGTCTGCTTGGTTTGCTGAGATTGCGAGCAAGTTTGAACAGGAATAAGTCAGGTAACTTCAAGAGAAGTGTATATACAGAACTTAAGCAAGAACAAAACTAAGTGCTCTGATACCAATGATCTGGTTCATGTCCAGGAAGCACGAGGGGGACAACAGTTCGACCGAATGAGTCAACTATGTTATGGAAGAAGAAATTAAGAATAAGGAGAATGAGCAAAGCAGGATTACACTACACAGATAAACACAAATACACACAGACAATATGCAGAAATGCGGACTGAACTTCTATTAGATGTAAGCAGGTAAATCCTTGATTGTATGTTACAATATTATACATGCTTATATAGTTTTCTGATACACTTGGGTATCTGCCCGTTATGTTCAGTTACAAAGAAGAAGTTAGAGCGGTCCAACGGTTCAACCGTTACAATTGACTGGAAGACAAAGAGATAGTATGTCGAAGTCATGTCGAGTCGAAACTTGTCGAAGTTGTATCAACATCGATGACTTGCCAACTGTAATGCGTATCATTCAATAATAGTTTATCCAAATAATGGATTATGTTGAAGAAGTATTGTTTCAGGATATTATCGGTGAAGAATTTACAATTCATATTTTAGCAACAATTATGAGTTTGAAGTAGATCAAAATTTTTGTGCATAACTTATAGACAAGTGGTCAGATCACTAAGTGAACATTTGTTTATTTGAAAAGTTGTTCCTTGTGCAATGCTAATTAAAGTGTGTATAAGACTGAACAAGTCTTCAATACCAATCGCCATCTTGATCTAAAGAAGTGATTCAAGTACCCAAACTAATGTTAAAATTCAATATGCTAAGACAGAAAATAGCAGCATTACATTCCATTTCACAATAATAGCATATACAGGATCACTGAAGAAACAACAAGCACAACATAAACACAAGAGACAGAGATTTATCCTGGGAAACCCTCATGGGGTAGAAAACCCAGCAAAGCTTCCTCAATATAGATGACCAGCAATATACAAAGATGAAACCCTGAGACATGATCTCCTCCTCCACAATAGCAGACCTCTCCTCCACAAGTGCGCTATCCTCAAGTGAGTGAGTGTGTGTCAAATGAGGAACACACCTCCTCTATTTATACACTACTCTGACACATCTTTTACACAAGTACACGTAGGCTCGTATTTAATCAATGGGTTAAATACCCCACTACAACTGACTGGGCCGACCCCTCTAGGGTGTTCTAATAACCCTTTGACCCACATAACACATAAAGGGCCAACCTCCACTAGGGAAGTCTAATAACCCAAGTTACCACATTCTGACGGAGGAATAAACATCTCCGGATATACAATAAGATCTTTACGGAGGAATGAAACATCTCCGGAATAATAAAGTACAATTATAATATTCTTTGAAGTTACAATATCTCAACACTCCCCCTTAACGAGAAGGATATTATAACAGCATCTGCACGAGCAAGGAGTCATCAACATCATACATGATACATCTATAAATCATTGGAAGCTTTCTCAACATCATCAGTAACTCAACTAGTTACTGGAACATCTTCAATACTGGAACATCAACATCATCAGAGTTGATAGTACTCAATCATCAACATCGTCAACACACGATCAACAGCATCGTCATCACACAATCATCAGCATCATCATCACACGATCATCAGCATCATCATCATACGATCATCAGCATCGTCATCATGCGATCATCAGCATCACGATCAACATCGTCATCATCATCGTACGGTTATCAACATTGTCATCGCACGATCATCAGCATCGTCATCGCAAGATCATCAGCATCACCATCACACGATCATCAGCATCGTCATCGTCATCGTACGATCATCAGCATCGTCATCGCACGATCATCAGCAGTTCTCTATGTCCAGTCATGTACCTTTTGAACCGAAGTTCAGGGACGGTCCAGTCCTATCATGTTCTCGGAGACCACATGTCTACGGCTCAGTTTACAGGACCAAAGTCCAAGGATGATCCAATCCTTACCGTACATTTAGGACAGCGTCCAAGGATGACTTAATCCTCAACCGTTCATTTAGGACTACGTCCAAGGATGACTCAATCCTATACCGTACATTTAGGACCACGTCCAAGGATGACTTAATCCTCCACCGTACATTTAGGACCACGTCCAAGGATGACTTAATCCTCCACCGTACATTTAGGACCATGTCCAAGGATGACTTAATCCTCCACCGTACATTTAGGACCACGTCCAAGGATGACTTAATCCTCCACCATACATTTAGGACCACGTCCAAGGATGAATTAATCCTCCACCGTACATTTAGGACCACGTCCAAGGATGACTTAATCCTCCACCGTACATTTAGGACCACGTCCAAGGATGACTTAATCCTCCACCGTACATTTAGGACCACGTCCAAGGATGACTTAATCCTCCACCGTACATTTAGGACCTACGTCCAAGGATGACTTAATCCCTCACTGTCCACCAAGGACTTCATTCTCGAAGACTTACGTCTACGGCTCTTCTTTCGGACTAAAGTCCAGGAATGATCCAATCCCTTCACATGTTCACCAAGAAATTCATTTTCGAAGACATACGTCTACGGCTCTTCTTTAGGACTGAAGTCCAGGAATGATCCAATCCCTTCACATGTTCACCAAGAACTTCATTTTCGAAGACATACGTCTACGGCTCTTCTTTAGGACTGAAGTCCAGGAATGATCCAATCCCTTCACACGTTCACCAAGAACTTCATTTTCGAAGACATACGTCTACGGCTCTTCTTTAGGACTGAAGTCCAGGAATGATCCAATCCCTTCACATGTTCACCAAGAACTTCATTTTCGAAGACATACGTCTATGGCTCTTCTTTAGGACTGAAGTCCAGGAATGATCCAATCCCTTCACATGTTCACCAAGAACTTCATTTTCGAAGACATACGTCTACGGCTCTTCTTTAGGACTGAAGTCCAGGAATGATCCAATCCCTTCACACGTTCACCAAGAACTTCATTTTCGAAGACATACGTCTACGGCTCTTCTTTAGGACTGAAGTCCAGGAATGATTCAATCCCTTCACAACATGTATAACAAAACATGTATCCTCATCATCAAAACATGTATAACCACAACATGTATCATCATCATCAAGACATGTATAACCACAACATGTATCATCATCATCAAGACATGTATAACCACAACATGTATCATCATCATCAAGACATGTATAACCACAACATATATCATCATAATCAAAACATGTATAACCACAACATGTATCATCATCATCAAAACATGTATAACCACAACATGTATCATCATGTATACATCTATCATCAAAAGCATGTATATCTAATCATCAAAAGCATGTATACATCTATCATCAAAAGCATGTATATCTAATCATCAAAAGCATGTATACATCTATCATCAAAAGCCTGTATACATCTATCATCAAAAGCATGTATATCTAATCATCAAAAGCATGTATACATCTATCATCAAAAGCATGTATATCTAATCATCAAAAGCATGTATACATCTAATCATCAAAAGAAAGAATATAAGAGTCCTAAATCTAAATAATTCTAGGTAACTAAGTGCAGTAAATGGGTAACCTCATCATTGATGAGATAGACTTGTTATCGGATACTGTGCTACTCCCCTTTTCGAGGAGAGTCCTTCTAAACTACACCAAGCTTGTCTCGGAAGTGTTCAAACTTTACTCAAGACAGAGGTTTGGTCAGGATATCATCAATTTGATCCTCAGTGCTTATATACTCGAGCTTGATAGCTCCTCTCTGCACCATATCTCGTATATAGAATTATCGGATCTCAATGTGTTTTGACTTATCATGGAATACAAGATTTCCTATCATCTTGATGCAGCTTTGATTGTCACACATAATCACAGTGGAATCCATTTCTAAGTCAAACACTCCATATAATAGCTTCTGAAGCCACACTGCTTCACAGCTGGAAGAGCAGACAGCTATATATTTTGTTTCAGTAGTACTGAGAGCCACACTAGATTGTTTCTTGCTAAACCATGAGATCATGGTAGATTCAAGACTATAACATCCATCTGATGTACTCTTTCTGTCTGAGACACTTCCTGCCCAATCAGAATTTGAGTAACCATGTAATCGGGGTTCATGACCTCCAATATTATATAGACCAAAATCTAAAGTACCTTTTAGGTACCTCACTACATGCTTTGTAGCTATTAAGTGAACCTTTCTAGGTTCTACTAGATACTGACTTACGGCATTTACAACAAAGCATATATCTGGCCTAGTATTTGTTAAATACATCATTGGCCCAATGATTTGTCTATATAGGGTTAGGTCCACTAAATCCGATGAGTCATTAACTAATAACTTCAAGTTGGAGTCCATGGGAGTGGCCATGGCTTTACACTCCAACATATCAAATCTTTTTAGAAACTTCACAGCATACTTACCTCGATTTAAAAGATTCCTTTTGGATCATGCCATACTTCTAGACCTAAGAAGTAGTGCATTAATCTGAGATCTTTCATTTTTATTTCTGCAGCCATTTTCATGATCTGTTTCTCATTCCTTCTCAGAAAGAGATCATCGTCACATAATAATGGTATGATAGGTTCATCATCCACAACCTTAAGGTAAAGGTTAGGATCAGCTTTACTTCTGGTAAAGCCCAAGCTTTGTCATGAAGCTGTCAATTGTCCATTATTCACACTCTGCATTGAGTGATCTTCTGCATATCTATCTATGCCATCTCTCGTCAGATGGGTCTACTAATATGAGCCTCAACGTCATTCGAACTCTATGGTGAGTTCCTTCTTGCATCCATGTCATATGTGTATAGAAGCCATATTCAACCTTGTAGCAAGGGTTGATATCCACATCACCCATGATGATCATTAAGCTCATCAATTGACTACCGATCCTGGGAACCCATACAGAACCTGATTACATTATTAAGAGAATGGTCAAAACATCTCATCATGATTCTCTTCCTCTTTCTAAGAGAATCTCTTAACCATAAGCTTTCTATAGTGTGTTTGATTTGTAAATCCTTTTGTTGAACATCCATCGCTTGTTCATCATTCATCATGATTTTTCCTACAAATCAAAATTAGGTACATGATTAGTAATACTTCATAATCATCAAATCATATTGACATGATAACCTATTATGCATACAGATATCATTTACATAGTTATGCAACTATCTTGACCAATACTTTGGCACAACACTTTCCCATATCCTGTATGCATACAGTGGCTATCTAGATGCCTTCCATCTCTACCAGGACATACTATCGAGAGTGTGCACAACTCTCAGCATGTCAGCAAAGAGGTTTCATTCTAGACAAGCAACAATGGAATGTTTGTCCAACTTACCAATCATATGCATATTAGTAGTATACTGTTCAATGTTCTATGAATATTTACACTTAGCATGATATATATTATAGGAATAAAAATATGCATACAACCTATTACAAGCAATATCATTTACTATTTCAAATAACAACTCAAATACTTATCTTTTATGTTTGTGTGGTTGCCTCCCGCTTGATCTTCTGTATGTCTTTTGAACTTCTTTTCATTATGTACCACTGTGCATGTTCAAGTGTCATCCTCATGATCTCATACACAAACATACACCCATTAGTATGTTCTAAATGTTATCAAAACATTATAGTTCTAAATAATATTGAGAATGTATAGTCATGATTATAGTTAATAAACATTAGTATTCAAGATTTCAGGGAAGTCTTGCATATCATCAATCAAGATAAAAGACATAATATGCATAATCCCTTGATTACTAACTTTATGAATAAGCATAACCAATCATACCAAGTATGCTTATATAAGGGATCCTAACACAAGGTAAGATTCATGGGAAACATACCTGGATTAGTATACCTACTTAGTTATGTACAACATACCTAAACAATCTCTTCAATGATTTAGAGATCCTGAGCTAGAACCTGCATGTCTCATTGGTTAAGCATAATATAACAAAGTCATACATACCTCGTAAGTAGAACAAAGATTATGGATGAGTCTTTGTCTTCATGTTTTCATGGTCATGGAACCTGATTTGTCTTTTGTGATGTACCTGAGCCTTGTTAGCAGACAACATCAACCTCACACAACATCATAATGCATTAGTACAATCATATAGCCCTAATCAATGAATTTCTTTGATCATTCACATGCATTCATACTGTTACTAGGGTGATAAGACAATTCTAACATTAATCAACATTGTACTAATAAATAATATGAAGACAAACACATCATGAACGTAATCAAGAATTAGATTTCAAGACATACCTGAGCCTCCTTAAGTCATACCTGTCGAGACTTCTTGTAGTCTTCTTATGTAAGGCCTTAGCCTCAACTCCCCCTGAAACTTGATCTGGAGCTTGATTAGGGTTTTCTAGAGAAACCCTAAAAAATTCAATCTTTGACTTTCACACTTCTGAATGGATGAAAGAATATGTCTTGCTGAGCTGATCAAACTAGCATACTTCAATTTTGGAATTTCCAAAATTTGACCCCTCAAAATTGCCTTTGAAACTTCTGGATCTTCTGGATAGGATCCCGAACTAGGGTTTGATGAAGCCCACCCTTCTGCCCAAACAAAAGGTTCGATCCAAGGCTCTAAACTCTTATTTTTCTTAGGAGCTTCCAGCTGTGGTTACAGACTTCAAAAATTCCCATTTTTTTTTACAGAAGCCCTAATTTTCCACTTTTCTGATCAAAGTCTCGAACTAGGGTTTGATCAAGCCCGGCCTTCTGCCCAACCAAAAAATATGATCTTGGTCTCTAAATTTCTATTTTGATGAGTAGCATTCAGCCGTGGTCTCCGTTTACAAAAATTCCAACTTTCTTCAAAGCCCTAAATTCCGGAAGCCATGAATGAAGGTACTCAAAAATAATTCTGTTTTGACAGAAATATGTGCCTGATTGTTTCTAGTGTAACTCCAAACTTTTCAATCCACAGGGTCTGAAAACGTTTTCTGAGATAGCCTGACCTGTTATATTTCCATCCTGACAGGTCTGACCTCAATTGGATTCTCTGAGAGAGAGTTATGTCAAATGTCGCAACGTGACCTGTTTTGGGATAAAACAGAAGAGCGAACTTGTATGGCGTGCCACGTGTCACTGTTTGAACTTCGGCCTCTGAAAATATTTCCTGAGGTATCTCGGTCTGTTATATTTCCATCCTAACAGGTCTGACCTCAATTGGACTCTCTGAGAGAGAGTTATGCCAAGTGTCGCAACATGACCTGTTTATGGGATAATACAGGAGAGCGATCTTGTAGGGAGTGCCACGTGTCACTGGTTCAACTTCGGCCTCTGAAAAGGTTTTCTGAGATAGTACAGACTGTGTACTACCTGTCACTTTTTACGAAATTTCATTTGGAGCTTCCTAGCCCAAGATATGACCTTTTTCCCAAGGTCACCTGATTTTGACTCAGATCTGGAAGAGGCAGAAACCCTATATTGTACAGATCATAAATCACAAAGTACAACGAATTAGAGGTTTTCCTTTGGAAAAAAGGTACCTGGAGATTTAATATTCGTCCTGTAACAATTTCAGATCTGATAACTTCGCCAAAACGGATTTATAGCGAAAGTGCTACGATGACTGGTTTTTGCTATGTAAAACCCTATCCTTCAAATTGTCGTAAGTAAAGCAAGTATCGTTAGTGCCATACCTTGTCTTCCTTCAGGTTAGCTCTGATACCATGTTAAAATTAAATATGCTAAGACAGAAAATAGCAGCATTACATTCCATTTCACAATAATAGCATATACAGGATCACTGAAGAAACAACAAGCACAGCATAAACACACGAGACAGAGATTTATCCTGGGAAACCCTCATGGGGTAGAAAACCTAGCAAAGCTTCCTCAATATAGATGACCAGCAATATACAAAGATGAAACCCTGAGACATGATCTCCTCCTCCACAATAGAAGACCTCTCCTCCACAAGTGCGCTATCCTCAAGTGAGTGAGTGTGTGTCAAATGAGGAACACATCTCCTCTATTTATACACTACTCTGACACATCTTTTACACAAGTACACGTAGGCTCGTATTTAACCAATGGGTTAAATACCCCACTACAACTGACTGGGCCGACCCCTCTAGGGTGGTCTAATAACCCTTTGACCCACATAACACATAAAGGGCCGACCTCCACTAGGGAAGTCTAATAACCCAAGTTACCACATTCTGACGGAGGAATAAACATCTCCGGATATACAATAAGATCTTTACGGAGGAATGAAACATCTCCGGAATAATAAAGTACAATTATAATATTCTTTGAAGTTACAATATCTCAACAACTAACGTGTCATAAAAACACCAATTGTCACAAATAATAAACACTAGACACCTTTTATCCCTTTATTCAATTTTGACCTAGTTCAAGATTCAATGATGCCAAAGATAGATTCCAAAGTGACAAGTATGCCAACTCTATGATTCCATATACAAAACTTAGTAAGGGATTTTTGCAACTCCACCCTAAAGTACGAGTTCTAACATGAAATTCTAATTGATGATGCCATTCTACCTTCTAAAAAGATTCAGTAATGCAAATATATAATGTCTCAAAGTACAAATTATTTTATTCCTTTCCTTTCCTCCTTAAGAGTATATTGTTTGAGTCTTTTGTTTTCCTTCCGAGTATGGTTGTGTTATTCATGTACTTTCCTTCTTTATATTATTGTGTGTGTATGATTGCTTGCAAAAAAAATAGCAGTCATATTGTACCAATACAATCATAAGTCACCATTGTCAATAGCCCCACATACAAATATCCTAAGACCCCCTTGTTGGCACCAGTTTTGTCTTTGACGATTGAAGGGGTTTAGATCCATGAAAGGAGTGAGGCCTCAGTTTTCAGGTCATAGGACCTAAGGGATGCCAAATGAGAGATCTGGGTGTGTATTTGTAACTTGGAAATGAATCAATGAAGGGTCCTAAGATTTAACATTGCTAATGGGGGAAAATTATAAAGGTCCTCTCAATGTTATGTAGGGGCACAGATGAAGGGTGTAGATCTGTGGCGACGAAGATCAATGGATGGCAAGTGACTTCGAGAAAGAAAGATAGTTTTTTTTAAGCATGGGTGGAGTGTGCTAGCCCGCGATCAAATTCGGGATCAGATCAACGGGAGAAGAGACAGATCTATGATCGTCATGTTGTTCGCAATTTAAAAGTGCTCAAAAAAGCCAACTTTCCGAATCTGTGAACTTTTGGTAGGGACCACACGTTGCGATGGTGCAAATCTGGCAAGGGAAGGCATCAATGGTGGATCTGTCATTTGCAGATTTAACATGCATGGGTTAATTACACTTCCTGAATCTGTGAACATTGGTAGGGGTCACATATTTGGACGGCTGAGACACAGAGTGGGCCCAAATCGACAACCACTATTGGATGCGCAGATCTAAGGTGCAAGGAAGGTGGCATTTGAAAGGTTAAGAGCTGCGAAGGATTGCGGAGTTAGAGGGTGAAGGAGATATATGGCATAGATCAGATCATACAAATCGACGGCTTGAAAACCTTTGTGATACAAAATATGCAAGGAGGTTAGGAAGGGATAAATAATATAAAAATGGCATGCACGGGGATCTGAGTACTGTTTGATTTGGTTGCATTGGAAAATGATAGACGACTGTGCAGAAGCGGACAATTCAGCCATATTCTCAGACCAGTTGTCGATAACCAAGTAGGCCTCCTGTCTCCATACAAAACTATCTAAATGGTTGAATTGAGTGAGATAGAACCCCCAGGTTTTGAATACCGGAGGATAGGTGATTTGTTTGAGGATAAAGATGTCGAGGTTTACGACACCGTGTTGATAAACAAATCCATTGAGATAGCTGAAGACATGTTGAAGCTCATTAGGGAGCGGAATATAGACATGCATAAGGTTTACCAGTCATTTTTTCATTTGTTTGCAATCGACCAAACCCCAAATTGTCCTGAGTTCGTCGATTGGTGTGCCACCAATTACTCCCCCTCTGAGAGGGTGATTATGGATGCATCCAGCTCTAAGATCCTGTGCCAAGTCAAACCCCTCACTGTTAGGAAAGCCCTGTCAATCCCATATGAGTTTTTCTAGAAATCCAAAGAGTACACTAAAGAAGCCCTAATTCATCATTTAAGACAGGCCCTAGCCAAGCTTAAGCAAAGTTTCTTCCATGCTAGCCTGCAGCCAAATGTCTCCTTCTAGAACGAACCTTTCCCTAGTGAAGTCAGTCTATTCACTGAAGAGTCCAAATGTGTCATCACCATGTTAGCCCAGTTCCTAGGATTAGATACTAAAATGTATATCACTGAGCCTTTAACAAGCCTGCTTTTTGTCACGAGCACATGTCCTATTGAGCCCGAGGAGCCTAGTCAGTCCATTCAGTGTGCCTGTCTTAGGTTTGATGAATCCCTAGCTGAGAATATCCATTCTCAGCTAGTGGAATTCCCCAGAACTCGAAGCTTAAGATTCCAGTCATATCTGCTAAGAATGTTCCTGTCCTTTAATGAAGAGAACTTACAGATGCCTGAGATGATGCTCACTCGGGAGACACTCATAGACTACACTCATTTCATGAACAACATCATGTATGAAGTCTACAATGTTATCTTTCAAAGGAAACTACCCAGGGTATTAACAGAAATGAAATAGATGCTACAACCTTCTCTAGAGAAGAAGATAGGCGACTGGTTCCTCTCAGAACACAACACAACAATCATATTTTATGGGTTTTCCCATGCACCCTATGTGCTGCCAGCTTTTCTAACCCCTAGATTATTTACACTGGAATTTATCAGGTAGAAGCTGAAGGTGGAAATTGAACATTTCTTGGATGACAAGAAAGCTTCAAATATCACCTTTCCATGGGCTATAGGCCCATTCATTGTTAAAAACAAGACTTCCCTTCCAACCATTGAAGGTATGATGAGAGATATGGGATTCTGAACAAAGGCAACCATCAATTATGACCCCCACCACATCATCTCAGACAAAAGAAAATAAAGTAATAGAAATTTTTTTATACATTTTGAAATGACAGCGTTGGCTGAGACTGCTAATTTGTTAGAATATATTGGAAAAATTTAGATGGATATAGATGTATAGGATGACCCCAACTCTCTGGTGCAGAAGGACACATTACCACAAATTGGTAGCTCCAGCTTGGCTCTAGCAGTTGGAGAAGTCCTACCCCTTGCTAGTGGCTCTGGGGAAACCAACAAGTTGGAAAAGATTGATGTCATGGATATAGATGATGACACAGAAAGAGCTCTCAAAAGGAAGAAAGTAGAAAAACCTGAGCAACAGTTGGTGCCGGTGAAAGTTGGTCAAGGAAAAAAGAAATAGTTGAAGATTAAGCTGCCTGCTTTCGACGTCAAAGAATATGTATTCAACCAAACATCCACTGAACTTGCTGCACCCAGCAAAAGTAGATATGAGCTACTGGATGATTATAAAGAGAGCACAGAAGCAGCCTCTGAGGAGTCTAAATTGTATGAAGAGGTGAGGCAGATTTCCAATAAAGATGTGTCTTTGGTAGCTAGCAGGAGCTATGCCCAGAACACCTTGAACTTGGCCTTAGATACCAAGAACAAAGCTACTAAGCTAAAGGTGAACCTGGAAGATATTCCTGTCCCTGATATGATCAATTTGCACAAGGAAACTAGGGAGGTTATCTATGCCAAATTTATGAAGGCTACACTAGAATTATCCAAGTTGCAAGTCAGTAAGAACAAGGTCCAAAATCATCTCAGGCAAGAAAGAGTGGAGAACAAGGCCCATAAGGCACAAATTAAGAAGCTGCAGAATGAGTTAGTGGCCACTTAAGGCCAAGTAGACAAAAGGGCTAGTATCAAAACTTGCTCAATGTGAAAGATAACACCATTCAGTCATTGAAAAAGAAGCTAAAAATCCCCTCCACCCAGCTAGTGGAAACCTATGAATTCACAGAGCTAGAGGAGAAGAGAGAAAAGCTACCAAATGAGCTAACATACTGCAAAGCTAGATTGCTGAAGTTTGAAGAGAAGGAAAAGTTGTGGCTGAGTGATATGAATCTCATGGTGGAGAGTGAAAAGAAGTGGAAATCTAAGTCTCAACACGTTGAAAGGAAACTACAGGAGAAGAGCAAAGAGTTGGAGAAAATGGCCACATGCTCCTCCATAGAATCGGGTGACTTCTCCCTTGTGGGGGCTATGGCGTAGGAAAGTCTAAGAGACTTAGAAGTGGAAAGGTTAAAGAAGCAAAACAAAAATCTGAAAGCTGATGTCAAAGGTAGAGCATGAAAATGAGGCTTGGGAAACCAAGTACCAAGGGATGCAGGTCAAAAATGAGGAATTGGTGAAGCAGGCCACAGGTCAGACCTCCCTACAGGAAGCAAAGCAAGTCATTTGGGATAATATTATTGCAGAGGCAGAGAAATTGAGGCCATATCTCGATTTCATTCTGGAAAAAGAGGCTGTAATTAAGTTAGCCAAGCAAATTATAACAACGGTCAAGGAAAAGTTGAACATGAAGCCCATGGAGTATATGGGCTGATAGAGGATGAGGTGAAAGCAACCAGTATAAAGGATAGAGTATCTACTATTATTTGGGTAAATAAGGTGGTGAATAAGTATCATTAGATGAACACAATTCAGGAAAGGATAGACATTTTAGCACATCAAGCAAAACTATTCAATAAGGGACTTCCTCTCTTTTCGGAGGAAGATGGCACCATTAGGACACATGAATAATATCAGAGAAATTTATGCGAATGCAGATTGGATCATGAAGGCTTTGCTAACATGAACCATCCTCTAACAGACAAAGCAGTGGTGGAAAAGTTAACAAAGGAATTTGAGCCAGTTTGGGTCTTCAAAGAATCTTGTGCACACTTCAGGAGCTGTTCATATAAGGATCACACAAAAATGTGAGTGTTGTTGAAGGAGGTGGCCACATCAGACTTGCTAGCTCCAGAGCAGTGGAAGACCGTTGAGAATTTTAGGAAATACAAACTGACTTTGCATGCATGAAGACTTGAGGGTCATTGAGAGTGGTAGCCTGCAGAATTAGTCATCTAGGTTTTTGTTTATTTACTAGAGTCGGTTACTAGTTGGTAGGTGCTCAGTGACACTTGTAAAAGGTTGTTTAGCCTATTTTTTCAACATCTGATTTTTTGTTGTAACTGATCCTCAAGAAAGCTAGACCTAGTTGTATAGGTGTCACGAATTTTGTAACAGCTTTCTGTTAGGGTGATTCGGGCCTCAGGGATGATGATATCTATATATTCATATGTAATGAAGAGAACAAGGGTTGAAACCTGTTGGAACCCGTGAGGCTTCTGTGTTATGTATTTTGAGATGCTCCTTTAATAAAAATTGGTAGAGCCGAGCAAGTATTTTGAGCAAAGATTCTTGTGTTAATTGATTTGCAGTATGTATCTCCTTTTCCTCATGTGAATGTTTCCTTGTTATCTATGCCACATTGTTTTATTTTCATGTTTGGATAAGTGTATATTGAAGCAGAATTCATATGTTTATGCTCTGTTTCTTTGATTCTAGGCATCCACAATCCTTTTTCTACTAAAAATAATGCAAAATTCATTTTATAATGCCCTGTGTTAACGGATTGTTCTTATTTTCTTCTCTATCACCAGACAAGCAACTCTTTGACTGTAAATGAGTAGCTACCCTGCCTCTGTTATGAATTGTTTGCAAAGCATTGCCACTTTATCATCATAAGTGTTTTTTACTCCATTTCCCAATGAATATTCACCTTGTTTCAACCAAACAACAAATCTGATTTTAATTCTAATTCATATATCTGGTCTTCATAAACAAATATTGTGAGATCCCTCTCTGGAAAGATAGAAGCCAACTCTCTTTTCTAAATCTTGGTTTTGTGTGTTACCTTAAAAAGACCTTTCCACAACCTTAGGGATGATTTGAGTGCTAACATAAGTTGTGCCGTTTTCGGGGAACGGGATTCATACTGTCCCTGGGAGAAATGACAAAGAGTTCCAGTTTTCATAGAAAGAAGGGATTTCTGTGGGAAAATAGAGATTTCTGCATTTGAAGAAGGTTGTATATTTTCCCTGGCGACTCCACTCATCAATATTTCGGTTGAAGGTAACTCCAATGGGGATATTGGTGACTCCACATTGATTTCCAAAGAAGGTTTCAGAAGGCATCCCGACACCTAGGAGGATCCATACAAGAGGTAACCCTATTTCTAAAATTTTACTAAGTGTGGAAAACCCAAAAATTTTGCTCAAGCATAAAAGTGGAAAGGAGAAAGCTAACACCTCTAATATTGAAAGTTCCTTATCTGAAGAAAAGTGTTATGATTTGGATTCAGAACTAAGTTTTAGAAAGTCTGTATTGAGGTCAAAATTAGAGTCAGGCCTAGAGAAAACATAGATATATCCAAATATATTCGAGTCATATTTGCTAGATCCTTTGTGGTATAACTTGCAGAACATTGTGAAAGTTCAAGAAAATAACCCTTACTCCCCAACCTCTCAACCACATACTACAAACCTTGTTAGCAATCCACCTCAGAATCCTCAAAATCCTCCTCAGAACCCTCTTGTAGTACAGAATCCACCTAGACCAATGGCATCTAGGTTTTCACCCTTAGCTTTGCTAGTTGTTTTGCATGACATCCCTCATAACTACTCTCAGAGAATTTCTCTATATGATGGAGATGGAAATTTTACAACAAGGAAACATATGGATGATGATGCAAAGACGAGGTTGTTTGCACAAAGTTTGTATGGGAAAGCTAAGAGATGGTTTAAATAATTCCCAGCAGTATCTATCCCTACCTTTAAAGCTTTTTAAACACTATTTTGAGATAGGTGGGAGGAAAAGAAGAGTCCCTTGCAAATATTATCTCAATATGACCATTTGAAGAAAGGAAACTTTGAGTCTGTGCATGATTTTTCTAGCAGATTTATGAGGGTATACAACTCAATCCCAACTGATATTAAACCCTTAGTAGGTGCTGCTAAACTCCATTATGTAGATGCCTTTGATGGAGATTTTTCATGCATGTTGAGGAAGAGGAAGTCACCTACCCTGTCATCTATGTTAAAGGATGCTCTAGAGGTGGAAGCAAATATGATGTCTTCAGGGAAGTTGAAAAGTAAAATAGAAGTAGATAAGAATATACAAGAAGCTCAACCATCCACTTTTGCTTCCTCCTGTGCGAGTGATGTCAAATTTGAGATGATGATGAAGACTATGGAGAAATTGATGGACATGCTGGCCCTAGATAACAGACCACCTAATAAAGAGCAACCTGAAAATCAAATAAGAATGTAATACCCCCAATTCGACCCTTAGGAGATATTAGCCTTTAATGTAAATAATGTGTACATGTGATGTATGTTTTCCTAGCGTGGAGCTCAAGGCCAAGGCCCCGCTAGTAAAAGCCCAAATTTTATTTAAAGGGCAAGTATTTGATATTTTGATACCATGTGCTCTTAAGCCATGGAAATTGTAATAGGATGTAAATTAGACATCATGCAATATAAAATACCAAAGCTGGCTACGGAGGCAACGAATGAGAAGGGGCCACGTGTATCCATTAGGGAGTGGTGAGGGGGCTATGGGAGTGACCCATAGGTTGCCATTTGTCATTATGTGAACCCATTGACTTCCTTAGGTGACATTAATGCCAATTGTAAGGAAGTGGTTGAGATTTCAGCCCATGACTTTGATGGAGTATGGGCAGCCCTGAAATTCGTATGGGTAGGTATGGGCTCTTTTGACTTGTCCCACAAGTCACTCTACATCTTGGGGGTTGCTCCATCCTTATCCCCATTCCATTGTGGAAGTATGGGACATCTTTCTCCACCCAAAAACGAGCTCCCAACAGTGAGAAAACCGAAAATCGCGACTGTGAGAGAACCCACGTTTTGGGGAGCCAAAAACGTCCCGATTTGGTATTGGACAGAGAAATCCAATGGGGGATCCATTGGTAGGAACCTTGGGGTGAATTTGGGAGCAATAGCTACCCCAAAAGCCATGGGAAAACCCAGTTTTAATGGCCCAGAAAATCAGTGACGGATTTGGGTTAATTGCTGAACAAAGCTGCGAGAAATCCAAGTGTGGATGTTCGAATGGAGGCTGGGATCGCTGGAGTCTTGCTTGATGTGTACTAGCTCTGGGATTGAGCTTAGTGGACTAGCATCCCTCTCCATTTCCCATTGCATGCTTGAAAAACCCAACTGTGTGTTGGCTTAGCATGGTTGTTCGAGTGAAACCCTGACTGTGAGTGAACCATCTAGCTCCTCCTTAGTGGATACACAGCCCAGCTCGGGGGTGATCTCTCAGCGGAAAGAATACAGGCTGGACAGAGGTCTATGGTTGGGTGGAACGTTGCTCTCACGTAGCCAGTCGTTTGGATCATTATAATTCGAGATAAGTATTCTTGATGTTAATTCTATGCCCTGCAAGCATTTTAAATAATGATTGTTGTTTATTGGTTGAATGCATGATAAAACTGTGTGCATATGTATTGTTAATTCCGCTGTGTTTATATTGAATTGAATCTGCATATAGAATTCTTTAATTATTACACATTTATTAGAGAAAATATTGGGGCTAAGTTTACCAAAATCCCGGTAGGTTGTTAATGTTTCCTTCCCTGTTGTTCGAATGGAGAAGGGGGCGTTACAGAGTGGTATCAGAGCTCTAGGTTCAACACTATGGCTGTTGGGCCCTTCACAGAAATATAAGTCATTGTGTGTGTACATGCATTTTATATTTGGAACTAAAATGCATTTTGTGTGTACATGCATTTTGAATTTTGAATTTTGTGTGTGTGTACAGAGATTAAATTGTAAATCCATTGGTTGGATTGTTGAATGTGAGATGTAAGAAAATTTGCAGATTTTCCTAAGTGTCTTTGAAAATTCATTTAAAACTGTTCGGGAGGAATTCCCGAATGTCTTCCGCAACTGCGGAAGCATTCGGCGAATTGCTCCGAAACTGCGGAAGCATTCCGCGAAGTTTTCCGCAACGCGGAAGAATTCGGGAAGTCGCCCCGAAATTTGCGGAAGGAATTCCCTTCCGAAATTTTTGGAAGGAATTCTCTTCCGAAATTTGCGGAAGGATTCCGCGAGTTGTCCCGCAACGCGAAAAAATTTGGCGAAATGCTCCGAAAAAGAAGAAAATTTTTCTAAGTGTTTTCGAAAATTTTGTTTAAAGTTTGTTTCGGAAAGAGTTCGGGAAAGTCTTCCGAAACTGCGGAAGGATTCCGCGAACGGCTCCGCAATTGCGGAAGAGTTCGGGAAAGTCTTCCGAAACTGCGGAAGGATTCCGCGAACGGTTCCAAAATTGCGGAAGAGTTCGGGAAAGTCTTCCGAAACTGCGGAAGGATTCCGCGAACGGCTCCGCAATTGCGGAAGAGTTCGGGAAAGCCTTCCGAAACTGCGGAAGGATTTCGCGAACGGTTCCGAAATTGCGGAAGAGTTCGAGAAAGTTTTCCGAAACGGCGGAAGGATTCCGCGAAGGGCTCCGAAATCGCGGGAGGATTCGGGAAAGTCTTCCGAAACGGCGGAAGCCTTCGCCGAATGGCTCCGCAATTGCGGGAGCATTCGCCGAATGGCTCCGCAACGGAAGCCTTCGCCGAATGGCTCCGCAGTTGCGGGAGCATTCGCCGAATGGCTCCGCAGTTGCGGGAGAATTCAGCGAATCGCTCCGCCATTGCGGAAGCGTTCGGAGAACCGGCCCGCGCGCCCGTTCGGAGAAGTGACCAAAACTTGATTTTTTGATAGCAGGAGCATCCAGACTCAGAATGCGATGATTCCTGTGGGGCTCGGAGGCCATTGACGAAGGCCATGAAAGGACCAGTGAAGACCCGTAGCCCATTACACTCCGATTTGACAGAAAATGGATAATAGTGACTTTTGAAGGATAGAGTCCCGAGGCTTGACAGAAGGCCGGTTTAAGCTGAAATTGATACGAGGCAGTCATGAAGCAGGCACAATGTTAAGTTCCAAATCTTGGAGCCAAACTCCAAGGGATGTGGAGTCGGGGTGAGCAAGAAGGCCAAAAAGCACTGTTCCGGGCCACTTTTTCGGGATTTTGAAAAGCTTGTGGGCAGTAAAAGTGACCCTAGATGTGGGAATCAGAAATTTTACTGAACTAGACATTTCATATTCTCATTAAGACGGACAGCTTCCGCTAGACGAAGATTTTCCAGAAATGCACCGTTTAGGAGATAGCCGTTTTTGGCCCAAAATTTGGAATTTTGGGAAAATGTGAAAAGTGAGAAGTAGTGAAATCCAGAAATTCATAGAAGATGAATGGTGCATCGGAATTGAAATCCATGAATTGCTGAGTGTTCCTTGTTATATGGACTAACTTCGCCCGATAGATAAGTTTTTGTGATTCCTCATAGATTTTCTTCCACAGGTGGCTGAGGTTAGCATTCGGGACCAAAATGCAACTGTGTAAAATGTGTAGAACTGGAGTGAAAGTTGTCATTTTTGAAGGGATGCAGTTTCCGCACCTGATGTCGGAATGGAGCATGAAGACAGGCATTGGAAAGCTTGTCCAGCAGGGAACAATGATGCATGACCAGAGTTTGAATGAGGTCTACAGATATCATAGTTATTTAGTGCAGAAGTGTGCCAGCGGCTGTTTTGACAAACAAATTTTGTTGTCAATGTGGGCAATTTCTACAATTGCATGATATGGAAGAGAAATTCCATGATACGAGGAGGGATCGAAAAGGGAATAATTCCTTAAACCCCTGTTTGTTATCATACTTATAATTATGAAATTGTCATATGGCATAAAAATGTTAAAAATGTAAGGGATTACATAGATGTATATGCACTAGATGACATCTTAACAAACATTGCGTAGTGCATATGGAAATGCTTGTGCATGAATGAGATATTGCATATTGGTAAAAGAATGAATTCTGCATATGCAATGAACCGCTAATAGAGAATATTGTGGTTGATAATCACTATTGATGTTGGTATTGGTTGTAGGACCAAAGATAACAAAGAGCATGGCTAAACATGTTGGGGATGTTGTTGCATGAAGCCAGCAACCTTATGCAGAAAGGATGGTGCAACAAATCTATGATCATAAAGTTGGCAAAAGGACCGAGCAGCCTTGGTAAGAGGCCAACTGATCAGGTAACATCAGGCGATGCTAATGGTAACCATGCAGGTAATGATTATTGGTGCCAAATTGCATGAATGTTGAAAGAGGATTTGGTAAGATCCCTTCAACTATGTTTGAGCTATGTTGAGTCAGTTTGCTTGTGATATTGAATACCGATTGGGACTGTTAACCTACCAAGCTTGGTGAGGTGTGGGTAAGTGAAGGAAATGATCCTTACACCCTATGACTGTTTAGAAATATCAATGCATTCATATGAATTTATATCATGCCATGTGTATGTTGGTTATGTGCGTAATAACCAAAGCAAGTGAAGACTGGTGGTCTTGATTATGATAATGCAAGTTATACGAGATAGTCATGTCTCGATCATAATATGCTTGAATGCATAGTACTCATGAAACAATACAAGATAGCATTGAGTTGATGTGCATTAAGAGATTTTATAAATCTTGTGATGCATTGTATGAATGCATAGGGATGATGCATATGTTATTGCAAAATAAATAATGAATGAAATGATGAATCGATGATAATTCTAGGATCATTTCATGAGCTGTTATGAATGCAGAATAGTAAGTGCATGAAGAGCCCAATCATGGTAATTGATGAATTGTGATAATGATGCATATATAGAAGTGTATAAATATTTCATTGCATTTCAAATGTAACAGCTGAAGGTGTTTGAATTATTGAGCATTTTAATTCTGAGATCACCTCAGTAACTGTTGTGGCAATGAAATGATAATATGCATAGATACTCACGACATGTTTGGATGATTGAAGTTTTAGTTTCCGGTAGGAAGGTCTTACATATGGCTGTGAGGATAAGTCCATAGTAGAGATCGGGATCTACCACATGCAGAAGCCAAAGGTTATGAGAAGGTTCTCATGGTTGAGAGCTCTAAGTTCTGTTAGTAAGAACAGTTGTAGATATCAGATTTGTAAATGTTTCGGATTTGAAATTTTACTAATGACTGTTTGGATTATATGAAAATGTGTCAGGAGGACATGCTGTAAGTGGATGCTCATGTATGGCAGCAGGCATAAGACCATAACGGGTAGAGTGGTGTCACTTACAGGAGCCAAACAATATGAGGATAGCCTCATGGATAAGAAAACCAATTTCTGTAGTAGACAGGGTTGCAAGTTCATACTGAATTTAATTATTAGTGCCATGGATTGGTTATGGAGCAATCGGATTTGAAATTGTATTGCTAAATGTTGCTGACTGTTTGGCTGTTTAATAAGTGTGCCAGGGAGACACATTGCAGTAAGACCGATGGAGAGGTCCTGCAGAATCCAAACTTCATGGGAAGGGATTCCATGATTTGAAAATGGGTTTCAGGTGGAATGCCATAAGACATTATTAATGTTTCATCTGCACTGCATGATTGGTAAACAATATGAGTGGGATGGTGAAGAATATATCAGTAAGACATATGAAGGATATGTAACATCAAAAGGAATTGGGATGGCAAACCGAGGGACTGTCAACTCAGAGAAGGAGCCTCCATTCCTCATTAAAGAAGAGAAATAACATCGGCAAAATGGATAAGTGTTCCATAAACCCTGAATGATATATATATATCTAATTATTAGAGTTAATATGCAGAGCATGTTTTGATTTTATTTCCATCATGAAAGACTGCTTGAAGTATGATTAGGACCTTCATAGTTCACATCAGTAAGGAGTGCACGCCTTTCTGGTGCTGAGTTATGTTAGGGATGCCAATATTGACTACGCCTTAAGGGAATGGACGCATTCCTGGTGTTTCAAGGTTGGATAGTGAATGTTATGAAATATGTTTACAGTTCTAGAGCAGCAATACTAATGAACTTGCTATCCATTTTGTGTCGATAGATTATACATATGAAATTAAGTGTTGCACCTTAAAGGGAAAAGTGAAGAAAATAGTACTCAAGAAGACTGTATGAGTAGTGGTAACCCTTGCATAGGGTGAGTGGGTATCATGGGGCCATGATAGCCTGCAGTTAAGAAAGTCACCTAAAAGAATTCCTAAATGGAACCGCCGGCTTACATAAGAGAAGAAGTGCCACCCTTGCGTGGGTGAAGAATTGTTATGCGCATTGAGGGATTGTGATACCGTGAAAGGCTGATGCAAGCCTAAGGCAGAGTAGTGGAGCCTTGACCTGTAATGGTCGGTGGCGCAGTTACCTTCCATTGGTCGATGACCCAGACGTATGTGCTGGCTCGGCAATGGAGAGGGCCAACCAGGTATGGGACTGGTTGGGCACCACCAAATGCTTGGTAAACCCAGTCGGCGTGAAGGTGTACTGGTAGGGCATTAATTATTTGATGATTTGGAACAGCCTGCGTGCTGGCCAAACATCTTAGTCCGCAGGAGGATCCCAAGGCTTATAAAGTAAAAGCAGGACCCTGTGGACCAGAGAGGAACTGCACAGTACAGATAAGTATTCATTTTCATTCATTTCTTACTTGAATTAATGAAGGTTTCAAGCATAAATCTTGTAACAGTGAGCTGATGCATTATTGTTTCTTTGTTGGAAACCTTGGTCAATACAGGAAGCAAGGACCCTGAAAGAACTAAAAGTTGCTTGGTAAATCCAGAAAGTGGCTGGTTGAGCGAGATTATTGATGATTTGGAGTAGCTTGCGTGCTGGCCAAACATGCGAGATTATTGATGATTTGGAGCAGCCTGCGTGCTGGCCAAACATGCGAGATTGTTGATGATTTGGAGCAGCCTGCGTGCTAGCCAAACATGTGAGATTATTGATGATTTGGAGCAGCCTGCGTGCTGGCCAAACATGCGAGATTGTTGATGATTTGGAGCAGCCTGTGTGTTGGCCAAACATGCGAGATTGTTGATGATTTGGAGCAGCCTGCGTGCTGGCCAAACATGCGAGATTGTTGATGATTTGGAGCAGCCTGCGTGCTGGCCAAACATGCGAGATGGTTGATGATTTGGAGCAGCCTGCGTGCTGGCCAAACATACAAGGTTATTTGATGTTGTGGAGCAGCCTGCGTGTTGGACAAACATACAAGACTGTTAGATGTTGAGGGGCAGCCTGCGCGCTGGCCAAACACCCAAATCCATAGGTGATTCCAAGGCCTGTAAAGCAAAGAAGGACCCTATGGAATAAAGTGAAGACATCTAGTGCAGATAAGTATTTGGTTATCTTGTAATTTCTTGTTTAGGAATATACATGTGTATATGATTTGGTTATGATTTCCTATGAAAATAAACTAAACATGCGAATTAATTCAATGTTTGAGTGTAGGTATTGTTGGAAGCAATGACTATGGAAGCATCTTAAGGATGCATGTGGACATGTAACCACCCTAAAGAGCTCAGCATGAGCAGTAATGAAAGATGGGGCTAATGGTACTGTGTGAGCCCTAGCAGCCAAGAGTTAGACAAACCAAGGGGAGGAACTCCATGGTTGAGAGGTTTGGAATAGACCATGGACACTACGTGTCATAGCCAAGAAGGGCAGGTCAAGCATTCACGTTGAAGTGAAAGAGGACAGGAGCATGAAAAACCACAGTGGTGGTGTGGGTTCCAGAATGGAACAAAACTAAGAGGAGAAACTCTTACTGCTCCCTCTCTTTCCTTTTTATTGATGCATTTATAAAATTAGAAAATTGTTGAATGCATGCATGATTGAAAGTAAAAGTGGGTTTATTTAATTAGTGAATTGTGAATGCTAATTAATGAATTGTGAATGGATGAACATGAAGGAATTCATGTGTATGTTGGGCAAGCATAAAAAGTGTGGAAGTCTCATGAGTAAAGCATGGACTATCCATGTCAACTGGGGATAAACCATTGACTGATTTTTAAATGTTTGGGGTTATGCTTGGCCTAACAAGAATTGTAATGATGAATTTCACAGGTGGAAATTGAATAAATTGGTTGCAGCCGGTGCATGCAAGTGTTGCTAGTAAGCAAAGTGTGGTCAGTTGTTTCCATTTACCATGGAGGCAGACCAAAGGCTATCAGGATTGGCTGGAGGTCTTTTTCAAACAATTGCCAAGACTTAAGAAAATCTTGGAGAGATGCTCAAGATGCAAAAGCAGCAGAACGAGATGAACCACGAGGTCTTGCAGGACACTCTTCGTCTGCAGAAAGAGGTAAAAAGCATTGTGAAAGCAATCAACAAAGGAGAGAAAAGTGGATCAATGAAGAAGCATTCATCCAATCGTCCGATTAAGAGACGCTCCAGGTGGAAAGACTCAAAGGAAATCGAGCAGGTAAAGATGAAGCAACCAGTGAAGTGTTGGAAATGTGGAGGGGATCATTGCCTCCCCAATTGCCCAACAAGAGAACCTCAAGAAGGTAGCAGCCATAAAGTTTTCAGACTTATGGATGAGCTGGAAGATCCGAATCAGCAGGAGCAGCTCGTGAAGATCAAAGGACTTGGTCCTGAAAGTTCAAAGTAAAGGATAAAATGCAGGGCAGATCTGCAAAGTTTTGAAGTTTTGGACATGTGTAAATTGTATATGTATGCCTAAGTCTTGGAACACCGGGGACGGTGTTGTTCTAAGGGGGAGGGGAATGTAATACCCCCAATTCGACCCTTAGGAGATATTAGCCTTTAATGTAAATAATGTGTACATGTGATGTATGTTTTCCTAGCGTGGAGCTCAAGGCCAAGGCCCCGCTAGTAAAAGCCCGAATTTTATTTAAAGGGCAAGTATTTGATATTTTGATACGATGTGCTCTTAAGCCATGGAAATTGTAATAGGATGTAAATTAGACATCATGCAATATAAAATACCAAAGCTGGCTACGGAGGCAACGAATGAGAAGGGGCCACGTGTATCCATTTGGGAGTGGTGAGGGGGCTATGGGAGTGACCCATAGGTTGCCATTTGTCATTATGTGAACCCATTGACTTCCTTAGGTGACATTAATGCCAATTGTAAGGAAGTGGTTGAGATTTCAGCCCATGACTTTGATGGAGTATGGGCAGCCTTGAAATTCGTATGGGTAGGTATGGGCTCTTTTGACTTGTCCCACAAGTCACTCTACATCTTGGGGGTTGCTCCATCCTTATCCCCATTCCATTGTGGAAGTATGGGACATCTTTCTCCACCCAAAAACGAGCTCCCAACAGTGAGAAAACCGAAAATCGCGACTGTGAGAGAACCCACGTTTTGGGGAGCCAAAAACGTCCCGATTTGGTATTGGACAGAGAAATCCAATGGGGGATCCATTGGTAGGAACCTTGGGGCGAATTTGGGAGCAATAGCTACCCCAAAAGCCATGGGAAAACCCAGTTTTAATGGCCCAGAAAATCAGTGACGGATTTGGGTTAATTGCTGAACAAAGCTGCGAGAAATCCAAGTGTGGATGTTCGAATGGAGGCTGGGATCGCTGGAGTCTTGCTTGATGTGTACTAGCTCTGGGATTGAGCTTAGTGGACTAGCATCCCTCTCCATTTCCCATTGCATGCTTGAAAAACCCAACTGTGTGTTGGCTTAGCATGGCTGTTCGAGTGAAACCCTGACTGTGAGTGAGCCATCTAGTTCCTCCTTAGTGGATACACAGCCCAGCTCGGGGGTGATCTCTTAGCGGAAAGAATACAGGCTGGACAGAGGTCTATGGTTGGGTGGAACGTTGCTCTCACGTAGCCAGTCGTTTGGACCATTATAATTCGAGATAAGTATTCTTGATGTTAATTCTATGCCCTGCAAGCATTTTAAATAATGATTGTTGTTTATATGTTGAATGCATGATAAAACTGTGTGCATATGTATTGTTAATTCCGCTGTGTTTATATTGAATTGAATCTGCATATAGAATTCTTTAATTATTACAGATTTATTAGAGAAAATATTGGGGCTAAGTTTACCAAAAGCCCGGTAGGTTGTTAATGTTTCCTTCCCTGTTGTTCGAATGGAGAAGGGGACGTTACAAAGAAATCCAAATTTTAGAAGACCACTTCCTAAAAGAAACCAAAGAAACCCTGAAGATCAACAAATGAGACCACCATTCCCAGAAAATTTGGTTGATGAGGAAGGACAAGAAGATCCAATGGGTGATCAGATTCATCACTTTGGTGACAGTGATTCTGAAATACATTTGACTAAAGAAGAACATATTTTTTTCACTCAAGAAGATGATAGTCATATTTTAGAGCTAGATTAAGACCAATATCAAAGAGGATATCATAATGCCCTTGATGATTTTCAAAGAAAATTGAAGCTAAGAAATCATGATATCACAACAAATAAAGGAAAGTCCATTCCAAACCAGCTTTCTAACACCCAGCATAGTTCAAAAAAACAAAAATAAAAGCAGAAGGAAGTTGTTGCACAGGAGAACCCAGAAAATAAGGAACAACAACCAAAGGAAATTAAATAGTCAAGGCCAATTGATGTGGATAAACCAATTTCATCCTTAAGCCTGAAAACAGAGTTGTCAAAGGTTAATATTTCTATCCCCTTTAATGAGTTGTTGAAGGATAATGAATATAGGGAAGAAATCACTAAAATGGTCAAGAACCAAGGTGAGTGTCGACTAGATATTTTAGAAGTGACAGATGATGCTCCCACTATTGTCTTTGGACCTAAAATTGAAGATACATATGATGAAGAAGTCCCCCCTTTTTATCTAAGTTTGAACATCCATGATATGATTTTGCACAATGCAATGCTAGACTCTGGTGCATCTCATAATCTAATGCCAAAAAGAGTAGTGGAAAGTCTAGGACTGGAGGTTACTAGGCCTTATAAAGACTTGTTTTCTTTTGATTCTAGAAAGGTCAAGTGTCTAAGATTAATAAAGGATATGGTGGTATCTCTTGCACAACTCCCAGCTAAAAGCATTGTGATGGATGTTGTAGTAGATGATATCCCTGCAAAGTTTGGTATGTTGTTATCAAGATCTTGGAAATCAAAATTAAGAGGAACTATGAAAATGGACTTGTCATATGCCACTATACCCCTGTTTCGAAGCAATAGAAGGTTATACAAAGAAAAGAGACTAGCCTATGTGGTCAGCAGTCAGGATAATCTTGAAAATCACCCTATTTATGTTGTTGACACTGATTTGGGATCCTCTATATTTTTCAATGATGTGACATACACTGATCCTGAAGTTCCTGTGCAGATTGAAGTTAAGGAGGATGAGGAATTTGCAAAAAGGCAAGAAGCCTTGGAAAATAAACAAAATGAAGAAGGGTTGTGGACTATGTATTTTGATGGGTCTTTAAGTAAAATTGGAGTTGGGGCAGGGGTTTGGATTATATTCCCAGGCAGAGAATTTAAATCCTTGTCCTATAAACTGAATTTTGAATGTACTAATAATGTGGCTGAGTATGAAGCTTTGTTGTTGGGTTTGCAGGCTTTGAAAGACATGGGGGCAAAGAGAATATAAGTGTTTGGAGACTCAGAACTTGTGGTAAACTAGGTGAATGATAGTTACCAAACCAAGCATACCAGAATGGGAGCCTACAGAAATGAAGTTTGGGACATGTTTGGCAACTATTTCACAGAGCATAAAATCAGGGTGGTTCCCAGAATTGAAAATCAAGTGGAAAACTCTCTGGCCACGATTGCTGGTGGTTTCAAAGCCCCTATTTATTCTCATAAAAAATATAAAGTTGAGATTGTGAACATACCCTCAATACCGGATAACTCCAAATATTGGCAATTTTTTTATGATGATATCCAAATAAAGAGGTTTTTGGAAATGTATGATGAATTTGTGAATTCCTAGATTGATATAGAGAATGAAAATTTGGAGTGCTTCCAAGATGGAAAATCGGCTGAAGGCGAAGAAGCTGAAAACAAATCTTGGTAGAATACATTGGGAGAAAGGACATAATCCAACTGAAAAGTAATTTTATTCCACGAGGCTTGATCCCCCTAGAGAATTTGTTCGATCAAAACGATGTGGCCAAAGACCCTAAGGTGAAACCTGTTGATGATTCCATTGAAGAGCAAAACTTAGGGATTGAAGAAGAACCGCGAATTGTAAGGCTGTCCAAGAAGCTGCCTACAAAGGAGAAGGAAGAATATGTAAAATTGATGAAGAAATACACAGATGTATTTTCCTGGAGCTATGAGGACCTAAAGGAGTACGATACTTCTATCATACACACACCATCCCAATAAAGCATGGAGAAAAGCCTTTCAGACGGAATTTAAGGAGAGTGAACCCCAAGTTGTTTCCCGTGATAGAAAAGGAGATCAAGAAGTTGTTCAATGCTAAGATTATTGTAAATTTGAGGTTTTCGAAATGGGTGGCTAACCTGGTTCCTGTCATAAAGAAAAATGGTGAAATTAGGCTCTGTATTGATTTCAGAAACCTCAACAGGGTTTCATTGAAGGACAATTACCCACTACCTAAGATGGAGCACATTCTGCAGAGGGTGGTAGGATCTAAGAGGATTTAAACTATGGATGGGTTCTCAGGCTATAACAAGATCAAAGTGCTCCCAGAGGACCAAGAGAAGACTGCTTTTACTACACCCTCGGGTACATTCATGTATTTCAAAATGCCCTTTGGGATGATGAATGCAAGAGCTACATTTTAGCGTGCTATGGACATTAATTTTGTAGAAGAAAATGACAAATTTGTGGTTGTTTACATGGATGATATCACTATTTATTCCAGGTCTGACAGGGAACATATCAAGCATTTGGAGAAAGTCTTTATGAAGTGCAGAAAATATGGCATTTCACTAAACCCCCCAAAGTATAATTTTGCACTTGAAGAAGCAAAATTGTTGGGGCACATTATTTCAAAGGATGGTATTAAGATTGATCCAGAAAGGATCAGTGCAATTTTGAAGGTTGAGGAACCTAGGAGCAAGAAGGAAGTGCAGTCCTTTATTGGACAGGTAGGTTTCCTGAGGAGATTCATTTCCAGCTTTGCTGAGATATTGAGGAACATTACTAACATGCCGAAGAAGAAAAATCAAATAAAATGGACAGAATATGCTAGAGAATCATTCAGGGGTATTAAAAGGGCCATCATCGAGGCTCCAGTTCTGGCAAGCCCATATTTTACTAAATATTTCCTAGTTTTTTCTTATGCATCTGAGCATATTATGGCTGGAGTCCTATTCTAGAAAAATAACCAAATTGCTGAGCAACCTATAGCATTTTTTAGCAGGGTATTGAGAGAGGGAGAATTGAAATATGATATCATGGAAAAGAAGGCCTATGCCTTGGTGAAATCTTTGAAATATTTTAGGGTATACATTCTTCATTCACACATTGTTGCACATGTTCCCAATAGTGCAGTAAAGAGTATTATTACCCAACCAGATCCAGAAGGTAAGAGGGAAAAATGGATTGTTGTATTGTTGGAATATGATCTTGAGATCAATCCTACCAAGTTGATTAAGGGACAAGGGCTGGACAAAATGATGACTGGAGCTAATTGTGAATCTTTGTAGCTCAACTTCCTGACCAGTCATTCAAACCAGCTTTATACAGGGATAAAAGTAAGGCCATATTTTTCTATGTCTCCATGGTACTCTGATATTGTATATGTACTGCAGAATCTACAAGCTCCTGTAGAATTGAGTAAACCCAGAGCTAGATCTGTAAAGCTAAAGGCTGCAAAATTCTGTGTCATGAACCAATACTTGTACTGGAAGGACCCTGGTGGTGTATTGCTGAATTGCTTGCTGGAGGATGAAGCTCAGCAGACAATGGAGGAATTCCATAAAGGAGATTGTGGAGGGCACCACTCATGGAAGGTAACAGTGAACAACATTCTGAGGGCTGGTTTTTATTGGCCTACTATGTTTTTAGATGTTTATAAAGAGACTACCACCTGTCATCAGTGTCAGATCTTTGATGGTAAGAGGAAACTGGTTTCACTACCTCTTAACCCAATTTCAGTAGAGGCACCCTTCCAACAGTGGGGGTTAGACTTCATTGGGGAAATCAACCCAAATTCTTCAGGCTAGCAAAGATGGATTTTGATAGCAACATATTATTTCACAAAGTGAATTGAGGCCATACCCACAAGGAGAGAAACTGATGCTGTGATCATGGATTTTCTAGAGAATAACATTTTGGCTAGATTTGGATGCCCCGAGAGAATTGTGACAGATAATGCAACTACTTTCAAATCCAAGAGGATGATAAGTTTCTGTCACAAATATTTTATCATCCTGAACCATTCTATTGCCTACTATCCACAAGGGAATGGATTGGCTAAGTCTTCTAACAAAATCCTGGTAATGATACTTAAGAAGTTGTTAGAGGAGAACAAAAGAGTTTGGCATACAAAGCTGAAGTATGCTTTATGGGATGACAGGATCAGCACAAAAAGAGCAATTGGGATGTCACCATTCCAGTTAGTATATGGAGCTGAGGTTGTCTTTCCCACATCTCTAGGAGTGCCAGTCATGGAGTTGTTGCAGGGGCATGAGGATAAACCAAACCATATGTAGAGAAGGATAAATCAGATAATAGAACTAAAAGAGGTAAGGGACAAAGCCTATGACAAAGTGCAAGTGAACCAAGAGAAAATGAAGAATAATTTTTACAGGAAGGTTAAAGAAGAACAATTCCAGGTTGATGATTTGGTCTTAAAGTGGGATGCTCCTAGAGAAGACACACATGGAAAGTTTGACCATATGTGGGTAGGCCCATACATCATTGCAGCAAATAGAGGTGTCAATTCTTGCATTATGGAGCATCAAGATGGGTCTCCACTGACAGGAGGTCCAGTGAATGGCATATTTCTGAAGCATTACTTGTCCTGAGGATGACAGGTAACCTTTGTATCGTAGTTTGTATATATTGCTTTACATTTGCATTAGTGCATATGGTGAACCAAGAGATTTGAATCCTGAAGTGAAGGACCTGGAATCTGTAGGGATAGCCATTTCTTTTGTTTTGATTTTTGCATATAGAGAAGCAGGAACAGTGGTTTGAAGTTTTGAAAAACAACACAATGGATCAGGCACTAGGTCTGCGGGGTTCTTTGCTACCTCACATGGAGGATAGAATCCCCAATTGGAGCCAGTTGTTGGCACCAGTTTTGTCTTGGATGATTGAAGGGGTTCAAATCCATGAAAGAAGGAGCGAGGCATCGGTTTTCAGATCATAGGACCCAAGGGATTCCAAATGGAAGCTCTGGGTGTGTATTTGTAACTTGGAAATGAAACAATCAAGGGTCCTAAGCTTTAACATTGCTAATGGGAGAAAAATTATAAAGGTTCGCTCAATGTTATGTAGGCACACAGATGAAGGGTGTAGATCTGTGGCGACGAAGATCAATGGTTGGAAAGTGACTTCACGAAAGAAAGATAGTGTGTTTTAAGCATGGGCGGAGTGTGCTAGCCTGCGAGCGAATTGGGGATCAGATCAACGGGCGAAGAGATAGATATACGGTTGTCATGTTGTTCGCGATTTCAAAGTGCACGAAAAAGAAAACTTTATGAATCTGCAAAATTTTGGTAGGGATCGCACATTGTGACGATGCAGATCTGGCAGGGGAAGGCATCAACGATGGATCTGTAGTTCGTAGATTTCACATAAACGGGTTAATTACACTTCCCAAATATGCAAACCTCGGTAGGGGCCGCATCTTTGGATGGTTGATACATAGAGTGGGCACAGATCAACGACCACCATTGGATGCGTAGATCAAAGGTGCAAGGAAGGTGGCATTTGAAAGGTTAAGAGCTGCGAAGGATTGCGGAGTTAGAGGGTGAAGGAGATCTACAACATAGATTAGATCATACAAATCGACGGCTTGAAAACCTTTGTGATACAAAAGATGCAAGGAGGTTAGGAAGGGATAAATAATGTAAAAATGGCATGCACGGGGATCTGAGTACTGTTTGATTCGGTTGCATTGGAAAACGACAGACGACTGTGCAGAAACGGACAAATCAACCAGATTCTCAGACCAACTGTCGATAAACAGGTAGGCCTCCTGTCTCCATACAAAACTATTTAAATGGCTGAACTGAGTGAGATAGAAACCCTAGGTTTTGAATACCGGAGGATAGATGATTTGTTTGAGGATAAAGATGTCGAGGTTTACGACACAGTCTTGATAAGCAACTCCATTGAGACAGTTGAATATAGGTTGAAGATCATTAGGGAGCGGAATATAGACATGCATAAGGTTTACCAATCGTTTTTCATTTGTTTGCAATCGACCAAACCCCAAATTGCCCTGATTTAGTTGACCGGTGCGCCACCAATTACTCCCCCTATGGGAGGGTGATTATGGACGCATCCATCTCTAAGATCCTGTGCCAAGTCAACCCCCTCACTATTAGGAAATCCCTGTCAATCCTAGATGAGTTTTTCCAGAAATCCAAAGAGTACACAGAGGAATCCCTAATTCAACATTTTAGATGGGCCCCAGCCGAGCTTAAGCAAAGTTTCTTCTATGCTAGCCTACAACCAAATGTATCCTTCTAGAACCAACCTTTCCCTGGTGAAGTCAGTCTATTCACTGAAGAGTCCAAATGTGTCATCACCATGTTAGCCCAGTTCTTAGGATTAGATACTGACATGTATATCAATGAGCCTTTAATAAGCCTATTTTTGTCATGAGCACATGTCCTCTTGAGCCTGAGGATCCTAGTCAGTCCATCTAGTGTGCCTGTCTTAGGTTTGATGCAGCCCTAGCTGAGAATATCCATTCTCAGCTAGTGGAGTTCCCCATAACTAGAAGCTTCAGATTCCGATCATATTTGCTGAGAATGTTCATGTCCTTTAATGAAGAGAACTTATAGATGCCTGAGATGATGCTCACTCGGGAGACACTCACAGACTACACTCAGTTCATGAACATCATCATGTCTGAAGTCTACAATGGTATCTTTCAAAGGAAACTACCCAGGGTATTAAAAAAAATGAAAGAGATGCTACAGCCTTCTCCAGAGAAGAAGATAGGAGACTCGTTCCTCTCAGAACACAGCACAACTATCAAAGTTTATGGGTTTTCCCATGCACCCTATGTGCTGCCAACTTTTCTAACCCCTAGATTATTTACACATGAATTCATCAGGCATAAGCTGAAGGTGGAAATTGAACATTTCTTGGATGACAATAAAGCTTCAAATATCACCTTTCCATGGGTTGTAGGCCCATTCATTGTTAAAAACAAGACTGCCCTTCCAACCATTGAAGTTATGATGAGAGATATGGGATTCAGAACAAAGGAAACCATCAATTATGATCCCCACCACATCATCTCAGACAGAAGAAAAGAAAGTAACATAAAATATTTTATACATTTTGAAATTACAGGGCTAACTGAGACTATTAATTTGTTAGAATATCCTAGAAAAAGTTAGATGGATATAGATGTAGAGGATGACCCCACCTCTCTAGTACAGAAGGTCACATTACCACAAATTGGCATCTCCAGCTTGGCTCCAACAGTTGGATAAGTCCTACCCCCTTCCAGTGGCTCTGGGGAAACCAACAAGTTGGAAAATATTGATGTCATGGATATAGATGATGACACAGAAATATCTCCCAAAAGGCAGAAAGTAGAAAAACCTGAGCAGCAGTTGGTACCAGTGACAGCTAGTCAAGGAAAAAAGAAACAGGTGAAGATTAAGCTTCCTGCTTTCGAGGTCAAAGAATATGTATTCAGCCAAATGTCCATTGAACTTGTTGCACCCAGCAAGAGTAGAGCCAATCTATTGGATGAGTATAAAGAGAGCACAGAAGTAGCCTCTGAGGAGTCTAAACTGTATGAAGAGGTGAGGAAGATTTCCAATAAAGATGTGTCTTTGGTAGCTAGTAGGAGCTATGCCAATAACACCTTGAACTTGGACTTAGCTACCAAGAACAAAGCCACTGAGCTAAAGGTGAACCTAGAAGATATTCCTGTCCCTGATATGATCAATTTACATAAGGAAACTAGGGAGGTTATCTATGCCAAGTTGCTAAAGGTTGCACTAGAATTATCCAAGTTGCAAGTCAATAAGAACAAGGTTCAAAATCAGCTCAGGCAAGAAAGAGTGGAGAACAAGGCCCATAAGGCACAAATTAAGAAGCTGCAGAATGAGTTAGTGGCCACTGAAGGCCAAGTAGACAAAAGGGCCAATATTCAAAACTTGCTCAATGAGAAAGATAACACCATTCAGTCATTGAAAAATAAGCTAAAAATCCCCTCCACCCAGTTGGTGGAAGCCTCTTAATTGACATAGTTGGACGAGAAGAGAGAAAAGCTACAAAATGAACTAACCGACTCCAAAGCTAGATTGTTGAATTTTTAAGAGAAGGAAAAGTTGTGGCTAAGTGATATGGCTCTCATGGTGGAGAGTGAAAAGAAGTGGAAAGCTAAGTCTGAAGACCTTGAAAGGCAATTGTAGGAGAAGAACAAAGAGTTGGAGAACATGGCCACACCCTCCTCCATAGAATTAGGTGACTTCTCCCTTGCAGGGGCTATGGTGCAGGAAAGTCTAAGAGAATTAGAAGTGGAAAGGTTAAAGAAGAAAAACAAAAATCTGAAAGCCTTGATGTCAAAGGCAGAGTAGGAAAAGGAGACTTGGGAAACTAAGTACCAGGGGATGCAAGTAAAAAATGAGGAATTGGTGAAGCAGGCCACAGGTCAGACCTCCCTGCAGGAAGCAAAGCAAGTCATTTGGGATGACATTATTATAAGGGCATAGAAACTGAGGCCATATCTCGATTTCATAATGGAAAAAGGGGATGTAATCAAGTTAGCCAAGAAAAGCATAACAACGGTCAAGGAAAAGTTGAACAAGAAGCCCATGGAGTTTGCATAAAAGGCCATAGAATTTATGAATGGGTTGACAGAGGATGAGGTGAAAGTAGCCACCATAAAGGATAGCATATATACTATTATTTGGGCAAAGAAGGTGGTGAATAAGTATCACCAGATGAACACAATTCAGGCAAGGATAGACATTTTAGCACATCAAGCAAAACTCTTTAAAGAAATGTTTGATCGACTATTCAAGAAGGGACTTCCTCTCTTTTCGGAGGAAGATGGCACCATTAGGACACATGAATAATATCAGAGAAATTAATGCGAATGTAGATTGTATCATGAAGGATTCGCTAACATGAACCATCCTCTAACAGACAAAGCAGTGGTGGAAAAGTTAACAAAGGAATTTGAGCTAGTTTGGGTCTTCAAAGAAGCTTTTGCACACTTCAGGAGCTGTTCATATAAGGATCACACAAAAATGTGAGTGTTGCTGAAGGAGGTGGCCACATCAGACTTGCTAGCTCCAGAGCAGTGGAAGACCGTTCAGAAGTTTAGGAAATCCAAACTGACTTTGCATGCATGAAGACTCGAGGGTCATTGAGAGTGGCAGCCTACAGAATTAGTCACCTAGGTTTTTGTTTATTTACTAGAGTCGGTTACTAGTTGGTAGACGCTCAGTGACACTTGTAAAAGGTTGTTTAGCCTATTTTTTCAACATCTGATTTTTCGTTGTAACTGATCCTCAAGAAAGCTAGACCTAGTTGTATAGGTGTCACGAATTTTGTAACAGCTTTCTGTTAGGGTGATTCGGGCCTCAGGGATGATGATATCTATATATTCATATGTAATGAAGAGAACAAGGGTTGAAACCTGTTGGAACCCGTGAGGCTTCTGTGTTATGTATTTTGAGATGCTCCTTTAATAAAAATTGGCAGAGCCGAGCAAGTATTTTGAGCAGAGATTCTTGTGTTATTTGATTTGTAGTCTATATCTCCTTTTCCTCATGTGAATGTTTCCTTGTTATCTATGCCATATTGTTTTCTTTTCATGTTTGGATAAGTGTATATTGAAGTAGAATTCATATGTGTATGCTCTATTTATTTGATTGTAGGAATCCACAAACCTTTTTCTACTAAAGTTAATGCAGAATTCATCTTATAATGCTCTGTGTTAATGGATTTTTCTTATTTTGTTCTCTATCACTAGACAAGCAGCTCTTTGACTGTAAATGAGTAGTTACCCTGCCTCTGTTATGAATTGTTTGCAAAGCATTGCCACTTTATCATCATAAGTGTTTTTTACTCCATTTCCCAATGAATATTCACCTTGTTTCAACCAAACAACAAATCTGATTTTAATTCTAATTCATATATCGAGCCTTGATAAACAAATATTGAGAGATCCCTCTCTGGAAAGATAGAATCTAGTTCTCTTTCCTAAAGCTTGGTTTTGTGTGTTACCTTAAAAAGACCTTTCCACAACCTTAGGGTCAATTTGAGTGCTAACATAAGTGGCGTCTTTGTTGGGGAACGAGAGTCATACTGTCCCTAGGAGAAACGACAAAGAGTTCTAGTTTTCATAGAAAGAAGGGATTTTTGTGGGCAAACAGAGATTTCTGCATTTGAAGAAGGTTGTATATTTTCCCTGGCGACTCCACTCATCAGGATTTCGGTTGAATGTAACTCAAATAGGGATATTGACGACTCCACATTGATTTCCAAAGAAGGTTTTAGAAGGCATCCTGGCCCCTAGGAGGATCCATACAAGAGGTAACCATATTTCTGAAATTTTACTAAGTGTGGAAAACCCAAAAATTTTGCTCTGGCATAGAAGTGGAGAAGAGAAAGCTAACGCCTCTAATATTGAAATTTCCTTATCTCAAGAAAAGTGTTATGATTTGGATTCAAAACTAAGTTTTAGAAAGTCTCTATTGAGGTCAAAATCAAAGTCAGACCTAGAGAAAATAGAGATAGATCCAAATAGATTCGAGTCATATTTGCTAGATCCTTTGTGGTATAACTTGCAGAACATTGTGAAATTTGAAGAAAATAACCCTTACTCCCTAACCTCTCAGCCACATACTAAAAACCTTGTTATCCATCCACCTCAGAATCCTCAATATCCTCCTCAGAACCCTCCTATAGTACAGAATCCACCTGGACCAATGGCAGCTAGGTTTGCACCCTTAGCTTTTCCAGCTGTTTTTCATGACCTCCCTCAGAACTACTCTTGGATAATTTCTCTATATGATGGAGATGGAAAATTTACAGCAAGGCAACATATGGATAGATTTGAAGATTTTATTGATTTAGAGGAGGTAGACCATGATGATGCAAAGACGAGGTTGTTTGCATAGAGTTTGTCTAGGGAAGTTAAGAGATGGTTCAAATATTTTCCAGTAGCATCTATCCCTACCTTTGAATCTTTTCAAACACTATTTTTAGATAGGTGGGAGGCAAAGAAGAGTCCCTTGCAAATATTATCTCAATATGACCATTTGAAGAAAGGAAACTTTGAGTCTGTGCATGAGTTTTCTAGTAGATTTATGAGGGTATACAACTCAATCCTAGCTAATATTAAACCCTTAGTAGGTGATTCTAAAATCCATTATGCAGATTCCTTTAATCACTTACATTCAACTTGTCGAATCAATACAAGTCAAAATGAAACAATGATCAACAACACTATCAAAGCTAATTAGTAAAAAAAATCACATTCAGTTAGGCCAAACTTGATCAAATCAATCACTTACAGGACAATCTTTTAAATAAGACAACTTGTCAAATATACTTACAGTCAATACCAAAAGAATACTGTCAACCTCAAGTGAAACTCAGTTAAAAATAATAAATGGATTGCTAGGCACACTAACTTCCTTAGGTCACAAGGAAATAACAGTCAACACTTTCAAAGTTCTGTCATAAGGGATTCAACAGAGGAATAGTCAAAATCACAATTGTCACAAAACTCAGTCAGGTTAACCAATAGATGGTCAAATATTGCAAGTCTCAAAGTGTACAAAATATTACAAAGATTTTGCTTGATGTTTCTTTAGCAAGAACTTTGAGAAAGACTATATATCCTTTTTGTTGTCTCTGAGATAGATCATGTGCACCTTCAATTTTTTAGTATGCTGCAAAATCGGACCTGCAACCTTTTCTGACTTCAAACCTTTAACTTTTTGGAATAAGTATCTTCAGATGTCTTCAAATAAGAGTTGATTTAGGATTAACATCTTAAATTGTCACCTTAACTTTTTTTGAATGCTTGGAGAATAGTATAAGGTCTGTTGCTTATTCATATTCCTTCAATTGATCAACCATTCCTTACTCTAAATTGTTAACCTGAATTAGTCTTCTTTCAAGGTTGTTGCTATTCGTATGCCTCCTTAGATGAAACCATTCAACATTTTTCTTCTTTGGATTAGAGATATTAGACTTTAAAAAAAAATCTCACATGTTGGTAGCAACCCAAAATTGTCTTCTATTGTGACCTGCGGGTACTGATTAGTGATACCCAAAAATGAGAGGAAACATCAGATGCCTTGGAAGATCAGACCCTTTAAAATAAAATTCCATGCTTGAAGCCCAGAAAGCAGAGCTACTTCACTGCCTTTAGATGCCTTCAAAAGATCATCCAAGTGTACTTGCAATCCAAGATAAGAAAAGATATGAATCTTGTTACTTGTCAAATGAAGTGTGGAGAGATTCTATATATATAGTTCACAAGTTGTTGAGGGTTTGACCATGAGCTATTCGACCTTCCAATATCAATTAAAAATATTAAAAAAAAAATTATTAGGTTGGTCTATCTTACAAGATGGGCTAACATTGCCTTGACAACTTAAAAAATTAACATCTCTTCAACCATGAGAAGTTAGTGGGAATTCCCCATATCAACAGAAAGGGTTTGATGAGGAATAACATCCTATGAGGGTCATGCTTGTGAATAAATGGTCCTTCATCCTTAAATTCTTAAATTTGTGCAGGGAATCAAGATTTGACTTGAATTTATTTTGAAGGCCTCTTCAAGTAATTTTATGGTACCAAGGGTTACAACACCAAGGTAAGTGCATCACCAAAAAAATAAGACCACCAACAAAGCACAAAGGATCCCAAGAGTGAGGGTACAAAGGATAAAAGTACCAACAAACAATAAAAAATTAACCAAGGGAACAATAACAAGGATAAGGAGAAAATAAAGGATACAATGAGCACCAAGAGGCACACGACCAGAACAAGGGGCGAGAAGGGATTTTGAAAAAGTCTCAAGGGCTCCAAGAGCTTCAAACTTGGGATTGAACAAGTCAAAAGGACTCCTTGGACACAAACAAGGACACACACCCAAAGGGGCTCCACAAGGGGCACCAAGACACAACAAACCCTCACCAAGGCATTGTTGGCATCAATGAAAACTATAATAACAATATCCCCCTTTGTCATTGATGACAACACCAAAACTCTCCCTCAGAACAAGCTCCCCTTGTCAACTACTTCTCTCACCCTTTGGCATCAATGGAAAAGGGAACTCCCTTTGAAAATACTGCTCCCCTTGTTGGAATAATTAAAACCCACTCGTATGTCAATTAATACATTAGAGGCATTAATTAATCATTTTATGATTAATTACTATGTATTAGACTAAATAGTTGGCATATGAGTCATTGTGTGGACCACAAGAAATCTTTGGGGGAACCACAATCCTTCCAGGTGTGGCTCACAAGTTTCCTAAGTCACTTGGGCACATTTCAGATCATTCTGGATAAGATTCTGGTGAGAAAAGCGCACATGCTGCTTTTTACTGCTTTTGGATGAAAGGTGAAAAGCTAGTTGACTAGGGAAAGGGTTTTTTGGACCACTTTCACTCCTTGATGTTTATTCCTTCCATTTTTTGGATTTAGCATGTTTTTTCATCACACATCACTATCTTATCACTAAATCAGAATTCGTGAGCCTTTGGTGACTTGGAGAACACACTTTCCACCTAGGGGGTTTTGCATCAATTTAGTAAGTCTACTTTTGTGAGGATCCAAATGGGATCTTTAGCCATTCGAATATCTGATGTAAACATTGTATATTGACGGCCATTTAATTTCCCAAGGTTGGCTGATGTATTTTATTCATGAGAGTAATAAAATTTGTATTTATTGTGAGTAATTTTCTGTGTTCTTGACTAGTTGTGTGAAATATTTTGTGAGAGTGTGTAATTTATTTATCAGATCTTGGTGTGAACTGAATTTCACATGGTATCAAAGATTTCAAGCTATTCTTTTCTCCTTCTATTGTCTTACAGGATCCAACCAGTCTCAAGGAGGGCACATTCTATCATCCATAAACGCAACCAAATCGGTCTAAAACTTATTTCAGAACTTCCATGGATCAGTCACATCAAATCATCCTCACTCCATTCAATTATTTTGACTGTAAGTTGCAGATGGAGATCATGTTGAGGAGCAAAGGCCTCTATAGGATGACTATGGCAACTGAGATTGAGCCAACTTCGGCAATTGAGAAATCAAAGTGGCATAATTGAAGAGATGAAGCTTATGAGTTGTTGTGTCTCACTACATCCAGGGATATTTTATTTCATCTTGATGGTCTTACCTCTCCCAATGAATTTTGTCTGAAACTTCAAGAATTTTTTGGCAAGACAAATGAATTAAGAGGCCACCAACTGGATAATGAACTAGTTTCATTGATTCCATAGAATTTTGATAACCTACAGGACTTCTTCTCTAAATTCAAGTCACTTGTTCTACAATTGAAGCAATGTGGAATTGATAAAAAGGATGAAAAAATGATCTTTGCCATTCTCTCCAAGCTTGGCCCAAATTACTCAGTGTTTGTTTCGACCTTCCATGCCACAAGGAAGGTCGTTCGAAACTAGAAGAGTCCAAATATCTTAGAATTCATGGAATCACTAACACAAGAACAAGACAAGCTGTTCTTGATGGGAGCCATGAAAAATCTATCAAAAGACCATTGTCTGAATGTTGGAGATTTAAAGAGTTTGAAAGGGAAGAAGAAGAGCAATTTCAAGAATCCCACCGGTGAGAAGAAAGATAAGCATAAAGTTTCTGAAGACTCCTACCACTCAAAGAAGAATCCAAATAAGAAGAATGAGAAGGAAAAATGTACTTATTGCAGCAGGGGCTTTCATCCTAAAATCTCCTGCATGAAGAAAACCATTGATCAAATGGCTCTACTCCTGGAGAAAGCCAATATTCCTCTTCCTTAGAGCGCAAGGAGGAAGGATGGAGGAAAAAATTATGATGATAAGGAGAGAGTACATGCACTGATGGCAAGCACATCCAATCCCACCTCGCTCATTATTGATTCCGAAGCTTCAAGACACATGGTGTCTACAAGTGATTTTTTTACTTCGCTTGATTCTTCCTGTGGTCCTAATATTGTATTGGGTGATAATTCTGAAACCTCTAGCAAAGGCAAAGGTAGCATAGATATCGAATTTGGTTCATTCAATAATGTCTTGTATGTTCTTGGACTTGCTGCAAACCTATTGTCAGTATATCAGATGAACCACACAGGTACACCCAAGAAGGTAACATTTACCTCAAAGGATGTTGAGATATGTGAAATGTCAACAGGCTGAATTGTTGCATTAGGCATTGCTGACCATAGCTCTAGAATCTACAAGTTTTCTCATTTTGTGCCATTCCCCTCGCCTTCTGCTCTGTTAACACATGCCAATGAGTCAAGAAAATTATGGCATGAAATATTTGGCCATCTGAACCATAAATACCTTTCCCAACTTCATGAGAAAGCAATGGTCATAGGGCTGCCCAATATCAGATTTTATAAAAGGTGTTTGTCAATCATGCATCCTAGGAAAACGCCATGAGCATAAGTATGGGAGATCCAAAACTGAGAGAACCTCTGCACCCCTGGAGCTTATTCACACTGATATATTAGGCACATTCCACCATGAGTCCTTGACCCATGCTAAATACATCCTCACCTTCATAGATGACTTTTTTAGGTATTGTTGGATTTATTTCATCAAGTTAAAGTCTGAAGTTTTTGGTCTGTTCAAGCTTTACAAGGCCTCAGTTGAGAACCAATCTGGTAGAAAAATCAAGATTATCATATCTGATAATGGTGGGGAGTACATCAAATCAGATTTTCAGCAATTTTGTGCCTCTTCAGGCATTCAGATGCAACACACAGTTCCTTATATACCTCAGTAGAATGGGGTTGCTGAGAGGAAGAACAAGTCTCTTAAGGAGATGGCCACATGTATGCTTGAGGCAAAGTCTTTGTATCCAAGACTTTGGGAAAAGGAAATAAATTGTTCCACATATATTCAGAACAAAGTGCCACACAAATATCTCAAAGGAATCACTCCTTTTGAAGCTTGGACTGGGAATAAACCTAATATTTCTCATTTTAGGATTTTTGGCTCCAAGGCTTGGGCTAGAATTCCATTGGAGAAGAGGAGGGCTATGCAGCCCCAAAGACAACCTAGTATTTTTGTTGGCTATTCAGAGGACTCCAAAGGATATAAGTTGTTGAACATGACCACTCAAAAATACTTCATTGAAAGAAGTGTTCAATTCGAAGAAGAGCCCTCTCAGAATGTTGAAATTGGAGAACCATCTTCACCACCACATGAAGAAGTAAGTGATGTTTCTCTTGAATTTTTTGATTCTGATATTTCTGATGATGAGGACCATTTTATCGTAGAACCTAATTCACCAACAAGGCCTAAATGGGTTGCTAAGACTTTGGAAGCAGTTGGTGAGCTAGTGGGAAATCCTCAGGACACTAGGAAGACTATATCACAATTTGAGACTGCTCTCAATGTGAATGATCCTTACTTGTCTGAGAGATGCTATATGATGGTAGCTTCTGATCCTCAGACATATGATGAATCCTTACATGACCCAAGATGGAAGGCTTCCATGGATGAGGGGTTTCAGTCATTGCAAAAGAATGAAACATGGGAGCTAGTCAAGCTCCCCCCAGGAAGAAAATTGGTAAGGTGTAAGTGGATCTACAAAACCAAGGGTGCAAATTATGGTACAGAAGTGAAATATAAGGCTAGGCTGGTAGAAAAGGGATTCTCACAAGTCCAAGGCCTTGACTACAATGATACTTTTGCACTAGTTGCACAGAAGGATTCTATAAGACTAGTTCTGGCAATTTATGCATCCAAGCGCTGGAAAGTGCACCACATGGATGTCAAGAGTGCATTCCTCCATAGGGATCTTGAGGAGGAGATTTATATGCAGTATTTATAAGGTTATACCTCTGATCCTAACTATGTGTGTAGGTTGAGGAAGTCCTTATATGGGATTAAGCAAGCCCCCAGGGCTTGGTATGCCAAAATGGACAACTTTCTCTTGTCACAATCTTATGTTAGATGCAAATATGATCCTAATGTTTACATGAATTTGATTGATGGTTCAATAATGATTATAGTGTTGTATGTTGATGATTTTCTAATCACAAGTAGCTCTACTGATCAAATAGCTTCATTAAAGGCTGCTTTGCATCAAGCATTTTCCATGAGTGATTTGGGAATTCTTAAGCAGTTTTTGGGGCTTGATATTTCACAAACAGAGAATGGGACTAAGATATCTCAGTCCAAATATGCATCTGATCTGTTAAAGAAGTTCAAGATGGCTGATTTCAATCCTTCAAAGACTCCTTTCCTTTCAGGATTTAGACTTGAAGAAGCAAAATCTACACCCTTGGTTGACAACACCTTGTATAGGCAGCTTGTTGGAAGCTTTCCATACTTGAATCACACTCGATCTGATCTTGCTTATGCTATGAGTGTGGCATCAATATACATGGATCAGTCACATGAGCTCCATTGGAGGGCTGCAAAAAGAATCTTTCACTATGTGCAAGGCACCAAGACTGATGGGATCCACTATGCTACATATTCTAGCTTAGATTTTCTTGGTTTTACTGATTCAGATTGGGATGGTGATATCCTTGACAGAAAATCCACATATGGATTTGTATTCATTCTTGTAGGTGGTCCTGTTTTCTGGTCTAGCAAGAAACGGAGTGCAATTGCACTATCTTCAGCAGAGGCCGAGTACATAGGAGCAGTGAATGTTGCTACTTAGTGTGTGTGGTTGCAGGGTATTCTTTCAGAGTTTGAGATTCCCTTTAGTACTCCTACTATCATATTTTGTGACAATCAGACTGCTATAAGGGTCTCAAGTGATCCAGTATATAGACAGAGGACCAAGCATATTTAGATACATATGCACTACATCATAGGTTTAGTGCATGACCATATCATTGATTTGCAGTATTGCCCAACAGGTGAGCAAACTGTAGACATCTTCACCAAATATTTTACTGAGAAGACATTCAACTATCTAAGATCACTGCTTGGGATGGTTGAACATGTGGTGGAGTGAAGGATTGATCAGCAATATTTCAATTTTGATATGTCCATTTTTTAAGGGAAGTTTTTTCCCATGAGGTTTTCCTTCTATCCTTGCTTTTGTGGACCGGGCAATATTGTACAGGGTGACCATGTCTTATTACTGAGCCCTTAGTATTTTTATTTTCTGATATTTAACACATAAATTCATACTTATGGGGGGTGTTGGAATAATTAAAACCCACTCCTATGTCAATTAATACGTTAGAGACATTAATTAATCATTTTATGATTAATTACTATGTATTAGACTAAATAGTTGGCATATGAGTCATTGTGTGGAGCACAAGGAATATTTGGGGGGACCACAAGTTTCCTAAGTCACTTGGGTGCATTTCAGATCATTCTGGACAAGATTCTGGTGAGAAAGGCACACATGCTTCTTTTTACTGCTTTTGGGTGAAAGGTGAAAAGCTAAATGACTAGGGAAAGTGTTTTTTGGACCACTTTCACTCCTTGATGTTTCTTCCTTCCATTTTTTGGATTTAGCATGTTTTTCATCACACATAACTATCTGATCACTAAATCATAAATTCGTGAGCAATTGGTATGACTTGGAGAACACACTTGCCACCTAGGGGGGTTTTGCATCAATTCAGTAAGTCTACTTTTGTGAGGATCCAAATGGAATCTTTAGCCATTCGAATATCTAATGTAAACATTATATATTGATATCCATTTAATTTCCCAAGGTTGGCTGATGTATTTTATTCATGAGAGTAATACAGTTTGTATCTATTGTGAGTAATTTTCTGTGTTCTTGACTAGTTGTGTGAGGTATTTTGTGAGAGTGTGTAATTTCTTGATCAAATATTGGTGTGAACTGAATTTCACACCCCTATCACTAGGAACTATTTCTTTGTTGAAGAAGATCCAATTCAGTTGGGAGATGATATGACCCCCAATTTTTTTCCGGAGGTACTCAAAAGTCTCTCACGAAGAGGCTTAGTGAAGATATCTTATATATCTTTCTTTGTCCCAATATATTCCAGCTTGATATGTTTATCTGTGACTTGATCCAGAAGAAAATGAAACTCGATAGGAATGTGCTTTGTCTTGGAATGCATTACCGGATTCTTGGAGATGTTGATGGCACTTGTGTGGTCACATAAAATTGGAATTGGATCATCATATGTCACTTGTATGTCTTGCAAGTTTTATTTCATCCAAAGAATCTGAGTACAAAAATCTGTTGCAGCTATATATTCTGCTTCTGCTATTGATAAGGACACTAAAGATTGATTTTTGTTGGACCAAGATACTAGACACTTGCCTAAGAAGAATGATGCACCGTTGGTATTCCTTCTATCATCGACACATCCTTCCCAATCTGCATCTGAGTAGGCTACTAAATTTTACTCATTTCCTTTTGGGTACCATAACCCTAAATCCGCAGTTCGTTTGAGATATCTGAAGATTCTTTTGACTGCTACAATATAAGTTTCCTTAGGAGCTTCTTGAAATATTGCAACTTGACCAACAGCTTGCATCGCGTTTGGCATTGAAGTTGTCACATAGAGTAAACTACCAATCATTGTCCTGTAAAGTTTTTGATCCACTTCTTTAGATTCATCATCCTTTCTCAATTTGCAGTCGGTGATCATGGGAGTACTCACAGGTTTACAATATTCCATCTTAAATCTCTTCAACATATCATTGATGTACTTGGTCTGGGAAATGAAAATTCCTTCTTTATGTTGAGATATCTGAAGCCCCAAGAAGAAGGTCAATTCACCAAGCCAAGAAATTTCAAATTATTTCTGCATATCCTTTCCAAACTATTCACTTAGAGTGTCATCATCACTTCCAAAGATGATGTAATACCCCCATTTTGACCCTAGGATATATTGGCTTTTAATGTAAATATTGTATACATGTGATGTATGTTTTCCTGGCGTGGAGCTCAAGGCCAAGGCCCCGCTAGGGGATGCTCATATTTTTAGTTAAAAAGGCAAGTATTAGATATTATGTTATCCATGTGCTATTAAGCCATGGAAATTGTAAAAATGATGTAAATAAACACCATGCAATAAATACCAAAAAAACTGGCTATGGAAGCAACTAATAAGAGGGGGCCATGTGTATCCACTAGGGAGTGGTGAGGGGGATTGTGGGGTTGAACCATATGATTCCAAATGTCATCTTGTGAACCCATTTGAATTTTCTTGCTGAAATTTAATCCTGTTGTAAGGAAGTAGTTGAAGAAATCAGTCCATGGCTTCAATGGAGCATGGGCAGCCTATAAATTTGTATGGCAGGTATGGGCTCTATTTTATTGACCCACAATTCAATCTACCTCATGGCAATTCATTCTTCCTCATTCCCATTCCATTGTGGATCATCCAAGCTTCATTTTTCATCCATTACACATGCCCAGCAGTGAGAAAAACCAGAAATCGCAACTCTGAGAAAAGCCACATTTTGAAGTGCCAAAAATGCCCAGAAACTTGTGTGGAAAGTGAAATCCAATGGGGGATCCATAGAATTGAACCTTGGGACGAATTTGAGAGTGTTAGATGCCCAGAAATACATAGGAAAACCCCGATTTTATAGCCCGGAAATCTAATTACGGGATAGATTTATTTGGTGACAGAACTGTGAAAATACAAGTGTGGATGGTAGAGAAGAAGATAGAATAGCGGTTGGAAATGCTTGATAAACCCAACTGTGTGTTGGCTTAGCATGAATGTTTGTGTGAAACCATGGCTGTGAGTGAGCCTGTTTAGTGCCTCCTTAGTGGATACACATCCCAGCTCGGGGGTGGTCTCTCAGCTGAAAGAATATAGGATGGACAGGAACCTATGGTTGGGTGGAACGTTTCTCTCACATAGCCAGTTGTTTGGACCGTTTCATCTTAAAGATAAGTATTCTCTATGGTTTGAATTATTTTCATTATGTATTCTGCAATATGTTAATTAGTGATTTTTTTGTTAATTGAATGAAATGTTCATCTTAAGTTAATCAACATAAATAATGTGCATAGCATGAGAAGGGGATTAATTATCTGCATGTTGTTTCACCCTTCAAGTTGGGAGAAACATGCCAATGCATTCTACTTTATCTGTGTGTTAAAATGTTTTAATTATTCCGCTGTATAATGTAATTATGCATTGATTCTTTAATTGTGAATTCTGTCATATGGCTGTGGGGGAGAATTAGACACCCCCATATTGCGGCCTTGTTCCCTCTGCGGGTTGGGACAACAAGAGGGGACGTGACAGATTATTTCATTAACATATACTTCAACAATAAGTATAGTATCATGATCATTCTTGACATACAAATTAATGTCTGAATTACCCCTTTTAAATCATTGTTGCTGTAAGTATCTTTCCAACCTGTAATACCAATCTCTAGGAGCTTGCTTCAAGCCATATAGATCTCTTTTTAGTCTGCACACAAAGTCCTTGTTTACTGAGAGCTGAAACCTTTATGGTTGTTCGATGTAGACTTCTTCTTCTAGTTTCCCATTTAGAAAAGCTGATTTGGCATCCATATGATACACTTTAATATCTTTAGAGGAATAATAGGACAATATCATTATGACAGCTTCCATTCTAGCTACTGGAGCAAATGTTTCTTCAAAATCTATCCTTTCAATCTGAGCATATCCTTTGCAAACTAATCTAGCCTTGTTTTTGATAACCTATCCATCTTCATTCAACTTGTTTCTGAATACCAACTTGGTTCCAATCACATTTTTGTCCTTGGACCTAGGAACAAGTTCTCATGTTTAATTTTTCTCAATTTGATCTAGTTCTTCTTCCATAGCTTTGACCCAATGTTCATCTGTTCTGGATTCTATAAAGTTGCTTGGTTCAACTGTAGACAATAATGAGATATGCACCTATTCGGTTGTTGGAGTTAGTTTTCTTCTTTTTTTGGTTTCTATTCCATCATTTTTATCACCAATGATTAATTCTGGAGGATGATTCTTCCTGTACCAATCTTTAGGAAGAGTCTGTTGATCTTTCTGTTTTTCCTTTTCTTGTGTTGTGGTTGGCTGATTCTCATCTGGTTTTTCTTCTTCAATTTCTTCTTCTTCTTGAGAAAATATTTCTCTTGTTGATCATCAAAGTCCTCTGGATTTTTACTGATTGTTGGCAGGCTAGACTCATCTATCTTTACATTGATGCTTTCAACAACTTTACTTAGTCTTAAGTTGTAGCATTTGCAAGCCTTTCTCTTGGATGAATATCCAACAAATATAGCTTTGTCCACATGATAATCAATTTTTCCAATCTTCTTATCATCTCTTCTAATGTAGCACCTAATTCCAAACAATATAAAGTGTTGGACATTAGTTGTTCTTCCTATCTATAACTCATAAGGAGTTTTATCATTGTTACTTCTGAGTAATCCTTTGTTCATGATGTGCACTGATGTATGAATTGCTTGACCCCAAAATTTATCATCCAACTTGGATTCATTCAACATGGTTATGGCCATTTCTAGTACTGACCTATTATTTCTTTCGGCAACTCCATTCTGCTGGGGTGTTCTAGCTACTGATAACTGTCTCCTTATTCCATGCTCTTCACAATAATTGTTGAATTAATTTGATGTGAATTCTCCACCATTGTCATATCTGAGACACTTAATTTGTGAGCTTGTTTCATTTTCAACATGTTCCTTGAAGATCTTGAAGCACTCAAAGGCTTCTGATTTTCTATTAAGAAGGAATACCCAAGTCATCCTGGAATATTCATCAATCAATACCATGAAATTCTCCTCACCTTCTAGTCCTTTACTTTTGGTCGGTCCACATAGATTAGTGTGGATACGTTCCAGTGGTTTTATAGAAGAATACTCCTTTGTCTTAAAGTCAACTCTAGTTTGCTTCCCATGTTGGAAATGATTACATATAGAATTAGAGGGCTTTGTGATTCCTGGAATATTTCTCACAGCTTGTTTCCTGTTGATTTTGACTACATTTTCAAAATGTATATGTCCCATTATTTTATGCCAGATTCAACTCTCATCTTCCTTTCCTAAGTGACATTTTTTGTTCTTGATTTTGTCCAGAATATATATATTGATAGGATTCCTGGTGACAATGGCCATTAACTTTCTCTATCCTTCGTTTCTTATTTTGCAATACTTTGAAGTGAATAAGAGTTCATGCTATTGGTCACACATCTAGATGGTACTCAACAAATTATGCTTCATTATATCCACAAGAATAACATTTTCTGCTATAGTATCATTGCTGCCAAGATTAACTCTACCTTTTCCTATGACTTTATCAGAATTGTTGTTGCCAAAGAAGACAGATCCTTTATCTCTTTCCAAAGTTACAAATATAGTTGTCATGTCATGTTCCCATTTTTCCAGCACCAAGCAGGAACCAATGTCACATCAAAATCCCATGGATCCTAGTGAAATTCAATTAATTAATTAATAAGGGGGTGACATTACTTAAGAAATTAAATTATTAACTATGAATAATTTATCTTATAGTTGTTTTAATTAAGTAAATTGAAGAAGGTGTAATTATTATTTTTGTATTTAATTATTAATTACATGTGATGATGATTTGGATGATGACAAGGGCGCATAAGGATATAAGGTTAGCCTTATGAGTTGTCACACCAAAGAGGAAAGTGAAAGAAAATAAGAGCAAAGAAAAAATGAAACTGGAAGAAAGCATGCACAAAGCAAGGTGTCAGAAAAAAGAAGGAAGCTGACAAAAGTAGTGCATAAAGAAGGAAAGTGCAGAAAAGAAACCAGTCTTAAAAAGCAGGAAAGTGCAGAAAAGCAGCTAGTCTTGAAAAGCGGGAAAGTTATCAAAAGAAAAAAGAAATAAGTTTCTTGATTTGTGCAACTCAAGAAGGATTAGAAACATCCAGAAAATCTATAGGGTCAAATTTTAGCAAGTGAGGATGCATCCATGAGGCTAAGTGGATCCAAACCCAATCCAACTAATCAAGGAAACATCCATGCCTCCTCAAATTCAAATTTCTAAGATTATAAGCTCAACCATGAGGAGAAAAGTATAAAAAAGGAGGAGAACTCCATTTCACATCTTTTGACAGATTATTGTTTGTATGTGAGTAAGCTCAAGCTTCTCTAGGATTTGGTGATGCACCCTTAGACACCCGTGGGAGACATGCCCCATAGTTCCTATTATATTCTTATGCACATGATGCATTGCATCCAGTGATGACCAATTCTCATATCTGATCTAGCTCTTTGATTGTATCCTCTCTTCTTTCTATGTTCTGAAGCATTCTTCTCATTCGATGAAAATATTGTTGAAGGGACGAAATGGAGGTTCTGGTTTTGGCCTTTCTGAGAATTGATGGACATTGAGACATATTCCATTTCATTCGTAGCATCTTTTCCAGTAGGAAACAGTTTTTTCCTCATCAAAAAAGGTGTCTCAATGAGTAAGTTATGACCATTTTACTAGATCTGGGGGTTCCAATTGTGAAGAACGTGCCCTTGCTTTTCTGTATGGTTTGGTGAATGCACCCCTAAGCATATCCCGAGTCTTGTTTCACCTCCCATGAGAATCCATATGCTCTATTTTCACTTCTATTGAAGATCCAAAGAAGATCTTGCGTCTTCTTCTCTTCTCAGACTCCTTCTACACTCAGTATTGTAAGAATTCTATGGTTAGAGATTCTTTGTAAAGTTTGAGATCAAAATATCTTCATTTTTTGCTCATTATTCTCTAATATAGTATTCTAATGTAATTTTATATCTATCTAAGCCAAAATTTTCATCAAAAGGATAATTCGAGAGCCTTAGAGGTTGATTGTGCTCACCTTCCACAAGACTAGCTCTCTGTGCAATTTTATTGACTAGTTTCCATACATTTGCAATATATTGAGTTTTGTAAATCCATTTTCCTTTCTGTAAGTTGTTGTGTGTGTAAATTTGTATGAATAATACATACCAACTCAATAGCCATATTTTTTTACCCTTTATTACTGCTTGTATTCATATTTCGGAAGATTAGCTCATTGAGCACTTCTATTTGACTAATCTTGCAGTGTGTTTAATTAAAAAGTCTATGTATGCTCAATTTAGGTTCTGTCATTCATATTGGGTTCCTGCGACATTTATGAATACCATCCCACCATTAGAATGATATTTTTTTCCATTCTCTGCATGTTTGGAAGAGCCTGGAAGAAATTTAGTGGAGTAGTCCACCATAAAGCACTTTCTCATTTTCCCCCCAAACTCAGTCAAACCTTCCCTAAACCTCAGAAACTCTTGTCCATCATCAATTTAGGGATTTATTGACTTGTTTTAAACCTCTGGTTTATTTCAAGTGTAATTTAATGAGTTTAGTATGCATATGTTGGTGTGCCCAGGAATCCTTGGAGTAGACTTCAACCTGGCCGATGTTCAAACCATAAATGGCCCCAGTACCTTGTGCATAGAACTCGAAATTTGGCCTTGATGTTGTTGTACTTGCTGCTACACACTCCCTAGTACATTTTGCATATCCAAAAGTGTTCTCCTATCAAGCTCTGGGTGGCTTATTCAATGACCAATTCTAGTTCCTTCTTCACTAATTTTGAGAACTAGTTACTACTTGGAAATTTTATGATTTCAAAGTTTGTATTTGAGATAATATCATCTGATATAAGATCAGGGATATTACAGTGGTATAAGATCTCTTTCCTTTTCTCATCCTGTGGAAAGTAACTCTCAGTGGAAGATATCTTAGAATGGTTTTCAAGTTGCAATTGTGGAAGTAGTGGTAGACATGGAAGATGAAGGCTTTGAGTTGTATGAGTAAGAAGAGACAATTTACATTGATGGGGGATTATCAAGAGATGAGGAGGGTTACATTTGTGACCAGATGTACATAGATAAATGGAATGAACCATTGATGGATAATCCAAAGAAGGATTTAGCAAATAGGATATATGTAAGTAAAAATTTTCCCTACTTCCACCAAGAGTATCTAGGTTTGGGAGAAGAGATTGCTAAGGACATTTCTTTCAAAGATTACTTTTATTGTAGATTTGGATTTGAGAGAAAGGATGAATATTTGGATTCAATAGATAGAATCAAACCACCCATGGAGGAACCAAGTTTCTCTTCCTCTGTGAGTAAAGAATAAGGAAGGAAAAATTAGCCAACATCATCTTCTAGCATCATGAGATTGTTTGGGTTTTCTTCAAGCAGATATTCCAAAGGTTGTAAGCATGAAGAAGCCACCTCCAGTTCTTCTAAGGATCAGAAAATTATGGATTAGAGAGTAGCTACTAATGGGTTCCATGAAGATGCATCTACTAATGGTTTCTCAAGTACTGAAGAAGCATCTACCGATGGATGCTGTGATGAGGTACCTACTGATGGGTGCCTAAATTTTGAGGAGACATCTATTGATGGATGTCCATCTCTCTATGTCGGTGACATAGAGATACCACTTGATGAGGTTGCTGCAAGAAAAATTTCCATTGAGCATGAAGATGAAGAGATTTTAGTAGCAGAAGTTATTCCAGAGTCAAATTTTCAGCCATCACTTGAACCACATTGTGAAGTTGACCTCACCAAAGAAGAAGAAGAGGTTCATCCTCAAGAACCTCATTTCATTGCATTGTCCTTGAATATGAGTGAGAGGAATATAAAGGAGGACTTACACATTATCCATAACACACATGTTTTAGTGTCACAATCATGTTGGAGAGCTGATTCATTGGAAGATGCATATTTCCTTGAAGCCATGGAGAAGATTCAGAAAGCCATGTCTACAATAAGAGGTAAATTTTCAGATATGCTTTCTGACATAGATCATTTGCATGATATTTTTCATATGTTGTATGGATCATACTTGAAGGATGATGAAGATATAAACAAGATCAATGATGAATTGATGGCCACCCAATATTATTTGATAATCACTCAAAGTGCCCTCCAATAGTCCAAGATGGAGATAGAGAAACTTCACCAAAAGTTGCAAAGATAACACATACCAGTCAACCAATCTCTTATGGTTGGTTGTACTCGAAATTTTATACAGGAACCTCATGAGATGGTGGTTCATGAGGTGCATGATAAAATGCATGTGCTTGAGTATTTTAGATGCAAATGAAGAGTTTCAAGCACATACAGTTCCTTAGAGCGAAACTAAGCTTATTCCCGGAGTGAGTCATTTCTCCATTGAGGAATCAGAAGAGATCAAGTTTGATGTACCATATTATGATGGAGTTGATGCATCCATTAGCTTGATGGATGAGGTTTGAAGTGATAAAATTTTGGTCCATGATCATACATTATTTCCTTCTAATGATTCCATGTCACTTGAGGAGGAAGTTTGGGTCAAAGTTTTCTTTTTTATGGTGCCACCTGAGGAGCATGAAACTCCTATTTCTCCTTTTGATGATGGAATGTCTATATCACCTTTGTCCTTACATTTTCATCATAATACTTGGTTACCCTATGATGATACACATATTCATGGATGCATATATAGTACGCCTTTGATCCCCTTGAAGGCTCATTATCTTCTTGCTCCTCACTTGGTTCAGATTTTGGAGGTTCTTCATTCACCTCTTGGATGGAAGAACAAATGGCTGATCATTTTGAAGCCTTTTATATTCTTTTGGAGCAGCATTGTGAGAAATGGGTTCCTCACCTATGTCATTGGAAAAGATTTTTTTTTACCCTTGGTACTTGTGTGCATTGGGAACATGAAGTACAATCTGATTTCCATGTGCTTGTAGAGTTTGGAGTTAAGCAAGATGAAGGCCAAGCACCTGTTTAATGCCATAAAAATTATAAGTTGCCTCATGGAGGAATTTGCACAGTTTTGGGGGAGGCACATGATTTCATTTTGGTTGAGACAACCACAAGATTGATGGATAATTGTTTCCAAGAGTTGGTTCACTTTCCTTCACCCCACATACAAATGGAAACCAACACACATAGGGATGACTGGGTAAAGGTATTTTTTCTTTTGGTTCCACATGAGGAGAAGGAGGCTCCCACACTCTTATTTGATGACTTGATGGTTATACCTTGGGGTTCGAAAATCACACTAGTCCCTAACCAGCTTGATGAGCAACATCATAGGAATCTAACTGATGTATTCATCATGCATAGTAGTGCATTCAGTTGGAGTGTTTGTTCATCCATTGATTGGGTGAATGGATACATATTGGAGCTAAGCACTCCCAAGGGTGAGTTTGTTGTTTGCATTAGTGGAAAGTTTTTGGACACATCATACATATTTTGTGAGCAGTTGTATGGGCATCTATGGCTGCTATGCGATGCCTTGAATAAATGGGATTATCACCTATGTAAAATAGCTAGCAGTGATGTGAGTCTTTGTTTTGGTTTGTACATGGAACATAAGGAGTTTCATACTTGGTTGGAGGGACTCACAGAAGTTCGGTTTTGCAATGGAAGTGATGAACTTCCAGTATGGTGGAGTGATCTACAAATCCTCCATGATGATATATTCTTCATTTTGATCATGATGTTTGGAAGGATACAGTTGAGACAGTGGGACCCTGGAATTATTTGGAATGACAGTTTTCCACAAGTAACAGTTCCATTGGGATACATGCAACACAGACAGTGGGATCCGAGCATTCTTCTCATCTTTCTTAGTTGAGTTGAAAATTTTGTTGAAGAATAATTAGTCATTGGGAGAGTGACTATAATTAGAGTGGTGTAGCAGAAACATGGTGGACCTTTGTTTGGAGTTGGAGTTGGTTTCTTGCTTGAGGAAAAGCAAGCTTGGGAGAGGAGGGTTTTCATGTTCCCATTTTTCCAGCACCAAACAACAACCAATGTCACATAAAAACCCCATGGATCATAGTGAAAGTCAATTAATTAATTAATAAGGGGGTGACATTACTTAGGCAATTAAATTATTAACTATGAATCATTTAGATTATAGTTGTTTGAATTAAGTAAATTGAAGGAGGTGTAATTATTAATTTTGTATGTAATTATTAATTACATGTGATGATGAGTTGGATGATGAAAAGGGCACATAAGGAGATAAGGTTAGACTTACGAGTTGTCACACCAAAGAGGAAATTGAAAGAAAATAAGAGCAAAGCAAAAAGGAAACTGGAAGAAAGCATGCACAAAGCAAGGTGTCAGAAAAAAAAAGAAGGAAACTTACAAAAGCAGTGCATAAAGTAGGAAAGTGCACAAAGTAAGTGCAAAAAAGCAGCCAGTCTTGAAAATAAGTAAATTTATCAAAAGCAATAAAGAAAGATTTTTCTTGATTTGTGCAACTCAATAAGGATTAGAAACATCTAGAAAATATACAGGGTCCAATTTTAGCAACTGAGGACACATCCATGAGGCTAAGTGGGTCCAAACCCAATCCAACTAATCAAGGAAACATTCATGCCTCCTCAAATTCGAATTTCTAAGATGATAAGTTCAACCATGAGGAGAAAAGTCTACAAAAGAAGGAGGAGAATTCCATTTCACATCTTTTGACATTTTATTGTTTGTATGTGAGTAAGCTCAAGATTCTCTAGGCTTTGGTGATGCACCCTTAGCCACCTGTGGCAGATGTCACCCATAGTTCCTGTTAAATTCTTCTGCACACGATCCATTGCATCCAGTGATGACCAATTTTCATATTTGATCCAACTCTGTGATTACATCATCTCTTTTTTCTATCTTTTGAATCATTCTTCTCATTCTGTGGAAATAGTGTTGAAGGGCCGAAATGGAGGTTCTGGATTAGATATTTCTGAGAATTCTTGGACATTTATACCTATTCCATTGTATCTGTATCATATTTTCAAGTAGGAAACACTTTTTTTCTCATCAAAAAATGTGTTCAGATGAGCAAGTTATGGCCATTTTACTAGATTTGGGGGTTCCTGCTATGAAGAACGCGCCCTTCCTTTTCTGTATAGTTTGGTTAATGCACCCCTAAGTAGATCCTAAGTCTTGGTGTGCCTCGCATGAGTATCCATATGCTCTTTTTTCACCTCTATTTCATATCCAAAGAAGATCTTGCTTCTTCTTCTCTTCTCACACTCCTTCTACACTCAGTATTGTAAGAATTCCATGGTTAGAGATTATCTGTAAAGTCTGAGATCAAAATATATTTATTTGTTGCTCGGTATTGTCTAATATAGTATTATTATGTTATTTAATATGTACACGAGCCATATTTTTCATCAAAATAATAATTCGAGATCCTTAGAGGCTGATTGTGCTCACCTTCCACAAGACTAGCTCTCTGTGCAATTTTATTGACTAGTTTCCAGAAATTTGCAATATAGTGAGTTTTGTAAATCCATTTTCCTTTCTGTAAGTTGATTTAGGTGGTAATTTTTCTAAATAATCCATACCAAATCATAAATCATATATTATTGATCCTTTAGGACTGCTTGTATTCATATTTCTAAAGACTAACTCATTGAGCACTTCTATTTGACTAGTCTTGCAGTTTGTTTAATTAAAAAGTATATGTATGATCAATTTAGGTTTTGTCAGTCATGTTGGGTCCCTGATAAATTTATGAAGACCATCCCACCATTAGAATGATAATTCTTCGCCTTATCTACATGTTTGGAAGATCCTGGAAGAAAGTTAGTGGAGTAGTCCACCATAGAGCACTTTCTCATTTTGCCCCCAAACTCAGTCAAACCTTCCCTAAACCTCAGCAAATATTGTCCATAATCAATTTAGGGGTTGATTGACCTTTTTTACATCTCTGGTTTATGTCAAGTGTAATTTAATGATTTTAGTATGCATATGCGGGTGTTCCCAGGAAGCCTTGGAGCAGCCTTCAGCCTGGATGATGTTCGAAACATAAATGGCCCTAGTACCTTATGCATAGAAATAAAAATCTAGCCTTGATGTTGTTTTCCTTGATGCCTCACACTCCCCAGTACATTTTACATATCCAAAAGTGTTCTCCTATCAAGCTCTGGGTGGGTTATTCAATGACTAGTTCTAGTTCCTTCTTCACTAATTTTGAGAACTAGTTACTGCTTGGAAATTTTCTGATTTTAAAGTTTGTATTTGAGATAATTTCATCTGATATCAGATCAGGGATAGTACATGTCACTTTTCATATGCTTGCAACAACCACTGCCAACAAACCATTGGTTTTTGATGTTTTGTGCTTGAAGAGAAAACCCACATTCATGATTACTCAAGTTATCTTGTTGCTTTATCCATACCTTTTGTTGTTCCTTTTTATGATTATTGGATACCTGCTGAGTACCTTCTATAGACACTTTCATTCTACAATATTTGGCTAAATGGAAAACGTTGTTACATTTATAGCATTCAACTTCAAATCCCAAAGGGGAAAATTTATTATTGTTGCGTGGCCATCTGGAATTTCCATAGTTATTCATGTTTTCTATATTTCTTCTTCTCACACAATTTATAGCTTTGTATCCAAATATTCCACATGAAAAACAGTAACCACAAAATAAATATCCATACCTGGGAACAAATGTCTTCTTGGAGAAACAATCTTCTTGAAAACTTGTCTTTCATCTAGAGCCTTTTCTGGTGTTGGTTGTTTTGACTGATACTTGGGCCTTTCTTCATTGATTGGGTCTTTGACTATTTCTGACTTTGCTTCATTTTCGGCTATCATAGTGCTTGAGGCTTCATCATCATCATGCTTCTTATATCCTATACCAGAATTTTCAAAGAAAGGCTTTTGCTGGTGATAATCTGTTCAAGATTCATGGATCTATTTTCATAGTTCTGGATGATTTCTTTCTTCTGCAGTTGCTTTCTTAGAGAACTTATCTCAGCCTCTAGATTCTCCTTTTCTTTCAAATTTTCTGCAAGTTATTTAACAATATATTCTTCAATTCTTTGTTGAGATATTGTAACTTCAAAGAATATTATATTTGTACTTTATTATTCCGGAGATGTTTCATTCCTCCGTGAAGATATTATTGTATATCCGGAGATGTTTATTCCTCCGTCGGAATGTGGTAACTCGGGTTATTAGACTTCCCTAGTGGGGGTCGGCCCTGTATGTGTTATGTGGGTCAAAGGGTTATTAGACCACCCCATAGGGGTCGGCCCAGTCAGTTGTAGTGGGGTATTTAACCCATTGGTTAAATACGAGCCTACATGTACTTGTGTAAAAGATATGTCAGAGTAGTGTATAAATAGAGGAGGTGTGTTCCTCATTTGGGACATTCACTCACTTGAGGATAGCGCACTTGTGGAGGAGAGGTATGCTATTGTGGAGGAGGAGATCATGTCTCAGGGTTTCATCTTTGTATATTGTTGGTCATCTATATTGAGGAAGCTTTGCTGGGTTTTCTACCCCATGAGGGTTTCCCAGGATAAATCTGTGTCTCTTGTGTTTATGCTGTGCTTGTTGTTTCTTCAGTGATCCTGTATATGCTATTATTGTGAAATGGAATGTAATGCTGCTATTTTCTGTCTTAGCATATTAAATATTAACATGGTATCAGAGCTAACCTGAAGGAAGACAAGGTATGGCACTTACGACACTTGCTTTACTTACGACAATTTGAAGGTTAGGGTTTTACATAGCAAAAACCAGTCATCGTGGAACTTTCGCTATAAATCCATTTTGGCGAAGGTTCAGGGTCTGAAAAGTTTACAGGTAGAAGATAACATCCCCAGGTACCTTGTGTCCAAAGGGAATCCTCAGATTCGTTGTACTTTGTAAGTTATGATCAGTACACGTTAGGGTTTCTGCCTCTTCCAGATCTCAGTCAAAATCAGGTGACCTTGGAAAAAAGGTCATAACTTGGGATAGGAAGCTCCAAATGAAATTTTGTAAAAATTGACAGGTAGTACACAGAATTTAATATCTCAGGAAACGTTTTCAGAGGCCGAAGGTGAATCAGTGACACGTGGCACTCCGTAAAAGTTAGCTCTCTTGTTTTATCCCATAAACAGGTCACGTTGCGACACTTGGCATAAATCTCTCTCAGAGAGTCCAATTGAGGTCAGACCTGTCAGGATGGAAAGATAACAGGGCGAGCTATCTCAGGAAAAGTATTCAGAGGCCGAAGTGCAAATAGTGACACGTGGAATGCCGTACAAGTTCGCTCTCCTGTTTTATCCCATAAACAGGTGACGTTGCGACACTTGGCATAACTCTCTCTCAGAAAATCCAATTGAGGTCAGACCTGTCAAGATGGAAAGATGACAGGTCAAGCTGCTGCAGAAAAAATTTTCAGACCCTGTGGAGCAAAAATTTCAGAGTTATAGCAGAAACAATCTGGTGCATATTTCTGTCAAAACATAATTATTTTTGGAGCACCTTATTCATGGCTTCCAGAATTTAGGGTTTCGAAGAAAGTTAGAATTTTTGGAATCGGAGTCCACGGCTGAATGCTACTCAGGAAAATCGAAATTTAGAGACCAAGATCGAATTTTTTGGTTGGGTAGAAGACCGGGCTTGATTAAACCCTAGCTCGGGATTTTGATCAGAAAGATGGAAAATTAGGGCTTCAACAAAAGTTGGAATTTTTTGAAGTCTGTAACCACGGCTGGAAGCTCCTCAGAAAAATAAGAGTTTAGAGCCTTGGATCGAACCTTTTGATTGGACAGAAAGGTGGGCTTCATCAAACCCTAGTTCGGGTTCCTGTCCAGAAGATCCAGAAGTTTCGAAGGCAATTTTGAGGGGTCAAATTTTGGAGTTTTCAAAATTGAAGTATGCTAGTTTGATCAGCTTAGCAAGACACATCCTTCCATCCATTCAGAAGTGTGAAAGTCAAAGATTGAATTTTTAGGGTTTCTCTAGCAAACCCTAATCAAGCTCTAGATCAAGTTTCAGGGGGAGTTGAGGCTAAGGCCTTACATAAGAAGACTACAAGAAGTCTCGACAGGTATGACTTAAGGAGGTTCAGGTATGTCTTGAAATCTGATTCTTGATTAAGTTCATAATGTGTTTGTCTTCATATTATTTATTAGTACAATCTTGATTAAACTATCTTATCACCCTAATAACAGCATGAATGCATGTGAATGATCGAAGACATTCATTGTTTAGGGCTATATGATTGCACTAATACACTGTGGTATTGTATGAGGTTGATGTTGTCTACTAACAAGATTCAGGTACATCACGAAAGACAAATCAAGTTCCATGACCATGACAACATGAAGACAAAGACTCCTACATAATCTTTGATCACATAGAGGTTCTACTTACGAGGTATTTATGAGTTTGTTTTATTATGCGTAACCTATGAGATATGTAGGTTCCAACACAGGATCTCTAAATCATTGAAGAAGACAAAGAAGATATTGATTAGGTATGTTAAACAGATATACTAACCTAGGTATGTTTCCTATGAATCTTACCTTGTGTTAGTATCCCTTATATAAGTATACTTGGTATGATTAGATATGCTTATTCATAAAGTTAGTAATCAAGGGATTATCCATATTATGATTGATGATATGCATGAGTAAAAGAAGGTTTCCCTGAAATCTTGAATACTAATGTTTATTATCTATAATCATGACTATACATTTTCAAGATTATTTAGAACTATTATGTTTTGATAGCATTTAGAATATACTAATGAGTGTGTGGTTGTGTATGAGATCATGAGGATGACTCTTGAGCATGCACAGTGGTACAGAATGAATAGAAGTTCAAAAGACATACAGAAGATCAAGCGGGAGGCAACCACACAAACATAAAAGATAAGTATTTGAGTTGTTATTTGAAATAGTAATGATATTGCCTCTAATAAGTTGTATGCATATTTGTATTCCTAGAATATATAATGTTGAGTGCAAACATTCATAGAGCATTGAACAGTATACTACTAATGTGCATATGATTGGTAAGTTGGACAAACATTCCATTGTTGCTTGTCTAGAATGAAACCTCTTTGCTGACATGCTGAGAGCTGTGCACACTCTCGATAGTATGTTCTGGTAGAGATGGAAGGCATCTAGATAGCCACTATATGCATACAGGATATGGGAAAGTGTTGTGCCAGAGTATTGGTCAAATTAGTTGCATAACTATGTAAATGATATCTGTATGCATAATAGGTTATCATGTCAATGTGATTTGATGATTATGAAGTATTACTAATCATGTACTTAATTTTGATTTGTAGGAAAGGTCATGAAGAATGATGTCGTACAAGTGATGGATGTTCAAACAAGAAGATTTACAAATCAAACAAAATATAGAAGGCTCATGGCTAGAAGATTCTCTTAGAAAGGGGAAGAGAATCATGACAAGATGTTTGCTCCAAGTATGGTGTAATTAAAGAAGAAGTGTGAATCAGGCTTTGTATGGGTACCTAGGATCAATAATCAATTGATGAGCTTAATTATCACCATGAGTGATGTGGATCTCAATCTTTGCTACAAGGTTGAATATGGTTTCTATACACAGATGACTTGGATGCAAGAAGGAACTCACCACAGAAGTTCGAATGATATTGAGGCTCATATCAGTAGACCCATCTAACGAGAGATGGCACAAGATCATTCAATGCAGAGTGTGAATGATGTTCAGTCTCAAAGGGAAAATTGACAGTTTCTTGATAAGCTTGGGATTTACCAAAAGTAAAGTTGTTCCTAACTTTTACCTTAAGGTTATGGATCATACTATTATTGTATTTAGATGATATCTTTCTGATAGGGAATGAGAATCAGATCATGAAAAGAAAGAAGAAGATGGCTGCAGAAATGAAAAAAAAATGAAAGATATCTGATTGATGCATTACTTCCTAGGTCTGGAAGTATGGCAAGGTTCAAAAGGAATCTTTCTCAACCAGGGAAAGTATGATGAAAAATATTAAAAGGAATTGATGTGTTGGAATGGCCACTCTCATGAATTCCAACTTGAAGTTCTTAGTAGATGACTCATTAGAGTTAGTGGATATAACTCTGTACAGACAAATTATTGAGTCATTGATGTGCCTAACGAATACTAAGTTAGATATATGCTTTGTTGTGAACACCTTGAGTCAGTATCTAGTGGAAACTAGAAGTGTTCACCTGTTAGTTGCAAAGCATGAGATAAGGTACCTAAAGGATACAATAGACTTTGATCTATGGAGATCATGAATTCAGATGGCTACACAGATATTGATTGAGAAGAAAGTGTATCAGACAGGAAGAGCACATTGAGAAGATGTTGTTGTCTGGGATCAGCCGTGATCTTGTGGTTTAGCAGGAAGTAGTCTAGCACAAGCGGAATATATGGCTGCTTGCTCTGCTAATTGTGAAACGGCATGGCTTCAGAATTATTTGACTTAGAGATGGACCCAACTGTGATCCTATGTGACAAACAGAGTTGTACTAAAATGACAAAGAATCCAGTGTTCCATGATAAGTCAAAAGCACATAGAGATATGGCATTTCTATATACGAGATATGGAGCAGATAGGAATTAAGGTTCGAATTTGTAACAAGTTACCAATGTACTAACCAAACCTCTACCGATCCGATGTACTAACCAAACCTCTACCTCAAGTAAAGTTTTTCGAGACAAACTTAATATAGAAGGACCCTCCTCGAAAGGGGGAGTGATGTGATTACTTATGATGAGATTGCCTGCATCGACAGTGAGGTCGATGATGTGAATACCTATATTGGTGATGCCGACATAGAGGTTGGTGGATGGTCCTTAGACAGGGTCTAAAGTGGATATGATAGGATTGCATCATCCTCAAGAGAGCCGTAGACGTATGTCTTCGAGAATGAAGTCCTTGGTGGACATATAGGATTGCATCATCCTCAAGAGAGCCGTAGATGTATGTCTTCAAGAATGAAGTACTTGGTGGACATATAGGATTGCATCATCCTCAAGAGAGTCGTAGATGTATGTCTTCGAGAATGAAGTCCTTGGTGGACATATAGGATTGCATCATCCTCAAGAGAGTCATAGACATATGTCTTCAAGAATGAAGTCCTTGGTGGACATGATAGGATTGCATCATCCTCAAGAGATCCGTAGATGTATGTCTTCGAGAATGAAGTCCTTGGTGGACATATAGGACTGCATCATCCTCAAGAGAGCCGTAGATGTATGTCTTCGAGAATGAAGTCCTTGGTGGACATATAGGATTGCATCATCCTCAAGAGAGTCATAGACGTATGTCTTCGAGAATGAAGTCCTTGGTGGATAGGAGGGGATTGGATCATCCCTGGACTTCAGTCCTAAAGAGAGCCGTAGACAGGTGTCTCCGAGAAAGAAGAGGGATTGTATCATCCTTGAACACATGTTCTAAAATGAGCCGTAGACAGAAGTATCCGAGAAAGAAGAGGGATTGTATCATCCTTGAACATCTGTTCTAAAGAGAGCCGTAGACATGATGTCTCTGATAAATGAAATCCTGAATTAACAGGTAGGGGATTGCATCGTCCCCGGACTGATGTCCCAGAATAGAGCCGTAGACTAGGTCTCCGATAATGAAGTCCTGAATGAACAGGCAGGGGATTGCATCGTCCCTGGACTGAGGTCCCAGAATAGAGCCGTAGACTGGGTCTCCGATAATGAAGTCCTGAATGAACAGGCATGGGATTGCATCGTCCCCGGACTGAGGTCCCAGAATAGAGCCGTAGACTGGGTCTCCGATAATGAAGTCCTGAATGAACATGCAGGGGATTGCATCATCCCTGGACTGAGGTCCCAGAATAGAGCCATAGATTGGGTCTCCGATAATGAAGCCCTGAATGAACAGGCAGGGGATTGCATCGTCCCCAGACTGAGGTCCCAGAATTGATCCTTAGACTGATGTATCCGAGAATTGAAGATAGGACTGCATCGTCCTTGGACCTTGGTTCAAAATGTACGTGATGGGATTGCATCGTCCCTAGACATGAGACTTGTCTTAAAGTGATAAGGATTGATCATCCTAGAACTTGATCTGGATTGTATCATCCATGGACCTATGTCCTAAAGAGAGCGGGATTGATCATCTTGTAATATGATCGTGTGTGTTGTAGGGTATGCTGCTATGTATTAGTGAGAATACATGCTATTGATGATAGATGTATTAGTGAGAATACATGCTTTTGATGATAGATGTATTAGTGAGAATACATGCATTTGATGATATATGTATTAGTAAGAATACATGTTTTGACAGATGTATTAGTGAGAATACATGCTATTGATGATAGATGTATTAGTGAGAATACATGCTTTTGATGATAGATGTATTTGTGAGAATACATACTTTTGATGATACTTGTATTAATGAGGATACTTGTATGTATATGTGTATTGGTGTGGATACTAATACTGATGATCCAGATGCTATAGATCGAGATGATCCAGATACTGTAGATCAAGATGATCCAGATACTGTAGATCAAGATGATCCAGATGCTGTAGATCGAGATGATCCAGATACTATAGATCAAGATGATCTAGATGCTATAGATCGAGATGATCCAGATACTGTAGATCGAGATGATCCAGATGTTGTAGATCGAGATGATCCAGATGTTGTAGATCGATATGATCGTGCGATGACGATGTTGATGATCGTGTGATGACGATGTTGATAATCGTGTGATGACGATGCTGATGATCGTGAGATGACGATGCTGATGATCGTGAGGATACAGATGTTGATGTTGCTGTAGCTGTTTGAGTGCTGCAGAAGATAAAGACTCAGTACTGAAGATGTTGATGTTCCAGTATTGAAGATGTTCCAGTAATTGCTTGAGTTACTGATGATGTTGAGAAAGCTTCCAATGATTTATAGGTGTATCATATATGATGTTGATGACTCCTTGATCGTGCAGATGCTATTATAATATCCTTCTCGTTAAGGGGGAGTGTTGAGATATTGTAACTTCAAAGAATATTATATTTGTACTTTATTATTCTGGAGATGTTTCATTCCTCCGTGAAGATATTATTATATATCCAGAGATGTTTATTCCTCCGTCGGAATGTGGTAACTCAGGTTATTAGACTTCCCTAGTGGGGGTCGTCCCTATATGTGTTATGTGGGTCAAAGGGTTATTAGACCACCCCAGAGGGGTCGGCCCAGTCAGTTGTAGTGGGGTATTTAACCCATTGGTTAAATACGAGCCTACATGTACTTGTGTAAAAGATATGTCAGAGTAGTGTATAAATAGAGGAGGTGTGTTCCTCATTTGGGACATTCACTCACTTGAGGATAGCGCACTTGTGGAGGAGAGGTCTGCTATTGTGGAGGAGGAGATCATGTCTCAGGGTTTCATCTTTGTATATTGCTGGTCATCTATATTGAGGAAGCTTTGCTAGGTTTTCTACCCCATGAGGGTTTCCCAGGATAAATCTGTGTCTCTTGTGTTTATGCTGTGCTTTTTGTTTCTTCAGTGATCCTGTATATGCTATTATTGTGAAATGGAATGTAATGCTGCTATTTTCTGTCTTAGCATATTAAATATTAACATTCTTTTATCTTCTTCCAACAGAACTTTTAAGTCATTGATGACCTGCTTGGATTCTTCAAATATTTTGTTGAGAATTTGTGATTTATCTCTTAAATCGTTTACCTCCTTGTTAAGTAACTTGTTCTCCTTTCTTTCTTTCCTTAGATCTTTCAAGGAACTTATGCGTTTTGCTTCAAGATCCACTTCACCTTCTATTTTAGATCCTTCATCATTTCCAGAGGTCTCTTTTGAATCTTTTTAATTTATTTCCATGAAGAGCACCCTTTCTGGTGCATTGTTGGAGTCTTCACCGGATGAACTGTTGTCTCTTTTTTAGTAGAGAGATTTCCTTTTTGCAAACTTTCCATTTTTCTTTGCTTTATAATTCTTTCCCTTTTTATACTTCTTGGAACTATTATCTTCATCACTATCTGATTTCTTTTCATCAGGAAATTTAGACGCAAAATGATCTATTTTACCACATGAAAAACTCTTGGGAGGTAACTTACCTTTGTACTTTCCAATGCCTCTTTTCATCTTGCTCACAAAATTGACTATCTCATCATCTGAATCATCACTACAGCTAGAGCATGGTTTTTCCATGGACTTATTCTTCTTGGTTGATATGTCCTTTTTTTTCTTGGAAGAGACCTTGAAGGTTGCTTCTTTTGTAGGTGAGTATTCATCTTTAATTCTCATTTCATAACCTACAAGAGTCCCATGTAGCTGGCCTACTATCATAGTATCCAAATATGTCCTTTCTTCTAAGACTGATATTTTAGGATTAAATATTTTGGGAAGAGTCCTTAGTATATTCTAAACAACAAATAACTCATCAATCTCTTCACCAAGACCTCTAATAGTATTTACAAGTTCATCAACTCGAAGAAAATAGGCTGCAATGTCCTCTTCATCCTTGATCTTCAAATGTTCAAATTTTCCTCTATAGGTTTGAAGTTTGACTGCTTTGACCTTTTTATCTCCTTCATAAGTGGTCTTGATCTTGTCGCATATTTTCTTTGCAGATGTACAATGCATAACTTTGACAAAAACATATTTGTCCAATGCATTGAAGATTTGGTTCCTGGTCTTTGAATTAATATTATATCGAGCCAAATCATCTGCACCTTTCGGAGGAGTTTGAGGTACCTTATATCCAATTACAACTATTTTCCATTTCTCAACTCCTTGAGATTCGAGAAAATATCTCATTCTTATGCTCCAAAATGCATAGTATGATCCATCAAACAAGGGTATTCCATTTTTGTTGTGCTTTGTGAAATTGCTCATGGTTACCTTCCAGTCGTAAGCATGTACTTGAAGGTATCGGTTCTAATACGAATTGTTGATCACCCAGGAACACTGAGAGGGGAGGTGAATCAGTGTGAAGCATTTTTTAAAATGGATCAAGTTATACACATCCAATCACAATTCATTGAGCATTAAAATAGCATCACATCATCAACATATAATAATTATAACAAGATGCACAGGACACAATATTTTTACGTGGAAAATCAAGTTCTGGGGGTAAAACCACGAAATCCTTTTTAATAATATTTGTTCTAGAAACAACTAAAAATACAATAATTATATAATTTCTCCATCCACAACAAGAAGGAGGCTCCAACCTCCTAGGATTCATCAGCTACAACTGACGAGCTGACACAACAACTCTACTCACATAATATAACTATGATCCCTAGCACCACCCTGCCACCCTAAAGAAGAAAGGTCCAAACTTCTAAACTGAACTGATCCTATGGACCTATCAAAACAACCAAGTTGCTTCAACTGATCATAACCATGTTCCAACATGTTCCAATCTGATCATGCACCTATGCCAATATAATCAACTGCTTTGAAGGTCAACCAAAACTTTTGAATTGGTCTACATCATCAAGCAAGAGTCACATACAAGCAGTTCTCAAGCAAGCAAAATACTCTAGTCTTACTTAGACACAATCAATCAACTAGAAAACATAAAGATTCCAGACTTAGACAAATAACAACCAACCAACATACAATCATAACTAGTCAGTACTTTGCTTTGGTAAAAATAAATTACTAACAAACTGATCACTTACAGTCAACTTGTCCAATCAATACAATTCAAAATCAACCAATCATAAGCAACATTGTCAAAGCTAATCAGTCAAAACAATCACATTCATTCAGGCCAACCTTATTCAAAGCAATCACTTACAGGCCAATCTCTTAAATCAGACAACTTGTTAAATATACTTACAGTCAATACCAAAAGAATACTGCCAACCTTAGGTCAAACTTAGTTAAAAAGAATAAAGTGATTTCTCTGCACCCTATCTCCCTTAGGTCACAAGGAAATCACATTCAACACTTTCAAAGGTCTATCAAAAGGGATTCAAGAGAGGAACAGTCAAAATCACAACAAAAAACCCAGTCAGATTAATCAACAAACGATCAAAGATTATAAGTCTTAAAGTGTAAAAAAGATTACAAAGCTTTTTCTTGATGTTTATTTAGCAAGGGCTTTGAGAAATACTATATATTCTTTTTATTGTCTCTAAGATAGATCATGTGTACCTTGAATTCTTTAGTATGTTGCAAAGTTGGACCTTCAACCTTGTATTCCTTCAAACCTTGAATTGTCTGCAATGAGTATCTTCGATTGTCTTCAAATAAGAGTTGATTTAGGATTAAGATCTTCAACTGTCACCTTAAATTCCTTTGAATGCTTGGAGAATAGTATAAGGGATTATGCTTATTCGAATGCCTTTAATTGATCAACCATTCCTTACTCTGACTTGTTAACCCGAATTAGTCTTCTGTCAAGGTTGTTGCTATTCGGATGCCTCCTCAGATCAAACCATTCAACATTTTTCTTCCTGAAATCAGAGAGATCAGACTTAAAAATAAAACCCACATGTTGGTAGCAACCTGAAATTGTCTTCTATTTTGACCTGCGGTTATTGAGTAGTGATACCCGAAAATCATAAGAAACATCATCTTCCTTCGGCTGCCTTGGAAGATCAGACCCTTTAAAAGAAACTTTCATGCTTGAAGCCGAAAAATCAAAGCTACTTCACTACCTTCGGATGCCTTCAAGAGATCAACCAAGTGTACTTGCAATCCGAGATAAGGAAAGATCAGAATCTTGCTTCTTGTCAAATGAAGTGTGGATAGATGCTATAAATATAGTTCACAAGTCATTGAGGGTTTGACCATGAGCTGGTTGACCTTACAATATCAATTAAAAAGATTTAAAAAAAGAATTATTAGGTTGGCCGACCTTACAAGATGGGGTAACATTGCCTTAACAACTTCAAAAATTAATATATCTTCAACCATGAGGAGTTAGTGGGAATTCCACATATCAACAAAAAAGGATTGACGAGGACTATCATCCTATGATGGTCATGCTTGCCAAGACATGGTCTTTCACCCTTAAATTCTTCAATTTGTGTGGGGCATCAAGATTTGACTTGAATTCATTTTGAAGGCCTCTTCAAGTACTTTTATGGCATCAAGGGTTACAACACCAAGGTAAGTGCATCAACAAAAACACAAGACCACCAATAAATCACAAAGGAGCCCAAGAGGGAGGGTACAAAGGATCAAAGTACTAAAAAACAAGAAACAGGTAACCAAAGGAACATTAACAAGGGAAATGAGACAATAAAGGATACAATGAGGACCAAGGGGCACACAACCAGCACAAGGGGCTACAAGGGATTTTGACAAAGTCTGAAGAGATACAAGAGCTTCAAAATTGGGCTTGAACAAGTCAAAAGGAATCCTTGGACACAAACAAGGACACACACCCAAAGGGGATCCACAAGGGGCACCAAGACATAACAAACCCTCACTAGGGTATTGTTGGCATCAATGACAACTTTAATCAACAAAGACAAAACACAGTATACGACTTCAAAACACCTTATAACTTCGAAACACCTTATATGACAAAATGTCTCCACTTCTCCGAATATAACCCAAAATGTTTTAAGGCTATTATAATAATACAATTTTCACTTTATTTCACTTTCAAAGTGGAACTTTGGAACTTCACATGAAAAAAAAAACTTTGAAACTTCAAAATTTTGGAAGAGAAACAACTCCTTTTAAAATAAAGTTTAAAATTGAAATGATAACATCCTTCATTTGTAAGTCATGAACAATGCCTATGTACCATAAAATGCTTAACATATGTGGTAAAAGATGAAACAAGAAAATTGAAAGAAGCATTTACCTCAATAGTGTTATGGTGTTTTTATTTGCGATAGTGAAAACATATGAGAGTACGTGGGCTACCAGTTCTCTTCCTTGGATGAGTTCACCATATCCAATAACACAAATGTCTCTCACCTCCACATAAGCATACTTTTCTCAACTTCCTAATATATTCAAATACTTAAAGAATTCCTTTATAATGCTACTTCATACTTTATACCAAGCACAAAAAAAGATGCATTGAGTGCCTCAATGAAGTGGTTGCGGGCTTCTGCAATTTTGGTGAATGTACCATTAACCAAGTTTCATAGACTCAGATTTAATGACCAAGAGAGGCATCCCTGAAGAGGAGTTTGAGGGATTCGGTGTGGAGGTATCCGGTGGGTGCACGTTTCCATGCATGAAGAAGGTGTTGCAGTTGACAGTGACAATGGGGAATTATAGCATAACTGATGATTTCTATGTGGTTGATATGGAAGAGAACAATGTGGTTTTGGGTGTCCAATGGCTTAGTAAAGTGGCACTATTTCGCAAAACTATCAAACTATGGGATTGGGATTCAATGAAGCATATGGAAGGAAGATAGTTCTGAGGGGCATTTCCAATGGTGGGCCAAGATTTGTTTCTGCAAAGAGAATGGAAGCACTATTTAGGCACAGAGATATAGATTATGCAACATAATTCCTAATCACAACTCTGAATACCTCAAATTATATCCAACAATATCATGTATACATACATGCCTTATTGGGAAAACATGACAGAGTTTTTGGAGAGGTTCCTCTATGCAAACCTCCTGATAGGGGCTTCAAGCACACTATTGAGTTGGAGGAGGGGGCCAAACCAATTATCACCACTCCCTACATGCACCCAAATAAATTCAAAGATGAGATTGAGAAATCTATTAAGGATCTATTAGCCATGGGACACATCGGACCTAGTTCCAGTTTGTTTGTGTCCTCAGTGGTTTTGGTCAAAAAGAAGAATGGAACAATGAGAATGTGCATTGAGTACAAGGCACTAAATAAGAAGACCATCAAGAACATGTATCATATCCCCCAGATTGATGAGTTGCACAAGACAGTGTATTTTTAGAAGATTGATCTTCGATCGGGCTACCATCATATCATAGTCTGAGAGCCGGATTTACACAAGGATGTATTTAGGTGCCACTATGGGCACTATGAGTTCTTGGTTTTTCATTTTGGATTAAGCAATGTGCTTGTTTCTTTTCAGTCATGCATGAATCATATTTTTAGGAAATTGTAATGCCCCATGTCTAACATTTAGTAAAAATGAGAATTAGCTTAGCACTTTTAATTGTTATTAATTGTTGGAGTTAGCTAAATTCATTAATGATGTTGTTATGTGAGCATATGGACTTTCTTATGTATGAACAATAAATGGAAATTATCATTTTATTTTAGTAATGATGAATAGTATGTATGTCATTTGATTATGCATATTAGACGTAGAAGGTAACCTTGATATTAGTTTAAAACTAACATTGGATATTGAACAAAGGTAATGTGATGCAAAAGAAAATACACGGTTATTTCGATATCAATTTACAAAATATCTTATCACTTGAAATAGTTAGATATATTTATGCATGAGAAACGTATGTGGTTATTGAGCCAATAAACTCAACTATGAGACAGTAGTGTATTATATGTTGTAATTACGATTGAAGTTATGATTTGAAAAACTGATATGACTTGTCATATCAATTTTCATGTTATTTAATAATGAATTCAAATATTTATACGACTTGTGGGTGAGTGTGAGTTCGAATAGGGACCACGACTTTCCCAAAGTGATTTTTCAATGACGAGACCCCTTAGAACAATGATGGCACAGTATGGTTGATGTAGTACTATCATGGGGGGTGGACGCATTTCCCACGATTTATCCTCTGAAACCCGAAGTCGTGGGAGGGTTTTGTTGAGCACGCTCCCCTATATGTGTGATGACGACTAGTGGATGCCTACTAGGGAAGCTTGGTCGATGCAATCGACACTTCCGCTTACAGGTTCTATATATGGTTAGGTCAGTATAGCCGACACCATAGTATATTCCAACATAGGATGGGATGGTGAGGTCAAGTGATGGAATTAGTGGTGAGTAGGTTTTTTTTAGTACTTATCAAGATGGATGGGACCAATGATGGATTGGATGGTGTTCTACATTGTTATAAACCACTATGATTATATGCTTGATTGCTTCATTAGGTATATCTAATTCATTTTTATCACTCTTGTATAAATGAGTATGAATGATGAATGATGCATTGATTAAGTTGTTATGTTGTATGTTGTTTGCAAGTATATAATAATGATGCATTAAGGGTAATAAATGTTGATTAATAGTACCCACGCTTAAGACGTGTGGGATGGACACTTACACGTCAATTCGTGAGTACATTATTATGATTGGTTAGTTGATGAATACATCAGTATAATAACCTAGTTGATGATTGTTGAATTATAATCCATGTGTTGAAATTTATATGATTGTTGTAGTATTATGTATGTCTCTAATGGATTAAGGAAGTGTTAACTAGTAGGTCTATGTGATAAATATATATATTAATACCATGTTGACTGATTGAACATATTTAAGGGTTAAATATATTTCATGGGTTATTGAAATGATATATCTATACATATGTGTGTATGATGCAGTATTAAAATATTTATGAGAACATTATTATATGTCTTATTAAGGTATTATGTGTGTACACAAGTAGTATTTAATATGTATATTTATATATGTGCACAAATAATATATTACTTGTCTTGTGTAGTGGAGAAGAGCACCAATAAATGGGTAGATAAATCTATGTGAATTCAAGGATAATATTAACATATTGCATTTAATTTATACTATGTGAAATAACACTTGAAGATATTTTATTATTTATTTTAGCTCAAACTGAACTTCATGGATAGGACTGCCATAAATTATTTTAATGATATCAAGTGAAGTAAGATTTCATAGGTAAGATATTATAATTCAACTTAAATTGAACTTGCTATGTATGAAAAAAGGAATTAATTATTGTTTGATATTATTTTATTGAAAGAGGCGATGGAGGAAGGTCAAGGGAAATAAATTGTGAAGGAATATAGGAGAGAAGGAGGCTTTTTTGGGGGGGATTTGGTTTTGAAGGAAGAAGTTGGGAAGTGTTTCATGAGTTTAAGAACTCTTAGAAGATACATAGCTTATTGTGCATTATTATTCTGTTCTCTGGGGGTCTTGGGCATGGAGGGATGAGAGGCCATTTGGATGGCTTCCTGGGGCTAGGAGCCGGCCAGGATCCTATTTGGATGGGAGGAAAACTGTGTTTCCACTTTGGGAAAGTGACTCAATCAATTCCATGATCGCTGCATAACTTCAAAGGATTCACCTCATGCATAGGCACAGGCACCAGTAGAAGTATTCTTCTGGTTAAATTTACTAGATTCAAGAGTTGTTCTTCACTTAAATTATGTTAACTATGTCGTAAAAATTACTGGTTTGTGCTGTAGAAATTACTAGTTTTTACTATTGTTGCTTCAACTTTGGAGAAAATTAAATTGTGGAATTTTAGCATGGAAATTATTAAATGAAATTAGCTAATTGGTTGCTAATACAACAGGACACGGGAGGAACATGTGAGGCACCTAGATGAGCATTATGGAGGAGAAGTCCTTGTATGTCAAGGCCTCCAAATGCAATTAGCGCACAGGGTGTTCAGCTTCACCAGGATAAGATTCAATCCATAATGGATTGGAAGACACCTAAATCTCTTACAGGATTGCGTGGATTCTTTGAGTTATGCACTTATTATAGGAATTATGTAAAGGGATTTTCAAAATTGGGTGCACCCTTAACCAATCTCACAAAGAAAGGGGACTTCAGGTGCATCAAGGATTCATAGAGAGCATTCAACAAACTCAAAGAGGTAATTATTACTTGTCTTGTGTTCGCATTACCAGACTTCAACCAACCCTTTATGTTGGAATGCAATGCTTTAGGGATAGTGGCAATTTTGATGTAGAACATACACCCTATACCTTTCGAAAGATAAAAAAATTCAGTGAGCCAGACAAGCTCTATTCCATTTATGAAAAGAGATGCTCATCATCATGCATGCATTGGCAAAGTTCAGACAATACCTGGTAGGAAGTAGGTTTGTGGTTAGGACATACCACAATAGCTTAAGATACTTCCTGGAACAAAAGGACTTAAAATGAAAGGAAATAGAAGTGGGTAAGCAAAATACATGCATGTGACTTTGACATTGAATATGTAAAGGGAAAGAAGAATGTTGTTGTTGATGCCCTTTCCAGGAAGTCGGCCACATGTTCACTGATGAAGATCCCAACTGATTGGAAATCTCACCTCTTGGTGGAATATTCCAAGAACAAATTTTCCTGTGAACTAATGGACAAGCACATCCAGGATGATGTCATCTTCTATAAAGATCGGATATACTTGGTATTTGAAATCCAATCTTAAGGACAAGATTATGAGGGACACACACGACACACCACTAGCAGGGAACCCGAGGTACTTCAAGACTTATCATCAGATCAGGGAGAGGTTCTCTTGGAAGGGTCTCAAGGATGATGTGTTGAGGCATGCGATGGAGTGCATGGGTTGATAGTAGAACAAGACAGAGCAAAGCCATCTAGCAGGATTATTATAGACATTTCCCATACGTAATAAAAAGTGGGAGAATATATCGATGGACTTCACCCTAGGATTACCGAAAGTGCAGGGACAAGATTGTATTTATGTTTTGGTTGATCAGTTGATGAAGTTCACACACTTATTCATGATTTCCTCAAACTATTCAGCAGCACAGGTGGCAGAAGTATTCTTTAGTGAGGTGTTTCAGCTACATGGGCTACCCAAATACATTGTCACTGATTGATATAGCAGGTTTCTTGGGGCATTTTGGTAGGAGGTTTTTAGGTTGGTAGGTACGAAGTTGACTCCTAGCACTAGTCATCACCAGCAGACGGATGGAAAAATGGATATTGTGAACAAATGGGTCAAGAGGTACCTGTGTAATTATGTCGGGACAATATAGAGCATAAATTAAGTGGTTGGAATTAGGAGAGCATTGTTACAACACCACTTACCATATGTCCATCAGTATGACTCCATTTTGAGATTTGTATGTCTATGACGCCCCATCTTTTGTGGATATGGAATTCGGGGATAGCAAGGTGCCCAAGGCCAAATATTGGATGCATGAGAGTCAAGACATCCTTGGAGATCTTAAGGATAATCTATAGGTGGTTCAGAATCAATAGAAAGTATATGTGGACAAAGATATGATAGAGCATAGTTTCAAGGTGGAAGACTTAGTCTTTTTGCGATTACATCTGTACTTCCAATCCTCACTAAAGAAAAGTGGTGCATAAAATTTAAAGCCCCATTTTTACGGGCCTTACAGAGTTTGTCTAGAGAGTTGGATAGGTGGCATACAAGTTTGAGCTTCCAGAAGGGAGCAATATTCACAATGTATTATGTGTGTTGTGTCTTAAGAAGGAACTATGACAATAGGTTATGGATTTAGCATAGTTTCCTTTGTTGGATGAAGAGGGGTAGTTGGTATTGGACCCTAAGGAAATCTTGGATGTCCAGGAGAGGAAGTTGTTACACCTAAATCTCGTCATCATGAGTCCCTTGTCAACTTAATGCCTTGATCCCTGAAGTCTACATGATCAAGAAGTCAGTGAGAGCAAGTTGATTCCCTTTGTCCACAGTTTCTAGTTGGGTCAGCGCATGTTGTCTTTGAGCAAGGAGCGCCCAACTAGGTTCGGCGTAGAGTGTATTCTTTGAGACTGCACTGGTGGTACAGATTGTCTTGGTTCTTTTTTCGTTTCCCCTCTCAGGTGTTGGTTGTCTTCATACAAATTGCATCAGAGTTGGTTTATTTGGATAAAGGTGGCTTTTGAGCGATTTCTAGAAGTTGGATGAGGTGGATCTATATCTCTAACACCTAGGTGAGTTGTCCTACGGTTCCCTAACCTCAAGGGAGGATCCCTTAGCCCTCTCCCCATAATCCTCAACCTACTCTATTCACTTGGTCCTATAAATACAAGGCCCCTCTCCATTACAAGGGGAGAAATTCTATAGCACTTACATGCTGCTGGAATTAGCCTAGGTGATTCCCATCCATCTCTTGGGAAGCTTACATTTCCTTTGGAGGCTTTGGCTTGGCTTGTTGGAGGAGGATTGCAGCGTTAAGGCTTGGGTTGTAATCATCTCTCTACTTTGTATTTCCCTCTATTTATATAGTAATATAAACTCTTTCCACAAATGTTATTGTGTTGATAATGTTTGTAGTTTACTTCCTTAACACTTTACTTATATCAGTTAGTGTTTAGACATGTTTTATTATTATATTGTTTCCACATGTTTTGACAGGTCTTGTAGCTAAAGATCTGACGACCGCGGAGCTTGGAGCAACAACGAGGAGAAAGATCTACAATCTGAAGGTAAGATGTCTAATTACTCGATCCCTAACTAGATCTAGGAAAGTAGTTTCATGTTCTGTCTTTATTTGTTCTAGATTCGCATTGAACTAGGGAGATCTAGCTCACGTTTGTTCGAGTAGATTGTCCAATAAAAAATATGGCGACCATACTGGGGATATACATTTGTTACGATTTCAAGGTTGAGTGTGTTATTCTTTATTTTCTTAATGAGCGATTGCTTTGCCTCTTGAGCCTATTTTAACCATCAAATTCTTTCCTTTAAGAGTTTGCTGACTTTCTCTGGGTCTGTTGAACCATTCTTAGTCCATTTACTTAACCATTGCTTGGAGTTGTTTCCTTGTTTGCATTGAGTTATTCCCCCGACGCACTTGGGTTGTGAATCCAGTGCGCCTATCTATCCAGAGTGAATTTTTCCTTTGAATATACTGCGCCACCGACGCTTTTTCCTTTTTGACAGTCTGTGCCGCCGACGCTTTTCCTCTGCACACAACCTGAGTCGGGTGCTCTATGCCTAACCACAGCCTACGCCGAGTTTTCAAGCTTAGGGCTTGGGATATTTTTCTCCAACTTTTGATTTTTGGGTTGATCAACAGACATCTCTGCACTGTATCTTCCAGGCAGAGGTCCTTTTACCCAGCATTGTTTGGTTTTGTTTGTTTGTGTTGGTTTTTGGGCCTTTTTGATCAAGTTAGTTTGATTGAAGTGCGGGCAATTTCAATCCCCCACGTTCATCCACTCCATCTTGTTCTCCCTGGTCAACTCACTAGATCTATCCAGCATACTAGATCCGCTTCCAAACCCTTATTGATTTTATTCATCATTTGTTCGCATGCATTGGATTGTTTTTGAGTGATTATTTTGTGCTTTTAGGTCACTGGAGTGCTTTTTATTTCTTTGAGAATTTCTAAGCAATTAGAGTGTTGCAAGTAGTCTTTTATTTTCATCCATTTACATTTAAAAGCATTATTGTTATTAGGTTTTGTCTTGGTATATCATTGGAAAATTAAAAGTGCTTCATTTTTACCATTTTCAAATTCATTTGAGAATTGTTGTAAAAATTGTTTCATGCATTGGAATTTATCATTCACTGATATTTTGGAAAGTTTGGAAAGAGAATTAAATCGTTTGTATTTTTCTTGAATTATGAGTTGCTCATCTTCTTGAAAAATCCAAGTGAAGTCAAATTTTTGCAAAAGTGATTCCACGCTTGAAGAAGTTGTATGCATTTTTTATTTTCATGCTTTTAGGTTATCATTGTGAAAATTGAAGAGTTAGTGTGCTCTAAGAAGAGATTCTCCTTTTTCATCATTTAGGTTCACTCTAATTGAAAAAGAAAAAAAGAAAACGCTTTCATTTGGATTTGATGTGTTGTTGATTTTCATGTTTTGCTTGAAAAATGGAAAATAGTGCTTTCATTATCATTTTTGGTAGATTGAGAGTGTTGTTGGAATTTACTGTTTTGTGAGACCATTGGAAAAGATTTCTCCTTCCCGCACATAGATTTCATCATAAGAAAGAGTGCATTTTTTCATGTAGTTAGGGTGCATTATGTTTATTTATGTACTCACCTCATGCATTCACCTAACCGTCCAGATAAAATTTACCGATAGAACTAGGTTAAAATCTTTAGTAACTTGTGTGTTAAGTTAGAGATGTGTTTTGGCGTCATAAAACGTGGTAGCTGTCGTTATTTGCCAGCACTGCATCCCGGGGGAACTATAGTTCTTCCACGTACCAACCGATATATCGAAGGCTCTTTCATGTACCTTAGTGTATATTGAAAGGCACTTCACATACTCGGTAGTATATCGAAAGGCACTTCACGTACTCGGTAGTATATCGGAAGTCTCTTGTCGTACAGTTTTTCATTAGACAACACCACTATGGATTTGAGCTCCCACGTACCTCGCGTATATCGGGAGACACTCCTAGGATTCCTGAGACCAACCAAACTAACCATTTGGCCGTCTTGGAAGAGAAATACACCGAGAACAACACTCGGGGAGCTACTGCACATGTACTTTCTGTTGGACTTGGCCCAAGGAAGGAAATTCTAGTAAAACAATTTTGGAACAACGAAGTTTAGCACAGTTCAGTTGAATATTTTTTGGCAAAAGGAAGTTTTGCAAGCTGTGAGGATACAGTGCAGTGCAGCATCGGCAGAGAAGGAAGCCAGCGGTGCAAAGATACAACACTGCGAAGTAAAGCGTTGCGGAGAAGTAGTGCTGTGAAGAGCCCGATCTACGGAGATCCGACAAGGTAGAGTATTGGAAGGAAAACGGTATACATTCTAGTAAGACCAGCGGTGGCCTATTTTTGGTTAAGATACTCCATGATTACCAAGCAGTGGGTAAGGAGTAATGCGGAAGGAAAGCGACCAGTCGCACAAGCAAAGGAAGCACTACACAGACTGGCCGCATGAGTCCGTTAGAGAAGGAATGGCTGGGTGAAAGTGACATGTTGGCGTGCATGCGACAAGGGGGCTGATAGCGACGTGACCATGCGCAGAGGATGGCCATGACGGAGGAGTCACTATCAGATCCTAACAGTCCAGTTAGGGTAAAACCGCGACAGTTTTGGGAAACCTTAGGGTTTTTTCCTATGCATTGTAAAGACATGACCTATGGGCATGATCTATAAAAGGGCACATTTTGTAAGGGAAAGGGTTAATCTTCATTGAATATCTGTAATGTTGTTAATATCTAATGTTGAATCTTCTGAGTATGAATTGTAATATTTTTTGAACATTGATCTATGTTGAGAGAATATTGTAAAGGCCCTGCAAGCTGCGTGCGCAGAGGCCTATTGAGAGAGAAGAGAGTCTGGAGTTGAGTGCGCAGACTGGAACTATTGCACTCTTCCCAAGCTAATATAACAATAGTTCCTGTGGACGTAGCTCCCTATTGAGATAATGTAACTTCAAAGAATATTATATTTGTACCTTATTATTCCAGAGATGTTTCATTCCTCCAAGAAGATCTTATTGTATATCCGGAGATGTTTATTCCTCCCTCGGAATGTGGTAACTTGGGTTATTAGACTTCCCTAGTGGGGGTCGGCCCTGTATGTGTTATGTGGGTCAAAGGGTTGTTAGACCACCCTAGTGGGGTCGGCCCAGTTAGTTGTAGTGGGGTGTTTAACCCAGTGGTAAAGTTAGGGCCGACCTAGTTAACATAAAGTACAAGTCGGAGATGTGTATAAATAGAGGAGGTGTGTTCCTCATTATACACACACTTCCCTCTCTTGAATTGTAGCGCACTTGTGAGAGAGAGGTCTGCTATGGAGGAGGAGGAGATCATGTTTTTGGTTTGCATCTTTAAATATTGTTGGTCGTCTATATTGAGGAAGCTTTGCTAGGTTTTCTACCCCATGAGGGTTTCCTAGGATAAATCTGTGTCTCTTGTGTTTATGTTATGCTTGTTGTTTCTTCAGTGATCCTGTATATGCTATTATTGTGCAATGGAATGCAATGCTGCTATTTTTTGTCTTAGCATATAACATGGTATCAGATCTAACCTGAAGGAAGGCAACGTATGGCACTTACGACACTTGCTTCTCTTACGACAATTTGAAGGTTAGGGTTTTATATAGCAAAACCAGTCATCGTGGAACTTTTGCTATAAATCCATTTTGGTGAAGTTTCAGGATCTGAAAAGTTTACAGGTCGTAGATAACATCCCTATGTACCTTGTGTCCAAAGGAAACCCTCAGATTCGTTGTACTCTATGAATTATGATCAGTACACGTTAGGGTTTCTGCCTCTTCCAGATCTCAGTCAAAATCAGGTGACCTAGGAAAAAAGGTCATAACTTGGGCTAGGAAGATCCAAATGAAATTTCGTAAAATGTGACAGGTAGTACACATAATGTACTATCTCAAGAAACGTTTTCAGAGGCTGAAGTTGAACCATTGACATGTGGAACGCCGTACAAGTTCGCTCTCCTGTTTGATCCCATAAACAGGTCATGTTGTGACACTTGGCATAACTCTCTCTCAGAAAATCCAATTGAGGTCAGACCTATCAGGATGGAAATATGACAGGTCAGGATATGATTAAAATATTTTTCAGACCCTGTGGATTGAAAAGTTCAGAGTTACAACGGAAACAATCAGGTACATATTTATGTCAAAACATAATTATTTTTGGAGCACCTCCATTCATGGCTTCTGGAATTTAGGGTTTCAGAGAAAGTTAGAATTTTTGGAATTGGAATCCATGGCTGAATGCTACTCATAAAAATCAAAATTTAGAGACCAAGATCAAATTTTTTGGTTGGGTAGAAGGTCGGGCTTGATCAAACCCCAGTTCGGGATTTTGATCGGAAAGATGGAAAATTAGGGCCTCAGCAAAAGTTGGAATTTTTGAAGTCTGTGACCACGGCTGGAATCTCCTCACAAAAATAAGAGTTTAGAGCCTTGGATCAAACCTTTTGTTTGGGCAGAAGGGTGGGCTTCATCAAACCCTAGTTCGGGATCCTGTCCAGAAGATCCAGAAGTTTCGAAGGCAATTTTGAGGGGTCAAATTTTGGAGATTTCAAAATTGAAGTATGCAAGTTTGATCAGCTCAGCAAGACACATACTTCCATCCATTCAGAAGTGTGAAAGTCAAAGATTGAATTTTTAGGGTTTCTCTAACAAACCCTAATCAAGCTTCAGATCAAGTTTCAAGGGGAGTTGAGGCTAAGGCCTTACATAAGAAGACTAAAAGAATTCTCGACTGGTATGACTTAAGGAGGTTCAGGTATGTCTTGAAATCTGATTCTTGATTAAGTTCATAATATGTTTGTCTTCATATTATTTATTAGTACAATCTTGATTAATGTTAGAATTATCTTATCACCCTAGTAACAGTATGAATGCATGTGAATGATAGAAGACATTCATTGACTAGGGATATATGATTGTACTAATGCACTATGGTGTTGTATGAGGTTGATGTTGTCTGCTAACAAGATACAGGTACATCACAAAAGACAAATCAAGTTCCATGACCATGACAACATGAAGACAAAGACTCCTCCATGATATTTGATCACATAGAAGTTCTACTTACGAGGTATGTATGACTTTGTTCTATTATGCTTAACCTGAGATATGTAGGTTCCAAGATAGGATCTCTAAATCATTGAAGAGAACAAAGAAGATATTGATTAGGTATGTTAAATAGATATACTAATCCAGGTATGTTTCCTATGAATATTACATTGTGTTAGGATCCCTTATATAAGTACACTTGGTATGATTAGATATGCTTTTTCATAAATTTAGTAATCAAGGGTTTGTGCATACTATGTCTCTTATATTGATTAACTAGAAGAGCCCTATGATCAAACAAGAATATGCATGAGTAAAAGAAGACTTCCCTAAAACCTTGAATACTAATGTTTATTATCTATGATCATGGCTATACATATTCAAGATTATAATATACTAATGAATGTATGTTTGTGTATGAGATCATGAGGATGACACTAGTGCACACTTGAGCATGCACAGTGGTACAGAATGAATAGAAGTTAAAAATTGATATAGAAGATCAAGCGGGAGGCAATCACACAAACATAAAAGATAAGTATTTGAGTTGTTATCGTAAATTATATTGCTTGTAATAATGCATTCTTAGAATACATCATGCTGAGTGTAAACATTCATATAACATTGAACAGTATACTACTAATATGCATATGATTGGTAAGTTGGACAAACATTCCATTTTTGCTTGTCTAGAATGAAACCTCTTTGCTGACATACTGAGAGCTATGCACACTCTCTATAGTATGTTCTGGTAGAGATGGAAGGCATCTAGATAGCCATTGTGTGCATACAGGATATGGAAAACTGTTGTGCCAAAGTATTGGTCAAGATAGTTGCATATCTGTATGCATAATAGGTTATCATGTCAACATGATTTCATGATTATGAAGTATTACTAATCATGTACTTAATTTTGATTTGTAGGAAAGATCATGAAGAATGATGCTCATTTGGTCAAAAAGGTCATCAATTCGGGGCAATGGGGATTTGTTCTTCACAGTGACTTTGTTCAACTGCCTGTAGTCAATACATAACCTGAGTGTTCCATCTTTCTTTTTCACAAATAGAACAGGTGCTCCCCATGGGGACACACTTGGCCTAATATATTTCTTTTCCAGCAACTCTTGTAATTGCATTTTCAATTCTAGCAATTCCGGTGTACTCATCCTGTAGGGTGTCTTATACACTGGTGCCGCTCCTGGCACAAGTTCAATTGTAAAGTCAATGTCTCTCTTTGGAGGAAGTCCAGGAATCTCATTAGGAAAAACATCCCTGAATTCTTGCAATACATGACAGTCCTCCAATTTAAGATTTTCATTCTCTGCTGCCTCTAAAATGTGGGCTGCATACAATTGACATCCCTTCCTACAGAACCTCTTCAACTGCATGGCTGAAACCTGTCTAACAGAATTCACCTTTGGAATGTTTTTTACAACCCTCGGGTTTCCTTCTTCGTCTTCGTCCATGCATTCAAATGTCTTATTGTAGCAGTCAAGTTTAACCCTGTGTGCTTCTAACCAATCCATTCCAATGAGAATATCATAGGAACCAAGTGGCAAAATATTTAGATATGCATAAGTGAATAGCCCATCCATCTCTAATGGACATTTCTCTACTATTTCACTAAATTTTCTCTTGGTTCCAGTGGCTAGTTGAACTAACCATGATTTACTATGCTTTAATTTCTTGAAAGCACAAATCTCAACAAGTCTAGGAGTGACATAACTGTGAGTAGATCCAGGATCAATCAAAATAGAAACAGATTTCTTAGCAATCTTACCTTCAACTTCAACCACAGTTGACTAATGATCTGCTTGGAGGTCGTCTAGTGCTGCATAGATTCTAGGGATTGTCCTCGCCACTTGACCCATGTTTCATCTCCTTGGATGTTGTGGACTTGATTTGCATTCCCATTCTGATGTGGATAGTTCCTAAGCATGTGGTCTCCTCCACAACCCCAACATTGCAGTGGTTCTCTTGGATCCTTTGGATGTCTTGGCTTGTCTCCCATCATCCTAGTTGGCTTAGTCACAACCTGTGATGGCTGCCTTTGCTGATCCCTGAATTGAGGAGGCTTGAACCCCTTCTTCCTTTGATCAAACTTTTCATTTTTCTTAACCTTCCATGCCTTATGGAATTCTGGTTTGATTATGTTTTGATCAAAGAAATACTTGGCCTTTCTTATGGCCTCCTCTAGAATTCGAGGTTCATCAAACTCAATTCTATCTTTATATGATTGGGGCAATCCACTTAGGAAACACTGAATTTTCACCTTATCATCTCGAATATACTTGACATACCTCAGCAACTCCAAGAAATTGTTTGCATATTCTTCCATGGTCAATTGTCCCAATCTCAGCGCATGGAACTCTTTGATCTTAGCATCATAGTACCTATCAGAGAGGTACTTCTGCTTGAAGTATTTCTTGAACTGCTTCTACACAATCTTCCTTTCATTGATCTTCTTCACTTGCCTGATGTGTTCCCACCATATATATGCTCTTCCATTCAAGTTGAAGATGGCAACCCTTGCCTTCATATTCCCAGAGTAGTCTTGGACTTGGAAATATTTTCTCATCCCAAGAAGCCAAGCTTCGGCTTCTTGACCAAAATTTACCTCTCCATCAAATGTAGGAGGTTTTGCCTTCTTAAATTCCCCATGTGAATTGTTCTTGTAGTGCTTCTTCCTCTTACTTCTGCGAGATGAAGAGATTGAACCCTCAATGGATTCTTCAGAGTCAGATGATTCATTAGAAGAGATTTCTGGAGTATAGGTTCGGTCTATAGAAACTCTTCTTGAGCTACTAGCCCTCTTACGGGAATTCCTTCTAGAATTACTCTCGCCCCTTTCTAGATTTGATGTCTGATGCCCGGAGTTTATTTGCCTTTGGATGTCTTTCAAACTCTGTAGCATGGCTGCATTCAATTGATTTTGTTCTTCCTAAGATTTAATCATCCTTTCATTATCTTCTCTACGGCTTTGCAATTCCACCCTCATGCTTCTCATGGTGGTTGCAATACCTGGAGGAGTCTCTTGATTTCTTCTCCCATTAGATTATGTTTCAGCATTTTCAACATGTATGTTCTCCCCCATGGCATCTGTCTCAGGATCATAGGGATCCTGTGCATCATCCATAATGTTGATTTTCTTGGCCCAACCAAGATTCAAAACTTTCCAACTGTACTATCTAGAGTGCTGCCCTGATGTAACTGTGATTCTGCAAAATGTGTTCATCAACACAATTGTTAGCTGCATTATATTCTCAGAATTCATAACTTACTTTCATGCATATGGGAAAATGTTATATTGAAAATTTGTCAGATCATAGAATTTTCTCACAATCAATGACATATGAGGGGGTAACGACGGGGGTCAAGGGGGCTTGCCCTCGTTTTTTTTTTGTTTGTAAATCTTTCCATTTCGCGCAATCTGGCGCACAAGCTCCATGGAAATTTTTCCATTTTCGGCACCTGAAAATATCCCTGAAAAATGGCTGAAATTCCTTGTTTCGGAGCAACTTGTGGAGTTCTTCCGCAATTTCAAAGTTCTTCTGCAATTTCGGAAGAGAATTGGAAATTCCTTCCGCAGTTTCAGAAGACACTTGGAAACTCTTTCCGCAGTTTCGAAAGACATTTGGAAACTCTTCCACAGTTTTGGAAGACATTTGGAAACTCTTCCGCAGTTTCGGAAGACATTTTGAAAATCTTCCACAGTTTTGGAAGACATTTGGAAACTCTTCTGCAATTTCGGAAGACATTTGGAAACTCTTCCACAGTTTCGGGGCAACTTGCTGAATGCTTCCGCGTTGCAGAACAACTTGCAGAATCCTTCCGCAGTTTTCCTTTCGATGCCGAACACTTTGAAATTTTTTCAAAAACTCTTAGGAAAATTTGAGATCTTTCCTTCTTTCTGTGATGACTGCTGCCCAGTAGGAGGTAACCTTACCTCTGCAAACTATCCAACTTAGCCAGTTTAGGCCCGATGCTGAGACCTGTGGTGATCAGGAAGGGACCTTCCCATGTGACTGTAATTGGATTTGGCCCATAGAGGTCCAATGCTGCAACCAGCAGCTCTGATACCAAAATGTAATGTCCCCTCCCATCATATCAGCATGATAGAGAGGACGTGACACTAAATCCCGGCATCTAGCCCCATATTCATTAAGTAAAAACTCATTAATAAAAAGACATATACATGTGCATGTTATAGAAACACATCGGAATTAAAAATCATGTTTAATATCTAACATACAATCAACATTTATGTGACAGCCATTAAATAAAGACATTGCAGAATTTATAAAAGAGAATACTTATCTTTTTAACAAAGTATTCCCAAGCAACTGGCTATGCAATTGCAACGTTCCACCCAACCATAGGCCAGTTGTGCTTATCAACCTCTTGATACAACTGCCACCCCCGAGCTCGGCATGATTTCTACAAGGAACCAGGGAACAACAGACTCACACATAGCCAAGCATACACCAAGATGAGCCAATCCAATCTACAATTGTGTTTATCAGGCTACTAGGAAATGGAAAGGAAGAGTTGCTAAGCTAGTGAGCTCAAGCATAGAGCCAGGGATAACCTTACAAGATCTATCTAGCTTGGCACCCACAATACCTACACACCCAGCACAAGGAAGTATTCTTTTCACTGTTGTACAGTTCCTCAAGCCATACCTTCCCCATCTAGTGCTCTCAGGGTGTGCATAGAAGAGTAGACAAAGCCCTCTTGATCTTCTTGAGAGGTTGTCTCCCCCACTAGGTTTATCAAGCCCTCTCTGTCCACTACCACTCCAATCTCTTGCTTACAGTCTCCAAATCAAACAGGGATGCAGATAATCAGCTAACTACAATGGCTAGACAAGAGAAAAATGTTTGTATAGTGCTAAGCATGAAAATGATTCCCTGAGCTTCAGGAAAACGTGGGAAGGCTAAAAATGGACAATGGAGGTTTTGGAAAACCCCAGGAAGCAAAAATCGTTTTTAGGGAAAATGCCCATGGAAATTCTGGGACGAAACGACCTCCATACGGTCCCCAAATCGCAGCCCCTTCTTCCCAGCTACTATCCAGAACCAAAAATGAGTTTTTGGGCAAGGAAAACCCTGCGTTTTTTATGAAAAACGTGAATGTAACTTCCAGCAGTCTCAATATGAGTGAGAGGATGGAAACCCTGGGTGAGGAATGGCTTTGGGCACCATTTCGTGGGTGTTTTCTTGCCCAAGAAGCAAAAATATGAATTCCCAGGTTGATGGCTTGCCCATGCACGAAATTGGCTTCCATACCTCTCCATTCCCAAGGCATTAACTGCCTCAACCAACTCTTGGAAGAATTAAATGATTGGGTGCATAACCCAAAATGGGTAGTTGGTGGTTTATGGGTTTTCTCATTGACACATGGATTAACACCATTGGCTCAAGGGTTTGAATAATTTCCCTCCCTATTCCTTGTAGAATCATGCCCCCATCTCTTTATTGCATTGCATAGCTAGTTGTGTGTATTTTCATTAAAATTCATATTTACATGATGTCTTATTTACATTGTGCCTATCTAGCACAAGAACCATAGGCATCTATTTCTTTAATTGTCGATACATAAAACGCTAAATAAATGGTGGGGGCCTTGGCCTTGAGCTCCTCACCATGATTAAATAACAATATTTACATCATTTACGATTTAATGCAAAGGGGGTCAAAATGGGGACATTACAGTTACACGCCTAGCAGATTAGCACATGTAACGTATGGCAATAACCTATGTAATGTATGGCACTAACATCACCCCATGCTCCTCTTGAATTGAAGAGGAGCATTCACCAAGAAAACAATTGACCAATCGCTCCTCCAAATTCATGCAAAACTTTCTCCGTAAAATATTTAATCCACATAGGTCAAACCCTAATTGGTAATTACTTCACAGTAGTTACTTCAGTTTAATTAATTCACAGTAATTACTGCAATCACTGTAAAAGAAACACAATAATTCATGTAGACTAACGAATAACGACACAACAGCCCCCAGACTTCTTTAAAAAGAGAAGGCGCAATCGTTCTCACCGGTCAGGGATACGGTCATTGACATATTATCTCACTCAATTCTAATCTTCGGAGCAGCAAAGGAAGAAGCCGCTAAAAGATGACCATCTAAAAGTTAGACACCTCAATATATGACTTGCCTAAACATATATAAAATTTTACAGAGACGTGATTTGGTAATACCCTGAAGCCTGATATGTTGCACAATGAAAATTACAAGAAAACCTCCATTATTTGGAATCTTCTGAAGATTTTATCATCACATCAAAACGGATCAATTCTATTCCTTCACATGAGAGAGTTGAAAGATTTGAGGAGTAGTTGTGAGAATCCATAATATAAAAACACTCAAATATTATATATATATTTTAATCCCTTTAATGTCCCTTTTACCATTCCTCAAATTAAAAATAAAACATTATAAACTTGTCACGTCTTATTACCCAGAAACAAAAGAAAAAGGCTCCCTCATTATTGTCTTTTAATAAAGCTGCCATCGTTGGTTTAAGGTCCATAAGAATGTAACGCTCATAGCATATCTGTAGAGAATGCACCGAAATAGATCTATAACACACGGAAACGAGGAGTGGATTATGTAACACACTGATAGATATGGGTATATGTCAGAGGCTGGAAACGGCTCTGACATGTAATTACAACCTAAGGCGATTCCCTAACCTACAGATACCATGCTTACTGAAATGACATTCCCATGAATACAATATTGTCTGTGTGTTTCCTCCCAGGTGTGTTCTCCACTAACCCGCATGGAGACCAACACGTCTTCGGAGCTTCTATATTGCAAAAACTGTTATAATTTGTTTCTTCTCTGTGGTAGCAGTAAGCATATTAACATATGTAGGGATGCTCGACTCAATTTACAAGGATCGGCAAAACTGCAAAGCATGCAATGCAAAATCGTGATGTACAGGTAGTACAATTTGTAAAAAAAATTGGCAGATAGTAGGGCTTCTACGTCTAAGTCAATTCCTTTCCTTACTATAAAGTGCTAATGGAATCTTGTTATGGGTTTACAGTCCCTAGACACGAATTCTTTTTTTGTTCCTTTAAAATTAATGTCGGAATCACACCTTCTTTTTAAGCCTTTTAATACGATGTCTCAGAGTTGAACATTACGATACATGACCATTAAAACTTATCATCCGTGCAGATCCAGAATTGGAACAACAAATCCTTATTTTCTTTTTATACCATCGATACCATATTCCTTGTAGTTAGCATAAACAATGATGCATGCAGCGGATAGGAACTGTGGTTGTTTAACATTTTAAAGACAAGGTAAATATAACAGATCAGTTCATTAATAGTTTTATATATATATTTTTTAAATCAATGTAATCCAGATCTATGTATTGATTTTAATATTCATCGTTCCCAAAACAATGATACAGATCTATGTTAAGATTTAACTTCAATGCTTCCCAAAGGAAATGATGCCGATCTAAACTTCAAAAATTTTCAGACCCAACATCAATACAGATTTACATGTCATTTAACCAGAAAAAAATAAAAATAAAAAAAAAATGAAAGAAATCATAAACCACCAAAGACCTTCAGATAATCGAAACTCTCAAAATCAACAAATCTAAATCTAAGGAATCTTTTCATGAAGCAAACATAGCAATCTAAATAGATCTAAAACTTAGTCGTTCCTTACAGATCATTAATTGGACCTCAAAACTTAGCATGTACATATTCTTTGCAAATCGCCTACCTCATAAAAATCATCAAAGAGTAATCCTTATGCCCTAGATTTTGAACTTAGCTCTGATACCAAATGTAAGAACAGTAAACTCATAAAAGTAACAAGACAAACAAATGACCAGCATGCAATAAAAGAACTGATAAATACAATGGATCTGATATCCTGTAAATGTATAAAAACCAATAAACAACCAGAAGCATCATGCAATGAAAGATCTGAAACAAAATAGTGTATCTAATCAACAATATAACAGAAAAATATGCTATGATAATATAGGAGCCATACCTGGATAGATGACCTAGCAGCTACCATTACCTTGATAGCTCCAATTGTGCAATTGAAGGTGGGGGGACGACTCTCCACCCAACCAACCCCCAGCCAAACAGGTTGAGGCCCCCGAGCCCCCAACAATTAACCCTATGCCGGTGCTATCTTGCTTTCCTCTCCTCCAGAGCTCCTCTTCCAAGATGGCCAAAGACAAGCAAAGAAAAAGACCCTTCTCTTCACTCCTTCTCCTCCTTTTATCTCCTCCTTCTCCCAATTTCTTAATTTCTTATTTAATTTATTTCTTTATGCAAAATTTGCTTTCTGTTACTTCTTTTTCTTGTTTCTTTTTATTATATTATATTACATTATATTTATTATATTAAATATTCCCTATATTTGCAAAACCACCAAAGGGACCTCGGGCCAACGGCATTATTGGTTCCTGTAACTCCCAGCCTTCTGCTCAAACTGGTGGATCATCGAAACCCCAGGGTTCTTCTCCATCCCCACCACAGGCTGGCAGCAGCACCACCAAGTCACCCACTCCTTTTTCCACCAAAGAGGTGAATTCTGTTCAATCTGCTTCTCCTCAGAAGTTCGGTGGTAAGAATAAAAACAAAGGCAAACCCAAGAAATATTCCAATCAGTGGGAGCACAAGACCACCCCTGAAGACACCAAACAGAAGAGGAAGCTAAAGTATCCTTGTTTACTGTGTGGTGGTGACCATTTCTCCAAGGAATTTCCCCACCGAGAGGAAGTACAGAAGTTTCTCAAAGGAAAACCCACTCCCGCAGTTCTCAATGATCCCTTCCCCACTCAAAATCAACAACTGATCGCTCAACCCTCTCCTTCTCATGGAGACACATCCTCCACCGCGCATGTTCTCATGATTTGTAGTGAGACGGTTAAACTGAACACGCGTTCATGCTCGTACGACTTAGTCCCTCCGAAGGAACCCGTTGGAAGTAATACTGAAAAAATATTCCACTTCTATTCTCGATGTTACCGTACCACTGGCTCCCCTCACCATTGATAATCCTTCATTAGAGTCAGTGTTGCGTCCACCTAAGAGCACGATTCGAAATGCAGTTTTCAATCCTAATGCTCAAGTAGCTCAGAACTACAACATTGTAGAGGACTTGGCGCAAGCTCCTTGTGCCATGTTGATGCTAGAGGTCTTGCAGAATTGTCCCAACCAATGCAAGACTCTTCTTGCTACCATTGGTGCGGGAGATTCGGATTCCTCGAACACGATCATGTTTCGACTTGAGTACTTTAAACCGAGGATTTCCCACCAACTGGAATTTCAAGTTGCCACGAATATTGATGGGAATATGATCCATTGTATTCTACTAGACGAAGGTGCTTCCACCTCAGTCATGTCGATATCGTGTTGGAGAACCATTAGTTCTCCCGAGTTAAACCGTTCACCCACCACCCTGAAAGCATTCGACGGCCGTGGCTTTCAACCCCATGGGTTGTTGCAAGCCTTAGAAGTAGAGTTGGGGGGTAAGACTACAACCATTAAAGTGGAAGTAGTTGCATCCCATTTGGATTATAATCTTTTACTTGGTCGCAATTGGTTTTATGCCATGACTCTGGTCGTGTCATCTATCTTCCGCATTGTGCAATTCCCCCACCAAGGCTGAATTGTCATTGTCGACCAACTGGACTACTGTACACCGGACACCGCTACTCATCATGGTGATAATATCCAGTTACTCAAACAATATTCGCAGCTATATGAGAGTGTGGGGATCGACCTCATAAAGGATTCATCTCTTATGGGTGTCTTTCCAACCCCATATCCCCCTAACCATGTTTCCATGGTGAACATGATATCCTCCATGATTCCCAACTCTACCGACCAATGGCTCATACCCGAAGAAGCCACCATGCATTTGATTGGAGATACTATGCCTCTTTCACCTATTGAAATCACTTACGTGGCTATCTAGTCAGCACTCGAGGACCACTTAACTGTGGCCTCTACATCTTGTTCTCTACAGCGGATGTCATCCTTACCAGACCCTTTGCTCCATACTTTCCATTTCGATGAGTCCAGTATGGAGATTATGAGTGCGGATGACCCTCTATGGGAAGACTGTTGAAATATTGTAACTTCTAAGAATATTATATTTGTACTTTAATCTTCCGGATATGTTTCATTCCTCCGTAGAGATCTTATTGTATATCCAGAGATGTTTATTCCTTCGACGAAATATGGTAACTTGGGTTATTATACTTCCCTAGTGGGGTCGGCACAGAATCAGTTGTATGGGGTGTTTAATTCCCCTAGTGGGGTCATCCCAGTCAACATTATGTTGAGTGGTTAAGTTGGGGCCGACCTAGTTAAGGTTAAAAGACAAGTGAAGTAGTGTATAAATAGAGGAGGTGTGTTCCTCATTTAACACACACACTCACTTGTGAAACCTGTATAGGAGAAGGAGAGATCTGCAAAGGAGGAGCTCATGTTTGGGGATTACATATTTGTATTTGCTGGTCATCTATGTTGAGGAAACTTTGCTGGGTTTTCTACCCCATGAGGGTTTCCCAGGATAAATCTGTGTCTCTTGTGTTTATGTTGTGCTTGTTGTTCATTCAGTGATCCTGTATATGCTATTGTTGTGAAATTGAATGTAATGTTGATGTTATCTATCTTAGCATATTGAATCTTAACATGGTATCATAGCTAGCTTGAAGGAAGGCAATGTATGGCACTTACGACACTTGTCTCACTTGTGACAATTTGAAAGTTAGGGTTTTGTATAGCAAAACCTAGCCATCGTGGAACTTTCGTTATAAATCCATTTTGGAGAAGGTTCAGGATCTGAAACTTCTACAGGATGAAGAAAACATCCCCCTCTACTTTTTGACTGAATCTCATCCTCATATTCATTGTATTTGTGATTTAGGATCCGTACAAGTTAGGGTTTCTACCTCTTCTAGAATGCAGTCCTAAACAGATGACCTAGGGAAAAAGGTCATATCTTGGGATAGGAAGCTCCAAATGAAATTCTGTAAAAAGTGGCAGTTAGGGCACGGACTGTTGTTTGACAGGTCTGCTTTTCAGAGGCCGAAGTTGAAACAATGATACATGGAACTTCGTACAAGTTCGCTATATTGTTTCATCCCATAAACAGGTTACATTGCGACATTTGGCATAAATCTCTCTTAGAGAATCCATTAAAGCTCAGACCTATGGGGTTGGAAATATGACAGGTCGGGATACTACAAGCCAAAGTTTCAAACCCTGCAAATCTGAAATTTCAGAGATGCACTAGAAACAATACGGCACATCTAAAATGGCTAAACGGAGGAAATCTAAGATGAGGAGGAAGAAGCTCTCACTTAGGGTTTTCAATTCTTAGGTCTGGAAGGACCTGATACAATGTTGGAGACACCTAATACACATTGGAATATTTTATAATGGACTTGGAATCCATTCATGATAGATATTGATCCTCCATCAAAATGTTGTGGGAGGAAGGAGATTGAAAATTAGGGTTTCCAAGTAAGAAGAAACCCTAGCAAAGTTGGGAGACTCATAGGGAAGTGATGAAGAAGGTTTAAATGGCACTAATATCCTAGCACCATGAACCTATACAAGATGTTTTACAATTAATATACCTTGGATGGTTAGGGTTTTACCCTTATAGAGAAGACTACTCGACAGGTATGACTTGAGAAGATACATGTATGTTTTGAAATTTGTTTCATGATTAAGTTCATAATATGTTTGTCTTCATATTATTGAGGTTAGTACAATGATGATTAGTTTTAGATTGTATGATCACCTTAGTAAAAGTATGAATGCATGTGAATGATAGAAGACATTCATTGATTAGGGTTATGACACTTATGATTGTACTAATGCACTCGTGGTGTTATATGAGGATGATGTTGTCTGCTAACAAGATACAGGTACATCAAGAAAGACAAATCAAGTTCTATGACCATGATGACATGAAGACAAAGACTCATCCATAGTATTTGACCACATAAAAGCTCTACTTACAAGGTATGTATGACTTTGTTCTACTATGCTTAACTTATGAGATATGCAGGTTCTAGTACAAGTTCTCTAAATCATTGAAGAGAACAAAGAAGATATTGTTTGGGTATGTTAAGACATAACCAAGCATGATAATCCAGGTATGTTTTCCTATATCAAGTTAGAATCCTACTTTGTGTTAGGATCTTAGGTAAGTATACTTGTGTATGAAATAATCATGACCATACATACTTAAGATTATTTAGAATCATAATGTTTTGATAGTATTGAGATTATACTAATGAATGTATGATTATGTATGAGATCATGAGGATGACACTGGTGCATGCTTAAGCATGCATAATGGTACAAAATGGATAGAAGTTCAAAGACATATAGAGATCAAGCAGGAGGAAACCACACAAACATAAAAGATAAGTATTTGAGTTGTTACTTGAATCTCTGAATAGTTAATGATATTGCTCGTAATAGTTGTATGCATATTTGTATTCCTATAATATATCATGCATAGTGCAAGCATTCATATAGCATTGAACAATATACTACTACTATGCATATGATGGGTAAGTTGGCTCAAAATTCCATTGTTGTTTATCTAGAATGAAACCTCTTTGATGACATGCTGAGATATGTGCATGCTCTTGATAGTATGTTCTGGTAGAGATGGAAGGCATCTAGATAGCCACTGTATGCATACAGGATATGGAAAAGTGTTGTGCCAAAATATTGGTGAAGATAGTTGCATAACTATGTGAATCATAGCAGTATGCATAATAGGTTATCATGTCAACATGATTTGATGATTATGAAGTATTACTAATCATGTAATTAACTTTGATTTGTAGGAAAGATCATGTGGTATGATCTACAAAAGAAGGATGATGAACACCGAACAAGTGATGGATATTCAAACAAGAAGACTTACAAATCAAACGTAATATAGAAGGCTCGTGGCTAGAGGATTATCTTAGAAAGAGGGAGAGGATCATGACAAGATGTTTGATCCAAGTGGCTAGATAAGACCATTCTCTTAATGGTGTAATTGAAGAAGAAGTACGAATCGAGAAAACTCCCAGGATTCAATTGAAGAAAGCTCTGTATGGGTACCCAGGATCGATAGTCATTTGATGAGCTTAATGATCACCATGGGTGATGCGTATTTCAACCTTTGCTACAAGGTTGAAGATGGTGTCTATATATAGATGACATTATTCTCTTAGATGGATGCAAGAAGGAACTCACCACAGAGTTTGAATGATATTGAGGCTCATATCAGTAGACCCATCTGACAAGAGATAGCACGGATAATATATGCAGAAGACCACTCAATGCAGAGTGTGAATGATGTTCAGTCACAAAGGGAGAATTGATAGATTCGTGACAATCTTGGGATTTACCAAAAGTAAAGTTGATCCTAACCTTTACCTTAAGGTTATGGATGATGAACCTGGCATACTATTACTGTATGTGGATGATTTCTTTTTGACGGGGAATGAGAAACAAATCATGGAAAGAAAGAAGAAGCTAGCTATAGAATTTGAGAAGAAATATCTCGGATTGATGGATTAATTCCTAGGTCTGGAAGTATAGCAAGGCCCGGAAGGAATATTTCTCAACCAGGGAAAGTATTTGATATGTTGGAATGCAAATCCATGGCCACTCCCATTGATTCCAACTTGAAGCTGTTAGTTGATGACTCATCAGAGTTAGTGGATATGACTCTGTACAGACATATTATTGGGTCATTGATGTATTTGACGAATACCAGGCCAAATATATGCTTTGCTGTGAACACCTTGAGTCAGTATCTAGTGGAACCTAGGCGTGTTCACCTGATAGCTGCAAAGCATGTGATGAGGTACCTAAAGGGTACGATAGACTTTGATCTATGTTATCTTGGAGATCGTGAATTCACATTGTATGGATACACAGATGCTGATTGGGAATGAAGTGTATCAGACATGAAGAGCACACCAGTTGGATGTTATTGTCTGGGATCTGCCATGATCTCGTGGTTTAGCAAGAAGCAGTCTAGTGTGGCTCTCAGCACAACTGAAGTGGAATATATAGCTGCTTTCTCTTCTAGTTGTGAAGCGATATGGCTTCAGAAGTTGTTATCAGGATTATTTGACTTAGAGATGGACTCCATTGTGATCCTGTGTGACAACCAGAGTTGTATCAAGATGACAAAAGAATCCAATGTTCCATGATAAGTCAAAGCACATAGAGATCCGATATTTCTATATACGGGATATGGTGCAGAAAGGAGCTATAAATCTCAAGTATGAACTGACGAACAAGTTGTTGATGCATTGACCAAACCTATGTCTCAAGTAAAGTTTGAGTATTTCCGAGACAATCTTGGTGTAGTTAAGAAGGACCCTCCTCGAAAGGGGGAGTGATATGGTCGATGATAATATTTGGATACTGGTATCGATGTGGATACCTGTATCGATGATGAGATTTCCTATATCAAGAGTAAGGTCGATAATGAGGATACTGTATTGATGATATGGATACTTATATCTATGATGAGGATACTATATCGATGATGAGGATACTTGTATTGATGGTGTGGATACTTGTATCGATGATGAAGGTACTTGTATTGATGATGTGGATACTTGTATCAATGATGAGGATACATGTATCGATGTTGAGGTTACCTGTTTCGACGATGAGATCGATGATGAGGTCGATGATATCAATGATAAGGTTGATAAGTGGTCCTAAGACTTGGTCTAAGTTGACGAGAGGGGATTGTATCATCCCCAGACTTCGGTCCCTAAATTGATCTGTAGACATATGTCTCCGAGAAGTGGTCCCTAGTGGACGAGAGGGATTGTATCATCCCCGGACTTCGGTCCCTGAATTGATCCATAGACATATGTCTCCGAGAAGTGGTCCCTAGTGGATGAGAGGGATTGTATCATCCTTGGACTTCGGTCCCTGAATAGATCTGTAGACAGATGTCTTCGAGAAGTGGTCCCTAGTGGATGAGAAGGGATTGTATCATCCCTGGACTTCGGTCCCTGAACAGATCCATAGACAGATTTCTTCGAGAAGTGGTCCCTAGTGGACGAGAGGGATTGTATCATCCCTGGACTTCAGTCCCTCAACAGATCCGTAGATAGATGTCTTCAAGAAGTGATCCCTAGTGGATGAGAGGGATTGTATCATCCCTGGACTTCGGTCCCTGAACAGATCCGTAGACAGATGTCTTCAAGAAGTGTTCCCTAGTGGACGAGAGGGATTGTATCATCCCTAGACTTCAGTCCCTAAATAGATCCGGAGACAAATGTCTTCGATAAATGGTCCCTAGTGGACGAGAGGGATTGTATCATCTCTGGACCTCGGTCCTTGAATTGATCCGTAGACATATGTCTCTGAGAAGTGGTCCTTAGACTTTGTCTAAGTTGACGAGTGGACTACATCGTCCCTAGACATGATATGGTGTCTTAAATGGATAAGGATTGATCATCTTGTAAGATAGATCATGTGTGTTGCAGGGTATGTTGCTATGGTGTTGTTGATCTAGAGATCCAGATGATGCTATTGTTAGAGAGATCCAGAGGATGAGGCTGTTGATCTAGAGATCCAGATGATGTTGTTGATAGAAAGATCCAGACGATGAGGATGTTGATCTAGAGATCCAGATGATGCTGTTGATCGAGAGATCTAGATGATGATGTTTTTGATCGAGAGATCCATATGATGCTGTTGATCGAGAGATCCAGATGATGATATTGTTGATCAAGAGATCCAGATGATGTTGTTGATCGAGAGATCCAGATGATGTTGTTGATCGAGAGATCCAAATTATGATGTTGTTGATCGAGAGATCCAGATGATGATGTTGTTGATCGAGAGATCCAGATGATGATGTTGATCGGAAGATCCAGATGTTTATGTTGTGGTTGATCAAGTGTTGCAGAAGATGAAGAAGATGTTGATATTCCAGTATTGAAGATCTTGAAGATGTTCCAGTAACTATTTTAGTTACTGATCAAGAAAGCTTTCAATGATTTATAGATGTATCATGTATCATGTAGTTGATGACTCTTTGTTCCTGCAGATGTTTTTATAATATCCTTCTTGTCAAGGGGGAGTGTTTAAATATTGTAACTTCTAAGAATATTATATTTGTACTTTATTATTCCGGAGATGTTTCATTCCTCCGTAGAGATCTTATTGTATATCTGGAGATGTTTATTCCTCCAACAGAATGTGGTAACTTGGGTTATTATACTTCCCTAGTGGGGTCATCCTAGAGTCAGTTGTATGGGGTGTTTAAGTCCCCTAGTGGGTTCAGCCCAGTCAAAATTATGTTGAGTGGTTAAGTTGGGGCCGACCTAGTCAGGGTTAAAAGACAAGTGAAGTAGTGTATAAATAGAGGAGGTGTGTTCCTCATTTAACGCACATACTCACTTGTGAAACTCACATAGGAGAAGGAGAGATCTGCAAAGGAGGAGAAGGAACTCATGTTTGGGGATTACATATTTGTATTTGCTGGTCATCTATATTGAGGAAGCTTTGTTGTGTTTTCTGCCCCAGGAGGGTTTCCCAGGATAAATCTGTGTCTCTTGTGTTTATGCTGTCCTTGTTGTTCTTTCAGTGATCCTGTATATGTTATTGTTTTGAAATTGAATGTAATATTGATGTTATCTATCTTAGCATATTGAATCTTAACAAAGACCTCCACCATCGATCGTCTTTCCTACCCCCATTGGATTCTGTGGAGAACAACATCACCACCATTTTCACACCGGATGTCTATCATTTCCCCTAGTCACCGATACTTACATGTCATACAATCACTGAGGGTAACTTGGAAAACATCAAGCCCACCATTCCGGTTGACATTTCAGTTACTACTGGTGTCGTGGAACACATTCGTTGAGGCTAGAATTGTTCTCCCGAAGAGATCACCATTTTTACGGCCTTATTCAAGCAATTTCGCGACGTGTTTTCTTGGACCTACAAGGAGATTCCCGGGATAGATCCTGCTATTGTCTCGCATGAGATCAAAACCTATCCCGATGCTAAACCAGTCCTTCAAAAGTTACGACCGATACACCCTCAAAAAACTGCGGCGATTAAGGAAGAGATTGAAAAGCTCTTGAAGGCCGGCTTCATCTACCCTGTTCCATTAACAGAATGGGTCTCAAATGTCATCCCTATGGCTAAGAAGTAGGGCACCATCTGGGTCTATGTATATTATTGGGATCTGAACAAGGCTTGTCCTAAGGAAAACTACCCCACTCCCTTCATCGATCAAATCATAGACAATTTTGTCGGGAGTGTCATATTCTCATTAATGGATGGCTTTTCCGGTTACAACCAGATTGAGATCCACCCGACCGACCAACATAAGACTGCTTTCATCTTCCCATGGGGCACGTTTGCATATTGCAAACTCCCTTTTGGTCTTAAAAATGTTGGTGCTACATTCCAGCGGGCCATGTCGTACGCTTGTCATGATGTGAAGGACTTTGTGGAACCCTATCTTGACGATCTACCTTCCCATTCCCAACAGCATGAGTTTCACAGCGATCATCTGACGGCCGTATTCCTCAGATGCAGGAGGTATAACATCCGTCTGAACCCTCACAAGTCTATTTTCTTTGTCAAGTCTGGATGCCTCCTAGGTTTTATTGTTTGAAAAAATGGGATCCGCATTGATCCCTTGAAGGTGGAAGCCATTGTCACTCTCTCGCCTCCTATTGACATTACGGAACTACAAAGTTTGCAAGGTAAGGAAACTTACCTACGGTGTTTGTCTGTAATTTCGCTCAGAAGACATGGGGCTATATGTGACTACTGAAGAAGGACGTCTTGTTCATATGGGACGATCAAGCGCAACAATCCTTCGACAGTCTCAAGAATGCCATTACCCACTCCCCTGTGCTCCAACCACCCAATTACTACAAGGATTACATCCTCTATCTTGCCGCTTTTGCCACCACGATCGCCATGGTCTTGGTCCAGGAGGACAACAATGCCCAGGAACATGTGATTTATTACCTCAGTAAGGGTCTCATTGACTCTGAAACTCGTTACTCACATGTCGAGAAGCTCGCTCTCACTGCAGTCATTTTCGTCCAAAAGTTCCTTCATTATATACTGCTCTGCACCACCACCATTATCTTCGAATCAAACCCCATATACTATGTCTTGACAGTCAAGTACTTGGGGGAAAGTATTCACGCTGGATCGTAATACTTCAAGAATTCGATCTCCTCTTCAATAAATCCAAGTCTAAGAAATCTTTGGTGTTTGCGGAACTCATTTGTGATCTTCCCCGTGTTGGTTTAGGATCTGATCCCAATAATTCTCTTCCAGATGAGTCGTTTTTCCTTATCATCACGTCAGACCGATGGTATGGAGATATTACCTTATATCTTCAAACCCAACGCTTCAACCCCCAATTGTCTTGTGATGATCGTCATCATATTCGCCACCACACCAAGTATTAATTGATCATTAGCGATACCTTGTATTTTTGTGGTGTTGATTTTGTTCTTCGGTGTTGCATGACACATGAGGAGGCTGAACACGTCTTGAATGAATGTCACCCTAGGGCTTGTGGCGGTCACCTCTCTGGGATGGCTATAGCTTAGAAGATACTATGCACAGGATATTACTGGCCATCCATCTTCAAAGATTGCATTGAGGTCGTTAATAAATGTCCCCCATGCCAACATTTTCAAATGAAAAAACGCTCCCACCTAGCCCCTCTACACTTGGTTATTACCGTGGGCCCCTTTGCAAAATGGGGCATAGATTTCATGCACTGTAAGCCTACCTCGGTCGGGGGGCATGGTTATGTCATAGTAGCCGTGGATTATTTTACTAAATGGGCCGAGGCTATGCCTATGTACAACGAAGACGGAAAAACCGCCGCACTCTTCATGTTCAATCATGTTATTGCACGGTTCGGAGTTCCACAATCCATAGTCACCGACCATGGATATCACTTCCAGAACCATATGGTAGATGAATTGAGTGCCAGATTGGGTTTTCATCACAAAAAATCAACCCCTTACTACCCACAGTCCAATGGACAAGTAGAGGCCATTAACAAGGTCTTGAAAACCATGATCCAATGCATGGTGGGTACACACAAGTCAAACTAGCATAACATGCTCTTTTCCGCATTATGGGCATACTGGACCTCCGTCAAGACTGCCACCGGATTTACATTGTTCCAATTAGTTTATGGATTGGAGGAAGTCCTACTAATAGAGTGTGAGATTCCATCTCTCAAACTCGCAGTTGAACTTCTTCCGAACACCACTGTCGAGGAAGAATGCTTCCTCCACCTAGCGAGACTCAACGAGACCCGCCGCGATGTTTCTCTTGCCAACGAGGTACATAAGAAATGCATCAAAGCACAGTATGATAGGTCGGTTAAACCTCACGTCTTCAACGAGGGTGATTTGGTCCTCACATATTACCAAAAGCACGATAAGTTGGGGGCAGGTAAGTTTGAGTCCATGTGGCATGGGCCCTACATTGTGAAACGTGTTCTAGAGAAGGGGGCATAAAAACTAGAGGGTTATAATGGGATATATAAGCCTTGCAATGGGCTCTACCTAAAGAGGTACTATGCCTGAGTCTTTCATGCATAGGTATCTTGTATATATTGTACATGGCATGTGTTTTGTGTGCTGTGACGCTTTGTTTTAGTGTGGCTGGATTTTTTTTCCCTACTTATACCATGTTCTGTCTGCATGTGCAGATGGAAACCTGCTATGGATTTGCGGATGACGCCAGCCGACATACCTGTAACCTTGCTTCGACAGCTTGGGTACTTTATTCACCTATTGGTGAGCTTATCAGCTCAGGAGGAATTTGTATAGGATATGCGACCAATAACGCCACAGAATACCAGGCAATGATTGGAACCCTAACCAGCGCTCCTTCCTTGGGTATGAGCCACGTTGTCATATATCTGGATTCACAACTAGTGGTTTCTCATCTTAACTGGATCTACGCTTTCCGTGACCCCACTTTACTCTGTCTCTTCCGACGAGTCCATCTTCTGGAAAGGTCCTTTGAGTCTGTTCAATACCTGCACACCCCATGAGATTTGAACACGGTTGCTGACTCCATGGCCAATTTTATTCTAGATTGGTACATTGCACACACATAATATATTCATAAAATATAAAAGAAGACATAACATGTAAATTATCCATTGTATAAGAAAAACATGTAAACAAGATCCCATTAATCACCAATAGAACACAAGATGTATAAAAACCGCCAATAGTGTTTGTATATATAAATCGGTACAAGATACAAAAATGGTAGTGTTGATACAAAAGTTTGAAGCATTCTAGCTTTCAATAAGAGTCATCTCTACAAAATATGAAGCTCATAACCTTTCAGTATACATATAACACATGCACCTAATCCTTAGGATGCGCATGGAAGCAGACCACGGCCCTCGCTACTTTCCAGAGCAGCATGCCTAAACGTAATGATACCCTGACTGTCAGATTCTGGTAGCGACGGGGTAAGTCATGGACACCCGGCTCTGGAATATCCAAAGTCATCCTGTGGAGGTTCTCCTCGATCTCCTCCAACTCCTCAAGAGAATCCCAGACTGCGGGGCCCATCTCAGGTACCACCCCTCTCCGCGTAAGATGAGAGACTCCAAGCAGTCGCACCGGACCCATGTTTGCAAGAAACATGTAAAATTCATCATCACTACTCCAAAAAAATCATAAATACATAAAATGAAAAAACACGAATAGTTTTTCTTACCGATATTGTCCCACTACGCTCCCTCGGGAAGCACCAAGTCGGGGTCCCCTCTGAAGTTTGTACCATGGTATGGGTAGTCCTCCACCATGAGGATCTTTCCCCTCAACCACGTGAACAAACCCATGTCAAAGCTGATGATAGGACCCCCGCCACCATGGAGAGCCATCCCCTCTACCCACCTGGTCATGTGAGGATCTCGTGCATCCTGATCCTTAAGGTCTACTTGCGTGCGTAAGTGTGGCACCCTCTCCAACATGAAAGATACCACTACTAAACCGTAACCAAACTGCTTCAGCGCCCCACACTAGCATTTGGTCAACTGATCAAGAATACTGGTCAGGATCCCCTCACACCAATTGAACACAGTGGGAGCCATGCACTCCTTGGTGTGCATCATCTACGATTTTCTCACTAGATGAGCAAATCGGCTGCTAGCTACCCTCACAATGGTAAAGAGTACGATACGAAGGGCCTGGTTCCAGACCTCCTTGATGGTTATCTTCCCACCAGTCATCGGCGTACCTGGAGTACACCACTGCTCGATCATGTCCTCTACAGAGCGATCACCACCTCGTGATCCAGTCAAGGACACAGGGTTTCATCGTCGGGACAAACCTATCAAAAAATAGATGTCCTCAACATCTATGGTCAGCGTGTGCTCACCAATATGGAAATGTTGTTGTATTGGGTCCCAGCATTGGGCCAGTTGTGTCAACAAGGGTACTTGGGACCTCATCCCTGACACTCGAAAATACTTGAGCAAACCACATTTTCTCAACGTGGCAATACATTGCGGATCATTTTCCGCTTGTGCATCATCGAGCTCATGCTCGCGTTCTCTCCACTTAAGAACCATTGTGACCACTGCAAACCTGTCAAAAATGGCATTTTAACACCATTACAATTTTTCCCAACCATCAAAAGAGTTTTTATTTGGGTAGTTTTTGAGTTTGATTTAGCGCTTTGCGCCGATGCAGACTGTCCTTTTGGACAGTGCGTCGTCGGCGTAGAACACCCTTTTGGGTTTTGTGCCAGTGCAAATCCTGAAAGGGCGACTTGTGTCGGCCCGTGAGCGCAAATCCCCCAACTCAACAAGCTCAAAAATTACCTAAATGAAATAAATATCAAATTATAATCCACTGAAAAGTTAAAGGGTCCAGTTTAGGGTTACCTGTCATTGACGGCATCCGAGATGATCGATCACAGCTCTCGGAATCAGCAAAAGAAAAATGGCTCCAAATGGCACTTTTCACTTCTCCAGTTTGGTAAAAAACAAATAGTAATTCTTTTTACTATTTACCTCTTTTTATATTGAAAAAGAGCATATTCCTTTTTTTAATTTATTCGAAATGTGGGTTATTTTTCTATAGTTGGAATCATTTATACTCGGTTAATCACTTTGACCTAGTTTTGAAGCTTGCAGGTGAAGTTAAGTACCACATCGATCCCGTTTTTCACGGTTGTGGTCTTTTCACGCGTATTTTCAGTTATGAACAACTCATAGAGCATCTTTTTGTCATTATTTCGCTCATTAAATTCAATTATTAATGACACCGAGCTAACTCTTTGTTCTTTCTCGTGCTCGTAAAACAATGAGAATAAGTTACCAAGTTATAGTTTATCACTTTTTCGGGCTTGTTAAACTCCCACTTTTTCTTTAAGCTCTTTTCAGGATCTCTAAATACAAAAAAGATCGTCAAGCAAACTTGATGCGTTCACGCTTGTAAAAGTATTTGAATGATCATCTTCCTGGTGATATTTTACCCATTTTTCGAACTAGGGGGCACTACTTACGAAAAAGGAATACTCCAGCCAATCATGACTGGAAAATTCCTCTCTCGCGTTGTTTTACCCTTTTTCGAGCGAAGAGGCTAACTTTACGAAAAAGGACCTTTGGATTATTCTTTAGTTCTTTTCAGACTCTCTAAATATGAAATGATGTCGAGTTTACCTTCTATGGACTCGTTAAAATCTAACATTGAAGGGCCCGTCATGGGACGAACCCCTCCTTTCCCAAGTTTGTAAAAAATTTGGGATTGGACTCATCATGACATGAGCTATACCAAGCATCTGGTTACCCTCCTCAAGCTCATTAAAAAACACATGAGGCACTCATCAATCATGATGGGGAAAAAGGAAATATTTTTTGTTACACTTTATTCACGAAAGTACATCATCGCTCTTGAACATGGCACTCATTTGCATTTGCATTCAGTACTTGTGTCATCCGTTTGTCCTCGAGTCATACTAATTTCATGAGTCATGTCACTTCTTTGGGTCATCCGAAGAATGTTTCCATTATTAGTTTCAATAGGGGTCAGTATTATTCTCGCCGTGTCAATACCACCAAGTCATGCCATGCCCATGTTCAAGAGATGTTCATTGCTCATCATCTGCAGTCAGTACACCTTCCATCATGTCAATCTACCTTGAGTCAGTCTTGCACATTACTCTATCGTCTGATCTACTCCAAACATCTTTTATCGAGTTTTTTGTTGTTGATGGGGGATTCATCATGGCCCTCCTTCGACGAATTCATCCTTGTCGACTTCAACACATCATCCGAAGATTGAATCTAGAAACCAGCCAAGTACCTTGGGTGTGCATACCTCAATGGCAGGTTACCTCACTTTCAACATGAGTTTACATCATTGAATCTTGATTGAAAGGTTTCATCAAGCATTCGACCTCAACTCATTTATTCTCACTTGGTGATATGTATTGTGATACCTTGGGGACCATCGACATTAATGGCGATTCCCCTTGTGCGTGTTAACGGTATACATCAATGACCAGTAATCAAGTAGTTTCTACCATGTTCGACTCCAAAACATTGTAATCACATGGATAGATTCGTATCATTGCGGGTTCATCTTGAAGACCCTAGGGAAGTCATATTCTACCCAGGTTGCAATGGATATTGTTTGAGTCATATTACACGGATCCACTTTTGTATTGGTCATGGTTGTGTTATCATCTCGTCATGGATCTACGATTATGTCCAGTAGCCATGATTGTGTTCAGTCGGTCTTTACTACCATGGATATGCAATGTATTGGTTGGCAGCCATGTTGTGAGTCATGTGAGACTTGTATCTCAAATTAGTTGTACTGCAACAGCATCCTCCAGCCCGCAAGTCCTTGCCATCCATCTTTCAAAGCACTTCACCTGTCTTGGTTTTCCAACTTCATGCTTTGGGGGGCATTCTGTTACACATAAAACTCATCATCATGAGTCCCTTGTCAACTTAATGCCTTGATCCCTGAAGTCTCCATGATCAAGAAGTCAGTTAGAGCAAGTTTATGCCCTTTGTCCACAGTTTCTAGTTGGGCCGGTGCATGTTGTCTTTGAGCAAGGAGCACCCAACTAGGATTGGCACAAAGTGTATTCTTCCAGACTACGCCGGTGGCACATATTTTCTTGGTTCATTTTGTGTTTCCCCTCTCAAGCGTTGGTTTTCTTCATGCAACTTGCATCGGAGTTGGTTTATTTGGATAAAGGTGGCTTTCGAGCGATTTCTAGAAGTTGGATGAGGTGGATCTATATCCCTAAATCCTAGGTGAGCTATCCTACGGTTCCCTAACCTCAAGGGAGGATCCCTTAGCCCTCTCCCCATAATCCTCAACCTACTTTATCCACTTGGTCCTATAAATACAAGGCCCCTTTCCATTCCAAGGGGACGAATTCTATAGCACTTACATGCTGGTGGAATTATCCTAGGTGATTCCCATCCATCTCTTGGGAGGCTTACATTTCCTTTGGAGGCTTTGGCTTGGCTTGTTGGAGGAGGATTGCAGCGTTAAGGCTTGGGTTGTAATCATCTCTCTACTTTGTATTTCCCTCTATTTATACAGTAATATAAACTCTTTCAACAAATGTTATTGTGTTGATAATGTTTGTATTTTACTTCCTTAATTGTTTACTTAGATCAGTTAGTGTTTAGACATGTTTTACTGCTTGTATTTTTTCCACATGTTTTGACAGGTCTTGCAGCCAAATATCTGATGACCGCGGAGCTTGGAGCAAGAACGAGGAGAAAGATCTACAATATGAAGGTAAGACATCTAATTACTTGATCCCTAACTAGATCTAGGAAAGCAGTTTCATGTTCTGTCTTTATTTGTTCTAGATTCACATTAAACTAGGGAGATTTGGATTGCGTCCGCTCAAGTAGATTGTCCAATAACAAAAGCAAAGAAACAAAATAATCCAGGGATATCTTATTAGGTGGAGACACATGACAGTGGAAGATGCCACATGGGAGGGATAATACACTAGGAATCATCCCAATTTGCAATTGCTTGAGGACAAGCAATTTCAAGAAGGGAGAAGTGTAATGTCCCTTTTTGAATAATCACCATATGGACGACTTATTAGCTTATCCAATTCTCGTAGGATATAGTCAACAAAAAGGAAATTTTAATTATTTAATGTCACCAGGTAAAAAGTAACTTTAGGGTTTGGTTCTTCAATGTTAGATCCTTGTACTAGGTCATAGATCAACATGGAGTATGTTCTCTCGTCAGAGAGAAAATAATACTAGCCATGTTAAAAAAGTGGGAACTCTTTGCAATTTGTTGAAGGAATTTTTGATATGTTGATCTAGTTTGGGTTTTAACATTTATGGTTTATCTCTATTTTTTTAGGTTCTCAGTAGTCTCCCTTTCAGTTTTTGTGGGTATCGTCCTATATTTTACTCTCTTTTGGTTTTGTTTGACTCTTCTAATGCCATTTTCTGCATTATTTATCTTCATATTTAATATTATGGACCTACTTATTTTGACTTGTCAAAGTTGATGTGATGTGTGTGATGGATCGACTTGATATGGTTTGAATGACAGGTGGCAGTGAATTTAGACAAACTCAAAACCCTAGTCCTAAATCACTTTCTTCTTTGTCCTATAAAACTTTTCCCTTTCAAAAAAAGATGAGTAGTCCTGGACAGTTACCCTCTCAAGACCTATCTTCAATCATTTAGATGATTTTGGGGTAGGGTTTGGGCATTCTAAATCCATTGGCAATGCGAAGAAGGCGGGAGGGGATCTTATTCCTTCGCATAGTGAACAAAATCAAAGGTAGGGTTTATCAGGGGCTAAAGCAAAAGTCCATTGCAGACTCAAATCTTATAAGGAAAAGGAGTACAAAAATAAATATGTTCTTGGTCGCAACGTGAATATGGATCGGGTTGAGACTCTTAGCATTAGGGATTTGATCGAGCATCTTGAGTATATTAAAATGAACAACGAAGAGTTGTTGGCTTGGGCTATTTCCAACTGGAAGGCATTAATTAATTACATGCCCAATATCGATATCATGTCTAATGGTTGGCTCGTTTTCCTATTTCTAGAAAAGGGTGATGCTCAGAATATTTTGGAGTGGTTATGGGTTATCGGTTATGGATCTCATGTGCTAACAAGATGGCATCCTGCATTCGACCCTTTCCAGGAGAAGATTACCAAACGACATATGTGGATTCTCTTGCCAAGGTTTCCTTTTCAACTCTGGTCTAAAATATTTTTGTTAGCCTATCAAACAATTTGGAAAATTTGTGGCCATTGATGACAATATGATCCATGATATTGACAAACGTATGCCAGTGGTTATGGTTGAACTGGATGTTTCTCAAGGGCTTCCAACTGAAATAGATATCCTATGGGGTGAGAACATTTATGTCCAGATACTGGATTATCTCAAGATTCCTTTATGCAGCCATTTTTGTCGAAATACGGGGCACCTTAAGGATAAATGTCTTAAGCTTATCTATGGTGACAGTTTCTCTGATTCTGAGGATGAATCTGATTCCACAAAGGATGTCTTGTCATCGGATCCTATTGATGACCCTGTGCATTTCTCTGTTGCGGAATCAGACAAAGGTAAGTCTTATAGTAACTCTCCTTTGCACTATGAAGGGATTTCTAAAGCTGAGTTGAATTTCTTAAATTATGTTGAAAAAGAATCTAGCTTTAATAAGTTTAAGAAGGGCTCTGATTTTGTGTTTGTGGAAGAAGCCCCTATTGAAATTGTTGAATCTAGTCTTAGCAACATTTCTAATCACTCATATAGTTTGGGCACTAAGGAGGCTCTAAACATTTCTCCTTCATATAACTTAATTGTGGAGGATGGGTCTAAAGCTAATGAGATATTTTTGGTCAATTGTGATGATTCCCCCCCTATTCAAAACCCCGAGATTCCTTCAGTTATTGATAAAGTTGATAGGTCTTCACTAGACCTAGGTGTAATCCAGGATATTTCCCCTTGTTTTAAAGAAGTGTAGCTTAAAACTCCATTACAGGTATTCTCCAATAAAATTTCCAACAACTCTTTGGTATCTCCCATTGCTTCTATTAGATATCAAAATGTGACAATTTGTGATAACAAGAAAAAGGAGATGATGGGGACTATGTTCCTCTTTCTAAGAGGTTTCAAGATGTTTGTTGTTGCAGCAACTCCCCCCCAAAATTTTTTGTACATATTGGGGCCCCTCCTTTCATTTTTTGTAGAAAGTTTGCCTAAGAAGCCATCCCAGCCGTTAGCTGTGTTTTTCAACATAAAATCTTGTTTCCCAACCGAGCGTCTTGCCATCAACCTTTCCATTTTTCCCCCAAGGAACCGAAAGGGAACTCAGGTTTTTTCCCAACATTTTGGATTCTCTCGGGCTATCTCCCCGCAGTTGCGAAAGCCAAACGCACAACGTTTCCGAAAGAAGGACTTAGAAACTTTCATCGAATAAACCGCGGAAGCTCTCGGGCTATCCTTCCGAAATGGCGGAAGCCTTCCGCTTAAGCTTGCCGAAAAAACTTAGATTATTTTTAAAAAAAGTTGCGGAACACCCCAAGGAAACGGTGCGGAATCGTTCAGCTTATGTTCCCGAAACCGCGGAAGCTCTCGGGCTATCCTTTCCGAAACAGAGAATTGGCGGAAAGATTCCGGTTGTTCTCCCGAAACAGCGAAAAGCATTTGCATTTAGCTCCCGAGAAAGGACTTAGAAAATTTTTGGTTTTTTGTTCGTGGAGAGATTCGATTTTACCTCCCGAAACGGCGGGAGAATTCAGCGAAACCGCCCGAAATGTGCGGAAGCCGTCACGATATCTTTCCGAAAAGGTTTTTCCCCTGAGTTGCGGGATGCATTGGCAAATTCTTTCCGCAACAGCGGAAGAATTCAACATTTGCTCCCGAAACGGCGGGAACCGTTCATCCAAGCCGCCCAAATTTTTTTTTTGAAAAGTCTTCGTTAAAATTGCGGAAGCTTATGGTGTATACCTCCCGAAACGGCGGAAGAGTTTTACGGAGCCGCCCGCACTCGCGGAAGCCTTTCGGGTTTTCCTTCCGCAGTTGCGGAGACCGTCGCAAAACTTTGCCAAAACGCCAAATTATTCCAAATCTTTGCGGAACCTTTCAAAGAACCTATCCGCAACGGCGGAGGCATTCACCCGTCCCGTTCGAAATGGAGGAGGATAAATGCAAAGGTTTTCCGACACTCTCTCGAGGCCCGGCCATGACTTGCAAACTTTTGGAGTTTTCGGAAGCCTTCTGCGGAAGCATTCACCGAAACCTTCCGAAACGTTGGAATATTTTAAAAGTTTTCTCTCCGCTACCGCGAGAGCCCTTTCCAAGAGCGTCACGATTATTTTTGCGGAAAAGTTTCACCATTGCCTCCCGAAACCGCAGAAGCTTCCGCTATATCCTTCCGCAACGGCGGGAAAGATTCACGATTTTTCCCCGCCAGAGGTGGTCGCACGCAAACCGAGGTGGCTTGATTTGACGCCGGCGTACGGTGCATTTAAAACTGATTTTTAAATGCCACCATCCATATTAACGCCCCACATGTGTCGGATTTGTTTAAATACACGGTGGGGGATCGAACCACAACCCATTGTCAATTGGTTTATTGACAAAACCATCGGACGCCACGCGACCATTCCAGCTCATCCTGCGCAACCACGTTCGCGGCCACCTCAGTCAACGTTTTTCATCAGTGCCAGGTAGGATCTTAACCTTGCATGTGTCCCTTCTACACGTCATATTGCTATTGGGTTATCTTTCTGTTGAAAATGATGGGCATTGGTGGGGTTTTGACGGGCAAAACGCCCGTCATGGGCGATTTTTGCCCGTCAAATACAATTTGAATTGAGTTATGCTCGTCACATAAAATAGAGACAGGATAAAATTGTTTTGTGGGTGGAGACAGCTAGTTTGGACGGTTAAGTTTTTTTTTCCATTTTCCTCCCCGGGCCGCATGCCCCATTATTTCAAAACCGCCGAAGCCCCACGGACTTTTCATGTCCCCGGCCGAAATCCAAGACGTAAATCCCCGGGCCTTTCGTAAAACTTAGTTCCAACATGACCTCTACCCAATTCAAATCCTAGAAACCGGCACCATTACCCCTGTTCAAATCCCGCGAGCGTTTAAAGTTATGCGAGCCAAAACCCGAAACCATGGCCACCCGAGCCTTTTTGTCACTATGTCTCCGGCGCCATCACCCTCGCTCGAACTAAAGCTTCCCATAGAACACCTCGGCAAGTGTCGTAAATGACAAATAGCATTCGAAGCCCTCGCCGAGTCGTAAGTGCGAAAGGGGTTTCCTTTTTCGTCACAGAGTCTGTCCAACCCGAGCTTCCCCGCCATTAGCCTTTCAAACCGCAGCAGTGACGAAAATCACCCTCTTCCCCAGAGCCAAACCTAAAGTAGGTTGCTTCCGCAGCACGCTTATCCTCACAGGAGCATTCTGAGCCTGCCCCTTTAAAGAATTAAGGTGGCTGAAATTGATAATCATGTTCCTGCTGAAACGAAGATCATCATTTCTCCCAGGGCAACCCGAGAGTGGATTGTTCCGCGATACACGTATCCTCTCGGGAGCATTCCAAATCCTTCCCTTTTAAAGATTCAAATGTTTTAATTTGTATTTTAGGTTGAAATGGTGTAGTTTGCTTCCTAAACATACAGCTTCACATTCTCATATTAAAAAACGATGATGCTCTCTATTGAAATCTCACAGTATCTTGCTCAAATTCATAATGACTTGTATATGGGTGCTATCAGGGATAAGTCAAGATGCCGAAAACTGGTAAGAAGAAGGCTAAGATGACAGAAAAGAATCCTGCGCCACTCAAAACTGAAACTTCACTCCAGGACACTAGGTGCACCACCGGTGTTCCTCTTGAAATCAGATGGGGTGACATCTACAGAATGATCCGGGACCAAGAAATCCCAGATATGTTGCTAGAGGAAGGACCAATCTATCTCAATATCAGAGCCTCAGGCATAACTAGAGCCGCTACCCTCCCTGAGCTGTTCCCCTGTGCCGAAGTGATCGGATGGATACTCCAACATGCCGATGCTGAAGGGAGAGTGATAAATGATAGCGGGAAAGTGGCTATTGCCTCATTTCAACCCGCATATATTGCGGCAGCCTACAAATTTCCCCGTGTCCAACAAGCTCTGACTGATGAATGGTTGAGCCAGATGAACAACGTCGAGATGGCCAAGAAATTGCTAATGGCAGGCAAACATTTGAGAAAGAAAGGAAGTGATGAATATGACGTACAGAATCTGAGAGATCCTTTCAGATTGATCGCTCTAATGCTGTGCAGAATCTTCGACATGCCCGATGGCACAGTGTATAAGATTCAGTGGATCCCTATCATCCACTACGTGGCATTCCAGGGAACTGTGTTTGACTGGGCCACTATCCTGTCAGATAGTCTGGCCTCAATGATAGTTGCTGCTAAAGAAGGACTAGCCTTGAAGAAGGCTGAATTTTTCATGTCTTCGTATCTGATTGATTGTATTTTGGCCAAGATTGACTTCCCCAAATTGGGATGCACATGGGATAGGGCCACCGCCCCGGTCTATATCGCATTCAAGATGTTGTGGGCTCAGAATTACAAGCCCAGCTACAAACTCATCTGTGAGGGGTTCATCATGCCCCTATACAAGAAAATGTTCAAGGAAGAACCAAACTGCTTATCAGAGAATGCTTTGGAAGTCCTTGAGGATTATGGGGACTTTTACTTTTCAGAGCAAGGTACCTACCTGAGAATGTTTGGAGGGACTAAGCCCCCATACATCTTGCCACAGTACGCCACAGACTATGTGGTTCTCAAAGAAGCAGTAAGACAACTCTTCCTGGATGGGATTGGAGCAATGCTCCACAAATAGCATAAGGCTTCCTTTCCCCCCCTACCTTTCTGCATAGGTGCTTACAAGTTTTCAGGGGTCACCTCGGCCGACGAATTTGTTCAAGATCTGAAAGCCTTCCACTTCGGTGAGGTAATCTTCCACAGGAATGACAGAAAGGGAAGAGTTGCTGAGCACTGTAAGGATATCTATGCTCACTTCGAGTACTCCCACTATCCTGATGCCGAGGAAGAGGCATTCAGAGGCATCAGCAACATGGCTGAGCTACAGATCTGTCGCCAAAGCACTGGAGCAAGCTCTAGCTCAACCAAGGCCCAGAAGACCAGCCAGCAAAAGGAGAAAGAAGCTGAGGAGGCCCGAGCTCAGGAAGAGCTCAGATTAAGAGAAGAAGCGAGGTTATAGCGGGAAGCTGAGGAAGCAAGAAAGCAGCAGGAAGCTGAAGTGGCGAGAATGCAGCAAGAAGCTGAAAATGAAAGCCTGCAGAAAGAGGCTGAGGAATCCCAAAAGCAGAAAGAGGCAGAGGAAGCCCAAAAGCAGAAAGAGGTTGAAGCTAAGCAAGCTGAGGCAGAGAGGAAGGCGGAAGAAGAATTGAAAGCAGGGGAAGATGCTCAAGCTAGTGGGTCCAGTGTCTAAGACATGGATATAGACACATCCCAAGCAGGAGGCTCTGGTACCCAAAAGGAGGGCATGGATCCAGCTCAGGAAGTCTGGACCCCACCTGCTGAAGAGGACATAGACATTATAAACCGACCAATTCTCCTGTACACGCCATCGGGAAAGCGTACGGTGTCCAAGTGGAATGAGTTTGTCTACAACAAGAAAAGGAAAGCTATGGTCCTCAAATCAGAAGAGAGGATAAAAAGTCCCTTCCATGAAGACATCGTTACCCACCGAGAGGTCACTGTAATGAAAAACACAGATCAAGACCCCTTTGCTATGGCATCCGCAGCTGTAGCAACAGCAAAGGCATCATTTGCCAATGTCGAGGTTATAGTTAAAGAAAATATATTGACAAATAAGAGAGCTCGTACGCTGCAACAGAATGTGGCCAATGAACAAGCCCAAAGAGATCTGGCAGTGAACAAGTATAATTGCTTGTACGCTGAGCATAGGGAGCTGTCAAACAAGTACAGCCAGCTGGAGGAGGAAAAGGACCAGCTAGCACTCCAAATAATGATTGTAGAAGCAGAGAAGAATGGAGCAGAAGAAAAGGCATCTCAGCTAGAAGCAGACAGGCAGGCATTAGCTGAGCGTTTAGAGCAAGCGGAGAGCAGAACAATGGACATGTCTCCCTTCCATGAGCTGTCATGCAGCATCCTGAAGCAAGTGTATGACACTCAGGAGCTAATCACTGATGAGGTTTGCAAGCTCAAGGCCATGGTGGTTAGGTTAAAAGAAATCAATGCGGAAGCCCATAGGCTCAAAGCGAAGAATACCCGTGTTAAGGCAAATATCATCAGTCAGATGGCATGGAGAGAAGGAAAAGAGGGTTTCCCTGCGCACCTCCCATTTAAATCTGTGGACAGTTTTAATGAGGACGTAGCACTGTTGGAGTTTGGCAGGAACTGCGCCAGTAAGCTAATGGCCAGTGTGCAAAGAACAACAGATAAAATCAGCAGTCTCTACCAAAGGCTCCAAGAGGCACATGTCAAATGTACATTGAGTTTCCCTCAGACCCTGGAGGACTTTCCGAAAAAGGAGCAGCATCTGTCTCAGCTAAAGGAAGAGCTAGTCGCTCAAACCGAGTATGTGAAAAGGATTGATGTTCTGGCTATTGATGACCTTCAACATTATGTTGGATTGTCATCCCTCCACAACCATCTGCTGAAGGAGATGCATAAGGCTGCAGTAGCAGAAGTTCAAAGTATCAGAACAGAACTCGGGAAGAATGTAACTTCTCAGAAAATCTTGTTTCCTGCTGCAGTAAACATAATCATCAGGGACACAGGTGTGTGGTACAGCTACATAGCAGAGGAGGAAAGGAAAGCTGCAGCAGCAGCAGGAGCATCAACAGATCCAGGACCTTCTCTCCCAGCAGCCAGCCCGGCTACAGCAGTGGGATCGATTCCCTTTTCCCCAACAATGGCAGAGAGTCTGGCCAACTCAATCCCTCCTTCCCAATTAGGAGCAGCATCAGCAATAGGCTCGAGTGCCTCTTCCCAGGTAGCCTCAGCAGCAATTAACTTGGTCGATCCTCTGCCAGCAGAAGCTCACGCACAGGAATGAAATAAACTAAATTCAGTTGAGCAACTCTCTTCAACCAAACACGTGTCCAGCAGGGAAAGCATGGGTGTTAGCACTATTTCTGCTATGTATATTTTGTTAAACTCTCGAATATGTAAGGCGTAAGCCATGGGACAGCTGTCCCTATTTTTTGTCAAAATGATTTTGTAAAAGAAGTGGCCATTTTCTTGGTGGTCGGTTATTGAAGAAATTTCTGTAATTGACAAGTGGAAGGTGCTAGGTGGCAGCCCAAACGACATATTTGTAATTATAAATAGATGCTAGGAAGAAGAGAAGAGGACTTTTGGCAGGGAATGAAATTTTGAAACCCATACGAGCTATCTTGTATCGGGCCTGTAAAATTGAATTTTCTAATAGAATCCAGGGAGATGGACGTTTTACATGGGGAACGGAAGATGGATGTGTGTTGGATTCTTCTGATGACATCTATACTGTAATGTGAAGTCTGCATTGCTATTTGGATTATTTCTTGGCAACAAAAATGATTTTACTTATTTCTGTGTGAACGATTTTCTCCATTTCATGAACAGTGAATGTGTTTCAGACTAAATCAGGAGCTATCTGCTGATACTTTATTTTGCTGTAGAGTTCTCTTTTAGATTAAATGTCTAACTGTTTGTCTTCAAAATGACTCCTACGGCTCGTTGTTCATGCCTTTAAATGTGCTCCCTGCAGGGATCTTTAGAGTTATTTCAGTTTGTTTATATTTAGCCCGGTTTCTTTATTCTTTCTACGTAGATTAAATAATCTTTTGCTTTTTCCTGTTTTATGAGCAATAGATGCGTTCCATGCTGAATTAGAAGCTATCTTCTAGAGATCTTTATCTTGTTGTAGCTTTACTTGTGAGAAAGAACAGCTATCTGTTCTTTCCTTACGTTATTTGTTACAGCTTATTGCTCATCCCTTAAGCGTGTTCCCTGCAGGGATAGGTAGATTTACTCCAGCTTCTAGACTTAGATCTGTTTTAGTTGCATCTAGCTCAAATATAATTTAGGCACTTGCATCTCATTTAAAAGACATAAAATCCAAAAAGAAAGGTGGATCGGGCCATAACCAATACAACTCGGAATTAAAACTCCAAACCCACGGTTGCCGGAACCGCTAACCGGACGGATCCCCTACACCAAACGGGAGATAGTCTAATTGGGACCATCTCTTGGGGAGGATCCCTTTCTGATTGATGCTACGATATCCGAGGCATCAACAATGTTGTAGCCTATAAATCCTTCATCATTTATCATAAAAACCCCTAGTCCCTTAGAGGATCAATTCCCAATGCTAAGGGTGCATAATGTTAATTTTTATCCTTCAATATCAGAGGTCCCCCCCCCCCCAAAGTTAGGGATCTCAAGAAATTTTTTTATTTTGTAAAACAAGATATTGTATTACTCTGGGAAACCATGTGTTCAAGTTCTTCTGCTATTGAGGATTTCTCAAAAATCCTTTTTGGAGGGGAAGTTTGTGCCATTGATGCCAATGGCCTTTCTGGTGGTCTCCTTGAAAATTGGAACCCATTATTTGTTTACCTTAAACCATATCTAAATTGCGGCGTTATTTTACTAGAAGGGAATCTAAGGGTTTTAATCATTCTCTCTATTCTCAATTGCTATGGTCCCTATAAATAATGAGAATTTTTTTGGAACTCTGTTGAGAATAGTGGATTGTTAAATATCTGTAATCTCATCCTTGCAAGAGACCTTAATTTCACGCTCTCTATCGTTGAAATACGAGGAGACAACCCAAGAATGGACCCTTTGTTAGATTATTTCATTCAGTTATTCCAGAGACATCAGTTAATGGATGTTGTACCAGCTAAAATTAGCCCCACCTAGAGGATTAACTGTTGAAGTGGTTAGCTAGTATCAGTAAGCATTTGGACATGTTTCTTTTTTCAGATTCACTTGTAGAGTCTATGGATAAATATCGAGCTTGGGTCATTAATTCATCTATTTATGATCATAATCATATTTGTCTTCAACTTCATGGAAATCAATCTATGCATAAATACCCCTTCAAGTTCAATCACATGTGGTTGCAAGATGAATATTTTGTTCACTGGTTAAAACTAATTGGAACTTTTTAGGTGATTAAGATAAATCCGATGCAATGAAAAGGATGGTGGGGAAGTTAAAAGCTTTAAAACACAAAGTGGTTGTGTGGGGAAAATAAAAAGAGCAACAGGCTATTCAGGAGTTCGTTGATATTGAATGTCTGTTAAAATTTAATGAGAAATGTCCTCCACCCATGTTTTGTGTTTGTCAAGGGGGGTACATAAAGTGTCTTTTTCTAAGCATGTTATATCTTGAAAGTGACTTTTATAAAAGCACTTTTATAAATTTACTTAAGCGAATGTATTTTTTGTCTCCTTAAGTTATTTATCCTATTTAAAAAGGATGCAATAAATAACAACCCTCAGATTAAAGTGATCTCAGCCCTTAGATTAAAAGGGTCAGTTAGGTTTTCACTTAGGGTTTTGGAAGGGAAAGAATACAAATACATGCTTAGAGGAAGAGAAAACACACAGCGATAGAAACAAAGAGTGGGAGAGAGAGACATTTTATTAAGAGCATTTGTGTTATCAAACTGAAAGGAACAGTTTCCAAGGAAGTAGCATAAAGTCCGTATAGTGTGTTTCTAGCATCCGTACAGCACGAGGTACCCACAGAAATTTGCAGCAGCTTCAGGCATGAATCTCGAGGTATTTCCCTGCAGCAAATTCGTACAGAAATATGCTATCCAGATTGCAGGTCATACTGTACTATCCAGGCACGGATTGAAAGGTATTTTTTCTCTGGGTTTCTGCTATTGTATTTCTGTTTGTTGCAGGTATATCACTGTCAGTTTGGCACGAGTTCCCAGGGTGCTAAGTTTTGCTACACTTGTGGACAATTTGTTTTTATTTCTATTCTTACAGTTGTGAGGAAAAGGCAGAAGTAAAAGTGTTTTTACCTTCAGATTTTGTAGAGTTAAGACACAAAATTCTTTGTAGAAGAATTATGATTTTGCTCCAGAATAATAAAAGAAGATCTCTCTAGGTTTTTTCCCCTCCTTGGGGTTTTACCTGGGTATTGACCCTAAACTTCCTGTGTTCATTTATTGCAGAGATAGTGTTTTAAATGCTTCATTGAGTACTTGCATTTAAAATTATTTCAGTTTTAATAACTCAGAAAATATAATCTAAGTCATTTTCTGAAGCAAGGATTGAGGAAATATTTTAGTGCATATTTCCTCTCAGTTTTACAATATCTTATTAATCAGGTATTTGAATTAAATTTATCAAGTATCCTACCCATGGAAGATAAAATTTTGCTTTTTGAGTTGGAAAATAGAAAAGAGAACATGCTAAAGCAAGAAGAAATGGCTTGGATATTGAAAACTCGATCCATTTAGATCCCTCAAGGAGATAATAACTCTAAATTTTTCCATAGTTATGCTAGTTATAGGAAGAATTTGAATGCTATTTGGGACTTGCAAGATGGTACTAGTAACTGTTAGCTTTTCAGAATTTACTTCAATCTGATATAGGATCTTAACTGAGAGAACAACATGTACAACATATCTACAGCTTATCAATCATGGATATAATAATGCAAGCACACAAGAGACATAGATTTTACTTGGGGAAAACCATAAAGGTGAAAAACCCCAATAACTTCCTCAGAGATAGATAGAGCAATGATACAACCCAAGCATAAGAGATAGACATATCCTAGCAGCAACTTCTCCTCCTCCACAAGTGCGCCACTCTCCCAAGAGTGTGAGAGAGAATAGAATGATGAAATAGAGTGCCTCCCGCACTCTATTTATACTTGACTTGACTTGCCTAATAACCTTTACTAGGTCGGCCTTAACTTAACCACATAACATAATGCTGACTGGGCCGACACCCAATAGGGTGGTCTAATAACCCTTTGACCCACATGGCTGACCCCCAATAGGGTGGTCTAATAACCCTTCGACTCACATGACTTACACAGGGCCGACCCCAACAAGGTGGTCTAATAACCCATCAAGTATAAGTTACGACACTTATAATATAAATGACGACACTTCCGTATAGAGAAATAATAACATCTCTATAGGAATACAAACACTTCCGTCTAGAGGAATAATACCATCTCTATAGGAGTACAATATACATATATGAAATACATTCCGAAGTTACATATACATCAACACTCCCTCTTAACTAGGAAGGTATTTCTCGACACAGGTCTTCTAGCACAAGTCTTCTTCTCTGGATCATCGTCACTGGATAATCGTCATCGTCATCATCACTACTGCTACTATCTCAATCAATCTCTGAATATAATCGTCATAGGAAGTTCTACAGAGCCAATTCTTTTTCATACTGGATGTAGGCCTACCACCTGCAGGTCTTCATCATCAATGGCCATACTGTGGATCCCAGGACTGATTACGTGCGTCAACAAAACCTATCACAGACTATAGGTTCTTTTACATGTTGACCTTCACAAAACCTACTCAGACCATCCCAGGATGTTACGAGCACACAAATCTACCTGTCTGGATCTCGATAGAGAATCGCAGGATGTTACGAGCACACCACTCTACCTGTCTAGATTTTAAAGGATCTTTTCTATGTGAACTTTCGCAAAACCTACTCAGAGCATCCTAGCGCGGACTATAGGATCTCAATAGAGAAACCCAGGATGTTATGAGCACATTGCTCTACCTGTCCGATTTTTAAAGGATCTTTTCTATGCAAAACTGTAGCAAAACCTACTCAGAGCATCCTAGCGTAGACTATAGGATCTCGATATAGCAACCCAGGATGTTACGAGCACACTGCTCTACCTGTCCGGGTTTTTAAAGGATCTTTTCTATGCTATCTGTAGCAAAACCTCAAAAGAGCATCCTAGCACAGACTATAGGATATCCCAGGATCTTTTCTATGCTACCTGCACAACCTGTCCACGGCCATAGAGTATCAAACCGATTCTTACCATACATCATCACATGATCAACTTGATCATCATCATATCATCAACCTGATGCGTATCATCTGGAGCGACATCCTGAAGCTCGTCATCTGTGATCATCTTGATCATCATAGCATCAACCTAATGCATATCATTTGGAGCAACATCCTGAAGCTCGTCATTTGTGATCACCCTGATCAAACAATATATCCATCTAATGCATACACAGTATCTACCTAATACATATCATACATGATCCACCTGATCATACAATGCATCCATCTGCTATACATAAGTACATGATCACACTGATCATACAAGTATCCACCTGATACATACATAAGTACATGATCACACTGATCATACAAGTATCCACCTGATACATATACAAATACATGATCTACCTGATCATATCCAGCATCAACATGATGCATACGTACATACATATAAATGATCCAACTGATCATATCCAACATCCAACATGATGAATATAGAGCAGTAACTGGAGCATCATCTTGATTCTCATCATCCAGTGCTTACATCCACAGCCATGTGAAGGATCCTCCTTCCAACATCCTTGGAATGGCTTCAGCAAATGTCTCCATCACTTCTTCCTCGAAGTGTCGTCAATCTGAAGAACACCAAGCCTCTCTCTAAAGTACTCGAACTTCACTCTGGCTAATGGCTTCGTCAGTACATCTGCAATCTGCTCATCCGTCGCAACATACAGGAGATTCACTGCTCCTTTATGCACCATATCCCTGATATAGTGACATTTGATCTCTATGTGTTTTGACCTGTCATGGAGCACTGGGTTCTTAGACAGCTTCACACAACTCTGGTTGTCACAAAAGATACCAGTAGCCTCTAGTGGGAGATCAAATAACTTGGACAGTAGCTTCCGAAGCCATACTTCCTCACAACTAGCTGAAGAGGCTGCAACATACTCTGCCTTGGTTGTACTTAGTGCTACGTGGGACTGCTTCCTGCTAAACCAAGAGATCACACCTGATCCCATACTGAAGCAACACTCAGATGTGCTCTTCCTATCTGCATCACTGTCTGCCCAATCTGAATCAACATAACCCTACAGGTTTAACTTTTGATTTGCTTCATACTTGATCCCATAATCAATTTTACCCTTCAAGTACCTCAGAATATGCTTTACAGCAATCAGGTGAACACTCCTCGGATCCGTCAGGAACTGGCTCAATGTGTTCACCGCAAAGCAAATATCTGGTCTCATGTTCGTCAGGTACATCAAGGACCCAATCATCTGACGATACACAGTGACATCAACCGGATTAGATGAAGCATCACACAGAAGCTTCAGGTTTGATGAAATAGGTGTGGCCATGGCCTTACAGTCCATCATCCCGAACCTCTTCAGGATCTCTACTACATACTTCCCTTGTCCAAGGAGGATCCCATCTGTACTCTGCCACACCTCCATGCCTAGAAAATAGTGCATCATCCGTAAGTCCTTCAACTCGAACTCGACAGCAAGCTTCCGCTGCGTGTCGGCAATCAATCTATCTTCACCTGTAATAAACAAGTCATCCATATACAAAAGTAGTATCACTGGATTGCCTTCCTCAACCTTGTAGTAAAGGTTGGAATCCGCTTTACTCTTGGTAAAGCCCAAACTGGATAGAAAGTTGTCTATCCTACCATACCAAGTTCTGCACGTATATGACTCCCTGTCATGTGTCTTAGAACCAAGTGGCTGCTTCACATACACTTCTTCTTCAACTACACCATTCAAGAAAGCTGTTTTGAAATCCATCTGGTGTATCTTCTTCCATTTCATCACTGTAGCCAGAGCAAGTACGGATCTAATGGAAGTGTATCTGGCTACAGGAGAAAAAGTCTCTATGCTACCACCTGCAGCATACTTGATCTTGTAGATCCTCTTGGAAGTCACTACAGACTCCCCTTTAGGTCTTGGGACTGCATCCCAAACATCTTCATGATCGAATGGTACTCCTCGATTATGGCATTCTTCCCAGATCCTGGGAACTTCAATAACTTCAAAATTTTCAATAGATAACTTTGTTGTTGAACAAATGTTGTAGTCCTTCTTTTGTAGGTGATGGTATATGATCTTTCCTACACAACAAGTTAAATTACACGATTAGAAAACATCTCATAGTCTTCAAAACAAATTCTTACACATAAAGAAATATGTCATACAGTCATGCAATTATCTTTAGCTAATGCTTCAATACAACATTTATCCATCTCCCGTAACTTTCTAGATGCCTTCCAATCTCTACCAGAACATTGTTAAGAGTGTGCACAGCTCCCAACAGGTCAGCAAAGAGGTTTCATTCTAGATAAGTAGCAATGGAATGTTGTACAATGCCATAGGCCACTTACCCATGTATATTAGTAGTATACTGTTCATCAATGCAACTATGCATAATACACAACCTAATTCTAGGAACATGAGTATATACATTATTGAACAATATTATTTAAACAATAAAATATGCAAGGAATGATAATTCAAATACTTATCTTTGTTTGTTTGTTGAGTTGACTCCCTCTCAGTCTTTGCTTCTTTTCTACAACTCCATTCTGATGTGGATTGTGAGAAGTGGTTAACTCCCTTTGAATATCTGCATCCTTGCAGAACTACTGAAGTGTGCTCCTTCTTGATCTTTTCTTCCTTGCAGGAAACAACTGGAGTGTGCTCCCTCTTGATCTTTGCTTCCTTGTAGGAACAATTGGAGTGTTCTCCCTCTTGATCTTTGCTTCCTTGCAGGAACAACTGGAGTGTGCTCCCTCTTGATCTTTGCTTCCTGGATTACCTATCCTTGAAATTATATCCATCACTATGCATGCTTATTAGTATCATCATTGTGTTATCCTCGAGGTCTCATACATAATCACACATTTATTAGTATAATCTTAACACAATAATCTTAAACATGTATAGTCATGATCATTTCAAACACAGATAATAAACATTAGTATTCAAGGTTTCAGGGAATTCTTCTTTTACTCATGTATATTCTTATTTGATCATAGGACTCTTCTGGTTAGTTAAATCATCAATCAAGATAAGAGACATAAAATGCATAAACCCTTGATTACTTACATTTCTAACTTTATGAATAAACATAACCAATCATACCAAGTATACTTATATAAGGGATCCTAACACAAGGTAGGATTCTAACTTGATATAGGAAAAACATACTTGGATTGGTATGTTAGCTAGTTATGTCTAACATACCCACATGATGTCTTCTTGTTCTCTTCAATGACTTGTGCTAGTAACCTGCATATCTCATAGGTTAATACAATGGATGAATATTTGTCCTCATGTCATCATGATCATATGTTCTTGAACTAGAACATGATTTGTCTTTCTTGGTGTACCTTTCATGTTAGCGGACAACATAAAACTCATACAACACCATAATGCATTAATACAATCATAAGTGTCAACACCCTAATCAATGAATATCTTCTATCATGCATTCATAATTTTATTAAGGTGATACGACAAGCCTAAATTTAATCAAGATTGTACTAACCGTAATAACATGAAGACAAACATACTATAAACTTAATCATGAAAAAATATCGAAACATAGCTGGATGAGTCATACCTATCGAGATTGCTTGTAATCTTCTCATGTAAGGCCTTAGCCTCATCTCCCTCTGAAACAGGAACTTCTTCACTTATGCAGGTGACCAATCCATTCTCTTCTAGGATTAACCCAATCCACTTGATTTGCAGGAACTGGATCTGGAGCTGGATTAGGGTTTGTCAGAGAAACCCTAAAAATTCAAAATTTGAATTTCAAACTTCTAAAAGGATAGAAATATGCGCCTTGATGAGCTGATCAAGCTGGTATACTCATAATTTGAAAACTGCAAAGTTTCACCCCTCAAATTTTCCTTTGAAACTTTCGGATTCACTAGACATGACCCCAAACTAGGGTTTGATAAATCCCACCCTTATGCTCAATCAAAAGGTTCGATCCAAATCTCTAAGCTTCTATTTTTCTGAGGAGCTTTCAGCCGTGGTCACAGATTTCAAAATTACCCATTTTTGCAGAAGCCCTAATTTTCCACTTTTCTTATCAAGGTCTTGAACTAGGGTTTGATCAATCCCAGCCTTCTGCCCAACCAAAAATTCAGATCTTGGTCTCTAAATTTTGATTTTTATGAGTAGCATTCAGCCGTAGTCTCTGATTACAAAAATTCCAACTTTCTCCGAAACCCTAAATTCCGGAAGCCATGAATGAAGGTGCTCAAAAATAATTTTGTTTTGACAGAAATATGTACCTGATTGTTTCTGGTGTAACTCTGAACTTTTCAATCTACAGGGTCTAAATTTTTTTTCTGTGATATCCCGACCTGTCATCTTTCCAACCCCACAAGTCTGACCTCAAATGGATTCTCTGAGAGAGATTTATACTAAGTGTCGCAACATGACATGTTTGTGGGATAAAACAGAAGAGAGAACTTGTACGGCGTGCCACGTGTCACTGGTTCAGTTTCTGCCTCTGAAAAAGTTACCTGAGAAATTTCCATCCGTGCAATACCTTTTACTTTTTACTAAATTTAATTTGGAGCTTCCTATCCCAATTTATGACCTTTTTTCCAAGGTCACCTGTTTTTGACTGAGATCTGGAAGAGGCAGAAACCATATATTGTACAAATCATAAATCACAAATTACAACGAATTAGAGGTTTTCCTTTGGACATAAGGTACATGGGGATTTTATCTTCGCCCTGTACAATTTTCAGACCCTGAAACGTCGCCAAACTTTATTTATAGCGAAATTTCTACGATGACTGGTTTTTGCTATATCAAGCCCTAGCATCGTAAGTGCAACAAGTGTCTTACATGCCATACCATGCCTTCTTTCAGGCTAGCTCTGATTCCATGTTAGTTTTTCAGAATTTACTTCAATCTGATCTAGGATCTTAACTGAGAGAACAACATGTACAACATATCTATAGCATATCAATCATGGATATAATAATGCAAGCACACAAGAGACACAGAGTTTACTTAAGGAAAACCATAAAGGTGAAAAACCCCAATAACTTCCTCAGAGATAGATAGAGCAATGACACAACCCAAGAATCAGAGATAGACATCTCCTAGCAGCAGCTTCTCCTCGTCCACAAGTGCACCACTCTCCCAAGAGTGTGAGAGAGAATAGAATGATGCAATAGAGTGCCTCCTGCACTCTATTTATACTTGACTTGACTTGCCTAATAACCTTTACTAGGTCGGCCTTAACTTAACCACATAACATAATGCTGACTAGGCCAACACCCAATAGGGTGGTCTAATAACCCTTTGACCCACATGGCCGACCCCAAATAGGGTGGTCTAATAACCCTTCGACCCACATGACTTATACAAGGCCGACCCCAACAAGGTGGTCTAATAACCCATCAAGTATAAGTTATGACACTTATAATATAAATGACAACACTTCCGTATAGAGGAATAATAACATCTCTATAGGAATACAAACACTTCCGTATAGAGGCATAATACCATCTCTATAGGAGTACAATATACATATATGAAATACATTCCGAAGTTACATATACATCAACAGTAACTGGGTCAATTCTCAGCAAGATCTTGAAAAGGTTGTTGTAGATCATTTTTCAAATCTTTTTAAAAATACAGGACGATCTCCAATCTCGGCTCAGCTAAAAATTATAAGTAATTTTCCTTCCTTTTTCAGAGGTTGAGGGTATCAAATTGGCAATGTTGTCACTTTAGAAGAAATTAACAAGGTTTTTAAATAATTCGCCAAGGACAAAAGTACTGGGCCCAATGGGTGGCCTATGGAATTTTTCACAGCCTTCTTTGATCTTTTGGGGGATGAGCTACTTCAGGTTGTAGAAAAATCAAGAACATAGGGATACATTTTTGGGGCTCTTAATGCAACTTTCATCACTCTAATTCCCAAATGTGACTGACCAAAGACTTTTCAGACTATCGTCCTATTTCACTTTGCAATCTTGTTTACAAAATCATCACAAAAATCATCTCCAACAGAATTAAGCCAAATTTGGCTGGGGTAATTTCGAAAGAACAATTTGGTTTTCTTAGTAATAGGCAGCTTCTGGATAATGTGGGGATCACCAAGGAATGTTTACATTCCATTAAAATTAAGTATTTGGATGCACTGATCCTAAAGATGGACCTCATTAAAACTTACGATAGAGTGAATTGGGGAATGTTATGAATATTATATGTATGTTAATTAAAGTTATTAATTATTAAGTGAAAGGGTGTAACCCTTCACTATACACGCTCAAGCCTATAAAAGCGAGCCTCATTGTAAATTATCATCATCTATCTATAATATTATCATTTTATCATCCAATATGAGAGTCGGATTCCACTATTAACATCCAACCGGACACGATTAACTCAGTGAACGGATATGTTCACTGCATTTGGTATCAGAGCGGATTCGCTCCTGCACTCTGAGCTCGGACTCGGCTCAGCAACTCCTCGTGTGAACTCGGATTCGGCTACGTCCACCTTTGAACTCGGTTTCAGCTCATATCAACCACACACTCTTCTGCTGCTCCATTTCACCACCTACCACTCCTCACATCGTTTCTCCTTCCACGCCTGCCATCACACGTAGCCACCCTCCATCCACTCCACTCACTCTCCACCACCATCTGCCACCACTCAACCAGTGCTTCACGCTCCCTTCTCCACACGCCAGCTCCTTCCCTCCCCATCTGCTGCTGGCCTCCTCCACGCAGCCCTCCTCCTCTGCGCATTTACCTCCGCTCGACTCTTCCCCGCACACCACTACTCCTCGGTCCACCCACACATCACCTCTCCAAGCCATTCAATCCTCTACACCTCACATTCTCTCCCTACATTCTCCCCTCGAGCCACTCCTACCGTGCTTCACAAACTCCCCAGCCCTCCCTCTTGCTCACGCCATCTAACATCCTCGCGCCTGCTCCTTAATCCTTCCCTCCTGTGCCACTCCCTCTGCGTGCTCCTCCCACACCACTACACTCCACGCCCCGCTGCACCTCACCTCCGTAGCCCCACACCTCCGCCATTCCTTGCGCAGATCCATGGCCCTCGTGCCCCTCGGCTCCACCCCCATCCCCTCTCTTCCCGCGCTCTTCCCCACACGCTGCACTCCTTACCACCTGACCCATCACCACTCCACGCCAATTCACTTCACATTGTTTCCATCTCGTCCGCCCACCTACCTCCCACTTGCCTGCTCCATGCCTCCTCCTGTGTAACCGTCCCGACTCTCCCACACACCACCTCATCTGCACATCCACGTCTTACCTCCTGCAACACTCCCTCCCTCGAGCCGGCCAGCACCCCCACGCCTCTGCTCCATGGCCACCGGTACACCTTCCCCACTCCACATCGTCGCTTGGCCTCCACCTCTACGACCTACAAAAAAACAAACAAATATATGATAACATAATATAGTATATTATATTAATTCAAAACTATAGTAATATAATATATTTTATTATAAATATATATATATATATATATATATATACAAAATATTATATAGTTTATGAAAAAAATAAAAATAATAATAATATTATTAATTAATTAATTAAGTCTCAAACTTTTAACCATGAAGTGGTTCAATAATGAAGATGAAATCTATGAGGAGAAGAGACTTAAAGCCATCATCTCTCATGGAATTGGAACAAGTAAATATGACATTGTTCACAATACCGAGGATAGTCAAACCGGTGTTGCTGATAAGTATCGAAAAGATTGGCCCACTCTCGGTGACGACGATGACAGTTTTGAGGAAAAAATATTTAAAACCTATGTCTCCCATGGAATTGGCATGTATAGAGATGACATTGATAAGAAACAAGCCATTGTTGATAAATATCCAAAAGAGGACATATACACAGAAGATGAGGAAGATAGAATAAGAAAACCTATTGTAGAAATTGAAGAAAAAGATGACATCAAAGCAACAGAGCATGTATGTGCATTAGATCAACATCCACCAGTTGTGGATCATGAAGTTGTAGATTATAGGTCTACAATAGCAAGTGACATTTCAAATGCAATTGTTCTTGTTGAGCAGGAAAAGACACTTGAACATTGTTCTCAATTAGTTTTATTAGATAAATCTATTGATCTGATTGATGAAGTTCGAAGCCATGGAAGTAGTGAATGTCTATTTAAACATGTTGGAAGAACTAATGATGGTTCTACAAACACAAGTGTAGATAGTTATGTAGAAATTGTTTCTTTTCCCACTGTCACTTACGTTCCAAATGATGGTGAATATGATAATGGGCCTAATGTTGGTAAGCTAGAGGACATAAAAGGTATTTCATCCACGTCGTTAGGAATCCCTGCGGAGAAGGTTACTACAGATGAACAACATTTATATTGTTCCAGAATTAGATCCTTAGACACAGTCATATGGAAATCAAGAACGAAGGTCCTTAAAGTTCCTTCCAAGAAGGAAGCCATGAAGGATACAATTCAGAGGAAACTAGTACAAGACCTAAAGATTTCTAATCAGATTGATGTCAGTTTAGATGTGCATATTTCTTGTGACAACCACGACATATCTTTGAAATTGTTGCAATTTAAGTGCATAGATACTAAGATTGTAAGATGGAATCCATCTACAATAATATGGCTCCAGGAAATTGAGAAGACTCATATGGAGATTTTCAAACTTCAAAGTCTTAAAGATGACCATTGTCCTAATTTCCAAGATCGAAGAACATCTTTTAAAAATACCTCCATCATTATGACATTCAATGTTGGAACCACAACCAATGCAAAAAGTGGAAGTAATGAAGGTCCACAAGTGTTCATACATGAAATCCGAAAGGCGACATGGAAGACAAATAATTACAAATTGTATTGTTTCAAAAATTCACCACTCAAGCAGAAAGGATTACAACACAAATCCAGGATAAAGTTGATACTAGAAAAATTAGCTTTGAGGACAAAGCTCCTTAGAAGGGAGTGGCAATGCTGTGAATATTTATTTAATATTATTATTTATAAATTAATAGATTATTAGGTTACTAGTGAAAGGGTGTAACCCTTCACAATGTTGGATCAAGCCCTATAAAAGGCGATCTTATTGTAATTTATCATCATCTATCTATAATATTATCATTTTATCATCCAATATGAGAGTCGGATTCCACTATTAACATCCAACCGGACACGGTTAACTCAGTGAACAGATACGTTCACTACATTAATCCTCGAAAATAATCCTCCAATGGAAAATAACTCCATTTGATAAAATAATAATATATAATGATGGATGATTAATAATTTACAATGAGGCTCGCTTTTATAGGCTTGAGCGTGTATAGTGAAGGGTTACACCCTTTCACTTAATAATTAATAACTTTAATTAACATGCATATAATATTCATAGCATTCCCCAATTCACTCTATTGTAAGTTTTAATGAGGCCCATCTTTAGGATCAGTGCATCCAAATCCTTAATTTTAATGGAATGTAAACATTCCTTGGTGATCCCCACATTATCCAGAAGCTGCCTATTACTAAGAAAACCAAATTGTTCTTTTGAAATTACCCCAGCCAAATTTGGCTTAATTCTGTTGGAGATGAGTTTTGTGATGATTTTGTAAACAAGATTGCAAAGTGAAATAGGACGATAGTCTAAAAAGTCTTTGGTCAGTCACATTTGGGAATTAGAGTGATGAAAGTTGCATTAAGAGCCCCAAAAATGTATCCCTATGTTCTTGATTGTTCTACAACCTGAAGCAGCTCATCCCCCAAAAGATCAAAGAAGGCTGTGAAAAATTCCATAGGCCACCCATTGGGCCCAGTACTTTTGTCCTTGGCGAATTCTTTAAAAACCTTGTTAATTTCTTCCAAAGTGACAACATTGCCAATTTGATACCCTCAACCTTTGAAAAAAGGAAGGAAAATTACTTATAATTTTTAGCTGAGCCGAGATTGGAGATCCTCCTGTATTTTTAAAAAGATTTGAAAAATGATCTACAACAACCTTTTCAAGATCTTGCTGAGAATTGACCCAGTTACTGTTGATGTATATGTAACTTCGGAATGTATTTCATATATGTATATTGTACTCCTATAGAGATGGTATTATGCCTCTATACGGAAGTGTTTGTATTCCTATAGAGATGTTATTATTCCTCTATATGGAAGTGTCGTCATTTATATTATAAGTGTCGTAACTTATACTTGATGGGTTATTAGACCACCTTGTTGGGGTCGGCCTTGTATAAGTCATGTGGGTCGAAGGGTTATTAGACCACCCTATTGGGGGTCGGCCATGTGGGTCAAAGGGTTATTAGACCACCCTATTGGGTGTTGGCCTAGTCAACATTATGTTATGTGGTTAAGTTAAGTCCGACCTAGTAAAGGTTATTAGGCAAGTCAAGTCAAGTATAAATAGAGTGCGGGAGGCACTCTATTTCATCATTCTATTCTCTCTCACACTCTTGGGAGAGTGGCGCACTTGTGGACGAGGAGAAGCTGCTGCTAGGAGATGTCTATCTCTGATTCATATAATATTATAGCAGGGATGTTAATTTGCTGCTATAATATTATTCTATTCTCTCTCACACTCTATCTACTGCTAGGAGATGTCTATCTAGGAGATGTTAATTAAAGTTATTAATTAACATACATATAATATTCATAGCAGGGAATTTTAAGACTTTTACTTCTACATATTGGTATTCCTCTGGGTGTTACAAACTATATCATGGCCTATATTTCTTCAGCTTGCTTTGCGGTTCTTATCAATTGTTCTCCAACTGGGTTCTTCAAATGCTCCAAAAGTCGCAGACAGTGTTGTCCTATGTCACCTTTACTTTTCTTGTTGGTCATTGAAGGGCTGAGTAGATTGATTAACATGGCTAAAAGGGAAGGTAGATTAAATGGTATCAAATTTTCTTTTGCTCTACATATCACTCATATATTTTTTGTGGATGACATGATTCTTTTTTGAGCTGGTACAGTTGAGGAATGGTCTATATTTGCAGAAATTATTAATCTTTTTTGTGCTACAACAAGCATGGAGGTGAGTGCTTCTAATTCTATCTCTAAGGAATGGTGTTGATAACATTGTTTTGGAATAAATTTCCTTTGTTTTCCCTGATAAGATGGAGCATATTGATAAAGGATCCAAATACTTGAGTTATTATTTGAAACCCATCCATTATAGAGTATGTGATTGGCAATGGCTTATTAAGAAATTTGTGAAATGGATTGGCCATTGGTCATTTAGACTTCTTTCTCTAGGAGGAAGATTGACCTTAGTTAGATCGGTGCTAGTTGGGATTCCAGTTTATTGGTTTTCTTTGGAAAAAATCCCAATGTCCATTATGCATGCTATAAGATAAAAAAAATGTTCAAATTCTTCTAGGATGGATATGATATGGGTAACAAAATCCATCTAGTAAATTGGGAAATATTATCCAAACCTAAATTACTGGGAGGATGGGATATAAAGAACATCTTTTGTTTCAGTACTACTCTCAGGATTAAAAGTATGTGGTATGTTGTCTTTGGAACTAGTTTATGGAATGAAGTCATTCATGTGAAATATTAAAATAGAATTTCTCTAACTAATTGGCTCAGTTGTGATGACAAAACTGTTTGTGGTGCCTCCAATTTTTGGAACGCTTTTTTGTGATTTTTCTCTTGGATCAATAGATCTTTAACTTGGAATGTTGGCAATGGCGAAAAGGTTTGTGTTGGTGTTTATCTGTTTATTGGAGAAGAAGAGTATTACAACCTATCTCCATTTATCATTGACTATTTCGAAGAGTTGGGATTTACTACTTTGAAGCTCATTAAAAGGCCAAATCATGGATGAGGCTATTGATGTATATGTAACTTCGAAATGTATTTCACATATATGTAAATTGTATTCCTATAGAGATGTTATTATTCCTCTATACGGAAGTGGTTGTATTCCTATAGAGATGTTATTATTCCTCTATACGGAAGTGTCGTAACTTATACTTGATGGGTTATTAGACCACCTTGTTGGGGTTGGCCCTGTATACGTCATGTGGGTCAAAGGGTTATTATACCACCCTATTGGGGGTCGGCCATGTGGGTCAAAGGGTTATTAGACCACCCTAGTGGGGGTCGGCCCAGTAAGCATTATGTTAAGTGGTTAAGTTGAGGCCGACCTAGTTGAGTAAAGGTCAAGTCAAGTTAATGTATAAATAGAGAGTGTGTCTCTCTCATTTTACACATTCTATTCTCTCACTCACACTTGGGAGAGTTGCGCACTTGTGGAGGAGGAGGATCTGCTGCTAGGAGAAGACTATCTCTTGTATTCTGGTTGTATCATTGCTCTATATATCTCTGAGGAAGTTATTGGGGTTTTTCACTTTTATGGTTTTCCCCAAGTAAACTCTGTGTCTCGTGTGCTTGCATTATTGTGTCCATGATTGATATGTTGTAGATTTGCTGTACATGTTGTTCTCTCAGTTAAGATTCTAGATCAGATTGAAGTAAATTTTGAAAATTTAACATGGTATTAGAGTTAGCCTGAAAGAAGGCATGATATGGCATGTATGACACTTGTTGCACTTATGATGCTAGGGATTGATATAGCAAAAACCAGTCATCGTAGCACTTTTGCTATAAATCCGTTTTGGCGAATTTTTCATATCTGAAACTTTTACAAGTCGAATATTAGATCCCCATGTACCGTTTTTCCAAAGGAAAACCTGTAATTCATTGTACTTTGTGATTTATGATCTGTACAATATAGGGTTTCTGCCTCTTCCCGATCTGAGTCAAAATCAGGTGACCTTGGGAAAAAGGTCATAACTTGGGCTAGGAAGCTCCAAATGAAATTTCGTAAAAAGTGACAGGTAGTACACAGACTGTACTATCTCAAAAAAAAATTTCAGAGGCCGAAGTTGAACCAGTGACACGTGGCACGTCGTACAAGTTTGCTCTCTTGTATTATCCCATAAACAGGTCACGTTGCGACACTTGGTACTCTCTCTCAGAGAATCCAATTGAGGTTAGACCTGTCGGGATGGAAAGATAACAGGTCAGGCTATCTCAGGAAAAAATTTCAGACCCTGTGGATCGAAAATTTCGGAGTTACACCAGAAACAAGTAGGTACATATTTCTGTCAAAACAGAATTATTTTTTAGTACCTTCATTCATGGCTTCCGGAATTTAGGGCTTTGGAGAAAGTTGGAATTTTTGTAATCGGAGACCACGGCTGGATGCTACTCATCAAAATAGAAATTTAGAGACCAAGATCAAATTTTTTGGTTGGGCAGAAGGTCAGGCTTGATCAAACCCCAGTTCAGGACTTTGATCGGAAAGATGGAAAATTAGGGCTTCTGCAAAAATTGGAATTTTGGAAATCTGTGACCATGGCTGGAAGCTTCTTAGAAAAATCGAAGCTTAGAGTTTTGAATCAAACCTTTTGGTTGGGTGAAGCTCTGGAAAACTCAAACCCTAATTCAGGGTCCTCCCTAGTGAATCCAGAAATCTAAAAGGCAATTTTGAGGGGTGAAACTTTGCAGTTTTCAAATTCTGAATATACCAACTTGATCAGCTCATCAAGGCGCATATTTCTATCCTTTCGAAAGTTTGAAATTCAAAGTTTGAATTTTTGGGGTTTCTTTGACAAACCCTAATCCAGCTCCAGGTCCAGTTCTTGCAAATCAAGTGGATTAGGTTAATCCTAGAAGAAGATGGATTGGTCACCTGCATAAGTGAAGAAGTTCCTGTCTCAAAGGGAGATGAGGCTAAGGCCTTCCATAAGAAGATTACAAGCAATCTTGACAGGTATGGCTTACAAGTATGTTTCATGGTTAAGTTTATCATATGTTTGTCTTCATATCATTACAGTACAATCTTGATTAATTACTGGACTTGTTGTATCACCTTAATAGAAGATATTCATTGATTAAGGTTTTGACACTTATGATTGTACTAATGCATTGTGATGTTGTATAAGGTTTATGTTGTTTGCTAACACAAAAGGTACACCAAGAAATTCAAATCATGTTCTACTTCAAGAACATATGCTCATGGTGACATGAAGACAAAGATTCATCCATTGTCATGGATCACATAGAAGATCTACTTTCAAGGTATGTATAACTTGGTTCTACAATGGTTAACTTATGAGACAAGCATATTACTAGCACAAGTCACTGAAGAGAACCAGAAGACATTATGCGGGTATGTTAGACATAACTAGCTAGCATGCTAATCCAGGTATGTTTTTCCTATATCAAGCTAGAATCCTACCTTGTGTTAGGATCTTATACTGTGGTGTTGTTGATAATGATTATTCATGAAGTCATAGGTTTGAATAATCATGGTTGTATGCATATTATGTTTCTTACCATAATTGATGATATGACTAACCAGAAGAATCATGAAGGTTTAGGTTTGAATAATCACGGGTTTTATGCATATTATATCTCTTATCTTGATTGATGATTCAACTAACCAGAAGAGTCCTATGATCAAATAAGAATATGTACGAGTAATAGAAGACTTCCCTAAAACCTTGAATACTAATGTTTATTATCTGTGAATGATCATGAATATACATGTTTAAGATTATTGTGTTTTGATAGTATTAATATTATACTAATAAATGTGTGATTATGTATGAGACCTCAAGGATAACACAATGATGATACTAATAAGCATGCATAGTGATTAAGGATGGATGTAAGTTCAAGGACAGGTAATCCAGGAAGCAAAGATCAAGAGGGAGCACACTCCAGTTGTTCCTGCAAGAAAGCAAAGGAGCACACTTCAGTAGTTTCTGCAAGGATGCAGATATTTAGAGGGAGTTGACCACTTCTCACAATCCACATAAGAATGGAGTTGCAGAAAAGAAGCAAAGACTGAGAGGGAGTCAACCCAACAAACAAACAAAGATAAGTATTTGAATTGTCATTACTTGCATATTTTATTGTTTAAATAATACTGTTCAATAATGTATATACTGATGTTCCTAGAATTAGGTTGTGTATTATGCATATTAGAATAGTTGCATTGATGAACAGTATACTACTAATATGCATGGGTAAGTGACCTATGGCACTGTACAACATTCCATTTCTACTTATCTAGAATGAAACCTCTTTGCTGACATGTTGGGAGTTGTGCACACTCTTAACAATGTTCTGGTAGAGATTGGAATGCATCTAGAAAGTTACGAAATCTGGATAAATGTTGTATTGAAGCATTGGCTAAGATAATTGCATGACTGTATGACATATTTCTTTATGTGTAAGAATTTGTTCTGAAAACTATGAGATGTTTTCTAATCATGCAATTTAACTTGTTGTGTAGGAAAGATCGTATGCCATCACCTACAAAAGAAGAACTACAACATTTGTTCAGCAACAAAATTATCTATTGAAGATATTGAAGTTCCCAGGATATGGGAAGAATGCCATGATCCGTCGATCATGAAGAATGATGTTTGGGATGTAGTCCCAAGACCTGAAGGGAAGTTTGTTATGACTTCCATATGGATCTATCAAGATCAAACATGTTGCAGATGGAAGCATAGAGAAATATAAAAGTGATGAAATAGAAGATACACCAGATGGATTTCAAGACAGCTTTCTTGAATGGTGTAGTTGAAGAAGAAGTGTATGTGGAGCAGCCAGTTGGTTCTGAGACACATGACAGGAAATCATATATGTGCAGAACTTGGTATGGTAGGATAGGCAGCTTTCTATCCAGTTTGGTCTTTACCAAGAGTAAAGCGGGTTCCAACCTTTACTACAAGGTTGAGGTAGGCAATCCAGGGATACTCTTATTGTATGTGGATGACCTGTTTATAACAAGAGATGATAGATTGATTTTCGACACGCAGTGGAAGCTTGCAGCTGAGTTCGAGATGAAGGACTTGGGGATGATGCACTATTTTCTTGGTATGGAGGTGTGGCAGAGTACAGGTGGAATCTTCCTTGGACAAAGGGAAGTATGTAGTAGAGATTCTGAAGAGGTTCGGGATGATGGACTGCAAGGCTATGGCCACACCTATGGCATCAAACCTGAAGCTTCTGTGTGATGCTTCATCTGATCCGGTGGATGTCACGATGTATCGTCAAATTATTGGGTCCTTGATGTACTTGACGAACACGAGACCAGATATTTATTTTGCGGTGAGCACATTGAGCCAGTTCCTGACGGATCCGAGAGATGTTCACCTGGTTGCTGTAAATCATATTCTGAGGTACCTGAAGGGTACGGTTGAATATGGGCTCAAGTATGAAGCGAATCAAAATTTTAACCTACAGGGTTATGTTGATTCAGGTTGGGCTAGCAGTGCTGCAGATAGGAAGAGCACATCTGGATGCTGCTTCAGTATGGGATCAGGTGTGATCTCTTGGTTCAGTAGGAAGCAGTCCTGCGTAGCACTGAGTACAGCTGAGGCAGAGTATGTTGCAGCCTGTTCAACTAGTTGTGAGGCAGTATGGCTACGAAAGCTACTGTCTGAGTTATTTGATCTCCCGTTGGATGCTACTGGTATCTTCTGTGATAACCAGAGTTGTGTGAAGCTGTCCGAGAACCCAGTGTTTCATGACAGGTCGAAACACATAGAGATAAAATATCACTATATCAGGGATATGGTGTAGAGAGGAGCTGTGAAGCTCCTGTATGTTGCGACGGACGAGCAGATTGCAGATGTGCTGACAAAACCACTAGCCAGGGTGAAGTTCGAGTACTTCAGGGAGAGGCTGGGTGTTCTTCAGATCGAGGACACTTCGAGGAAGAAGTGATGGACACATTTGCTGAAGCCATTCCAAGCATGTTGGAAGGAGGATCCTTCACATGGATGTGGATGTAAGCGTTGGATGATGAGCATCAGGATGATGTTCTGGTTTCTGCTTTGTATGATCAGTTGGATCATTTATATATATGTATGCATCATGTTGGATGCTGGATATGATCAGTTGGATCATTTATATGTATATGTATGTACGCATCATGTTGGATGATGGGTATGATCAGTTGGATCATTTATATGTATATCGCATCATGTTGGATGCTACATATGATCAGTTGGATCATTTGTATGTATTTTGTATATGCATCATGTTGGATGCTTGGACCATGTATCTGTATATGTATCAGGTGGATACATTGTATGATCAGGTAGATCATGTATGTTGATATGTATCAGGTATGATCAGGTAGATCATGTATGTTGATGGATACATTGTGTGGATCGTGTATCTATGTATCAGGTGGATACACTGTGTATGGTGATATGTATCAGGTAGATACTTGGTATGCATCAGGTGGATGCATTGTATGATCAGGTTGATCAGGTTGATCATGATGATGAGCTTCAGGATGTTGCTCCAGATGATATGTATCAGGATGGTACAAGTGATGATGATCAGTATGATCATGGGCATCAGGATGATGCCTCGTGTGATGATGATCCATTGGATCATGAGTATCAGGTTGATACTTGGAGGTCAGAGATCATATGTGGCAGGTTGTGCAAATAGCATGTAATCAGTCCTGGGAGATCTTGTCGGTCGTGCTGCGGCACATAAATGTTCCTGGGGTACTCTTTCCGATATTGCTATGTAGTATGTAATCAGTCCTCGGATATCCGATAGGTTCAGTTGTGTGCTCGTAATCAGTCCTGGGATGAGGTATTACTACGGAGACATGTAATCAGTCCTGGAGATCCGAGAAGTTGAGCTGTGTGCTCGTAATTAGTCCTGGGATGCTCTTTAGAGATCTTGTCGGTTGTGCTGCGGCACATAAATGTTCCTGGGATGCTCTTTAAAGGTTTTTTCTATCCACATGTAATCAGTCCTGGAGATCCGAGAGGTTGAGCTGTGTGCTCGTAATAAGTCCTGGGATGCTCTTTAGAGATCTTGTCGGTCATGCTGCGGCACATAAATGTTCCTGGGATGCTCTTTAGAGATCTTGTCGGTCATGCTGCGGCACATAAATGTTCCTGGGATGCTCTTTAAAGGTATTGTGGAGGAGATGCATGTAATCAGTCCTGGGAGATCTTGTCGGTCATGCTTAGGCACATAAATGTTCCTAGGATACTCTTTCCGGTATTGCATCCGCACATAAAATTAGTCCTGAGAGGCCACCTCTATCAGACTGTTCGCACAGATGATGAAGACCTGTAGGTGGTGGGCCTACATCCAGTATGAAAAAGGACTGGCTCTGTAGAACTTCCTATGATGAGTAGATTCAGAGATTGATTGAGATAGCAGCAGCAATGACGATGATGATGACTCGATGACGATTATCCAGTGACGATGATCCAGAGAAGATGACTTGTGCTAGAAGACCTGTGTCGAGAAATACCTTCCTAGTTAAGAGGGAGTGTTGATGTATATGTAACTTCGGAATATATTTCACATATATGTATATTGTATTCCTATAGAGATGTTATTATTCCTCTATACGGAAGTGGTTGTATTCCTATAGAGATGTTATTATTCCTCTATACGGAAGTGTCATCATTTATATTGTAAGTATCGTAACTTATACTTGATGGGTTATTATACCACCTTATTGGGGTCGGCCCTGTATAAGTCATGTGGGTCAAAGGGTTATTATACCACCCTATTGGGGGTCAGCCATGTGGGTCAAAGGGTTATTAGACCACCCTAGTGGGGGTCAGCCCAGTCAGCATTATGTTAAGTGGTTAAGTTGAGGCCGACCTAGTTGAGTAAAGGTCAAGTCAAGTTAGTGTATAAATAGAGAGTGTGTCTCTCTCATTTTACACATTCTATTCTCTCACTCACACTTGGGAGAGTGGCGCACTTATGGAGGAGGAGGCTCTGCTGCTAGGAGAAGACTATCTCTTGTATTCTGGTTGTATCATTGCTCTATCTATCTCTGAGGAAGTTATTGGGGTTTTTCACCTTTATGGTTTTCTCCTAGTAAACTCTGTGTCTCTTGTGTGCTTACATTATTGTGTCCATGATTGATATGCTCTAGATTTGTTGTACATGTTTTTCTCTCAGTTAAGATTCTAGATCAGATTGAAGTAAATTCTGAAAATTTAACAGAGGCATTCTAGTTTGTATTGGCTCACTGCTTAATATTTGGGACTAGGCAGTCATTGGGCTATGTAATGGACTAAGTATACTTGGTCTCTGAATAGAGCTGGTATTTGTCTTAAGGAGGAAGAAGACTATGTGGTTTGGGATTTTAAAAAATATTTTGTCCAAGTTACTACTAAAGATGCTTACCAAGTTACTACTAAAGATGCTTACTCTTTCATTGCATAGCCCCTTAGCCCCATTGTGCAAATGTGGTGGTATAAGAAAATATGGAAGTGGAAGGTGCCAATAAAACTCAAATGTTTTGTTTGGATGTGTTAATAATAATAATAATAATTTATTTTTAAGGTCACTACCAAGCGAGACACCAATTTGGTGTATGAGACCCCCTTGTTTGTGGGACAAAGGACCCCCCTCTACGCAACGATTTAACTGCTAAAGTCTACAGAGGTGTACATACCCTACACCCCTCCGGATTTGAACCTATCACCTCCTAGGAAGGAACACATGTTCTTAACCATTAGGCCCACTCAAGTTGTGAGAACTATATTCTAACATGGGATAACTTGGCCAAAAGGGATTGGTCTAGGCCAAATTTATGTCATCTCTCCAAATTAGATGTTGAATCAATTAAGCATGTTTTTGTCTCATGCTCTTTTAGTAAACTGTTGTGGCAGGTTATTGCTAAGGATCTACGTATTTCAATGACCTTAGGATCTTCCTCTTTTGTTGGTAACCTTGAGCAATGGACTCAAAGCAACAATTCACACAGATTGCTACCAATCTTCCTATGTTGGGAGATTTAGAAAACCAAAAATAAGGCAATTTTTGAAGAGCATGTACCTAATGTTTTGATCAGTATCATCAGAGCTTTGGGAATGTATAAAGATTTTTCATTTGAGGTTGTTCCAAAAAGGCCTAGACAAATTGGGGCACCTCTTGTTACCTTTTTTGCTACAGGATTTTTTTATGGCGTCACTCAGAATAATGACAGTGGTGTTGGTATGTATCTGGAATTAAATGAGGTTCATAATTTTAAACTATGGTTAAACTATGCCATTTGTTGTAACAAAATAGTTGAGCTCTTGGCACTCTAGGGATTGTTTTTTTTTGCATCCGGCATTGGTATCCCTACTTTGCAAATTTTTGGTGACTCGATGGTTATTGTAAATTGGGCAAACAGTAGATCCAACCTTCAGGTTCTGTCCCTTGAACAGTGGTGCGATAGAATTATATATCTGCTTGATTCCTTTATTAAGACCAACATCAGTCATGTGTACAGGGATAATTTTAAGGACCTATACTTATTTAAAAGTGTATAAACCTTGGCGAATCTTACCAATTATTAAAATGTCAACTATAAAATATTTGGCGATATTTTTCTAAAATTATTTCAATTTCTAAGGATTTTATATAGTTTATATAATAATTTGGCGATGTTTCAGAGTGGAAAACGTTTACCCCATCAAAATTGGGCGAAATGGGGCTTCAAAAAATACAAATTGGCGAATCTTTTTTTGGAAAAAAAATCATGGAAAAATAGCCCATGGGCTAAATTTCACCCCTAAAATTATCCTTGCATGTGTATATAGAGCATAATGTTATTGCAGATGGTCACTCTCAAAAAGCAATTGGGCTTTCTGAAAGTTTATTATTTTTTGAAGAATACTTTGAGAATGAGATTGTGAATGTAGATTATGTTCAGATCTTCTCTCTTTAAGTTCTCTAGCTGGAGTTTTATTTATCTGATGAGGACTCTTAGATTTAGTTTCTTCTCTTGTAGTGACTTTTGTAATGCCTTCATTACAGTCTTCTTTTGAGTACATACTGCTTTTTCTGTGAGTAAGACAAACTTTGTAGGTGTTTGTATATGTTGCAAGGATGGTGAAATCCCCCATGTATTGAACTAGGTTCTCTTTGATTCAATTTTGAATATCAAGAAACAGTTTTTTCTGCTTGGAAAAAAGAAGTGGTGTTGAGAAATTAATTTGTAAAGTGACTATTGAAAAAGTCACTTTATGAATAAAAATGAGGAAAAGGGTAACAATGGCCAAAAAATATCAAAGAGAATAAAAGGGCAAGTAGCTTCATTTTCTCATTCATTCATGATATTTTCAATTTTCGAAAGAAACTTGATAGCTATTGCGGCTTGTGTCTCTTGGGACAAAAACCCTAGGAGAAAATATTGATTTCGATGGTGAAACTATCCACTCTAGTCAATTTTGAGAGGCAAGGTCACTCAAATCTTGTCATTGTGATTCCATGCCGTGGAGGAACGTATTTATTTGCAGATCCATGGAGTTTTCTTGAGTTTTCAGAGAACCTTTGAGGACAGGCGTACTTACTAGTGAGGGCGCACTAGTTGGAAGAAAATCCAAGCTTAGAGATATATTTGCTTGCTACATTCCTTGTTGACTGCCAAAGAGGAGTCGATTCGCATGTTATGACGGAAAATACAAGCAAGTTTCAGATCCAAGTTTAGTGGTTGTTAAAGAGAGGGCACACCTATATTTCTAGTTGTGGCTGTTGTAGGACATGTTGTGTGGTAAATAGTAACACTCGATTGGGATGTGAAGAAGTACAAGGCCCTAGCAAAGAGGGCACACTCACCATCTACAAAGGGGGCACACTCACTAGTGAACATAAACAAGTATCGTTGCTTATTGATTGCCAAAGGAGACTGTATTACAGTGTTGGGCATTTCTCTTTGACTCCATCTGCATCTAACACCCCAGATCATGAGGGAGAAAGAGACTATTTTTACTGCTGAAAGGAATCTACAAATATATCATACTTGAGTGCCAAGTATTCCCCAAATCATGAGCCAACAAAAGGAGGGTTTTGTAGTCCATCTATTGCTATCCAAAGACGGCCATTCTCAAGTCAGATCGATGATGTATTTCCATATGGTTTTGAGCATAAATTACCTCTATTGTATTCAAACAATCTTGTGCTTTATCAAATTGGTTACTGTTAATTGCTTCATTTGTGGATTGTCTATTGGCAATTAAATGCAATTTTTTCAGTTATGGGCATGCATCAACTTTGTCACTTGTTTGTCTTGATAACATTTTAAACATAAACTCCAAACAACTTCCAACCGACAAAAAAAATTAGTACAAAAATATTTTGAGTGATGGTCAACAGAGTGTTTGACAAAACATCCAAGCCATACTATACTAGCAGTCAATGAAGAATTCAACGCAAACTTAGCTAGGAAGCATTACAACTTTGTCCTTGAAGATTCGACGATTTTGTTCATTCCAAGCTTCCCAAGTAAGGAAACCATAGAACAATTGTTGTTTGATTGAGAATTGCCTTGTTGAATGTTGTTTTTCGCCATGAAGCAATGGTCTCATTAATGTCGTCGCACCTTTTGTCTGTTTTGCGAAAAAACAGAATATGTGAAAGGGCATTAGTTGAGGAGATGATCCAGAATCTCAACTTCCTTTGTGCATAGTGAACATATAGAGGGTCCTTAAAATCCACGATGAGTGATTTGATCCCAAGTTCGTGTTTTCTTTCAATCAACCAGCCATAAGAAAGTGGACACCTAAGGTCAAAGATTTTGCCTCCAAATTTTCTCGCCATCATTGTTGTGAGAATTTGTTAAGATATAGCTTGGTTCCATCTTTGATCCCCCATTTATTGCAACTTTATTCCACCAATTAGCTATATTATCTTGAAAACTTGGATGTTCTAAATAGAACTGTTCAAATCTAAATGGTCAATTTCTTGATTGTTCATCTAGAGTCTTGACTTCCTTTGTGCATAGTGAACATATAGAGGGTCCTTAAAATCCACGACGAGTGATTTGATCCCAAGTTAGTCTTTTCTTTCAATCAATCAACCATAAGAAAGTGGACACCTTAGGTCAAAGATTTCGCCTCCAAATTTTCTCGCCATCATTGTTGTGAGAATTTGCTAACATATAGCATGCTTCTATCTTTGATCCCCAATTTATTGCAACTTTATTCCACCAATTAGCTATATTATCTTGAAAACTTGGATGTTCTAAAAAGAACTATTCAAATCTAAATGGTTGATTTCTTGATTGTTCATCCATCTTGATATCCACATATGTGCCAATCATTTTAGCCAACACATGGAAAGATTGATGCTTCAATAATTAATCACTACTAAGAGCCCCCTCTTCTATTGTTCCAAGTATAAATACCATTCTTGGCCTCAATGTCCACCATTTTAAGAGTATGGATGGTATTATTGAAGGCTTCACAAGATGCATCCAATTTTGTGATACTCTCGTCCCCTCAAATGATCCATGGTTGGTTGTCTGTAATGGTTTCGATCCCTGGTAAAGATTGTAGAAACTTTAGTTTGTCTTTAGTAGTGAGGGGACCATAAACGTTGGTAATATAGCTTGTGTTTGTTGTACCAATTTCTAGAATTGAGCATAAACAATCTTAGTTGTTGAAAAAGAGTCCTCCAAGCTTATTTCTTTGGGATCCATTGATCACTAAGCATCTATTGCAATTGTTTGGCAACCTTTCCAGTAATAACTAATAAGTTTTCTATGTCTTTCCCCATGACATTTGGTTTCTTGAAGCATGGTGACTGTGGGATTTTCCTAATTAACTTTGTCTCGAAGAATTATTTGTTTACTCTTCCCATTAATACCTCTTATGTTCCAAGAAATCAGCTTCGTGATTAACTAGACGAAGGGGTAGAGAAGCACTTATTTGTTATGGAAAAGTATTTACCTGATCCAATCAATTGCTCTCACAGATTCGTCAAGAGTGTGTTCTTGCATGTTCCTTAGGTGGCCTAGTTTGGATTCCAAATACACTTTAAGAGTGGTCCTACTTATCACCAACTTTTTCAAATTTAGCTTGAGCCCGCCAGATTACTTCCTAGAAAAGTCGCATATTGTGTTCTTGTATTGATTGTGTGTCCTCTTCATTGCATGCATCCATTATGCTTTCTATATTGAGATTGCCCAAATCCATGTCCTCTCCATCATCTGAGCCCATTATCTCATCTTCTTCTAGGATTTGGTCAAGGACACCAAATTTTTCTTACATAATTGTTTCCTCTGTTTTTCATATTTTCATTTTCTCCCATGCTTCTTTGTCTGGCTTTGGAGCATTTGAGTTGGCTCTTTTAACTCCTTTGTTGTATGCTCGTTGTTGTTGTTGCCTATGCTTTCATCATTTAAGACTTCGAACATGTTGGTGGAGGGGTTTTCAAATGTTGCCCCTATTGGGACTGATTTCCTCCCTTGTTTCTTTTTATTGTTAAACTTGGTAAAGCCATCAAGATCTAGAGGTGCCTCTCTTATAGAGGGTTTGATCAATTTGTAAAGGGGGCAATCCCTGAAGAGGTGCTTGTGTCCATGATATCAACGACAAAGGAACATGATATGTTCATACTCGATCATTTATAATTGTTTTCAAGACTATAATAAGCTTTCCCCTCTCCATTTATCATTTTTCTCAATGCTATAGTTCCAGTTAAGCTTGTAATGAAGATTGATTTTCAGATATTTGTATGAAGCCACTTCAAGTTGTTGTCATACTTGAAATTAGCATATCATAACCATTGTTTTGTCAATGTTTAACAATCATACACATACTAGAGCATAAATCCTTAATAGTTTTTAATTGTTTGGCAAAATCACATGGATTCCAAACAACCCTCCAACTTGTTGTCAATGTAAACACCAAACAAGTTAAGAAACCACAACCCTTAAGCCATCAAAATCACTAGAGGATTGCACCCATCCTCAGCCACACCAACCCTTAGCATGGATGGATTTTTTTGTCTCCTCCCACTACCATCAAACCCTAGCCCACCTAACAAACAAAACCCCTCAAATACCAACCACACTAGTGGGACTTTTTTTTTCATAAAGATAAAAACAACACCATTATATCAAATAGTATGGAAAATGTTACAAAGAGTTCCAAAGATAACAAGGCACAAAGAAACAGGTCACCACTATGACCAAGACACCAAAACAACAAAATAGCACAGAGCCGAAGGATAAACCAAAGAAATACAAAACAATATAACTCCACCACCAGAGGCAACGAAATACCACATGACACCCAAAACAAGATCAAAAGAAACAAGGGACAAAAATTCCCATTGACCAAAAGCAAGATCAAGCTCGAAACAATGAAGACAAAAAAAACAAGCCCAATAAGAAGTGTCGTGGGCCAAAAAAAGACAAAAATAATTACTCGAACAAAAGATTGGAGGGATAGCACGTCTCAACCACCGATTAACAAGGAACCAAGGCAATCATCTTGTTTGACACCTACATTATAATTGTTTCTACTAATCCTCAATTATCTTGTTTGACTCCTATATTATAATTGTTTCTACCAATCCTCAATTTTCCTAAATGTGGCACTAACATTTTTGTACAAACTCGAAAAAATAACCACAATTTTCCTAAGGGTTTGACTGTTGTCCACTACATTAGGATTCATAAAGCCCTTTAAAGTAGGAATCCCAATTCCTTGACATAATCAATGTTTCTTTAGTTTAAACTTAGAATTTTCCCCTTCAATTATTAGGGGATTTTTACCTATATATCTTCTTAGATTTTAAGGACTTGTTAGAAACATCCCTAATAGGTTTTTAAACACACTTGCACTCTTATCACACCATTCTATTTTCCTTCTTACATGACACTTAAACTTAATAACTACATAATTGGATCAAAGTAAGCATCAAACAAATTCCAACATAACATCACACAAATACTTGATAATTCCAACATAGCATCACACAAATACTTGATAAATCTATATCCTCATGCACTAAATGAATATTGCTATATAAATATTCTTAAATCTATATCCTCATGCACTAATTGAAAAGTTGATTACGATAACTATCTAACCTAGATAAAAATGTTTTGTTCCATATTGGACCACAAGACAAATCCCACTTAACATGGAAATTAAGGAATTATGGCATTCACAAGACTCACAATTGTGCATATAAACTCCAAAGGCCAAATTCCTATTGGTTTTTGTTTTGTTTCTATTCCTAGTGATATCTTGTTACCATTAATGATAGTCTTTTAGAATTTTATTTTATCATTTTCCTCGTAAGTTCTTTCCTATTAGTTATATTTTTGGTCTCCACCACTTTGCAAATTTTCTAGGATTTTCTTTTTTGGTAGTAAGTTCTTTTCGAGTGGTGGAAACGTCTTACCAAGATATGGTTGAAATGGCAAATCTCCACCAACCCCTTAATATACATCAGTTTAAGGTCACCCACGCTACAAATAATTTTTGGTCTCCACCACTTTGCAAATTTTCTAGGATTTTCTTTTTTGGTAGTAAGTTCTTTTCGAGTGGTGGAAACGTCTTACCAAGATATGGTTGAAATGGCAAATCTCCTCCAACCCCTTAATATACACATCAGTTTAAAAAAATCCAGTTTAAAGAATTACAAATTGATCTTTAAAGAATAATGCTATAAATAGACACAATTTCTAAGAATTTAAAAACTAAATATAAGATGTAATAGAGATTAACGACACGCTGTATTTCATAATAAAGATTACATAAGAACTGACATACCAATCATATATTTTGCTCACTAAACCCACGATCAAAAACCAGACACATGTTTACACCAAACCACGATCACGATCCCCACCAACAATTATAATAAGCACAGCCATTCGCGAACAACAGAACTATTAGAGCCACATAAAATATAAGAACCAAAGCAAATCAAGCCCTAAACACCATGCTTATCTCCTCCAAGCGCCATCAGAGCCACCACCACCGTAGCCACCACCGTAGCCTCCACCACCGCCACCTCCGTAGCGTGATCCACCGCCACCACCGTAGCTTCCCCTACCACCGTAACCACCAGCACTACCGCCGCCGCCACGACCACCACCATAACCACGGTCCATACGGTCACGGCCACCTCCGTAACCGCCGCCGCCGCCACCGCCGCCACGGTAGCCGCCACGACCACCACCGCCGCCGCCACCGTTGCCTCTGGACTGGGCCGGATTGACAGTGATATTCCTGCCGTCGAGCACTTTGCCATTCATGGCATCGATGGCATCCCTCATTGACTGCTCGTCGCTGAAGGTCACGAAGCCGAATCCGCGGGATCTGCCAGTTTCCCGGTCGCTTATAATCTACAGAATTCAAGCCACGGAAACAGATCCATCAAGAACTGTTCAAAAATCTCTAACCCCAAGCAAAACAACTGTAGATCTAGCAATGAATATTAAAACAGATCGATTTACCTTCGACTCCAAAATTTCCCCATAGGGACTAAATGCATCCTGCAGACTTCTATCGTCGGTGGCCCAAGCGAGACCACCGACGAAGCAACGGTATTCGACCTCGGCTGAAGCCATCATCTTGAAATCAAAGCACCGGAGCCTCGACGGAACAAGAAACAACGAACCCGGACCCCGAACCAGAAACGAACGGAACCGAACCAGAGAACCACGGAACCAAAGAGAAGGGACAGGCCGCCCCCATGCGCGATGAATCCTACGCTTCGCCCTGAGCCACTCTTTATAGCCCTCAACTTGCCCAAAACCCTCGTCTGCCCACGGTTAACAATTCAGTCCATCTCTGAACCCCACGTAACCCGGGTTGAGAAACAGTTTAACCGCTGTTTAAAGAAACTACCAGAAAGTTACGGCTTGCGTACACGCGGCGTCGTGGGTTAGGTGAAACGGCATCTCCTTCGTGTCAAATTCTAATTTTTTTAACAGTCGGCGTTATCTACAAGCAAGCATCATCCATTCTACAGCGATGATTGGTTGGCACGTCGTTTTCACCTTTAATGAAGTGGGCTCGGAAACCACGTGACACGTCCTCTTTACACGTCACACTCTGGGAACATATTCTGCTTGTGTGCTTTTTACTTTTTCTATGGCGAGGAAAATATCTAGCATTGAGAAAAATATCTGGCATGCGATCTGACGGTGGTAACTCTCTCAAACGAGTTGGGTGATCTGCTGGCCGTTGGATTGACACTCCTAAAAAGCTGATAATGCTGATGTGATGTGACAGATAGGTTGAAATATTGGAGGGGTTTGTAGATTCTTCCCTCTTGAGGACGGGTTATCTGAACATGGGGTCTCTTTCAAGTGACTGGCGCGCAACACTCGCTGCTATGTATTTATATTAATTTTATAAAATATTGTTTTAAAGATAATCAATTGTGGAGATTCTTCATGTAATTGGAATTGTGGAGGGTTTAGTAAAAGGTGGGCCCTTAAGAAAGAATATTTAGGTATGTTACTTTTGACCATAGAAAAAAAAGGAAAACTACAAATTTCGTTTGGATTGGTACTTCCGAGATCTAAGTAAAAATTCAAATTGATTGTTACTTTGGGTTTGTTATTTTTTTTCACTGAAACGAATAAAAAATTTATATTTAATGAGAAGGTCGCGATCGTAGCCTAAAACAATCTGGTTACAATTTTCTAAAAGATTCTAATTTAGTTTTGATTTTCTATTAATTTCTAAACTATGTTTTCACGGATTTTGCTCTCTTGTAGCTTATTCAGATTTGTTCACCTGTTCCTCACTTCTAATTCATTTCCACTTGAGCATGATCCTTGATTGCCTTGCTTCCAATTATCTTGCTCCTATTTTCACTACTGTATCGATCTCATTCTGTCATAATGAGTTATCTATGAACAATTTCTATTATTTCTCTCTTTCGGCAGCGAGTAGCTCCATTACCTTGGGATTCTACTATTCCGGGCCAACTAGAGTTTCCAGCAGATGAATTTAGGCAATGTTAGCCAAATATTTTTCCATACAGGGTTGTTTGAGAGGGTATGAGGGTAACACTTTTTCCAGGAGGAGAAAAGAGTTGTGATTGAAATCTGAGTGGGAGGAGAGATTTCCAGACTTTGTAGAGAAAGCGTCCAAACAGAATTCGCAAAAGGGCATTCCACAAAAACATGATCTATGTTTTCTGAACATTTGTAGCAGAGTGGGCATCTATGCGGTCCTATAAATCCTCTTTTTGCTAGGTTTTCACTAGTCAGTATTTTCTTATGCATTAAAAGTCAAATGAAGAAATTGATTTTTGGAAGGCCATATGTATTCCAGACTAGCTTCCAAAGTGTGGGGGTGTGCAGTGGGTTCTGAGTTGCTTGTAGCTCTTTGAATCCTTGTGCAGCAGTGTAAGCTCTCGTTTTCCACCATCCCCACTTATCTTTCGTTAGCTTATGTAGAGGAGCCAACCCAATAAGATTTTGTAGGAGCGTTGTCTTCTGTGATGATAAACGATATGGGACTTCTAGCAAGGACCATTCCATCCAGTTCCCATTTCTATCCCATTGGGAAATGTCTGCCAGTGTAACAAGGACTCTTTGTGTGAGCCATTCCCAAATGTCTGTGAGAGGTTCCACACTTCCAAGAGTGGGGTTGCCAATAATTTTCACTGTCCAAAGATGAGTTTTAGCCCCATTTCCTGGGATGCAGTATAATTGACTTTGGAAGTATTCAATTCCTGCTCTACATAAATTCCATATTGAAGTGCCTTTGGGGATGTTTTCAATATGAAGGTTGCGGATAGACCCCCTTTAAGGTATTTTTTCCACAATAATTTTCTAACCGGGGTGGGCATGGTTTGAGAACAATTTCGAGAGGATTTTCCACCTAGAGCCATATTAACTAGGCAGGGGTCTCTTACCTGCAGTCCACCTTCCAACAACGTTCTTTTTACAATATCCCAGCTGACTAGATGAAATTTGTTTTGGTTTCATTTTCCTCCTTTCCAAAGAAACCCTTTGATTAGGTGAGATATTTGATCCATTATTGACTTAGGCTCCATGAGAATAGAGGATTGATAGATTGGGAGAGCAGAGAGCACTGATTTTATGATCAGTGTTCCTACATGGTTGAGCCATTCACCTCCCAAAGCATGTATTTTTGCCTTGATCTTGCTTGTGACTTCTATCCATAGTGAATTTTTGGTTGTTCCCAAGGTTAGGGGAAGGCCAAGATATTTGATTTTTTCTCATGTAGAATAGCCCAAAAATCCTAAGAGGTGTGCTATTCTATGAATTGTTTGTTGCTCTGCATTCCATCCATATACTGCACTTTTTCTATTATTAACCACTGCTCCTGTTACCTGACAATATTTTTGAATTATATCTTTGAAGGCGCTAGCCATCTTTAAGGATGCTCCTCCCAAAAAGAGCGAATCATCAACAAATAAAGCATGATTTAAGGAACACCTTTAGCCATTCTAATTCCTGGGATTTTACCTGCTTCTCTTTTTGCCTCCAACTTCTGACTCATAGAGTCCGCCATTAGTATATAAAGAAAAGGGGATAGGGGGCACCCTTCTCAGATTCTTCATGTATCCTGGAAGAAGTTTGCAGGTCGTCCGTTTATAAGAGGGGCAATCTAAGGCTTGTCGATGCAGTCTTTCACCAAATCTATAAAAAATTTGTTGAAACCAAAGGAGGACAAGACTTTGTAAAGATATGAAAGTTTAACTCTATCAAAGGCGTTCACCATGTCGAGTTTTATAAGCATACCTTTTTCTTTTATGAGCTTGTTGGAGTGCATTGCTTCCTGCACAAGGATCACGTTATCCAAGATTTGTCTTCCTTTAATAAATCCTCCCTGATTAGGAGAGATCAGCTTGCTGAGCATAGGTTTGATCCTACTGGCTAGGAGTTTAGAAATGATTTTATAAGAGGCGTTACAGAGCGAAATAGGTATGTATCTGTCGAAGAATCCAGGATTCACTTCTTTGGGAATAAAAGCTAGAAAGGTGGAGTTAGTATTACCTCCAATCTTAGCTTTTTTATGAAATCCTCTAATCATTCGGATGAGATCAGATTTTATGAAGAGCCAACAAGCTCTGTAAAAATGTATTGTAAACCCATCTGGTCCTGGGGCTTTATCCGGATCCATACTCCATATCACGTTGACAATCTCTTTTTCTGTAAATGGTTTCAATCATTTTTTATTTTCAGCAAAATTTATGGTATTGGGGTATGAGATAGGAAATCGATCGTGGTTTCCTCATCGTGATGGTTGTCCTCCATGTACAAGTCGTGGAAATGAGTTTCTGCAGCCTTTTTTATCTTTTCAAAACCTTTGATAATTTCACCATATGTTTGTGTGATCTCGGAGATGTGATTTTGTAGTTGTCTAGCTTTAGCTTGTCGATGAAAGAATGGAGTGTTACGATCCCCTTCCTGTAGCCACAAGTTGCGCAATTTCAATCTCCAGTGTTCTTCCTCTTGCCGGAGTGTTCTGTAGACGTTTTCTTGAACCTATTGTTCCTTTATCAGATCTGAGGGGGAGATGTCCTATTCTTCCAGCTCCATCCTGAGAGAAGAATGCTCCAAAATTGAATCCTTCCTATCCGCCGAGGGGCACTTGATCGTTTTCTTGATCCAGTTTTTTAAAGCGCATTTTGTGTTCTTGAGTTTCTGCTCCCAGACAATGCTCGGGGATCCTGTGATAGGAATGTCCCATGCTTTACGCACTTCTTCCCTAAATCCTTCCTACTTAATCCATAATGGATTGAACCTGAAGGGGATTGGTCCTAAGTCGTCCTCACCATTCAAGTGCAGGAGAATTGGCTTATGATCAGATGTTAAATTGGACAATATTTTTGAAAAAAATATTTTCTTTTCAAGTAGAAGAGAGCTCTGTTTTAAAAACCAGTCAAGGCGCACTGCACTGTGTTGAGGGCCCGTCCGATTGTTTGTCCAGGTGTATTTTCCCCTCTTGGGATTTATATCTATCATATCCCATTGTTGTATCAGGTCTTCGACCAGGTGCAACATGGGATCTCTTCCTTTTTTTCCCCCTTTTTTTCTTTTGGGATCATAATTATCTTGAAATCCCCTGCCAGAATAATGTTCGAAGGAGTGTAGATCTCCAGGAAATCTATTAGAGTTTTATACAAATCTTTTTTCTCAGTATATTGAACTGGGACATATAAGTTAAATAGCGCAAAGGTTAGATTACTTTGAATATGATTGAGTTCAGTATAGATCCAATGTTGTGTTTCAAAGGAGTTTTCCAATCTAAAATTATCTTCGGACCATAGAGTAGCCAACCCTCCTGATGACCCTCTTGCGCTTACTATCATTTATGCGTTCTTCTTCCATTTGGATCTGCTTATAGAGAGAAGATTTTCCTCTTCTATTTTGGTCTCTTGGAGCATGAGGATGTCTGATGTATCAATTTTGAGGAGATCTTTAACTGCGTCATATTTCGAAGGATTCCCCAATCCTCTACAATTCCAAGAGACCATATTCATTACTTACTAGTTGATGGGGGTGGACCACTTTTAGGGGTCCTATATCTGGTATTTATGCCATAGGCCATGTCCATGGTTCCCTGGCTTCCTTGCATCTTGTGTCTTTCAGCCTCTTCTTCTCTTATTTCTTTATTAGATTTCCTCCTTGCTTTCTTTAAGGATCTTTCCAAGAAGTCTTCCTTAGAGGAAGAAACCACTTCCATAGGCTTTCTTTTTGTCATTTCAACGTATGAAGGTGAAGAGGTAACCTCTTTCTGTGGAATCGGTTGTTTTTCCCTGCCTTCCACTTGCATCTCTCCTTCTTCCTTCTCTTCAGGGGCAGCCTATTCTTCCAGAGTGCTTAAAATTTCGAATTGGTTTCGTGGAGCTTCTGTCCTAGGGTGGGTGTTTTCCATTTGACCTTTATCTGTTGAAGGGTTCGTTATCCCAGAAGGGTTTCCTTTCCCTTTTTTCTTGGAGGTAGGTCTTGTTGTTGTTTGTTTCTGTACTTGTTTCCATTTTTCTCCTTTGATTTTTTATATTTCCTCTTCTGCTTTTTTTTGCAATGACGAGCAAAGTGACCGTATTCACGATAGTGTTTGCATTTAAAAGGAATCTATTCATAGTCTATCTCATGAACGTGGGACCAATATATTACGGTTAGATTTATTGCTTCTGGTAGTCCTATTTCGAGATCCACTTCTACGCATATCCGAGCACGGGTATATTGATCTTTTTTTTCCGCTTTGTCTATATATCGTCCGAGAGCGTTCCCTATGGCCTCTAATGATTCCAGATTCTAGCAGTGTAGTGGGAGATGGGGTAGCCTGACCTAGACAAGGACCGCCGAAGGAATATCCTAGGTAGGGTCAAAATCCAGGGTCCATTTGTTCAAATACAGGCCTTGTGATCCCATGAAGTATGGCCCATTTCAGAATATAAGATCCTGGTCCACTATGCTCTCAAAGACGAATACAAAATATCCCTTGCCTACTAGGTAACTTTTGATGTCTTCAGCGGTAAGGGGTTTCCAGTTCCATTGTACCCATGCTTCTATGGATTTTGGAGGTGGCCATAATTCGGTGAACTGACCAATGAATCCTCTCTCTAATAGATTCATAGTTGTTATGTGGGCCCACTCAACTGGAAGAGCCATGGTGGGAATCCCTGCGATCTTTTCTACGAATTTTTGATGGATCGATGGAGCTGTTCGTTTCCCTTGTGCTGCAATTAATATTTCGAATGTTGAGATCTCAGGAGGAGTCGGAGATGGAGGAGGATCTGGTCCTCCTCCTTGAGCCATGACGACGGGTGCCTGTTGTTCCCTCGATCACTGCTTTCGGCTATCCACGCAGAGCTCCCTCGATCGCTTCCATATAAATTTTGGGCTTGTTATTGGATAAGTAATATTTATTTTTTATTTGATAAGTAATACTCAATTTAATATAAAGTAATATATTGGCTTCTTGTGATAAGGTTAGAAGGTTAAGCATTCTTTAGAGTGGGATTTTATATTAGGTGTGCTTTAGGACGTCTTGGCCTTTGCTAAGTCACAAGTTATTGGTATATTTGGCTTGCAAACTATTGGATATAGGGTTATAGTGGTAGCCACTGGCTATGGACCTCACCCAAATAATCCTAACAAGTTAACGATTCCCACGGTTAAAAATAAATAAAGTAATACTCAAAGTATTTGGAGTAGTTGTTTGGTTTTTTTGTCCATGGCAAAAAAACAATATTTTGTATTCATAAATGAGAGCAAAAATACATTTGTAAAGTGTGAAATGTATAACTACAACACATCCTTACCATATACTCAAATCGATATAAAAAAATAGAGAATATAACAACTTCATATGAAAGCGCCTCAGCTTTTATTCAAAATGAAAAAACTGCAACTTGTTATTCAATTGAAATCAAAGTTACATAGATCACAAATAGATAATACTTTTTCACCGAAATCAAACATTCAAAGTGCCTAAGCTATATAGTTCCAAGTGATGAAGGCTAATAACCATAAAAGATAGACTTTCCCAAACAATATTAATATCCAAGATATATCCATACATTCCAAAATTATTAAAAAAACAAATATTATACCTTCATCCATGTATAACAACATCCAAAATTCATCCAAATAGATAGGTCTACCAAAATAATTGATAGAATAAAAACTAAGCTATAAATTCCAAATAAAATAAAATAAAGATCATGCATTAGACTCCTTGATATGAAGTAGATCAAGAGCTTTAGTCAAACTTTCTTTTGAAAGTGAGTCAGTCAATATATTCAATAATTATTGGTGGTTTTTGAATTTGTGGCCTCTTAGAGTTTAAGGATTGAAGGAGATCTAAAATTAATTGAGTTATAGGTGGGACTAAAGGACATCGGATGACATTGGGGAACCATAGATACATGGAGTTGGAGGAATCTATGTGGTGTTGGAGGAATCATTCTATTGAAGGATACTCACTTTTTAAATTTTAGAGTTGGTTTATTAAACTGATAGGTGTTTATATTTACACCTATAGGTGTTTATATCTTAGAATTTGGGGTGGACTAGCATCTATGTTTTTCCTAGATTGCATGAGGATAAGACAAGTATACTCTCGAGATTGATTTTATGGCAATCATTCCAAATTCGAAATAAACAATTATAAAAAAAATAACTGGTAGTTATGCATGGATAACTGATAGCTCATAAATAACTGGCAATTCATACAATACTTAACTTGTGACCTGTCGGCGTTCATCGGCCACAAGTTAAGTGGTTGTATTAGTTACACTGATAGGTGGTTATATCTTAGAATTTGGGGTGAACTAGCACCTATGCTTTTCCTAGATTGCACAAGGATGAGGCAAGTGTACTGTCCAAATTGATTTTATGGCAGTCGTTCCAAATTGGAAATAAACAATTATAAAAGAAAAAAGAATATAAAAAATAATTGGTAGTTGATGCATAGATAACTAGTAGCTAATGCATCGATAACTCTTAGTGGATGCATGGACAAGGTGCTATCGGTTAACTAGAAAAAAGCGAGTGATAACATGTAGTTGAAGCATAGACAAAGAGTGATTACAACTACGCATGGAGAACAAGTAACGTATAACTTATTACTTATTTGTGGCACTTAACATGTGGCCTATCGTTGTTCACCAGCCACAGGTTAAGTGGTTGTCCTAGTTACACCGATAGGTGTTTATATCTTAGAATTTGGGTTGGACTAGCATCTATGATTTTCCTAGATTGCACGAGGATGAGACAAGTGTACTACCCAGATTGATTTTATGACAGTCGTTCAAAATTTTAAATAAACAATTGTAAAAGAAAAAAAATATAAAAAATAAATGGTAGTTGATGCATGGATAACTGGTAGCTAATACATGGATAACTCTTAACTGATGCATGGATAAGTGGCTTCATGGCATATAACTTATTATTTATTTGTGACACTTAACTTGGCCTATCAATGTTAACCAATCACAAGTTAATTGGTTGTGCTAGTATCAAGGTTTTAATAACTTTGGGGTGTTAATATCATTAAAATTTACCTTTATCTTGGATGTAGAAAAAATGCGGCGCAAAATTAGAAATGTTCAAGGACTCTCTCCTAGTGATAAACTAGATAAAAAAACAAAATGAGCTGAAAAAATTCATGTTCTAACTTATATTAAATTATATTAGAAATATTATCATTGAACAACATTTCCTTTCAAAGGGAGGGGAATGAAAATATTTACCAGATGGTCATTGGATCATCTAGAAGATGATAATGGGCGTACCTCTAAATATGTTTACTTTCTCTCTTTTCATCTATCATGATGATTTTATGAGGATTTATGTAAATAAGCTCACATGTTGTAATTTTTTAATGCATCCCCACTTTGATGATGTATAATTTGACCATGTTTGCTTGGATGGAGCTCGTCACATCACAAACTAGTCACACATGCTAGTAATATACACACAACTTAACAAAAAATTAACTATAAGTTCAATTATCAGTGTCGTTGCTGATAAATACAGTGTTAAAAAATTACTTATCACTGTCGTCGCTAATAAATATAGTGTTAAAAAAATTAATTTAAAGAGGGGTGAAAATGTTAAGATCTAATTTTAAGTGGTTATAAGGTCAACGTTTAAACGGAAATAGTGAATCGTGTTGCAAATTCCTTTATTTTCAATATAAGGTTAAATCCATTAAGGATAGCTCTTAGTAATAAGATTTTAACATGGGATTGAATTGTATGACTAGGGAATGGGGGTTTCGATGGAGTACAATAAAACCCATAATCGATTCGAGGTAGGGGGAATTTGTGGATTATGGTTTGGTCCAACAGAGTCTTAGACTTTGTGCACCCCTTCTCGTTTAGTATTTACAGGGTTTTTTATGTTGGAATATTTTATATTCCTTGGAATGTAATAATGTCTTTGTATTATGTCGAAAGATATCCACACTCTTATGTAAAAGAGTAATACATTATATTCCATATTCATTATGGTAAAATATACTCTTAATATTCATTATTATATAAAGAAATGTTATTATGGAGAATTATATTATCCTACATGTAATATGTGAGAGTAATTCCTCCTCATCTCTTGGTATATAATAGAGTCGAGGGAGTCTCTCACATTTATCCCTTTGTGGATCACTCAACATGATCTTTCTATATTGTATTGGGGTTATTGGCATTGCACTCTTGTAAGCTTGGATGAGATATTCTGGAGATAATAGAATACTACCTTCCCGTGGACGTAGCCCAATTGGGTGAACCACGTATATCTGGTGTACTCTTTTCTCTTGCTCTCTTTCTGTTCTTATTTACTGTGATATGTTATTGTTTGCATAGATAGGTAAGCTAGTTTTGTTAGATCCATATCTCTGACATGGTATCAGAGCTTGTTGCTATGATCTAGTACCTTCTATTGCTTTCAAACAATATTTTATCATTTGGGCATTGATTATTTCTTGTAGATTTGCTTTCTATCTGGTAGCCATTAGGCTTCTCTTCAGATCTAAGCATATTTCTGTAGTTTTTTTTATTTCTAACCCTAACCTTGTTGTGTAGATTTTTGCAGAAAATTTTCAAGGATTTTTTGATGTTGTTTTTGTAGATCTATATAATTTTCTGATTCTCCTCAAGGAGATCTATCTTCCGGTTGTCAAAACGGAAATTTTTTGTCCAAGTTTGGTAGACTTTGTGTAGGTTTCCGTCTTTGGCAGATTCGACACTGTTTTCGGCCTCATAACGTGGTCAATTTTTATTATAACCTATTTTTGGAACTGGAAAAGCTATTTTGGATCCACCATCGTGGACATAACATAATTATGAGCCTTCTGGTTGCCAAAACGACAACTTTCGTCCAAGTTTGATAGACTTTGTGCAGGTTTTCGTCTTCGATAGATTCAACACTGTTTTCGGCCTCATAACTCGGTCAATTTTTATCGAAATTTTTATTATAACCTGTTTTTGGAACTGGAAAAGTTGTTCTGGATCCACTCTAAGTGGACATAACAGAAGTCTGGGAAATTCAGTGCACTCAATCAAAAGGGTTGTAAGAAAACGTTTCTCTTTCCTCTACTGTTTTTCTAACTGTGTTTTTTTGCAGATTCAGATCAATACGGTAAAGTATTTAAGTTTTCTGTTATTCATTTTTTGCATTTAGGTTTTGCTTCTAATCATGTTTATTAAGAGATTATTTTTTGTTTTTGGTATATATTTGTCTCACATTTCTATATGGAAACATTGACATCTTTTAAGGGCATGGATCTCTAGTATTTTGTCATGATGATAGCCATAAACTATCTAATGCTTAATATTTTTAACAAGATACTTAATAACTAATTTGTTCCTTTTTGTTTAATCACGTTGATTTCTAATCATGTCATGTTTATACAAACAATTTTATAAGAACAATCTCATATGTGTTATCTTTTGATCATTATTTGCTTTATTTATATGTTATTGCCGACCTTTGTGTAAAAGCAATTTCATTGTTTTATAAGTAATATTTTTATGATCATTCTATGCTCTTGCTAATTAATTTCTTGAGTAAAGTCAATTTTTTGAATCCATGTGATATCATATTATTTTTTACTTGTCATAAGTTCTTTAATTGAGATATGGTTTCTTTCTCATGTATTGCAGAGATTGTATCTAGTTCCTGTGATATTTGTCTCTAACATTCCTATATGGAAGCATTGACATGTGTCATTTGTCTCTAACATTCCTATATGGAAGCATTGACATTTCAAGGGAATTTCATCTCTTGCATATTTACATAATGTTAACAAGAAATGGACCCATGATTAAGACCATTAGTGACTTGTCATTTCATAATTTTTTCTATGTGATATCATGAGTTGATCATAATTTGCTATATGTTGATCATATTAAACATTTTGATTTATATATCTCATGTCATGTTTATTTTGATCATGTTTTGTTCAATATTTATATGGCTTTGAGCAATCTTATAATCTTGAACTATTTATCATAAGCATCTTGTTCTTGTTGCAATAAGATTTCTATTCTTATCATTGCGGAAGTTATATTGTTCCTACTTGTCTCTAACGTTCCTATATGGAAGCATTGACATGTGTTTCATGTATATAACGATCATATATGGAAGCATTGATATTTTCAGGGCATTCATCTCTTGCATATTAACATAATGCCAATAAAAAATGCACCTGTGCTTCAGATTAGTTGCTTGATGACTAAATTTTCATATATTTAAGTGAAATCTTGGGCTCACTATTTATATGTTGTGGCTGACACTTAATGTGTAAAAGTAAATTCATTTTCGTTAATGAGCAAGTTAATCTTTTATTTGATCATATTATGTTGCCATTCTTTTTATATGATGTTTACTTACCTTTGGTGTATAAGCATTTTCATTTATGTATGAGCAATTTTGTTTTATGATCTTTATATGCTTTAATCTTGGAAGTTCTTGTGCAGATCAGTTTTCTGTTTAGGCTTTCACCTTATTCCAGAAATAATGAAGCACCATCTTCTATTGTTAAAGTCATGATGTTCATCTGTATGATATCATTTTCGATGTATAGACCATTGGGGTCTTGTTCCTTCGATGTTTGAATTCTTCTATAGATATTTATATTGCACCTTGAATGGAGGAATGTCTGTTATCCGCGTGCTATCCGCATGTGTATTGGCCATCTAGGTATTTTGTACACTATTGTGGTGTTCTTAGCCACATGTTCTGTTGTATCAGCCGCCAGAAGGTATCTATACACTGGTGTGGATGTTATCTCAGAGTTCTTCATCTATCAGTTATGGTTGTGATGATTCTTGTGGTGATCTAGGCATCTCATGGATCTAGTAGCCATGATGGCTTTTCTTTAGATCTGGGCATCTTGTTGGTGGATTGCGTCACATGTTTGTTTCATCGTACAACCTGGTTCGTGTGCACTTTTCATGATTCAGTGATAAGTGATCGTTTTTCATCAAATTCCATTGTGCAGCTTTGGTTCTTCTGGAAGTTGTCATCAAGGGGGAGTAGTAATGACTCCTTCCTTCCTTTGTTAGTGGGATTTTATCCCAGCCATTATTAAGGGGAAGTGTTGGAATATTTTATATTCCTTGGAAGGTAATAATGTCTTTGTATTATGTCGGAAGATATCCACAACATTATGTAAAAGAGTAATACATTATATCCCATATTCATTATGGTAAAATATACTCTTGATATTTATTATTATATAAAGAGATGTTATTATGGAGAATTATATTATCCCACATGTAATATGTGAGAGTAATTCCTCCTCATCTCTTGGTATAGAATAGAGTCAAGGGAGTCTCTCACATTTATCCCTTTGTGGATCACCCATTGTGGATCACTCAACATGATCTTTCTATATTGTATTGGGGTTATTGGAATTGCTCTCTTGTAAGCTTGGATGAGATATTCTGGAGATAATAGAAGACTAACTTCCCGTAGACATATCCCAATTGGGTGAACCACGTATATCTGGTGTACTCTTTTCTCTTGTTCTCTTTCTGTTCTTATTTACTGTGATATGTTATTGTTTGCATAGATAGGTAAGCTAGTTTGGTTAGATCCATATATCTGACACTCTAGGGAAGGACTTTACATGTATTCACATGGTGCTCAGGGGAAGGATTTAGATGTAGGACTTGGGAAAAATTTGACTGTGCTGGAAAAGTGGTTCTTTTTCAGAGATGAGCTAACTTTGGAGGAGTGTAATTTGGTGGGTCTGCAAGTGTCACTCCCGAGTTGTTAGTTCACGAGAGGTAAGGTTATTTTGGCATCCAAATTTGGTAATACTTTTTCTTCAGATCTTGTGGCACCAACAATTGAGGTAGGGGTTACTTTCAAGTCCAATAATGAGGGCATTACTAGGCCCTAAGGGGAGATCCATCATGATCTTCCTTCTTCTTCCATCATTTTTCCTTTTGAGTTTATAGATCTTGTTGTAGTATTTTCTTCATTTGGCTTTGAGTCGTGGGGAGATCTGGGTGGTAGTGATGGTTTCGTGGAGAGTGCACTAGATCTAGCTAGTTTTTCTGTTTTAGTGGTTCCTCCCTTGATAGAGAAGGTTCAGAGCTTGGTCTTGGTGGTGGTTAGTGGATTCGATGAGTCTTTGAAGAAGCAAAGAAGGGTAATTAAGAATCTCTCAACCATCAAAATGACATTTGGGAAGGATATTTGCATTGGGAATATCTTGGAATTTGTGGGAAAGGCTATTCTGGGAAGATTCTTTGGAGTCCAAATTGTTGAAGCTTCATTGTGTTCATGGCTGCAAACATTTGTGGAAGCCCATTATTGGTTACAGTCTAGTATTTTACATATTAACTTGAGTTTGGATCAGCTTTAAATTCAGGTCAAAAGAGGATGTTGTGAGGATTCTAAATGGAAGGTGGATATGGGGTTCATGCTATCTAACCCTTAAATTCTGGCACTCATGTTTTGACTCTAGGAGGGAGGTATCTCATAGGGTTCCAATTTGGATAAAATTCTTGGGACTCTCTTTTGAGTTGTGGCATGATCAATTCTTGATAGATCTAGGAAATTTCATAGGGAAAACACTATTTTTGGACCCTTCATATAAATACATCTCTCTTAAGTTGTGTGCAAACATATTGGTTCATCTGAATCTCTCCGAAGGACTTCTGGAATCTATAGAGATTGAAGTGGGAGACTCAATTTATGTGTAGTCTTTGGACTACTACAACATTCCATTTCACTATGTTTGTTGTGATTTGTATGGCCATGTTGTTGGATTGCACAAAGGTGTTCAAGAAGCAGGATTGGAGGCAAAAATTGCATTGGTGTTCACTTTTGGAGGATCATACTTCTATACAGAAGTTGTCCCTTTTGACAGTGGAGTCCTCGGCCCCTTCCTCGAAGGTTCCTAGTGATGTTATCCAGGGCTCTCCTGAGAACACTTCAAACTCTTAAGTCCATTTTAGGTCCTCTTCCTATTCCAGAGGATACTATTTCCTTTGCTTTCAACTCAAGATTTTACTATGGGTGTCATCGCAAAGGCTGTTGGTATTTATTTGGTAAATAAGGCTTATGAGGTTGGGTATCCCTTAGATGTTTCTCAAGGGTTCTCACTTCTTGATTTTGGGGGTGGATTTACTATTGATTTGAAAGTGGTGGGGAATTTTGAATTGACAAAGATGAACTCACATATTTCCGTTAGAACAGAGTCTCACATTGCATTCGAGTGTGATCATGTCTTTCACCCCAAGGATGTATCAGGTCGAGATCTGAATATTTCTCTGAGTGTTCAAACTCAAGTTTCAGAAAGGTTGAGGGTAGTGTTAGTGGCTAGTTCGCATGAAGGAGTCACATTGGATTGTGGTAATCATATTTTGTTTTCAATTTCTCCTCTTACATTTCCTTGTTCAGATATTGGGACTACTAGTTTTGTGGTTTTTTTGGCTTGAAGGTGTGCCTAGGGTAGAGTCAATTAGTCCCTTTAAGGATACTACCTCTGGTCTGTCGGGAGTTGGTTCTATGAACCATGTAATTCGAACCTCCCCTCGCTTTGTTTCAAATTGCACAAACACATCTATTGGTTCCCTAGGGGATGCTTCCAAGTCATAATGATACTCTCTGAGGTCCTTTGACAAGTCTTGACACATTCATTATGCTCTCAGGTCTAAGGAGATTGTTTCTTTGGTTGGGTATTTTTGTGCTGGTGGTTTAGGTGGTGACATTACAAAGGAATTGACTGCCATATTACCTGGTCAAGAGTCTTTTCTTCATCATTATCAATCCAAATTTGTTGTGGATGTATTACAGATAAAATACCTTAGGGTGCTTCGAGATCAAAATCTCTCCTACAAAGGTTGTAAATGGGGATTCTTTCTTTGAATGAAAGGGGTTTGACCAACCTTTCTAGAATATTGGCCCTATTTAGTTTGATCGAGAAGGATTCACCAGATATCATACTGGTCCAAGAAACAATGTGCAAGGGATCGTTTATCCTCGAAATTTTAAAATATATTTTCAAGAGTTGGGAATTTACATGGATGGATGCTTGCGGGATATTTGGTGGAATTCTCAATGGTTGGTGATCACATATTTCTCTAAATAATTGTTTCTTCGTGTCTTTGAGGTTGTGCACGACGTTCAATTGTGGTGACTTAGACCTTCAACTCTCAATTTTGAATGTGTATGTCCCCTATGTTCAGAAGGAGGATTTTTGGGATTAGTTTTTTAATTTGTAGGTGGTAAGGGGTCTACATTTGGTTATCGATGAAGATTTAGTTTTTATTTTGTGTTGGGATGAGGTTTGGGGTTGTAATGCTTAGTTAGATATGCTTTTGGGAATTTTGCTTCATAAACTAGAAAGTTTGGGACTGGTGGATGTAGTTCTATTGGAGAAAAATCCCACTTGACATGATAAGCGAACGGGTTCAGATGCAATGCCCAAGTGTATGTATTGTTTCATTGTGTTAGAGGATTTTTTAAATAGAATGGCACATTCCAAGTTTTGGGTTGCTTCAAGAGGGGGATTAGACCATGTAATGTCCCCATTTTGACCCCCTTTGTATTAAACCGTAAATGATGTAAATATTGTAATTTAATCATGGTGAGGAGCTCAAGGCCAAGGCCCCACCATTGATTTAGCGTTTCATGAATCGGCAATTAAAAATAGATGCCCATGGTTCTTGTGCGAGATGGGCACAATGTAAATAAGACACCATGTAAATACGAATTTTAATGGAAAAACCCACAACCGGCTATGCAATGCAACAAAAGAGATGGGGCATGACTCTACAAGGAAAAGGGAGGGAAATTATTTAAACCTTGAGCCAATGGTATTAATCCATGTGTCAATGGGGAAACCCATAAACCACCAACTACCCATTTTGTCTCATGTACCCAATCATTTAATTTTTTTCCAAGAAATTGGTTAAGGAAGTTAATGCCTTGGGAATGAAAGAGTATGGGCAAGCCATTTTCGTGCATGGGCAAGCCATCAACTTGGAAAAACGTGTTTTGTCTCCTTGGGCAAGAAACCACCCACGAAATGGTGCCCAAAGCCATTCTGTACAGGCAGTCTTCATTCATTCACGCAGGGGGAGTTAGCTGGGGTCTTTCCATTTACGTTTTTCATCTAAATACTGCATTTTTCCATGCCTGGGGGTCGTTTTTGCAGTATATAACAGTTGGGAGAGGGAGAGCCACGTTTTGAGGACTGTAGGGAGGTCGTTTTTGCCCCTGAATGTCCAAGGACGTTTTTCTAAAAACGGATTTGGCTTCCTGGGTTGTTCACCAACTTCCCATTTCGTTTTTGTGGGTTCTGCTGTTATGTGCATCCTTGCTCTTGGTTTGAGCCTGTGAGCTGAAGTGTTGGAGTGGTAGTGGATAGAAGTGGCTTGATAAACCTAGTGGGGGAGACAAACTCTCAAAAAGATCAAGAGGGCTTTGGTTACTCTTCTATGCATACCCTGAGAGCACTAGATAGGGAAGGTATGGCTTGAGGGACTGCACAGCAGTGAAAAGAATACTTCCTTGTGCTGGGTGTGTAGGTATTGTGGGTGCCAAGCTAGATAGATCTTGCAAGGTTATCCCTGGCTCTGTGCTAGAGCTCACTAGCTTAGCAACTCTTCCTTTCCATCTCCTAGTAGCCCGATAAACCCAATTGTAGATTGGCTTGGCTCATCTTGGTGTATGCTTGGCTATGTGTGAGTCTGTTGGGTGGAACGTTGCAGTTGCATAGCCAGTTGCTTGGGACTGCCTTATTGAGATAAGTATTCTCTTGTGTAAATTGGCAATTATCATGTGATGAATGTTATGAATGTATGTGGATGTATTAAACGAATTTGCCTCTGCTGTGTTTTTTTTAAAGTTTAGGCATTTCCATATGATCTTGTCACAGAATCTTGAATGTGTGTTAGAGATCAACAGCATTGATTCGATCACCGTCGTTTTTCCATAGTATGCATAGATACAGTTCTTTGCATCAATGATTTTAATTAAACGTTTTGGGGCTAATTGCCCGGACTGAGCACTGTGATCCTCTCTATCACGCTGGTATGATAGAGGGGACACTACAAACCATAATTCTATCTATTTACATCTAGATTTGGTTGAGGATAAACCACTAGCCTCATTCAAATTCAACCCCGATTATCATGGGGATAGATATTTATAAATATTTTCAAAGGAGGGTGGAGTAACTACGATCCAAATTCAGAGTTAACTTCGAATAGGAAATTCATAGATATGTTAATGGTCATCAAACTTAAATTTTTGGACTAGTCAACCCAATGCTATAGATGAGAGATGGTCTCCTCAAGTAGGTTGAGAAGGAGATTGAGCATATATTTGATGAGAATATTTCAGGGGTTTTATCTTAAGCAAAATTGAAGGATTTAACTCGGTTGGAGGATTAGTGGACTAGGGAATGAAGAGCAAGGAATTTTGGTTATCACTTGGTGATGAGAACACATCTTTTTTCATAAGATTGCACAATAGAGGAAACTTTATAATACTATTTAGGAATTTCTTTCTCTATTTGGTGAAAATATTAGAGGTTTCAAGGACCTAGCATCCTTGGGGCTTCAACATTTCTTTGCACTCTACAAGGATCCAAACACAATAAACATTGCTAAGATTGTTAAAGTATATTCCTATTTTCCTTGGCTACTGTATTTGGTATGCTTAATATTCGGAAGATTTAAATATTAATATTCAATTGTGTATGTGTGTGTGTGCGCACAAACACACACACACACACATGAAAATGAATGATGTTTTCAATGAATGTGCCAACTATATATATATATATATAATTCTAAGGGCACTTGAGGTGACTATTCACAAGGGTCACTCTAGATTATTATTGATAATTTAATTATTATTATTTTTGTTACATTGCTACTCTCTTAAAGAAAGCTTTGTCCTAAAGCTTATTGATTTTAATATTCAATCCTCTGTAAATTTGACTTTGTCTTTAATAATTCGACCTCTTCCTTTTAATAATATTTTCAAATAATTAAAGAAATGTTAGTACTTCTCATTTTTTTTAAATCTTGGACCTTACTTATAAGTTTTTAATTATTATGTATCCACTTGGTTAAATAATATCCTCTTGTATCGATTTCGTCTTAGGCTTTTTCCTTTATTAAGCTTATATGCACTTTACTTTTATATGACTATGAGAAAATATAATGGACTTATATCTTTGCCCTTTATTATATTACCGTCGAATTATTAATCGTCGGTTTTTTTTTTTATCAGTAAGAAAATCAAAGTTACATCATTGTGTTTGTAAGTAGCATGGATCATCTTAGTAAAACCCAGGATAAGTCCTTGGGTGACTATGAAAACATCCAGACCAAAATAAAACTAAGGAGCTATAGTATCATCACCAATGTCAAAAAGTACTTTGAGCATATGCCAACAACAACAAAAACCTTGAGTGGAAAAATACAAAGCATAGATATAACATAAAACAATGGAACGCGTCCATTATAAGGCCCTCATTGTGCCATGATCGACAACAATGTTGTCCATATATTCAGCATAATAAAGGTACCCATCCATAGGGCCAATAGCTTCCTTTGATAACCAATCAACCTCCGTATTTGCCTCACAGGATATATGCTTGCAACAAATCTATATGAAGGAGGCCATTAAACGTTCCACATCCTTAAGCCATGGTTCCAACAACATGACGTCGATTTTACACTTTCTATTGACCCAATTAGTAACAACCTGGGAATCTCCAAAGATGGACAAAGTAATATAGTCCCTCACGAAATCAAACCATAAAAGACATCGGGCCACTAAGAGCTCCGCTTTTAAGCAATCCTCTTTGCCAATACCCATTTTAATACGAATAATGTGGTTCCTTTGTAGGTATAAGATCACACCCGCTTCGCACATTCCCTGTTTCGAAGCCCCATCAAAATAACCACAAATGATTTCACTGTCAATAGTCGGGTAAATGACAGGCCTACCCTTCTTGCAAATTACATCATCGGGATAACCACTCATTAAAACCAGGATCCTTTTGCATGTGCCATATATTGAAGGGGAGATATTTTCAAAAATACTTTCATCCCGCGCCCTCCAAGTGCTAGAAATCATGAACATAGGGAGTGTCCTGTAAGAGCCACAATAACGAGTCCAATTGTAAAATCAATCATTGATGAAGTCGCCTTTCCAATTCCCCAGTGCAAATAACTAGCGCTTTAATTCCTTCCAGACTTCCTTGATAAAGTTGCAGTGGACAAAAAGATGGTGGATGTTTTCACAATTAGACCTGCAAAGAGAACAAAAAATCGGTCCCTGAAACCCTCTCTTTTGCATATTTTCCCAAGTAAGGATTTTATCTTGTAGACACAGCCACATGAAGCATTTTAGCTTTAACATGATTTTCCAGCTCCACAACTTTGTGTGCCACCAAACATGCTCCGGTGGAGAAGAGAAGATAGGTAGAACCATCTTATAAACTTGAGCTATAGTTATAACCCCATTAGAGTCAGGGCCATCCCAGATAAGACTGTCACAGGAATTTGATAAATGAATGCCCACGAACGTTAACTGTTTGATGTAATTATTCCACACAGGAGCCCAATGTGCAGGAATAGTAAGTTCCTTGGAATAAATCCAACGAGGTTTACAAGAATCTATACTCATCTGGTAGACCTGAGCAAGGACCACAAAATTTCTGTCCTGAAGTTCCTTAATCAAACCGGTAGGGAGCAAATAAGCATCATCACCACCGATCAAGGGGTCAATGCCAATGAAAATTTCCATGCCTCTACCCACCTTCCACTTAATCCATGGACCAATATATTGAAAAGTGCTAATGAGACTGCGCCAGACTGCAGATGCTTGATAATAAGTTAAATTCGGCTTGCATAACCACTGTAACAGAGAGAATTTTTTCAGGTATTTCGGGTGGATGACACATCTCCAAAGCCCCCCATCAACCAAAGCCCTCCACATAATGTTTTTCCTCATAACCAAGTTAAAGCATTCGAGATTCTTCAGTCCCCATCTTCCCTTTGATTTGGGCCATGACAAAATCTGCCATGAGGGCAAGTGCCATTTCCTCAATGTGGTTTACCAGACCATATGAACTGAAACAATTTGCTGCGAATACAATTGATGATAGTGGAAGGCACCTCCCTCAACTCGAACCAATATATCGGTATGCTCTAAATGACTGATTGTGCTAATATGAGTCTACCGCCAATGGATATCCATCAAAAATCCTAGCTATTAATCCTTCAATCAATTTTTGGGAGTAACCATCTCTAGTCCTCCACCCTATAACCGTTGGATTTTAGGAAGTACCCCAAGTCCTTGAAATCGGTGTCGATAAGTTCAAAGTTGTAAGGGAAGAGAGACTTCATAGTTTCAATAACACCATCATCCATACAATTAAACAAGAAGGAATACTTACATACACTGATAGCTATGCCCGAAGCTAAACAGAAAGCATTGAAAATATTTTTATGTCATCCATTCATTTAAAGAAGCATCCCCGAAGATCATAACATCATCCACAAACAACAAATGAGTGATAACCAAAGCATGAGTGATGTTTATACCTTTGATTTTTCTCCCTGATTTTGCTTCGTGAATAATCCTACTCAGGCCTTCAATGGTAAGAATAAACAACAAGGGATAGAGCAGAAAACCTTGTCTGATACCTCTGCTACACGAGAAGGCATTTGAAGGAGAACCATTAATCAATACCGCAAAGGAGGTAGAAGAAATATAAGCCATAATCCACTGCACCACATTCAACTACAAGCCAATATGAATGAGAATAAACCGGAGATATGACTAATCCAAGTGATCATATGCCTTGATCAAGTCCAGTTTCAAAATAAAAGCTTGAATATCCTTAACTTTAACCGAATGCAGACATTCTTGAGCAACCCCCACAACATCAAGAATTTTTCTGTTGAAAAGAAACCAAACTGTTCCAAAGAAATATGTTTTTCCAGAAACGGATTGATACGAATTGCTATAATTTTTGAGATCAGCTTATAAAGTATATTGCAAAGAGAAATAGGATGATAGTTGCTGAAATCCTCCGGTCGGTCCTTCTTAGGTATTAGGGAAAGATAGGTAGAATTTCACCTCTTAGGAATGGTAGTTTTTTATCTAGATTCCTCCACAACAAGGAGTATCTCCTGCCCCATCAGGTCAAAGAAATGCAAGAAAAAATCCACCGTCCATACCGAGGATTTTTTCTTTGTCGAAAGTACCTAAGGCATTTTTAATTTCCCCCAAAGTCACTGCTTCACCAATCTTCCTGCTTTCATCTTCATTAATAAATCTACGAAATAATTTTACAATATTCAATTGAGCTTCTAAATTATTAACCCGATCCTAATGATAAGAACCCTTGAAGTGCTTCTCCGCGGCCAACTGGAAGGAATCCTGATCAAATCTAAAAGTGTCATCACCACCTTTGATCTCCTAGATCGTATTCCCATTTCTCCTCTAATTGGCATAGTTATGGATGAATATGGTATTACGGTCCTGCTATCACCTAAACTGTAGTTACCCCTATGGATGTATCCAGTCATGGATGGCAATAGGGAAGGGCAACTCAAAAGGTGCAACCACGATCACCTCGACCTCCAATATATGGTTGTCACGCCAGTCGAGGCGACCTTCGCTTTATGTTATCTAGCCCAGACAACAAAGGGGGAGACCCGATCTACTCCCGACAGGAGAGATCAAAACCAAAACACCAAATCAGGGTATTTCTAAGTGAAGTTAGGTGTATGGTTTATCCTAGACCTTATAGGTTGAAGTCACAAGCCAAGTGAGGGGTTCAATGGGTATAGCTTTGGTTCATGGTTGATGTGAGAGTGACTTATAATGTTTGAAATGAGATCTAGGGCTAGTGTACTAGTACAATGTCAGAAGACTCACTGCCTTGGGAACCGTGTCCAGTGCAGGGTAGTTTAAGGGTTGTATTGGGGCTAACTAGTACAAATGACAAGCTTGACCATGATACATGGCAGCTTCAAAGGTTTAGTTCACCATGCATAGGTCAAAACACAAGTCAATCCAACAATCTAGGAAAGTTGAATTAACTTGGAGAGAAACCAGTGCCTTGGGAATTGGGAAGTGGAGTCAAAGTAGGGTTGACTTGTGGTTTAGGACTCCTAGTACTTGGGACAGGTGGGCAATAGAGGTCTTGATGGATGAATGTATCTAGATCTAGGTTTGACCCAAGTGGACCACAATCCCTTAAAACAAGGAATGCAATCCCCAAGGCAAGATTTGACAAAGTGATAGTCTAGACCTAGGTTTTGAATTATTCCGGTTCTAAATCTCCAAAAATCTCAAGTACCCAGTTCCTGGAAGTGAGTCAACTCACTTCTCCAAGGTGGTGCGACTTTGCCCAAGGAAGCCTAAAAGTGGGGTTAGGTGGGTCAAAACAAGTCGGATGGCATCCAAACTTTAGATCCGGGTAGATCGGTCGGGTAGGAGTATGGATCTGTATTTTCGTGGTAATCCAACGGTTAGATCTTAGTAGATCTGAGTTTAAGGGTTCCAAGTGGTCCAAAATGGGGATTAAATCCCTTAAAATGTGGAATGGGGCCCACAAGGTAAATTTCAGAAAAGTAACAACCCGGGTATATGTTATTGGATGTGTAGATGACGAATCAAGTGGAATCTCAAACACCCATCACCTAGATCTAGGTCAACTTGCTCAACTAGTGAAGTGTGCCTTGCTTGGGAGAAGCTAAGTTGGCATGGGAGAGGGGTCAAACGGAAACCAATCCTCACCAAACTATAGATCCGGGATGCCATGGATGCTATAGAGGTGGGTTTTCAATATTATGCCCAATAACCCACTAGATCTAAGTAGATCTGAGAAAATGTAAAAAGGGGTTTTGATTAATTAGGGTTTTAAGTGTTTTTTGACAATTGGATAGATCATGGAGATAGAACTTACCTTGAGATCATACCTGAGTGATGTGGATGAGATGCCTTGATGTTGAGGAAGATTCCCGCAGAGATCAAATGAGAGATTGTTGATTTGCTTGCCGATTTGATGCCCTAGCCCACAAGTGCGCCTTACTCTACCTGTCAAACCAAGGAATGAAGATTCAATCAGTAAGATCAAGTATGGAAGAAATACAAGAGAAATGCAAATAGTAACATGAAATAGAAGGTCATGGGACAGTAATACTTCCTGTTACCAACGAAGAGCTCCAAAGAAGAAGTAGGGAGAGTCTTCCCCTACCAATACCTCCTCCTCCAAGCAAATCGGCCTCCACCTGTAGATGCAAAAATCGTGGTACAAAGATATGGCAAACAAGATCTCCAATAACTCAGTGCAAAGGAAGAACCAACGAACGAACACCAAAAACATTCACCACAACACTGGAGATAGATGCAATAATAATTTTCTATTCCAATAATCCAGAGCCAAAAGTCCTTTTACAATGAGAGGCTCTCTCCTTTAAATAGGAAGGAGAGGCACCAAAACCCTAACCACTTTTTGAATGAGTGGCTAAGATTAAAAGATACAAATGTCTAATCAATGGTTGAGATGAGCTCAACAATAAAATACATGGATCACTAATAAAATATAATGTAAGTGGACAAAATCGCCCTACAAGAGGGGAATCCCACCAAATCATGATGACAAAATATCATAAGAGGCTTATGGTGGGTCCAAGGGGTAATTTTATCCCTCCTTGGTCAATCCCCATAGCACAATAACCCAAAAATAATCATGAATGTACCAAATTGTGCCTCCATAGTGAAGTCGTGGTCCTCAAAAAGACCTCAAAAATCCACAGAAAGTGCCATAAGTGATGGATGCGGGCCCCGATGAAGCTGAAACTACTGGAGAAGGTGTGGAAGGTCCCGATCTATCATCACTGATCATCCCATGCCATAACTTTTCCTCAGTAGCCCAAATCGATTTCCTCAATAGCCATTTCTACCAATCCTGAAATGCCTCGAGAAGCGTGAAACTGCCCCAAACAGCCTCCTAGAGTGCTGGCGCTGTCAAGGTGAGGGCACCAGTGTGTCCGGAAGGGGGGTAATATGGTAAAAACAAGTGGCTGTACCACCCCCTCCATCATCAACGCCCTAGGTCAACCGGATAAAAGTCATCTCTGCTCCGACAGGGCCTCCGACAGACCAAAACTGCACTAGGACAGCCTACTGAGGCTAAATCATCACTGTAAGTGCCAGGAACTGAAAACAAACTGTCCCATTGGACTCAGAAGGTCCAAATCCATCCAAGATGTGTACTCATACACCATATGAATCTCTGCATGATCAAAATAAATATCCAATATACCGGATCAAGGCCAATAATAATGCGCTGTACATATACAAACACTGCTGCAACCCCAGAATCATCATCATAACCCTGTAGCTGCTGCATAGAGTCATCATGTATGTATACATAGACCATATATCATCTATCCATATCATCACAAGGTCTAACATCTCATGTCCCATGGTCCTCCATGGTCAAACTAGGTCTAACCAAGACCAACTATAACTTAGACCATCATCCAAGGCTGCTGCAAAGTATCAAGGTTAATACATGCTCTACAACTTATTCAAGTAACAATTATAACACAGAGTAATCATGACTGGCGATCTAAATCCAAATATATAGTGTCGTTAATTATTATTATTATTCAGACTAGACTTTCAGGATCATACTCACTTCATAGTTGTGATCAATTTGCTAGTGAAGGGTGAAGGCTTAAATTAACTAGCTAGGCTAAGGGATGACTTAACTGTCTTGACTTTGTGACACTTTGGCAAGGGAAAGGGAATACACCATAGTATATACTGAATGAGCAATAACACAGGGAATGGCGGTGTCTCACAAATGGATGAGTTGTTTAAAGAGGGTCTATTCACCTTCACAGATGCGCACAATCCATAATACAAATAAGGCCAGCAATTGTTTAGATGTAGCTTTTAAGTTCCATTGCTTTTTGGGCCTGAAGTTTCCATAGCCTTGATCTATGTGTGTTTACAAACACATTACATAGATTTACATTTTTCTTTTAGGCTTTCTGCTGCAGGTGTATTTTTAAGGCACTTGTTTACCTGAGCACTTCTAGGTGTGTCATGGACAGCTTGTTTACCTAGGTATTTATTTTCCACAAGATATAACATTTCATTTTCATTGCCATGTTCATTTGGCATGCCTCTCATTCATGTGTGTTTAGAAACACATTGCATGAATGGGCTTTTCATACAAGATATAGCATTTCATTTTTCCAGATTTTGTATACATGGCAACACTAAAAGTTTCAGGTTTAGCCAACACGACTTTAGTAACTAGGGGGAATTCACAAGGAACTCCAACTCACCATAGGTAAGTTTTGTCACCAACTCAGAGCCGAGACACAATAAACAAGGAAGCTCATCCAATACAGAGGCTACAGTGGGGAAAAGTCCCCCATGCCACTAGTCAAGTAGTAAGTCAGGGTGATAATCTAAAAGGTAGGCCATGGATGGATGAAGACAATGAAATGATGGAGCCAACACTAGCAAGCCAAAGTATGGTGTAATGATCACCTCTATTCTCCCTAAGGAGGGTATGTACCAATGAGTATGAATAGTGAACTTCTAAGTCTGAGTAGGGACAATATAATATATATAATAGATCAACCAGGTCCATATATATATATATGATCGCCAGATCATGACACTAAGTGCTAAGACATGCTATGAGAATAAGTATAAAAGCAATCTAACCATAACACTATGATATACCTGCTGAGTCATATACCTGAAAGCTCATCAACCTGTACCATCATCTGTCCTCTGAGACTACTGCTGTAACTCTAGGCACTACTGTCTGCTCTGTACCAATGGTATAATGGCTACATCGGTCATCTCTCTGAGTGTCCTGAAACTCAGTCATGGCATGGGGAATATAACTGCTGTCCACAATCTGATAGTGATCCAATATAGATGCTCATCTCAGCATCTCAAATGCAAGGGAATTGGCTGAATAGTGTACTGGAATGAGAAAAATAATGTATGGTAGCCCGGCTACTATATATGTGATAACAGGTCCCCTTTAGCAATCCATAGGGCCTGACTCTTTAATCTCCAGGTATTTTCATTTTGACTAAGTAAGACCTCCTTCCTCTTGAATAGCCCCATCATATCATTCTTCTGACTAGAAGAGAAATAATCCCCATCCACGATCTTCTCCATCTCTTTAATCTTATCCTCAATAGAGCACAATCCATCAACAATAGATTTTTTCTTTTTACGGTCCGAGTCAATCACCTCAATGCGTAGAGCTGATAACTTTTGTATCAAATTAAGTAAATGTGAATGATGATCATTCTGTGGAAAATACTTCCATTTTTTTTTTACCAAATCACAAAATGCTTCCTCTTCCAGCCACGAACTATTAAATTTGAAAGGATAGACCGTTTTAGTTACCTGAAAATTCACTTGCAGAGAGACTGCTTTGTGGTACGAAATACCAGTAGGAACACTCCACATTATAATTCGTCCTCCCAAACCAACCAAGGATTCATGTACTAAAAAATGATCTAGATGCTTTGCAATTCCATTCTTTCTAGACTGGCCATTGTTCCACATAGGCACTAGATGGGACGACTGGATATCTACTAAGCCCAGATATTCAAAATGAGTCCTGAAACAAGAAGCTAATGGATCCTCCAGACGACCCAAGCCCCAAATTTCATCGGATAACAAAGTAAAATCCAGGTCACCTCCAATGACAAGATTTTGTTTCTTAAAGCCAGGATTAGCAAAAACGTGATCACAGTAAGGCCGTCGATCACGATAAGGACCATAAAGATTCAGAATGCATACATCCTGTTCCATCCTCGGACATGAACTTCTAACAAAATACTTGCACAAGATTTGAAAGCCACAAAATCAACCAGCATGGGATTCCAGGTGACAAGAAGGCCCCCTGACATTCCAACAAAGTCGAGTCCACAACATCTCCAGTTTGGTCAAATTCCCAAGAAAAAATCACATGCCTCCGAGCCTAAATGCATAGTTTCCTATAGTAGGACAATAGTAGGTTTGACAGAGTCCAATAACCTTCTGAGGGCCGCCTTTTTTGGATGGCTTCCTATCCCTCTGATGTTGAACGTTGTAATGATCATTAAGGAACAGTAGAGGGGTCTTCACTTGCTCTAAGTGACCCAATAGTTTGACAGGGATTCAAAGCGATGGAAATGTCATAGATGCTAGACATTTTAGGGTTAATCCACCTACCATCGTCACCCCCAATGCGACTGGCCTCTTTAATATTCCTTTGATTTTGTTTTTTACGAGTAGTCACATTGGAAAAATGGATAGATCGATAGATCCAAAGGAGACCCTTGGACCAGGGTCATCCATAGATACAAAGCCTCCAAAAATCAGTAAAGGGACCATGTCCGGTTTAGGAGTACTCTGTCTGAAAGGGTCCAATGCATCAAACCCTGACTTCTCCGAAGGGGAGGAGTCCCCCAAAGAGCTCGAGAGAGGATGTAGGTATCGAAGCATCCAATGCCGACAGAGGGTTTAAACAAATAGCATCCTTGATAGGAGAGGAAGTAAGAATGATACCCAGTCCCTCCCGCCAAGATATCCCACCCGAAGAGGCCCCTTCATAACCCATGTTAACCCCATCTAAGATTGTGTCCCCCTCAATCCTAGGGGGGAACAAGGTTATGGGAACAAGAGATGCAGTAGGACCTCCTCCACAGGGCGCATTACCCTTCCCATCAATCAAATCATTCTTAAGATCTTCGAAAGAAATATATTTCAGCAGTAAAGGAAGAAAGGTCTTGAACTTACCCAGAAAATCCTATTTAGATTCAACGTCAAAAGAAATAGGAAGCGAGATGGTCTGTGAAGGATATTCATAATCCAGAGAGTCCGCCAAACCCCTATCACTACTTGGACAAGTTCCTTTTCAATCCCAACGTAAATGAATAGTACGATGGCACTTAAAACACCGAAAAGGAATTCTCCAGTAGTCTAGTTGTTGGACAAAAACTTAATGCTCCCAAGTTACCTCAACCTCCCCAGGAAAACCATCAGCCACATCGACTTTAATCAAAACCCTAGGGCACTTGCATTCGGTCTCTAGAAGAGTACTCTCCTCTATAAGAATGAAGTGTCCAATAGAGTTGGGTATACCCATGAAATCCTAAAAAATCCAACATAATAGAGGATAGTCAGGAAAGAGAACCCAAATATGACGCTTAGTAAGTTTCTCCTTCTGTGAATCGAAAGCTGAATGCCATCGCATGAGGACCAATGAACCTGTGCCTAAAACCCCAAAATTAGCTAGAATAGTTTGTAATGATTCCTTCGATAAAAAGTGAAAATGCATCCGTCCATTGTCCAACATAATGACCCTTGGAACATAACGTATCAACGGTTTCCAACACCTGGTAGTCCAGTCCACCACCTCCACACAACTCAGTCTAAGATATTCGAATTTCCTGACAAGGGCCCTCATGGACAGATTATGAACCATCCCCATCGTCACATCTCTTCCCAGGGTGCAATGAACCCTATTCTTCAGGGCTCTATCCGCCTTTAAACCTCTCTTAGTCCTCTCCTGATTCTTAGTAGAGACGCCATGCTTTAACTCTGCAACTTGAGTGGTCTGGGTAAATAGAGACCAAGAGGTTTTCACAGTATAATATCTTCCCATGACAACTAGTGTCACCTTCCCTTCCCAGAGGAGGAAACAGTAGTATGTGGAGAAATAAAGACCACTGATGCATTAGGGTTAACCCTAACTATAACTAGGGGAGACTGGGACCCACCTCCAGCTGTCCTCATCCCGTCCAGAAGAAGATGCCATCATAGTAAGGACAAAGAGGTACCTCCAACAGTTAACCCAGTAAACAAAAAATAGAAGACTACAACGGGTTACAGAAAGCAAACCAACACAGAGAATCCCCCAGTAGAAAAAACTAACACGAAGATTAATGCAGGATTTAGTTAAACTATTCCCACTTGTTTTTACTTGGTTGGTACTAACCATCTTGATCGAATGGTTGAATCCAAGCCTGTATTAAACTAGACAGGTTGCAATATAGCCAACTAAACAAAAATTCAACACACAAATCCAAAGACCACTACCTTCGGGGCACCCATCTAGCACAACCATTGCACAAAGGTATGTGTATAAGTCATGGCACACCCCGGCTTCAATCGTTGGGTTTTGTTTTTTGGAACGAACATGAATTCTCATCATTGTCATCCGAGACGGGTCCAAACATTCCCTAATGGCATAGTTTTGCAGTTAGTTCCAATAATGTAATGTATGGAAAAAATGAAGGCAATTGCATGTCCCTTCTATTCACCTAAGTCCTAAGGTTGTTTTCATAGTCTCCACTCCAGGTATCAATGCAAATGGGATCGACACACTAGACAAACCATTATCTTGCATCAACTGTTTGGTGTGAGCTCTGACGTCATCAGGGTCAATCTTTGATTGAGGGCGCACCACAAAATCCATCGCACTTGCTTTAGGTTAGATTGCAAGCAACAAGTTTCTTTGGTTATGGCCTTCTGTAAGGATTTTTGTAATGAGTGCTCTTTTGGAATATGGGACGACACCATTTGTCAGCAAGATATCCTGCAAGTTTTTTTTTTATGTTGTGTCTTTGTCAGATTTTGACAAGAACCCTCATTTTAAGAATTCTTGCTACAATTGCCTCTTCGAAAGAATCCCCATAAGCACATGTAGCATTTTAAACTTATTTATAGCAGGTTTAGATTGTCGATTGAGTTCAGCATCTTCCTCTGCTACAACTTCAAGACTGGTCATAAAATTTTTGTAAACAACATAGACCCCATAGAAGCATTGTATTTTTGGCAGTGTGAGCATGCTTTTCATAGACATTGTTTTGTTTTGAGTAGCATCGCTGTGTGGTGTGAGCCACAATATAATGTAATCTCTGTGAAAAATATGCGAGCAATGTGGCAACTTGGTGCCCTTCGTGACAACTTCAATCTCATCTCGACAATAGAGACACATAAAGTCCCCTTCTTCTCTTTCTTCTATATCCATGGATGGGCATCCGTCTACTATCCTTTCCATGGCCAAGTGGTCAACTGGATCAATTGCAACCACTTCACCAACAATCAAGTCGTCTTCAATTTTAGGTTTGTGTTCTTCTTCTGGAACACTATCTTCTTCAAATTTACAATTAGATTTGTAGTCTTTATCTTCATAATCAGACTTGGAATTAGAATTAGAGTATTCCATATTCACATCAGTTTGTTCAATGAAATTCTTTTCTTCTATTAATTTCTCTTCATCTGCTACCTTGTTGGGAGGGTCCTAGTTAGAAACTATACTTGAATCTAACTTTTTATTAATCGCTTCAAGCATTTCTAATATGTTTGATGTGCAACACATGTTGTGTGGTTGTCGATATATTTGCTCTGATACCAATGTTACGCTTAATATGCAAGAGATTTAAATATTAATATTCAATTGTACAAGAGACAATTATATATATATATATATATATAATGAAAAAGAATGATGTTTTCAATGAATGTGCCAATTATCTATATATATAATTCTAAGGGCACTTGAGGTGACTTTTCACAAGGGTCACATCCCATAGTCACTCTGAATTATTACTAATTATTTAATTAATATTATTTTTGTTACAGTCTGCCAAAGACAATATGACTTTATGAGTTGGTTTCATTGGAGGAATTGGAGGGTGTCTTGAAAAAATTTCAAAAGGGAAAGAGTCCTTGTCTAGGTGTGTGGACTATTCAATTTTTCCTAGGGTTTTTTGACCTATTGGGAGAGGATCTATTGTAGTTATGGAAGAGGTTTGACAAACTAGTAAGGACCTATTATGTTTTAACTCCACATTTATTTCATTAAACCCTAAGGTCAACAATCCAAGCAGTTTTGGGGACTTTTGACCTATTTCTTTATGCAATGTTGTTTACAAGATTATAACAAAGGTGATAACTATTAGACTCAGGCCTCTATGGTATGTTGTACTATCTCCAAAAAATATGGTTTTATGGAGGGTAGATAGATCCATGATTTTGTTGGCACAGTTCAAGAATGCATACATTCTATCAAAATAAAGAGAATAACATCTATGCTCATAAATCTTGACTTGTTGAAGGCCTATGATCAGACTTGTTGGATTATATCCAATTATTCTTGATTCATGTAGGTTTCTCTATGGACTTGATAAATTGGATTTTGGGTTGTATCACATCAGTGTCTCATGTTGTATTAATCAATGGGCCAGCCTCCCCATTTTTTACTCCTTCGAGGGGCATTAGTTAGGGATGTTCACTCTCTCCTTATTTATTTATTCTAGTTTCTAAAGGGATTAGTCAAGCAATTTTGGAGGTAAGAAAGCTTAGAAGAACTCAAGGATTAGGTTTTGGAGATGGTATAAATGTCACTCATCTACTCTTCATAAATGATGTTTTTCTCATTACAAATGGATTTGTGGTGAAAGGTCATGCACTGTTTGAGATCTTAAATGTTTATTGCAAAGCAACTAATATGGAGGCAAATATGGAGAATTCCACCATTTACTACAACTCTATTGAAGAGGGGGTGAAGTAGGTCCTTCAAGATATCTCTCAATTCAATGCATTTGACCTTAATGTAATATTAAAGTATCTAGGTTACACAATCAAGCCAAATGGATGTCAAAAGCAAGAATGGAAATGGTTGTTAGCTCATATTGAAAATTGAATAAACCTATGGTGAACCGTTGGCTTTCTCATGGAGGGAGACTTGTTTTGGTCAAGTTAGTTTTGGAGGTCATTTTGGTCTACTGGCACACCTTGGCTCATATACCTAAGGGAGTTTTAGATAAAATTCAAAGGCTTTAATATAAATTTCTTTGACATGGGAAGGGGGAAAAGTGTTTTCATTGGACAAGTTGGCAATCTATAGAAAATCCATAAGGTGAAGGGGGATGGGGCCTCAAGTATATTCTTGATTTTGGTAGGTCTTTGGAAACAAAATACTCATAAAATTTGTGGACAAAGGGTAGTCTTTGGTAGTTGATTGTACATAAGAAATATATGGTTCTTGAATCTTTGGTCAATTAGTTTCAAAGAGAGGAGAAGTCATATAAAGGGGATTTATTACATTGGAAGGCACTTGTGAATTATTTTCCATTCATCATTCCTTTCTTGGATTGTAAAGTGGGTGATGGTGACTCGGTTAGAATGGGTGTAGATGCAATCATGGGTTGTGTTCATGGAGTCTTCTTATTCCTAAAACTCATCCTTCACCTGCAAGGAATCTAATTCCATTTTCTGTCATAGGTTTCCAATGCCACATTTACTAATATTTGGAATCAAGGTTGACAGACTATGCAGATATTGACTCTCTAGGGTGACTAGGCTCGGGAGTGGGACAGTTTTATAACTTCCTTGCGAAGGGTTCATATCATAATTCATGAAGAGATAGATAACTTAGTTTAGGTGGGAAATCAAGCATGGGGAAACTACAGAGTTTTCTTGGAATACTTGGTGCAAATGGTGTAAACTAATCCCAATGTTCAATGGTGGTGGTCCCATTTCTAGAAAGAAAAGGCTCCCCTAAGATGTCATATATTCCCATGGTTGGTTTCGACGTACAAGCTACACTACAAGGAAAACACCTTCTAGTGGAGGTTATAGTGGAAGTTTTTTGTGTTACAAGATTCACAAAAAAATTCCAAAAACCTTCATTACAACATCTGTTTTTGGTAGCAGAGGTTTTTGTGGAGTTTATAATGGATATTCACTACTAAACAAAACTGGGAAAATTGAGGTTTTAGAGGATGTTTTTTATTCGGTGCTTTATATTTCTACAACGCGCACCTGTGCGTACTCTATAAATAAACTACACCTGTGCGTACCAATAACTTATATGCATCGGTGTGTATATTATAAATAAAACCCACTAGTGCGCACATCCATTTACAACACACAAGTCGGTATGTTTTGATGCACACACACCGGTGCATATAGTACATTTCTATAGCAGTAGTGCGATGTCCTTACCGCACCGGTGCTACATATATTTTATTAAAGGAAATGTGTGTTTGTATATATAAATGAAACGATGATGATTCATAAATTTCCATGGATATTCAACTAGATCAGTTCGTCACAACAGATCTTACAACTTAGTTCATTGTGTTAATTTAATTCCATAAAATACTGAATATAATCAAATTGAAAGAAAAAACTAGAGAAAATAAGTACACAATCCACACAATAACACATGAATACCCCGGGAAAACCCAATATGGGGAAAAACCCAGCCACAAATGAGGACTATTCATTTCTCTTTATATCAAAATGCAAATACAAAGGAAATGGTACTCTCTATGGAGTTACCTATGACTTTGCGATCAGAATGGCTCCTACAAGATCTCCTATCTCCTTTGTTTTGCTCTAACACTAGTAGAAAAAGTGAGATATATGACTTAAAAAACTACTAAAAATTGCATATAAATGAATAAGTTTAGTCACGTGACTATTAGTAGTTTATTGCCAGTCACTTATAATGCTACTAAATATATGACTAAATTTTTTAGTCATTTATTGGTTGTTCCGATTGGTTAGTTTGGTTGTATATTTGGTAGCTTTTTTAGTCATTGATTGTTGTTAACTGGTTATTTGTTTAGTCATTGATTGTTGTTAACTGGTCATTTATTTAGTCATGATAGTCATTTATTGCCATCAACAAGCAATATATTTAGTCATTTTAATCTTTAATTGTCGTCAACTGATAGTATATTTAGTCTTTTTTATTCATTGATTTCCATCCATTGGTAGTATATTTAGTAGTCTTTTTAGTCATTGATTGTTGTTAACTGGTCATTTATTTAGTCATGATAGTCATTTATTGTCGTCAACAAGTAATACATTTAGTCATTTAAATCTTTAATTGCCATCAGCTAGTAGTATATTTAGTCATTTTTATTCACTAATTTTTGTAGATGGGGCAAGAAGGAATTGAACCACCAAGCTCATGCATGTAAGGCAGATGCTCTTCCATTTAGCTAGAGCCCTTAAATAGAATAAAAGTTCACACTAAAAGAATAAGTTTAATTAAATATATAAATCACATTTTATTTTGACTTTTTTTCTTCCATGAGGCACTAATAGTGGCACAATATGACTTGATCAAACATAAAGATAATCAAAATGAAGATTTAAAAAGCACCAACAAGTACAATTCCTTTTAGGAGAAAAGCCATAAAAGGTTCAAGACCATGGCAAATTCAACATAAGTGGTGCTTCCCCAGACCATCCCAGTAATTTTTCCAACAACTATATAAATGCAATTTATGGTTTTGTGGAAAGCTTCAAGCTAATTAGCATGAGACACAAGGATACTCTTTCATCTAATGGAATAGAAAGTGCTAAATTCAACATGAAGGCAGGGCTAAAACTTAACAGAATTAGTGCATGTATGAACCCTCCAACAATTGTGCAAGCTGTAACAACCAAACTTGAGCAAATTTGTGATTCCATACTACAAGGAGACATATCACACGTTAATATATTAATTTTATTTTGACACAAATCAACATTTAACATAAAAGAAGTTTATTTTATTTGTCCATTCTTGAACACTAGTTTTTAGATGGACTTACCCAATTCAGGAAAATGGACTTTGGTACCTGAAAAAGAGAATTAGTGTAACGTCAATTCTATTATATTAATAGATTCTACATTTAAAAATACAATTCCTAAAAATAATGTATAAAACATAAAAGTACAGAGAGGAGCAACAAACCAAAACAAAACAGTAGCGGTCCTGAGTGTATCTGAGATTGTAATATTTTCTAAAGATGATCTATAGATAAGGAAAGAGGCATGAAAGAAACCAATCATCTAGATTAAAAAGTACTAAAAATGATATATGGATATTAATGTGTTCACCCTTATGGGAAATCAACAAACTATTAGCAACAACATTCAAAATAAAATGTATCTACATGCATTGTTATAAATGTAAAGGAAACCTCATGAGTGTTCTGATTGCAATGATGTTTAATAAAATTAACCTACCTCAACCCAAGGTACAATAAGAGTCTCATTTATTAGGAACAAAATTGAGCCATGAAGAGCACCAACAAGATACAACTTCAACAAATATTCAAATCCAAGAAAATTTCCAACCTGCTCAATAAGTTTCCAAGAAATTACTAAAAAATTAAACCTTCCAACTTTCCAAAGCAATACAAGAGAGGTAATTTTATAGCAAATCACAACATGCAAATTATGCCATCACATATCTAGCTGAATATGTGATTCTAGTGCTGCTTTGTAAAGTCCCTGTCCAAAGTAATTTATAGTATTACATACAAAACTAGCATGCATGGTACATGTGAAAGTTTGAAACTGAAAGGCAATCATTTGATGTCATACTAGCAAAATGTCCAAATTTTTACCTGGTTCTTTCATTATTGTAGTTCACTTGTAACTCTATAAGGCTAGTAAAAAGAAACAAGTATGTCATAAGAAAATACTGAAAAAGAACTCATAAATACAATCATTCAAACAAACAGAAATATTAACATTATAGGAGTGATACTTAGAGAACTGAATGTCTATCCAGAAACATCCATCATAGTTATTGTGCCCCTCCAGAATATATTCCAAGATACCCCAATTTAAAATTTAAGCCTTTCATGTCACCATATGTTGCAAGAAATCAATAATAAGAATATGCATAAATTTGTGGTGGTTACATGCCTAAAGAGTGTTTCTAGCTTGCAACATGGCATTTTGTCTTGAAGAATACTAAACAAAATGTTGTAAACCAGCAGAGACCAAGAATCATTCAAATAGATGGCTCCTAAATAGAAAGAAATTTGTAACTTCAATGAGTGTCATATAATTTGGAATATCATCGAGTAAGAGCAAGCTTATGAAATCATTTATCAATATTTCCTACACTACAAAAATATGATGTATCAAATATTAAGAGAATGAGATTTACTAGAAAGAAGAAACTACTATCAAGTCCCTCAACCCTTACAAAATTAGAAAGGAAAGAATGAAATAAGGATCGAAAATTCAAAAGACTCGAAGAAGTTGACCAGACTTCTGAGATGTGATGATATTCTTGACAAAGCCATGACGGGAAAAAACTTGATGCAACACTTCCACTGTGATGGGATATAGCAGGTGGTGAATGGTAACTAAGCGAATGCAATTTGGCTATGAATCCTGAAAATGACCCTCACTAATCTAGCATAGCCAAGTCACAAGAAAGAAGACATACATAGAGAAAATTAGCGAGAAAGGAACACATGAGAAAATAATTGTAACTATACAGAGAGTGAGCATATTGTTTCAACAATCTCCAACCAGCATGTTTTCCCTTATTTCACTGTAATCACAATTTATAAAGGAAAACTATTAGTATGCTCATGATCACCATTTCACCTTTCCTGACCCGACTACTTAGTTGTTGTTAACTCCTGATGAGAAGCAAATTGGATGTAGACGTTCCTCCATCTGCAAATATTCCACAAATTGAGTAGGAAACAAACAAAGAATAAATGAAAAATCATCTGTAAAATATGCAACTGTCCAAGCATCCTGATTCCTACCTTATACTTGGTTGTATTGTTTCATAATGATTTATTACATTTATGGCAAATGGGATATCATGCATTTGCATGAGAGACTATCACACACACACACATACAATGTTAATTATTCACACCTAGATAAAAGCACAAAAGTATATACTATACATATATCTAACTGCCTCTTTCCTATCTTGTAATGAATCACCCAATTTCCATCTGTCTCTAGGAAAGAAGTAAGCTAAGTTGGGTTGGAACTAATACAATGTCGGGTATGATTATCATGGTTGGTTATGCTATTGGGGGCCTTTCAGTGATTATAGGTGCATTTCATCATTCCACTAATGGGAGTGCTCATTATTCATCACACCAAGTGCTGGTCATTACAAGTTAGGAAATAGGCAGTTGGATAAAGGATGATATCCAAAAGAATTTAAATATGATGTTCCATGGGAGATATCAATGAATTGCACAGGATGAAAAAGACATACCTTATTCTTCACCATTGGATTATGTGCATCCATGTTGAGCATGATCATGAAGTATACTTGAAATTAGAAATTGAATAGGATGCCACGGAAAGAGAAACACAAATGTAAGATATTATCTGTACATATAAAAATTTAGGAAAAGAGGGTACTAAGATATTGGATCAAGTTGCAGACTATGATAAAAAATGGATATAAATCCGATCTCAATCTTAGTACATGAAACATAGCAGACAATGCAAAACCAACGAATTACACAATCAATACGGAATGACAAACTCAATACCTATCACTCATCCAAAAAACAACTCCAATCTTTTATAGAAGAATCTTAAACAACTCCAGTGCCACTGTCTTCCCCTGCCTAAGCAACATATCCGAGGAAGCTTCTTGAGGTACACTCTTCATTGACAACTTACACAATGCCCTGAAAACCAAAAATGCATCTTGTGGAAGCTTATTGTTGATCTTAACTTCCAAGTCTCCATCCCATTCCAAATACCCATCAAACAACTCTCCCTTTCTTCCTTCTAGATAATTCTTGTACATACCTATCTCCCAATACTTGGCATCCAACATATCCTTATTTGTTGAATCAAGCAGATCAGTCGGATTGGTCACCCCGACAATAGTAGAATCAAATACACTATTTATGGCCTTCAATTGATTTAAATGGAGAAGAATTCAAAACCACATCGATATCTTGGATTATTGGTAGTTGTGAGAATATGGTTTCCAAAGAGATAGTAGACAAGTTGAAATTATGTTGTGAAACACATCCCCATCCTTACCGAATTGCATGGTTCAAAAAAGGGAACGAATTCACCACTAATAAAATATGTTTGATCAAGTTTTCCATCGGTAAGACTTATAATGGTGAAGTATCGTGTGATGTCATTTCGATGGATGTATGCCATCTGTTATTGGGGAGGCCTTGGCATTATGACAGAAAATTCATGCATGATGGAGAAAAGAATACCTACACCTTTTGGAAGGATGGATCAAAAGTTGTGTTATTTCCCCTTAAGGATGAAGGGAAAGTTGAGAATATGTTGTCAGAAAGAGATCTTGTCAAGGAAATGAAGGCAACGTGATTCTTCTATGCATTAATAGTGCAAAAAGGAGCCAATGAAGACATAACAATATCTACGGAAGTGGCCAAGGTATTAGAAGAATATATTGATGTTATCCCTAATGAACTACTTGATGGTATTCCTACAAAGAGGGATATTCAACATCACATTGATCTAATCCCAGGATAATCTTTTCCTAATCAGGAAACCTATAGGATGAGTCCTACACAACATGCAGAGCTCATCCAGCAAGTAACATAGATTATGAAGAAAGGTGTGGTAAGAGAAAGCACAGGTCCCTGTGTTGTACTAGCATTTTTTACTCTAAAAAAAGATAATACGTGGAGGATGTGAATAGATAGCAGAGCAATCAGTAAAATTACCATCAAATATTGATTTCCTATACCGTGCTTGGACGACATGATGGATGTGTTCGCCGGAGCTAAGTATTTTAGTAAAATTGATTTGTGAAGTGGATACCACCGGATCCAAATTTGCGAAGGGGATGAATGTAAAACTACCTTCAAGACCAGGGGTGGATTATATGAATGGATGGTGATTCCATTTGGGCTATCCAGTGCACCTAGTACCTTCATGCAGTTGATGAATACCATGCTTCAACCTTATATTGGTAAGTTTGTTGTCGTTTATTTTGATGACATTCTAATTTTCAGTAGCAACAGAGAATATCAGTTATAGAATTTAAATATTATATTGGATACATTGAGAAAACATTAGCTTTATGCAAGCCTGGAGAAATGTAGGTTCCTGCAAGAAAGTTTGGTATTTATGGGTTTTTCCATCTCAGCAAAATGAGTCGAGATAGATTTAGAGAAGGTTAGAGTAATTTTGGAGTGGCCTAGTCCTAGGATCATAATAGAGGTAAGAAGTTTTCATCGGATGGAAATATTTGACTGAGAATTTATTCACAATTTTAGCAGTATTGTAGCACCCATAACATATTGCACCAAAGGCATGACATTCAAGTGGACCAATGAAGCTAAGGAAAGTTTTAAGTTTCTAAAGAAGAATGTAACTGAGGCATGTATATTAGCCTTACCATATTTTGATAAAGTGTTTGAGGTAGAATGTGATGCCTCACATGTAGGCATTGGAATTGTACTTGGCCAAGTAGGTAGACCAATTGCATTTTTTAGCGAAAAGTTGAATGAGGTGAGAAATAACTACTCCACATATGATGTAGAATTTTATGCAATTGTGCAAGCATTGCGACATTGGAGGAATTATTTAGTTTTGAAATAGTTTGTGTTATTTAACGATCACATTGCATTAAAATGCGTAAACACCCAAAATAAATTGAACAATAGACATGCAAAATGGGTCTCTTTCTTACAAGGATACACCTTTGTTCTGAAGCACAAATCAAGAAGGAAGAATCAGGTTGCAGATGTTTTGAGTTGGTGCACTGTTCTTTTGACAACCATGGAAAATAAATTAAATGGGTTTGCTACATTGAAGAATATTTATGTGTCTGATAACGATTTTTGGGATATTATAGAATAGTTGAAGAATCCAGTCGCTGGGAACATAGATCTTATTCAGGGTGAATAGTTTATGCAAGATGGCTACCTCTTCCAAGGAAAACAACTATGCATTCCAATTGGTTCTATGAGAGAAAATATTATCAGAGAACTTCACAGTAGTGGATTAGATGGACATTTTGGAAAGGATAGTACGCTAGCCTTAATCGAATATAAATACTATTGGCCAATATGGAAAATAATATAACGATGTATGTGGCATGATGTAGGATTTTTCAAATGGCTAAAGGACATTCACAGAATATAGGGTTGTACATGTCATTACCAGTGCCCACATACCCATGGATAGATCTGAGCATGGAATTTATGTTGGGGCTCCCAAACACACAGCGAGGTAATGATTCTATTTTTGTGGTTGTTGATAGGTTCTCTAAAATGGCTCATTTCATTGCTTGCAAGAAAACTAGTGATGCATCAAAGGTGGTAGAATTGTTTTTTTTTCCAGAAATTGTTATATTGCATGGTGTTCCAAAAACTATTACCTTTGATAGAGATACTCGATTTTTGGGTCATTTTTGGAGGAATTTATGGAATAAAATAGGGACTAATTTATAGTTCAACAGTTCCTATCACCCCCAAACAGATGGGAAAACCATGGTAGTAAATCGAGGTTTGGGAAACCTGTTACAGAGCATTATTGGAGAGAAGCCCAAATAGTGGGATTTGGATTTACCTCAAGCAATTTTCCTATAATAGCTCAGTGAATATATCTACAGGTAAATCTCCATTTTTGGTTGTTTACAGTAGAAATCCTATGGATGCCCTAGATTTGGTGCAGCTACCGCTTGGGGATAGAATCAGTGATGATGATGAATCCTGTGTAGAACACATTCAACAGTTGCAGCAATAAGTGAGACAAAAGCTGTAGGCTAGTAAAAAGCATAACAAAATTATAAAATATGCTCACCGATGACATCAAGTATTCAATGAAGGTGATTTGCTAATAGTTTATTTACGGAAAGAACTGTTGCCTAAAGGAACCCACCAAAAATTGAAGTATAATAAAATTGGTCATTGCAAGATTCTTAAGAAAATCAACGACAATGTTTATAAGGTTGATTTACCACCTGATATCGATATTTCCCCTATGTTTAATGTTTTTTATTTATATATATTCCATGGGAACGACCAGGGTGATGACAGTGAGGCGGAGGTGGATTGGAAATAGGCCATTCCGAGTAAGAAAAATGAAAGGATTGCACATATTTTAGATAAGAAGACCCTTCATACTCAGCAAGGCCAACACAACTGATATATGGTCCAGTGGGAAGGATTAGCACCAACAAAGAGTACATGAATTACAGAGGGAGACTTGCTGAATCTAGATCTCGTTAAGTGGCAGCAGTTTTAAGACAATAACTTGTAGGAGCTACGTTATTTTCTACTAGAGGAGAATGATGAAGGGATCTCCGTGGGATGAAATTAAAAAAAAAAAGAAAAAAAAAATGTAGGGATTTCTGAGGGTCATAAATTTTCACTTGGTTATCCATTTGGGCTCAAATTTAATAGGAAGTTGTGTCTCGAAGAGTTCACTATGGTGGTCGATAAGATCCTTTTCATTAGGCCTTTTTTCGACAGTTTTTGGGGCCAAATTCCTTCATATAGTGCATACAATTGGGGTTTTAGTGTTTTTGCAGAATTTTTCAAATTTGTAATATCAGTTATTTGTCAGTTTATGCACCTAATAAGAAAAGCGAGTTGACAACTAGTGTCACTCTAGTTATCTTTTAGCTACTGATCAGTTTTAGAGTCATGCGAGAATTTTCTAAAATTAACAATTTTCGAAAATCTCAGATAATTGTTATAAGGGGTTGAACTTTCATTGTAATAGTTAGGATGAAGAAGGAATAAAAGATAGTTATTTTTCCACTCTTATGTGTTTGCATGGTTTTTAGATCTTGTGAATGAATTAAAGTTTATTGGCTACATTAATCTTAGTAATACAATTATGTAAAAACATGGTATTATTAACATCATAATTGGATTTCTTAGTGGGCTCCATGAGGTCAGCTGCAATAATTGGCTATAAGGGTATGGTTGAAGAATTGACCTCCATGCGATGAAACCCTATGAAGAGCATTTGTGTAAGAGATGCCTTAGGTGTGGTATGATTAACCACATTTTTGCTTCCCAAGTAAACATTATAACAAGTCCTCACGGCCCCAAAATAAATGGATGAATGTACATAAAATCCCCTTTAGGTCTATAGCCTAAAATAGATTGTTTCCCCTTGCTATGCCAGTCAGTGGATCCTATCATTTCATCTCTGTAGTGAATTCCTAGTCGTGATTTGGTTGAGTCAAGTGGTCGTTGGTTCATAGCTTCTCACTTTATAGTTGATGAAAATGATTTATAGCTTGATCAAAGTCAGGTTCTGGGGAAGAGGATTGGACCACATGAAGCCTATATTTATGTAAACTTGGGTTCTTTGTGATGGGAGAAAAATTCGAGAACCAACTGCTTCTTCGTTGAGTGAAAACAAAAATCCAGAGCTTCATATTGATAAGAATTCCTTTATGATATAAAAAATTCATTATTGATTGTTACGCTACGGGGTAGGATCCCAAGATCTTACTATTATGGATGGAAGGATTCAACTAGACAATAAAATTACCCGAAACTACACTCGAAAAACACCTACAACAGGAAATCTCCATGAATCTTTAAAGTCGTAGATGTAACCCCTGAAAGTAGGGTTTTGAGCACCATGAGTTCAATATTCTCATCCTCTGAATCGTGGAGCTTACAGACTGATGCCATGAGATGAAATAGAAGACTTCTCTCAGGGCCACCAATCGTATCATCTTTTCCCTTGATATGACAATTCCCTATCAATTTCTCTATGCAGTCTAGTGCGGGTTCCACCATTTTCAGGAAACCCTTATGTGGGGGCTCTCCTCCCTGTTATCTGAGATCTATCATATATGTCCCGAAGGTTAGATTCATTGGGTGACATAGATATTATTGTGGGGGATTCTACACTTAGAAACCCTTTAAAACAAATGCAAGCAGTTTTTTAAAAGATATTTTTTATTGAAATGGTGCCACAATGCCTCACTGCAAACTCTATAATTAAAAAAAAAACCCTAGAAAGAAACCAACAATAAAAAAATAAGTTTTTTCTTTGTGGTGCTTACGATTCGTGGAAGACTTGACCTTGGGTTCTCTTCCATGAAATGGTCTTAAAATCCATGGTGAAACTCCTGAAGATTGGTTTTGTATGACAAGATATGCTAAAAAAGAAAGAAGAAAGATCCCCAATTGAAACTATGATGAACCACCAAATTTTTAAAATTTTTCACTTTCATTATATTTATTTTATTACTTTTATTTTTATTTTTTTAATATTACATATAATATTTTTAATATTACATATAATATAATATTTAATTATAATATATTAACTATATTAAATTAATATTATTACATATTATATTGTATAATAAGCGAATCAAGTATGCCCATTTTGTCACTTAAAATGAATTGAACTTGGGTGGGTAAAGTAACAATCATTCCTCCCAACCACCCAAGCTACATCCAATGGACAAGTTTCACTTTTAAATATATATAATTACTAGTTTACTAAGTTTAAAACATTAAAGTACAATATTAAAAAGATTAATAATTGAAATATTATAAATTAAAAGATATAATAAGTTAAGACATAATATTAAAATTTTAATTTTCCTTTTCTTTTCAAAACATTAAATTAATATTAATGATATTAATAATTAAAATTAGATGAAACGTTTAAAAGATTAAATATCACATTAAAAAATAAAAAGTTAAAAATAGTATAAAAGAATTAAATTCAAATTTGGGTAAGCAAACGTGAGGCTCACATAAATACCATTAAGCATAAATTAATAATGCAATACAATAGCATGGCACTCATCAAGCTTTTGAGAGTATCGTCCTAGTAGCTATTATTCATTCACATTCTTAATTGGCTGCAATGGTCAATTAGATATCTACTTCAAGCATGCTCATGGGACCCTATTATATCATCTCTAGAGAGCATATTAATGTTTGGACTAATTCATATTAATGATCTACTTGTAGTTGTTATCTAGTCACAAATTTTATCCCTAGATTAAATTAGTCACTGTTTAAGTCATTTTTATTTGTGTGACTTATTATTTAGTTGTATTTTTTATCCAATGACTAAATTAGTAATTTAATTTAGTCATTTTTAGTTGTGTTGCTCAAATTTAGTCATATTTAGCTTAAAAACACTGTCGCGATTACCTTTTTTAGTCACGTAGTCATTTATTTACCAAATTATACTAGTGTAATATCCACCCCCATGTTATTTTCTCACCTATGGAACAATACAATACATCAAAAGAATGGAACCCACTTCTTCTCCTAGCGGCCTCATGTTTAACATAGCCTTATAGTCATTTAGGGTTACTTTTAGGGGTTTTTTTGCATGCCTCAAATCTCGATTAGGGTTAGGGTTTTGGTCCTTCTAGAATTTTCTTGAAGGTCCATACGTGACTAACTCCACATGTGTAAAAAATGAGAGCTGACGTGGAATCCACTTGGTACCATGGTGGTCAACTAGATAGGTCAACTTGCGGGATGCATAACTTCTTCATACGAATTATGTTTGAGGCAATTTTTGGACCGTTGGAAAGGCCTCAGTGTGTAGAATATTGAATTTGGTCCAAATTAAGGTTTGAGAAAAAAAGTGTCATTTAATCCCTCAAAATTTCCTCAAAATTGTTCAAACGATTTTTTACCCCAAATCTAAAAAGTGAGACCTACCCCTAAAATGAGCCCTACAAGCTAGGAAATTCATCTAGTATTCTGACCCAAAAAGGTTCAAATAGGTGAAAAATTATATATTGATCCATTTCGTATCACACCTCCCCATTTTGGGAGGTTTTTGGTTCCCAAAATATTTCACTAAATGAGGTGAGGAAAATTTTCCTCTATCTTTTTCTTCAATCACCATTTAGCCTTGCCTGGAAGTTGTCCTTTCAACCCCACTTGCAAAAGTTCATGATATCCCTGTCTAGTAGTTCTGGACTTCCTCTGAAAAATTGTGTCTTCTGATAACTCTTCTTGATCTTCTAGTGATAATGCCTCTACAAAAGGTAAGACCTGCTCAGGTTCCTAATCCAACATGGATGGTCCATAGAGTTTTAGATTTTTCACATTCACTATAGAGTAAATGTACACGTATGGGGGTAGATTGAGTCTATATGAATTATATCCCACCTTCTCCAATACCTCACAAGGGCCATAACTTAGAGCCTTGATCTTCTTACCAGGACCTTGGAGTCTTTCCTTGTTCATGTGTAACCATACTTTATCTCCCACCTTGAATGTTTTCTCAGCCCTATGTTGGTCACCTTTTACTTTTCTCGTGACTTCTTTTGTGCCTCATGTACTTGTAAATAAATATTCCTAATCTTGTCAATGAACTTTTCATCTTTTCCTGCTTCACCCATGGTGACTTCCCTCACTCCCCCTTATCATCCATAAACAACATCTAGAGGTGACGGTGGAAAGTATCCAAAACAAGTTTCAAAATGGGACTTCCCAATGGAAGTGTGGATTGCTCTATTATAAGAGTGTTGGATGTAGATCACATTTTCATCCCAAGTATTCGGATGCTTCTAATTGTAACCCCTCAAAAATTGTATCAAAGTCTTGTTGACTAATTCTATTTATCCATCTGCTTGTGGACGAAATGTTGTAGACTTATTCAACTTAGTGTCCATCTTTTCCTAAAGTGTCGTCTGAAATGTAGTGAGCAATCTAGTATCTTTATTTGAGATGTGTTGGAAATATTGAGAGGGGGGGTGAATGTAGTGATCACTTTTTACTATTTCAAACATTGATTATATCATGTAAACATTAACCATTAACAATGTCATTCATCATCACATATTAAACCATACACAATGCACAAGAGATTTAATGTGGAAACCAAACAACAGAAAACCACAGAATGTTGTTCTTATATAATAACAAGATTACATTCATAGGAAGTAACAAATTCCAAGATTCTCCAGCATCGACTGGAAGGAGGCACCAACCCCCTGATTTACAGGCACCTACCAAAAGGAAGATCCAAATCCCTAATTTACCAGCATCGACTGGAAGGAGGCTCCAAACCCTTGATTTACAGGATCCAATCTGAAGGAAGCTCCAACTCCTTGATTTACCAGCACCAATTGGAAGGAGGACCCAACCCCCTGATTTACAGGCTCCAACTTGAAGGAATATCCAACTCCCTGATTCACAAACACCAACTGGAAGGAATCTACAACTCCCTATCGTTGCCCAATCTTTCCAGCTTGATATGAAAAATAGAATCAATCTATCACTGTCACTGTCTCTGTCACAACCTATACCTATATCACTATCTATGTCAAATTGCATCACTGCCTCTGTCAACCTATCACAATTACTATCTCTGTCACTATACCCCAATCACTATCTCTGCAACCTGTATCTCTGTCTATTCAACTTGTACCTGTATCTCTGTCTCTGTACTTGTATCACTATCCCTATCACAATCACTATATCTCTATTTTAATTCCACAATAGTTGTCTATGTCACAATGCCATTGTCGATGCCACAATGCCACAATCACTTTCACACAGTCTCAATATCTGTCACACTATATCAACCTGTACATGCCTCAAATCTATACTTAGAAAAAATCATCCATCAATTTCATTTTCATCCTCAACTTTTACATCATAGACATTTTCAAATAATTGAACATTCCAAAAGATGATCCATATTCCAAGACATAACCAATGACTATACCAAGATATCCATTATGATCTATGCCAAGACCATCATACAATATCCAGATAATCATCAAGATCTATGTCAATATCATCATACAATATGCCAATATACCATCAATATCTATTCCAATATCACCATCAAGTATTCCAAGATATAAGCACTAGATCATGTACAAATTTTATACATTTTTTCAAGAAAAAAAGATGGAACCTAGTCCATGAGAAGCATAACCATCACAAGAGAGACCCATGTACAAGAACCATACCTTTTTCCAATATGAAGAAACAAGAATTAAACCATTCACCAAAACAATCTCCATATCATGTCATCACATAGCCATTCTAATAATCTTTCCAACAAGTCAAGAATTTCATAATTCCGATATCGTATGAAAAAGTTATGCCAATTTTAGTGAATCTCCTCAACCCAAAACATTCTCCTCTACAAAGTTTCTCACTTTTCTCCAAGAGGTGCACAATACCAAAGAGAGACTTTATAAACCCCCTAAAAACTAGGATATATAAAAAACATTAAATGAAAATAAGTTTGCATATTGTCCAACCCAACATAGTGCTGCCTGACCCGACCGAACCTTACATTCATTGAGATAAAAATTCCATATCGTCTGGAAGAGCTTACGTAAAAAAAACTATTTCATTCCCATTAAAATAGGTCTAGAGACAACACTACTACTATATATTGCCAGAGGAGATCGGACTACAGGTTCCATTGTGCCTATTAACTTTATGGACTAAGGGGTAGAACTAGAGGTCACAGAGTATAGGTCGGAGTATTTGCAACTTCCAGCAGTATAGTAGTAGGTTTTTATAACCAAAACCCCACCCCTTCGGTTTAGGGGATGTGACTTCGTTTCACCCCAGAATCTATGCAAGTGGAATAACAATGGCGAATTAGAATAAGTTAAAGAACTAGCACTTGAAACTGCCTTATTTATATATCAAATGAAATGTTTTATCTTCTATTTATACACTTCATCATGCCTTGTAGCTTCTTTTAGGGTCTCCTTAAACTCATCCTTAATTTGTGGATCTCCATATTTTAAGGGGGTCTCAAGGGTTAGTACACCACTTCAAGGATCCATCATGACACTTCACCAAAACTTCAATATCACTAAATATATTCTCAAATGTGCTTTTATGGATTTTCCTCATCATCTTACTTGGTCGACACATCATTATATCTTGTGGGGATCCTTGCCACTTCATATGGTCCAATGGGCCAAAGTACCACAACTTTCGGGGTCATGTGGACTAAACATCATTATTTTGGGGATAATTCAAGCTTCAAACCAACTTGATTCAGACCAACTTTGGGGAATATATAGGGCCTTCTCCACCATGGGTCATGTAACGCCAAAATCATGGGAAAGTGGACCAAACACCATTGTTTTGGGGTTTCTTCACCTTTTATTTCAACATTGTCTTGTTATTGGCACAGGATAGATCCACAAAAAGTGCGGAAGCCGACAAGTGCGAAAGGGTCATTCCACGGAAGAAGGACCCTTCGCGACATTCGCAGGAGCATAAGAATTGTTAGATTAGTTAAGTCGGTCATGTGGACCATTTTGTAATAGAATAGAAGCATATAAATAGAATAAGATTGTAATCCTAAGGGCATCAAAGTTTTGGAGATTGATCCTATCTTTTGGGTTCATTTTGTATCCGCAATATGATGTTTTGACAGTTTCTGCGAGGTTTATTCCGCAGGTTTGGTGAATGAATGGAGATGTTCGATTATGATGTAATTTCTGTTTTTATGCAATGATGTGATGATGAATAATGGGTCGTGTAAATTTTTTCTGTTGATTAATGCGAATATGTTGTAAGTAAGGCTAATTTAAATAATTATGCCGAGTATGGTGTTCTGAATGTTTGCTAGAAACTGCGAATGATTTAAGATGCAAATAATAAGTTAATGGTATGTTATGAGTGTTACTATCTCTAGTTAGTGCGAAGGTAATGTGTGCATATCCTCTACACAACTGCGGAAACTTGGTTCCAACAGCCCTCTTATCCACCTCGGGTGAGACTGCACTTGCTCCGCAAGTGTTGCTAGGAAGGGTTACACCTTTCCGGGTCGGTGTATAAGGGAGTTTGGGCTGATAGTTTGTTGGCGACAGTGCGGAGTGAACCCCTATCGATAGACGTTGCATCAACAAATGGTTCCAAGTTGAAACCCATGCCTTTGGAACATGGGATGACACCTTGGACCTTGAGATTCGGAAGTCTGACTTGGAACTGGTCGACTTCAACTTACTCCCGATGTTGACACTACATCGAGTCCAAGCGGAAACAAGCACATAAATTTGCGACTGCGAGGCTGCGATGCACAATAAGATGGTCGAATACAGGAAGCAACTGCAACACAGTGAGATGGAGGCTCAACACCTTCGAGATAAACACGTCGCAACAATGGCTGTGAAAGTACAAGTGATCGAGGAGAAGGCTCGATTAGAATAAGCCCTGGCTGGGAAAGAGAAGGTCATCGAGGAGCAGACTATTGCACTCACTACGAAGGAAAAGGTTGTCGAGGAACGGACGAGGTTAGAAAGAGCACTCGCAAAGGCATGCGAAACAACGACGCTAGATCCAGATGTTGCCCCAGAAGCTCAGGCTGTTATGTTAGGAGTCTCCATTAATGAGTTCAGAAAGGAGAATGCGGAGCTCCAGACTCGGGTAACACCCAACACACCACCAGCACAAGTTTAGAGTCGGCAGACGACGATAGAGGAAGCAGTGGTAAAGATTCAGGAAATGGAATAGGAAACACAACAAGTGGCAGTAAGTCTTACATAATTCTGGGATAGGTTGGTCGAGGATGACCAGTTAGCTATACTGAAGAGAATGCTCCGTGAAGCAGAAGAGCAACTAGAAAATTTTAAGGGATCGTTTAAAATGATGCCCACAATGATGTGGATGGAAAAGGCCGCGAAACTACAAAGTATGAAGCAGCGAGTTAAAAAATCCCACAAAAGGAAGCAACAACGAGCTGCACATTTGGACAAGCTTCAAACAAAGGCTAAAGCCCTCATAGAAAGAATAGTTCCAGAGATGAAACAGGTACAGGAGCAACTGCAGGAGGTACGACAGAAGGTATGTGACCACCCAACGGAGCAGCAGGTGATAGAAAGTGCACAACTCCGAGCATCAGTAAAAGGGATAGTCGACTAGATCCGGACCACCTATGATGACTTCCAACAACAGTACAACAAACCAGCAGTGTCGAGATGAGGTGGCTCGGGATGAGCCACAAGTTTGTGTTGAGGGCTTGTTGGCACGGGATAGATCCGCAGGAAGTGCGGAAGCCGACAAGTGCGAAAGGGTCATTCCGCGGAAGAAGAACCCTTCGTGACATTCACAGGAGCATAAGAATTGATAGATTAGTTAAGTTGGTCATGTGGACCATTTTGTAATAGAATAGAAGCATATAAATAGAATAAGATTGTAAGCCTAAGGGCATCAAAGTTTTGGAGATTGATCCTATCTTTTGGGTTCATTTTGTATCCACGATATGATGTCTTGACAGTTTCTGCGAGGTTTATTCCGCAGGTTTGATGAATGAACGGAGATGTTCGGTTATGATGTAATTTATATCTTTATGCAATGATGTGATGATGAATAATGGGTTATGTAAATGTTTTCTGTTGATTAATGCGAATATGTTGTAGGACGTAAGGCTAATCGAAATAAGTATGTCGAGTATGGTGTTCTAAATGTTTGTTAGAAACTGCGAATGATTTAAGATGCAAATAATAAGTTAATGGTATGTTATGAGTGTTACTATCTCTAGTTAGTGCGAAGGTAATGTGTGCATATCCTCTACACAACTGCAGAAACTTGGTTCCAGCAGCCCTCTTATCCACCTCGGGTGAGACTGCACTTGCTCCGCAAGTGTTGCTGGGAAGGGTTACACCTTTCCGGGCCGGTGTATAAGGGAGTTTGGGTTGATAGTTTGTTGGCGACAGTGCAGAGTGAACCCCTATCGATAGACGCTGCGTCAACAGTTGTGGACCAATCCTTATTAATTTGGGGTCTACTTCTCATGGTCATATGGACCAGTCCTTCTGGTCATTTGGACCCAACATAACTATTTTGGGATATCTTTCACACTTCATCCCAATATGATTTGCACCAGCCTTAGGGGCTCTCTAGGGCCTTTACACCACTTATGTACAACTCAAAGTGTCTTCCTGTGAGGGCCATGTGCCACCGCTATGCCATAAGGGGACCACTTTGGATTTATGTATACTTGTGACAAGGATTCTTCTTCAAGGGATTCCTTAGGATCATTAGGGTCTTCTCTAGGAGCTTCAAGGCTTCATCAAACATTCCTAGACAATCTATCTCTATTACAACCACATCATCAGTATCACCCTGACACCAATGGAAACACTACATATCTCTTCACCCTTATGACATCAATGACATCCTATTTGACATTAATGAAAAATTCTTCCAACAAGATAATGCTCCTTGGTATCCCAAAGTGCACCCAGACATGTTCAAAGAACATGTTTGTCGCTTCTTGTCCTTTGATGGTATTTTTACAAGGCATAAGAATGCACATCTTGTTTAATATGTCAACCTCCACAAATAAATAGTCACGTCCCTACCTAGTGTTGTATTTTTAGTGGTATAGAAATATATTTTTCACATAATCAAGCACAAGAGACACAATATTTTACCCTGGGAAAACCCAAACTCAGTAAAAAACCAACAAACCTTTCTTAGTCATAGATTCAATACATAATACAAGTACATCCAGATATATAAGTGATCTTGAATAAGATAGATCACAAACAAAGAAGATACAAAAAATAAGAGCCCCATAAATTAGTCTTCTACAACCCAGAGCGAACTTATTGTTTCTTCTTGTCTTCTTTACTTGTCCTCCTAGAGAAGTGTGCACCACTTAAGAGAGATAGATGAACTTCTTGTTGTAATAATGAAGTGTGAAAGCACTTTATTTATATTCTTCTTTTCACTTGAAGTTTCCTCAATTAGGCCGACTTGACTTTTATTTATTTATTTATTATTTTATCTTTCAAGCCGACTTGTATTTTTATCTTCTAGGGTTATTTTACCCATTTTATTGGGGTAATTGTGCTCTTCATTTCTTCCAATTTATCTAGTACTTCTTAAGAATATATTCCAATGCTACATAAACATCAACACTCTCTATTAGTGAGGAATGTATTCTTCTTGCATGATCTTCAACAATGATTGTCTTTTGGAGGTTTTGCTTCATTTGACCCCTCTAATAATTAGTCCACATGGCTAATTAGGGTTGGAACTCATGAAAACATCAACACTCCCTCTCATCTAGGGATGTATAATCACTCTGGAACACATATGGATATCATTTGATCACCATGGCTTGTCTCATACATCTAATCATCATAAGAAATGTCTTCAACACAACTCAGTCCGTCAAGAAGTATCAATATCCCTCTCTCTCCCTCTCAAGAGAGAGTCACATAAATGTCTCATCGATGCTGCAATCATCAACACTCCCTCTCAATGAGGGAGGCATTATCATGAATACATATTGAAGTATCAATATATTCTTCTTGCACTAGAGAGGTTGATCATAAGATTGCATGGGAATCTAGGGACTAATATCCCCATCCCATCACAAGATAGTTGGGAGAAGTCACTGCCCCATTATGAGACATGAGTTTATGAGTTAGAAACTAGGGAATAATCTCCCCATCCCATCATAGGATGGTTGGGAGAAGGAACTGCCCCGCTCCGAACATTTAGGGACTAATCTCTCCACCCCACTTGGTTTCCGAGAGAAGGAATTTCCCCATTCTAAGTCGTCTTAGTGACTAATATATCCACCCTACTTGGTGTCTGAGAGAAGGCACTGTCCTACTTGACTCAACCCTAGCCAAGTCACTGTTAGTTTTTCAACATTTAATTCAATATGATCTAGGATCTTATCTGAGAGAATAACAAGCACAACAAATCAATCACAAGAGACAATAGACACAAAGCATTTCACCGGGGAAACCATAAAGGAGAAAACCACGCAAATTCCTCAGAGATAGAATGAGCAATAGTACAAAAACCCAAAACAATAAGGTAGACTGTAGCAACTCCTCATCCTCCACTTGTGCGAACTTGTCTCTCTCTCTCACTTATGCGAATGAGTGAGTGAGTGAGTGAATGAACAAATGAGAGAGTCACACTCTCTATTTATACTTTACTTAACTTGCCTTTTTCCCTAACTGGGCCGACTTCTCCTAGGAGAGTCTAATAACCCATTAAACCCTAAATTTGGTCCAACCCCATTAGGGGAGTCTAAGAACCCACTCTAGTACAATAATAACCTTCCCGATCGGAGGAATGAAACCTCTCCGTTGGAAGTATAATGACAATATAAAATATAAAACTGAAATACATTTCAAAGATACAACTACATCAACACTCCCTCTTAACTAGGATGATATTCACTTGACACAGCTCATCGGCACAAGTCTTCATCACTAGATCATCATCAAAGTCGGATCATCGTCAAAGATGGATCATCATAGTCACTGCTACTGCTATCTCGATTATCAATATCCAATCTACTCGTCATAGGAAGTTCTACAGATCCAACCCTTTTTCATGTTGGATGTAGGCCTAGCGTCCATGTAGGTATTCATCATCTCTGCGAGAAAGCCATCAAGTATGTACATCTCAAGACTTATTATATGCCTTTGAAAACTTGCAAGATCTCCCAGGACTGATTATATGCCACTACAAAACCTAAAGGAGCATCCCAGGACTGATTATAGGCCTCTGCAAAACCTGTGTACCATACAGTCACCTCATCATCTTCAGATCATCTCATCGTCCACGGAGCACAACTCAGATGCACACAACAAAACACTTACACTCACCAACATGGAAGGACTTTCTTATCACCATCCAGGAAAGGCTTAGCAATTACATCAATGGCCATGGAAGGACTAACGTCTAACCATGTCGGAAAAGATTTAGCAATTACATCAATGACCATGGAAGGAATTTCCTTTGACCATGCTGGAAAAGATCAACAATTACATCAATGACCATGGAAGGACTTTACTCTGACCATGTCGGAAAAGCCTCGGCAATTACATCAACGGCCATGGAAGGACTAACCTCTGACCATGTCGGAAAAGCCTCGCCCAACCCTTACATCTGCACCATGGGAGGACTTTCCTACCACCATGTGAGAATGGGCCAGCCCTTACATCTACACCATAGGAGGACTTTCCTACCACTATGTGAGAATGGCCCATATGCATCTGCGTCTTTTGGACTCATCACTTCCCCTTGGAGGGAACCTCGATCTGAAGTACACCAAGCTTCTCTCTGAAGTATTCAAACTTCACTCTGGCCAATGGCTTGGTCAATACATCGGCTATCTGCTCGTCCGTCGCAACATACTAGAGCTTCACTGCTCCTCTCTGCACCATATCCTTGATATAGTGGAACTTGGTATCAATGTTCTTCTACTTGTCATGGAACATTGGGTTCTCCGACAACTTCACACAACTCTGGTTGTCGCAATATATACAAGTAGCATCCAACTGGAGATCAAATAAATCAGACAGTAGCTTCCTCAGTCATACTGCCTCACAAATAGCCAAACAAGCTGCGACATACTCTGATTCGGTTGTACTCAGTGCCACGCAGGACTGCTTCTTACTAAACCAAGAGATCACACCTGATCCCATACTGAAGCAGCACCCCGAAGTGCTCTTCATATCAATGGCACTGCCTGCCCAATCTGAATCAACATAACCCTCCAGGTTAATCTTCTGATTCGCATCATATTTGAGCCCATAATCAATCGTACCCCTCAGGTACCTCAAAATATGCTTTACAGCAATTAGGTGAACATGTCTCTGATCCATTGGGAACTGTCTCAATGTGTTCACAACAAAGCAAATATCTGGTCTCGTATTCGTTAGGTACATCAATGACCCAATCATCTGACAATACATCGTGGCATCAACCGACTCTGATGAAGCATCACTCAATAGCTTCATGTTCGATGCCATAGGTGTGGCCATGGCCTTGTAGTCCATCATCCCGACCCGCTTTAGGATATCTACTGCATACTTCCCTTGTCCAAGGAATATTCCATCCGCACTCTACCACACCTCCATGCCTAGAAAATAGTGCTTCATACCCAAGTCCTTCAGCTCGAACTCGGCAATAAGCTTCCTCCTCATATCAACAATTAATCCATCCTCACCTGTCATAAACAGGTCATGTACATACAATAGGAGTATCAATGGATTTCCTTCCTCAACCTTGTAGTAAAGGTTGGAATCCGCTTTACTCTTGGTAAATCCCAAACTAGTCAGGAAGCTATCAATCCTACCGTACCATGTCCTGGGTGCCTATTTCAAGCCATACAAGGATTTCTTCAGTTTGCACACATGAGTCTCCTTGTCATGTGTCTCAAGCCCGAGTGGCTGCTCCAAATACACTTCCTCTTCCACTACACCATTCAAGAACGTTGTCTTGACATCCATCTGGTGTATCTTCCACTTCATCACTGCAGCCAGAGAAAGTATTGATCTAATGGAAGTATATCTGGATACAGGTGCAAATGTCTCCTCATAGTCTATTCCTTCTTTCTGGGAGAAGACACGTGCCACAAGTCTTGCCTTGGATTTCTCTATGCTTCCATCTGCAGCATGGTTGATCTTGTAGATCCACTTGGAATTCACTACAGACTTCCCTCCTGGTCTCGGGACCACATCCCAAACGTCATTCTTCATGATCGAGTGGTACTCCTTGATCATGGCATCCTTCCATTGTTTCTTCTCAGCTGCTTCCTCATAGTTGGAAGGCTCTTTGTCAATGATGTCACACAACAGGGATACATAACAGGAGAATGGTCTCGGCCTCTTGCTTTCTCTATGCATTCCTTCTGGAGCACCATATCTCTCTGCATCTTGAATTGCTTCTCGTACCCATGCTGGTTTCCTCTTGTGAGAATTCTTCTCACGTGGTGGATCTATAGGTTCCTATGGATCTTCTATCTCATGGTCTTCTTCTGGATTTACTTCATTCATTGTTGTATCTCGATTCCTGGGTGCTTCTGGTTCTTCAATGTATTCAACTGGTATCTTCCTGGATTTTGGATATGCTGATTCTTCGTCGAATGTCACATCTCTGCTGATGTCGATCTTCTTGAATCCTGGGAAATATATCCTATAAGCCTTTGAGCTTTCACTATATCCCACAAATATACCCTTCTTTCCTGAAGGATCTAACTTTGTCCTCTTCTCTTTCGGAATGTGTATGTACACAGGGAAACCAAATATTCTAAGATGGCTGACCTTTGGTTTCTTGCAGGAGAAAAATTCTTCTTGTGTTTTGTTGTCAAGTACTCTAAGTGGAGTATGATTTTGTACATACATAGCTGTCATAGTAGCTTCTGCCCATAGATGCATAGGAATATCCTAGTCATGAAGCATTGCCCTTGCTGCTTCCATAATTGTTCTATTCTTCCTTTATGCAACTCCATTCTGTTGTGGATTATATGGAGTGGTCAACTCCCTCTTAATTCCTGAATCTCTGCATAATTTCTTGAAGTCTTCTGATGTGAACTCTCCACCATTGTCAGACCGAAAAGTCTTGATTCTCTTCTCTGTGTGGTTCTCGATCAAGGCTTTGAATTCCTTGAACTTACTGAATACTTCATCTTTTCCCTTCAAGAAATATATCCATGTCTTCATAGAAAAATCATCAATGAAAGAAACATAATATACATACCCACTCAAAGAACTGGATGACATCGGACCGCATACATCGGAGTGGATGATTTCCAATATTCCTTTTGCCTTGCTCTTGCTACTTGGAAATGTATTCTTTGTGTTCTTTCCTTTTGCACATCCTTTGCAAACGCCTTCATGCTTTTCCTGGATATCTGGAAGACCTTCAACAACCCTACTTGAAAGAGATAGTGCTCTATAGTGCACATATGCAAGCCTTCTATGCCAAAGTTCACTTGGCTCTACTGAGTCATGGACCAAGGCTTGTTTTGGTTGGCCCTTCAATTTGTATAAGCCTCCCTCTTGCTCTCCAATTACTAGTGTATCATCTATGGTCTTTCCCTTTGGCCACATTAGAACTTGGCCATCTACAAATGCAACCCTCATACCTTTTGCATCCAATGCATATATGGAGAGAAGGTTCTTCTTAAGTCCTGGTACAAACAAGACATCCTTCATCTTCATAGACTTTCCAGAGTCTAGATTATAAGAGGCTTCACCACTTCCTTTTATAGGATATTGGTAGTCATCCCCAAGTTTCACTTTGTGGGGTGATTCATGTTCAGATAGGTTCATAAAGGATTCCTTGAATCCTGTCATATGCTTGGAATCCCCACTATCTATAAGCCAATCATTGCTTCCATGAGTAATAGTTCCTGTGAGGGAAGAAATCAAGACATACTCTTCATCGCTTGAAGAATCTTCACTTTCTTCTCTGTCTCTCTTCCTGGGAGGTTCATCATCCTCTGCAGTGTCAGCATGATGCCTTCTTTTGTTGCTCTTCTTCTTATGAGAGCTACCTTTATTATTTCTGGGACAATCCATGGAGTAGTGTCCCCTCTCATCACATGTATAGCATCGAATGGTGGACATATCTCTTTGGGGTTTAAAGTTACCCCTCTGATTCTGGTGGTGGTGTTTTTTTTTCTTACTGTGGTGGTGAACTCTCTTGTCATCATCAGATTTATGTTCTTCCCTTCAAATAGCTTGGTCAAGGAATCAAAAATCTCTTTGGGTGTCTTTAGAGAAGACACATGAGGTATGAGATGGTCTTTGATAGAATTTGCAATAATCCCCTTGGGCTTGACCAAGTTCTTCTTATGTAAGGCCTTAGCCTCATCTCCCTTTGGGACTGGAACCTCTTCACTTATGTAGGTGTCCAATTCATTCTCTTCTAGGATTAACCCAATCCTATACTTCCATGCTCGGAAGTTATCAACCCCTTCAAGCTTATCCTCAAGCTTGGTGTGGTGAGACATCTTAATGAGAAACACAAATGGAAATAAAATATTTAGATCTTACCACTTGATTTGCTGAAATTGGATCTGGAGCTGGCTAGGGTTTGACAGAGAAACCCTAAAAATCCAAACTTGGAATTTCAAACTTTAGTCTAGACAAGGAGATGCAATTGAATGAGGCGAGCAAGCCGATATGCTTAGATTTTGAAAACTCCAAAAATTTACCCCTCAAAAGTGACCTGCGAATTTTGGATCTGCAATTTCTGTCAAATTCAGGTTCTCTAGTCCAAAACCCGAACTAGGGTTTGATAGATCATGGGGTTATACCCAACCAAAAAATTTGATCTTGGTCTCTAAATTTCGATTTTGCTGAGGAGAGAAATCCTATGCTGAGAGCACTCCAAAATTCCTCTTCTGTCAAATGCCCTAATTTCCCGCAACAGTGACAGGCCAAAAACCGAAAATGCTCGAAATCAAATTCTGTCTCGACAAAAAGATGCACCTTCCTTAGGAGAGTTAGCCTAGCCTCCTGCCCTTGATGATATGTGGAAAGAGACCCAAAAATTAGGAAGCCCTAGCTTCCGTAGCTACACAGTGTCTTCTTCTCAGGTTAGCTCTGATACCATGTTAGTTTTCAACATTTAATTCAATATGATCTAGGATCTTATCTGAGAGAATAAAAAGCACAACAAATCAATCACAAGAGACAATAAACATGAAGAATTTCACCGGGGAAACCATAAAGGAGGAAACCCTGCAACTTCCTCAGAGATAGAATGAGCAATAGTACAAAACCCCAAAACAATAAGATATACTCCAACAGCTCCTCCTCCTCCACTTGTGCGAACTTGTCTCTCTCTCACTTATGCCAATGAGTGAGTGAGTGAGTGAATGAACAAATGAGAAAGTCACACTCTCTATTTATACTTTACTTCACTTTCCTTTTTCTCTAACTGGGCCGACTTCTCGTAGGAGAGTCTAATAACCCATTAAACCCTAACTTTGGGCTGACCCCATTAGGGGAGTCTAATAACCCACTCTAGTACAATAATAACCTTCTCGATCGGAGGAATGAAACCTCTCCGTCGGAAGTATAATGACAATATAAAATATACAAGTGAAATACATTCCGAAGTTACAAATACATCAACAGTCACATGGATAATACCAGGGAAATGCTCGATGCCCAACCTCTAGGAGTATAGTGTGTGCAACTGAGGACTAATCTTCCTACCCCATCATTGGATGTCTAGAAGAAGGAACTGCCCTACTCTGAGCTATTTACCTCTAGCCAAGTCACATGGATAATACTGAGGGAATGCTTGATTCATCAACACTACTCATCAATGGTTAGTCTCCCCACCCTATCACAGGGTGGTTGGGAGATGATACTGAACTTCCTCTGGACCATTCACCCCTAGCCAAGTCACATGGATAATACTGGGGGAAATGTCCGTCCGATGCTTCAAACATCCATCTTCAAGATCATCACATCTCCCTCTATGCTAGAGTGCCCTACTCCATTTGCATCTGAGCATACTGCTCCCTTTGCATCTAAGCATCTTGTTCCCTCCGCATTTGAGCATCATGCTTGCTATGCACCTAAGCATATTGCTCCCTCTAAAATATTGAATATCAACGGGATCTTAATCTGGATGACTATACATCCATCACTTTCTCTTGAAAAAAAGTCCCATCATCCTTCTCTTGTAGGACATAGCATATGATCTTTCCTTACAAGTCATATTTTTTCAAATAGTCAACAACATTGCATAATCATGAAGATTAAATTATATTTCAATGCAATGAAAATAGTTCACACAGTCATGTAAGAATATTAGCCAAAGCTTCAACACAACATCCATATCCAAAAACAACTTGGTGACTATCTGGATTCCTTCCATCTCCACTAGAACATACTATCAGAAGCATGCACTGCTCCAGTATGTTAGCAAAGAGGTTTCATCCTACACTAGTTCCATCTAGGGTTCATGGAATGTTGTGCAGTATTATAGGCTGCTTACTCAACATATACATAACATGGACTATAAGAGCCTACTACTCGTCAATATTAGTCATATGTATAATATGCTACATTATAACATGCATAACACACTTCCCGATTCTAAGAATATAGATCTGCATACAATTGTTATGAACATTCAGATCTAATCTACAAGAGAAATAATGACAAATGATAATCCAATACAAATACTTATCTTTTTTTGTGTGGTATCCCTCTTGATCTCTTCCTCGCAGAAATCATAGGAGTCCTCAGATATTCAACTTTTTTCTGCAACCTGGACCTTCATACATCACCAATGACAATCACATCATCTTGATACTGCAATCATTGGTGCACTCATAGAGTGTACTAGAGGAAGTACTCCTTTCAATTATCTTCTGCAATTCCCTCAAGATCATCTTCTTCTTTCCTTGACCTCTTTTGTGGAGAATCTTAATGAGCATCATTGTTTGAAGTAGAGCTTGAGCGAGTAGTAAGAAGGTAATCTTTCCAAATTTATTCTTGTTGTTTTAACTTGTATCGAGCTCCCTCTAGCTCTGGAATATCTCTGAGTTCAACAACCATATTGACAGATCTGATGCAAAAACCCTAGCAGAAGAGGGTCAAAAATTGAAACTTGGACTTTGATAAAATTGAATCCACAGGATAATGCGCCCTCCCAAGATGAGTTGGATATACCTCCTTTTCTTCTGGATCTGTGGACATAACAACTCGTAAACTGAAACCCTAATTTCTGCAGAAAATTCAAACTTCACCAAAACGAAAATTTCAGATCTACAATTTCCCAGCCCTAAATTTTTGGACCCTAAATTTTCGCCCCCTAGATTTTTGGCCCCTGATTTTCAGACCCTAGATTTTTGGCCCCTGATTTTTGGACCCTAGATTTTCTCCCCTAGTTTTCAGACCCTATATTTTTGGACTCTATATTTTCGGACCCCAATTTTTAGAGTAAATCTTGTGCTTTACATGCAACACGATAACGTGTGTGGGCCCATAACATGTTGGATTTTTAGTGGTATAGCAGTATAATTTTCACATAATCAAGCACAAGAGACACAATATTTTACCTTGGGAAAACCCAAACTTGATAAAAACCCAACAAACCTTTCTTACTCAGAGATTTAGTACATAATACAAGTACATCCATATAGAAGTGATCTTGAACAAGATAGATCACAAAGAGAGAAGATACAAAAAATAAGAGCCCCATAAATTAGTCTTCTACAACCCAGAGCAAACTTCTTCTTGCTTCTTGTATTCTTCACTTGTCCTCCAAGAGAAGTGTGCACCACTTGAGAGAGAGAGATGAACTTGTTGTTGTAATAATGAAGTGTGAAAGCACTTTATTTATATTATTCTTTTCACTAGAAGTTTCCTCAATTAGGACGATCTGAATTTTATTTATTTATTTTATCTTTCAAGCCAACTTGTCTTTTTATCTTATAGGGTTATTTTACCCATTTTATTGGGGTAATTGTGCTCTTCATTTCTTCCACTTTATCTAGGAATTCTTCAGAATATATTCCGATGCTACATAAACATCAACACCTAGTGGTTGGAAGACCCCCCACAAAATCCATGGATATTCTCTCCCATGGTCTCATAGGAATAGGTAAGGGATGGTATAGACCTTGCTTCCTATTGCTGGGTTTGCTTGTACAACAAAGTATGCATCCTATGATAAACCGAGCTACATCTTCTTGCATTCTAGGCCAATTAACATACCTCTATAATTTTGCAATTGTATTCCCTACACGGAAATGCCCTACAAATTTGGAGGTGTGTGCCTCTATGATAAGTTGCAATCTATCACCTTTAGGAACACAAAGCTTGTCCAACTTGTAGAGTAACTCATCATGGATATGATAGTCAGGTTTGTTGCCACTTTATTCTACATGGAATTGGCCTTGCAATTGTTGAAATAACTCTTTGAATTCCTCTTCTTTTTGTACTCCTCCTTGTATGGATCATGGGTAAAAGGTTTCATGTGAATAAGAGTCCCCAAAGGTGTAATCTTGGTTGTAAGTGGCCTTGAGAGCATGTCTGCCAGCTTGTTTGTACTAACCTTATTATACTTGATGATTAGATGGAATTGTTGTAAGAATCCAATCCACTTATAATGTCTGGTCTATTGTAGCTTACTCTGGGTCTGCAAATACTACAATGAATGGTGATCAGTGTGAATGATGGTCTTTTTTCCCATCAGATAGTCCTTCCACTTCTTCACAGCTTGAACCAGGGAATATAGTTCCTTATCACAGGTAGGGTATTTTAGGACTTCCCCATGAAACATTTTAGAATGACAGCATAATGGAATTCATCCTTGCATCAAAATCGATCCCATGTCACACCCACTTGCATTTGTCTCCAATTCGAAAGGATTCTGCAAATTAGGCAATGCAAGAGTTGGTGCTTGACTGATATTTTGCTTTAGCTCTTCAAAGGATTTCTATTACTTCTTACCCGACTGAACCCCTTGTTGTTGGTTGTTATGGCATGGACGGGTGCAACCACATTTGAAAAGGAAGCTATGAACTTTGAAAGGTATTGTGCTTCCCCAAAAAATATCCTAACTTCAGTGACATTTGTAGGTGCAGGCCACTTAGTGATGGCCTCCATCTTTGTAGGATCAATCTTGAGTTCTCCTCCACCAATCATATACCCCAAATACACTAATCAAGCACTGTTGGGTGAAATCACATTTCTTCAAATTAGCCAGCAACTGGTGCTTTTTCAGAGTCTCCAACACCTATTTGAGATGTGGCATGTGCTCTTCCTAGGTAGCACTATAAACCAATATGTCATCTAGATATACTATAACAAATGAGTCTAATAAAGGGTGTAATACGTCATTCATCAAATGCATAAATGTAACTAGTGCATTACATAAACCAAAAGGCACTACTAACCATTCATATAAACCTTGCCTAGTCTTGAAGGAATTATTCTAGCTGTCTTCTTCCTTCACTCGCACCTGGTGGTATCCCGATTTGAGATCCAACTTGGTGAAGTACTTGGCATGTTGCAACTGATCCAATAAATCATCGATCCTGGGTAGAGGGTACTGATTCTTGAGTGTGATATTTTTCAAGGCTTTGTAGTTGATGCACATCCTCCAAGTCCCTTCTTTCTTGTGTACTATGATGATAGGTGACCCACAAATTGAGGTGCTTGGTCGGATCACACCTTGCTCCATCAACTGTTGCAACTAATTTTTTATTTCATCTGTCTCTATGACAGACTCTCTATACATTCCAATGTTTGGAAATGGAGAATCCAACAAAAAATGTATCTCATGCTCCACCTCCCTCTTAGGAGGTAGCCCCATAGGATCCTGGAAAACTTCTATGTATGCCTACAAAAGACTCTCCAACTGTTTTTTCTTCTCTTTGGAACATCCCTATAGGGATGAATTCACTTTTACTGGTTCATCTTCTTGTTGTTTTTGTCTTAAGAAAAGCAATACAAAATTACCACTTGAATTGATCAAATTTTTCGCTTGGTTGGAACTTAATAGAGAGATCTTTGATTTACCTTTGTGTGCGTTAATAATGAAGTATTTCTCATCCTTTATCAAGTGGTATTAGTTGGATCTTCTCATGAATATCACATCCCTCATATACATGTAGGGGCTTCCAAACATTACACCATAGACATCTAGGGGTACTACGTCTACCTCCACTTCATCAACATACTCCGCACTTATGAAAAATATGATCTTACATTGTTTCATGACTCTAATATATGCATCCTTATTTACCCATACCAATAGGTAGGGATTGTGATGATCATGTACTTCCAATTCAAGATTATGTACCAAATCCTATGCTATGAGGTTTACCTGTGAACCAAAATCAAATAGAGCATCGATTTTGGTCTTATTGACATGGATCTTGATGTCGAAGAGTTTCATCATCTCTTTCTCTTCCTTAGGGTGAAGGGTACTTAGATTCACCTCCTTCTACATTGTGGTACATATAAGCTTCTCATCAACATCTGAGTTGTTTTCTAATTCCTCTCCTGACTCCATGGTTAGAAGGTTCTTCTTCTTGGCATCCTTCTTGAATTTCTTGGGTTGTATCTCTAGATGTAGCTTCAAAAACTTTTCTTTAGTGTGAAAATTAATATTACAATGCTTATAGTGTTTTCTTGGATCCTTGCACTTATGTGCCATGGATGTAGTCTTCTTCTCCTTTCCCTTCCACTTCTTCTTACCCTCCTTGGCATCTTAGCTCTCTTCTGTTTTGAACTGCTTGGTTGTCCTTTCTTATGGCCTATGTTTTTCAGGTACTATGCTTGTACACATGCTTCATAAATTGACCAAGGATTGAAGATCATCACCTACCTCTGTATGTGACTATGTAACTCCCCTAGATAATTGAGGAGTACATTTGGGTTCTTGGGTGAGATACCCAACATGATATCCATCTTCCTAAACTTGGGGGTGTATTCTTTCACACTTTGCTCCTACCTTTGCTTGAAGTATTTCCAACATATTCACTGGTCCTCTACATTTCCAATAGGGCAGGACTAGGACTTGATGAGGGTTTTAAATCCCCCCCATTTAGTTACTAGTGGATCACCCTCCAGCTTAAGTGCTTCCGTGTGGCTTTCCCACTAGGTTAATGCATGACCCTCTAAATTCATTCAGGGAAATGAAATATTTTGATCCTCGGCTATTTGATGGATGCTAAAATAAACCTCCAACTGCTGCAACCAATGATTCAATTTCAGAGCATCGATCTCACCTTGATACAACTTGATGTTGACTTTCGATTCCATATTGAAGAGAGACTTGGAAGGAATATTGGTACTAGAACTCGGGTTTCCTCTCTCAAGCTCTTTCATTGGATCCTTTTCTGAATCTCTTTTATCTTCTGATTTCCCCTCATATCCAAAATTTGGGTTAGAGCCTCCAAAATCCATGAAAGATTTGAACTTTTCCTCTAGAGGCACCACGAGGATTGACATGTTGCATGAGATATCGATGACTTGTATTTCCATTTTTGAAAATTGTTGCTCATAATTATCTCGTGCTCCTAGAAAAAACTCGTCCTTCATGGCTAGGGTTTGAAGACTTTTTTTTTCACCAATTACTTGACCCTACAATTACCCACAAAAACCAAAGGAAAAACTGTTATGATACCAATACGATTTGTAAACTACCATGGATATTCCACTGGACCAATTCATCACAATGAATCTTACAACTTAGTTCATTATGTTAATTTAATTTCATAAATACTAAATATAATCGAACTAAAGAGAAAAACTAGAGTAAATGAGTACACAATCCACACAATAACACAAGATATACCATGGGAAAACCCACTATGGGGAAAAATCCAGCCACAAATGAGGACCATGCCTTGCCCTTTATATCAAAATGCAATTACAAAGGAAATGACACTCTATGGAGTTACCTATGACTCTGCGGATAGAATGGACACTACAGGATCTCCCATATCCTCTATTATGCTCTAATATCCACCCTTGTGCTATTTTATCAGCCATGGAACAATACAATGCACCAAAATAATGGAACCTTGTTCTTCTCCTAGATCCCCAATGTTTAACATATCCCAATAGCCATCTAGGGTTACTTTTAGGTTTTTTTTTGCATGCCTCGACTCTTTATTAGGGTTAGGGTTTTGATACTTCTAGAATTTTATTCAAGGTGAACATGTGACTAGATTCACATGTGTGAAAAATGAGAGCTGACATAGAATCCACTTAGTTCCATGATGGTCAACTGGATAGGTCAACTTGCTGGATGCATAACTTCTTCACACTGACTCCATTTTAGGTGATTTTTGGACCATTGGAAAGGCCTCGGTGTGTAGAACATTGCATATTGATCCAAAGTAATATTTGAGAAAAAATAAAGTGTTATTTAATCCATCAAAATGGACTTAGCATTTTTCAAATGGTTTTCGACCCCAAATCTAAAAAGTGAGACTTGCCCCTAAAATGGGAACTACAATCCAATTCATCTAATATTTTGACCTCGAAAGCTCGAAATTGGTGGAAAATTATATATTGGTCAATTTTAGATTAGATGCAAATGTAAATTGTGCATTGTTCTAACCAGTGTGTTTACTTTATCAATATAAACAAGTGCATTTATTATATAAATAAGCACTGATGCATATATTATAACAATGAGCACCTATGCATATTATATGTAAAGAGAACTAGTACGTTTATTATGTGAAAGAGCTAAAATATGAATAGATTCATGGAAACGAATAAAAGACAATGGTTAGTTGAAATACAAATATTTTGTACTCTCCTGTGGTGAATTTAAATAGATTTCCTATGCTACCGTGGTGAATTTAAATAGATTTTGTATGTTGCAGTGGTGAATTTAAATATATTTTGTATGTTGTTGTGGTGAATTTTTCCATTATGCGGATATCTAAATATGATTTTTATTTTATTTTTTATTTTTACATATTTTCAATTAATTATTTGAGAAACGAATAGTTTTATAGTAATATTTATTTTTATATTTTAAATATTGTGTTTCTAAAAGCATGTTGGGTACACCTTTGTTGATATCACAATGTAAATATCATTCATATATTTAATCAACAATTTAACATTTTGCGACCTTAGATAATCCGGTAGAAAAATACATCAATTTTATTATAAATGAATAAGAATCCAAAATATGGGACAACATAAAGGTCATTGATAATCGAAATGTCATTTTGACATTGCTACAATTATTGTTTACTTACCCTCATCCATTTGGGGTGATATGTCCACATTACCAAGAATGTTTGTTTTTCACATATAAAAAATCCAAAATATACAACTTGCATAAACAACATTCAAATGTATTGATAATTAATCATCACTTGAAGTGCTATAGTCACTCGGGCTTCTTCCATGCCCCATCTCTGCACCATATTCAGGGGATATTCTTCTTGATTTATTTGAAATGCTTTGTTCATTGACTTTATTTCATTCCATATATATAGATTTAACAATAACGGTTTTCTTCATTTATATAAGAAAAGAGACGATGCAGACTGGCCATACATCTTGAGATTACATCTGAAAGTTACAAAAGGAGATAGTTGTGAAAATATTTTGATGAAAATCAAATAATAGAAGTTCAATACATCTTGAAACTCATGTATATCTGCTACAATAGCTACTGACATTGTTGCTTAGATAGAGCTTACCGAATTTTCCTAACAGTAGGATACACTTATATTGCATTTACAAAATAAAAAAAGAGAAGAACCTGGCCATACAGGTCTGTCTCCATTTATCCCTTAGAAATTTATTGATGAATCTCCTTGAGTACAAAAACACCAACAATTCCATAGTATGATTTCACATGATCTTCTTCTAGTAATTTGTAAATATAAGGACTAAAATTCTTACTGTATAGAATCCATCTGGAGAGCAGTGATGGTTCTCCAGCCAATGAACAAAGTATACCTCCCTATTATTCACATTTCTTCGATCTACAGGGTTTTCCATGTCATTACACCGAGGACAAGTGCTTTGAGCTATAGGAATTTTCTTCTTACTAACCCAAACCTCACTGAAATAACTAACATGAAACTGAGCTTGAAGAGGCTTTCCAATCCATACCCAATTTTGAATGACATTCTTTTTAACCTCGATATGCTGAAAATACTTCTGCTTTTTCTAGGAAACCTCCTACCAACATGCCTAGATACATTCTACAGGACTGACAACTTCAACTTTCGAGAATTGATATCTATATTTACTAAGAGAATCTACAGAATTCACATTGAAAACATCAATCCCCCAAAAATTGTCTTCTCCAAAATAAAAGCCTAATTGCACCAGAGAATGACTGAATTGCCAGCATAAAAATCCATATTGGCTTTCATGTTCGATGCTTCGATACCTTTCAAAGAATTATTTGGATAGATTACAATAATTGTTAATTACATCGATGGTTAGAGGTCAGTACATGCTCTTTAAAACTATCATCAGTGACAAGAGCCTCTGCTATGTTATGCTACAGTTCCCTACATACTCCCCACAAATTAGAAGATCTAAATGGTCTAGTAAATTCTGGATCCATAATTTTTCTTCCGCATCCAAACTTTCACTCCTTTGATTGATTCTTCCTTTAACCTTCATAGATTCATGCATCAATTCGCATGATTGGCCAGCAACTCAACTAGGTGAAATATTTTGGTTTTTAAAAACAAAATAATTTCTAGCCAGGAAAATATTCCATATGATGAAGTATGGTAAATCCTTCTATACCTTCTTCAGCAAGAGTTTGTAGAATTTTTTTTTGTAGTACTTATGATGCAAAAAAAAGGCTTCTCTCCAATTTCTTGGAATTACTAGATTCCCACAACATCCTTCCAAGATTATTCTCCAAATTTCAACAAGAAAATCACAATTTAGAAACAAATGTTTCCCATTCTCTTCAACATGTCTACAGAGGGGGCACTGAGAAGGTCCTTGTATACCTCTTCTTCGAATATTTTCAAAAGTCAAAAAATTTTCATGACATAAAGCCCAGGTGAAAATTTTATGTTTTGGAATTGCATCACTCCATATTGTATTCCAAATTGCATTTTTAGAGAAAGGAACACTGGCAATAATCTATTGAATATATACTTCCTTTACCGAATAATTACCATGTTTTGTTCCCCATATCCTCCTATCTATGTCTGTTAGTTCAATAGGTGCTACTCCACTTAAGAATCTTTTCATTATCTACCATTGTTGATTTAACTCTCCCTGAAAAGTGAAGTTTTTCCAGCTTACCTGTCTCCCTTTATGATCCCATTTTGAAATGTCTGCTAAAGATTGAAATTGGTTTTTAGTCATCCAGTTATATAACAGATTCAATTCAGTGTTATTACTTAATTCCTTTCTTCCAAGTATTCTTTCATCTCATATTCTTATGCTATTCCTGTTTCTCGGCATCCAAGAGGAGTGGTTCTTAACTATATTTAGAGAGGATTTACAAAAACTCCATGTACCTGTGCATTTAACATTTGGAATTTCCAGATAAAAAATTTGATTGCGGTCTAAAATTGTATATTTTTTGACAAGTGCTCTCTTCCATCAAGATGGATATCCTATAGAAATGCTACAGAGAATTTTGGCACCTAATGCCATGCGAGTTTCCCGGATTTCTAGACCTCCTTGGTTCAAGGGTGCCACTACTTGCTTCCATTTAATAAAATTATATTTTTTCCCATCGGATTTTCCGCCCCTCCATACACAATTTCTTTGAATTCTATCTATATGCTTTACAATTCCGATTGGGGCTCGCATAATGGAATTTTGATATATTGCTAATGAGGATACGAATTATTTGATCAAAAATACCCTTCTTGTTGCGTTAAGCCATTGATATCCCCATTGCACCATTTTTCTTTTTCTTTTTTCAACCACCATAATCCAATCCATAGGCATGGGTTTCCCTAAAAAAATAGGAATTCCAAGGTAAGTGAAGGAGTTCCATTCCTTCAAAGTAGAAAAACCAAGGGTCTCAACTATAGTTTTCAAGTTTGTATTGGTAAGATTCCATCCATAGATACAACACTTGTGATTAATAGCTTCTCTCCCTATTGTCATCAATTATTTATCCATTATAATTATGAATCAATTAGCTATTATTCCAGAGGCTCCCCCAAGTAGTAAAGTATCATCATCAAACTGGGAGTGATTCATCTCTTTTACTCCTTTAACAATTCTTATTCTAGGCAAGTTGCTTTGTCTCCTTTCAAAATATAAGCTTCGGCTTAAAGAGTTAGCCATTAAAATGTACAACAAAGGGGAGAGAGTACAACACTGTCTCAACCCCCTCCCCCATAAGAAAAAAATAGTAGGTCTTCCATTAACTAGGGGTGCTAACTAAGGACATGTAATACATGATTTAATCCAATTTATAAACATCTCAGAGAAGCCAAATTTCCTAAGAACAAAAAACAAGAAGGAATGATTGACTCTATCAAAATAATTTTCCATGTCCATTTTTTATCACCACCCCTCTTTCCTTTCTAACTTTACTAGAGTGGATTGCTTCTTGAACTAAAATAATGTTGTCAAGAATTTGTCTTTTAGGAATAAATCCCCCTTTATTATCTGAAATTAAATGAGACAATACGGGTTTAATTCTATTGGCTAAAATATTTGTAATAATTTTGTATAAGGAGTTGCATAAGTATATCGGTCTGAATCTGAAAATGTGGCAAGATTTTTCTCTTTTGGAATCAAGGCCAAGAATGAGGAATTGGTGCTACGTCTCAATTTTCCTTTTTTCAAGGACCATTCAATCATCTTAATAAGATTGAACTTTATTGTCTTCCAAAAGTTCCCGTAAAATACTATTGTAAATCCACCAGGACTCGAATATTTATCAGGCTCATGGTCCCAGATAGCTGAAATGATCTCATTCTCCTCTATTTCCTTGTTTAATTCTTGGTTGTCCAATTGGTTGATTAATGTTGGAATATTATCAAGCATTTCATGGATTGTAGATTCATCTACATCCTCTTGATTTGCTAGCATATTTCTAAAATGAAGAAAATCCTCCTCTTTTATTTCCTTATATTCCATTAATATGGTTCCCTGTGAAGTTGTAATTTATTTGAATTTATTTCTGTTCTGCCTTGTGTTTTCCTATCTATGGAAAAATGTTGTATTCCTATATCCTAATTGAAGCCACATACTTCTCGATTTTAATCTCCAATTCTCTTCCTCTTCTCTAAATATTTTTTGCAATCTACCATTTGTTTCTTGTTCCTCTATTCTCTACTGAAGAGTTGGGTTTCCTTACTCCTTTTGGCTTTGTATATCAACTAGTTTTTCTTGCATTTGTTTTTTTCCTTAAAGGGCTCAATATAGCTGTTTTTAGACCAATTATATAAAGCATGTTTGACAAATTTGAGTTTGGAATCCCATATATAACTTGGAGAACCTTATATTTTCTTTCTCCATGTGGTTTTTATTATTTCCACTGCTCCGGGGTGATTGAGCCATAATGGATTTAATTTGAAAGGAAGAGGTCCATAATTTACTTTCAAGCACATTGATAAACTTATAGGTTTGTGATCCAAATTTGAGGAAGAAATTATAGATGATGAAATCTCCAATTCCTCCTCTAGATATCTACAACTAATTAGAAACCTTTCTAATCTAGCCGAGATATTTCATCTTCCTAATCTTCTATTAGACCATGTATACTTTCCTTTCCTAGGATTTATGTCCATTAAGTCCCAGTCTACCATTAATTCCTTTAAAAATTCCCTTGAAACATCCCTGACTCTAGCTCGCCCTCTTTTTTCCTCAAAAGATAAAACTGCGTTTAGGTCTCCAACTATAATGATATTGTCCATCTCTATGTTGTTTCTTTCAATGATTAAAGTTTTCCAACATTCTTCCTTTTACTTATAATTCATAGGAACATATAGATTAAAAAGATTAAGATTATTTTCAGTTTCTTTACTCACCAGCTTCGTGTAGATCATTTGCTTCATTTTATTTGTAGCCACCAACTCCAGTTCATTAATATTACACAAAGTGCAGTTTCCTCTCGATTCCCCTTTCGAATCACTGCCACTCCTTTGATTTCTCTCCATTGTTCATGTCCTAGTTCTTTCATAACCTTTTCTTGCATTTTAGTCTCATGGAGTAGAAGTATTGTCGGCCTCTCCATCTTTATCAATTTCCTAATTGTTGCTTGTTTACAACTGCTTCCCATCCCTCTAGCATTGGCAAGAGATTAAAATCATTGCTTACATGTTGGCTTGGAAGATCCTCCTTTTTGGAACCTGGGAGTTACAGGATGACTTACTCCCTTATTCTTTGGATTAGTTATCAGACTACGATCTAAAGTTTATTGCACACCCAACATTTTTTCATGATTAGAAATATCTTCTCTAACCTCTTTCCTTGGATTTCTCCCTTTCTTAGTCGATCTTTTCTCTATCTTACTCCCATATTTTTCTTCATCTGTAAATGCTAACATTGATTGCTTTATGGTGGTAACCCCTACTTGCATTATCTGCATGCCTTTCATTACTTCACATACTTCTTCTTGATCCATATATTTTTCTTCTGTTTGATACTTCACAGTCGACAGTTCCATACCATCCATAATAGATGGAATTCTAAAAGGTGGATCCAGGCTCTTTAATTGCTGGAGAAACTATGTCACTAAAACTTCTAGGTATTTCTTGATTTAAAGCTTCAAAACAATTTTTAGAAAGTATTGGATTCCAGGATAATCCGATTGAGTTGATGAAGAAGGAAAATATTTATCATTTGATACTACAGTTTGATTTGCTTTCTTTCTTATTGTTTTTCGTTGGTATTCTTGATTTCGATATATTATTGTTGGATCCCTTGTCATCTTAAAATCCTAAGCAAAATGTCCATAAACATTATAAGATTTGCACTTAAAAGGAATCTATTCATAATCTAATTGTTGATAATGGTTCCAATTATCCAAAACCATATGAATTGCTTTAGGTAGACCCTTCTATAGGTCAACTTCTACACAAATCCTTGCACACTAGAAAATTCCTTTCTTAGGTTCAGGTTTATCAATATATTTTCCAAACTTATTCCCAATAAATCTCAAACAATCATCTCCCCAATAGTGGAGAGGAATATGGGGCAATCTAACCCATACTAGAATAACTAAGGGAAAATTTGAGTTTGGATCAAAGTTTGGAGTCCAGATATTTAAATACATGCCTCTATTATTGAAAAAATAAGGTCCACTTCTGAAAATTAAATATGTCCTCTTTGAATTCAAACAAAAAAGCATAAAACCATCTGCCACAAAAATAGTTAGTCATTCTTCCCTTGATTAATGTAATCCAATTCTTCTGGATCCAGATTTCCATAGACCTATGAGTCGGAAAAATTCCAGTAAATTTCCCAATCAATCCCTATTCAGACATTGCTAGAGCCTTTTTCCTAGTTGCGGATGTAGGGAGGGCCACCTCTGGGATATCTAGTTTTTTGATGAATCAAGAAAGTTCCTTTCTTGCTCCCATTTCGTGAGATGAATTGACTAGATATTGAAAGGCCTCTTCATCACATGCAGGTGATGGTTGAGCGTCTACTGAAGGTTCAATTTTTGCAAACCCTGTGCATGATTCTTGGAGCTCAATTTTTTATTAACCCTAACACACTTCTTTATTTCGTTCCATATTTTCATGTTCCATCTACAATCATAAAAATAAAACGTGTTGAGTATATATACATTTATAGATAATAGAATATACAAAGCTACATAAATGGAAAAATGTACCAATTCAACGATTGAATCATAAAATTCATGCATATTTTCAAAACCATTCCTCATGACGGTCCTCAATGAACAATCTATTTTCTCCTCTCCATACTTTGTTTCTTGTAAGTTTCATATGCCATGAATAAGCATAGATATAATTAACGTTTTATTATTGTTCCATTAATTATAAAATAAGGGACATTAAAAAAAAATATAGGTACTTACAAATTGTTTAATTAACCCTTGATACGCCAACATATATTGAAAACCCTTGCCTAATCCAATGTCAATCAAATGATCAAATGGCTCTTCAACGTACATTAGCACCTCTTAAAAAAGATCCATGTACGATTTCAATTATTTATGATATTAACATCAGAAAAAATAATAAATTTGAGGAAAAACACAAGCACTCACAAACTTCGTGATCAAACCTTTTTTTCCTTGTCGTCTCTTATGATGTGCTGAATGGCTGCCATTCTCTTTCCATTTCTGCTACAACAAAACAATTGAAAATTAGTATTTCATGCAATAATTAAACTCTATGCACATTAAAAATAAAATGATGATTACATACATTTGATACACGTTGCTATTGGGATGGCTCCCCCTACGATGCAGTTATGTTTATTTATCTGACCATCTCATGGTACACCTTTTTTGACATCCCTACTAGCATATTTCAGATATCGCATTGTTCTTCCTCTAGAATTTTAGCAATATTTCTGAGAAGCTAAAAGCATAATGAAAAAAATTATAAATATTTATATGAAAATAAGCATAGCAAAAATATTAACAAAATATGTTTTGCACTAGTATCTACATATTAAAGAAAAACATTTTTACTAGTAATACCTTTTAAAATATTTTTTTGTTGTTGTATGTGTTTGCCGTTGCAAGTCTCACCGGTCTTAGTTCCCAATGCTCAGGAAATGCTTCCTGTAGTTTAATTATAACCTGGTTCTTAGATTCATTGGATTGATTTTTGTATTGTACATGAAAATGATGTGTATACATTCTTTCCACTATATCCCTCAAAGTTTTATAAAACCTTTTCATCCTCTCATTAACTTCCAACACCACTCCATTTGAACTAATAACCAAATCATCATCGTTTACTTTCTTCTTAATTTTGATCTTTTTAGGGCATCATATTTCCTCACTCTGCATTCCTGCACAACATTCAACAAGTTTGAAATCCAAACTTTGAAACATGATAGCATTTATTCTTGAGAAACATTGTCAGTAAGAAGTAAAAAAAAAAACTCATGTTAATCACCTGTTAATCCATATAACTCCTCAGTTTGCAATAATTTTTTAAAGTTTTTTTGCTTTTCTTCATTGAAATTATGAGCAATATTATAGAGTTTCCTTCATTTTTTTCTCTGCATGAAAATAATAAACCAATACACATCATTAAAAAATACAGATACTTTAGGTAAAAACGTATTTGGGACAAATGATGAACACATTACATAAATTATGCACTGACGCACAATAAATGACAAAACACATCAATGTGTGTTATATGCAACTACACACTGTAAATGGTTTTTGCTTTTTAATAAACAAATTTAAATGGTGCATCCTAGAAATATAAATGCACCAGTGCATCGTTTCTATAAACTATGCACTGAAAACAATGTATGTGATTTTGAAAAAAATTCTGACGGGATAGTCCAAACAGGCCGCCTTCGAATTGAAACACATTGTGATCTTGTTCCAAGAGTGAATAAAATACCCATAAACCAATATATATGACCAAGAAGTTTACATTGTTGAAAATCAAATCTTATTTTGAAATAGAAAAATAAATAGAAAACAAAAATAAAGCATGAAGAACTCTAGGGTTTGCAGTGATGAAGATAAATTTGAAGGAAGAAGAATAAAAGGGTTTGCACCTGTTGGAATCCTTCTGGATTATGAAATTATTGTAAATAATGTGAATAGTTTAATTTATGGAAGATGAGGAGTCTTGGAGACTCCAACGGATCTCTTGGAATCCGAAGTCCAATAGTCTCCTATCTTATGTATAAATAAAGGCTTTGGCTTATGAATTAATTGAATTCGGGAGTTATTATTGTCAATTGGCATCAGATCTTCGTCGTACACTCCTGGATGCCTACCATAACTCTTGTAGTTGGCATTCTATCTGTTCTGCCCTTTTTCCCAGTTCTAGAACTGCGTTCCATCTCCTGACAACTCTGCGACCTGACACTTCCTTCCATCTTATGCCTCTACGTCCTCCTACTTCCATAGTCTTCCTCTGCATATTGAAGCATTTCTCCTCAGAATCGTTATTCCCACATGAATAGTGCAAGTGTTGCATTTCCTCCCCACTAGTGCATACGACCTCCATTCTTTCGAGAGATGTTTTTTTGTGAAATTGCCAATTGAATATTTCTGTGATAATTAGTGATTCTTCAAAACCCTAATATTTTTGAGTTGCAATCTATCCAACAAAAAAAAATTATGTTGAGTACATTGATGATCATAGAGGTCTCCTCTTCGAGTTGTCACCTGCATAGTGAGAGACTTCTCACATTTTTTGTTGTGACCTCCTTCACATGTTCTGAGTCCACTATTCAATCAAGATTCGGGTCCATGATTTTGTGAAAGAGCAGTGTCTCTTGCTCAACTCAAGAGCTGCGTCCATGATTTTATGAAAGAGTGATGTCTCCTACTCATCTCAAGAGCTGCGTCCACAATTTTGAGAAAGAACGGTGTCTCCTGCTCATATCAAGAGCAGCGACTCCCATGATCAAGTTGAAAGTAAAGATTGCGTCGTTGGATAGCGTGGAGACTGTGGAGACCATTATGAAGATCTATGCTCATACCTACTGATGCCGCGCTAAAATTTGATGCATGGAACACTATATTGTGAGATGCAAAGAGCCATGATTTCCATGAGATGTAGAATGTGAGAAGGTAAAACAATTTTGTTGCAAACCATAATTTTAGTATGGAGGAATTTGTATGAGAAAGAGGCTTCTGAAACCATTGTGTTGATCCTAATCCCAAGAGCTTCTTCATTCATTTTTTTTTCAATGTGATCTCATCTTCAATGAGAGTTGTAGTGTTGCATTTGAACATGTATTGAACTCGGTTAATCTCATTATGTATGCACATTTTTTAAGAGAAGACCAACTCCACGCTTTGGATATTGGTGACTTCTTCTACTGTGACCTGCGTGGAGGTTGCTTCTATATCTTTGACAGGAGATTCAACCTGCATATGCTATTGTCACGTCCCCTCCCATAGATCCAACTCAAGGAAGGGAACATGATACAAAATTCTAGGGCTTTTACATAAACTCATCCCATTTCATTAGTTTCATACGAATAAAATAAATGTCTGCAGATGCAAATCAAAGAAAAAATGCACAGTGGAATAAAACATCATCCACACACATTATATATGCATTCAACATATCAATAACGATCATCAAATTAAAACATTGCAAAAGTAAATACACATAGAGAATACTTATATTCATTGTGCAATTGTCCCAAGCAACTAGCTATGTCATTGCAATGTTCCACCCAACCATAGGTCTCTGCCCAGCCTGTATTCTTTTATCACTCAAAGATCACCCCTGAGCTGGGCATGATTTCTACAAGGAAAAGGGGACCCTCAAGCTCAACACAACCAAAGAAATGGATACCCATCTCAACCCAAACATTCTCTTACACACAACAACTGAAATATTGGGTATGGATACACATTTTCAACAATGGAATTTACAAAAATATGGTCCATGGGTTTTCCCCAAATTGCGGCACACCCAAAAACGAATTGTGGGAAGAGGAAATCAACCCTAGGAAAGAAACTGATTTCTCCCACAAGTATGTGAGCATTTAGATGACCAAAACGACCTCTATGAAACCCCCAAATCGATTTCTTCTCTTCCTCATAGTTATCCAAAAAAAAAACTCCCTTCCTAACTAGAAAAATGAAGCAAAACACAACAAAACCATGGAGGAAAACACTCAGGTAGCTCCCAACTCGTGAGAGAGAAAAAAACTGATGGGTGAAGAATGGCTTGGGAATCAATTTCATGGCTCTTTTCTTGCCAAGGAATCCAAACACCAATTTCCATGAAGGGTGGCTTTCCTGTACCCGAATTTGGACAACCATACCTCTCCATTCACCAAGGCATTAACTACTTCAACCAAATCTTGGAAGAAATAAATGATTGGGTACAAAAGTCAACATGGGTAGTTGAGGGTTTATGGGTTCTCTCATTGACACTTGGCTTGAATTGATTGGTTCAAGGGTATAAATATTTTCCCTCCCAATTCCTTGTAAAATTAAGCCCCCATCTCTTGTTGCATTGCATAGATAGTTGTGAGTATTTCATTAAAATGCATAATTACATATTTGCAATTCCATTGTGCCTGGCTAGCACGTAAACCATATGCATAACTAAATCGATGGCGGGGCCTTGGCCTTGAGCTCCTCACCATGATTTTATAACAATATTACTTCATTTACATTTTAATGCAATGGGGTCAAAATCAGGATATTACAGCTATGCATTTGAGTGTTGATATCAACCATTTGGATACCTCTATTGCTCTCCAGTGTGATACGCCCTTGCTCAAAGACCTTTTGAGTAATATTTGAATATATTATTATGTTTGAGCTAGAGTAGAGATAATTGTAAAAAGTGAATGTAATCTCATATTCAAGATTTGAGTTAGAATCGAGGGTGCACATCAAATAAAATTATATGTGACCGTGTGTGTAATAGAATTCTAGGGAGTGGTGCAGAATATGAAGCTGCATAATTAGTTTGTGATAAGGAGCACTTTGTAAAGAAGGGAGCATAAATGTAAATCTTCACCCTCATATATTTTCTCCCATATATTTTTCTTAAAAGTTGCAGGTTCAAGTCCAAGCTGTAGAACATGCATTCACTAGCATCAAAAGTTGGTGATAAACTCACCATGAAAGAAACTTATCCAGAATGGTCAAGGAAGATCAAGGCTACATTCGTCTACAATGATCTGTGGGGTGACATATGCGAAGGAAAAAACATTTTCACCGACGAAGGCACAATCATCTATTCAGATCCAAAACCTCCAACATAAGAGAAATAACTTGTTGTTTGGCAGACCAGAGACAAGAAATCCTTAGCCATGATCTTTGCTACTGTCAGTGAATAGGTGAGCCAACATATATTTCCTACAAAATCATGCTTTGAAGCTTTAAAGACCTTAAAATATTTGTATGATTCACACTCTGAAATTGAAGTGATTCAACTAATGTTAAAGGTACTTAGTTTGGATCTAAAGGATAATGATCCTATGTTGGTTGCATCTGAGATCAGAGCAATCATGTAAAATAATCAATACTTTGGTATGAAACTAGACCTTCCAATTGCAACATTTGTAAATTCCCTTTATCCTACCCACTCCAACTATCTTGAATCTCTACAAGCAAGTGATAAGTTCAAAGTTCTAACCTTTGACACCTTGGTAGAGAAGATTGCAGATAGAGAGAAAGAATTTGGAAAGAAGACTAATGAGAATACTGGAGAATCTCCTTTCTTTGATCAGAAAGCAAAGAACAAGCCCAAAGACCCTTCCAAGGGAGAAACCAACAAAAGAGGCAGAGGAAGAATAAATTTCAGAGGCAGAGGAGGAAGAAACAACTCAAGTAAAAGATCGGATCTGAAGTGCAAGTGTTGTGGTAAGATTGGAAATGAAGCAGATCGGTGTTGGGATTCTTGGGACTCCATCAAAGGAAGACATAATCATAATAAATAATAAAAGAATAAAAACCAAGAGGCTGGTAAAGCCCCTAATTCTACTCATTGTATTGTTGCACATTGTAATATTGGAATTAATGAAATAACCTCTCTTTCATCTTACATAGATTGTTGGCTGCTTGATATCGGTGAAACATCTCATATGACCTTTACAAAAGTTTTTTTTGAACAACAGAATGACATTGTAGATGGAATAGTGTACTTTGCATACAAATCTAGCCTCAAACCACAGGGAATTGACTCAATTAGGCTTAAGCTGTATGGATCCCCTAATTTCACGTTAAAGAATGTTCTCTATCTTCCAGACTCATAAAGAAGCTTGTTTTCCTTAGTGCGAATTCGATGGCAAGGCCATTCCATCCACATGTTCAAAGGAATTGTGGAGATGATAAATTCCTCTGAAAACAATGTCATCATGATCGGCTATGAAGATGACCTGTTGTTGAATTTGAGGGTCTCTTCTGCAAGAGTTCAAAACTTTTCCTATCTCTCTCAGCATGAAGAAGGTAATATGTCATCCATTTTACTATGGCATGCTAGATTTGGTCATCTGAATTATAACAGTCTTCATTTTTTAAGAAAGAATGGTATATCTGGTTTTCCCACCATTCCTAAGCAAAAGAACAAGTGTGATGCATGCATACTAGGAAAACATAGTAAGTGGCCATTTCAAGAGTATAAATTCAGAGCATGTAGAAAGTTAGAGCTGGTTCACTCTGACTTATGTGTCCCCATGCCAATTACTCCTGCAAATGGTAATAAGTACATCATGACATTTGTTGATGATTATAGTAGAATGTGTTGGGTATACTTGTTGAAGACAAAATATGAAGCATTTCAAACTTTCAAGAATTTTCATGCATGGATAGAAAATCAAGCACAAGCACATATTGGTACATTTCAGTATGATAATGGTAAATAATATACTTCTAATTCATTTGAAGACTATCTTTGCAAACATGGAATTACACATCAAACTTTAGTTGCCTACAATCCCCAACAAAACAATGTAGCAGAAATGATGGATAGAACCTTAATGAATGCAGTCCTATGTGCAGTATACTTGAGAAATAGAATTCCTTCTCATGTTCTTGAAGATAAGACTCCACATGAAATTTGGTTTGGCCACCTTCCTTCGGTTAGGAATATCAAGGTTTTTGGTTCCACCTGCTATGCCTTAATACCAAAGGAGCAAATAAACAAGCTTGGTGCTAGAAGCAGAAGATGCATTTTCTTGGGGTACTTAAAAATGTCCAAGGAATATCCTCTTTATGATGAGGTAAACAAGAATTTTTTTGTTTCCAAAGATGTCATTTTTCTTGAAACTAATAAAAATATGAGTCTATTGAAAGACAACTTGATCATCTGGAAAGTTTGGCTCATCTAAAGACATATTATGAATGTGACAATGAAATTCCACATCTTGAAGTGGGGATCCCTATCTTGGATCAATCCATGGAATTTCCATTTGAAGCAACACCAACACCCCTTCATGAATAAAATGATGAAGAAGAAGTTCCTGCCACTTCAATTGAACAAGAGACTCAACTGGATGATGTGATCGAGAAGATTGGAAGATTGAACCTTGAGGAGAATGATGCACCATCAGTTGAACAACCTGGACCATCAAGAAAGATTCCAAAATGGGCCACAAAGACACTTGAAAGTGTCCATGCAGAGGAAGTAGGAAAGACAGGAACAAGAAGCTCAACCAGACAAGAAGATGGGGGAAATGCAGAGAAATCAGGTGATGACATGGATATCTCATTTGATTGTGAATTGAATTTTTCTGCTAAGTTTGAACCAACTTCCTTTGAAAAGGATGCTACTTGTGACGAGTGGAAATAATCCATGTAGAATGAGTATGGTGCACTCATCAAGAATGGAACTTGGAAGTTGGTTGACCCTCCAATCAGAACCAAACTCTTTGGAAGCAAGTGCATATACAAGAACAAATACAAATTAGATGGCTCACTTGACAAACACAAAGCAAGGCTTATGGAAAAAGGATATGCACATAAAGAAGGAATTGACTATGAAGAAACATTCTCTCCCACAGCAAAATGGGGCACCATTCGTACTATACTTTCCTTGTCTGCACAAAATGGTTGGAAAGTTTATCAAATGGATGTAAAGACAACATTCTTGAATGGAGACTTGAAATAAAACATCTTCATGTCTCAACAAGAAGATTTTGTTGTGAAGGGACTGTTATACCAAAATATCGTCATCAAGAGATATGTATCCTTGACTTGTCCTAATTCCTAAATAATTAATGCTAAAATTATTGAAGTAAAAGATTTGGCATGTTTTTTCCCTATTTTGTCACACTGACGCACCTTGTATATTGAAAAAATGCGTCAGGTCCTTGATGACGCACTCTGCACATTGACAAAGTGCATCGCTGAAACTGTTTTCCTTTGAACAACATGCAAAATTTTAAAACTTATAGGTTAGAGATGATATTATCCAAAATTTTAAAACTTATAGCACATTTTTTCATAGGCATAAACTAGTTAACAAAACTAGTTGAAAGGGAGATAGTTTAGGGCACAATAAGATTCCTCTAGTGTTAGGAATTTGGAATATTTAGGATCTGAAAAATAAATGGGTGAATGTGCAGAAGAAAAAACTTCATATCTAGGGATAGCTTCTGAGTCCTATGCACAAGGTACCAAGGCCATTTATGGTTCAACAACAGTTGTTGCTGATGTCTACTCTGAGGCTTCCTGGGCACACCAACATATGCATACTAAACTCATTTTATCACACATGAAGGTAAACAAATGGATTATATAATATATTAACCTACTAATTAGGTGTTTGAAAAGAGATTCTGAGAATTTGGGAATTTTTGGTTGAGTTTGGAAACAAAAGAGGCAAGGGCGCTATGTTGGACTGCTCAACTAGTATTTTTCCAAGTTCTTCCAAGCAGGATGAGATGCCTTCTAATACTCGGGGAAATGGTTGGGGATGCTTTAGTAAGGTCTCAAGATTCATAGAGGACCATTAGAACAGAAAATTGGTTCATACATAGCTTTTAATTACAAAAACTGTAAAATTAGTTAAGAAAAGGTGCTTAAAGAGCCAGTCTTGAAATTCCTTGACTCAAACTGCCTCAGAGTCTTACAAAATTCACTTATCAAATATGATATGTGTATGAAATAAGTTTATTAACAACAGAAAAAACGAAATTGAATATTATAAGAATAAATTAGAGGAGTTTTAATCTTCATATCTTCAAGGAGTCTCCAATTCTAGAGAAATATTACAAACTGAGAGAATGAGTATGAGAAGAGGAGAAGAAGGAGAAATTCTACACTGGATCTGCAATGAGGGTGAATTCAGAGCTGGTGGATGTAGATGGAGGGCGCACTGAACTTCATGAGATGCACAGGGGATCCTTCACTGAAATGGATCACCTCCTCTAGATGAACTCCTTCAAGAACTCTATCCAATGGCACTGTGACTGAGGATCTCTCTCTGGATGCCTTAGATTCTTCAATAATGAACTGATGCAGGCCTGTAGATCAGCATTCCATGGCTCTAGATCTAATCATGGAAAAAATGGAACATTAATTTTATTGGGGTTCATCTCCCAACCTTGGTCGAGGCACATCACTCAACTCTGAGTAGCAAAAGCTCTCAAGACAACAAAAAATTGACTAAAAGATGTGAATGGTGCGCACTAGCCTTATTTTATAACTTAGGTAGCTTCCTGGGAAAGTCATTGGTATGGGTGAGAGGTGAGGGTGCCTTCCTTAAGAGAATTAACAACATTTTTTCCTTATGCAACTTGCTTGCTTTGTGCCTTCAACTGATTTTAGCAACTGTGCCCTCCTTAGATTTTCTGGATGTTTCCTTCTTTTTCAAACTGGTTGCTTTCTACACTTTCCTTCTTTTTGAATTTCCCACTTTTTGCTTTTGCCTGTTTTTTATTTCTTTTACCAGTTTCTATCTTTTTATGTTGCCACCTTGCTTTTAGCTGACTTCTTGTTTTTTCTATCGTTTTCCACTTGAGTAGTGTTGGTTGTGGAGCCTGATCTTCCAGTCTCATAGATGATGATTCAGCCGTGTTTGTACCCCAGGTTTGGTTATGATCCCGACACACGCAACAGGGGGTCTTGGGGAACAAATTACAGGCCCATGGTTTGGTTATGGGTTTGTTTTTTCACCAACAGATTACGAGCCCATGGTTTTGGGTAACCCGTGGTATTTTACCATTGTATTCCCCTTTATAAGAAAGAAATTGTAATACATCTAGGGTTGATGTATTAGGTATTATGCATTGTAAATATCTCTGAGATTGTGGAAGAGAGACTGTGAGACAGTGAAAAGGAAGTGCAGCAGATGTGCTGCAGGTTGTATCCCTTCATTTATTGGATGGTATAATAATAAGGACTGGCAATTTCAGTGTGGACGTAGCCCATCTTGGGTGAACCACGATATATTGGTGTCTCTCTTGTAATGTGTTTGTGTAATTTGTATTTGCATCTTGTTTATTTTTGTTGCTCTGCGATCCTGTTTTTCTAACAAGTAGGTGAGGTCCATCTTGTTCTCATGCGCCCTCTTAGCCATGTGTACATCACCACTTACCAAAATTTTGATTAATAATGTTAAGGAAATAATTATAAAATATTTAAAAATTAAAATGATTAAATTATTAATTACTATAGGCCTTGTACCAAAATTTATCCCAATTAATTAATTATGCTCCATTTAATTCTTCTTCCTAGACCCCTAGGGATTGGAGGGTCCAAGTCTTGACCAAGTAGCCCTAAGGAAGGAACATGAAACAAAGTGCGTCACTGTCAGTTAGGAAGGAAAAAGAGAAGCTTCAGGATCCTTCTAGAACATGTGACTTCATGGAGGCTTATCCCAATAGACCAATGAAGGTGGGATTCGAACCCCTAACTTCTTGGGATGATCCCTTAGCCTTCTCCGTCAAATCCTCAACTTCTTCTATCCTCTTTGGCCTATATATACAAGCTTCCTCTTCATGGTTGGGGGAGGATGAATTAGAGCACCCAAATGTTGGAGTAATTCTTCTAGAGTTGAAATCCCTTCATCCATTAGAGACAAGGTTAGATCTTTGAGGCAGATATTAGTTGGAAGAAATTACAATGTCAAGGCAATGGTTGTAATATCCTCTTCTATATATTCATTAATACAACAATATATTTTCTTTCCATAAAGGTTTATTGTGCATTGTATATCTTTAGAACTTGTTTCCTTGACCACTTGTTTAGGTTAATCAATATTACCCGTTGCTTTCACTTGTGTTTCCTCTTGTTTGCTATATGTTGTTTTGCAGCTAGGAATTGAAGATCACATAAAGCAAGGAGAGACTACTCCAATTGCAAGGTGAGTAACATGCCATATTATTGTGTTTTGATTAATATAGGAAAGTGTTTATATTCTCTTGTGTTTTGTTCTAGATCTAAATCATTTAGACTAGGGACTTTGGTCTTTGTCCGCATTGAATGAAAGATCCATAAACAAAATTGGCGACCAATATGTAGGAATAGACTCAACCCATTATTCATGTTCAATCATGTTATTTCTAGGTTTGGGGTTCCACAGGCCATTGTCATAGACCATGGCTCACATTTCCAAAACCAAATGGTAACTGAACTGAGCGCCAAATTGGGATTTCTCCATGAACACTCAACGCTCTACTATCCCCAAGTGAATGGTCAAGTTGAGGCCATCAATAAGTTCTTGAAAACCATGATACAACACATGGTAGGGACCCATAGATAAAATTGGTACTTAATGTTCTTTTCATCCCTTTGGGCATATAGAACCTCCGTCAAGATTGCTACCGGGTTCACGCATTTTCAATTGGTATACGAACTGGAGGAAGTATTACCTATTGAGTGCAAGATTCCATCTTTGAAGCTAGCCGTTGAAATCCTACCAAACACTACTGTTGAGGAAGATAGATTCTTATACTTAGCCGAATCGATGAGACTCGTCGTGATGCTGGTCTGGCTAATGAAGTGCACAAGAAATGCATCAAAGCCCAGTATGATAAATCTGCAAAACCCCACATCTTTAACGAGGGTGATTTGGTTTTGACATATGACCAAAAACATGATAAATTGGGGGTAAGTAAAATTGAGTCCATGTGGCATGGGCCATACATTGTAAATCATTTTTTGGAAAAAGGAGCTTATGAGTTGGTCGATTACAACAGAATACCCTTAGGGGAGCCTAGAAATGGGTTCTACCTAAAACAGTACTATGATTAGGTCATCCTACATCAGTACTCTATATATATTGTATATAACATGTGTTTGATTTGGTGTGACATTTTCCTTTTAGTGTGTTATGGTCTCATTCCAATTATAACTGCTTATACCATGTTCTTCCTAAATGTGCAGATGGCAACCTGTTATGCAATCGTGGACGGCGGTAGCCAACACACCCGAAACCTCACTTCGACAGCCTGGATAACATATTCCCTTGTTGATGAGTTGATAAGTTCAGGTGGAGTTTTCTTAGGTTATGCAACTAATAATACTGCCGAATACCATGCGGTGATTGGATTATTAACCGACGCTTCCTCCCATGGTGTGAGTCATATCATTTTTCACCTAGACTCCTAGCTTATAGTATTTCACTTGAACCGATTCTATGCCATATGTGACCCTACATTACTTCATTTGTTTCGGCGAGTACATCTCCTGGAAATATATTTTGAGTTTGTTCAATACCAACATATCCCGAGGCTTATGAACACGGTTGCAGATTCATTAGCTAACTTTATATTAGATTGTCACATTGTACGTTTTTAAGCATTTCATTAAAAATGTATAATTGGCACAACATGTAAATTATCCATCAGTATTACATAAGCAACATATATGAGACTTGCATTCATCATAAAGACACAATGTATAAATCACTAGGTAATATTTTATATTAATCCTGGTAAAAGTTTTACAAAAAGTATTGACAAAAAAAAATAAAATTGAATCCCATAGCTTTCAATCTATCATGTCTATAAAAGATTTGAAGCTCATGGATTTCAAGTACATCACTACATATAGATCCTTCTACTACTAGTTCTCATGATATCACATGACATCCCTTGTCACCCGATGCATTAGTCAACCAAAACAACTAGATGCCCCAACTATATGATGTTGATAGTGTCGTGGCAAGTCATCTATGGATATATCTAGGATATCTACAGTCAGTCTATGAAGGTTCTCCTCGATCTCCTCGATCTCCTAGATCTCCTCTAATGCCTCTTGGTCGGATGCTATTGCTATGATTCCTCCTCACCTTTCAATAGGAGAAGATCCGACTAGTCTCGAAGGCCCAATACCTGTGTAGAAAAGTATAAAATATCAATACTACAAAAAAATGAAAAATCATAAAATGCATAAAAAAAATAAAAATAAAAACAAAAGATTTTTCTTCTTACCTTGTTCACCCCAGTGCTTTGCTGCTGGAATTGCTAAGTACATATCCCCTCGGAAATCCTCCCCTGCATATGCATAGTCTTCTACCATAAGTATCTGATTATGTAACCATCTAAAGAAGGTAGGACCATAAGTGATCATAGGCCCACCACCACCATGCTAGGCCATCACCTCAACCCATCTTAGCATGCATGGATCTCGTGTATCGATCACTAATATCTACCTGCGGAAGAAAAAGAGGGACCTTCTATAGGAAGAAGGAGACCACAATCCACCCATAGCCAAACTGTTTGAGTTCCCCTCTTTTGCATTTTGTCAGTTGTTCTTTTAGGTTTTCTAGGAGCCCCTTGCACCAGTTGAATACTGTGGGAGCCATGCACTCTATGGAATAAAGCATGTGATCTCTTGTAGCTTTATGCGAAGCCCTTCTACGCGCTACTCTCTCAATGGTAAATAGAACAGTCCTTAAGAGACGATATTGCACATTTTTTACGAGAATCGTCCCACCTAACATCTGAGTCCCAGGAGTGAAAAACTATGCGATCAAATCCTCAGTAGTCCTATCACCACCTATAGGACTGGAAAGTGACACTGGGGCTCCATGTCTTGACAACCCTGTCAGAAAGTTAATCTACTCTATATCCAATGTAAGGATGTCATTCCCAACTTGAAAGTATTGTTGATCTGGGTCCCACATTCAAATCAAGTAATCCAAAAACTGAAGTTGAGCTCTCATTCCTTACACTTGGAATAATTTTAGCAATCCACATTCCCTCAAAGCATTGTCCGAATGGGGATCATTTTCCGCTTGGGTATCTTCCAATTCATGCTACCTCTCCTTCCATTGCACCATTTTGACTAGTGAATTCTGCATGTACATCAATTTAAAGGGCATTAAAAACATTTCATGACATTAAAACTTATTTTTTTGCTTGAATTTTAAGTTTTTTGGGTCGCTATGCTGCCAATGCGCCCCGTATTTAGAAACAGAGCGTCAGGGACACACTTCCTCCATTCGGGATGTGCGTCACTATTGGATGATGCACTTCCCGAAAGGGAGAAGTGCGTCACCTATGGCACACACTTTATCCCTTTGAAACGACCCTTAAAACCACCTAAATTTCCATAAAAATGAAAAATTCAACCATGAAATTGAAGAGTAGGAGTGTGAATACCTGGACCTGACAGAATGAAGAATGGATGTACAATGCTCCCGAAGTATCCACGACAAGTTTGAGCTCAAAGGGGCTTTCGCTGACACCCAACTTGGTAAAAAACAAAATGGTAATTTTTTTTCACTTTTTACCCTTTTTTAACATTTGAAATGAAATATTCCAATTTTAATTTTCATTATTCTAAGTGGTTTTTATACTAAGTTGATTATATTTTTATGTTTCAAGACATGTAATGGTTCTCAAACTTGTTGCGAAGCCTGTAGGTTGATATTAATGACATTTGGTTATGATAGAGATCATTTTCAAAATTTTCATTCTCCTTATCAAATATGAAAAAGCTTCTGAGTGCTTTTTGATACCATTATCATGCTCGCTAAAATTAGGTACAAAAGGTGTCGAGCTTAGTATTTGTTCTTTCTCATGCTCGTAAATACATGAGAATAAGTTACCGAGTATACTTTTATCTCTTTTTTAGGATTGTAAAACTGTTACAAAAAAAGAACCCTCTTGGAGTTTCATTTAAGCTCTTTTTTTAGACTCCCAAAACATGAAAAGCTTGCCAAGCGAACTTGTCTCTTTCATGCTTGTAAAAGGATGTGAAAGGTCGTGTATGCGGTGATAGTTTACCCCCTTTTTAGACTGTGTTGACTATTTATGAAAAAGGTATACTCTGGTCAATTTTGACTAGAAGGTTCTCTTAGGTATTGTTTTATACTTTTTTTGGACCTATCAGACTAAAATTACGAAAAAGTTCGTTATGGAGTTTCCTTTAGTTTTCTCAGACTCTCTAAATATGAAAAATCATCGAGTTTTCTTTCTCCGGACTTGTAAAACCAAACATTGAAGGGCCCTTTCGGGAACGAACCTCTCCTTCCTCAAGTTCGTAAAATGTATGAGGTTGGACTCATCCCAAAGATGAGCTACAACGAGCGTTTGTTACCCTCTTCCAGCTCGTTAAAAAGAAAAGAGGCACTCGCCAATCATGATGGGTAAATTAAAGGAAAGAGCATGTATCTACGTCTATGTTAGTAGGCAGGATATGGTCTCCCTTGAACATGGAACTTGTTTGCATTTCATTCAAACAACTTGAGTAATCAGTCTCTCCTCGAATCATATCACTTCCATGAGTTATTCCACTCCTTTGGGTCATATGAAGAATACATCAATCATTTCTTGTATAAGGTCTTGGTACCCATCTCGTCATGTCAATGCTACCAAGTTATGTCATTCCATGTTCAAGGGAAGTCTACTTTTGAGTCAACCTCTACAGTCATTGTACCTTCATTTGTGTCGATCACCCCTGAGTTAGTCTCAAAATTTACTCTACAGTCCGATCTACTTCAAAAACATATTTGATCTTATTTCGTGTCGATGATGGGGGAAACATCATGGCCCTCCTTCGATGGGTTTATCCTTGTCGAATTCAACACATCATCCAAGGATTAGACCTAGAAACCAATCGAGTACCTTGTAACTGCATTCCTTAATGGCATTTTACCTCTCTTTCAGCAGTAGGTTCACATCATTGACCTCTGACTGGAATATTTTACCGAATGTTCGACCTCAACTCATTAATTCACATTCAAAGGAATGTACTAGAGTACCTTGGGAGTCATTGAAATTAATGATGATTTCCCTCGATGCACTTGTTAACGATATACCTCAATGACTGGTAATCAAGTGATTTCTACCATGTTCGACGTAAGGACATCTATTTGCATGGTTATAATTGTATTTTTTTTTAGGTTCGGGATGGAGAACCTAGGATAAATTTCTTATGTATCTTGCCCAGGTTATGATGGATATTTTTTTAGTAGGTTCCCACATAAACATCATGATGGATCCATTATTTTGTCACATATATCCACATTATATTGGTCTGTGGCTATGTTCGGTTCGTCTCATAGATCCACTGTGTATTATCTCATGGATATGATCTAGTCTTGTCATGGATGTATGGATCCACGTTTGTATTCTTAGTGGCCATACTTTTATTTAGTGTTTTCATGGATACGATCTAGTCTTGTCATGGATGTATGTATCCACGTTTGTATTCTTAGTGGCCATACTTTTATTTAGTGTTTTCATGGATCTGCGGTGTATTGGTCAGCAACCATGCTATGAGTAATTTGAGACACATATCTTACCGTTCGTGTTACTGTAGAAGTCCTTGTTCATCATTTCAATCGATGGCCTTTGCCTTAAACTTCCATACATCAAAGCACTTAACCTATCCTATTTCTCTAGCTTCATGCTTTGAGGGGCAATCTGTAACACCAAAAAATCGTCATCATGAGATATGTATCCTTGACTTGTCTTAATTCCTAAAGCATTAATGCTAAACTGGCTAAAGCAAAGGGTTTGGCATGTCTTTCCCCTATGTTTTCACACTGACACACCTTGTATATTGACAAAATGCGGCAGGTCCTTGATGACACACTCTGCACATTGACAAAGTGCGTCTTTGACACTGTTTTCCTTTGATCAACATGCATCACCATTCAATGATGCAGGTTGCTAGTTGACAAAGTGCATCACTATCAGTTAGGAAGGAAAAATAGAAGCTTCAGGAGACTTCTAGAACAAGTGTCTTCGTGGAGGCTTATCCCAATAAATCAGTGAAGGTGGTAGTCGAACCCCTAACTTCTTGGGATGATCCCTTAGCCTTGTCCATCAAATACTCAACTCCTTCTATCCTCTTTGGCCTATATATACAAGCTTCCTCTTCATGGTTGAGGGAGGATGAATTAGAGCACCCAAATACTGGAGAAATTCTTCTCGAGTTGAAATCCCTCATCCATTACAGACAAGGTTGGATCTTTGAGGCAGATATTAGTTGGAAGAAATTACAATGTCAAGGCAATGGTTGTAATCTCATATTCTCTATATTCATTAATACAACAATATATTATCTTTCCATAAAGGTTTATTGTGCATTGTAGATCTTTAGAACTTGTTTCCTTGACCGCTTGTTTAGGTTAATCAATATTACTCATTGCTTTCACTTGTGTTTCCTCTTGTTTTCTCTATGTTGTTTTGTAGCTAGGCATTAAAGATCACATAAAGCAAGGAGAGACTACTGCATTTACAAGGTGAGTAATGTGCCCTATTATTTTACTTTGATTAATCTAGGAAAGTGTTTATATTCCATTGTGTTTTTGTTCTAGATCTAAATCATTTAGACTAGGGACTTTGGTCTTTGTCCGCATTGAATGAAATATCCACAAACAGGGACAATAACATGAGGTATGCAAACTTCTCAAGTCCTTGTATGGTCCAAAACAAGCACCTCGAGCATGGTATGAACAACTAACTGAGCATATTCTAAAGCTGAATTTCAAACATTATAATCTTGATGACGCAACATTGTTTGTAAAGAAAGTTGAAGATCTGTTGTGTTTCTTGTAGTATATGTGGATGATCTTTTGATGACTTAATATACATGCCTAAGACAATTCACATCATTTTTACTATTTTTTGTATGTTTCAGTCTCATTGTAATCAAACAATCAACAACATCTCTTATTCACAATTAAAAAATGCATGCCCATTAAAAGAGCAAGGAATACATGCCCCCATGTGGATCTTGTTAACATAAGAGTGGAATTATAATAATAACATCCAATGTCAATAACTCATACTATTTTTAACTTTACCAATACAAGACTATGACCAAATTATTCATTCTTCAACTCATATATTTTTTTATCTGAAGAGAACATCTTTTTAGAGAAATGCAAAGTAATAAATGACACAAAAAGATTGAAATCATTTTAAAGAATTTTGTTACTATTGTTCCACATAATATTTTGAATGAACATTAAATTTGCACTTAATCAACCTTAAAAAATACATGCATTTAAGCCATGTCAAACCCATAATAAATTATGATTAAAATTTTATATAAATTTTAGACTATTTTAAATAAAAAATTTAATTTTATCAAAATAAACTATTATGATAATAAAATCATACCTTCACCAGTTATCCATCTAAATAACTCAAATAAGAAATCAGTTAGTTATCATATAATGACATTAAATAATTAATACAAAAAAATGACAGTAAATGATCTTCAACTACAACCAAACATTATATTGCCTCTCCAATTTAGATCACTTATACACAATACATTTTATAAATCAAACATCATCAACATAACATGAAATGATAGAAACATACATCAACAATATCTGCAACATGATATACATCAACATCAACATGACCTGATATGAAACAAGCATAATCTCTCTCTCTCTCTCTCTCTCTCTCTCTCTCTCTATATATATATATATATATATATATATATATATATATATATATATATGAACAATAATATGGAAATCAAAATATATGACAAATATACATCCGAAGACAAAGATAAAAGTTAGATATCTACATGTGCTTAGTAACTGCTATAAGCTAGTAGGTCTACCACCAGAGCTAGAGGCATCAATACCTCCTCCAGCAGAGCCACAGGCATCAATACCTTTGGCACATGTACAAATGTAGAAAAAAGTAGTTGACATATATCTCCCTCATGATCAGTATAACCCAAGCCACTCATCATACCCAAAAGAGAATTATGCTAAGATACATTAGGAGGTGTTGGCAGGTCGAATAAATGAGGATGCGAGGGTGGTGGATCGACTGGGCGAGGATGAGAGGGTGGTGGGACAATTGGGTGAGGAGAAGAGGGTAGTGGGTCAATCTGTGGTGGGTCGACTGGGTGAGTAAGAGAGGGTGTTTGGATGACCTGTAGTGGGTCAACTGGGTGAGGAGGAGAGGATGATCGGTTGTCTTGTGGTGGAGGAGAGGGTGCTCATTCAACCTATGGAGAAGTAGGATGAGATGGAGGGGGAGGTGGAGGAGGTGGAGGATCACCAACCCCCATCATTTGAATTAGAACTATTTCTCCCTACTTTCCACCATCTCTCTAGTAGCCTAGTTGCAACTACAATGTAACACATCAACAATCCCATATCACGTGGGAGGATCCTCTGAATCTGAGCAATATCTAGGTCTCTCATGATCTCGTTGACCAGAAAAGTGCTCTCTCTCTATTGAGCCAATAACCTAGACAATTGATCTTCCATCTCCTAATGGAATATAACATCGGGTTTGTGTCTTAGGTTGAGTCTCTATATCTATGGTAGCTCCTCTGCCTCTACCTCTGCCATGTGCTCATCGGGTTGGGGAGGCATGTCCCCAACATAACAGTCGATATATGCAAAATTGTAGAGAACAATAAATAGACAATTCAATTAAAGTAAATTACATTACATATGCATCAAAGTAAATGATAAAATGCAACTAGATTAATAAAAAAATAAAGCTAATATTACCTCTATCATCTAGTGGCTCATCTAGTGTAAATAGGATATTGTAACATCCTCACTAATCTAAACTTGTGTGTGGGTACAATACCATATCCAAGGTGTTATCATCCTCACTGACAAGTAAACCAAGTATCTCCTAAGTGATCTTGCCAGAAAAATTAGACCGGTCCCTCTTGTGAAACATCTGCCCCCACATGCATATACAAACCTCAGTCATCAGCTTAGGAGGATGGTTGTAGAATAAGGACTGAGTGACTCTTAAGCAAGATGGAAGATTTTCCTTTAATTAAACATAATGCGACAATGATCCAGAGAAAATCAAAATTTCCACACAAAAAATGGAATACCACCTAATGCATCTAGGTCCCTGCAGTAAATAATAAAAAATAATATAATAATGGGAAACTAATGAGCTTCCTATTAGTTGTGACATGGGCCACTGTCGTGACCCAAAGCAAGAGGAACCTAACCTCCTCTACAAGAAAAGAATATATCCATATTTGGCCATCGACTACTTGGAATTCACCAGGGCTAGTGACATCCTCATTGACATATCTCAGTACAATGTCATTTGACTGGTTGCTACAACTCCAGGTGGGACATAGGGGAAATGGGACAAATCCTCCCCTCTCCTGGATAATCTTGTGATGGAATAGATTTCCTCCTCTGTGGGTTGGAACCACATATTAGGACCCACCTTAAAAGTTTGTTGTTGTTGATACCAACGATGGATTAACTACATCAACAGTTGTGAATTCCCCCTCAGCGTTTGGAGGCCAACCTAGTGTAGGATTTTCCTAGTCTATGGGGTGATAGATTGAGGAATCAAATCCATCTCTCTCTCTCTGATCTCCCACTCATGTAAAACATTGTACTGGTCCTGCTGCTACTGTCGTTATTGCTATTTCCCTCATCGCTCATGTCTTTGATTAAACACATATAAATTTCATCAAAAACATATAGATAGAGAGATACATACATAAATAAAGAATATTTTTTTTACTAAATTACATTTAGATTTATCAAAAGCAATTTTTTTTTGTCAAAACGAATTTCAAAGTGTATCGGCGTGCCCATAAAATAGACACACATTGTTACTAGTGCTTATGCTATCTAATAAAACTTCCATCGGTGCTAGAAAACCAAACACACACCGGCCTCAGTGATTGACAATATTTAAAGTGCATTGCTTAAATAACAACATTGCTTAAATATAGAACTTCTAGCCTACAAAAAACATGCACTGAAAACGGTGTGGGAGAACTTCTGTGCTACAAACACAACACGCACCGTTTCTGGTGCATGTAAATATTTGAAGTGCACTGATTAAATAAAAACATTTTTTTTAAATATAGATCATTCAATGCTTTATATATTAGTACACAATGGTGCATCCATATATAACAAAGCACAGGCGTGTCCATATATACTGTCAACACTGATATGATGTAAACCATATTTTTATGGTTTGGGTGTTAAAATTTATTCATGTGTTTTCAAAATACTTTTACAGTGTGCATTAATCATATTAATGCACTGTCAATGGTGTGTTTGAATTTTTAAATAACATCGTCTATGTGTTAAATTTTTTGGTTGAAAGGTAGTCTACATATGGGTTCAAAAAATGTGAATGGTGCATAATGTTTGTGGTAAGGCACCGAAAATGGTGTATGAAGTTATTTAGATCACACCATGACTTTTTAATAATTTATTTGTTCATGAATTCTAGTAGTGCGTTATGTTTTTATTCACACACACTACAAATCAGTGTGTAAGGGTCATTTAAACACACTGTCCATGGTGCATTAATTTTTTTATAAGGGTGATTGTTGGGTATGTTCCTTGTGTTAAAACACAGTGCACATGTGTATCGTTGCCGGTGTGAGCTGAACAGATGGCACGCACCGTGCAAATATAATTTTTTTGGAAAAAAACACAATTGAAAGAAAATTTTAATTTTTAATCCTCCATAAAATTAAATGATAAGATAATATACAAAATACCTAGACTTTTGCTTTCCTGGGAGGCATGGTTTTTACATATAGAAGAGACCAAATTTGCAACCATGTGGAAACTTTCTAGCTCCAATAACCAATGAAGTTGCAGGAGAAATCCAATGTGGTGCATTGAGTACGGGGGGCATGGGTGTCAGAAAGCAACACCGGTGCTTGAGTGGGACAAGGTGGTCTCCAACATTGAGAACATGACATTTCAGTGCCGTTTTTTACTTTTATTTAACCCTATTCTGGTGCGCCCGATTCCATGGTGCACTTGTGCACGTTTGTTAGATACACACCGATGCACTTAAAGTCATTGTAAGAACTACTTAGAAATTAAAAAAAAAATGTTTCACATACTATCCGGTGTGTGGTATCTTTTTACACACCAATGTGTAGCTATAGATCTAACGCACGGGGAAGTCATAATGGATATATGAAAAAATGGGTTTTCAAGTGTGGTGCGTTGCAACATTGCATGCATCATTGTATCCATTTCATTTAGATGCATCCTAAATGGCTTAACAGGAAAATACAATAAATATATTTATTAAAAAATTTATCCAAATTTTCCATATCAATGTTTTTTTAATGATGAGCACCTGTGCGTTTTGGTAGATGTGGAGCACCATACGTTCATTCTATTCTTTTTTTGGTATCTGGTCGGTGCTATATGGGTTATCCTTCACTGGTGCATCTCTTTCGTCATTACACATTGCCCATTTTTTATGAAAATGCATCGAGCTATGTTGCCTACGACATCGATGCTTTTTCTTCACGTATGGGCATTGGTGCGTGTTTTGTGTTGGTGGTCTAGTGCGTATGAATAGAAGAAGAACACTATTTTTTTTAATAAAACAATTTTTTTTTGCTTTTGTTCAGTGCCTCGTTATGCCCACACGCACTGGTGTGTCTGGTTCCACAACATGCGCAGTTAAGTATTGACGGGATATATATATATATATATATATCAGTTCAATCAAGCTATATTGTCATTGGTGCACATAATAGAGGGGCGCACCAAGTTATACAGATGCTCTTACATTTTTGATCCACCGATGCATCTTTGTGGACAATGCCTCAGTGCGTGTTTGGTGTTTTAGTGCACCGATTTAAAACCTCCGCTAAAACTTCCACCTGACTGCCTCCGCTAGCATCCTCTGCTATAAATGGATGAATGGTTTTTTTTTGTGAAAGGTCCGCAAAAACCTTTGCCTGGGACTTCCTCATTAAATAAAATTTTCAGGGCCCAAGTATGTGCTTCCCATGTAAAGAGGCTGAGGAGAATGTGGTCCATTTGTTTCTACATTCCAATTATTCTTGTTAGGTCAAGAGAGATGTGGAAAATTGGATAAATATCTAGAATCTATGGCAGGGAATCGATATTGATGCATGCTTAAGGCCTTGGTTTACCTATCCTGATTTAAGGTATATTAAGTGTCTTTCTGACTTGATTTTGTGGGGATTTTGGTTGGCGAGGAATGCTTTCTTATTTGAAGGGAATCATTCTCAAACTTTCCAAACAATCGCATATGTTTCAACTCAATTTCAATATTTTAATTAGATTTCTAGACCGCCACCTTCAAGGGTGGTTGGTGAACTATAGGTGGACAAAAGGCATTGTTGGGGATTTTTCAACGGTGTCTACCAAGGCCCAGAGCAAGTATGTGGTATTAGGGCTTACTATATTTTTTGGAAAATAATTACATAGCTTTAAAAGCAAACTGTGCGAGGGGAACCAACAATTTGGTTGAGTTGTTGGCACTTAGGGATTTGCTAAAACTGGCTTCCCGATGAGGAAGTTTGAGATTTTAAGGCTTTCAGAGACTCTCTACTTGTGATTAACTAGATGCAAGGATTAGTTTGTTGAATAACATATAACTCTAGCACATTGGTACTCAACTTAAGGTGATAGCTAGTGCACTCAATTCTTTTAGGATTGTTCATTTATTTCGAGAACTTAATCAAAAGGCAGGTCATCTATCTAAGGAAGGGTTACTTTTCCACATAATTATTATTGATTTTATTACTTCATGGGGTGGGACGGTTAAGGCCTGTAAGGCATCACTTGATTCATTATGATTTCATGATCTTTAGTCCTTTTGGATGACTATATTTAAAATGGATTTTTGACAATGAACTTGTTACTAGGTATAGTTATCATATAATGAGTAGATATCATAAGTTTTACTATTAAGCAATCTTCTAATTAGCTAACATAGATTGAATCATATATATTTGATCATAATCAATCTAGAAATTGTCATATTTTTGCCAAACGTAATGACATAAACTATATTATTTAACTATACAACGACACTCGAGGAATGTGTTTTTTTTTATAATAAAATGCAACTTTTTTCTTAAGAAAAATACTTAAATATATTTCAATCTTGGATTTATTAATCACCAAAACTAAAATCTAGCTATAAACTTGTAAATACTTAAAATAAATTTATATTAATTTATTTTATTATTATATTTTTATTATTATGTCAAACTTTTTTTATATATTCCTTTTTTATTACCATGACAAAGTTTTTCTTTCATAATTAAAATATGAAAAAAATTCAATAATTAAAATAACATAAAATATCATAAATTTTTAAATACTTTGAAATAGAAAAGTTGAAATGAATTTACACTAATTTATTTAATTATTAAATTTTATTAATATACAAATCTTTTTAATATTATTATATTTTTATTATTATGTCAAACTTTTTTTATATATTCCTTTTTTATTACCATGACAAAGTTTTTCTTTCATAATTAAAATATGAAAAAATTTCAATAATTAAAATAACATAAAATATCATAAATTTTTAAATACTTTGAAATAGAAAAGTTGAAATGAATTTACACTAATTTATTTAACTATTAAATTTTATTAATATACAAATCTTTTTAATATATTATTTTTTATCTTAATGATATATATTGTTTTCATTATTAAAAAATATGATTTTTTTTATAATTAAATATCATAATAATATAAATTTACACTTTATTATTATCATGTTTTTTATTGTTATGTAAGTGTTTTTAAATATTTATTATTATTATAATATTTTATTTATTTATTATGTCCCCGACATATAGTTTTGAGTCGGGTGGCATTAGTTGGGGTGGCAAAAATCGCGGATATGAAATTGCAAAGTTTTTGTTAAAGTTTATATTTATTTGTATATTTTGATTTTTTTTAAATTCATTTTATGTGGTTGTGGTTTCATCCGTACGCAGTGACATTGGCCTGGGGCTGTGTGCCCCAGGCCCCGGCGGCAGGGTGACGTTTGCCAGTTTAAATGAGGTTTAAATGGTCTCGGGACTGAAGACTCCTGTGCGATTTATTCACCAGTCTTGTCCATTTATCGTGCCTTTCGTCGAGCTCTGTTGTGCGCCCGCTGGCGTCGGGTTGAGGTGTTGCAGGGGTTTAAACGTGTCGCCTGCACCATTAATTCCACGCATTATTTTTGAAAACCACGACATGGAAAAGGCATTTGTCTCGATTTGCAGCTAATTGTTTTTACTGTCACTATGGTAACTATGAAAGTTATAGCGCATTAAAAGTTTTGGTAGTGGAGTCCCTAATGGCATCCACCGTGGACAGTCATCACGTGGTTTTCCTCGGTAGTGATGTTAACCCTAGCTTCCATCGAACTTACTTCGAAGAGGCCATAACTCCGGCATTCATTTTGCAGTGGTGGAGTGATGGAGAGGCCGACCGGCCTGCAAGTGTTTAGGGTTTGATAACAGGTTTTTTTTAAGGTGCTTCCCTGGTTTGATACCATGACCTGAGGCTATGTAACCTGCCTTTCAGTTTTTCAGAAGCCGAGCTACTGTTTGTTGCGTTGTCTAGCGTTTGAATGTTTTTCATGTTTACGATAGCTATGAGGTTGCTCAGACCAGTGGCGAGAAATCTTCTTTCAAAAGGTAACTTAACAATTAGGTCGAAAATATTTATTTCTAAGTGTTTTTAGCATTGTAATCTCTGATTTAATCACATTGTTGTTGAACTGCAGGTGATTTGCCGGTTGAGTGTTAAGCAAATAAAATGCTAAAGTGGGAAGCCTCCGAAACCTGGTAAGCCTCGGTGGTAACCTCGTGGCCTCCATAGTTCTTAAGAAGTCTCTTTTGACGTGATGCTGTTCTATGTTGATTTTGCCGAAGTCTCGGTTTTCGTTCTTGGTTCAATGTAATAGTTTATGCTTTTTGAAGATGTGAGGCAATACTTTGGTCTGGGAGGGTTGAACCCTCGACCAGTTCTCCTTCATTGGTTTTCTCAACGTAATATGTAAAGATTTGGAAATAAATAAATTACAAGCTCAGACTTGGGAGTAATTTGTTAAAACTGTGTTTTTATTATTGTGATGTGGATATCTAGATGAATATGTGGCCTTTAGGGTCTGTTTTGGTTAATAAGAAAAGTAGTTACAGGGTTTGATATCTTATGGCCTTGACCCATTTGTCTTTGAGTCTTTTAAATATTTATCAACCATGCCTGAGAGCATTAGTCTCGACAGTCTACATGAATTTATGAAATGTTTAATACTGTATTAGTAAGGGCTGAGACCATAAGTTTTTTTTTTGAAATACTTTAGAAAATCCAAGCGCTGAAATGGTTGAAACGCTGGATTAAAGTGGTTACTGTGTTTAAAATAACTTGTAAGGTATATATAAAAGCAAAGAGCTGAAATGACCAAGTCTAGTTTGATATAATTTCTTTGTTTTTAGATTAGACTTGATTTAGATATGGAATCGTGAATGTTTTTAAGACTACCAGTTATACATCGACAAGGTGCCTTGGTTCGAAACCCTGTCTAAAAAGTTTTGGGATTTTAAGCATTATGATTGTATAGGTTGTGAAACCCTAACCGACGCTAGTTACTAAATTAACTGTAAAAAGAATAAGGGTTTCGAATCCAAAAATTAAATATGTAACCTGTAAAATGAGGTCCATCTATGTTATTAAACTCTGTCTTGGAAATTTTATTGAAATTTATTAAATTGATAAAATGTTATCCTAGTATTACTTGAATAGCTAGGATTGAGATTCTAGGCAATTGCCCTAAATTTAGATTTGTAGTTTCAAAGATATATGTATAAATATAACAATAGTGTTGTTTATTTGATATACTTGGGTTCGGTCTTATATTGTATTGTTTTCAAGTCATAACTTGCTTTGTATAAAACTGTACTTTGAGTTTGGATACTGATAGAATTTGAAGGGATGGAAACTAAAAGGCCTTAGAAGGATTCTTAGATTGTTTGTTTTCTGAAAATAAAAGATTTCCCTATCACATCAATTAGGATTGTATGCATAAATCTCTACTATTTGAGTTATTCTATTCTATTACTATAAACATAAAAATATTACAAAGTCTGAACAGTATAAATACTGTTATACTTTTCTATGACAAAAGACCTAAGTTGTAATAACTATAAAATCGTATATAAAAGTTGGACGCTTAGGAAAAAAGCTAAACAAGAATCCTAAATGATTGCTATATAATAAAATTCATTCAAGACTTTCTTCATTCGGTTTTTGTATATTTGCCATGGACGCAAATGAAATTGGAGTAAGTTTATTATTGGCAATAAATTTATCCATTTTCCTATGTTAATATAGAATAATTACCCTATGAAAAATATCCTTGGGCGAAAATATGATAGGCTTATCTACCTTGTGCACATTACAAAATACTTCCGATTAGAATGTAAATGTATCTCGCTGGATTTTCCTCAACCTTTCCTTGAAAAGAAATCATCTATGACATATTCTTTTTTATTTATGTTTCTGTGCAAAATATATACTTGCTTTCATTTAGATACTCACGCCTTAATCGATCTTTTCCAATAAGTATCTTTTAATGCAAATGTGCTTTGTGTGGGAAATATGGGTTTTTGATCCGCATCACTTTAACATTTACTTAATAGTTTTAAATTTTAATTAAAAATATGTTTTACTTTACAAAAATAGAAACATAGGTATCATAATATATATTGATAACTCAATGTGTATAGAAGACCTTTAGTTAGCCTTTATACAGCTACACCTTTCCATAACTAAATATGCATAGAAGACATTTCCATTATTGAAGTTTTTTTTTTTTCATTTTAATAGATTTTAGTGAGTTATAGAGTTAGTTTTTAGTTGCCTATAAAAAGTGTTGGTTTTTAGTTCTTTAAATATCTTTTAATTAATGTTATTTGTAAATTTTAATTATTTTTAAATAATTTTATTTGATTTTGTTTCTATTACTCAAATTGTTTTTTATGTTTATGAATTTTTAATAAGTTATTAATAGATTAATTTTTAAATTTTAAATATTTTTTTAAATTAAATTTATTTCTAAATTTTAATTATTTCAAAATATTTTAATTATATAAATTAGATTATTTAAATTAAAATATCTAAAATTCATAGTAGGTTTTGCTGTTATTTAAAAACTTTGTTATTAAGAACATAAATATAAGTAAATAGACAAAGACATGCACAAGCATCACTTTTGAGCTAGTAACAAGATCCTTTCAAAAAAGACAATTGTCAAAATGATAGCAAGTTTTGATGTGCAAATCATGTAGTTAACAGAAGACCCAGTTTTATGGTTTTGTTGAAAGATAATCCGATCTTTGTTTATGAAGATGAAATCCACACAAAGCATTTGAAAGATTTCCTACAATACAACGCCCTTTGTAAAGATAAGAGGAGTCTTCCCCATGTTTTCAATTACCTCCTCCAGTTAACTCAAATGCTTCTATCCAACAAAATTTGCTTTCCATAATCATAAATTACAAAATGCAGAATATAGAAACATCCTTTTCAACTACAATGTCGGGGACATTGCCACCTCGTAGCTCTTGTTTTAAATTATCTTTTCATTCAATATGATTTTACAATATTCTAATTACATAGCTTTAGCAATGAATTTTTATTTCTTTTACAAACTTTCTCTACATTGAAAAAAACATGCACATGTAATCAAAGCAAACAATGACTACATGCAAAGCATTACAAAATAATTATATGGATAATTAAGTTTTTTATTAATGAAATATTTGTATTCAAAGTTGAGAAAGTTCAATTTTTAATTTTATCTAAGCTGTTAAATGTTGTAGTTTATCTTTGATGTGCGTTAGAGTGATGTATCATGGATGCACTTATATCTTCTTGTGTTGTTACCTTGTCATGCTATCTCAAAGTTTGATCATGTTTTATTTTTTTTCATCATTGAGATAAGTATTTAGAGGAGTTGAAGCATACAACATGGTTTGATGCAGATAAGTTAATGTTTATGTTCGAATGTTATAATAGATTGTTTTTTTTTAATAATATTTGTAATTTTGTGAATTGTTAATGATCATAGATTAGATGTAAAAAAATTGTATGTTTTTAGACTATATATATATATATTGTAATTAGGGGAGTTTATAATTGGGTTGGGCTCGTACTCGTATGACATGTGGTCAATTTCGATATATTACCACTATATCTCTAAGCATTACCAAAATGTCCCATACATGGTACACAAGGTTACAGTATTTGAACTAATAACATTGTAAGGAGTGCCTTAACTATACACCCTATCACCAACTAATCTACATATCGAAAACTTACTTTTAGATTATCTTATTTATCTTAACTTCCAATTGTAAAAAAAGTCATTAAATTTATTTGATTATTTAATATTTAAATAATATATTATAAACATCATTTTAAACACATTTTCATTAAATAAATTCACTCATTTTTATTAAAATACTTTGTATAAATACTAAAAAAAATACATTTAATTTATGATATCACAATGTGTACACATTTTACAAATTACAAACAAATTACAAAAGCATTCCTTTAATTACATTAATTACACAGCTATAATTTATATATATATATATATATTTGTGATGAACAACCCCTTTTAAAAATACATTCAACTCACTAAAAGTATCAAGTTATTTTTTTTAGCGGAAAAATCACCTTCCTGCTATTCTGAAGGAATCAAGGAAAGCTAATAACACACGAGAAATCTCAACAAACTTCCTCACATATCGTGGATGGTAGGTCGAGCAAACCGTCAGCCGGTAATCCAAGCCAGAAGATTTCTCAACGGAATTGAACCCGGGTGGATGGAATGAAATCCATCTAACCCCACCAACGAACAACCGTATCCTTCACAAAGACACTAAGTTACTTAGCATAGAACCCTTCTAAAAATAATAATAACCCCTTATTATCAAGAACTAGTCAAACTCCATTGACCGAATTTATTCAATTGATTGTATTTATACAAAATCTAATCCATGTAATTTTAAAGTTTTATTAACAAACGTGTAAGAGTGTTTGAAAGTATTATGGAGGTAATCAAAGTAGCTATAAGTGATCGACCATGCATAGAGCCAATAACAATAACAATCACTTATAACTTGAATAAGCTTAAAAGAAATGATGATAATGACATCAAAATACAAAAAAAAATCACTAAACTTAAAACAAATTATGCCAATGACATTAAAATAATGTTTAGATCATCATCGGAAAGGATCATCCATTAAACAAATTATGACAATGACATTAAAATAATATATAGATCATAATGGGAAGGGATCATCCATTAAATATCATATATTAATAATTCATTTTCCTTGGTCGTGGTGCTCTAAGTCGTTACATATGTATTTTCCATGGGAATTTGATAAAAATGTTTTCTTAATAAATACTTAAAACAAATGATTATAATGACATTGGTTTGTGGGCACGGATAGTGAATCGTCGTTTCTTATGCAAATAAAAAACTGCCACGCATGTTCTCACGTTAGCCAATAAAAGTCCGCTACGTTAGGGTTTGAAATAGAGTGTAATTTTGTTTCATTCGATAAGCAGCGAGCGGGATACATCTCACGAATGGAGGCTTGACACGTGTCCACCTTCTTAGCAGTCCAGCAAACAATGATGACGCTGAAAATGAACTCCTATGCGGAAAGGATAATCATGCGTTTGTTGAAAGTGAATATGAAAAGAAAGTATGATTAAGAAGTGGAAATTATATTAAGATAATAATAATATTAGGAGATAAATACAACAAATTTTGGTTACTAAAATTTTTAAATAGATTTTTCAATTATTTTGATTTTTCTTATTATTGTAAAGTGTGAGTTTTTAATTTTTTCTCTTTTTATTAAAGTTTTTGGAAAAAAAATATACTTTTACTCTTCTCCCCAACTTATTTTTAATTCACCACCTAATTTTTTTACTCATTTCAATTAATTTTTTCATATTTATTTATTAATCATTTTAACTTGATAATTTTTTTTTATTTAAAAATTTAAAGAGTTATTTTACTTTTTTTCATCATTTTGATATACTTTTTATCTCTCCTAAGAGTATTTTCAATTTCAATTTGGTACCTAATCTATTGAACATAATCTTGTTGACTTATAAATAATGATCTTTTCCTTTTCCTTGTTTTATTTATTTATTAATATTTTTATTTTTTCATTGATGAACTATTATTGTTATTTATCATTTTATGAATAAGTGATTGAAAGAAAAAGTTGGTTAGTGTTTACCAGTTGTTGTTAGGAATCCATGTCAGCCCTTCTATTTACTTTGTTAGTATATTGTTGTTGGACGCATATGCTTTGTAAGTCGTCCCGTAGTATTTGTTGATCCATAGTTTGTCTTATTGTTGTTGGACGCATATGCTTGGTAAGTTGTCCCGTAATAATTGTTGATCCATAGTTTGTATTAGCCCATGGTTTGTATTGACACATGGTATTGACCCATAGTATTGGCGTCTAGACTTAGTATATAAGTTTGTGTTGAGACCAATGAAGGTACAGTGAAGTTATTTGTATTAAGCTTGCTCAAAGGAGGTTGCCCCCTCGAAGTGGCCTGCGATCAATAAAAGTGATTCTGAGTTCTGATATTTCTGCTATCTCGTGTATTTTCATTAATTAATTGTTGCAGGTTCTTCACATTTGGTATCATAGCACTTTCTTGGGCTCGTTGGGTGAAATTTTTGCCAATTTTTTTTTTGCATCTATTGCAGATTTGGATCTATTAATAATCCCTATCCGTTTAACTATGGGAAGTACTTGGGCATAAACCCTAAAACTCATTGTGAGGAGTACCACAGAAACCTCGAAGTCGCTGGCCCATTGAGAGGACTTGCTAGCGAAAAGGGCAACGACCCCTACCTGATTGACTAGTTCCCACCCATGAGGTAAACCAAGAGCTATCGTTTGTGGCAAAGCGGTTATCAGTTTTACCTGAGCCGTGGAGTGAGGGGTACTGCCCCAATACGCAAGCCGTTAGACAACATTGGTGTCCGAGTGAAACCCCTGAACTGCTAGGAAGCTGCACATACCTGGGGTCCATATCTATTTTCAACTGAACTATTGCCGATCACTTCCGCGTCATTTCAGATCCATTCTGAAAGCTGTTCCAGATACAACCGTTTTCGATCCATTCGGCGTCGTTTCAGATCCATTTGTTGCCGATCACTTCCGCGTCATTACAGATCCATCTGTTTCCGCTTCCTTCTGCACCGTAGCAGACCCATTCTGAAGAAAAAAAAAGTATAAAATTTCATTTTTCGCCATATCTCCCTTGTTTTAACTCCGTTTCCCTTGAAATTTCCCGGACACCCCTGCAATCCCATTCTGCATATTTCATTCATGAGGACCCTATTCCAAATTCTACTTCCTAAAGCCAGAAATCTCACATTTATCTATTTTTAGGGTTTGCCATAGCTTCTTCAATTTTCACCCACTCGCCTCCAAATTTTGCTCATTCCCTATTTTTGCTTCTTTGTTCCTCTTTGACCAATTTTCTCATTCTTTCACCCTGCTTCTGAAATCCCCAATTTTTGCTTCCCTATCCATCATAAAGTGTCCAAAACCTAGTCAAACCCTAATTACCCATCCGAGTTTTTCCCAAATCCAAATTTTCCTTTACTAAATAAGCTTTTGTTTGTGTTTTTCTATCCATCCCCCCCCCCCAAAAAAAAAAACTAATGGTTATGGTTGTCACCCGTGCAGGAGCAAAAACCATGGAGGAAGCACTTGCAACCATCCAAACCAAACTCCAAGATCTGGATGAAAACTTTCTCAGCCTCCATCTTCAACATTCAACCATGAACAATAATCGACATCAAGAATCTTCTGCACCCAATGGGTTCTCTTCTTCCAGCAATTTCCATGGTTCGAAGCTCGAATTTCCTTGCTTCAATGGTACTGATCTGACTGGATGGATCTATCGTATAGAACAGTATTTCAGTCTGCATAATACTTTTGATGTCCAAAAATTTCCACTTACATCCTTTCATTTGGAACAGGAAGCCCTTCAATGGTACCGTTGGTACATCAAGGCTCATGACGAGCCAAAATGGACAGATTTTTGCCAACTCCTTTTGAAACGATTTGGTCCTAGTGCTTTTGATGAATTCACCGGAGCACTCACTAAACTTCGTCAAAGTGACACTATGAGAGAGTATACAGGAGTTGTTTTATCAATGGTCTTAAGGATGAAATCCGGTCAGAGGTTAAAATGTTCTGTCCCAACACAATGATGGAAGTCCTAGGGTTGGCTAAGTTGGCAGAAGACAAGATTGCAGCCCAACAACACTCCGAACCCACTTTTGTTCCCTTCCGAAATATGGGTTCTCAATGACCTCCCATCCCGCCAGCTCCTCAACCAACTCCTATCAAGCATTTGTTTGAAACAGAGATGCAGGCACGTAGAGAAAAAGGGTTTTGTTATAATTGTGATGAGAAATTCACTCAGGGACATAGATGTGTTCAACAAAAGCTCTATCTCTTGGATATGGATTCTCCGCCTACCTCTTAAATTGGTGAAGAAGCTCCAAATATAATGGATCATCAGGGAGACATTCGGGTGCCACCTATTGACCCCCCATATCAGGATGAACAACCAGAGATATCTCTCCATGCTTTATCCGACATCACCACCCCCCAAACAATGCAGGTCAGGGGTTACTTCAAGAAGCTTCCTCTTACAATACTCATTGATTTTGGTAGCACTCATAACTTCATTGACCCTCGGATCGCCAAACATGCTGATTGTTTTTTCCATCCTTGCTCCAACTTTGAATTCATGGTTGTCAATGGGGGCACCTTACCTTACAAGGGGAAGTGTCACAATGTGCATATCTCTCTATAAGATTATAACCTGCACTATGACATGTTTGCCTTGTCCCTAGGCAGATGTGATGTGGTTTTGGGTGTTCAATGGTTACGCACACTTGGCCCCATCTTATGGGATTCTGTTGAACTTTGGATGCAGTTTTCAGTCAATGGGAAACAACACAAATTTAAGGGCTTACAAAAAGGGTCTCTCCGCATCATCAGTTCACATCGCCTGGAAAAGATCCTTAAGAAGAATTCACATGGTGCCATCGCTCAACTCTATTCCATTCAGATGCACCCATCAACAGTCTCCCCTACTTCCTTGGATCGATATGCAGGTATCCTTGCTGAACCAGTGGGCTTGTCGCCTTCAAGAGACCTTTTCGGTAAGAATTCAGCCACATCTACATCTCAACAGGAAATGATGGCTATTTTGCATGCAGTACAGAAGTGGCAGCCATACCTATTAGGGAATTATTTCTGCCTCAAGATTGATCTCCAGAGTTTGGACAATTTATTGGAACAATGGGTCTCCTCCCTAGCACACCTGAAATGGGTTATCAAACTAATGATTTATGCCTCTGTGATCACTTACAATAAGGGTAAGGAAAATATGGTGGCAGATGCTCCTTCTCACACATTTGATGACCCAGTTTCTCTTACAACTATTTCTCTGCTTGTTCCAAAATGGTTGCAATCTGTTCAACAGGATTATCTCTTCTATGAACTCCATGCTTCTTCATCAGCAGGGTACTCTGGGTTCCTAAAAATGTATGACCGGGAACAATGTAACTTCTTTTGGTTAGGACTGAACATGGCAATTCAACAGATGGTGGCTGATTGTGATACTTACCAGGTTAACAAGGGTGAAATGACACTCCTTTCGGGGTTGCTCAAACCCTTTCCCATCCCTACAGAGATTCATACAACTATTTCTATGGATTTCCTAGAAGCGCTCCAGTGGTACAATACCACATCTAAAAGGACACCATATGAAGCAATCTATGGACATGCACCGCTAGTTCTTCTTCCATACACCCTCAGCAGCTCCCCAGTTAAGGCAATTGGCTCGGTTCTTCGACACCGCAATCAGAGTCTTCTCATTCTGCAGGACCATCTTCACATGGCAAGAATTCGACTGAAACAACAAGCTGATTAGCACCATTCTGAGTGCACTTTTCATGCAGTTGATATGGTTCTTCTTCGTCTACAACTTTCCAAGCAACCCTCCCTGCAACTCAAAAGGCGTCAGTGGCCCGGAATGCAACTCGAGGATGCTACAGGGGAACCACTCCTTCAAATTCTACATCAATTTCCACATCTAAAGCTTTGAGGACAAAGCTTTTTCTAAAGGAGAGAGGATGTTAGGAATCCATGTCAACCCTTCTATTTACTTTGTTAGTATATTGTTGTTGGACGCATATGCTTTGTAAGTCGTCCCGTAGTATTTGTTGATCCATAGTTTTTCTTATTGTTGTTGGACGCATATCCTTTGTAAGTCATCCCATAGTAATTATTGATCCATAGTTTGTATTGGCCCATGGTTTGTATTGACACAAGGTATTGACCCATGGTATTGGCACCTAGACTTAATATATAAGTTTGTGTTGAGACCAATGAAGGTACTGTGAAGTTATTTGTATTGAGTTTTCTCAAAGGAGGTTGCCCCTTCGAAGTGGCCTGCAATCAATAAAAGTGATTCTGAGTTTTGATATTTCTGCTATCTCGTGTATTTTCATTAATTAATTGTTGCAGGTTCTTCATAGTTGTCTAGTGTTTATGTGATGATGAGAGTATTTGGTTGTAGAAGTAGTACAGTACACCAAAACATCATTTTTCCGTATTTTATAACATGATAGGAGAATTAACAATGCAATCTCTATTCTTGCATATATGTGGATTTTTTATCTACAACATCATTGTTGTTATGAGATTTGTCCAAACTTAATCTTGAAGCACTAGATTAGAGTTTATACATGAGATGGATATCTTGAAGTAGACTTTCAATTTTTGGTATCTTGTGTAATTTTTTGTCTTATTGATTGCATTTGGTTGTATTGTTGAGCTTTGCTACTAGAAAAAATGCCACTCAAAATATTTTGTTTTATTTTTTTTTCATATATATACCTATATATGGGTATCTTGTCGAGGTAATGATATTTTGTTTTACTTTCTTTTCATATATAAGTATATAGGTCCATTTATTTTCTCCATTGAAGATATTTTGTTTTATTTCAGTTTCATATATGCATATATAGATATTGAAGATATTTTGTTTTATTTCATTTTCATATATACATATATATATATTTTGTATGTATGAAATTTATGGACCATGGACCGTGGATAAAGAGAAACATTCTATAACAAAAATTACACATTTTTTAAAATTAAAAAAAATATGCCTTTCTCCATATTTGTTAAAATAGAAACATAAACTCCCAACAATTCTAGGGCTCCATGAAATTGAATGTTGTGGAGTGCATAATCTTTTGAGGCAAAACAATGGATGAAGGCAAAGCATTTTTAGACAAAACAATGGATGAAAGCAAAGCATTTGAGCTTTGTTAGTTTTTCTACTTTTAATCAATATTATCTAGGATCTTAACTCAAAGAATAACATGCACATCATAACACAATAGACACAAAGAATTTCTCCGGGGAAACAATAAAGGAAAAAACCGCGCAACTTCCTCAGAGATAGAATCGTCGCCAATACAATATCACAAAAGTAAAACCCCAAAATAAAGATGGTCTTTTGTAGCTCCTCTTCTTCTCCTCCTATGCGAACTTGTCCTCTCTCTCACTAATGCGAACTTGAGTGAGTGAGTGTTTTGTACAAATGAGAGAGCTATGCTCTCTATTTATACTTTATTTTTGTTTGACCTTTTCACTTACTAGGTCGGCCCCAATAAACCTAACTGGGTCGACTCCTCTAGGAGACTCAATAATACAATTACATTAGAATCTAGGGGGATCTATTGACCCGACTTACAATGGAGGATTTACCTCAATGACTTTACATGACCAAATGTAATAATGACATCTTCAACCGGAGGAATAAACATCTTTGTCAGAGGTACAAATAAAATACAATAATAATACAATATAAAATACAAGTGAATATCTTCCGAAGTTACAATTACATTAACAAGCTTGCATGACAATGTCCATAAGTACTAACACAACTCAAAATTGGGTTGGCCATCTACAGAAGTATCCATATGTCTAAACCATCCCCAAAAAACTAAGCATACATAATTGAGAATCCATGATACAACAAACATGGTAGCCTTAGTCCCAAGCATATACGAGGAGTCATCAAATTACTTGACATTGGGTGTAAGATCATCATGGGGTTGGATCCCAACCTACATGAGTGACTATTATCCTTCATCACATCTACTTTACTTCCCATTTTTTTTCCTTTTGGTGTACCATTGCACCTTCTAGAACAATTTCTAGTTAAAATATCTTTGGAAAGTGAAAGGATCATATCTTAATAATTCATTTTCCTTCGTTGTCGTGCTACCAAGTGCTTAGATATGTATTTTCCATGGGAATTTGATAAAAATATTTTTTTAATAGATACCTAAACCATATTTTTAATTGAAATTAAAAAAAATGATGATCTATAAGTTAAGAGTTTACTTATTTATATGAAATAGTAGTTCGCTAATTTATCCGAGATGGAGAATGGAAGTTACAAAAAAATGATGATTGGTACGTTAAGAGTTTACTAATTTATATGAGAGATTAGTTCACTAATTTATCTAAGATGGAGAATGAAATTTGAGAATACAAATTGCATATGGAATTTAAAAATAATAATGGAAAAATAAATTTATATTTGATTTAATTTAGAGAAAATTGAAAATGAAGTTTAACTATATATTCATTATGAGTTCAATATGTTACTTATGTGAATAGAACTTGGGTGGGGAGGATAACACTCTATCTCATAATCACTCGAGCTAGATCCTATCAACATGAAAATGATAAATATACAAAACAATAATCACCTTTAAGGACCTTCCACACCCATATTGGGGTTTGATATTTAATATTTGATATTTGATATTTGAAATCAAATTGGAATAACTAGTGATTGTGTCGAGAGGTGTGGTCTATAACCTAGTATGAATGAGATGTGCAATGTCTATGCTCAATGATGTATTAACATATGGCATTTAAAAATAACAATAACAGATATTATTTGAATGTCATTTTAAAGTAAAAACTTAAATAAATACACATGCACTGACATATTATGGTGAAAACCTTGTGTGATTCCTTCCTCTTCCTTAGAATATCCATATGGAGAGTAACTCAACCACTAACTATAATATTGGCTAGTAACCCCAAGGTAATTGACCAAATTTTGAACTTGTGGCAATGCCCTTCCAATCAACAACATGACATGGGTATATGGTTCAACCATTTGTGGCAATGCCCTTCCAATCAACAACATGACATGGGTATATGGTTCAACCAATTGTGCCCACCCCTAGAAAAACCCTGGGGCTATATGTGTGTGTGTGTGTGTGTGTGTGTGTGTGCCCGCACACATGAGCATGTGATGCGATGGGAAAGCAATAGGACATTCCCTTGACTATCTTGGTTCAAATTTCACTGATGTTAATTCTCATGAGAAAGTGGGGGAGTCATTAAGCCCATTGAAGCACACATGCTAGGTGCACATAAGAGGAATTCAAATCTCATTAAGGTTTATTCCTATGAAAAACCAGGTGAGTCTTTTAGCTTGTTTGGGAACACATGCAGTACAAACATGGGATATGGCCCCATGATTTATAATGGTGGGACTTAATATTGATTAGATGATTTCCTAATATGATTGACTAAACATTACCTTGTTCTAAACATTTTAAGTCCCATTGTTTATCTCAATTGATTAAACCATCTTCCCAAGGCATGTCGTTGATGGGGAATCTATAGGGGATAAGTTCAAATTCAATCTAGTATCTTGACGTTACCAATGACTATTGTTTTTGGTGGTTGAGCCACCCTCCATCTGGATATTCCAGGGAAGAGGGAGAGATCCCATAAGGTTTCTCTTGGAATACACACACACACACACACACACACACCTTTCTAAAGAGGGAATTCAGTTGGTTAAAGGACGTTTATCAATAAAAGAACACAACAATGGTATTTTTTATGAGTACTACCAAAGACCCTTTATTAATGGGGTTGCTACCATAGATGCTTTAGATACATGACTCTTCATTCAACTCATTAAAAAACTTTTTTGGTTTAACATTGCAGTCAATTACAAGAAAATGTTTTGACTGAATAGAAGTTCAGATGTTGTGCAGTTATTAAAATCATTTTTTTTATGAATAGAGATGATCAGAGGACACTCTTTAGACTTATGATAATGTACAAATTTCAAGCAGATCACAGATCTGTTTTTTGGAAATAGGTTCCCAAAATATATGCGTTGGCATATATCTACACAATGTAATTTTGTACTCTTAACAGAGGTAATAAAATTATGATTTTTCCTATCTATATATATATATATATATTCAAAGAAACCTCACAAAAAAACACAAAGAATGCTTCCCCACATTTGTAGATGATATCTCTAGTAATCTCCTTAATTTAAACTAGTATGAGTACCCTCATTAGAAATTTAAACCAAAAATATGTTGACATAAAACTAACATAACTCCCAAATAACATTGGAAACCATCGACTAAACAAGATGCATGAAACAAATCACTATTTGGAAGATGTTTAGTATTTATACCCAACACTCAATTCGTATAAGTCAAGTCAATATAATATTAAAAAAAAACATCCCAATAGGGATGAGTTGTGCAACATCTATGCTTATAAATCAAAATATAAAAATAATAATTTCTTAATATATAAAAAATTTTAAATAAAAAATTAAATAAATTTATAATATAGATTTTAATTAAATATTTTTATATAAATTTTAAATAGAGTTATTAAAGAATTCAAATAAAGCTTCCAACATAATCATGCATTTTATGCATTCTTATTGATTTTTTGGGATATGGTGGTGTCTAGTGGGTTATTATCATAATCAAATCTGATTATGGGGGTGATCTAAATTTGATTACTTCAACTTGAGAAGTATGGAGAGCCAATCCCCGTCTTGACCCTTCGTCAGGATTTTTTTAATCACATATTTCAAGAAGCACATCTTATTGACGTTTTCCCTACACATGGAGGAATGGGAGAACGAGGGAGGCTGCTATAGGGAAAAGGTTGGATCTTTTTCAATGTTAGAGAATTTGTCAAAGGTTGTGGGTAGATACAGATCATCGGTGGTTAATGGTGATGTTTATGATCACATGTCCGTTTGTTTGCTAATTGAAGTTTCTTCTAAAAATGGGAAATTTCCATTCAAGTTTAATAACTCATGGGTTGATGAGGAAGATTTTAATACTCTTTTAAGAGAAAAGTGGCAAGCTCTTGATCAAATCTTTGAAGGGTCAATTATGAATAATATGATAGTCAAATTAAAGGAGATTAAAAAGGAGCATCAGAAAGGAGGAAAAAAATGGTTATGAAGGAAGAATTAATAAATATTGAGACCGGAATAAATTCATATATATCTATAATCTGGATATATGAATGTATTAGGGTTATTGAGAGGAGGTTCTTCATTTTCTTATGGTTTATTATTTTATTTTGAGGATTTGATAGATAGATTTGGTATCAAAGCACATGGTCCTTGGTTTGGCCCCTTTAAACGAGTCATATTACAATCTTCTATCTACATTTTTCTTGGGTTATTTTCAATGAGAAAATTTTTCTAGGTGAATAGAGAACATATCAAAGTACTTTGGATAAAAATTTAGAATCCGGTTCCCTATATTTTTTAAGTTACATGTTTCAAGTTAGGGTTTTGTCTAGTCTTGAAACCAGTCTTAAAAGAGGTTTCTTAGTAGAATAGTCATATATGAAACTAGCAAAGTCCAAATCAAGTGTCACTAGTGGAATTGGAATAAGGCAGAACATAGTGTTTTTGGGCCACTTTTCAGATTCATATCTACAAAATTAACACTTGTCATATCATACAAGTTCACTCTCCTAAAAGGTTCCAAATCAACAAGTTTGAGAAAGTTATCATAACTTTTTCTCTTCTCATCAGAGTTTGATGAAATCTATGGGATTGTAGAAAATATATATCCTTTTATTAGACAACAAGATTTTATATTCAAGGGTGCATATAATTTAGAGTTACCTCAAGTTTAAAGTTGACCTATATGACAATCCTCAAATTAGAGTTTTAAAATGTATGCTAACTTAAAATTGACATAACTTTTTCTTAGAATGTCCAATTAAGGTGACTCAAAATCCTTTGGAACATGGAAAGAGAGCATAATATACTACGAAAAGGGTCATAGTTATTTGGGATAATTATTGTTAAAATAGTGAGAATGGAAGTTGAGGGATTTTTTAGACCCCGAGCAAGAACTAATGTATATACATATGCTTGGAGGAGATGAAGTGAAAGATGAAATTAATCCTATGGAATGGTTGAGGATGGAAAATGGAATAGCTAGTATGAGTCCTTTCCAAGAAAGTATTTTTTCTATGGTAAAGCATATAAGTGGTGAATGAGTTTTTATGAATATACTAGATTCCAAACCACATGAGTATTTGAAGAATTGTTCTCAAATAAATGGATTATGGATGCAAAAATGGAGGCAGTGCATACAATTCAAGATGAATTGTAAAAAGAAAAAAATGAGATCAAGAAGAAAGAGATGAATTGTAAAAAGAAAAAAATGAGATCAAGAAGAAAGGTGATTAGCTACCCAATGTATGATCCCTTAATAAAACACTCATTAAGGAGGTACATAGATTAAAACAAGAAAATATTAGCAAAGGAAAATGGGAAAAATAAGAGCCAAGAAAAGAAATGAAAAAGAGATATGAAGATATCAAAATATTGTGTAAGAACAATCAATACCTCCTTAAAGATACTAAGAATATTAAAATGTATTTGCAAGAGACCGGACAAAGAATGTGGATGAAGATATTACCATAAAAGTTGAAGTGAATACTCCAAAAAATTCAATGTGAGGAAATTTGCAAGAAGGTTGAAGAAGCCTTAAATATTGATGAGGTAAAATAAAAATGAAACTTGGAATTGAAGAACATTAGTGTTTCTATATAGATCTAATATAAGAAAAAATCCAAAATTTAAACAAAAAATTAGGGTTTGAGCCGACACTACATGGTTAAATTGATGAAAAATTCATATTTATGAAGTCATATTGCAGCTCCATTATCCCGACTCGTCGTCCCGATGATGGTTCCTAATCTGGAATCAAAACATCGACAACAAATATGTTCATTGTGGATCATCCGAAAAACCTTTCTCACTATTCATCTCACCGCAGAAATATGAGAGATGAAATATAGAAACATTCCATATTTTTGGAGGTTTTCATGGAGTTGCAACTCCCCGGAGGTGAAATCCCTTCATCTCTTTCATTGAAGGTGGAAAACTTGGTGCTTGTACAGTCATCATTGAATCCTCTATCCAATGGAATATAGTTTTCTCATTTTCTATTCATTCTATATTTTCAATATTTTTTTCTAGAAGTGAAGGCCCCCATAGAAAAGAAAGTATATTGAAAATACACAACCAACAAATTAGAAAAAATATTTGGATACACGCAAATAAGTTTAGTACTCTTCAAGGGTATTTCTATTTTTTTTATTTTACATAAATATGACACAAAATATTGGCAACACAAAGGTCTATGAGATGTGATTCAATATTGATTATTCACCTTTGAAAAATAATAAAAAGAAAGATTTCTCAAACAAAACTTTAAAAAAATATTGAGATACAATAATTATGTGTAGATTGTGCTTATATAATTTCTTTTGGAAAATTATACATTGAACACTTAATTCACTGGTTGGGACCAAAATTCACTCGTTAACTTCTATGAAAATTTGCAATGACAAACCTATAATTAAATGCAAATTTGACACATTAAATGGCATTAATATTTTATAAAAAATAATTATGTTAGAAATATAACATAATTTCCTACATTTATTTATTGCACATCAAATTCACAAGGCCTATATGAGTTTTGAGAGCTTCCATACTTGCTATGTAATGCATCTCGCTTCTCTTAGTGCAATTAACAAAACCTTAATACATTATTTTATTTTTTAGAGACACTAAAATTTCTTGACACCTAGAGTGACTTGCAATAATCTGAAGCAGAGTAATGTTGCTCTCAAACATCTAATTTTATATTCAACACTAAATAACCTTATGATAAAGAAAAATATTACAAGTTGGTTTATACAAAATTTGCTTGTGATAATAATATTTCCCCTTCTCCTTATGATCATCATCATCTTATTTGGTAAGTGTTTGTGTGCAAAATATTCATACATGAACATATACTGAAGGGTTTGTAAATGTCACATGTTGATGTATCATAATAAGCATCTCAATTGTAATATGTTAATTTTCATATATATATATATATATATATATATATATATATATATATATATATATATATTCAATGGAACACATCATGGGAAACCCTCAAGCACTTCCCCTCATTTCGATGATGGTACCCAAGGTAAACCACCAGCCATGATTACAGGGCCTAACCAGTTGGGGACATCAGGTGAGGCCCTTGCATAGCCACCCGAGGATTTGACCCCGAGACCTTCTACTTGTGATTACACCACTCAACCACTTGAGCTAACCCACCGGCCTATCTATATATATATATATATATATATATATATATATATATATATATATATATAGATATATATATATATATATATATATATATATCACATAATTATCATGAGCATGTGATGCAATAGAAAAGAAAGTGGATTTTCACTTGCTCACTTGAGTTCAAATCTCATTGAGGTTTGTTTTCATGGGAAAATAGGGGGTTGGGGGGTTGTGTTTAATTCCATATAGGGACACATGAAAGGTCCTCATAAGGGCTATAACCCAAAACTTGACTTGGATGATGTCCCAATACAACTATCCAAACATGTGACTTCAAATATTTTATTCACATGATCATGTGGTGTGGTGAAAAAGCAAGAGGAATTTTCCTCAGTCGATTTAGGTTCAAATCTAGTTGAGGTTTGTTTTCAAGGGTAAATCAAATAGTTCTTAATCCCATAATGGAACACATACAAGGTGCACATTGTTGACAAATTGTAATTGATGTCAAAGCAAGTGGGACTTCTGGAACCATGATAAGTCGAGTAAGTCAGCCATATTAAAGCAAGTGGGACTTTCGCTATCATGTTAAGGTTGCTATGCCATAAAAAAGGAGAAGTGCAACTAATATGATGAGGTGGCCCACAGGGGCTTCACTAGAAGGTAATATAATACCACGTTCATTCATATTGCGGTATTAAATATTCATGAAAACCTAAAAATTATATTGCTTATATATTAAGGGGCAAAGGGTTTTTTTATTTAATGTAACAATACAAAAATACTTTGGGGTCTTTTTTATATGGGCGGGCTGACAAATATCCGACAAATGGAGATGGCGGGATCACGGTCGGATGAGAAATCGGGTTGAGGCAAGGCTCGGACTTACCAGTACGTAGGGTAATCGCGTCTTGAGGCATACTTGAGGCCAAGGGATTTCGTGGTGAAGTGGGTTTCCAGTTGATCATAGTCAAGAGACAGTGGTAATTGACAACCAATTGTTACCAATAGCACTCAGCCAGTTGTTACCAATAGCCTTGGGAGGCTCTAAGACTCCAAGGCCTGTTATAGGCCCTCGGTAGGCCTTGAGGGCTTGAATACCCAACCACGCGTTCCTATTATAGGCCTTGGGAGGTTTAGTCAGCCGCCTAGATCTTGTTATAGGACCTGGGGGCTTGGATACCTAACCCACAACAGGCTTAGTCATCGATTGGGGAACTACAACATGCAATCTAAATGTTGTACTATGTGCATTGACTCTAGTGACATACAATAAGTGATCTCCTATCTCTTCATTAGACCATTAGATGTTGCAAATCATAATGATATGTGGTTGAGTAATTGCATTGTGGGTGAAGTAATGTGCATCCACAATATACATCGAAAGAAGCAAGGTGCATTGTAGAATGCATGTGGGGTCATAAGAGGGGTATCATATCAATATAATAGGTAGAAATATAAAGGGGTATAAAAAATGTTAATGAAAAAATCGATACATACAATTTCTAGTGAAAATAGAGGTTTTTTAAAATCGGGATGGGATATTGGGAGGGGGTTAAAAAAACGATTTTGGAAGGTATTTTCCAATATTTAGTGAAATTAGGGGTATTGTTTCATATGCCATGAACGAACGTGCTATGATAGTGGTTTATTGAGTGAAGCCCCCATGAGGTGGCCTTACCACACAATATTTTGTCAGCTTAAGAAGTGACTCAATAGTCATATAAATAAAGGAGGTGATCAATCTATTCAAGTATCCATCCAAGTAAGTATGGAAATCTGAGTAAGTGTCTTGATTTCAAGTAGAGGATGAATTCTTGGGGATTAGTATAGATGGTTCATGCTGAGTGTGCACATATAAATGCGCAAATCTAAGTGCGCATAGAATGATTAGAGTATATGGACAAGCATGTGCACAGAATCAGGATGTAGTGTAAGAGAAGCTATGAGCAAAATTAAAGCAAAGTACGTCAAAGTGCACGTATACGGAAGCAAAGAAGAGAACAAATTATAGTAAGAATAGTGTGCGCAGATCTGAAGTTAGTGTGTCAAAAGTACATCAACATATTTATCTCAGGGTGTTTGGATGGGGCAAGGAAAGGAGATTGCAATCTCGACTCAAGTTAGTGCTTGAACACTGCGAGTTGGTGCTTGCGTGGAGGATTGGTGTCCTCACAGGTTGAATCTTATAGTCTTCAAGTTGGTTCTTTCCGGTGGGATTGGTGTCCCAATCAGATGGGTGTCTAAGTGAGTTAGTGCTCACATCAGTGTAGATTGGTGTCTCCCATCTTTCTATGTAATTTAATTTTATACATATATATAAAAGTTTCTTCAAATATTGTGTGCACAGTTTCTTTTTATTGATGTGGTTTTAAATAGAAATTGGTGCATGTTTTAAAAATTGAATTATTTGTAAATCTGTGCATGATATTGATTCACCCCCCCTCTCAGTATCATTAAGAATTCCAATCATTGGTATCAGAGTGGGTTGCTTCAGGAACAATTTAACAATGGGAAGGAAGATCACTGCATAGACATGGCTTGTGAGGCATTTGGTTTGAAAATGGATAGAGCCCCCCTGTTCACTGGAACAAACTATCTATTGTGGAGCATGAGAATGGAAGCTTATTTGCAATCACGTGGATTTGATATTTGGAATATAGTTGTCGAGGAATACATCCTTCAAAAGGGTCATCAAAATTTGCTGCCAAAAGGAAATTGAAAATGAATAATAAATTGGCAATGGATGTCATTATGGAAGGGTTGGCTGAGTTTATGAAATATAAAGTTGAAAAATGTGTCTCATCCAAATAACTTTGGGACAAGATAAAAGACCTTCACAATACTAAGGAAACGATAGCAGGAAGTAAAGAATAAGAAGAAGAGGACGAGAGCAGTACATACATCAAGGAAAGAGCCTTTGAGTCTGAAGATGAGGAAACTGGAGAAGGTGACTAGAAGAGTGAATTAATAAGTGCCTTAAATGAGTTAAGAAAAATAAGAAGAGAAAATGAAGGGCTAATGGAACAATTGGTACAACTTGAAGAACAGTATCAAATGGAGGAGGCAAACAGTACTAGGGATTTCATAGTAAATCAATTAAGTAAGAAGGAAACAATATGTCAAGGGCAAGAAGTTGGAATTGCTTCTCTATGAAAAGAGAATCTATCTCTAAAAATAAGGTTTTAATAGTCCCAAGAGGAAGCTCAAAAATTTAACAAGCAAGTGACATAGATCATAGATGAACAAAATGAACAACTACTTGAGGCCAAGAAGGCTAAGAAAGATTTAACAAAACAACTTTGTGAGAAGAATGAAACCTGCAAAGAGAAAATGCTTGAGATTCTTTCAATAAAGCAAGAACTAAAGAAGATAGTAGCTCGATTGGAAACAAATTCGAAGTTTGAAAAAAGAACCATGATTTTAGAACACATCGTTAGTTTTCAAAGATCATAACATGACACGACTACTCTTGGGTTTGACAAAAATCAAGATAATCTTGTGGGAGACCTCGAATCATCTGAAGAGAATATTAAGCAAGGAGTCAGTACATGAGGAAAGGAAAGTCCACCAAAGAATGAAAAAATAAAATATAGAATGATAGTACAACCAAGAAGACAACAGTCACTTAGGTATGAAAAACCTTTTCTTCATTGTTGTTTCTCATGCAACATAGATGGGCATAAAGCAGTGGACTGTAATTTTATGAACAACAATGTCAAAATAGTTAATGGACTTGCTATATGCTGGAAGTACAATAATTCTGGACATATTGCAAAGTTTTGCAACAATGTTGTATGCTACAAATGTAACATCTTTAGGTCACAAAGCTAAGAACTGCAAGAATTTATAAAATCAAACAAATTTTGGAAGAGAAAACAAAAAAATAACATAGAAGGAGAATCTCATCCAACTTTATATGCTACTCACAGAAGAATTTTTTCTGGGAATCAAGAAAAATAAAATTGCAGAAAGGTTTGGAAAAGGATGTCAATAGATCAAAACAGGGAAATCAATAGATCATTAATGACAGGTCAAGTAGTGAAAAGACTAAAAACACTGCATCATTAATGATCGATGGTAGAAGATGGTTATTTGGACCAAATCAAGGTAAATCCGAGTAATATAGAAGGTAATAGAGACAGCAAGAGAACACAAGCTTCCAATGCAAGTATTTGACATTTTACAAAGAGACTCATTAACCCCTTCTGAAAATATCAGTTATAGAGCAAACAAAAGTTAGAGTTGAAGAGAGTGATGGCACCCAAGAGACAGTGCATAACAAAGAATCCATCAGTGGGTATACATGAAGAGACTGCATAGACACTTGAGGCATCATCATCAAATCCGGTAAAGTTCCCTCGTGACTACATTCCACCAAGAAAACCCACTACATAAACAATTAATTTACCTACCATAGAGGACACAAGTGTACTATCACCAGTGATACCCAAGAGAGTGCTCGCTGAAGAAAATCTGCTTGGTCAACTGTACAAATTTCAGTTTGTTGATTATGATTTTTTTTCCAGAGAAAAAAGTATAATTTCATTATGAGTTAATCAAATTATATACTGCATAAGAGATTCTAAGAGCCCTTTTTGAAAGTAAGCTTTTCATATTCAAGTATCAAAAATATATAATAGTAGCACCATAAAAAAATAGTGGTTTCGAGCTCTCAAGGGAATCTCAATATCCGATCATATTTACATCAAAGTATCCATAAATCCGCTCTAAATTGTATAGTCGATAGTCCCAGCAAAAAACAAAAAATATCATATGTTTTGTGCCTCAAGCCCTTCGATAAACGGTCTGTGGCAGTATTCATGGAACAACTCATTGTTTTGTTCTCTAATTTTCCATTGACCAAGTTGTAGGGTCAATCCCAGCTTTGATAAGACATCGGCCTCCTGATTCCTTTCCCTGTAGACATGTTGACATGTGAAAGTGTCAAAATTTCCTATTAGTCTCAATGTTTCTTCTAACATTGCGTTTAAGAGCAGATTATTACACCTATGTAGATTATTTATCCAATTAATGATAATCATGGAGTCACCAAAATTTTTTAGTTGCATGCAATGTTTTTCCCATGCAAAAGTAATCAGAAGTTTTAAGGCAAAGAGTTTAGCATAATTGTTTGTGCCATGTCCCAACCCCATTTGAATCCTGAAAGAATGGTTTTTATTTAAGTGCAGTATCGCACCACCGCCACAAATATTGTTTTGTGAGGCTCCATCAAAGTAGGCCCATGGATGGGTGGGGTTTATGGATTCTTCAATGATGATGCGAGGAATAGGTTGGTTATTTTCCTGCGTAATGTAAGAAAGAATCAATATGCTGTGATTTACCAAGAGATAAGGGGTTGAAGATTTTACGAGAAAGATCTATTGGTTTCGATCGATCCAAATGCCCCAGATAGCGATCAAAGGTAATGCACGAATATAGGCAGTGTCCAGTGTTTCATGCCATTTTTTCTAGGCCTCTTCAATAGTATCCCCGGCCCACAATCTTGCAACCGGGTGCAATATCTTTAGCTCATACCAAAGTTGTTTTGTGAAAGGGAAACCAAGGAAGAGGTGTGTGTGTTCGAATATTTTATATTCCTTGGAAGGTAATAATGTCTTTGTATTATGTAGGAAGATATCCACAATCTGATGTAAAAGAGTAATACATTTATCCCATATTCATTATGGTAAAATATACTCTTAATATTCATTATTATATAAAGAGATGTTATTATGGAGAATTATATTATCCCACATGTAATAGGTGAGAGTAATTCCTCCTCATCTCTTAGTATATAATAGAGTCAAGGGATAGTCACATAACTTATATTGGTGATCATGATCTATACTTTCACAAGTATTGCTATGTTGTATTTGGGGTTATTGGCATTGCTCTCTGTAAGCTTGGAGGAAATATTCTGGAGATAATAGAAGACTACCTTCCCGTGGACGTAGCCCAATTGGGTGAACCACGTATATATGGTGTACTCTTTTCTCTTGTTCTCTTTCTGTTCTTATTTATTGTGATATGTTATTGTTTGCATAGATAGGTAAGCTATTTTAGTTAGATCCATATCTCTGACATGGTATCAGATCTTGTTGCTATGATCTAGCACCTTCTATTGCTTTCAAACAATATTTAATCATTTGGGCATTGATTATTTCTTGTAGATTTGCTTTCTATCTGGTAGCCATTAGGATTTTCTTCAGATATGTGCATATTTTTGCAGTTTTTTATTTCTAACCCTAACCTTGTTGTGTAGATTTTTGCAGAAAATTTTCAAGGGTTTCTTGATGTTGTTTTTGTAGATCTATATGATTTTCTGATTCTCCTCAAGGAAATTTATCTTCCGGTTGTCAAAATGACAATTTGTTTGTCCAAGTTTGGTAGACTTTGTGCAGGTTTCCGTCTTCGGCAGATTCGACACAGTTTTCGGCCTCATAACTCGTTCAAGTTTTATCAAAATTTTTATTATAACCTGTTTTTGGAACTGGAAAAGCTGTTATGGATCCACCAACGCGAAGAGAACATATTTTGGGCCTCATGGTTGCCAAAACGACAACTTTCGCCCAAGTTTGGTAGACTTTGTGCAGGTTTCCGTCTTCGACGGATTCGACACTGTTTTCGGACTCATAACTCGGTCAATTGTTATCGGAATTTTTAATATAGCCTTTTTTTGGAACTGGAAAAGTTGTTCTGGATCCATCCATGTGGACAGAATAGAATTCCAGGCAAGTCTAGGGATTCAATCAAAGGGTTGTAAGTAAAAGTTTCTCTTTCCTTTACTGTTTTTTTTTCTAACTGTTTTTTTTGTAGATTTAGATCAGTACGGCAAAGTGTTTTTTCAGTTTTATGTTATTCACTATCTTTCTCTTGTTATTTATAGCATTTGGGTTTCTAGTCAAAATTTCTATCATTATGACTTCAGAAGTAGCTTTTGTTCCTGAACTTGTTGGTCCTGACTATCTTGCATGGAAGAGAAAAATGATTGATGTTCTCAGGAGTAAGAATCTATGGAGGATTGTTAATGGTGAACACACGAAACTCGTTGATGCTCAAGCTTTGGCTATATGAGAAGATAAATGTGATCAAGCAAGAGGGCTTATTGGTCAAACCGTTGCAAATAGTCTTCAGGTAAGTATAGAGGCAGAAAACAACCCCATTGAGGTATGGAAAATTCTTGATTCCTTACTTGATAAATCTGATGATGTTTCTACTTATTACCTTGAAAAGAAGATTTATGAGCTAGATCCTACTAACTTTGATAGAGTAGAATTATATCTTGTTGAAGTGAAAACTTTAAATGAAAAATTAAATAATTGTGGTAAAGATTACAAGAAAATAGACACTGCTCTTATAATTCTTGTAGAACAAAAATTGGAATCTTGTTTTGATATGTTCATTCAAACTAGAAATAGAGCTCTTGAATTTTCTTCAAATACCACAAAACCTACATTTGATGATTTTTGTAAAGGATTGATTAATGAGCAAGAAAGGTTAATTATTTCAGGACAAGTGTCACCTAATATGGCTCTTATGACACATAATCCTAAATTTTTTAATAATGTTAAAGGTTCTAATTCACACACTTAAAATCATACTAATAATTTTGGTAATGCTTCTAATGCACATCATGAAAATAGTAAGAAGAAGAAAGTGTATGATCCTTGTAAGCATTGTGGCCAAACTAATCATCTTGAAAATAATTGCTTTAAAATGAAACGTTTAATGGCTAAAGCTAAAATGAAAGATTCTAATGAATCACAAGTAGCTTTAAGTGCCTCTTTTGTTGTCATCTAGTAGTTCTTCTAATGTTTAATGACTAAATTTGTTTTTTTGTTGTCCGTGCTTAATCATGTCATGTTTATTTTGTTCTTGAGCAATTTTATAAAAGCAATCTAATATTTGTCATTTTTTGTGCTCACTATTTATATGTTGTGGCTGACACTTAATGTGTAAAAGTAACTTCATTTTCCTTAATGTTCAAGTTAATCTTTTATTTGATCATATCATGTTGCCATCTTTTTTATGATGATTGCTAACCTTTGGTGTATAAGCATTTTCATTTCTGTATGAGCAATATTGTTTTTTATGATCTTTGTATGCTTTAATCTTGAAAGTTTTTGTGCAGATAAGTTCTCTGTTTATGTTTTCAGAAATAATGAAGCACCATCTTCTAATGTTGAATTCATGATGTTCATCTGTATGATATCATTTTCGATGTATATACCATTGGGCTCTTGTTTCTTCGATGTTTGATGTTGATGTATATGTAACTTCGGAATGTATTTCATATATATTTATTGTACCCTTATTAGAGATGTGTTATTCCTCTATAAGGAAGTGCCGTCATGTGGATTGACAAGTGTCGCAAGTGTGTGTACTTTCTGATGGGTTATTAGACCACCATGTGTGGGGTCAGCCTGAAATATATATTATATTGTGTATGTATCTAGATAGACAAGTCGGCCCCATAGTGTAACTGGGAAAACAGGTTAAGTATAAATAGAGATCGAGAGATCTCTATTTGGATCATTCGGAAAGTCACACTTCTCTCACTCAGAAAGTGGCGCACTAGTGAGGAGGAGGATCATCTACTACTAGGAGACTATCTTAGTGTATTTTGGTTGTACTTTGGTTGAGCCATTGCTCTCTCTATCTCTGAGGAAGTTGTGGGGTTTTTCACCTTAGGGTTTTCCTCACAGAAACAATGTGTCTCTTGTCTCTCATGCTTTTGATTCTTGTGATGCTTGTCATTCTTATTGTGATTGTTATGCATTGATATACTGTATATGTTATTCTTTCAGTAAAGATCCAAGAGTATTGTGAGTTAATGCTCAAAATTTAACATGGTATCAGAGCTAACCTGAGAACAAGACATTTTGCAGTGACAGAAACTTGAGTTTCTTGTTTATTGGGTTTCTCTCCACAGTTTTTGGAAAAGCAGTATAGTAGATTGACTCTACTCATCAAGGAGAATCTATCTGTCCAATCAGAATTCAATTCTGAGCATTTTCAGATTTAGCCCTAAAAATTAGGGTTTCCACAAAAATAGGAATTTCTGGAATCTGAAGACATAGCTGGAAGTTCCTTGCAAAAATCGAAGTTTAGAGCTTTGGATCGAGATTTTTGGCTGGGTAGATCTCCGGGAAACTCAAACCCTAATTCAGGGCTCTCCCGAGTGAACCCAAGAGGACAAAAAGAAAAATCTGAAGGGTAAAACTTTGCTAATCTCAAATTCTGAATGCACCAGGCTAATCAGCTCATCAAGGCACATCTTTCTATCATTTCATAAAGTTGAAATTCACATTTTGAATTTTTAGGGTTTTTCTGACAAACCCTAATCCGAGACCAGTTCCAGTTTTCAGCATTTCAAGTGGTAAGACCTAAATCTTTTCTATTTCCATTTGAAGTACTCTTTAAGATGTCTCACCACACCAAGCTTGAGGATAAGATTGAAGGGGCTGATAACTTCTGAGCTTGGAAGTATAGGATTGGGTTAATCCTAGAAGAAAATGAGTTGGACTCATATATAAAAGAAGACATCCCTATCCCAGAGGATGAAGAGGCCAAGGTATTGCATAAGAAGAACTTGGTCAAGGCAAAGAGAATCATTGCTGATTCTATTAAATACCATCTCATACCCCATGTGTCTTCTCTAAAGACACCCAAGGAGATGTTCCAGAATCTAGGTTGTAGGAGGCTTCACCACTTCCTTTGATTGGGTATTGATAATCATCCCCAAGTTTCACCTTATGGGGTGATTCATGTTCAGATAGATTCACAAAAGATTCCTTAAACCCAGTCATGTGTTTGGAAGCCCCACTATTAATCAACCAATCATTACAACCATGGGAGATAGTACCTATGAGAGCAGAGATTAGAACATACTCTTCTTCACTTGATGAGTCATCATCACTTTCTGCCCTAGCCTTCTTCTTTGGAGGTTCATCATCCTCGGCAGCATGAGCATGGAACTTTCTTTTGCTGCCCTTTTTCTTGTTGTTGATGTTGTTGTTATTATCCCTTTTGTTCTTGGGACAATCTGAAGCAAAGTGACCCTTCTCATTGCATGTGAAGCATCTTAGATCCTTATTATTCTTTTGATAGGATCTTTTGTAGTGAGAGTGCTCCTTCTTGGGCTTGCTTCTTTTGGTGTGAGTTGCGAGAGCTTGATCTTCACCTCCCATCTTTTCCTCACGAGCTACAAGTCTAGCTTCTTCTTGAGAGCATTCCTCCCATAGTTTACTGAAAGAGATCAATTTCTTTCTTGCATAGATTCCTTGAATAAAGGAGACCCATGACCTAGGTAGGCCATTCAAAGTGGTCATAACAGCTTCACCATTGTCCACTACTTCATCCACAGCTTCAAGTTGCTCCTTGATCAGAGAGACCTTGGAGAAGTAAGATTGAATGGTTTCTCCATTCAACATCTTGACCCCTTTCGATTGATTCCGCAGAGTCATCTTCTGATTTATGTTCTTCCCTTCAAATAGCTTGGTCAAAGAGTCAAACATCTCCTTGGGTGTCTTTAGAGAATACACATGGGGTATGAGATGGTCTTTGATAGAGTCAGCAATGATTCTCTTTGCCTTGACCAAGTTCTTCTTATGCAATACCTTGGCCTCTTCATCCTTTGGGACAGGGATGTCTTCTTTTATATATGAGTCCAACTCATTCTCTTCCGGGATTAACCCAATCCTATGCTTCCAAGCTCGGAAGTTATCAGCCCCTTCAAGCTTATCCTCAAGCTTGGTGTGGTGAGACATCTTAAAGAGTACTTCAAATGGAAATAGAAAAGATTTAGGTCTTACCACTTGAAATGATGAAAACTGGATCTGGTCCCGGATTAAGGTTTGTCGGAAAAACCCTAAAAATTCAAAATGTGAATTTCAATTTTCTGAAAGGATAGAAAGATGCGCTTTGATGAGCTGATCAGCCTGGTGCATTCAAAATTTGAGATCAACAAAGTTTTACCCTTCAGATTTGCCTTTTTGTCCTCCTGGGTTCACTGGGAGAACCCTGAATTAGGGTTTGAGTTTCCCGGAGATCTACCCAACCAAAAATCTCGATCCAAAGATCTAAACTTTGATTTTTGCAAGGAGCTTCCAGCTATGTCTTCAGATTTTAGAAATTCCTATTTTTGTGGAAACCCTAATTTTTAGGGCCAAATCTGAAAATGCTCGGAATTGAATTCTGATTGGATAGATAGATGCGGCTTGATGAGTAGAGTCAATCTAATATACTGCTTTTCCAAAATCTGTGGAGAGAAACCCAATAAATAAGAAACTCAATTTTCTGTCACTACAAAATGTCTTCTTCTCAGGTTAGCTCTGATACCATGTTAAATTTTGAGCATTAATTCACAATACTCTAGGATCTTCACTGAGAGAATAACATATACAGTATATCAATGCATGACAATCACAATAAGCATGACAAGCATCACAAGAATCAAAAGCATGAGAGACAAGAGACACAGAGTTTCCATGGGGAAAACCCTAAGTTGAAAAACCCCACAACTTCCTTAGAGATAGAGAGAGAAATGGCTCAACCAAAGTACAACCAAAATACACTGAGATAGTCTCCTAGTAGCAGATGATCCTCCTCCTCACTAATGCGCCATTTCTGAGTGAGAGAGATATAACTTTCCAAATGATCTAAATAGAGATCACCTGATCTCTATTTATACTAACCTATTTGCCCAGTGACCTTATGGGGCCAACTTGTCTAGCTAGGTACATCCACATTATAATATATATATTTCAGGGCCAACCCCACACATGGGGGTCTAATAACCCATCGGAAAGTACACACACTTGCGACACTTGTCAATCCACATGACGACACTTCCTTATAGAGGAATAACACATCTCTAATAACGGTACAATAAATATATATGAAATACATAGATGAAATACATTCCGAAGTTACATATACATCAACATTGATGTATGCGTTGCTCCTGGTCCCAAATGAAATTTAGTTGTTCAGGAAGTGCCATGTCCCAAATTTTGCCTTGGGTCACAATGGCCTAATCACATTGGCCATATTCATGAGAGTTTGTCAAATTGATGTTAAGGGTCAAATAATTGCCAAGGAGGAAAATTACTAGTTTCCTAGGTTGTGGGTGGAAGCATTGGGATTTGAAATAAGAAGGATAACAAATGATGTGTAGACATTAGAAGAGCATAAATATTTAATAAAGGAGCTAAATAAATATATATAATGGAAAATCAAAGTGGAATTTGATCATGAAGACACATGGAGGAAGAGGGACCCACACAAGCTAGATTTTATGTGCCACATGGCATCCTCCTCTTGTCATTTCAAATCCATAAGAAGCCCAAGGTTCTTGGGATGAGTTAGAATGTCAATATACTTGGCACGAATCAATTAAGGTCCAATTGGAGTGGAAGAGTAACTCCCATGGAAGCGGAAGAGGCATTCGGGAGCTAGTGAGACACTTGGACTACATTCCCTAGCTCTATGACAACAATGATAAAGATGCTATGACACCTATGACACAAATAATATATGAAGGATTAAATATGACATATATGACATGTCAGGGCTAAAATTATCCTCCAAGATGGCGGTCAAGTGAGTTAGGGCAGCCAAAGAGACACCAAGTCGAATTTGGAGAAGGAGGGTGCTAGAATTGGAAGGACAAGTGGCATACTTGGGAATCTCTTCCCAACTTGAGTTGGAATGAAGATCTTGGGAGGAATTTGACCCATGGAAGACCTTAGAAGTTTATAAAATACAATAACAAAGAAGAATGGTTGCTTTTGATCATTTTTAGAATTTGCAATTGCATTTGTGAGAGAAGAGCTAGTGGATGACTAGTTTCTTGCCTTAGCCAATTTCGAGGGTGAAATATTCCCATCCAAGTTGGTGTTTGGAGAGGCCATTTAGGTATTTCATGGATATTTAATGGAGTCTTTATTTGCAGGTGTAAGCTACAAGGAAACTCGTGGTTTCTTCTAGTGCAACTCACTCACTCAACCATTTCCAGTTTTCATTGCATATTCTTGCTCCTTGAGGGAGGGCACTTTTGGTGATATATTGTACTCTTTGGGGGAGCTTATCATGCCCCATTTCTGTTTTAATAAGATTCATATACTCTGTTATTCATATTCAAAAATTTCTCAGGTCTAAAATGCAGTTGGAATGATGTAAATCTAATGTTTAATGAAGAAACAATGCCATTTCCCCACTACCTTGTTGTGAACCATTGTAATATTGATGGATTCGAATGGATAAGTAAACTAATAATTTTTTTTATTGATGAATGGACTGTTATTGATGTATTATATGAGTTTATTTTTTAGTACATAAGTATTTGGAGTCATTTTGATGAGTTTCATAGCATTTGGAGAAGATTGCCTATCATTTCCCCCAAGGTTGAAACTAGTCTTTTTGCATCTGATTTAAGGGAGTTATTGCAGAAATTAAAAGTTGAATGGTGATGCATAGGAGTTCATGTTGATGTATTTTATATTTACCCTACTTCCATTCATAAATTTTATTTGTATTGAGTGCATTTGGAAAGTCATTTTCATCATCTACCCTAGGGGATTTGAACCACAATTTACTAGTAAAATCCCTATCTTGACCAGATTTGAAAGAGGAGTTGCATAAGTAATATGAGCACTCCAGAGCATACATAAAAATTATAAATATGTATTAATATCATCAAAGTACCTTCTGTAGCAATTTGGGAGAATTTGGAGTCATTTGGAGACCAAGGGACCAATACTAGTTAAAGAGAAATTGCTAGTAAAATACCATACATTTACTAGAATATTAAAAGAGTTTGAAGAAGGGTTTTAATGGTCTTAAATCATCCCTGGACATCATAATCAATTATTAACATCATTCATACACCTTGTTAGAATATTTGGGAGCATTTGGAGCAATTTGGAGACCTAGACATCAAAACTAGTCAAAGGTCGAATTAGGGAAAAAAGTGAAAAATTTATCATTTTAATAAAATTCTTAAAAAGGGACATTACAGTGGTATCAGAGCATGTTACTTGCACTTGTGGGGTAATACATACATTGAAGAATAATTTTCAGCCATGTCTTACTATTATGATGAATCCTATCAGTACAATTCTTATGAGGAATATGTAGAAGATTGTGAACAATATGAAGCAGAATGTGAATGGTTTGAAGAAGAGGTGCCATCATGCAACACTTATTACAATTTCAGGAGGAATGAAGATTATTATTATGACCATATGTATGATAAATATGAGTATGACACACCACCAAAGGATATTTCTATGAATGAGTTACAAATATGGAGAGAAACATATAAAACCTTGCCCCTGCAATATAAAAAATATCAAGAATATCTTGCTTCGAGGGAAGATAAACAAAATGCCATGTCTTTTGAATACTATGATGATTGTGTGTTTGCAAATTGACCCAAAAACGAAGATTTGGAGTTAGTAAAGAAAGGTTTATGCCCTTCTTGTAAAAGGCCTTGGAGAGAAAATCATGTTGTGTGAGTGAAAAGAGCAGTGAAATATCTGAACCTTCAAATAATACATCACTTTCCTACTGGATGAGAGTTTTTGGATTTTCTTCAAAAAGAGATTCCAAATATATTGATCCTAAGGAAAACAAGGATAAAAGTACATCAGATTGCTTGAAAGATAAAGATGAATATAGATCCCATGAACTTGAAGAAGATCCTATTGAAAATATTGAAGATCATTTCGAGACACATTCTACCTTGGACATGAATCAAGAAGTACCTACTGATGGGTGCTCACACCTCTATGTTGGTGACATAGAGATCACTTTTGATAGTATTGCTACAATACAAAATTTTCCCTAAGCGTGAAAATGAAGACCTTGTAGCAGTTAAAGAAGAAACAAGATCAACTTCCCCATCACCACTTGAGCTTCATGAAGTTGGTCCAAGCAAGAAGGAAGAAGATGAGGAGGTTCATTTGCAAGAGCTTCATTTTATTGAAGGGTCCTTAAAGATGAATGAAAAGAAGACTCCCTTATAATTCTCCATGACACTCAAGCATTGGTGTCAAATTCTTGTTGGAGAGCTACTTCATTGGAGGAAACATCCTTCCTCGAAGACATGGAGAAGATTCAAAGAGCAATGTGCCACATCAAACGTAATTTCATGTCTTTGTTTTTTGATAGAAACCATTTGTTTGAGCTTAATGAATTGTTACATGATGCATACTTGAATAATAATGAGGATAATCATAAGCACACAATTCAAAATGAGCAACTTCTTGAAAAGTTGCAAGATACTTGTTTTTCCTCCTATGTTTCAGATTGTCAAATGGTAGATTGTTTGGAGGATTCTCATGACATGGTGGATAATGAGAAATGTGGAAATTTGAATGTTCTTGATGTGTTTGAAGATGAACTTGATGAGATCCAAACACTTTATGTGGTGGAAGAGGAACTTGAATTGTCTCTTGATGAAGGTTATGCAATTTTTAAAGTGTTAAGTCAGTAAATTTTTCTCCATTTTTGATTTATTTTCTCCACTTTTGGTTTGTGTTTGAATCTACTTCAGTTAATTTTTTTTTTATTTTAAGTTTTAGTTTTAGTCATCCTAGAAACTTCATGGGTGATTGAATAAGTTTGGAACTCAGTCTTTTCAGATTTTATTTGATTTTGGTGATTTTTTATATTGTAAAGGGGGTCAATGAGAGTCATATTTTCAAAAGTAGAATCATTAATGTCTTAGAGAACAGTTAAACTTATTTCTTAAACTAAAAAACTGCCAAAACCTCCGACAAATTAGCAAAAAGTTAAAAAACTACTAAATTTTGGCCTAAAAGTTATTCTTGTAGCGCTATACAAAAGTTTAACAAAGAGCGCGCTACAGGAATATCGTGGCCTATGTTTTTTTCAATTTTCGAACCGATTTCAATCATGATGCAGAATGGGAGTGTCTAATCGCCTTGTGTGAGTGTTCTAACACGTGTTTGCAGCAGTTTGAGCATGATTTTTGTTGGTTGCTCGTCACGAAGTAAAACAAGCTCATCATTGCATGGTATGCGGGATCAGTTGCACAGAAACCAGCAAATCCTGGTTTAGCTGTCAAATTCCTCTTGTTACACGCATCATTGCAGGAGAGTAGTGTTTGTGAAGGAGAGCTCACTGCTAAACGGTGGATTGTGTTGCTGAGAAAAAGAGACAGGTGTGTTTAATCGCCAACGAAAATTAGGGCTTCCAAATTCATTCACCAGCAGTTAAAGAAACGATATGAGGACACTTGTGCTCATAAGAGGAGATCGTTGACACCCCAAAACGAAGCTATAAGCCACGACAGATGAGCAATTGACAGAAATAGCTATCTGAAGCCCGGTATGAGGAATGTGCATGGACTGGTTCCTCTCATGACCTAATGTCTTTAAACATCAGAATATACAGGAAATAACATCGAAAAGACTCACAGATCTATCTGTAATGCTCAGTTTTTACACAGAAGGCGTTTGTTAGTTTATGCAAGTAGTTTAAACATTGCTAAAAATTGTTATGACCTGTAAAATCACTTGCTCGGAGAACATTGAATTGAAGGTCTGTCCAGGAGTGTATAGCATAGTTCAAAGGAGCTCAAAGCATCAGAAAACAGTTTATAAAATATATTTTGAAACCTGAAATCAGGCTGTTCCTGTTTCCTGAAAAGAAGAATATGGGGAAAAGTGGCAAAAGTGGTAAGGTCAACAGGGCTGAGCCCACATACTTAACATGGATTCAGAAGCTTCCTGACTGTGCAGAGCTGTTTCAACAGGCAGGCTGGTTGAAATTTTTCAAAAGGATAGATGGTTTTGAGGCTCAGGTGTCCTGCAATTTTGCTAAGGGACTTAAAAATGAGATGATTATAATGGATACTTTGAGATTCAAACTGACTGTAGAATTAATAGCAGAAGCTACTGAGATTAGTAATGAGGGTGAGCACTGGTTTAAGAAGTCACCTTTCGAGTTTGATCCCCAATGGTACTTATTGCCTAATGTGACTCCTGACTGGAACAAGGGTATTCTCATTCATAATTTCAGGAAAGAATGGATTGAGCCCATAAGGATACTTCAGAGTTATGTGACTTGTGAAGGAAGATATTCATTAGTGTTCAAATATCATCTCAGGTTCCTTCAACACATGGCAGGGGTTTCTAAAATGAATCTGCCCTTCTTTTTCTTTAAAAGCCTGCAGAAAATGTCAAGCAAAATAAAACAACATGATGATCACACTTCTCAATCACTTTTTCACCATGGTCTCATTACACTAATCATCACTAAAGTGTTGCAGCATGAGGGAAAGACTTGGGACTTCTTTTTATTCTGGTCAGGGGTTCATTCTAAAGGAGAAGATCAACAACCAAAAAGACAAACTGACAAGGGGAAGGTAATGATGCAAAAGTTAGGCCATTCAGTCAAACCTGCAAGCAAGCATGACATTAAAGCTAAGAAGGTGACTAAACAGGTAGCAGAAAAGAGACAGGATGACAATCAGCTCCAAGAAATTCCAGATCACACTAAAAACAGGTTCACATTATTTGAAGACAAAAAGGAATTCCTTGAAAAGAAATCATCACCTGTAGCAGATCCTCAGGATGAAAGTAAATTTGATATTAAAATAGTTCCTGTAGCTAAAGAAGAAATTCCTATTCGGCCAAGAAGCCCCATTACAATCCTTTCGGATGATGAAGGATACATGTTAGAGGAGGAACAGCCTGTTTCTAAGATTAAGGTCAAAACTGAATTTGAAGAAGCTCAAGTTTTAGATCGCACAACTATGAAACCTAACAAGAAAATAAATAAGTTGGAAGTGGTGGAATTATCTTCTGTTAGGTACAAAGGTAGAAAAATGAAAATGATGGGGGAGGCAGCTACTCTCTGGAGACCTAAAACTAGGTCGAAAAACAAGCTAAGGTTAAATATGAAAAACTGTTAAATCCAAAATTGAAGACTGATAAGGTGACTATCTCTGATGAAGAATCCATGGGGGATGATAAATCAAAGTTAGATAAACTACAGCCAGGTAAAGAAGAGGATATTAAGTCAGGGAAAGTAGCAGATGAAGGAAACTCCAAGTCCATCATTGAAGACATTTCTGAGAAAATTTTGACAGAGGAGAGTAAGTCAGTGCAGGTAGCAGATGAAGGAAACTCCAAGTCCATCATTGAAGATACTTCTGAGAAACTGTTGACAGAGGAAGCACAAATATTTAAGAAGTTTGACATGTTTTGGAAACCTAATGAAGAGCACGATGCTGCAATAGAGAAATTGGTTAATTCTGACAAAGAAAATTTAAAGAAGACTGTCAAACAATATAAGCATCAAATGAATTACATGCAGGAAGTTAATGATGGTTTAATGATGGCAAATAGAAGACTAAGAGAGGATCTTCAGGATGTTCATGACAATTTTCAGGAATTAGTGGTGGATGCCAAGGAAACACTCAGAAGGAAAAGGGCTTCTGATAGGCACTGTTCAGAGCTGGAAAAAACAGTTGAAAATCTACAACAGGAAAATGAACACCTTCAGAAGAACATAGCTGAGTTGGAGAAGAAGCATAAAAGAGTAAAGAGAAGGTCCTCAAGCCCAGATGGTATATCTCTTCTTGTGGAGGCAGCGAAGGAGATATGAGGCAGTTAGTAGTTAGGAGTTATTTTAGTCAAACTTTTTGTTTTAGTTAAAGAATTTGCTATTTTTAGCAAACTTGTAATTTTGTAAAAATATAAATTTTACTTTACCTAATCTAGTGATTCGATGGAGAGCTAGGAGGGAAAAACCCTAACTGTTTTTGAGAAGAAAACTATTTAGAGAGGAAAGAAAAACATTGTAAAGGTTCTGATTTTGGAGAGCATTAGGAGGTCTGCTAAGCTGCTTATACTTCCAGACTTGTTCAGTGATAGGTATTGTAAACTCTCATATGCATTTTTTGATGAAACTATGAATATATGACTCATTACCCTACATTTGATCTGTGTTGGCTTCATTTTGAACTTATTTAGTTTCATGAATGATAAATTCATTTCTGGTTTATGTGTAATTTTCCAGTGATGCTTGTCCTTTATGTGTGAATGTCATTTCAGTCTTTTGTTGGGATATTGTGATATATATACATCTTTATTGATTTATGTGTATTATTTAGTTGTTGCTTATCTACTGAATGTATTCCCTTTATGCTTTTGAAGTCAATGACCAAAAACATATGAAATAAAACCCTAAACCCTAGTTTGAATTGATTTTTACTTTGAGATTGTGTTGGCTTGTTACCTTAGCCTTAGTAACAATTTCTGACACAAACATCTTTGGCGCCGTTGCCGGGGACGAAGCTGAAGCATATCTTCCCTGGGATACTCATCATTTTTCTGGTTTAAGAGGTGGACTTGAACCATCATTTTTGAAGGCTATTTTCACCAGAAAATTGTCACAGTGGCTTCTAACAGAGTTGGAACAAGGAGCAGACCTACATCTTCATTACATCTGGGTGTGACAGACCCTGAAAAGATTATAAAAACAACAAGAAAGCTCAGCAGGTCTCAATCTTTACCAGCCTCTTGTGACTCTCACCAGTTGGGTGAATCATTAGACCCAGCTGAAACTTCACCTTGTGTAAAACCTAACATCCCTGAGAGCACTTTCCAGGTTTTCACTAGTCCTCGAAGCTTTTTGAAAGCTAAAACCTCTTCTCCTGATAAAATACCCATCTTTCAGTTGAAAGTAGGAAGGAATCCTTTTCAAAAAAGTTCCAATCAAATTTCTTCCTCCTCAAAATCTCAGTCTAAACCTCAGTTCACAATGGCAGCCCAAAATCCACCTATGGATATGATGGACAGAATGGTAGCAGCTAGGTATGCACCATTAGTATTACCTCAGCCTTTACATTCCTTGCCTACACATGATTACCAAAAGTATATGCCTCGATTCAATGGACAAGTTGAAACAACTGCAGAAGAACATTGGGAAGCTTTTGAGAGTTATGCAGATAATCAGAACATTGAAATTAAAGATGTATGGATGAGGGTATTTGTACAAAGTCTTGATGGGGATGTGAGAAAATGGTTCAGAGGACTGCCTGCTAATTCCATCACCATAATTGAAAAACTAAAAGATCTTTTTCTGAGACAGTGGGGAGACACCAAGGATCACACTTATTACATAACTAAGTTTGGAACTTTGAGAAGAAAGAAGGATGAGACTATTTCTGACTTTTCCAAAAGATTTAACAAGATGTATACTAGGATTCCTGTAGAAATCAAACCCACTGAAACATCAGCCAAGTTGACCTATGCAAATGCTTTTGATCATGAATTCTCTTTATTACTTAGAGAAAGAAGACCTATTACCTTGATGAACATGCAAGAGGCAGCATTAGAAGTAGAGTCAAATTTACTGGCTTCTAATAGGCTCAAGAAAGAAACACCTCAGCAGCAGTATGAAAGAAAGGGAAAGAAGGAAGCTGTTTCTACAAGTGCTGCACCTTAGTCTGCTGAAGCTAAAATAGATGAAATGGCTAAACTTGTAAAGATTCTCACTGCCAAGTTAAATAAACTAGAACTGGAAAAGAATTCTGCTAAACCTGCCCCAGAAGCTGATCGAAACCCAAATAACCAAAATCAGTTCAGGAGGCAATTCGCTCCTAGATTCATGCCAAGAGAGCGTAGAAATAATGATATTCAGCGAGAAAGAAGGGAGAATGAGGATCAAAAAGTACCCCCACCTTTTCAAAATAATTTGGTGGATGAAGAAGAAATTGATCAACAGTTACTGTTTGAAGAAACTGAGACAGATCAGGATGTGAATCATTTTGGAGATGGCTTATCTGGAAGTTTTGTAACAGAAGAAGATTTTCTAAATGCTGAATATTATGATGCAGACTTGTATGAAGTTGAAGATGAATTGGAGTTTGAAAAAACTGCTGTAAATGCTGTTGCTAATCAAAATGGAATTAAGAAGACTCTTAATCTCAGATCTGGCCCGAAACAAGTAGTCCAAGCTCCTAAGAAGAAAGCTGTTGTTCCTGCTCCAGTTATTCCTGATAAATCAGTTGTTGATCCTGTAGCAGAAAAGAAACAATCTGCAGAAAAGTCCAAGAAGAATACAGAAATTGAAGAGGTAAACAAATCAGGTCAAAATTTTAGTTTGGAAAATGAGTTAGGTAAACTAAAAATTCCTGTACCATTTTCTGAGCTTATCAAAAATCCATCATACAAGAATACAGTTTTGAAAGTGATGAATATGCCCAATAATCAGCCAGTTTCAGATACAGTGAATCTGCAGGAAGAAAACCCTAGAATCTTTATTGGATCAGCTTTGGCTGAAAAGACTGAAAACGAAACTGGTGCTTCTCCTCCCTTCTATATAACTTTGACTGTGCATGAGCAGATGATTCATAATTGCCTGCTAGATTCAGGAGCATCCCATAATTTGATGCCAAAAGCTGTGATGGAAGCCCTGGGTCTTAATGTCACAAAACCTTATCATGATCTATATGCCTTTGATTCCCGAGCTGTAAAGTGTCTAGGAGTGATAAAAGACATGGTTGTTAACCTTACTCAGTTGCCAATGAAAAGTGTAATAATGGATGTTGTGGTAGCTGACATCACACCAAAATTTGGCTTGCTTCTGTCTAGGTCATGGGCTAAGAAGGTTGGGGGAACATTACAGATGGACCTCTCTTATGCCACTATTCCTGTTTTTGGTAGAGAAAATAGGAGACTTTACAGAGAACTACAGCTTGCTTATATTGTCACAGATGATAAGAACCCCACTAATCACCCAGTTTACTCTGTGGATAAAGACCTTGGCTCATGCATGTTACAGTTTAGTGAAGAAGATAATTCTGTTGGTCAGTTACATGTGGAAAAAGATCAGCCAATAAAACATAGCATAGAGGAAAAAGATGCAGTGTGGCAGTTATATTTTGATGGATCTTCATGCAGAGAGGGTGTTGGAGCTGGAGTTTTACTTATTTCCCCTGGCGGTGAAACAGTGAAACTTATGTATAAATTGGAGTTTGTTACAACTAACAACACTGCTGAGTATGAGGCTTTGCTATTGGGATTGAAAGCTGCTAAAGATTTGGGAATTCAGCAAATTTCTGCATTTGGCGACTCCGAACTAGTTGTTCAACAGGTGAAGAACAAATATCAAGTAAAGCAGGGTTTGCTGAAAGTATATCGAAATGAGGTATGGGATATGATTGAAAACTACTTTATAGCATTTAATATCACTCATATTCCCAGGAATCATAATGAAACTGCAGATTCTTTAGCCATGGCTGCCACATATTTTAGGATCCCTAAAACTACTCAGCTAAAGTATCCTATAGAAGTGAGGTATAGACCTTGTGTTCCTGACAATATAAAACATTGGAGGGTTTTTGAAGATGACATTGAAATAAAAAATTTTCTTGAGCTTGTAAATGAGTTTTCAAATATTCAGATTGATCAAGAAGAAGATGGAAAAGATGAACAGTTAGATGAGTTTGCTGCAGAAGATATAGCAGGGCATAAAATCATTGAATTAAAAAGTAATTTCATTCCGAAAGGCTTAGTACCTTTGGAAAGAATATTCAGCAAGGATGATACACCTTCAAAGCCAGTAATTCAATCTTCAGAAGACAACGTAGAGGACTACAATATTGGTTCAGCAGAACATCCCAGAATGGTAAAACTTTCCAAAAACCTAACAGCAGAGCAAAGAAGTAGATATATTAAGCTGTTGAAAAAATATATAGATGCATTTGCGTGGTCTTACAAGGAACTAAAAACTTATGATACAGCAGTTATTCAGCACAAGGTTCCTTTGAAACCTAATGTCAAACCTTTCAGGTAGAAATTAAGAAGAATCAATCCAGCCTTGTTTCCTGTAATTGAAAAAGAATTAAAGAAATTATTGGATGCAAAGATAATAGTGCCTCTTAGGTATTCTTCTTGGGTGGCTAATTTGGTTCCTGTCAGAAAGAAGAACGTGGAGATTCGCTTATGTGTTGACTTCAAAAATCTGAATCGATCATCATTAAAAGACAACTATCCTCTCCCCAAAATTGAACAGGTTTTGCAACAGGTAGTTGGAGCTCAAAGGATTTCTATGCTAGATGGTTTCTCAGGGTATAATCAGATTGCTATGCACCCTGATGATAAAGAAAAAACAACTTTTACAACCCCCTGGGGGACATTTATGTATGACAAGATGCCTTTCGGTTTGATGAATGCTGGAGCAACCTTTCAGAGAGCCATGGATATTGCATTCGTGGGTGAAAAAGATAAGTTTGTGGTTATCTATCTGGATGATATTACAGTCTTCTCAAAATCTGATGATGAACACTTGAAGCATTTGGAGCAAACCTTCATAAAATGCAGAAAATTTGGCTTATCTTTGAACCCCAAAAAATCACATTTTGCTGTGCAAGAAGGTAAATTGCTTGGCCACTTGGTGTCAGCTGATGGTATTAGGATTGACCCTGAGAGAGTCAAAGCAATACTGAAGATTAGTTTGCCCAGGAGTAAAAAGGATGTGCAATCATTTATTGGCAAAATCAATTTTCTGCGGTGGTTTATTCCTAATTTTGCTGAAACTATTAAGCAAATTACAGCTATGTTAAAGAAATACCAAGAGGTCAGGTGGACTGTTGAAGCAAAGGCAGCTTTTGAGAAATTCAAGGTGTCTCTGACTGAAGCACCTGTTCTGGTAAGCCCTAATTTTTCCAAAGAATTCTTTACCTTTTCTTTTGCTTCAGAGGATACTATTGCTGCTGTCCTACTTCAGAAGAATAATGAGGGATTGGAACAACCAATTGCCTTTTTCAGTAAAACACTTAGAGATTCAGAGTTGAAATACAGTATCTTGGAAAAACAAGCCTATGCTCTGGTGAAGGCTTTAAAATTTTTTAGAATATATATTTTACATTCCAAGGTTATTTCATTTGTTCCAAATGCTGCAGTGAAAGATGTTTTGACACAGCCTTATAGTGAAGGAAAAAGGGGAAAGTGGATTGCCAAAATTATGGAATATGAAGTGGAAATCAGACCTACTAAGCTGGTTAAAGGACAAGGATTGGCCAAACTGCTGGCTGAATCAAATTGTCAAGCCTTAGGATTACATGTTATGATAGAAGAATCAGCACCTGAAGAAAAGCAAGCATCCCTGGAAAAAGAAAGAATCATGGACTCTTATTCATCTTCAGAGTGGTATGCTGATATTGTTCATTTTTTGTTATTTTTGCAATGCCCAGAACACCTGGATAGGAAGGCTGCCAGATCTTTGAAATTAAAAGCTACTAAATACTGTTTGATAGAAAATCAATTGTTTTGGAAAGACCCCGGAGGAATCTTGTTAAGGTGTTTAGATCAGGCTGAAATAGAAGAAGTAATTTCAGAATCCCATGAAGGAGCTTGTGGAGGACATAAATACTGGAAAACAACAACCTATAAAATTTTGAGAGCTGGATATTATTGGCCCTCCCTCTTCCATGATGTTTACCAGCAGGTAAGAGCTTGCATACCTTGTCAGAAATTTGCAGGTAAACAGAAGTTATTATCTTTACCTTTGAAGCCTATTGCAGTCAATGCCCCTTTTCAGCAATGGGGTTTGGATTTTATTGGAGAAATAAACCCAGCATCTTCGGGTCAGCATCATTGGATCTTGACTGCCACAGATTTCTTTACAAAATGGGTGGAAGCTATTCCCACAAGGAATGCTACAGATAAGGTGATTATGGATTTCATTGAAGATAATATTCTGAGCAGATTTGGTTGTCCACAAAGATTGATTACTGATAATTCCAAAGCATTCAAATCCAAGGCAATGGTGGCCTTTTGTGAGAAAAATGGTATTATTCTAAAACACTCAACTCCCTATTACCCTCAGGGAAATGGTCAGGCTGAATCATCTAACAAAAATATCATTCAATGCATCAAGAAGTTGCTAAAACACAATAAAAAATCTTGGGATTCAATGTTGAAATATGCATTGTGGGCAGATAGGATTACTGTAAAGCAAGCCATTGGTACTTCTCCCTTTCAGCTAGTGTATGGAACAGAAGCAGTATTTCCAGTGCAATTGGGAATTCCAGTAATGAAGTTCCTTCAGAATTCTCAAGAGGAACCAGATGATTTACAAAGAAGAATCTTCGAAATGATTGAGGTACAGCAAAATAGAGAGAAGGTAGATAAAGAAGCACAGCTGTACAGAGCTAAAATGAAAACCAGGTTTGATAGAAATATTAAAGAGCATATTTTTTCAGAAGGTGAGTTGGTTTTAAGATGGGATGCAAGAAAGGAACAGAAAGGTAAGCATGGCAAATTTGATAATCTATGGTTCGGTCCTTTTCTGATATCTAAAGTTTTGGAAAATAATACATTCATCTTGCAGTCCTTGGAAGGGGAGGAGTTGCTCAGCCCTGTCAATGGGCGATTCCTCAAACATTTCTACAGTTAGTGAGGGTCATTGTCACTTTTCATTGTATATACCGGTGTGAGTGAGATTAAATAAAGACTCCATAGCCCAATGGAAGACAGAAGGCACTAGTCTACAAGTTCTTGAAGCCTCACAGGGAGGACTTCATCCCGCAGCTGGAGCCAGAGGTTAAGTCAGTAAATTTTTCTCCATTTTTGATTTATTTTCTCCACTTTTGGTTTGTGTTTGAATCTACTTCAGTTATTTTTTATTTTATTTTAAGTTTTAGTTTTAGTCATCCTAGAAACTTCATGGGTGATTGAATAAGTTTGGAACTCAGTCTTTTCAGATTTTATTTGATTTTGGTGATTTTTTATATTGTAAAGGGGGTCAATGAGAGTCATATTTTCAAAAGTAGAATCATTAATGTCTTAGAGAACAGTTAAACTTATTTCTTAAACTAAAAAACTGCCAAAACCTCCGACAAATTAGCAAAAAGTTAAAAAACTGCTAAATTTTGGCCTAAAAGTTATTCTTGTAGCGCTATACAAAAGTTTAACAAAGAGCGCGCTACAGGAATATCGTGGCCTATGTTTTTTTCAATTTTCGAACCGATTTCAATCATGATGCAGAATGGGAGTGTCTAATCGCCTTGTGTGAGTGTTCTAACACGTGTTTGCAGCAGTTTGAGCATGATTTTTGTTGGTTGCTCGTCACGAAGTAAAACAAGCTCATCATTGCATGGTATGCGGGATCAGTTGCACAGAAACCAGCAAATCCCGGTTTAGCTGTCAAATTCCTCTTGTTACACGCATCATTGCAGGAGAGTAGTGTTTGTGAAGGAGAGCTCACTACTAAACGGTGGATTGTGTTGCTGAGAAAAAGAGACAGGTGTGTTTAATCGCCAACGAAAATTAGGGCTTCCGAATTCATTCACCAGCAGTTAAAGAAACGATATGAGGACACTTGTGCTCATAAGAGGAGATCGTTGACACCCCAAAACGAAGCTGTAAGCCACGACAGATGAGCAATTGACAGAAATAGCTATCTGAAGCCCGGTATGAGGAATGTGCATGGACTGGTTCCTCTCATGACCTAATGTCTTTAAACATCAGAATATACAGGAAATAGCATCGAAAAGACTCACAGATCTATCTGTAATGCTCAGTTTTTACACAGAAGGCGTTTGTTAGTTTATGCAAGTGGTTTAAACATTGCTAAAAATTGTTATGACCTGTAAAATCACTTGCTCGGAGAACATTGAATTGAAGGTCTGTCCAGGAGTGTATAGCATAGTTCAAAGGAGCTCAAAGCATCAGAAAACAGTTTATCAAATATATTTTGAAACCTGAAATCAGACTGTTCCTGTTTCCTGAAAAGAAGAATATGGGGAAAAGTGGCAAAAGTGGTAAGGTCAACAGGGCTGAGCCCACATACTTAACATGGATTCAGAAGCTTCCTGACTGTGCAGAGTTGTTTCAACAGGCAGGCTGGTTGAAATTTTTCAAAAGGATAGATGGTTTTGATGCTCAGGTGTCCTGCAATTTTGCTAAGGGACTTAAAAATGAGATGATTATAATGGATACTTTGAGATTCAAGCTGACTGTAGAATTAATAGCAGAAGCTACTGAGATTAGTAATGAGGGTGAGCACTGGTTTAAGAAGTCACCTTTCGAGTTTGATCCCCAAAGGTACTTATTGCCTAATGTGACTCCTGACTGGAACAAGGGTATTCTCATTCATAATTTCAGGAAAGAATGGATTGAGCCCATAAGGATACTTCAGAGTTATGTGACTTGTGAAGGAAGATATTCATTAGTGTTCAAATATCATCTCAGGTTCCTTCAACACATGGCAGGGGTTTCTAAAATGAATCTGCCCTTCTTTTTCTTTAAAAGCCTGTAGAAAATGTCAAGCAAAATAAAACAACATGATGATCACACTTCTCAATCACTTTTTCACCATGGTCTCATTAAACTAATCATCACTACAGTGTTGCAGCATGAGGGAAAGACTTGGGACTTCTTTTTATTCTGGTCAGGGGTTCATTCTAAAGGAGAAGATCAACAACCAAAAAGACAAACTGACAAGGGGAAGGTAATGATGCAAAAGTTAGGCCATTCAGTCAAACCTGCAAGCAAGCATGACATTAAAGCTAAGAAGGTGACTAAACAGGTAGCAGAAAAGAGACAGGATGACAATCAGCTCCAAGAAATTCCAGATCACACTAAAAACAGGTTCACATTATTTGAAGACAAAAAGGAATTCCTTGAAAAGAAATCATCACCTGTAGCAGATCCTCAGGATGAAAGTAAAGTTGATATTAAAATAGTTCCTGTAGCTAAAGAAGAAATTCCTATTCGGCCAAGAAGCGCCATTACAATCCTTTCGGATGATGAAGGATACATGTTAGAGGAGGAACAGCCTGTTTCTAAGATTAAGGTCAAAACTGAATTTGAAGAAGCTCAAGTTTTAGATGGCACAACTATGAAACCTAACAAGAAAATAAATAAGTTGGAAGTGGTGGAATTATCTTCTGTTAGGTACAAAGGTAGAAAAATGAAAATGATGGGGGAGGCAGCTACTCTCTGGAGACCTAAAACTAGGTCGAAAAACAAGCTAAGGTTAAATATGAAAAAGCTGTTAAATCCAAAATTGAAGACTGATAAGGTGACTATCTCTGATGAAGAATCCATGGGGGGTGATAAATCAAAGTTAGATAAACTACAGCCAGGTAAAGAAGAGGATATTAAGTCAGGGAAAGTAGCAGATGAAGGAAACTCCAAGTCCATCATTGAAGACATTTCTGAGAAAATTTTGACAGAGGAGAGTAAGTCAGTGCAGGTAGCAGATGAAGGAAACTCCAAGTCCATCATTGAAGATACTTCTGAGAAACTGTTGACAGAGGAAGCACAAATATTTAAGAAGTTTGACATGTTTTGGAAACCTAATGAAGAGCACGATGCTGCAATAGAGAAATTGGTTAATTCTGACAAAGAAAATTTAAAGAAGACTGTCAAACAGTATAAGCATCAAATGAATTACATGCAGGAAGTTAATGATGGTTTAATGATGGCAAATAGAAGACTAAGAGAGGATCTTCAGGATGTTCATGACAATTTTCAGGAATTAGTGGTGGATGCCAAGGAAACACTCAGAAGGAAAAGGGCTTCTGATAGGCACTGTTCAGAGCTGGAAAAAACAGTTGAAAATCTACAACAGGAAAATGAACACCTTCAGAAGAAGATAGCTGAGTTGGAGAAGAAGCATAAAAGAGTAAAGAGAAGGTCCTCAAGCCCAGATGGTATATCTCTTCTTGTGGAGGCAGCGAAGGAGATATGAGGTAGTTAGTAGTTAGGAGTTATTTTAGACAAACATTTTGTTTTAGTTAAAGAATTTGCTATTTTTAGCAAACTTGTAATTTTGTAAAAATATAAATTTTACTTTACCTAATCTAGTGATTCGATGGAGAGCTAGGAGGGAAAAACCCTAACTGTTTTTGAGAAGAAAATTATTTAGAGAGGAAAGAAAAACATTGTAAAGGTTCTGATTTTGGAGAGCATTAGGAGGTCTGCTAAGCTGCTTATACTTCCAGGCTTGTTCAGTGATAGGTACTGTAAACTCTCATATGCATTTTTTGATGAAACTATGAATATATGACTCATTACCCTACATTTGATCTGTGTTGGCTTCATTTTGAACTTATTTAGTTTCATGAATGATAAATTCATTTCTGGTTTATGTGTAATTTTCCAGTGATGCTTGTCCTTTATGTGTGAATGTCATTTCAGTCTTTTGTTGGGATATTGTGATATATATACATCTTTATTGATTTATGTGTATGATTTAGTTGTTGCTTATCTACTGAATGTATTCCCTTTATGCTTTTGAAGTCAATGACCTAAAACATATGAAATAAAACCCTAAACCCTAGTTTGAATTGATTTTTACTTTGAGATTGTGTTGGCTTGTTACCTTAGCCTTAGTAACAATTTCTGACACAAACATAAAGAAGAGCATGATTCCTCTACATTGGAACTAATCTACAACAAAGGTTTCACACTTTTGAAGGATATGCATGATACTACCCATATGGATCCTTCCCATGATGAAACTTCTGCACTTTTTGATCATTTGGGTGAGTTAGTTCATTCTCCTACATCCTACAATTACATGTTTTGCAACATTAGTCTCAATGAAGTATGGGTGAAAGGGTTCTTTTTTATGGTGCCACATGAGGAGTATGGAACTCCTAGATTTACTTTTTATGATGGCACGGTTGGATCACATTCTTATTCACATTTGCAGCAACATCCTTTGTTACTTTATGATGATGCACATCTACCTGGATGCACCTATGATATGCATTTGAGTCACTTGAAGACTCATGGTTTTTCTTGCTCAACACTTGGTTCATTTGATGTTGGGGGAACTTCATCCAACACTTGGGTGAATAGATTTATGATTGGAGAAAATTTTTTTTGGAAGCCACATACTTTGTTATATCTTTATGATTCTCACATTCATGGATGTATGGGTGAGACTTCTTTGAATCATTTGAAGTCTCTTTGTTTTTTTTGCTCATTATCTGGTTCAGATTTTAGTGGAGATTCTTCATTCACTTCTTGGATGAAAGAATACATGGCTGAATATTTTGATGCATATCACATCCTTTTGGAGTAGCATTATAGGACATGAGATCAAAACCTATGTCATTGGAGCAGATTTGATTGGTTACTTGATGCTTGTATGCACTTGGAAAATGGTGGTCTACTTGCTTGGAGGTATAAGCACTTTCATGATTCTTTGATGAAGCATCTTCTTGATGTACATTTTCATTATGTTATTATGTACTTTGATGATGTATATTCTATACTCATGATGTTTGGAAGAATGCATACAAGAAAATGGGAACCAGGAACTATGAATTGGAGAGCACTTCTAATTATTGGAGTGCAATACAAGCAATTGGGCCCTGGGATAATTCTTAGTCTCATTGGTTTCAATTTTGGGGGGAAACAAGTAGTATGGGGAATGGATTACCCACTTAATAAAGTGAGTTTAATCAGAGTATTTCAACAAAAAGCATGGTAGTTCTTCTCTAAAATCTTCATGGAATCTCGAAGACTCAAAGTTGGGCAACTCAATGGCAACTTCAAAGAATTATACAGAAAGTAGGTTCTTCAACACCCATGTTTGAAATTGCTTGAAGACAAGCAATATTGGGAAGGGAGGATTGGTCATGTCCCAAATTTTGCATTGGGTCACAATGGCCTAATCCCATTGGCCATATTCATGAGAGTTTGTCAAATTGATGTTAAGGGTCAAATAATTGCCAAGGAGGAAAATTACTAGTTTCCTAGGTTGTGGGTGGAAGCATTGGGATTTGAAATAAGAAGGATAATAAATGATGTGTGGACATTAGAAGAAAATAAATATTTAATAAATGAGCTAAATAAATATATACAATGGAAAATCAAAGTGGCATTTGATCATGAAGACACATGGAGGAAGTGGGACCCACACAAGCAAGATTTTATGTGCCACATGGCATCCTCCTCTTGTCATTTCTAATCCATAAGAAGCCCAAGGTTCTTGGGATGAGTTGGAATGTCAATATACTTGGCATGAATCAATTAAGGTCAAATTGGAGTGGAAGAGTAACTCCCATGGAAGAGGAAGATGCATTTTGGAGCTAGTGAGACACTTGGACTAGATTCCATAGCTCTATGACAACAATGATGAAGATGCTATGACACCTATGACACAAATGAGATCTGAAGGATGAAATATAAAATATATGACATGTCAGGGCTAAAAATATCCCCCAAGAGGGCGCTCAAGTGAGTTAGGGCAGCCAAAGAGACACCGAGTCGAATTTGGAGAAGGAGGGAGCTAAAATTGGAAGGACAAGAGGCATACTTGAAAATCTCTTCCCAACTTGAGTTGGCATGAAGCTCTTGGGAGGAATTCGACCCATGGAGGACCTTAGAAGTTTATAAATTACAATAACAAAGAAGAATGGTGGATTTTGAGCATTTTTAGAATTTGCAATTGCATTTGTGAGAGAAGAGCTAGTGGATGACCAGTTTCATGCCTTAGCCAATTTCGAGGGTGAAATATTCCCATCCAAGTTGGTGTTTGGAGAGGCCATTCAGGTATTTCATGGATCTTTAATGGAGTCTTTATTTTCAGGTGCAATCTCCAGGGAAGCTCGTGGTTTCTTCTAGTGCAGCTCACTCACTCAACCATTTCCATTTTTCATTGCATATTCTTGCTCCTTGAGGGAGGGCGATTTTGGTGAACTATTGGACTCTTTGGGGGATATTATAATGCCCCGTTTCTATTGTGATAAGATCCATATACTCTTTTATTCATCTTCAGAAATGTATCAGGTCAAAAATGCAGTTGGAATGATGTAAATCTAATGTTTAATGAAGAAACGGTTCCATTTCCCCACTACCTTGTTGTGAACCAATGTAATGTTGATGGATTCGAATGGATAAGTAAAATACTGATGGTTTGTTAATGAATGGAATTTTATTTATATTATATATGAGTTTATTTTTTAGTACATAAGTATTTGGAGTCATTTTGTTGAGTTTCATAGCATTTGGAGAAGATTGCCTATCATTGCGCCCAAGGTTGAAATTGGTCTTTTTGCATCTGATTTAAGGGAGTTATAGAAGACATTAAAAGTTGAATGGTGATGCATAGGATTTAATGTTGATGTAATTTATTTTCCCCCTAATTTCATTCAGAAATTCGTGTTGGATTGAGTGCATTTGGAAAGTCATTTTCATCATCTACCCCTAGAGGATTTGAACCACAATTTACGAGTAAAATCCCTATCTTGACTAGATTTGAAAGAGGAGTTGCAGAAGTCATATGAACACTCCAGAGCATCCATAAACATTATAAACATGTATTAATATCATCCAAGTACATTTTGTAGCAATTTGGGAGAATTTGGAGTCATTTGGAGACCAAGGGACCAATACTAGTCAAAGAGAAATTGCTAGTAAAATACCATATATTGACCAGAATATTAAAGGAGTTTGCAGAAGTGTTTTAATGGTCTTAAATCATCTATGAAAATCATAATCAAGTCTTAATATCATTCATACACCTCCTCAAAATAGTTGGGAGCATTTGGAGCAATTTGGAGACCTAGACATCAAAACTAGTCAAAGGTCGAATTAGGGAAAAAAGTGAAAATTTTGCCATTTTAATAAAATTCTTAAAAAGGGACATTACACGAAGCCCATCTCTCACATTAATGGAGACCAAAATTCTGGCCATCGACATTCTCCTGGTTTGAGTAAAGGTCATATCGGCATCAATATATGCTCCCAACGCATTCCCTATGTCTCTGAAAGAATCCTGGTTCCAAAATTCCCAAGGAAGACCCGACAGACGAAACCATATAGGGATGACATCAAAATTTTCAGTGTCAGCATCGAACATTAGCATCCTGTTTTTCAAAAGAATAGTTGTATTTTCAAAACTCCAACTTATGTTTCTGTAGGACACGACCCACATCTTCCCGATTTTTGAGTTTGAAAAAAAACCAACCGTTGGAGAGAACCATAATATCCAGTTTGTAATCAAACAGAGTCGACCAATTTGTGGAGATCCACTTGTCCAAACCGTCGGAACTGGGAAATTTTCCCCTGGCATGCCCAACAATCGCCATTTCTGCTATGTGCAAGGAGTTTTCCACAGTAACGTTTTCCCCACAAATGAGATTTAAGGGATCTCATGAGGTCTTAAGGAAATTACCTTTCTGCTTCCACGAGGGAGAACCCCCTCAATTCTTATGGGGAGATTTGAATGAGCATGTTCCCGAAACGTTTTCCTGAGGAGAAGCAAACCCTAAATTCGCTAGAGATTGTATGAGAGAGTCAATGAAATCATCAAGATAATGTGTGAGAGGTACCTCCTCTAAGTTGAAAGGAGTCACCAGTTGTTCCAACGGATCATGGAATGGCCAACCACGCTACTGCAGGTCCGTGATGAAGGGTGAGCCAATATCCTATCCCTCTGTCTATAGAGCAGTGTGTGAGATAGTGGATTCAATGGGTGGTGAAAATCCCATACTGTTTAATGGAGGTGGTTCAAAGAGTGTGAAAGGCATATTGCCAAGCTCCGGGGTGAGTGGGAGAGGCCCTTGCAAAGAATTTAATAGAAAAATATGGAACCCAAAGAGAAAGCATAGGATTTTCTGTTTCCCACATAAATGATAAAGTTGTGAGATTTGCAAACCAGATTTTGGCATGCAAGATGTTCTGGAAGAGTCAACAGGACTAATTCTCAGCAGCAATCATCACAGCCGCAGCAAAATTCGTGGAGGGGGTTCAATTAAACTGGTCAACGTTTCTACTAAATGAGTGTTTAGATGACTATCAAGAAACCTTTCTCAATTAGAAGGTGCACAAATTTGTGGTTTACCAAAATTCATCGCAGACAACTAGAAAACAACATTACTTTCTTTAATATGTACAATGAAGAAATTAGAGTTATCATAAATGAGAGACTACACATACACCCACAAATTATTGATATGTACAAAGGAATTGCAATCTTCAAAGTGGGGATGCAACATATTTATGTACAAGCCAAAAGGGATCCCCAGAGACAATGGTTACCCACTATGTTCTGTTTCTCTAAGGAGGACATTGTGCAGATCATAAATGATTGAGATCCAGCATGGCGAATCCCCTTGACAGAAGAAGAAGTCACATAGTAGGAGAATCCTATACAACAAAACACTTCACCATAGGATAAATCTATAGAAAAAGAAATTGTAGAAATATTTCTTGATGCCATAGAGTAGAGTGTGCAAACAAAGAAAAGAATAAGAAAGGAACAAGTGGAGGAGTCATCAAGAAAGAAGATAAAATCATCCAAGCCTAGTTTTACTTGGGTCCTGACAGAAGATGACATGTATCAAATTGGCATGGAGGTCAAAAATGTCACAGAGGAGATTGTGGAAAAGGTGTAAACAAAGGAGGAACTGGAAGATCTCGTGAAAAAACAAGAAGAGATCCTCATAAAAGTTGAAGAAGAGTTCGCAACAATGAAAGAGCAGATAATAAAGACTAAGAAAGAGTAAGGACAAAGAAACACACATGATCAACGCGTAAGCACAGACAGTTGCACAAATGAAAGACACAACAAAACGACAACAAGGTTTCAAGATTCCAACTGAAGCACTGGTGTTTCTCACTCAAGAGATGCAAGAATCAGAATTTGCAATAAGTCCAGTAGAAATGATCTTGTCATGGTTACCTATGGATGAGCTACGTACACTACATGCATTTGCTGGGAAGGAAATTCAAAGATGACATGAAGCGGTGTCAGCAGAATGGTACAAAAGTTTTAATGAAAAGGAAGCATTGTAGGAGGAATGTCGGAAAATGAAAATGGAGAAGGAAGAAACTACGCAAAAGACAAATAGGTTGAAAAATGAAGTAGAGGAAATACAACATAAAAATTCCAAATTGAAGAAGGTAGTTGAGGATGTATGTTAGACGCTGCCAGATGTAAAAATAGAGAATGATGCCCCTTCAGAAGAGAAGGTAACCAAGATAAGAAAAGTTATTCAATGTCTTCACATTGATATTGAGGAGCTCGCAACAAAGCAACAACTAGGGACACCTCCAAAGGTTAGATATGAGCGAGAATATAGATACGAAAGAATGAATATTGCTATAAGCAATATTAGGACTAGGGAATTAAAATATGAAAAGATACACGAAGAAATTGCACAGTTATGGGGTAAGCTGGTTGCTGACGAGCAACTCAAGGAAGTGGATCAGAAGCTACTAATTGTACAAGAGTCTGTTGATGCAATATTTGTGCACTCGCATCAACAAGGAGGGATTGATCCGATCCGAGAGTATTTGGAAACCTAAAGACGTTGTGAATGATCAACCCTCACGGATTTCATGGCTCCGTTAGCCGAGATTATTGCTAACCTAATAACTAAACTAAGGAAACAAACCTTTAAATTCTATCTATATATACATATATATAGAAATAATAAGAAAATCTTGATTTTAGACAAATATAAACTATGATGTAGGGATCCCAAGTATTTCAATGTGCTTTGCAAAATGATTTTGAGACAAACTATACTATATTGACTGTGATAAACAAGCCAAAATATTAAATAATATATAAATCCTAAAAATCAAAACCATTTACCTTGACAACACACATACTTATATTTCAGGTGTACTAAAGATAAAAGATATAATACACATATACTATCTTAGATATTTTCAGTGTATTAATTCACACCAAATTGATCTGAACTAAAATCATTTATTAAATTTGCACTTGAAAGAAGAATCAATTCTAAATACTTGCACTCACCTAATCTTGATCAAGATATATAATATTAAGAAACTGGAATCAATCGACTCTAATATAAAATGAATAAAGTTCTGTCATCCTTCTCATGCAGACAATTCAAACATTTGAACAAATAACATAAACGAACTAGTTATTGGCCAATGTCAAATAATTAATTTGACTTTGAGCTTATAAAGAGATCGATTGACCTATCATGTTAATTGAACAATGCATCACCAACAAATACATGATCATGATTAAATCAGCCTAAAACAGTCACTAACATATCACAACCATATATTTAATGATTTAATGTATCATAAAACAAGATACCGAAACCCAATCATGTCAACATGAAATATATAGACGCAATACGAAGAACAATTTCAGAAATGATGTTATGAACAATGCAAACAATCAGAAAATGCAATAGTTGTATAATACGAGCAAAAAAACTGCACATGAGAAAGATGATTTGGCACGAATCCTGACATAATGACATATATGATAAAATAACCATGAATAATCATACAAAAAATCCCAAGTATATATTACTCATGAAAATAAATTAGAGTCATTAAGTCTCATTTAAATACACAACATTCTCCAGCAAAAGAACCCATCCTAGTCTCTCGAACTTCTACTGATTAAACAAGTGTTGCATGGAAGCGGATACCTGCCGAGGTTGGTAGGTCGAATTGTATGCAATGGAACTGAATTGGTCATTGTATAGATTGATTATGTATTATTAAACTCATTGTTGTACAAATGCAAGAGTTAAAAAAGATGACGACGTTGTTGAAATTGGAGGCTGCAATGTTGTAATTTGACCTCAATCTAAGAGAAGCATTGTTGAATAGTGTATTTTGACCTCAATCTAAGAGAAGCGTTGTTGAATAGTGTATTTTGACCTCAATCTAAGAGAAGTGTTTTTCAATAGCGCATGGGTTTGTTGAGTTCGTTGTGTATTTTGATGTGATTATATGCTATGAGAAGTATTATGTGCATGCGATTTGTGATTCGCTTAGCTTTGGGAAGGTGTCCAATAACATAATATTTAGTGACCTACACACTTAATACACCAGTTGTAGTAATTAGCCATTTATTTTGAATATTTTCTTCATAAAATTTAATGCTTTCTAGGAGAAGAGTTCGCTACCTACTAGATCGGCCTGAATACACCAGCTATAGTAATTAGCCATTTATTTTGAATATTTTCTTCATAAACTTTAATGCTTTATAGGAGAAGAGTATGCTGCCTACTGGATCAACCGTAGTATGGATATTGTACACCATGCAACATCCGTCCAACTGTACGCAATGCAATGGTTTTAAACCATTGGCTCCTCCACATATACATAATGCATAATGAGGGGCTTGATGGCTAACACTTATGGATTCAAACTTTGTGTATGAAAATAAATAAACTTTGTGTATGAAAATAAATAAGTGCACACATAAAGTAAAAGATATTGTCATACATAATAAACATATAAATAAACAAGTTAATAAAAAAATCAAAGTGCAAACATAAATTAAAAGATAATTGTCATAAAATAATAAACATAGAAATAAAATAAGTTAAAGTAATAGTTATGTCATACAATATTGGTTAAGAAACAAAATAAAATATTGTTCATAACAAAATATAATATTGTTCATATGGTTGAAAGTGAACTAAAAGGTATGATTCATAAGTAATAAGTAATAATAATAACATATACATTGGACAATCAATGAAGTTGCCCAATGCATCAAGGATGGGTGTAATTCAAAATATACAGTATACTAAAGTTCGAAGGAAGTCGATGCCAACCGAAATAAGTTCAACAGAGGTCGATGCCAACAGAAATGAGTTCAACAGCTCAAAATGATTTATATCATCTCTTCGATGCCAACTGAATAAGTTCAACAGAGGTCGATGCCAACAGAAATGAGTTCAACGGCTCAAAATGATTTATATCATCTTTGTAATGCTACCTGTTCTATTTCTACCTCAAGGAAATTTAATCCTTGCATCTTTCAACCGAAACCAATCGTTGGCATATTTAAAACATTAATTTATTGCTTCCACGACACGCTCCTTTTTTCTGGAAGGTTATTCAAATATTCTTAAACAGAAAACGGTGAAAATATGTCATAATAGTTAATACTAGCATTTGCCCCTTGAGGGGCAAAAATGAACGCCGATAGGAAAAGAAGAAAGTTAGAAGGAACAAAAAAATAGGCACATGCAACAAAGGATACTGGTAGGAAAAGAACAAAGTTTGTAACAATCTTAGATTACAAAGACATAGGCACTCAACCCATAAAAAAAAATAATGCTAAGTTCATCAACACAGTGAGCCAACTACAATTGATTTTCTCACAATATCTATAGTAGTAATCTCAACACTATAGATTACTACAATATTTGTAATATATAAGCAATTTGAAAAAATATTTCTGCAATAAAATCAATGAAAAGAATGATTATAATAGATCCTAAACTTCACAAGCTACTTGTGAACAAAAGTTTGCTTTCATGCCATGTGCTGTAGCAATAAATTTAGGAATCTCCATATACAAGTATAGGTATAGAACTCTTTCATGGGCCAGCTCTTGATAGTGCCACAATCTAAGTTGTAAATGAATCTTCGTTATGCTTGTTCAAGAATGGAAGATACAGTGGGAAACCCAAATATGTTTCTTTCTTCTCATTGAGGATTTCAAGTCCACAATAAAAACTTTACATCCTTCTCAACCATTTAAAGGTGAACAGTCCTGTCACTACATGAACTAATCTTCTGAAAATTACTAATAAACCAAGGAAAGTAACTGGTTATCAATGATTCTCACCGCATCAAGGATTCACACGTCTTCTGACAATATAGATAGTTCACAACAAAGCACAATAAAAATGCAGACTTACAACACAATAGGAGTGGTGAATCTTTGTTATGCTTGCTTCAAGAATGGAAGATATAGTGGGAAGCCCAGATATGTTTCTTTCTTCTCATTGAGGATTTGAATTCTACAATAAAAACTTTACATGCTTCTCAACCATGTAAAGGCAAACAGACCTGTCACTATATGAATTAATCTTTTGAAAATCACTAATAAACCAAGGAAAGTAACTGGTTAACAATGACTCTCACTGCATCAAGGATTCACACATCTATTGTTAATATAGATAGTTCACAACAAAGCACAATAAAATGTAGACTTACAATACAATAGGAGTGGTAGTAGCTCTCAATACAAAGGTTGTATTTATTCAACGTGGAGGTAGATGAGGAGAGGTCGCTTTGCTTGACTACTTTGTTTTTATGAATGTAAAAGAGAGTACACAATTTACACACCAACTAAGATTAATATTTATATCACTACTTCCTGGGATAATCCATTATGAGCTTAGCTTGAAAATCCATTGCCAACAAGGAAACTGAAGAGCATTGAACTAAAAAAGTAGTAAAATATAGCACTGTTACACAAATATGAACAAGCATTTAGGTTTTGTAGAGAAAAGGAATCCCAATAATATCCATTGAAAAGTACACATTACATATAAACATTTCTGCAATAGTTTCTCAAGAAGGGAAATTTATTTTCATTGACAAAGAAGAATAGATGAACAACAAAAAGGGTTGGTTCACCACCCCTTGAGGGTTGTTTCGCTTAATAGTGGTAAGCAGCTTGTCGACATTGTCAGCACTTGCTTGTGCAGCTGCGACATTCACAGAGGTTGGGAATTTGTGGTCCTTTTGGGTGCCTTCTACAAGTGTGTTTTCTATGACGGTGACAATATCTGGTTGAACGGTCATTTTCATTATTTTTTCTGACCGTCATGTTATGGTCTTTCTCTTTGAATAAAAAAAATTGTGTCCAATCGAGCCACTGTATGTTCTTTAGATGGGGTAAACGGTGTAAGCTCAAGCTCTGGAAATGGTAAGTGGCCTCCAGTTAGTGGGCTTAGCATGTTTGTGTCCATGGGTTCTGGACTATTGACTTGTGGACTTGTTGGCTCTTTGTGCATAGCTGGTTGGATATTTTCTTGTGCTTCTTTGCTAATCTGTTCTTCCATAGCTCCATTTTCTTTAGTTTCTCTTGCATGATGGGCTTCTTCATTTTGCAATTTTTCCATTTCCTCTCCATGATTCTATTCGATTGCTAATCTTTCTGCTTCCTCTTTATATTGTTTTTCTTGTACCATTTTGGCCTGTTCACTTTGGCTATGTATTTCTACTTCCTCTTTCTTTCGTTGCTCTGTTGATTCTTCCCTTTGTATATGTATTTCTGCTTCCTTTTCCTTGGTTGTAATTTTGATAGAAGTAGGTGCATGGTTTCCCTTTATTTTGTTTGTGCAACTCTTTCGCATTGTTGACCCTTTTATATATTTCCTCATCTACCAGGAAATGATCTGAGTATTCAAAAGTGATTTTTCAAGAAGCACAATGTTTAGCCACTTTACCTTTGTTGTCGTTTCTTAAAAAAAGTATAGTCTCGAAGTAAAAAGCTTCCAAGTCGGAAACAAAGGCTTTAACAACTCTAATTTTTTGGAACTTGTATGTACCAATGTTGAATGGTAGAGGTGGGTAAGATGCTTTTTTTTTTAGATGGAGAAAGTCACCAATTCCATTGATGAAGACTTGTCTTATGGCTTCTTTATGCATAATGAAATCTGTAGCATACTTGGGCAATAGATAAGGAGGTTTAGTGCCCCCATACATCCTTATGTATACGCCTTCTAATGAGAAGTAGTAGTCGTCGTACTCACCTATTACAGCCAAGGCATTGTCTGACAAACAATTTGGTTCTTTATTGAAGAGAAACCAATAAAGGAGCATGATTAGTTCTTCGCATAGTAGTTTGTAATACCCTTGATATCGATTATCCCAAGTTATTTGGTGTGCTACATGAAGGGGAGTCTCAGTCCGTTTCCAAGTACATCCCAACTTAGGGAAAAGATGCTTGACTAATATACAATCAATGAGGAAAGAAGACATGAAGATTTCTGCTTTCTATTGTGAAAGGCCAGTTTGAGCTATAGCAATGTTGGATGCCATACTATCTGATATTATATCTGCCCAATTGAATATTGTACCATTTGTGGCAACGTGGTAGATCAATGGAACCCAACTAAGTTTATAGTTGTTTCCGTTTGGTAGGCCGAAGATTTTGTTCAACATTAGGACTATGATTCGATAGGGGGTCCTTAAGTGTTGGCTATCATATTCCCCGCTACCTTTGGGTCTTAGTTGCCTGTCTGGTACCATCATCTTCTTTGCACATTCAAAATTATCTATATTGGCATGCCTTACCCAATCGCATTGGGTCTTAGTTGCTTGTATGGTACCATCATCTTCTTTGCACTTGTCAACAATTCATAATACTTAATCCCATGATTGCCAACCACCTAGCCTTCAATCCTTTAAATACTTATGAAAATCTTGGAAGAAAGAGAATCCTTACTCAACTTATTCAAATTTTTGAATGATAGGAGGACACCACTAGGCTAGATTTTAGGAAAGATTAAATATATTTTTAGAAGGAGGTTTCGACCACTACTCTACTCATGGAAAGAATATATGGTTGACACTGAGACCTTCTAGAAATCCATTATCTTCCTCTCCCATGGTATCATGGTCCCCATTACTTTGGTCCTACCCATCTAGCCTTGGATACTTTTATTGACAATATGTTACAAATATTTACAATTGGACCATCATTATAATAATGTTTTATGGTGCATCATATCCAATGTCTTATAATTATTTAAACCAAAACAATTTCATAATTAATTAAAAATGATAATAAATTTTAAGGGTGATATCATGTCATATAACAAACATATATTCAAGAAAACCCTTATACTTCAATAAATCATAAAACCCTTGAGGTAGAGAAACACCATGCAATGATCCTTATATGGAAAGATCAACTAATGTTGATTCACCTATTTCTGGAATATCCTCCTATTGAGATAAAGTCCAATACAATATATTATAATACATGATTCATAGGGATGACTAAAGAATGATTTATATCTAACTAGAAAACTTTAGCCATAAGAAAATGCTATCTACTTATTGGACCTTCTTTAATGAGGTCACACATTTATTCAATTCTAACTACCTAATTTATATTATTTAATAATAAGTAACATTGTGGACCTATTCCATGTTAGATTGAATGTCCACCATACTTATCCTGTTCTTAACTCTAGTGGGCCCACATCCCTTTGGAGGATCCCAACATTAATGGCAAGATACTCCCTAGGGGTTTAATAAGGGTCTGTTTTAGTACAAATGCATTCAAATTTACTCAATGCTAACTACATAATGGGTCTTATTTAATAATAATCGACATTATGGACCCATTCCACATTACACTAAATGGACACCATACTTATCCCTCTTAAATCTAATGGAAACATAGACTCCTATTAAACCCATAGGGAGGATCCCACCATATATCCTTCTTGTATAATATGTAATGCAATGATTACAACATATACAAATATGCAATCACTATTAATTTACACATGCACATTTAAATAATGTAATGCATTTACCTTAATACTATATAGAGTTTGTTGTTATACATTAGATCTTCACATGCAACATAGACAAATACTATGAACATTTCTCATTCCCTTTTGTGAGAATTGTAATAGTTATATGGAATTGTGAAGTCTCGATGGATTACTTCCTTAAACCCCATAACATTAAATCCTATGTTAAAGCTTTATTAAACTATGATGAATTTCAATGTTACCAAGTGCAAGCATCATCCTCTAGATGTCGTTATCTTCCTTAACATGCATTTTCTTACCTAGATTAAATTTAAAATGTATCATTTCATAATCTTAATGTACATGGTGTCATAGAAGAAAATAAATGTCTATGAGCAAGAGTGACATATATAAGTAGTAGAAAAATGGGCATGCATTCACAAAAATCTATGCTGATATTTCTTAGAGGTAGAAAAATAAATCAATTTGAGAGTTACGCAATCAATGATTACACATGAGGATCTTCATGACTTGAATATTGGTGCGTAAAATTGAGATTAGGTGATAGTGTGGATCTTTGATGTTCACAATTCTCCAATTATTTTTCCCCATAAGTAACCTAAGTATTATAGATTTCTCTTAGCCTCCGTAAATTGTTTCACGTTGAGAAAAAAATATAAAGCATAAAAGATATCCAAAATGTATTGGACATTAGAGGGATAAGAACCTTCATTATCAATCAATATAATAATTATTTCAAGAAACATGGGAAAAGACAATACCAATACTTATATATCTGTGTGCAAATCTCGTTGATGCATTATTTCTTTTTTCTCTTAGATGCAAGGGATGATTTTATCATCTCCGTTCACCATACCTTTGTTGTTTATAGTAGAATGCATATTAATCCTCGTGGTTTTTATAGGTATCTAAAAAATGTGAATGTTATTTTTATTAAATAAAATATTTTCCTTTTGATACTTATATTCGAATGCATATTAATTCTCAGGGTTTTTTTTTATAGGTATCTAAAAAGTGTGAATGGTATTTTTACTATATATTTTTTTAATTACTAAACACAATATTCAGGTAGCAACACAATAATCAGATAGCAACTGATCACAATAATTAATGCACTACTCAAGGTGTTTTCTTGAGTAATGTTAGAATAACTATGGCCCATATCCTACGAATGATAGAATGTCGTTTAGAATCCAGGTGAAAAAATGGGGTTTAGAATATGTTGAGGGATACCTGCAAGAAGTTGATTATCTCCCATATGTTCTCACCAAATATCTAATTAGAACAAATGCTGCATGGGAGCGTAGTCCTTGCCGATCAAGTTTGGAAAATTGGCAAATGGGTGAAGAATTATATTGGAACTTTTTAACTGGAGATGAATCTTTATGAAGCAACTCGTGAAAATAAATTTCAACCAATAATAATAGCTCTTCCACGTAATATAGTTTCCGATGTTTGTCCATTATAATTTCTTCATGAAATCTGCAAAAAAAGCTTTCGTTCAAGGAAATTAAATCTCAAAGCATGGTTGCAATCTTTGTGAGATTTTAATTAGTGTTTGTTTGTGGGGCGCATAAATTTATGGATTTATTTTAACTACAAACCATCTATTGTAATTAGACATCAATTGATTTATTTACAGTACATATTCGGTGCGTTCTTAATATAAAGAAATAATATAAATTTACATATTCGGGTGCGTTCTGAATATAAAGAAATAATATAAATATATAAATAATGGGTGCCCTGTCGTTTGTCTATATAGAAACAGAATTTCTTTATTGTTATAACATTATATTAGCGGAGAAGTAGTCCAATGACTGCGGCTAAGTACATGCTGCTACGCCGTTAGGAGTGAGCTATAGGTATTTGCTAAAAAGATAGACGTATTAGCAACAAAAATTGTATAACAACCCAATAAATACCAGGGCCATCTGTAATCGTTGATTTTTAATATATAAACTCGATCACTTTGTATAATTGGTAGTCTACTGGTTAGTAGGAAATGAGGGTCTCGAAATACACTCCATCGGTAGAAGTCCCAATCCTTTTATTTATAGTCTATTGTAACACGATAACACCGGACCTCATGGCCAACAAAAGCTTTTTGATTAACGTGAAGGCAATGTACAATGTGAAGCAAAAGCCCTTCTTTCAAAATATTAATCCTATTTACACGTAAAATGAGAGCATGCGGGAGCAAAGTAAGCTACAAAGAGTATTCGGGGAATAGACTATCGATAAAAAGTAACTAAGTGGAAGTTCGTGGATTCATAAAGCACTTTTTTCCTCACAATCTCTAGACATGTATTTATTTCTGCATAGAAAAATTTGGTTAAATTTGGCAATCATGGTTTATCCCAGACACCGATTACCTTCCTTGTGGGGCACAGCGGGATGGATCTAGATATTCAGGCAAGATCCCCACATATCACCCTTTACCTTCCATCTCTCCTTGGAGAGTTTGATTGGCTAGCAACCCCAGCATGTTACACAAATAACATGCATTCAGACAAGTTTCGCAATTGTCTATGCATTAGGGGATTGAGTATGATGGATATATGTCCTCCTAGATGCCATGCTCCACTGATCATTCCGCCCATACAAATCATGCTAGAACTTATGATATTACCATGAAACAATTAAATAATTAATTAAATCTTATACGTGGCATAATTAATGGTACCAAGGACTGCCTTAACGAGGAAATTTGGGATTTTGTTTTCTTATAGTGCCCTTTTCCTTGCACACAAAACAGACTACCATGCACATCACCACCTGGCTCATCCGTAGTCTGTCACATTCACATCTAACGAAAGCAGTCGAAGGAAGAGTAGATGAAGCCTTCATGTGAGTGCCACGACTCAGCTTAGAGCGGGATAAGCTGCAGTTCCAGTTCCTCGTTCAGCCAATCTCGATTCTATGGCTTCTTATACCAATTCTATAGCCTCCACCTCAACAGCTTTTGCATATTCGGGCCCTACTTCCGTTTCAGCAGTTTTAGGAGCTTTCAGGTATCTAGCTTATGTTTCAACGGATTTTGGGTCTTTGGAATCTGCTTAAGTAGTTTCTGAATATCCAGAGGTGCAAAAACTAGTTGAATGATGGAAGGATGGCCCCGCATTCAAGAATTGCGCCAAGATAGAGAAAGAATCCATGGAAATGAGGCTAATTAGAGGATATGAGGTGCAGATTGTTGGATTGGGTTCTTCAACAAAGGCAAAAACCATGAGTTCTGCGAGCTGAGCTAACATGGGCAAAGACGGTAATTGAATTCCATTGTTGAAATCATATTTTTGTATCAAAGTCACCATTTTTATATTGGAATGTTATTGGGATTGGAATGTAACAGTGGTTTACAAGGTTTGGTGGGCGAGCATATTTATCCTGTAAATAGATCCATGATAAATTGCAATGGATACTATATGGGTGCAACAATGTTTGCAATTTTTACAAACTTCTATTGTCCCGTAACTTGCTTTCCAGTCCACACAATTTGTGTGTTGTGACTTGCTTTCCAGCACACATAGATTGTCCTAACATGTTTTACTCGTCTACATTATTGAATGTGCATCCTCCACGTTTCAGTGATTTCCAGTGAAATCTATGAAAATTCAATACTTTTGAATGGACATAAATCTATGAAAATTCAATACTTTTGAATGGATGGAAATCTATGAAATCACGACTGCTGACTTATTGAATCTACGTCCAATCTATAGGTACGAAGGAATGCTTTACCAATCCACAAAGAAGGAGAAATGATGGATTGTATTGACATACTTCCTAGCACTATAATGATTTGATGCCGAGTGTTGAAAAGTTTGCTAGGAGATTTGTGATGGGGTTAGCTAGCTAGGATACCTGTTACTGCAATCATAGTTTGTATTAGAAGAGCTGCCAAGTATGGAGCCATTAACATCTTTGGAGGAGTTGTGGGTAGACCGGTGTGTGAAGCTGAACAACATACATGGCTTGGAGCACGCGACAAAACTTAAAATCCTAAATGTTGCTGGGATGTCCGAGTCTTCATTTGTATTAGAAGAGTTGCCAAGTATAGAGCCATTAACATCTTTAAAGGAGTTGTGGGTAGACCGGTGTGTGAATCTAAACAACATACGTGGCTTGGAGCATGCAACAAAACATAGAATCCTAAATGTTGCTGGGATGTTCGAGTTAGAAGAGCTGACAAGTATGGATCCATTAACATCTTTGGAGGAGTTGTAGGAAGACGGGTGTGTGAAGCTGAAGAGCATACGGGGGTTGGAGCACACTGGGAGAGCTAGGAGAGTTCTCTTGCAATAACCAGCTTGCAATAACCAGCGTGTCCAATAACTAGGAAGGCAAGCACATACAATAACCAGGAAGGCAAGGTCAAAAATCTGTGGGGCCAAAGCGGCCATCACGTGGCAAGATTCCATTCGCTCTATGAGTGAGGAATCTAGTCAACGTGGATGGTTACGCTTCTCCACAGTGAAACGCCTACGACGTAATAATCATAGTGATACATGGAATATATCGCCATAGAGATGATCTGAATTAAGACACTACACCATCATTAAAAGCACGAAACTTAACACAACACAATGCCATAAGTTGGCATTGAGATGTGCCACTTGTGGCAGAATCACACCATACAATATGGTATGGCCCGCCAAATGTAATGTTACATCTTTTAATGTAACATATCTAAAGAGTGGGTTAAAAGTGGATTATAAGTTATAGGTGTAATTTAAATATTCTACATTAATTCAATATTTTCCAAGCATATTTTTGGTTTAATTTTGTTTGTATTCCTTTGGAAATCTTTAAAAAATCTTAGAATCACATATATTAGTTATGGAAATTGTATAATTTGGGTGCCATGGGGGTATTTGAGGGTGCTAAATCTATTTATGAATTCAAAAATATAATTAAATAGATTGAGATTTGGATTTTACCAAAAGGAAAATTATTGGATTCCGACGTAAAGTCGAAAACCTAGAATAAATAGACTACTCCTAAGTTATATAGTGAATCATTAATTTTTTAAATTATTTTTATTATATATTGATAAAAAATAATATGTTAAAAGTTATAATCAAATATATAATTATAAAATAGTACAACCACTTAACTTGTGATCAGTGAACAATAATACTGATATATAATTTGTTTTATTACTTATATCTATTTGTTACATCATGATGATCATGATGTTAAATCTAAGTGAAGATCTTTAATATCCACCAATGCTATCTATTAGTAGAGTACCCTTAACTAGGATACTGATTACTATATGTAGTGACTATTTCCACATTTAAATTTATTTTTCTCCATCGATTTAATTGGGGGTGTGGGCGGGTGGTGAGCCCAGCATCTGGTCTAACTATTTTTTATCTTATTTGTCGTTTGGCCGATGTAACGTATGGATGGATAGTTGCATTGGTTCCCTTGCATTGGAGTTGAAACTAGCAAAATTATAACCTATATCTATCTCATACCTTTTTGACTCGGTTTTTGGGCGTCGCCTCCAAACTAAATCATGTATAAGAAAAATTGAACTTGGGTCACTTTGCTGTAAACTAGTCATTATTTGTTTTCACAATAAAATCGTTATTCATAGCTAAAATTTGAGTAGGTGCTACTCGTTGGATCCTGACTCGAGAAGGAAGAGTAGATATATGTATGTATGAGGCAGGACTTACCGATGATCTCCAGTTTTCAGATGGTATAATGAAAGCCGTCAACATCCTCAAGTCGTCGCATTCTTTCCTTTCTCCAATTTGCTAAAACGTAAATGTTGCGAAGCCTACGAAGAATATTATTAATGGAATGCTACAAACGAAATGCTTGCCCTATATGCACGTGAAGTAGCACAAAACAGAACCATGGTGTCTGCTAATGTCGTATTCATTGATGGCATCTTCTTCATATTTTTGGAAATATCATTTTCAAATCCAGATTCACGCTCTTCCTTTTCCTCTTACGCAATCCGAGGTTGGGAATATTTACAGTCCATCAGAGCCAAACAAGCACAGCAATTGAGAATAATTTCCAGTGTTTTAAGCTCTAATTTCATCTCATCTGCGCAATTTCTCCGGTATTTTGTTCTACTTTATGAGTAAATACGTTGGTAGTAACTTTGTTTCATAGATTCAATGGCGGTTTGTAATCTTGACTCTTGAGCGATGGATGCCGATGTGCATATATACTCAGGGATCCATTCTTTATAGTTGGTGTATTCTTGAAAGTTTACTGCATTTTGCCTTTCCGAGTACGACTCGCCAAATAGAAACAATCTAAAACAAACTAGTGCTGAATGGTGTTAGATCACATGAAATTTGCATATGGATTAAGCATCATAAATCGATTTTAGAATGAGAATTACAAAGTTGTTGTGTGTAGAGGTATAGTGCAGAAAATAGTAAAAGATATATATATATATATATATATATATAGATTCCAACTAAAGGAGAAAGTGTTGTCATACCATATAAAAGCTCTAGTTATATAAAGCATGGGTGAGTACTTGCTTTGCATTGTAGTGTAGGAAGCTTGATCTTAAAGCCACTACTATGGAGGGTTAGAAGGGGTTCTTGCTATCAATGATTCTTGACCATTTAAGTCCCACCTCTGCAAGGAGCTTATCAGATCCGAGACTCCATTGGACAAAGATTGAGAATCGCCATCATTGGATAGAGAAGATACTAGCCTTGACAAGCCTTGGGAATCATGCAACGGTGGAATTATTATGGAATGATGGTGATGAGGACTCTATAGGCTATATGAGGGATGAACTACAAGACTTGCCGAAATAGATGAGGTGTCCATTGACAAATTTTAAAGATTTATGATGCAAGGATTTGTTAGTAGTAGCAATAGGTGACGAGTTTGAAACCTTGTAAGTCTAAGTGGGGAAAGAATCATGCAATGAACTAGTGGAAATAAGTAGTGGTGAGAGCAAAGCTGGAGATTGTGCATGGACGATGAGCATCGAGGTAGCAGGTGATATTTGGAACTACGAAGTGCAGGAAAGATTGAAATTGCCACATAGGTATCCATAGGGAGAAGAATCTCTGATCCAAGGATTGTCAAAATAACCTCCTCTGTTTTTGGAATGGTTCACAAAACTTGAACCCCCGCCATCGTAAGTAGAAATAGAAAATGCTCCGTTGAAATAGATAGTGTGATAGAGATTCAAACCCTTGTGATTCTTGGACTGGAATCCATTTCTTGAACCAGTTGAGGCTCTCAAAAAAAAAAACATAGCTTCATAGGTGTAGGAGTGAAGAAACAAACCCTACAATGGTAATTGAAGCCATCCTTGTAGGGTTGGGTTTGATACCAATCCGAATGAAGCCAACATTCAAAGACCCCATGAGAAAATACACAGGCATCCCCACGCCTACAACTTCATTTTTTAAAATCTAAATAGATGGCGCCAGAATAATGAAACTACCTCATATCTTGATCTGTAATCGAGGGCCTTATATCCCACTCAACTCACCAACACAGATACTTGTGAGGAAAAATTATTTATAGTCTTTGTTCTTGCTCTGTCAAGGTTGAGATGATGCTTGGTTCATTTTCTACTTGAACTTAGACACTTTGACTCCAATCCTTCTAGGCTCAATTCCCTGAGAAATCTATCTTCAAATTTGTTCATCAACAAGCACAAACATTGTTGGCATATTAGTATACAATATATTTATTTTTATTTACTGCTACATGAATATAGTAATACCATAATGTAATAAATACCCAACCAAAGAGGAAAATGTTCTTTGTCAAATGGAATTTCCCCAACAATACTATTAAAATGTCTAGATATTGATAAATAACATCCCAGGCACTTCTGCGTTAGTCCAGCAATGATAAGAAACATCCTAGATGCTTGTAGATTTTTTGGGCAATGATAAAAATGCCCCAACACTGATAAAAACGCCTTGGGTACTCATAAATTCATCCAACAGTATTTAAAACTAGCTCAGACAATTGTATATTCAATAGGAAATGATCAAAATGACCTAGGCACCTCTAAAAACACCCCAACATTTATAAAAACCAGTTTGGCACTTCAACATTCACCCAACAATTTATAAAAATGCTCAGGCATTTCATAATTCATTCAACAATGGTAAAAAATGCCCCAAGCACATTTATATTCATCCAACAATAGTAAAAAACACCCCATGCATATTTATATTCATCCGACAATAGTAAAAATGCCCCAGCCATATTTAAATTCCTCCAACTAGTGAGAAAAACGCCCAATAGTCATATATGTTTACAAACTTCAATTTAGAAGCTACTTAAAAAGTTTCAACAACAATTAAATGAGAGCCATTGATCTCATGAATCATAATGGAATGGATGGTGGTAGTTTCATAGATGTTGGCATTTGTATTTTGCAAGACAACTTTGAAAACATGAAAAACAACCTCACTTAATAGCTAAGAATCAATGCTAAACCATCTAATGAACAAGACACTCATTAAAACATAGATCAACTCTCATTAAAACACTCACATCAATTAATAAAATGAACCAAAGAAATTAATAAAGCATATAATGGACATCGCAAATTTTTCCTAGAAACCCAAATGATAAAACCATCTTTGAATAGTTTCTTATTATATCTTGGCAATATCTGTCTACACACTACTTATTACTCCCCTATGCATAATCTTCTTTTTTCCAACCAAGATCCCTTTCTAAGTGACAATGAATGAACAAATAGGGAGAGCTTGGTTAAAGGGAAGGCCAATAGGCCTCACCTTTTGTTTCCCATTCCCATCTTTTTCTCCTATTTCATTTTTATTTTCACATTTATTTCATTTTTTATTTTCTCTTTTCTTATTTACATGTTTGTTTTCCTTGTATTTTCTTTTATCTATTGTATCACCTTTAATCATTGTGAGATTACATTGCTAGTAGTAGCATTACAACCCATTCAAGAGTTTGGATCTATTTTGGATCATATCTCTTCGTCTCATTTGCTGTGCAAACGATAACTTAGTCCAATCGTGGCTTCTTCTCCATAGAAACAATTTGTCATAATAAATCTTACAACTTAATTCCACAAAATAGTAAATACCCTGGAATTGAAAGGAAAGTAACTAGAGCAAAAGTGACACAGGCATGCATGGCTACTATACGATCTCCTAGTTCCTTTGTTATGTTGTAATATCCACTCCCTTACTCTTTCTCAACTACGGGACAATACAATAACATCATCATAAATGGAACCCCTTTTCCTTCTAATGGCCTAGTATTTAACATAGCTCAAGATCCCCTTGTTTGTGGGATAAGGCACACCCTCTACACAGTGATTTGATTGCTAAAATCTACGGAGGTATACATACCCTTCCCCCTTCTAGATTTGAACATATGATCTCATAGAAGGAAACACATGTTATTAACTATTAGGTCCACTCGAGCTATACTAACAATTAAGCCCAAAATTTTACATCAATAACTATAACACTAATCAAAATTTATGTATAAATAATTTTTTAGCACAATTAAATTAAATTTAACTTTTTAAATAAAAAAAAATGAAATATTATACATATATACACTAAAATATATTGAAATATCAATCATATTTCTAACATTTTATTTACATCAATCATATTTTTAACATTTTAGTTAGATAATGACCACATTATGAGTACCAACAAATTCTTGAAAGTCACACTTACCGAGATTTATACCGAAGAAGTCTTTGAATCACATATTCAATTTGTAATCGAAGGAAAGTAATAGAGGTCGACAAATTTTATGTGTCAATCATTCTAGTAACATCAGATTGCCACTTAAGCCATGAGGAATATACTATAAGTGGCTATAATCACCTTATTCAAATCATGAGGAATATACTACAAATGGATATAATCACTCGCACCAAAGAAGAAGTATAACCAAAGCATAGAAAATGTAAATCAGTCCTTGCTCAACACACCTAAATAATGACTTTGCACAAAAAAAAATGACAGTTATTTTTACATACTTAGCAACCAAGGGAGTTAAATAATTAGGATGCTAACTAGAATATGTCAAACCATTTGAACTTAATGAAACAATCTGCTAAAAATACCGAATCAGATTCCTAAAGTCTTCTTTGGATTAAATTGATTCCCATAAAGTGCTTCTTTGGATTAAATTGATTCCTATAAAGTGGTGTCCTATATGGTATTGCTAAAATAAAGGAAAACATAGTAGTGTTAAAATAAAGGAAAGCTTATGAAAATTAGATAATTAAGCAAGTGGAGCTGCTAGGGCAATAGTCCCTGCCTACAGCTTTGCACATAAGCCCAACTTTGCTTTGCAAATAAAGTCCAATTTTGCAAATAATGCCTAGTTAGTCGAAATCAAAATCATTGCCAAAAAAACCAGTTAGTCCAGTTTGGCTTTGCAAATAAAGACTAGTTAGTCCAATTTGGCTTTGCAATTAAAGACCACTTTGGCTTTTTATATAAAAGTTTCAGTTTATTTTTATTTTTTGGGGGTCAAATGTAAGAATTTTAAGTTGTTTCTATTTTCTATAGAAAATAAATAAAGGAATGATATGATTTTAGTAACATATTAAATTTATTAGCATGAATGGATGCTACTATTTTTCTGTTAAAATACCTTTACCCAAATATGTATAATTTACCTAAAAATACAGTGGAAATGATATGACTTCCATAACATATTATTAAATTTATTAACACTTCAGTTTAAAAACATGAATGAATATTACTATTTTTTTTGTGAAAAATACGTTTACCCAAATATGTAAAGTTTACCAAAAAAAATACAGTGGAAGAAACCTATGAACTGTATCAAGGAACGGACTGACTAATCATAGCTTTATTATTTATTTAGAATTTTTAACTGTTAAAACTTCTAAATATGAAATAAAACAAAGGTGAGATTCACTATTATTGTAATATTCACAGAATTAAACAAAATATTCAAGAAAATGCATATACAAATCAGAGTAATCTATTTACTATAACATTAGTATACAAATATTTGAATTTCACATATACATATGAAGAGAGTTAAATGTACTTCAAAACAAATTTGCTATATACAGGAAAACCTTTTAAAACCATAATGGCCATGAGCCAAAGCAAATCCTGGATGGATAGATGGTGATGATAAAAAATTCAGAATAAAATTCAGAACCGATCGATGCAAACGTATAGGCAACAATATAAACGTGAGTTTTTGGTGCCTAAAACTGTGGGTGGAGTAAATCAGTAATTACCTCGTTACATAAATAGTAGGACAAAAATGAAACTTACATAAATAAAAGCACGATCCAGCGTGAACAACAGGACATGGGTGCACTCAAGTGCCATGAAACCCTAACAATACGTACACCAAAAAAGAAGTTATAACTTTGGCACAATAAAATATTAACAATGATTTTTCAAAATTTTTAAAGGAGCCGACCTAAGAGGACGAGTTTCCTACTTAACACCCATAACCTGCATTGAGGAAGCCAATAAATTGATTAAGAATTTGATTAAGCATGGTAGATAGCGTAGTTAGGATTTTATGCTTTGATATGAGGTCAAATAAGGTTTCTAATTTTTGTGATTGATTAGAACGCAATGCATATCTAAAAACCTTTGGTTATATTGATTCGAAAAAAGTTCCCAACTAATACAGCAAAGTCAAACAGATTTCAAGAGTCCCTTCTTCAAGGCAGGGACTAATAAACAAATTTGAAGAAACATAAAGTGACTAAAAACTCCAACACAATTAAATGAGTAAAGTTTACCCCTTCGTATTGAAAGAAGCACGACAACTCTAGTTCTAATAATGACAATAATGGTAAAGATGAAAATAAATTAATTTTGTCTAATAATAATTAAAAAATTATCAATAGTTAAATATTAATAATAGAATAAAATTTAAATCAATGAATGAAATTCAATTTGTAAATAAGTATAATATTTAATATATAACAATTAAAAATTTATATAACTTAACTTAAAAGGTTTAAAATTATTCTATTTTTTTATAAAAAATTCTTATAGGTTCAAATTAACTGATAGGAAGTATCTATTCTTGTATATCCATTAAAACTAGAAACAATCTTAAAAGTATTTATACATCTCAATTTATTAATGAAATAACAATTTAAAAAATATAAATGTTTATAATACAAATAAAACATTAATAAGAACTATATTTACTGAAAATAGTCATTATTACTTTCTATTTTCAATTTAATATTAAAATTTTCACTTTTATTACTTTATATCAAAATTGTAATTGGCTTTGACCTAATCTATTATAACTTCAATTAATTTTAATTTATTAATTACTTATTACTTTTTCATATATTAAAACTTATAACCTTAAATCACATGACATATACTAAACTCAATAACTTAAATAATAAGAACAAATCTGATATGCATGTTTGCACAGGATTCAAATGATCATAAATTATGCTATCATTCCATTTTGAAGATTCAAAAGATCAAAATTTGTAATATTAATACTATCCTTGTTTCTATGAATACAATTTTGTGTATACTTTATGAATTATAAGACGCTTAAAGTTTATTTAAAATAAGCAAATTAATGCATAATTCTTGCTTATTTTAAGAACTTCTAAATATGAAATTGACTAAATGATCATAGGAAAATTCATTTATACTAAATTATTGATATTTGATAATAACTTATGAACTTATATTCTATATGTACAAAGTTTGTAAGAACAAAATTGCAACAAAATGTAATTATTTTAAATATGATAATTAATAGAGAAGAGAAACTTCAAAACCATTAACAATATATTGAAATTTTCATAAAAACTAATTACCAAATCATAAAAATATTGTAATGAAAACAAAATTCCCACGTTAAAATGATCAAAACACCTTTATAATTATAACAAAAATTATTTATATTCTTTAAATAACAACAAATAAAAGACAACAATGTGAACACATGCAAACAATATCTTATCATTCAAACAATATCTTATCATTGCATCAAGTTTGCATTCATGTGATTCTAATCTTAGTATAAAAGTTTGGTAAAAGGAAACTATTTTTTTTCTAGAAAAAATAATCATATCCATTAATTCATAGAGAATTCGAGTACATTCCTCAAGTGCTGCCTAAGCACTTAATAGAAAGATTGTTAATAGCATTTACAAATAAAAAAGAAGTATAGCTCTAGAGCTTTCAAAAAATATAAAGTCTAGTGTTCAAAACTGATAACATGAATAGTTACATGAGATAGTCCAGAGTATTCCTGCCTATGACCTGTTGTTCTTGACTAGTAATAGTTGTTTTGCATTGGCCTGCGATTCTTGTAATCCATCTTTAGATAGACCATCGGCCTTATCATTCTGGTCTCTATAGATATGAGAGAAATCCACCTTCCTGAAGGTCTGCACCAATAGATCGATAATTTTGCCAAGATTCTGCAAACCATGATTCTGAAAAGATGTCTCCTTGTTCATCCTTTTGATCCATAAATCAGAATCACCATAAACTCTAAAAACATCCACTGACTGCTCCCTAGATTTATGTAGGAGAATAAGCAAAGCTATCCCTTCCGCCAGATTGTTAGTTCCATAACCTCCATTAGCGTGAAAAGACACTTCCATATTCTGGTGCATGAAATGTCCTCCCATCCCACATACACTATTTGCACACACTCCATCGAAGAATCCAACTGAGTCTCCTTCCCCATGATTCAAAGCTTTCAACACCCTGGTCTTTCTAAAAATGTCTTTCCCCAAAAAGAGTTGGTAAATAGATAGTATTTGAGCCAACAAAATGAAACTCGGCTTATGAGTTTCATCAAAAATCGATTGGTTGCGAGCAACCTAGACATACCATACCATCAGGAAAGGAATACATCTAAACTTCTTAAGATTAATATCAGCAAACCAAGACTTAAGAAAGCCTGAAAAAGTTTCTCCTTCCCACCCGACATTGATATGAAGTTTCTCCCTCAACTCTTGCTAGACCTGAAGAATAAATGAACATGTAAGAAAAAGATGTTCAGCATCTTCATCTGCTATGCTACACAGGTTGCATCTTCCCAGTCCTTCAAAATTCCTCCTTTTTAATTTATCCCAAGTTAAGACCTTATCATTCAGAATCAACCAAATCAATATTTTGCTCTTGTAAGTAACCGTCATTTTCCAGATCTTGGTTCCCCACCAAGGTCTCTCTCCATTCCTACTACTCCAAATAGAGAAGTAAGCTTCCTTAATAGAGAAACCCCCCCCCCTCGGGTTGCTTCCCTGCCACCCAATAATATCCTGACCGATGCCCAGTTTAATGAAGCCTCTCTTCATTCCTGATACCCAAGAGTTCCAGGTATCTCGCCACCTCTCTGGAATCTGTAAATATTCCGTTGAATGCCACTTTCGAGATAGCCTGTTATCAAAAACCGCCACATCTGCAATCACCAGTAGGTCTTTTCCTTTCAAAACATTGAGAAAATCCTAAGGAAAACCAGGATACCTCTGCACCCCCTTATACTATTCACTACCAATTAAAGCCAAACGATTGTTACCCACCTCCCAAACTCTGCCTTCATCAATCACAGGAAAGGATGCTAAGATCGCCTTCCAAAATAAGGAACCACCACTATTTTTCTTAACAGGAAGACGAATCCATTCTTGTAACGTGAGAGTCCCCAGATATTTAAAACTCAGTACCGATTTCCACATACCCGTTTTAGACACAAACAACCAAGCTGATTTTGCATCCAGTGCCTATCCAAAAGAAAACAGATCCTTGACCCCCAACCTCCAATCTCTTTAGGTTTTGAAATCGACTGCCAAGAGGTCCAATGAATTCCCTTAACCTCCTTATCAGCCCATAGAAATCTGAAGATGACTTTCCAGAGAGAATGTAAAATTTTCTGAGGCAACTTAGCAATTATCATCCAAAACATCGGGATTGCACATAAAACATTTTGATCAAAGTAACTTTACCACCTCTGGAAAGAAACTGATTACGCCAGAAATGTATCCGACGCTCCACCTTCTCAATAATCCATTGCTAGTCCTCAATTCCATAGCAATTCAGTTTTAGGCGGAAACCCAAATACTTAAAACCCACAGACAGAGACTGAATCTCCATCGGAAGAATCCCCAGAAAATCAAAAAGTTTAGCAGGTTCCAAATTATTTATATAGCATGCTGATTTGTCTAAGTTAATCTGCATCCTTGTAGCCTTGTTAAACAACCATAAAAGATCCTTAATTGTTCTAGTCTCTTCCACAGAATTACCAAGAAATAAAAAAGCATCATCCACGAAGAAAATATGGGTAATCCTGACATTACCGAAAAGTATCCCTTTAAAAAGATTATTCTCCACAGGCTCAGCTATGAGTCGACTCAAACCATCCATTACGAAGAGGAAAATATAGGGAGACAACGGGAATCCCTGCCGAAGACCACGTGCTCGTTTGAAGAAACTAGAAGCTGAACCGTTGATTAAAACTGCAAAACTTACTAATGACATACAGGTCCAGATCCAATTAACCACAGTAAGACCAAAACTAGTCTGAATAAGAACCAACCTGATATATTTCCAGGAAGTGCGATCGTAAGCCTTTGAGGGATGCACTTTAATAACTTTGGTCCGAAGATTCCTCGTCTTAATCGAGTGAATGCTCTCTTGAGTGCAGCCAATGGCCTCATGTATACTACGGCCCGGAAGGAAACCAAACTGTTCCTGTGAAATATGTCTAGCCATTATAGGCTTGATTCTTTCCGCTATCAGCTTCGTCATCACCTTATAGATCGCATTGCATAAAGATATGGGATGGAAGTCCCTAAAGGACTTGGGCACATCAACCTTAGGGATTAGGGATATAAATGTTGCATTAAAACAACGTTTTAAGACCCCTGTCACCCTGATCTTCTCCATCACCCTCAGCATATCATATTTCAGTAAATCAAAGAAAGCAAGAAAAAAATCAGATGTCCATCCATCGGGTCTGGGACTCTGATACTTTTTTTGTTTAGATAAAGAAGAAGAAAGTTCTTCCAAGGTAATCGGTGCATTTAATACCAATGAATCTTCCTCCGTAACCTAGGAATCGAACTTAGTGATAGTATGAACCATTTCCTCCAAATGATTTCCAGCAAGATCTTCATAAAAAGCATAGAAATAGTCAACACCTCCTTTTGCCAGCCGATCGAAACCTTCCATCTTCTCTCCTCCGTCTTCTTGTAATTCCCAAATAGAATTAACACTCTTTCTGTGGCTCATCATTTTATGAAATAAAGCGGTATTTTCATCCCCCAGGGTCATCCATACCGCCCGACTCTTCATTCACAACTCCGCTTCTCTTTCCCGCAGGATCCAATTCCTCTATTCCTCCAACCAAACCAAACGCTATAATGAGTCCACCCCTAGATTCCCTTCCATACTCAAATGGATAGCCTATATCTCAGCCTCTGTCTGCTTAAGTCTGATATCCCTAGAAGCCTTCAACTTCTTAGCCCATAAAACCGTATAAATTTTTAAAGTTTTCAAATTATTAAAAACAGATCTTCATAAGATCCCTCAGAAGATTCGTCAAAAGGAATCCAATGAGTATGAACCAAATTCATAAACTCCTCATTCTTCAGCTAGAAAGGGTTGAATTTAAAGGGCATTCCCGGTTTAGCCCCACCTTTCTCCATACTGCATAAAACCAGAAGGTGATCAGAAGAGCCTCCACTTAATCTCCAAGCCTTAATGCCCGCTACCTTACTAAGTAAAGCACCCGAGCACATAAACCTGTCTAACCTCTTTGAAATAGCTTCAAACCCAGCCTGTCTATTAAACCAAGTCGGTCTTCGTTCCACCGGTTCCGGATCAAAGGTGTCCCCCGCCGCTAAAAGATTACGGAAGAAAATCTGATCAGGGTCCACTCTCGCCCTCCGACCCCAGACTTCCCACCTATGCATAGTAAAATTCAAGTTTCTTGCAATCAAGAACGACATGTCTATCAGAAAAGACTTCTTAAAGAAGTGATTCCAAAAAGAAGTCTTTCGGTTGTAAGGACCATAAAGGTTAAAGATATTTAGATCCATTCCTAGGGATTGACACTGAAACAATATCCCCAGTCCATGTTGGTTGTGGAGCCTGATCTCCAAATTCAGAGATATTAGTATTTAGTTGTGTCCGTACTATAGGTTTGGTTATGATCCCAGCATGACCCTAAGGGGGTTTGGGGGCATAGCCCCCGAGAAAAAGTTTGGGGCTGTTTTCGCCAGCTGTTTTTGGGCCCATGATTTTGGGTAACCCGTGGTATTTTCCCATTGTATTTCCCTTATAAAATAAAGACATTGTAATATGGCTAGGGTTGATGTATTAGGTATTATGCATTGTAAAGATCTCTGAGATCAAAGAAGAGATACGGTGAGACAGTGAAGACGAAGTGCAGCAGTTGTGCTCCAGGTTGTATCCCTTCACTTTGCTGGATGAAATAATAATAAGGATTGGAAACTTCAGTGTGGACGTAGTGAACCATGATATATCTGTGTCTCTCTTGTAATGTGTATGTGTGATTATATTTTCATTTCTGTTTATTGTTATTGCTCTACGATCCTATTTTTCTAACAGTCCAGACTTAAAAGCAAAACTGTTCAGCAACGTTACAGTCCTTCTCTAGCCTATGATCAAACCACCAGAAAACCCCACACTATCCACCCATACAAACTCCTAGTCCACAAAAAAACGCCTAAGCTTCTCCACAACCCTATGACCCCCACACGTAGTTTCTTGAAGCAACAAAACATCCGGCCCATTTAATTCCACCACCCTTCTCAGCGCTAGCATTTTAGGGTTGCTGGCTAACCCTCGACAATTGAAGGACAAAACCTTCATAAAGGAACCTTCGAAGAAGGCTTTCCTCTAAGAGCCTCAATAATAGGTGACACAGTCAATCCCTCCCCAAAATCCGCCTTAAGATTCTTCCAAGGTCTGGGATCCCCCTTAGAACTACGAGACCCAGGACGAGGACTAAAAATCTTAGAACCTCCCTTACTCATAGATCGTAAGACATAAGGATGTATAGAATCCATAACCCCATGAGAACCCAGGAATTCCTATGAAGACCCTTTAACCACAAACCCACTCCTCATGAGTGTTTTGCATCTACGCAGAGAAAACCCCATACTAGCAAACCCTAGCTGTTTAAGAGGACTTGCAAACTGAAACTGATTTATAGAATCTAAATCAATCAGTGAAGTTAAAGGTTTAAGAATTTCTAACATACCTGTAGACAGTTCCAAATCTGAGGGCTCAACCCGAACCATCTCTTCATCCAGACAACGCCTCCCCTCTTCAACTAACAATCCATGGTCTCCAGCATACTCCTTAAATCCCTCCACCTCCAGACCTTGAACATAGACTTTACTTTCTTTCCTTCCCTGAAGGCTCATAGCCGAAGCAATAACTGGAGAAACTTCCAAAGATTGTACCGGGGTTCCCAAAAACTTACCAATATTACCATTAGACCTCTTGCCATCCTCTGTCATCCCCAAATCAAGAATCCCTGCAACCTTCCTCACCCAATTGCCTTCTTTCTTAACCTAGACTCTCTTAGTGAATGGTAAGTGACACACTAAAATTCCATGACCATAAACATGACATCTACCACACTTGAAAGGTAAGTTTACAAAATCCAGTTCCTGGAGAAAACTGAAACCCGGGCAACAATAATCTCCATCACCTCAAGGAAACCCTGAGTCAAGTCCACCGTCACCAGAACCTTAGCCAACAACCGCTGCGCTAAGAACTTGTAAGGCTGGTCTACCATCAGGGTTTTTCCAATACAATCTCCCAGAGCCAAAAGAAAAACATCATTCCAAAATTCCAATGGCAGCCCAGGAATTTTGACCCACATCGGGACCATGCTACCATTCAATTCATGCCAGGATTGAAGCACAGGTGCCACGGCTTTAAATTCAAGGTTGTTCGCCCCCACAACCATCCACGTCTCAAAATCAAAGCTACCTCTGTTTCATTCTGAAACTTAAAACCAAGCCAGCCTCTGGTCATTAAAAAGAATTCAAGAATGTAATGAAGAACCGGCTCCCAGTTCTCCTTTAACCACTGTCTCATAGAATCCTCCATGATTCTAACCCCAAAGAACCTACCTACCAAGGTTTTTCTTGCCAGCTGCAAAATACCCTCCACCCGAACAACCTCCCCCACTGTTAACTTGACCCCCGGTCTAATCTTGAAAAACGTGTTTCCTTTCCTGTCCTTAACAGTAGCTTTAGACAAAGAAACCTTAGCCTTCACAGTGCTCCTCTCCAAACCACCCTCCGGAGAAACAAGGTTTACCTCTTCAGCAAGGAATTTACCTAGGGAACTGGATAACTCATCTACCAATGACATCTTAAATGCCTCGAATACTCCCCCGTGTTAACCCTCACAGGTATAACGTACTCCTTCAAAAACTTCCTACAGAGCCTCTTGGTAAAAGGAAACTATGCATATACAATTGCTAATGCCGCCCTCAACAAAATTTGTGCTCCATTGAACACTAACATAAATTATTACTATTCATATGAAAATTTCAAAGGCTTATGAATGCCGTACTAAAAGTTTTAAAGCTCTTATATATCAAGAACACAAATTAACTTAAAAAATCAATATCCACATTAAAGTGATAGAATTACCTAAAATAAAAATCAATATTATATCAACATCGAGATAATAACACAAATTAATAAGAAACCATTTACAAATACAAATTATATATTAAAAAAAAACACTTATCGATACTTATAAGATAAACCCAAAAATCACATAAAGAAAATATCAAAACTAAAAAAATCTAATATGAAAAAACCATATTTGAATATTATATATAAGAAAAACATTGAAAACACAAACTTTTCATTGAAGATTAATTGTCAAAACTTAAAAACTATTATTAAAAAACCATCTTTGATCAATATATAAGAAAAACATTGAAAACATAAACTTTTACAAGATTAAATGGTGTTGGCACATTCTGATTAACATTAGGTAATGAGGCCAAAGACTAAATAATGCATGCACAGAGCTAGTATTTAATATATAATAATATTTAAGTTAAAACAATTTTAATATACAACAAGAGCCACGAGGTGGCATTGTACCTACTTTGGCTCACAATTAATAATTGCTAGGAGTTGTATTTGTTAGAAGCAATGCTAGTAAATTTGCTATTAAAATTGCGTGTATAAATTTTGTAAACACTATTCAAGTATTAATTTTGAAGTTTTATTGATTTTCAACATGGGAAAGCAAACAAAGAACCACTCTAGTACATTGAGGGTGCTCTAAGGATGATTCTAGTGGCTTTATAGAGTCCAATGAGAACTCCTTAATCCACATGTGAAATGAAAGAAAAAACCACTCAAATACATTAAAAGGAAGTATGCTAATTGTTTTATAAAGTCAAGTCATCTTGTTGTTTTTATTATCATGCTTTAACCAAACAAAATATATTCTAAACCATACCCTTCTCCATTCTACTATTTCTTGATGACATCATCACCATCAATAATATCTTATTTAAATAATATCTTATTTAAAAAAAATATGGTGTTACAATCCAGATTAGGAATAAGAAAAAAAGCCATTGACACTAAAGACACTTGTCTTTTTTGCGTGAATCATCTGGCAGGTTTGTGACTACTGATCCTGCGTCAACAAGTTAGGTGGGCCGCCATTGTCTAAAGCCGAGATACAAGGACGTGAATCGTAAAATCTGTACATAATACCATTGGATTTCAAACACTGGCTTGTTGGTTGTACATAATTTGTAATCCATGAAGCATGAAAGACATCATCACTTGAGTTAAATGAGACCAGTTCGAACAACACATGCATTGTTGACAATGAGAAAAATTCTGGAACATCCTCTAAAATTATAAATTCCCTCAAATTAAACCTAACGGAATGCAATGTACTTGACTTAACTATTCTTGTACTTTGTTTCCTTATTTTGTATTATTAACCACAATGACTATAAATGCAATAAAAATGGTATTCAATATAGCTTTGGTAGTTTAATGATTCTTGAAAGATATTTTTACCTCCAACATGCATATAACTTCAAAGGAACATAATATAATGGATTTAGTTCCTCTCAAGAATGAGGATATGGATTTAAGCTTCATTAATTTCACTTTCTATGTCTATTCTATCAATTGGAAATCACTCAATTAAATTAAAGAAACACCATTGTTAAAGGCGCGAACATGTCCTATTTAAAATGCAATTAAATGTAGTTGTAAATACATCTTTATATTTATAAGAAGTTTACTATTAACACGGACACCAAATCCTTTCCAAGCTTTTAAAAAGCACACTCCCAAGCTTTTATGACTCCCCTTTATGCATTTTCAATTTGTATAAATCTGTGGAAGTTAAATTGTTGAAATCGCCCTAACGCTCACATTACTGTCTGTACCCGCAATTGGAAAACTCAACCCAAAAATGTCGATTATTACATTAATCGTGACGTTCAACATGCCAACGTTTATCTCGACATTAATTAACATATTCTGGGAACGGATTTGAAAAATGATGAACAATGCGCAGCTGAGGAGCATTCAGGGAACATGCGCAGAGCATTTCAGGGACGGATTTGAAAAATGATGAACAATGCCAACGCTTAAATCCAGTGCTTGGTTTTAGTACAATGCCAACGCTTAAATCCAGTGCTTGGTTTCAGTACAATGCCAGCATTTAAATCTAGTGCTTGGTTGCAGTTCATGGGTGAGGCAATACGTGACTGCTTAGCGGCAGAGTTCCAATTGGCAATCAAATAAATACTATATTTATATTTTTGTAAATTTATAAAATAACAAACTATACACAAACATTTGGCAATTTACAAATTTTTTGAACGGCTGTCTTGTTTTTTGTAAATCGTGGTGCTATGGCTTGGAAAAACCCAATTTCAGTCGAAGAAATGTAATCCACTTTTAAGGATCTTGATAGAGATCACATATATGATGACACACTTAGGTTTTGCTCTTCAAAAAATGATGGGTACTGTCCGTATATGAAGAAAAATATAAGAATCCAAAATGCATGAAAGGATCAAAATAAAGTATATAAATGCAAGAAATCAGTCAAAGCTTTACTACCCACCAAAGAATCTTACTTCAACCAAATTACCTGTACATTCAATCAAATTGCAGACGGTTGAGGTTGAAGTTTAGCTATTCCATGTGGTGCAAGCACAGGATAAAGATTGTCAAATTGATAAGGGCGGGAGCTAAATATTTGCTTTGCTGCCAAAAAAATCAAATGTAAGAGTGGCACTCTTTTTTACTATCCAAATACAACAAAACGACGCAATTGCACTATGAAATTAAAGATTGATCAGACTAAATCAACATCAGTTATTGACTCTCTAGCTATCAAAGATCACAGTACATATTTGGAGGCAGCTATTCTACACATTCAATGAGCAAAACGGTATTGCCATGCTATGCCACTCAAAAGTTAAGAGACTTGGCTCCATCGACTTTTCTATATAGCAATTAATGCAAACATTAGCACAAGGACTTGGGCTCTAACCACATTTCTACAACAAGCCAAAACACATTCATATCATTGGATATGCCATTGACATAATGCTTAAGTATCTAACTCTATGTGTTGCCAGAAAGACACAAGCAAAGGTCCTTTCACAAATGGGAGTATGTACAAGTTTCTATCAGGCTGTAGGCAATTTGGTACTAAGCAAACATACATGTTGGAACAAAAGGAACAATATGCAGCCATAAAATATTATATTGTATCTAAAACAAAATCACAACCTCCTCTATCCTTGGAGCTCACCTGCAATACCGCCATTAATGCCTACGAGCTGTTCAGCAGGGAAGTCAAACAGAAAAATATCCAGCCACTTTATAGCCATTGACAACATAAGAATTACTCTGATTTGGGAAAATGTCTTGTATGTTTGTACTGTTATCCAATCTTATATCCGTCCTGCATATGCCTTGCCCATGTTTTCTTAACTGCAAGTCACAGAACATTACAGCGTCGACCAAACTGTTATTAACTGCCAGTTGATAAGCAAGTTGCATTTGGTCAGGTACAAGGCCCGATAATCCACCATGAGCTATGACCAGGGGTGCTTTTCCTGCACAAATAGATGCTAGAAAACAAATCAACCACAAATCGTACACTAATTCTTAGCAATTTCAGGCTAGTCAAACAACAACCATTCTTAAAAGCAAACTAGAAGTTTACAGAGTATTAAGAATCCTATGAACGAATTATATGTATATTGGAAACGAAAAAAGTTGAATGCTAGAACCAATAATTTCATAAAAATAACAACAATTTGCTCTTTGTATACATTTTTATTATATAAATAATTTTGTAATGAACCTACTATTGGAATTAAGTCAATCCATACACTTTGAACTTGTAATGTATGCTTCAAAATGTGAATCACAAAACAAATATCGGTTTAATTATACAGATTGGTGTTGAATGGAAAAGCACAAAGTAAAATTAAAAGGGGTGCTACGGAGAGGAGGAGGGAGAGAGATTTCTTGCTGAAGTGAAGGAAATTGTGAATAAAAAACAAATATAAGTTCCATTGTATAGAAATATGCATTTTTTTTAACAAAGTCTCTCTATTTTTTTTTGCCAGAGCAGGATCTAGATTTCTCAGACAGGAAGGGTAAACTCTCACCAATGTATATCCATCTATCAGAACTAAAACATTCAAATTTCAGACAATATAATTTATAGAAATTCAACTCGAAAAGCTATAACAACGCAATTACAACAAAAAAATAACTTTAATGACAAAAGAATTGTAATGATGCAACGACAACCAAAGAAGAAGAATGAAACGCCTACCGCTGAGAGTTTTCCATCCAGCAAGTGTCTGAGCAGAACTCCATTGTGCGAAGCAAACGAGCGCAAATATCGATACCACCAGAACTTTAGCATTGCAGTCCAACGCCATCATCGTTGATGGCAAATGCAGGTTGCAGGATGACGGAGGAGAGATGGATAGATGAATAAATGTATGGTGTATTATTGGATCTATATAAGTGCAATGCAAATACAAGACAAAAATACCTCCTCTTCTCTGCTTCTTCTTATGCTTCTTCTTATGGCAGTCGAACAGACATGCAATGAATGATTTGCCAGATTTAGAAAATAATGTGAATGAAAGAAACGTATTTTGGCAGCAAATGGAAGAATAATTCAATGAAAGCTCTCAATAACTGAGAATACGTAGATTGTCAGCTCTTCCGCTTGGGCCATGTCAGCCTTCACAAATGCCGCTCGCTCTGTGTGGTTCGCCCAGTTAAGCCTGAGATAATGACTCTCATCCTTCCCTACCCTCTATGTAGCCCTTGCTGGATGAGTTTGCTATCGTATTTCCCCCATTCGCTCCATGCAGCACACTATTGATATCGTCCTGGGGACTTCTCTTCCAAATGCTCCAGGCTTCCGTTTAGCCCCTGTTCAAGCTGCTGAGATTGAGCGACAACTTCAAGCTTGGTTGAACTCTGGCCATAACCATATGCATAAGCCTAGCTCCTCTCCTTGTGATTCCCCGCTTTCACCATTCCTAAAAGGGAGTCTTGTTACTGATTACCGTGCTCTCGACAAACAGCGTGACTGTCAAAAATAGCCTACCCAAACCCATCAATTCATGCATGGCCGTTTGAAGACTTCTTGCACACGCCATCCTTAACAATTATAACATAGTGTTCATGGCGAGGCAGTACGCGAGTGCAGATATTGTGACTGCCTAGTGGCAGAGTGCGAAGATAGCGTACCTGCTTCGCACTGTTTCCTGGACCCGGATGACGCAAACGCGCCGCCGAGTCTTGTGGCATAGGACCCAGGCATGACGTCATATGCACGGATCGAATTAGCAATCAAATAAATACTGTATTTATATTGTTTTCAAATTTATAAAATAATTACGTCGATAGGCGTTTTATTTTAACTTTTGGGGGTGGAGGCTGGGTGGGTGATTTATTAATATTTTAATAATGAATGGCCAGATTTAAATGATCCGGGAATATGCTTCGTCTTACGCCGAAATCAAGGATTCATATTTAATAACTTAACTCGCGTGCATGTTTAAATAGAACCGTCGCCAATAATTAATATAAAAAACTAGAATTATTTCAAACTGCATTGCTGTGTAGTTTTTTAATTGGTTGTTTTATGTGCTATTATCTATCGTAACCGATGGAAGATTGAAACGTTTGGGTACGTTTGGGTATCTGCGTCCTGGTTGTAATCCGTTACTGTTGGTGCACCGCGCAGGTGGTTGTGATCCGTTACATGTATTGGTGCACAGGGCAGGTGGCAGCTTTCATATGCCATGTTGTATCCATTATAACTGATGGGAAATGCGTTTCACATTTCTGCAGCAAGTACATCTATGATCCCAAGCGATCCAGGCTCCATTCACAGTATTGTAACGATCTGGTGCACAACCCAGCTCCACTGCTCACATTCCTGTAACGATCTGCTAAGCTGTACATGTCACAACTATTAGTGTTAATCCGCCATAACAATTGAGGTCGGATATTCTTTATGTTGAGAGTTCGATGTTGCAGGAAGAAAGAAACAAGACTAGAGACTAGAGTTGTACATTGCAGACAAAAAAGAGCGGAAGATGCAAGCATACCATAGTGTATAACAGCTGAATGCCGCACAAACAGTAATTGGTATGCATAAATATAACATCAATTTGTGCAATCGCATGGTTTAAATCTGTGCAATCGCATCTTTTTAGAAACATAACATCAATTTGTGCAATCGCATGGTTTCCCCAAATCACATGGTTGAATTGCATGGTCGTAGGGAATTGCCATGTTTTTGACAGAAATCACATGGTTTAGATATTAGGTCTCATGGTTTCTTATAGAAAAGAAATATATGTTTTTTAAAGAAATACTGTGGCTTTTTACTGATAGCACTGAAAGATTTATTGCATGTGTTTTTTTTAGAAATCGCATGGTGTATATGGACGTCTTGTGTGGTCTGGTAACTAGCAGGGCGGAGGGACCACAGGAGAAGGACGACGGCGAAGGTTGGACGGCCGGTCGTTTCTCTTTATATGAGCATAGGCTGAGCATGATTTGGTAATTCTCTCAGATTACAATTAAAATATTGTTTATAGGGAAAATGCAGAACTTATGATGAGCCAAATGTTGCGGGTATTGGAAGGCATTTTACTCCTTCCTCGCTTCCCTCTCTCTACCGTCCTTTTGGCTTCTGGGATTAAGATACTTCCGCGCAAATATTTGGCAGATTGTGTATTACAGACCTTCCTCACTTCTTGGATTAAGATACTTATGGGTCGAGCATTTAATGAGATTGGGTCGAGCATTTACTCAGAACTTTGCGCAGAGTGATGATGATTATTGTTTTCAATATTGTGCCGTGTTTGATATCGCCCCAATGGGGAATACAAGTTTTGGCTTGTAATATCCTGTGGGAATTGGCAGCCACTAGTGAAAACGAGAGGATTTTTGTGTCAAAAATTGTGCTACTCAACTAACCGAACTTCTCTCTTCTAAGGTAGACCAGGTTCGATCCCTTGCAGTGGGTATTAATCATGACTTTGTTTAAATGAGTATCAAGTATCTCATTTCAAATCCAAAAAAGAAAAAAAATCTTTCAAAAATCCATAGTTAGGAGACAGGTGTTCAAACAGGAAAAATAAAAAATATTCAGTTTGAATGAGATGTATAATATTTAAGAAAAAAGCTTATTGATCTTCAAAGATCAAAATACTTGAATGTGAATTTATTTTTCTAGGTATGCATGTGCATTGGTAATTTGCGCATGCATTTTCTGTATTTATAATATTTTATATTTGTAATCTTATTAAGTTTTCAGGTACTTCGATCTGGAATGTCTATAACATGCAAAACTTTTTATATGAGCAAAATAAGTGCCTATAAGATGTCAAACTTTTCATTGTATAAAACGTTTTTTTCCTTGAGTTTTTTTCGTTCCATAAACTGTTTAATGGAAAAACACTGTTTTTTTTAATGAAAACGAGAGCAGAAAACTAATCCATCACTTCTTTGAGAATTAAAAGGGTTGATTAACTATTATTTATCATAAAGGAGAATGTGATAGGATTTATAAAAAATCTTGTATATGCATACACAAGATCGGAAAACTCATTAACCGTCTCTGATAATTATTTGAAGTCTGAGCTTGAGCTCGATGTCTTGGTAGTTGTCTGGGGGAGTGCATATTATTATGACACTGTTCTTTAGATTATTTTTACAAAGCATTGTACAATGTTATAATTGGCTTAATTGAAGTTTTAGCTCATTTTCGTAATTAATTAAACAAAATCTAGATAGAAATTTCAAAGTTCAGCTACGACCATCATTATTACCATTAATTAATTCAATAACGATCTCATTGACCTTTTTTTAATGGAAAAAAACTCAATTTTAATGAAGAAAAAAACAATGGCTTTTCTTCTTTAATAATTAATAGGGCTCATTACTTAAGAATGCGTTGGGCTTATATGATAAATCGTGTACATGGAAAACTAAACTTTCATTGATAATAAAAAATGTTTAATAGTTATGATTATTTTATTAATTTTTTAATATTAAAATTTTAAATTTTTTTATTTAGAAAAATAATTATAATGTATTTTATTGTTTATTTAATTATTAATTATTTTTAATTAGAAAATGTTGTTTAATTAAGAGACATTATCATATTTTAAAATATGATAAAGGTGATGAAAGTAGTTTATGTTTAAAATGATTAATTTTTTTTATTCTTTGTACATTTCTAAGATGGCTAAAATGGTATTTGTATTGATTTATTTGTTTTTGAATAATTAAAATCATTTTTAAAAAGTAAATTGTAAGACTTAAAATATTGAAATGTGTAATATTTATATGTATAATTTTTTTATTTAAAGTTTAGCAAAATTAATATATATTTATATTTAAATATATCTCATTCAAATATTAATATTAACAAGATTATTATTAAAAAAAAAATTATTATTCATTTTTCTATTATCCAATTATTTGATCAAAATCAATTAATTAAATAAAAAAATTAATTATTATTCATAATATTAATTTTAATATTAATAATTATAATAGTAATATTAACAAAATATATTCACATTTTTACAAACATTACAAAAAATATATATATCTATCTATATATAATATATATGAAGAAAATTGGTTTTAATTGATACAATTTCATGTTATCTAAATAATTTTATGGACAAAATCAATTAAATAATAATAATAATAATTAAGATTAATGTTAATATCAATATGTTATTATTAATCATTAACATAATGTTTACAATATTAATTAAGATTAATGTTAACATTAATGTACTTCAGTATCATTTCATATACATTTTATTATAAATATTTCTTTTTTTTAAATATAATTTTAAAAAAATACTTTTAAAAATTAAAATAATTATATATAATGCTATATTAAAATAATTATAGAAAATAAATTTAATTTTCAAATTTTTTAGCTCAACTAAAATAAATTTGACAATAATTGCCACAAATATTAAAAAATAAAAAATAGATCTCCATATTTCTCCACCAATACAAGTGCAACATTAAACATTCCTTATTCAAGCTTGACCATTGGATATAATTTATCAGGCAACATTGATACTATTTAGTTTACAATTCTATTATATATCAAAACATACATACAACTCATTTTGATTTAATTGTGTGATAATGCTGTATGATGTTTTATGTCTAAGTTGGATGGAAGATAGATATGCTATTTTCTTTAATCTTTTTCTCTTTAAAACAAAAAATCATTAAAAGATGATAGATCAAATCCAAATCCTTATACCATTACCATTAGTGTTAATGAAATATTAAAGACAATCTTATAAAATTATTATTCATAACTTTCACATTTTCACATCAAATTGAAATATTATGTTTACATAATTACTTATTAAATGTCTTATTTCTACATTATTGCTTCCTAATAATTGCTATATAACATATGAATAATATTAACATTAATAATATCATTAATATTAATAATAACACTAACAAGATTATTATGAGCAAATTAATGTTAAGAACATTGAAGCTAAGAACATTTATGTTAATAACATATCAACCATAGTCAACCATGGTCAACCATGGTCAATCATAGTGAACCTTGGTGAATAATAGTTGACCATAGTGAATTGGCCGACCAAACTCAACAATAGTGAAACAAAGCCAACCATGGTCAACCATAGTCAACCATAGCTAACCAACCACGGTATGTCTTCAATTCAAGTCAACCACAGAATGTCTTCATTTCAAGTTAACCTTCAATTCAATCAACCTTGCATTAAAGTCAACCATGGTAAACCAATGTCAACCATCTTCAACCATTGTCAACCATGCTCAACCAAAGTTAAAGAATGTTAAACATAGTCAGCCATGGTCAACTAAAGTAAACTATGTTCATCCATAGTCAACCAAATTCAGCCATGGTCAACCAAAAATCAACCATGGACAACTAATGTCTACAAAAAGTCAAGCATGGTTAACCAAAGTCAACCATCGTCAACAATGGTCAACCAAATCCAATCATAGTCATCCATATTAACCCTTGGTCAACTATGGTTAACCTTGGCCAACCAAAGTCTACAAAAGTCACACATGGTCAATCAAAGTCAACCATGGTCAACCATAATCAACCATAGTAACCCATGGTCAACAAAAGTCAGCCATGGTCAACCATAGTAAACCATGGCAACCATAGTCAAACATAGACAACCAAGGTTAACCATGGTCAACCAAAGTCAACCAGAAGTTAACCATAGTCAAACAAAGTATACAAAAGTCATCCATAGTTAACTAAAGTCAACCATGGTCAACCACAATTAACCATAGTCAACCATGTTCAATCAAATCCAACCATAATCAGCCATAGTAACCCATGGTTAACCATTCTCAGCCAAAGTCAACCATAGTCAACCATGGTCAACCATATTCAACAATAGTCAAACAACAGTGGAATTATAATCAACCATATGATTCTAATGTCAACCCTTATGTTACCCACAACCCAAACAACAAGGCAACCATATTATATTAAAATCAATTAAGGTCAACCATCGCCAACCATGGTCAACCATATCCAACCATAGTAAGCCATGGTCATCCATAGTCAACCAAATCCAACCATAGTTAAGCAAATTCAACCATAGTTAACTAAAGGCAACCAAAGTCAAAAGTTAAACAAGCCAAATCAAGTAAATTATGGAAAAACAAAGTTTACCATAGTCAACCATGGTTGACCATTGTTAAGCATAGTCAATCAGTCAACCATAGTCATTCAGTCAACCACGAAAACCATGGTCAACCAAAGTCAACCAAAGTCAACCACAATCAACCAGAGTTAGCCATGGTCGACCACGATCAACTAAAGTGGACCATAGACAACCATTGTCAACCAAAGTTAGCCATGGTAAACCATGGTTAGCCAAGTCACCCAAGTCATCCAAAGTCAACTATAGTCAACCATATCCACTCATGGTTAACCATGTTGAACCATGTTCAACCAAATTCAACGATGGTGAACCATGTTAAACACTGGTTAGTGGAAGTCAACTATGGTCAACCATCATCAACCATGGTCAACCATAATAATCCATGGTCAACCATAATAATCCATAGTCAACCAAAGTCAACCATGCTCACCCTTGGACAACAAAATTCAACCATGTTCAACCATAGTCAATCGAATTCAACCTCGGTCAACGATAGTCAACCATGGTCAAGGATTGTCGACCATTATCAACCATAATCAATCGTGGTTAACCATGGTCAACAAAAGTCAAACATGGTCAACCAGAGCCACCCATGGTCTACTTGAGTCAACCATGGTTAGCCGAAGTCAACCATGGTCAACCAAAGTCAATTATAGTCAACCACGTTCAACCATGTTCAACCAAAGTCAATCATGGTCTACTAACCAAAGTCAACTATCGTCAACCATGGTCACCCATAATCATCCATAGTCAACCAAAGACAACTAGGGAAAACTATGGTCAACCATGGTAAATTATAATTAATAATGGTCAACCAAATTCAACCATGGTTAACCATAGTAAACCATGTTCAGCCATGGACAACCAAAGTCAACCATGGTCAACCAAAGCCAACTATGGTCAACCAAAGCCAACTAGGGTCAACTGTAGTTAACCATGGCTGAACCAAAGTCAACCATGGTCAATGAGAGTGATCCATGGTCAACCAAAGTCAAACATGGTTAACTATGGTAAACAAAAGTCAATTACAAAAGTCAACCATGGTCAACCACAATTAACCATAGTCAACCATGTTCAACCAAATCTAACCATAATCAACCATAGTAACCCATGGTCAACCATTCTCAACCATGGTCAGCCTTCGTGAACCATTCTCAACCAAAGTCAACCGTAGTTAACCAAACCCAACCAAAGTCAACCATAGTTAACCAAAGTCAACGATAGTCAACCAAAGTGAAAAGTCAAACAATAGTCATTTACATACAAACAAAGTCAATCATGGTCAACCATATTCGATTAGTTAACCATAGTTAAAAGTCAAACAGGGTAAACCAAAAAGTCAAATACAGCCAAACATAGTCACCCATTATCAACCATAACCAACCATTGTCAACCATACTCATTTAGCGAACCATATTCAACCATAATTTAATCAACCATAGTCAAAAGTCAACCACAGTAAAAAAGTCAAATAGGGTCAACCAAAGTTAACCATGGTCAACCATAGCTAACCGTGGTTAACCAAAGTCAAACATGGTTAACCGTAGTCAACCATGGCTAAACATGCATAACCATGGTTGTCAACAATTGCCAACAAAAATTTAACCATGGTTAAACATGGATTTCAATAAAAAGTCAACCATTGTCAAACATGGTTGTCTACTAAAGTCAACCATAGTCAACTATGGTCAACCAAAGTCAACTGTAATGAACTATAATAACTTTGTCAACCAAAGGTAGCAATATTAATATTAAAACCATGATCAACCATTGTTAACCAAAAACCAACCGTGGTCAAACATGCACAACCGTGGTTTTCAATGGTTGTCGACAAAAATTCAACCATGGTCAACAAAAATTCAACCATGGTCAACAAAAATTCAACCATTGTTGTCGACCAAAGTAAACCATGTTCAACCATAGATGACCATGCCAAACGATCGTCTACCATAGTCAAACATGTGCAAAAATAAAGAACCAAAAGTCAACCATTATTAAACATTTGCAACCATAAGAATAAAAAGTAAAAAATGCGCAAACATTGTCAACACCTACATAACCATAGAGAACCAAAAGTCAAACATGCGTAACCATGGTCAACCATTGTCAAAGATTTATTGTCAATACTCAACCATGATTTAACATGCGCAGCAAAAAGTAATCCAGGGAAAACATGTGAAGCCATAGTCAATGAAAAGTCAAGCGTGGGTAAACATGCACAACTAGAAGTCAAACATGTGAAACCATACTCAACTATGTTCAAACATGCACAACCTTGGTCAATGAAGGTCAATCATGCATAACCAAAAGTCAACCATGTTCAAGCATGCATATCCATAGTCAACCATGGTCAAACATGCATAACCATGGGTGAATGTGTTTAACTAATGTCAAACATGTACAACAATAGTCAACCGGAATTCCAATAGTGCACAATCTAAAGTTAGCCATGGTCAAATTTGTACAACCTAAAAATAAACCATGGTCAAACATGCAGAACAAAAAGTCTACCAAAAAGTTGAACACATGCAACCATAGTCAACCAGAATCCAACCATGGTTAAACATGAGGAACAATGGCCGACTATTGTAAACCAAAAGTCAACCATGGTAGAGCAATGTAAACCAAAATTCAACCATGGTCAAATATGCGCAACCATAGAGAACCATGCTCAACCATAGACAACGAGAGTCAAACATGCGCAACCATAAAGAAGCAAAAGTTAACCATTGTCACACTAGCGCAATCTTTGAGAACCAAAAGTCAACCATCCGTAAACATAGAGAACCATAAGTCAAACATGTGAAAACATGGTCAACGTGTAGTCAACTATGGTCAAACATTTGCAACCACAAGTCAACCTTGATCAAACATGCATAACAAAGAGACAACCATGGTCAAATGGCCATTTATTCTTGATTATTCTTGAAAAATAAACCATAGTCTACAAGCCAAATAAATTAAATAGACTATACAATATTATAAGCCATATAATATTATAAATTCAATCATATATAAATTATAAGCCATTTAATACTAATTTTAACATAATTAATACTAATATTGACATAATTAACATTAATATTAACCTCATTGATATTAATGTCAACTATTAAGAAGTTTAATGTTAAGAATAATATTCAACCTATTAATATTAGTAACATTAATATTAATATTAATAATAATAATGTTTCCTAATTTTAATAATACTATTTGTAATGTTGTCATTATTGAACATTTTTAATAATAACATGTATGATATCTAAAATTAATGTTATCAATATTCATTACTAACACAAATATAAATATTATATTATAATATTAATATATATAATATAAAATATCTTAATATTAATATATTATTTATGAAACCTTCACACATTAATTTGTTTGTTAGTATATTATAACCATCAATATTATATATATATATATATATATAATTAATATTAATTTAGAAATGAGAAGAAATATTGCTTATTAATTATTTATTTTTATTTCAAAAATAAATATTAACAATTTTTTATTTACTTATTTATAACTGGTTTATTATTATTATATATTTATAAATAATTATATATATTAATATTAAATAATTATTATCTCTTAATAATATTTATTATAAAAATAATAATAACATAACTCTAACTGTAGTATTGAAATATTTTATTCTTATTCTTATTATTATAATAAAAATAATAATTATTATAATTAAGAATTAAATAACAAATACTATAATAAATATTAATTAAAAAATAAATATTACACTAAATATTATAATAAATAATCAATATTATAATAAATAATCAATATTATAATAATAATATTATAATAAATAATAATAATTATAATAATTATAATTATAATTATAATTATAATTATAATTATAACTTTAATATTAACATTTATAATAATAATAATAATAATAATAATAAATAATAATTAAAATTGAACAATCCTTCCTCCTCGTAGGTCGACCGTCAACTAGCAAGCCATATTAATATTAATAATATGGCTTATATACGCCGATCGGCGTATATCAACCACATTTAAGCCATATTGATATACGCCGATCGGCGTATATAAGCCATATTATTAATATTAATATGGCTTGCTAGTTGACGGTCGGCCTATGAAGAGGAAGGATTGTTCAATTTTAATTATTATTATAAGAAATTATTATTATTATTATAAATGTTGATATTAAAGTTATAATTATAATTATTATAATAATAATTATTTATTATAATAATAATTGTTTATTATAATATTATTATTATAATATTGATTATTTATTATAATATTTAGTGTAATATATATTATTTAATTAATATTTATTATAGTATTTATTATTTAATTCTTAATTATAGTAATTATTATTATTATTTTTCAAAAGAGTAATTATTATTATTATTATTATAATAATAATAATAATTAAAATTATGTTATTATTATTTTTGTAACAAATATTATTATGAGATAATAATTATTTAATATTAGTATATATGATTATTTATAAATATATAATAATAATAAACCAATTATAAATAAACAAATAAAAAGTTGTTAATATTTATTTTTTAAATAAAAATAAATAATTAATAAGCAATATTTCTTCTCATTTTTAAATTAATATTAATTATTGATATATATATATATATATATATATATATATATATATATATATATATAATATTGATGGTTATAATATACTAACAATAAATTAACGTGTGAAAGTTTCATAAATAATATATTAATATTAAGGTATTTTAGATTATATATATTAATATTATATTATAATATAATATAATATTTATATTTGTGTTAGTGATGAATATTGATAACATTAATTTTAGATATTATACATGTTATTATTAAAAATGTTTAATAATGACAACATTACAAATAGTATTATTAAAATTAGGAAACATTATTAATATTAATATTAATATTAATGTTGTCAATATTAATAGGTTGAATATTATTCTTAACATTAAATTTCTTAATAGTTGACATTAATATTAATGAGGTTAATATTAATGTTAATTATGTCAATATTAGTATTAATTATGTTAAAATTAGTATTAAATGGCTTATAATTTATATATGATTGAATTTATAATATTATATGGCTTATAATATTGTATAGTCTATTGAATTTATTTGGCTTGTAGACTATGGTCTATTTTTCAAGAATAATCAAGAATAAATGGCCATTTGACGATGGTTGTCTCTTTGTTGTGCATGTTTGATCAAGGTTGATTTGTGATTGCAAATGTTTGACCATAGTTGACTATAGGTTGACCATGTTTTCACATGTTTGACTTATGGTTCTCTATGTTTACGCATGGTTGACTTTTGGTTCTCAAAGATTGTGCAAGTGTGACAATGGTTAATTTTTGCTTCTTTATGGTTGCGCATGTTTGACTCTCTTTGTCTATGGTTGAGCATGGTTCTCTATGGTTGCGCATATTTGACCATGGTTGAATTTTGGTTTACATTGCTCTACCATGGTTGACTTTTGGTTTACAATAGTCGGCCATTGTTCCTCATGTTTAACCATGGTTGGCTTTTGGTTGACTATGGTTGCATGTGTTCAACTTTTTGGTAAACTTTTTGTTCTGCATGTTTGACCATGGTTGATTTTTAGGTTGTACAAATTTGACCATGGCTAACTTTAGATTGTGCACTATTGGAATTCTGGTTGACTATTGTTGTACATGTTTGACATTAGTTAAACACATTCACCCATGGTTATGCATTTTTGACCATGGTTGACTATGGATATGCATGCTTGAACATGGTTGACTTTTGGTTATGCATGTTTGACCTTCATTGACCATGGTTGTGCATATTTGAACATAGTTGAGTATGGTTTCACATGTTTGACTTCTAGTTGTGCATGTTTACCCACGGTTGACTTTTCGTTGACTATGGATTCACATGTTTGCCCTCGATTACTTTTTGTTGCGCATGTTAAATCACGGTTGAGTATTGACAATGAATCTTTGACAATGGTTGACCATGGTTACGCATGTTTGACTTTTGGTTCTCTATGGCTATGTAGGTGTTGACAATGTTTGCGCATTTTTTACTTTTTGTTCTTATGGTTGCAAAGGTTTGATATTGGTTGACTTTTGGTTCTTTATTTTTGCACATGTTTGACTATGGTAAACGATGGTTTGGCATGGTCATCTATGGTTGAACATGGTTTACTTTGGTCGACTTCAATGGTTGAATTTTTGTTGACCATGATTGAATTTTTGTTGACAGCCATTGAAAACCACGGTTGTGCATGTTTGACCATGGTTGGTTTTTGGTTAACAATGGTTGATCATGGTTATTAATATTAATATTGCTACCTTTGGTTGACAAAGTTATTATAGTTCATTACAGTTGACTTTGGTTGACCATAGTTGACTATGGTTGACTTTAGTAGACAACCATGTTTGACCAAGGTTGACTTTTTGTTGAAATCCATGTTTGACCATTGTTAAATTTTTGTTGGCAATTGTTGACAACCATGGTTGTGCATGTTTAGCCATGGTTGACTACGGTTAACCATGTTTGACTTTGGTTAACCACGGTTAGCTATGGTTGACCATGGTTAACTTTGGTTGACCTTATTTGACTTTTTTACTATGGTTGACTTTTAACTATGGTTGAATATGGTTCGCTAAATGGGTATGGTTGATAATGCTTGGTTATGGTTGACAATGGGTGACTATGTTTGGCTGTATTTGACTTTTTGGTTGACCTTGTTTGCCTTTTGACTATGGTTAACTAATCAAATATGGTTGACCATGGTTGACTTTGTTTGTATGTAAATGACTATTGTTTGACTTTTGACTTTGGTTGATTATCGTTGACTTTGGTTGACTATGGTTGACTTTGGTTGGGTTTGGTTAAATATGGTTGACTGTGGCTAATATCATCTGGTTGACTTTTTGACATGACTTCTTGATAATAATTATACTGTTGTTTGACTGTTGTTGAATATTGTTGATTTTTGGTTGACTTTTAGTTTACTTTAGTTAACTATGGTTTACTTTTGGTTGACCTTTGATTGACCATGTTTGACTTTAGTTGACCAAGATTGACTTTTGATTGGATTTGGTTGATTATGGTTGACCAGTAGTCAACCAAAGGTCAACCATCATCAAGGTTGTATTTGGTCAACCATGCTTAACTATGGTTGACCATGGTTTAGTTTGGTTGACCATGACTGAATCTTCATTGACCATGGTTGAAATTGGTTGAATATGGCTCAACGTGCTTGGCCATGTGTGACTTTGGTTGACATGGTTGACTTTGGATAACCATGGTTGACTTTGTTTGACTATGGTTGAGTTTGGTTAACCATGGTTGACTATGGTCAACTTTGGTTGACATAAGGGTTGACTTTAAAAGCATATGGTTGATTATAATTCCAATATGGTTGACTATGGATGAATTTGGTTGAATACAGTTGATTATGGTTGACCATGATTGACTTTTGCTAGCTTTCATTAACCATGGTTGACTTTTTCTAGCTTTCATTGACCATGGATAATAAAGTCTTGCCATGTATAGCTATGATTGACCATCGTTGACCATGGTTTTGTTTGGTTGAATTTGGTTTACTATGGATGACAATGGTTGACTATGGCTAAGTTTGTTTGGCCATAATTGACTGATGGTTGACCATTGTTGATTAAGGTTTCCCATGGTTGATTATTGTTGACCGCGGTTGACAATGGATTATTTTGGTGACTTTGGTTGAACATGGCTCAACGTGACTGCTAATGCCACACTGTGATAATTAGAAATTAGCTAGGCAACATTACGATGTGACAGCGAATGCCACGCTATGATAATAAATATGTCACATTGCAATGTGATAGATATGTAGCATTGCGTGGTCATAGATTATGTTACATTAATTATCATTGACACTATGGTTGGTTGATTATTATTGACACCATGGTTGACTATTGTTTCGCTTGGTTGGTTGTGGTTGACTATGGTTGACTTTGTTTAATCATAATTGACTAATGGTTGACCTTGTTAGACATTTGACTTTAATTGAGTATGATTGATTTTGGTTAACTATAATTGAAATGACAAGTATTTATTTTATTGAAATCATTAATGATAAATATAATATTTATTTTATTATTAATAATATTAATGATAAATATTATATTTACTTTATTACTAATTAATTAATTAACATTAATAATTACAAACATTTTCATTAGTGTATGATAAATAAAGTTTTTATTTTGTGATTAATTAATTAACATTATTAATAATAAATGTTATTTTTATTGTACTATTAATTAATTAATATTAATATTATTAATAATAATAAATCATATTTATTTATATTTATAATTATTATATATAATTAACACTTTTTACTTTATTTTTTAAAATTTAGAATAATAAATATTACTTTCAATTTATTATTAATTAATTAATAATAATAAGATAAATATTGCTTTTATATTAACATTATTAATTTATTAATATTATTGATTAATTAATTAAAAATATTAAGATAAATATTACTTTTATATTAACATTATTAATTTATTAATATTATTGATGAAAAATACTACACATTAATATAAACTTATTAACATTAATAAAAAGCCCACATTTTATTTATATATTTTTATTATATAATTACATTATACGACTTTAATTATGAACATGTGTTAATTTAATCGTTTAATAACAATATAAAATTTAAATTAATAACAATTTTGAGAAAAAAAAATTAGGAAACCATAAACATGTTTTATATTAATATTTTCACTAAAATTTAGTTAACAACAATTCTCATAAAATTTGAGCAAGCAATATAAAACAATTTTAATTACGCCGATAGGCGTTTTATTTCAACTTTTGGGGGTGAGGGCTGGGTGGCAGATTTATTGTACATTTAATAATCAACGGCTGGATTTTGAAGATGAGGGAATATGCTTCGTCTGGTGCATAGATCAATGCGTCAGATTTGATGACTTAACCTACGAGCAGGTTTAAATCGAAACGACACCAGTTTGTTTATTTAAAATAATTAAAGTAAATTGAGAAGTGGAGTGTGCTGGAACAGTACTGAAACGTTATGGTAGCTCGAGCAGGTGGCTGGAACACGTGCTAAACCGTTATGCTGGCTGGAACAGGTGGCTGGAACGTTATGTCCTCTCCCGTCTTCTTTGAGTGCACCTTCTTACTGCAAAGAAGCATTATGTGAATATCAATGGGTTATGAATATCATGAACCCTATTTTGCTAAAACCTACTGTCGAGTTTGAACCGCATTGGGCTTCCGATGTGTGAAGTAGTATATTGGACAGAACACCATTCACAACAAGAGAAGCAGCGCTCATGGTTGGCATCCGATATCAGCTCAACGTATTATGATACATCTGTCCCATTGCCCTGTCGACGGAGAAGGTCGCTGTGAAGCAAGCAACGGCCAAAGAAAAGTAGACGGGGGCATCCATGCTCCGCCTTCACTTTCACCACTGTTTCTTTAATGAAATCTAATTTCTTCTTTTCTTTGTTTCCCCATTAAAATCTATTTGTTGTTCTTTTAAGATAGATTCGACTGTGATCTTCTGTATTGTCTTGAATCCTGATTGTTTATTGCAGGCGGGTTTTTTACAGGGTTGCGATGGGTCCATTCTTTTGGACGAATCTTCGAGTATAACTGGGAAAAAGACGGCTGTTCCAAACCATAATTTGGTCAGGGGTTTCGATGTGATGGATACATCAAGTCCCAAGTGGAAGCAGTTTGCAGCCAAGATATTTTGGCTATTACTGCTCCAGATTATGTTGTCAAGGAAATTATCTATTGCCTTATCTATTGGCTATTGCTGCTCCATAATCATATTCATAGTTTTATGTTAACCAAGTAATTCCATAATCATGTTCATAGTTTTCTGTTCACCAAGTAGTTTCTAGGGCTGGCTCTATGTAGTATACCAGGAATAGATTCACTGGAACTGGAGATCAGCTGGAGACCAAACGCTAGACAGTGCATATTTTGTTCCTTCAGGCACAGGGGCCGCTAATTACTAGAGAGGTAGGTAATTCTGCTTTACACATCTGAATCCAGTCTATGAGATTTAAGCTGAAACCTAGATTGTTATCTCTACTGTCAATAGGTGGTTTAAGCTCTACCAAAACGTTTTAGGTTAGGTATTCTGTTATACGTACTGCATGAAGGCAAATTATACAATGTTGTTGTTCTTTTTCTTTTTTGTGGCATTTTCCCCGTTGAAGTTGAGCATACAGTCATAGATAGCAGTCCGTATTTACTCTCTGGATCAAAGAAAGCGCTCGTCTTCAATACATCTTCAAATTCTGGACAAAGATCTCCGGGCAACAACGATTTTAACATAGCGGCCAATTTCTCAAAATCAAGACGGAGTCTCTTTGTCACATACAGATCTATTCTTCAAAGGGTATGCTCATATCGCAACAGAGCTTGAATGGAAGGGATCGTGATATGCAAGCTAAAACAATTAAGAGATTATACATTTTCAAATCGGTTCCAAGCAGTGGAGTCGGCAATTAGACAATGAACATTAAAGTAGAGAGAACCCATTATGATTCGCTTCAAAAATTCTCGACATCTGGAAGGGTGTACAGAACATTCTAAATCCAATGACTCTCTATCTCTATGTATGAATGAATATCTTTGCGTTTCTTGATTTGTGCATCATCTACCAGTCATTATGTAGGAATGAATATCTTTGAGTTTCTTAATTTGTACATCATCTACCAGTCACCCTTGTAGTTGATTATAATTGTTTTATTGCCAATTTTCAGTATAGGAATTGTATCGACCAGAATAGATCCATGTTCACCCATTTTGGTTAAGCACACTGTAAACTTGTTTTTCAAACGTTTTATTGTCTCATACTATTTAATAAATGTTAAAATTTAATGTAAAACATTTAACCGTACGCATAATCTCTTGGTGATACTGCAAACCAAATAAAATTTAAAGTGCCATGGTTTAATTTCCATTCAATAAGTTAAACTAGTACTGCAAATGAACTATATCTTAAATTAATTTGCAAGTCAACAAAGCTTTATTGAAGGTGCAAGTATTTAATGTTTTTGTGGAGGTTTAAATCCAATCGTTCGGGTAGTATTAAATATTAAATGTTGTGTTGATAGGTAGAGTATTTAATGCTGTTGTGGAGGTTTAAATCCAATTGTTCAGACTCCCTCGTCAATAGCATTAAATGATGTGCTTTAGGTGGTTATTGAAAACCAATTACAAAATTTATCAACTTAAGAATCACTATGAAGTAAGAAAAATGAAAGAGTTATATCTAAGTTGAATACATCAAAATGCTTTTAAATATTTTAAACTATTCCAGGTCAATGGAAATTGGAAGATGAGCTTCTAAAAGAAATGGAAAGAACCAAGTAATTAACTGTATTGATTGTACAACTAAGTAATTAAGTGTATTATCTTTTAAACTATTCCAGGTCAATGGAAATTGGAAGATGAGCTTCCTCTAAAATGAAGAAATTGAAAGAACCGAGTAATTAGCTGTATTGATTGTAGAACTGAGTAATTAAGTGTATTGATTGATGTAGTGCGCGATTTTATGAGTGTATTGATTGAAGAGCTGAGTAATTAACTGTATTGTTTGGTGTACTATGTGATTTTATGACTGGGATCAAGTCAAATGTTATTAAGTCAAATGTTATTAGAAATCATATGATCTCACTAAAATACATATATTTTATGTGAAATATTTTTAATTTCAAAATATATTCAACCATGAATATATTTTAGACCGTTGGGTTCTTCTATAACTGCTCCAAAGGAAATGGCTCTCAAAGTTGAAATCGCTCTTAGAGTGATGGCACAATCAGCGCTGAACGATCCAAGAATTGATCCTGAACTGCTCTCGAAATGATGGAACAATCAAACCTCAACGATCAAGAAATCAATGCTAAACCTCAACGATCAAGAAATCAATGCTAAACCTCAACGATCCAAGACTTCACCCTAATATTATTACCTTGTTGATTTTGTCAAAGTAGAAAAATTAAGCCAATACATATGTTTATGAAATATCTAGCCGAATCAGAGAGAGTGCTTAGCCTTCCCAGCTTTATGTGCATTATTTCCAGCCTATGCAAAGTACTTAAATTATTTAATTATAAATTGAAATGATTAAAGGTAAGTTTAATTAAAAAGGAAATCTTTTAATATTTTAGATTATGAAGTGTAATTTAATCATTTAATGGTAAATTATTAAATAAATTAGGGTTTAGTATAACATATTTTCTAGACATTTTAGTTAAAATGAATAAAATAATTTTATCTTTTGTTACTTCAAAATTTACCATAATATAATAAAAAAACATAGTAAAGTTATAAATAACTGAAATATTTTGGAAAAACATGACAAAGTTATAAATAACCCAAATTTTTTTATATTTTGTATTGAAAGAATTTCAACTTTTAAGTTTATTTTTAGTAAAATAAATATTTTAAAATTAATACAGTTATATAATTTTTTGTTTTAAATTCAATTGTGTATATATACCATAAAATAAATTGTTATAAAATATTTAAAATAATTATAATATACATTGTAAAAAAAAATTACAATATATACATTTAAATTTAAGTTTAAATTCAAATTTACATTGCAACATCTACTATAACACGTAAATTATAAAAATATAGAATGTCACCTTTGAATATGGACTATATTTAGTGCTAAAGTATTAAAATAAAATTTCTATTTAATTCAAATATAATATTTTAACATGGTTTGGAAATTAATAGAGTATATACATTCAAAAATAATAATTGTAAACATTATAATAAATGTTTGTTTAGGTTTTCTTTTAAATCATGTCATTTTTATTTTCTATCAATGATCAATTTTAAGTGTAAACTAAGTCAATTTATTCAAGATCATTTATTATAAAAATATATTCACACGTAATAAAAAAATCTATATAATTTTAAATGATACCAATTTAAATTATATTACGAGTAATTCAAATTTACATTGAAACATGCAATATGACATTTAAAATTATAGTAAATTATATTGTCGCATTTTAATATGCCTATATGTGTTTGAAGTACGAATAATTTAATTTGATAGTATTAAAAACATGAGTAAATATAAAACATTCAATATTTTGATTTAATGTAATTTTAATTTACTAAACAACCAAAAGTCAACCTAACTCAAACATGGAAAACCTAAGTCAACAATAGTCAACCATGGTCAACCATAATCAACCAAAATCCATCCATGGTCAACCAAAGTCAACCACAGACAACCAAAGTCAACCATAGCCAACCAAAGTCAATTGTGATAAACAAAAAATCTACCATGGTTAGCCAAAGTCAAACATAGTCATCGAAAGTCAACCATTCTCAACCAAAGTTAACCATGATAAGTGAAAGTTAACCATGTTCAATCAAAGTCAAGAATGGTCAACCAAAGTTAACCACAGTAAACCAAATTTAACCATAGTCAACCAAAGTCAACAATGCTCAACCAAATTCAACCATGAACAACCAAAGTCAACCATGGTTAACCAAAGTTAGCCAAAGTTAACCAAAGTCATCCATAATGAGTCATGGTGACCCAAAGTTAACAATGGTAAATGAAAGTCAATCATGATCAACCAAAACTCAACCAAAGTCAACCATGGTCAACCATGGTCAACCAAAGTCAGCCATGGTCAACCAAAATTCAACCAATGTTAACGATTGCAAAACAAACTCGATCATGGTTGACTTGGTCAACCAATGTTAACCATTGTAAAAAAAAGTAGAGCATGGTTGGTCATGGTTGACTTGGTCAACCAATGTTAGCCATGGTAAACCAAAGTGAACCATTGTCAACTAAAGCCACCCATGGTCATCTATAACTATAGTTGGCTTTGTTTGACTTTGGTAGACTTTACTTGACCATGGTTGTCTTTGGTTGACCATTTGACTTTTGTTGACCATGGTTGAATTTGGTTGACCATATTAATATTAATAATATGGTTGACCATGGTTGATTTTGGTTAACCGTGATTGAATTTGGTTGACCATGGTTTACTATGGTTGACTTTAGTTGACTATGTTCATTATTGTTGACTTTGGTTAATCGTGGTTGACTTTTATTGAACATGGTTAGCTATGGTTGACCATTGTTCGCTCTATTTTTTCTTGGTTGACCACAACCAAAGTCAACTATGGTTATCCAAATTCAATAATAGTCAACCATGACCAACCAAAATTCAACCAAAGTCAACCATGGTCCACTAAAGTCAACAATGGTAAACTAATGTAAAGGAAGGTCAACCATGTCCAACCAAATAATATTCTTATATGACTTTCTTTGTGGTCAACCAAATAATTATAGGTCAACCATCGTAAACTAAATAATATTCTCATATGACTTTTGTTGTGGTCAACCATGTTCAACCATAGTCAACTATCATTTTTCATCGTTGACCAAAACCAAGGTCAACCATGGTAAGCCAAAGACAATGAAAGTCAACCATGGCCAATCAAAATTTAAGCAAAGTCAACCATGGTCCATCAAAGTCAACGATGGTAACTAACATCAATGAAGGTCAACCATGGTCAACAATGGTCAACCATGGTTTACCATAGTTAACCATGGTCAAACATAGTCAACCAAAGTGAACCATTCTCAACTAAAGCCACCCATGGTCATCTATAACTATAGTTGACTTTTCTGGACTTTCATAAACTTTTACTTGACCAGATATTTATAAGTCAACCATGGTCAACCAAATAATATTCTAATATGACTTTGGTTGTGGTCGACCAAAGTCAACTATGGTCAACCATAGTCAACCATGGTCAACCATAGTCAACTCTAGATTTTCATGGTTGAATACAAAGAAAGTCAACCATGGTTGGCCAAAGTCAATGAAAGTCAACCATGTTCAATCAAAATTTAACCAAAGTCAACCATTTTCCATCAAAGTCTACAATTCTAACTAAAGTCAACAAAGATCAACCATAGTTAACAATGGTTAACCATGGTCTAACATAGTTAACCATAGTCAACCAAAGTTAAACAAAGTCTACCATGGTCAACCAAAGTCATCCATGGTTAACCAAAGTGAGCCACGATTAACCATGTTCAACCAATGTCAACCATTGTGAACCAAAGTCAACCAACGTCAACCATTGTGAACCAAAGTCAACCATGGTCAATTGTGTCAACCATAGTTAACCAAGGTCAACCATAGTCAAACAAAGTCAACCATAGGAAACCATATCCGACCAAATTCAACAATATTCTACCATAGTCAACCATGGTCAACCATGATTAACCAAAAGTCAATCAAAGTAAACCATGGTCAACCATGATTAACCAAAAGTCAATCAAAGTAAACCATGGTCAACAAATGTCAACCATGGTCAACCAACGTCAACCATGGTGGACCAGAGTCAACCAAAGACAACCACAATCAAACATAGTCAAACATGGTCAACCATAGTCAACCATGATCAATCAAAGTTCACCATCACACATTAGACATTAAATAGTAATAAACATTCAATTTAGACATTAGACATATATACATTTAGACATTATTAAATATTAAGCATTATTAAACATTACAAAAACATTTATAAAGACATTAGCATTATTACACATTAAAAACATTAATAAAGATATTGGCGTTATTATCATTAAAACCATTAATAAAACTAAATATTAATAAACATTAAATTTACACATTAAACATTTATAACCATTACTCAACATTGTATTTTCATAATACTTGAAACTATATATTTATGTTATGTAATGCTAAACATTAGTGAGATTAATTTGGATTAGGCATTAGACATTAGCCTTTAGATATTAGACATTAATAATAATAATAATTATTATTATTATTAAACATTATAAGAATTAGTCTTCATTATTTTTCTTATTTTCATTTATAATTATTTTTATTATTATAAAATATTTTAAAAATTATTATTTAATAATAATAATAATAATTATTTTTATATAGAATTATTTATTTATATATATATATATATATATATATAGTATTATTCACAATACTATTATTATTAGAATTATAATTTTCTTGACCATTATTATAAATTATTATCAAGTATTACAAACATGGTCAACCATAATCAATCATGACCAATCAAAGTTAACCACCACACATTACTTTAAATTTAGACATTAAACATTTAGACATTTAGACATTATTAAATATTAAGCATCATTAACCGTTATAAAACACTAACAAAGAAATTAGCATTATTACACATTAAAAAACATTAATAAAGACATTTGCGTTATTAACATTAAAAATATTAATAAAACTACACATTATGCATTAATAAACATTAGACATTAATAAACATCACACATTGGACATTAAACATTAAATATTAATAAACATTAAATTTACACATTAAACATTAATAAACATTGACAAACATTAGTCAACATTGTATGCAATGCTAAACATTAGTAAGATTAATTTAGATTAGGCTTTAGACATTATATATTAGACATTCATAATAATAATAATAATAATAATAATAATTTTTTTATTATTATTATTAAACATTAAACATTAAATTAAACATTATTAGTATTATTATACATTATAATAATTAGTTTTCATTGCCCATTGCTTGTAACTTAGGTGTTGTGATTTTTCAGCTGAAAAAAAAAAATAGTTTTCATTATTTTTCTTATTTTCATTTATTATTATTACCATTGAATAATATTACCTATTGCTTATAATATCTTTTATTATTATTATTGTAGTTGTTGTTATTATTATTATTATTATTAAAGTTGTAAATCCTCATTATAAATTATTTTCATTTATTATTGTTATAAGTATATTTTCTTATTTTCATTTACAATTTTTTTAATTAATAATAAATTAATAATTATTATTTATTAATATTTTTATTATTTTAATTAATTTCTTATTTTCATTTAAAATTATTATAATTTTATTATTATAAAATATTTAAAAAATTGTATTTTATAATAATAATAATAATAATTATTAATATTATTATTTTAAATAATAATAATTATTATTATTATTTTAAATATTTTATAATAATAATAATAATAATATTCTTATTTTCTTATGTATTATTTTATTTTATTTTTTAATTATAAAAATAATTCGAAATAAAAATATAATAATAATAAAATTATTAATTAAAATAATCCTAAATGAAAATAAGAAAATATATTTTAAAAAAAAAATATTAAAATAATAAAGAAAATATATATTTAGAAAGAAAAAAAATATTTTATGTTAAAAATTTAATAACAATGATTATTATTATTATTTTTATTATATTGTTATTATGTTTTTGAATATTTTATAATAATAATAATATTCTTATTTTCTTTTATTTTTAGATATTTATAATAATAAAAATAATTATAAATACAAAAATATAGTTATAATAATTGTAAATGAAATTACGAAAATAATAATACTAATAACTAATAATTATTAATTAATTAATTATTAATTAAAATAATTGTAAATGAAAAAATAATTGTAAATGAAAAAATAATTATAACAATAATAAATGAAAATATTTTATAATGAGAATTTGTAACTTTAATAATAATAATAATTTTTTTTAATAATAATAATAATAGTAAAAGACATTATTATTATCATTATTATTATTATTATTATTGCAGCATATTTTTGGAATGTATGGTTTACCAGAAAAGTATATATATATATACAATAATAATTTATTATTATAATATATTTAAATATTTGTTATTTATAATAAAATAATAATAAGAATAAGAATAAAGAAATGATATTATTATTATAATTAAATATTTATTATTATATATTATTATTATTACTATATATTATAATTAAATATTTATTAATAATAAAAATATTTATAAATCATAAAAATATTTATAATAATTATAAATGAAAAAAAAAGAAATTAATTAAAATACTAATAATAAAAATAATTATTAATTACTTATTAATTACTAATTACTAATTAATTAAAATAATTGTAAATGAAAACAAGAAAATATAATTATAACAATACCAAATGAAAATCATTTATAATGAGAATTTGAAACTTTAATAATAATAATATTAACATTAATATTAATATTAATATTAACATTAACATTAATGATTAACATAATGTTAATGCTAGAAAACATTAATATTAATGTTAACATTTTTACTTTTGTAATGAGAATTCGCAATTTTAATAATAATAATAATAATACTAATAATAAAAATATATTAATATTAATATTGTTATATTATTATTATAAAAAAATATGACACATTGTGATGTATTCTTTACAAGAACAGTATATGTGTATACAATATTTTTTTTTAATTATCATTATTATTATAAAATAACAAATATCGAAATAATAATAATAGATGTTATTATTATTATAATTAATTAATATTATTAACAAAACCTCATGAGCCGGTCGGCCGTCAACTAGCAAGCCATATTAATATTAATAATATGGCTTATATACGCCGATCGGCGTATATCAACCACATTTAAACAATAGATATACGCCGATCGGCGTATATAAGCCATATTATTAATATTAATATGGCTTGCTAGTATTTGATTAGACATTGTAAATTGTATTTGTTTTATTAAATAGTCTATATATAATATTACAACCTTATTCTAATGAAATATTACAATTAACAAAAGTGTAAGATTACAATTGATAATAAATATTTAAAGCAAGCTTTATCCATAATAATTATATTCATTAAGTAATAATCTAATACAATAATAAATCTTTATAATAATAAACCAATTAATTAAAATTGTGAATTTACAACATATTAGTTATTAATAAATTAATATTAGAATAGCAATAAAATAAAATTTAATAATAAATAATCATAATAATTAGATAATTTAGTAAAAATATGATTATACAATCATTATTATCTATATAATTCATACTAAGTTTATATATTTCTTATTAAACTTTAATAATATAATTTTATTAATCTTTCTTATTATTTTATTAATTTATTGTTATTATTTTATTGATCTATTTATATCAATTACTTAAATTTAAAATATTTTACAACAAATATTATATATCTTTTTTATTTGATTATTTGATATAATGTTATTAATATTTCCATTATTTCACTAATTTATCTTTATCATATAAACAATAAAATATACAACAATTACACAAAATATAAAATATACACATTAATAAATGGATTATATTTTATAAAATATAAAATTACACAAAATCTAAAATATAGTATTTCATGGATTATATTTTATTTTTTATGAAATCTGTCTTTCAAAATGATTTTTAAATTAAAATGAAGAGAGAGAAAGCTTAAAGTATCACTATGTTATGGGTGAATGCATTGATGTTATGTGTGTTTATTATAAAATGATATGCAAGGGTGTATGATGAAAGATTTTTGAAGATAAGATGTTATTGTGGAGAAAGGAGAGTTTTCTAATTAATGTAGGTTGAGATTTGAAAAAGATATTGGCTATTTGTAATGTACTCATTTTAATGTGCTTTCCAAACATTTTAATTATCTGTTCATTTTAATTATATGTTGTTTGTATTTGAAAAATAGAGTGTTAAATTAGAAGAGTAATTATTTATAAATAATTCAGAAAAAAATAATATCTATTATTTACATTTTTTTAATGCATGTTATATATTTGTTTATGGATATATATAATTTCAAAAACAACAAAACATTTGGAATAACATGGAATGAATGATTCTTTAATTTGGGTTGAGGGTCCTCATTTAGGGTTGAGGGTCATTAATTCTAATTTCAAAAACAACAAAACCGATGGAAAAACATGGAATGACTTATTCTTTAATTTGGGTTGAGTGTGTTCATTTAGGGTTGAGGGTGCTCATTAATTGTCCAAAGTGTTTCATTAATTTAACTAAGATACAAAAACATAATGTTCATTTTTTTTTAAATAAGATACAAAAAATAAAAGTATGCATATATAAAATGATTATATTTCATTAAAAAAATGTATTTTTAATCCCTTATTTAAATCTATTTAAAAACCCGAATCTATTTAAATCTATTTCTTATAAAAACCTTAATATTCAACATGAATCTATTTCATATAATTAATATGAAAAACCATGGCAATAATCTATTTAACTATGAATTTATTTCATAGTTAACATGAATCTATTTCTTATAAAAAAAGTGAATACTCAACATGAATCTAATCTCCACCTAACCTCAACCCAAAAGTAAAAATAACATTAACATTGTATATACAATTTAAAACTAAAACCAAAATATGAATATATGTATTATTTAACAAAAACATAATCCACCTCAATGTAAAAATAAAAATTGAGAAACTAAAATCTGAACCTGAACATATTCAACCTCAAAGTAAAAGTAAAATTAAAATGTGAAGATATTCAACCTCAAAGCAAAAGCAAACCTCAATAAAATTTTAATTTGTTCTTTTTATTTCCAATAAAATAGTTAATTCATACATGAGCGGAGCTTTAAAACTGGGTATCAAGTTAAATAAAAAGCATAAAAACTATGCGAGCTTTAAATTATGTTAAGTGAAAACCATGCGATCAAATTAAAATTAGGGTATAGATGGGAATCATCAAAGCGATAAATATAATAAAATGGTACATTCTGATAATAAAGGGATGCCATCGAATTTGCATTTAACTTGACTTCCCACACCTTTTTGAAATTCCGTCTCTCTTGAAATCACCCAACTATTCCACTAACTTACAAAATCAATCGACCAGATTATATTAAATCTTGACCACCAAATTAGCTGCAAGTAGATTAATGGAATTGAGCTACTCCATCTACCATAATGTTCCACATCAAGAGGAGAATTTATTAGAAACTCATTAACTTAATCCAGATCGCTACCTCTTACCTCTTAACAATTGATAGTTCTGTTGCAGAAAATTAAGCTAGTTGATCGTTGGATGAAGTTATTGCCAGCTCGCCAAAATTAGATTTCCATGATCATGCCTATGAAGCAGACCGTTAGTTGCGAGGATTAACAAGAGAGACTGCCACGTCTTCCACCTGCATGATAAAAAAAACGGGGATTCTACTTGACTTCAGGTTTTATTGATGACGCATTAGCTCAGAATGTGAGGCTCGAGATGATTGGTTGCCAGCTGCTGTCAATACTCATGATTTTTAAAACGTAATAAAAGATCTCAGCTATGTAAAAGACAAGTGGAAGATAATCTGTTACCAAAGAATGCCAAAATTTATTGGGTTTTATTGTCACTCGATACCTACAATGAGGAGCCGTTATCTCCAATTGATCGCCAGCATTGGGGGTGTAGAATAAACTATTAATGTTACTCCACAGAATATCTCTCCAAGCGAATATTATATGCCGCTAGAATCGTAGAGATATCTCGCTATCTACACACTGTGTTAAATTAACCTTTCATCACTTCGATTTAATTTGGAGGGAGAATTCTTCAACCTTTATGATAGTTTTCTTAATAATGTACTTCTCTCTAATTTACACTACATTTATTCCTCTCATTATTTAATGTGAATGTGCAGGTTTCATTGGAGGGCAGATAATGAAAGAAATCAATACAAAAATATTGGATCGATGTTAATATAATGCCACTATCTTTGAGATGGTAGAAAGGAAAGGTTTGATGCAATTATTTTCATGAAGGTAGATTGTAAATAAAACGATTGAAAAATTACCAGGTGTTGCTGCACAATTAAATAAGAAACGAATGGCCAGATTTCCTTGGCTAATACCGGAACACGGTGGCGAATAATTATACCAGATCGTAATGATTTTAATGAATCAACTCGTCATTTAAACGGTTGCTACATGTTCCACGGAAGTTGTTTTTTTTTTTAAATTTCATTTTACTTCTCTTTCGTGGTAGCTCTCTTATTTCTTTTTAAATGTGCAATAAAAAAATAAAAAATCTGGGTATCAACATCAAATTAAAACTGGTATCAACATTTGCTATCAAAATTAAAAACGGAGTATTTTGAAATGTATATAGGAAACCATGGGAGTTTTTAAACCATAACATCTGCCATAAAAAAACTGGGTATCAAAAACATTTGCAATCAAAAGTGGGCATTCAAAAATCCCGTCGACGTATTAATAATTGTTCAAGTTCTATTATTTCAAATTCCGGTTGATAAGATAAATTTATTTATGCCTGCAAGCGTGGGGGGAATTAGAACTGGGAAAGCCTGCGACAATAGAATAATGGGGGAATCCCCTTAAAATTGAATTTGGCCCCCAAATGGATGCAACAGCGGCCAGACGCCCGATCTAAACCAATGAAAAACTATTACTTTATTGAATTAAATTAAATAAAGGGATTTCTCCAACTGCTTCGTTATTTGTTAGCTGGATCAAATTAAACTGAATTATAATTAGCTGGGTCAGACCGGATCTGAATTAGCTGGGTTCGGAACCAAACATTCTGATCCAACTCAGAAACAACTGGAAAAGGGGAAATCAACTCAGAACCAATAAATCCTGGGTATTAACATCTGTGATCAATAACTATACACACGATTCAATTCCCTAAACCCAAATAGACCTGTGCAAAAATTAGAAAATGACAAGCTATACCATTTTACCACATTTTTGGGGGGCCGACAATCCGATATGAAAGCGCTCCTTCCAGGTCCATTGATTTCGAAGGAAAAAACGAACATGTGTAATCACTAATAATAAGGCTTTAACCCTAGAAATTGAAACAATAGGGTTCAACCGGGTGATCTCCATGGCCATCCTTTTTCTATGCGTTTTATTTCTTACAGGAAGCTACAGTACTGGGGCTCGAGGATGTTGCACCCTGAGACATTTAAAACCATTAAGCATTAAAAACTGATGCATATCCGTAATCCAACAGTAAACAAAGTCAAAATCAGAGCTCGTAAAGAAAAACATTCGACCGGTTTATAAGACAAAAATATATAATTACGCTTGCAAAGCAATTTATTTAAGGAAACCCTAAAGTAATATTACTGCACTGAGTTATTAAGCACCAGTATTCAATACAAAGTGCAAAGAATGGAATTTGATCAAACGTACTGGTGAACTCATGTATACATATTACAATCGACATATGAAAAAATATAGAAGCCAAGAAACTACCTGGGCTAAAACTCTAGCAAGTTTTTAACTTGTCTTTTCTCCACGGCCATGGTCGTATTCTGCTAAAGAAAACATATAAGTAAACAGAACTAAACCAGAACTGCTAAAGGCAGAATACGTCTCGCTAATAAATGCAATTCAGGAATTAACAACATTCAGAGTAGTGATAAACTTCCAAACTTACGTGGAATCAGCTGTAAGTCATTTTCCCCTCCATATTAACTCAATCTTTTCAATAAACTGCAATTTACGGGGGTTAGACAAATCTGGATCGTCTCCCAAATTTAGCTTCGACAGTGAAAGCTGCTAGTGATCCTATGCCCCAGAAACTTTGCTTCCCCTCCTCCAAGAATAAGAAAATCATTTTTCATTTCTGACGGCTATCTGTTCGACGCCATGCCAACATTATCAGATCGACAAAGCTTTCCTCTCGATATGAGAGAGGCCTTCCAATACAACTCCTTTCCTAAGCAGTGCCATCGATAAGTCTGTAACCCGTTTCTTAATTCAGTCTTTCTGCATTACGGTTGCATTCCGCTTTCTTTGGTTACAAAGAAAGCCATATCAATATCAACACTTGGCACTGCGCAGCAGGCGGGGTGGAGCTCAGCGACGGTTTAATTACAGCAGTGGGAAGAAACACTTGGCAGGTGTAATTATTTTAATAAATTATTTCAAATACTATGCGTCGTTTGGATTTAAAGATGTGAGTGAATTAACACAGGAGATCTGAACCCTTCATTAATGCACCAGACGAAGCATATACCCCCACCTTCAAAATCTAGCCATTGATTATTAAATGTACAATAAATGTGCCACCCAGCCCTCACCCCCAAACATTTAGCAATTTACAAAAAATTTTAACCTCTCCGTCGACACGAAAAATATATGTCTAGGACATAATAACATTTGAATTAAACAATTTTCAATATGATTTATTTCAATTTTTAATAAATAAATTCCATGCCATTGCCATATTGGCACATTAAGGGGTTTATTGTCGATTTTTAACATATTTTAAAAAACTAAATACTCCATTCAGAGTTATGTTTCGACAAACATTTTTTTTCACTGAAAAATATAACTTACTATTAATATACGAAATTAGTAAATGTTGCCAACTGTCAGAAAGAACCATACATCTCATCACTGCCGAGCAGTACATGTGTCTGAATAAAACAACCGGCCACAATGCCAAACAGCCACATAGAAAGGACCATAAAAAGTACCAATTGTTCATACATATAAACGTGAACCCCTCCGTAGGAGAAACAGGGTTGAACAGCACCCAAGTGCCAGCCAAAGATGTCCCAGCAAAAAACCAAGTTCTCAAAAGTAATCAACAGCCTAAGCTGTCATCAAAAAGAAAAATGTCCAGAATGCTAAGGAAAACTAAAAATGAACAATAAAGTAAACAATATAGCCGCACATAGGAGTATACAAAAGGTCCAACAAGGAGTTGGAGGCAGCCCCTATGTGATATCTGCACATAGAAACTAACAAGGAACATAAGTATAACATCTCAAATAAGGAAAAACAAAGCAGCAGCATCAAATAACAACATAAAGTAAAGAGCTAAGAAAATCAAGACCAAAGAAGGTGATGAGAGCCCTGAGCAAATAAAGAGTCATCCCGCCAATCCTGCCACATAATGACCCCAAGGGCCGAGGAAAGAGCCTTCTTAGAGAGCGAGTCCGGCCACCTCGTTAGCCTCCCGGTACACATGGACGAGGTGAAAGTGAAGAAAATCCTTCAATAATAACTGAACCGCATCCATCCAGTGTTTGAGAAGCAAAACATTTAAGGAGGATTTGCCATTTCACCCAGGAGATGATGGAGAGGGAGTCGCCAAAAACCATAAGTTGAGAAATATTCCGTCGACGGGCCCAGAAGAGTTAGTAACCAAAGAGCACATAGTTCGCTTCTGGTGTTGGATCCACAGCCCAGATTAAGCCAAAGATGAATGGAGGTAGAATTAGTAAGGTGTATAACAGCCCCAGCACCTCCCCTTCCACCACCACATACAGCAGCACCGTCAAAGAAAACCACACGGGTATGTCAGAACCGGAGGGGCAGAACGACGATGTCTGTCCAGATTATCGTGAACCCGGGCCCGGCATGGATTGAGAGAAATTCTTGATGAGCAGCAATTGTTTTAAAGCCAATCCCAGCTAAGAAAGGGGCATGATCCTCAAAAATATAAAGGTTCCGAGCCTTCCATACCTCCCATATCATAAATAGGGAAGCTCCCTAAAACCGCAATCATGCTGGGCCCAAACGGCAAGACAGTCGCTGAGGGAGCAAAAAGTTCCAAAAAAAAGAAATGCTAAGACAAGTTCGCAATAAAAGACCAGAGTTCTTTTATAAAAGGACAAGAGGAGAAAAGATGATCAACCGTCTCCCCTCAGAGCAGCATAAGATACACCAACCCGGGCCACAAAAACCTCGCCGGCAAAGGTTATCCCAAGTAAGTATCCGGTTATGGAGCGCAAGCCAACTGAAACATTTAATCTTGAGAGGCAAGGCCAATTTCCAAATTGATTTATCCCACCAGCTTACCTGGATCTGTGAATCAGCAAATAAAGCATCATAAGCCATTGCCGCAGAGACCCTGCCACCAGCCACATCCCATGACCAAACAAGCCGGTCAGCGCCATCAGAGAGCCTCAGATTAGATTGATACATAGACTTAATATAATCCTCCCATTCGAGCCTCAAAGAACCCACAAGCCCCAGCTGAGTAGCCGATATCCAACGTTTCGACAAACTTACCACCGTACACACAACAAAAATAGTATTCTCTTTAAAGTCCGGGACGGACTAAATTTAACCGTGTTCGCAAGCTAGTTCAACCATACTGCTTGGATAATGAAGTTCAATGACCTATAGTTGGCATGACACAAGAAAAAATTCTGTAAAATTATATTAATGAAGATTAGTAAATATTTTGCTTAAGTATCTAACAAATGGAAACTTAGATTAGAGGAAATCATAAGTTTTATTAATATATTATTTGAACTAGAAACCTGGCTGGATTAGAGAAATCATAAGTTTTTTAATATATTATTTGAACTAAATGTAGTTAATATTGTAAAAGTTACAATCCATCCATTTTGGTTTTCCATCCATTCATTGGCTTATCATAACTTAGTTGTCAAATTGGAAATGAATGTGTGTGAGGATCCTCTTTAGCTTAAGAGACAAAATTCTAAACTAATGTGTTTGTTACTCTTAAGAACCCAATTCTATGTTAAGCATCTATATTTAATAGAGCATAAAATATATTTTGTTCCAATAGACATGAAATATAGCATGTTCAGCCCTACTTAAAAGAATTTAGAATTTTAAGATATATCAAAATATAATTAGCAAAGCATGAAAAGGGAAAATACATGTAGACTTGTAGAATTTGAGTCCAAATTTGAGTTTCCTTAGCTTCTTGTAGCTGCCCATCTGGGTTTACCTCCCAACCAACTAGGGATAGTTTCTCTGACTCCATAGCTCTGAGAAACATGCAATTTCTTGACCCTCTATGCTCAAATCTCAAGAACAACAACAAAACTAGTTTTCTCCTATGCTTTCCCAAGTTTCCAATGCAATTGTCAACTCCTCCTTTCTTCCCCAAAGAATAATGATCCCTTTGTTCTCCCTAACACCTTTCATGGGTACTAAGTTCTAAATCCTTTTAGTTTACGTATGTATTTTTGTTCATGAACAATTTCTTTGTCTTATGGTCTTAAATACATACTCTATTTAGGTTGTAGAATAAGTATTATTTATGTTAACATATCATTTGTTATTAAGTATAACATACAACCGTAATGCTACCAACTTTAAATTAAATAACAACAACTATAAAAAACTATTACAACAACTAACCTATAGACATGATGTATAAAAATATGCATTCTACTTGGCAACAAAATATTATGAATAAATAAGGAAAATACCTCAACTCTCTTTGAATTATGTAATCCTCAACAAATTTTTGTTTTTGTTGATTTATACCAACATTAGGAGCTTGTTGCAAGCTTGTTATTAACTTGTTGAATCAATCCGTGTTTCCCAAAATGGGATTAATCCTCCTAGCCAACTAGTAGCTTGTCCTACTCCTACATTTAGGAAACCTATGGGTTTCCCAATCCTTAGTACCTATGGTCTCATCCACAACAACAATAACATCTACAGATAGGTCTCGATATTCAACTCCCCTTAGCCTTAACTTTCTCTCTACGGTCTCCTAAGTTTTTCTCCTCTCATGTTCCAAAAATTCCTTAAGAAAAAAATATATCCCCTTCTCCTATCCTTATTTTCCTATTTATCAAATTTCCTACCCTATTGATGCAAGAGCATCGGGGCCTAGGTAGATCGGTTGAAGATAGTTGACATGGAGGAAGTTGACCAGAGGGAGTGCCGACGACCACTGGTGCGGAAGAGCAGATTTAATCGTCGAAGTCAATAAGTTAGGTAGGAGCAGTTGGGATGCGACCGACAGAAGCAACGACAGACAGGTTGAGCGAACGGTATCGATAGGACAACATGCATCGAACTACGACTTTGATAGGTTTGGTGGAGCCAAGCGTGGAGGAAGGTGAGGACTGTGAACTGCATGGGAGTAGAGTTGAACCGACAGAATGGTCAAGTGATGTGACCGACCACAGTAACAGGGTCAGAAGGACAAAAATTCAAGGCGAAGTACTTGGAAATAGTTCAGGGTTGCTAAGAAAGTTAATGGCAGTTATTACAGGTAGTTGAGATCGTGACAGATGTCAACACAGGTAGAGGCTGTGCAGCACGACAGAGGCACTGACAGTTGCAGGTTTGCAGGATCATGGGGATCGACGGACAGGGGGATGCATGTCTTGGGTGTTGGAATGAACATCGGAAACAACAACAACAGAGTAGAAGGCCAAGGAGCAGGATTAGTTAGATCACCTAGAAGTTGACAGAGTTCGGAGATAAGATTGGTAGACTAGAGAGAAAAGTCACACATCTTTCGAACTAGAGAGATCGAGCCATAGATCAGAGTTCTGCAGTGGACCAGGAAAGGGTGAGGTCGACAGACTAAGAGAGCACACAGTTACTTTTGTATTGTATTTGGCTAAGGCCGACAATAGTTAGTTATTTCCTTGTTGTTTTCATTATAACCGTTTAAGAGAAGTAATATAAGCCAGTTCATGGCATCCTGTTTACATCTTGTTCATGTGAATGTCATGTGTTGTGTGTATTGCTAAGCAAGAACCTTAGGTCATAAGGCACCTTACGTCAAGTGGTATCAGAGCAGGAAGTGTATCCTGTGTGCAAAAGAACATCGAGTGATATTGAGCCTGCAAGTGCGTTGAACAACTCCAGCTGAGGTTGGGTAGAGTTGTGCATGATTTGTTGAAGTCCGGTTGTGATTGGACGAGTGGGAGTTTCAGATGAGGTTGAAAATGGCTCATAGAGGCGTTAATGTCTGAGGAAAAAGAGCGCGTGGCGCAACAGTCACAGTTGATCATGAGATGTTCGACGAGTGCATCCGAACAATGCAAAATTTGACAAGTGAAGTCGCATCGATCAAAGAAAGCCAAAGGCGTGGTTGTATTCCTGATGCGTTAGACCACAGCGACGAGGAAGTGGAACCACGGGAAGTAGTGGGATATGAACTAGAAGAAAAACTCGTCAAGCTTCTGACGGATATGAGAGGTCAGGCAAAGATGGACGTACATACCTACTCGGGAAGTCTGGATCCAGAAGACTTGATTGAATGGTTCAAAGAGATGGAGAAATACTTCGACATAGAGCAGATCGAGGATCCTAAACGGGTTAAGACTACATGTTTGAGGTTGAAGGGTCATGCCTCATTGTGGTGGGACAATGTGTATGATGAGAGAGTCAAGAAAGGCAAGGATAAAATCAATTCTTGGGATAGGATGGTCACCAAGTTCAAAGGGAAGTTCTTTCCAAGTAACTACATGATTTCCTTGTTTTGAAAATTGCAGAGCTTTCGACAAAAGGAGATGACCGTGAAGGAGTACACAGAAGAGTTCTACAGACTATTGATTCGGTCAGGACAAACCAACGAAGGAAAGGAAGCTGTCACTAGGTATGTGAATGGCTTGAAATATGCCATTAAGGATGAATTGAGCATGTCCAGATTCAGAGCAGTGGGTGAAGCCTACTAGTTAGCTCTAAAGGCAGAAGAGAAAATGTCAAGGAAATCTGCAGCAACCAGAGGCAAAATGATTGGTTAGGGTGTGAAGACTGTTTCCGCGAAAGGTCAAAGTAGCGGTTACAGAAGGGAATCTTTCGAAGAAAGTCGAAGGACAGAAGGGAGATCGACAAGGGAGAAAGAGCAAGAGAACCGACGCGATGGTCGTGAGACTCATGGTCGAGGTGCGTATGGTCGAAGTGGTGCATCTGACAGAAAAGGAGCTAACAGACCATCCATAAATTGTTACAAGTGTCGTGGAGCAGGACACAAGGCATATGAGTTCCCAGAGAACCTACATGTTGCAGAGGAGTCAAAACCCAGACGTCGAAGGGATGAGCAGGTCGACGAGAGGGAAGAATTGGCATCTGACAGTAGTGAGGATGGTAAGAAGAAAATTCGGGCCATGACAGCCAGCAAGACACTAGTTTTGGACGACAGACACGACGAGCAAGAGCCAACACAACAAAAGGCAATCTTTCAAACGAAGGTGCGAATCGACGAATGGCATTGCAAGACCATAGTTGATGGTGGAAGCACTAAGAATCTTGTGTCGATGGAGGTGATCGACAAAGCCAAGTTGAAGTTTCGGGAACATCCACACCCATACAAGATCTCATGGTTGTAGAAAGGACACCATGTGAAGGTAAACAGTGCGTGATCAACTTCAGAGTTGAAGGATTTGAAGACAGTGTACTGTGCGACGTAATCCCAATGGATACATGCCATCTGTTGTTAGGGATACCATAGAAATATGATCGGAAAATGATCTATGATATTCAAGCCAACACAGTCACAGTGTGGAAAAATGGCGTGAAAAAGACTCTTAAGCCGAAGCCAGAGGAACAGGTCAGTAGTAAGCACAACGAGAGAAACTTTTGGGAGAAATGCGTGCTGATGTGTTCAGTGAAATAATTCCTTATGGAGGAGGAAAAGTTGTCGGGGTGTTATGCTATCATTTCGAAAGGACCATGTGTCAAGGGGACGACAATGGAGGAGAAAATTCCGGTCGAAGTCGGAAAGATGCTTGAAGAGTTTCGAATCATAGTGGTCGATGAGACACCGACGGGATTGCCGCCAACAAGGAGCATATCCCATCAGATCGACTTGATTCCAGGGTCAAGTCTTCCAAACAAAGCATCACATAGGATTATTCCAATAGAAGGTCAGGAACTCAATCGAAAGGTCTAGGAGTTGTTGGACATAGGGTTGATCAGAGAAATTATGATTCCATGCGTTGTACCAGCAGTACTAGCACCGAAGAAGGGTGGAGAATGGAGAATGTGTACAGACTTCAGAGCCATCAACATGATCACGATCAAGTATCGGTTTCCATTTCCGAGAATGGACGACTTGATGGATTTCTTGAGTGGAGCAAAGTACTTCACAAAGATAGACTTGAAAAGTGGTTATCACCAGATTCGGTTTAGAGAAGGAGATGAATGGAAAACAACATTCAAGACAAAGGAAGGGCTGTATGAGTGGTTAGTCATGCCATTTGGATTGACTAATGCACCCAGTACGTTCATGAGGCTGATGAATGAGGTACTAGAACCAGTGTTGGGAAATTTTGTCGTAGTCTACTTAGACGACATTCCAATTTTTAGTCGAACCAAGATAGAACACTTGGAGCAATTTCGATAGGTATTGCAGAAATTGCGGGAAGAGAAGCTGATGATAAACCTGCAAAAGTGTTTTTTCATGAAGGAAGAATTGGTGTACTTAGGATTTGTAATCTCGGGTAAAGGGTTGGCAATGGACCCAAAAAAGGTGAAGGAAATATTGGATTGGTTGGAACCAACAAGTATGACTGGAGTAAGGAGTTTCCATGGGATTTCCAGTTTCTAAAGGAAGTTCATTCAGGGATTCAATCGGATTTGTGCACCTCTGACAGAGTGCATGAAGAAAGGGGAGATCAAGTGGGCGGAGACTACCCAACGAGCTTTCGACAAGTTGAAGGAAAAGGTCACTGAGAGCCCAGTGTTAGCGCTCCCAGATTGGGAAAATGTTTTCCAGGTCGATTGCAATGTGAGTGGAATAGTAATTGGAGCAGTGTTGAGCTAGGAGGGCCAACCAATTGCATTCTTCAGTGAGAAATTGGATGGTACGAAGTGGAAATATTCGGTCTATGACCAGGAATTCTATGCTATTGTCTAAGCATTGAAGAAGTGGAGGCATTATTTATTGCCCAAGGAATTTGTGTTGTACACAAATCACCAAGCACTGAGGTATATGAATATGCAGTCGAAGTTGAACCAGCGGCACATGAAATGGGTCGAATTCCTAGAGGGATATACATTCATGTTGTGACATAGGTCGGCAAGTCAGATAAGGTTTCCAACGCACTAAGTCGGAGGGTTGTATTACTGAACACGACGACAGTTCAGAAAACAAGAATAGAGTCGGTGAAGACATAGTATGAGACCTACGAGGATTTTACGAAAGCATGGGAATCTTGTCGTGAACCATGAAGTTTCGATAGAACTCCATACTTGGATTATTTTATCCAAGAGGGATACCTATTCAGGGTAAATCAGCTATGTATTCCCAGCGGATCAGTTAGAGAGAACTTAATCCGAGAGTTTTATAATGGTGGATTAGCAGGTCATTTTGGCATTGAAAAGACCAAGGCATTGGTCGAAGAGAAGTACTATTGGCCAGGAATGACAACAAATGTTGGAAAGTGGGTTCGACATTCGACAATGTAGAGTTTTCTAGTTGGGAAAAGGGCGAAGTCAGAACACGGGGTTATATACACCGTTACCTGTACCGAATACCCCATGGGAGAACCTGAGCATGGATTTTGTTCTAGGATTTCCAAAGACACAGCAAGGGAACGACTCAATATTTGTTGTAGTCGACATGTTTTTTGAAAATGGCACACTTTATCTCATGTAAGAAGACAAGTGACGCCACCGACATTGTTGTACTATTATTTAAGGAAGTACTCAGATTGCATGGGTTGTCGAAGAGTATCACGTCGGACATAGATACCAAGTTTATGGGACATTTCTGGAGAACCCTATGGAAGAAACTAGACATGAGGTTGCAGTTTAGCTCAGCATATCATCCGCAGACAGACAGACAGAATGAGGTAGTGAACAGAAGTTTGGGAAACCTTCTGAGATGTTTGACGACCGACATAACCCAATCAGTGGGAGAATGTGTTGGCGCAAGCAGAGTTTGCATACAACAATTATGTGAATTGGTCGACGGGTTTGAGCCCATTCCAGATTGTTCAGGGAAGAAGCCCACATGGAGTGATGGATTTGGTCGAGTTACTGACATAAATTAGAAAAAGTGTGGATGTTGAATCGTTTGGAGAACATATGAAAGAAGTGCATGAGGATGTGTGAAAGCACATAGAAAAGAGCAACGCGGCATACAAGTTGAGAGCCGACAAGAAGAAGAGACTACATTCATTCAGTGAAGGAGACTTGGTCTATGCACATTTGCAGAAGGAAATATTTCCAACAGGAACATATAATAAGCTGAAGCAGAAGAAGATTGGACCATGTAAGATTCTAAAGAAAATTTCGGACAACGCTTAAGTGTTGGAGCTGCCGAATGACTTGAGCATTTCACTAACATTCAATGTCTCAGATCTGTACAAGTTCGAAGAAGGTTCAAGTAGTGGAAGCGCGGGGGTGTCAAAGATGGATTGGATAGAGCAGATTCCAGATCGACAAAGGGAATAAATTGTAGAAGTAATATAGGAACGCGAAGTTGGGCATACACGCAGTTCCAAAAAAGGAATACTTAGTGCGATGGAAAGACGATGAGTTGCAGGAGGTGACATAGATTTCCAAAAAAGAGTCCAGGATATTGACGGAGCAGTGGAGTTCTTTTTCACTTGGGGAGTCTGATGCAGCAGCATTAGGGCCTAGAAAGATCGGTCGAAGATAGTCGACATGGAGGAAGCCGACCAGAGGGAGTGCTGACGACCACTGGTGCAGAAAAGAAGATTGACTCGTCGAAGTCAGTAAGTTGAGCAGGAGCAGTCGGGATGCGACCGACATAAGCAGCAATCGACAGGTTGAGCGAAGGGATTCGATAGGTCGACATGCGTCGAACTATGACTTCGACAGGTTTGGCAGATCTAAGCGCGGAGGAAGGGGAGGACTGGGGAACTGCGGGGGAGTAGAGTTGAACCGAAAGAATGGTCAAGTGATGTGATCGACCACAATAACAGGGTTAGAAGGACAAAAATTCAAGGTGAAGTACTTGGAAACAGTTCGGGGTTGCTAAGGAAGTTAATGGTAGTTATTGCAGGTAGTTGAGATCGTGACAGATATCAATGCAGGAAGAGGCTGTGCAACATGGCAGAGGCACTGATAGTTGCAGGTCTGCAGGATCAGGGGGATCGACGGACAGGGGGATGCGTGTCTCAGGTGTTGGAATGAACATCGGGAACAACAACAATAGAGTAGAAGGCGAGGGAGCGGGATCAGTTGGATCACTTGGCAGTTGATAGAGTTCGGGGAGAAGATTGGTGGACTAGAGAGAAAAGTCACAGACCAGGAGAGGGTGAGGTCGACACACTGAGAGAGCACACAGTTACTTCGGTATTTTATTTGGCTAAGGCCGACAATGGTTAGTTATTTCCTTTCAGTTTGCATTATAACCATTTCAGAGAAGTAATATAAGCTAGTTCATGGCATCCTGTTTACATCTTGTTCATGTGAACGTCGTGTGTTGTGTGTATTGTTAAGCAAGAACCTTAGGTCATAAGGCGCCTAGCATCACCTATCCTTCATTCCTCCACTGCTTCTTTCCCCTTTGGAAGGAGTGCAACAATTTCTAAGAGGGTAATAAATAACAAATTTAAACCAACTACCTTATCTAAACAAAAATTCAACCAACTTTTCACATAAAAAGTCAAATCAAATAATAATATTTTAATTGCATAAAATCTAAAAACTGTGGCATATATTCTTCTAAACAACATGAAATTAAATTCTCCGTCTAACACGCACAATTTTATAATTCATATTTATAATTAACATTTAATATTTTAATAGTATAAAAAATATTCATAATCAACCCAATACTCATAATTTATAATTCACATTTTACTAGGTAATCTATAATTGGAGTAATACTACTCTATCATGCAAGGTAATGTTATGAAACTCTAATGTATAATTCATATTCATTCACAAACAAGCATGCAAGACAGTAACTCAACAGTTAAACATAAATAATTCCATTAATTAGTTCACCAAAATATAATATGAACCATATTGGACTATTGATTTTATCGCACATCGATAAAGCAAGAGTTTTAACACACACAAGAAAATAAACTATTAATTAACTTCCCCAACATTATTTACTACCTATATTTTCGGTCTAATTCACAACTATCTTCCACATCATATCCTTCCTCTACTGGAACTGGATCGTCAACTACATTGACCTAACCCCAAATAGAACCCGTAAGTGAAAGTGTTGACTATATCGGCCAAGCTTCCACACCAAACAATTGATAGTCATTATCGCACATTCTGGGGACATTCTAGGGAGCGTGACTTATCACACTCCTCCCACGACTCGAAGTTTTGGAGGATAAATGGTGGGTAAGACCTACAACCCTCTTGATAGAACTAGGTTCAACACCCTATTATTTTCCATATTGTGTTGTTGTTGTTGTTAGTGGGACCACGTAATCGAATGACTAGTTTGGGAAACTATGCTTCATGTAGAACACACACTTGCCTAAACATCATAGCAATGTATTTGAAACCAATAACTCTTTTAAAAATGCTTGCTGGCATACTATTATTCTTTCGAAGTCCACTTCATCTGTGCCACTTCAGTGTCGTAGTTCTTCGAGTATCATTTAGCCCATTTAACTTGTGGGTTAGTTACCAAATACAAAATCACGCATAACCTTAACAATTTACCATACACACACTACCATTCGTTCAGTTTCAACTTTTTATAAAGTGATATTAAATTACCACATTTATCATAGTGTGCTAGAAAGACAACATACCCCCTTTCATCATTCATGACTTAACCAATTAAAATTCATACAAAACTACCATTTATAACTAGTTCTACACTTTTAGGTCTTAATCACTTATACCATAAAATGAATTCTCATTTACAAATCATATTAATAAATTAATATACATTTCTACAACAATAATAAACTAATATAAGTTTATTTTAATTAATATTTTTTTTATAGATTTATGTTTTTATAAAATATATTTAAATTAAAAATATATCTTAATAAACTATATATATATAAATGATGATGACCGGCACTAAGATCAATACAATTTAAAGTGAATTGATGTTATATTGAATAGACCCGTATTAAGCCACATAACTTGATATTAAATAAATTGTAAGATCCATTTTTATGTATTGATTAAATATAATATTTTATAAATTAAAAATAATGTAATAATGATAATGTTGACTAAATATAAAATTTTATAAACTAAAAATTAAATTATAATAATAAATAATAATAATGTTAAATTTTATTGATTTTTTTTTATAATTAATGAATTTGAATTACACATAATATATATATATATATATATATATATATGCGCTTTTTAATGTCAAATGAAAATGCGACAAAGATTCTTGGAAAGCCCTAGTTTATTGGTAGAGGTTTTTTGGTTTTGGGTAAATAGCATTCGACCTTCAATCCATTAGAAGAGAAAATTGTGAAGAGATATTTATGGCTTCTTTTTCTTAGTTTTCCTCTGTGACTTTGGACTAATTTTTTTTCATTGACCTCACAAACAAGATTGGGAATTTTATTTTATTGGAGGAGAAAATGTTGTTTGCGGAAGATAAGAGAATTGATTTGGTTTTGGTTGAGTTCGATGTGACAAAGGGTTTACCAGCTGAAGTTGAAATTTGTTGGGGTGAATGCAAATTTGTGCAGGTGTTGAATTATTTGAAGGTTACTTTCAAATGCCATTTATGTCAACAAATGGGTCACCTCAAGCCTAAGTTCATGGGGGTTATTGACTGTTCATCAGATGACTGTGAAAATGTGACTAAAGAGATCTATGTTTCTTTATCATTCCAAGCGTGCAAAGATTCTAGGAACCATGTAGTTAAAGATGTCAACATTAGAATCCATTTTCCCTCAATTCTATTGATCTCTTTATGATGTTGAACTAATTTTAATTAGAGAGGTAGAGAAATCATAATTTAAAATCTTTACCTGGATTTACTACTCCTATTTCGTGCTTTGTTTCTATCCCTGACCCTAGAGTTTCTATGGGTTCTGATCAGATTGAGGGTTTGCTCTCTTCCAGTATGGATAAGTATGTTGATTCCTCCTTAGATAATGTTTCGAGTGCCTCTATAAGTGAGTAGTCTTTGACTGATGAATCGATGAAGAGGGTTTCGATTTCATCTCCCTTTCGGTCGTCAAGTGATTCTAGGGCTATAAATTAGTCTCAACATTGTTCTTTTGCTCCTATACTAGGTGTTTCTAAGGGCCATATTTTAGATATGGGGACATTGATGAATTTTGAGGATAGATTTATTTCTAATTTTCCTAGTGCTTTGAATGGTTTGGAGGGTTTGTATCATTCTTCTTTTCCAGGGGGTGTCATTAGGAATTATTCCTCTTTGGATTATGATAGTCTGGTGGTCTGAGACAAAGTTGCCTCCTATAAACATGATCTCCTTAAGAAAAAATTACCTATGTATTTAGATAATCCCTCGTCAAAAGAAGATGTTTCCCCTATTTCCTCCATTCAATGTCAAAATGTGACTATTAGAAGAAAGACGAACAAAAAAGGGTTGTCAAAAAAGGAGGAATTGGATCCTAGTGGAGATAGGGCTGGTTCAGATGTATATGTGCCAATTTCTATCTGTCTTAATTTTTTAAACTCTGCTTCTCATGTGGATCTAAGGGCCTTTAGATATTTTCCCTCGGCGAATGTTTCCCAATGATAGTGACCTCCTTTAACGTTCGAGGAGTTGGGGGTTCTCCTAAAGCAAGTGCCCTTAGATGACTGTTTAGTCTTATCAATATAGATGTTGTGATGGTGATGTGCATAAGGGAAAATGCACGTGAAATTTTCTTAAGAATATTTACTGGATGGGAAGTATAATCTATAGATGTTGATGGCCAGTCTTGGGGGTTATTTTCTATCTAGAATCCATCAGTAGTTGACTTCAAGGATTTTCTTACCTGTTTAGGGATCCTACTTGAAGGTAGTATCAAAGGTCTGGAGAAGGAGATAAATATTATAAATTGTTATGGACCTTATGGTGAAAGGAATGGATTTGGGGAAAAAGTTGATGAAACTATTATTTTGGAGAGTACAAATTTGATTTTTGGTGCGCATCTCAATTTGACTTTGTCTGCTTGTGAGGTTTGGGGGGTCTATCCTACATTAGATCTGTTGTCAGTTTTTTTTAGAAATTGTTTCAGGAGGAAAATGTGATCGACATACTCCCTACTAATTTGACTCCTACCTCTAGAAATGGGAGGGTATGGCAGGATGGTGTGGCAAAAAAACTGGATAGAGTTTTCCTTGATGAAGGGCTGGTAAAATATGTTGGCATATATAGATCATGGAATGTTAACTCGGGTATTTCAGACCATTTACTTGTTTGTTTTCAAATTGAAGGAAACTTTTCACATCTTAATTATCCATTCAAATTCAATCATTCCTGGCTTGGAGTGGAAGAAAATTTTCACATTTGAATTATCCATTCAAATTCAATCATTCCCAGCTTGAAGTGGAAGAATTTAAGGTTCTTGTTAGAGAATTTTGGGGTTCCTTCCCCATGGATTTGGAGGATTCTATAATACAAAAGCTAGTAGAGAATTTGAAAGGTCTTAAGAAGATGGTATGCAGATGGGAAAAGGAGCAGAAGTTGAAACTGAAAGAAGATATTTTGTTCGTGGAAGAGGAGATTGATAGGATTTTTACAGAAAATTCTACACGTATTTTTTCCATTTAGGCTAAGGAGCTCTTAGTTAATATAGAATCTAGAAAATCTTAGATTCTGGAAATTGAGGAAGATACTTCGAGACTAAAGAGCATGGCTATTTGGCTATCCTAGGGGGATAATAACAATATTTTTCTTTCATAAATTTTCCAATAATAGGAGAAATTTTCATGCTATGTAGGATCTAAAGGACACTTAGGGTAATTTAATAAACTCTCTAAAGGACTTAGAAAATAATACAATGCCCCATAAATTTCTTCTATATTTACAGCTTCTTGTAAAACAAATATCAGTTTACAATTGAAGGTTGTTCAAAACTACCTAACTTCTTCACTCCCGAGGAGGGTCAGAGGATTGGTATTGAGGTTTCATTGAAGGAAATTGAAGATATTTAAAAAAATGCTAAATCTAAGAGTCTTGGTCCTGATTGATGGACTGTTGAATTTTTTATTGATTTCTTTGACATGCTTGGGAATGATTTGTTGATGTTAGAAAAACATGATCATGGGGCAATAAAATAAACAAAATGAGGAAATAAAACATATAATATAAAAATACAAGAGAGACACCAATATACGTGGTTCACCCAATATGGGATACCGCCATGGAGAAATTGACAGTCCTTTTATTAATCTATCTAGCAAATGAAGGGATACAACCCGCAAAACATCGACAACAACTTCATCTTCACTTTCTCACAATATCTCTCACACAATCACAAAGATCTATTTTTTTTACAATACAATACAATACTACACAGTCGCAGTACAATGCCTTCCTTTTAAATAATGATTACCACGCGAAAATACCACGGGATACACAATACCATGGTCCCGTAAACCATTGTCCAAAAAAAATCTCTAAACCTGCTAGGAGGAGTGTACAGTCCAACTGGGGTAGAAAGCACAATTGAACAACAAGATCTCTAAATCAGGAAGATAATCAGGCTCCACAAGCAACATTGGAGGTGGTTTAGGAATCTAGAGTGCAGGGGTTTGTATCCGGTTCATTAAACTCCACCTTTATTGTACTTATCCAAAAAAATGCTAAGCCTGAGTCTTTTAATGATTTTAGAACTATCTCACTATGTAATCTGGTATATAAGATTATTACAAAACTAATCTCAAATAGGATCAAACCTAAGTTGGTAGAGGTCATGTCAAAAGAACAATTTGGCTTTCTTGCCATTAGGAAGATCTTAGATGCAGTTAGTGTTGCTCAAGAATGTTTGTATGTATTCTATAAAAGCAAAGAAGTTGGTAGATTTGATATTAAAGATGGATTCGGTAAAAGCATATGAGAAAGCTTATTGGGGTTTTTTTAGATTGGTTTTGTTACAAATCAGTATTCCTTTAGAGATTATAGATTGGATCATGGCATGTGCGACTTCAACTTGATTTATTATGTTGGTGAATGGGGCTCATAAAATTTATTCAAAGGTTCTAGAGGGCTATGACAAAGTTGTTCTTTATCCCCCCTTCTCTTCCTATTGGTGATTGAAGGTCTTAGCAGGAGTATCAGGTGAAGCAAAGAGGGAGAGAAGACTCACAGGTGTTAAATTTTCGTCCCTTCATTATATTACGCATATCATATTTGTTGATGATGTTCTATTGTTTGGGGATGGATAAATTAATGATTGGGAAGTCTTTCATGATATTATTAACCTTTTTTGTGAAGCCTCTGGTATGTAGGTTAACATGCAAAATCCAATTTACTTTAGAATGGTGTTTCAATGGAGGTTTTGTCTCAAATTTTAACTTTGTTTCCTTTCAAAGAAGATCCAACAGAAGATGGATTTATGTATTTGCATTATTATCTTAAGCACAATGAGTGTCTAAAAGATGATTGGGTTTGGATTTTGAAGAAAGTGGAGAAGAAGATATGTATACGATGTTATAAATGGATTTCCTTGGGAGGAAAATTAACTTTAGTTAAGTATTGGAAAGTATTCTAGTATACTGGCTATCTCTTGCTAATATCCATTTTTCCATTTTACATAGATTGAGGAGGAGGAAGCAATTCCCGTGGTCTAGAAATTTGACTATGGAAAAGGTGCATTTGGAAAATTGGGAATTTTTTTCACTTCCTAATAGTTTTGGGGGATGGGGAATTAAAAATATTTTCTGGTTTAGTCTTGCACTAAGTCTTAAAAGTCTTTGGAGAGGACCTTTTGGCACAATTTTATGGAGTGAGGTCCTTTAGTCAAAATACTTGAGGAAAATTTCAGTTGTGGAGTGGATAAGATCAAAGAACAAGCATGCTCGAAAAGCCTCCATTTTCTGGAGGGTTTTTATAAAATCTTATCTGTGGTTGGGAGCTTGGTTGGCTTGGAGAATTGGTAATGGGAAAAGTACATACTAGTTGGTATTGACCCATTCTTAGGGGGTGATGAGTTCTATATGATTTCTCAACCTCTTATTTTCTTCCTTATAAAGCATTTTTTTCGACTGTTAACACAGGTTAAAGCTATTGTTTCTATTTTATTTTTGTTTGCTAGAATATCCCTGACTTGTGGGAGTGGATTTTGGTCTAAGAAACCATGACCCATGGGCATCTAAGCCGTCAAAATCACCTGGGAATCACACCCTTCCTAGGCCACACCAGCCCTCAACTTGTTGGATTTTGGGTGTCTCCTCCCAACTAGCTCACCCCTAAGGGGAATTGAACCCAAGCCACCCTTATGACAAGACCCACACATTAACTAAATGAGCTAGCAAGAAGTGACAAAAATATTGTTTCTGTTGGTACTAGTTCTTTTTATTGGTTTATGGCTGAGGATCTTGGCCTCATAGGAGCTCTTGCAGATGAGTGGAATTCATAGAGTGTTGGATTAAATCATCTTGGTATTAGGTTAACAGATCATGAAGATGAGATCTATTGGATCCATAATAAAGCTATTGGTCAGGCTAGTGCTAAAGTAGCTTATGATGTTATTTCATCTTCTTTTGTCACTTCTATAGGAAAGTGGTGGTATCATAACATTTAGAAATGGAATTTTCCATTAAAATCGAAATGTTTCTCTTCATTGTGCTTGGAGAATATAATATTAACATGGAAAATTCTTATTAAGCATGGAAAATTTGGTTCAAGTCTTTGTAGTCTATGTTTCATGGATGTTGATTCTGTCGAATTGGGAAACTTTTTCTTTTGGACACAGTTTAGAAATGTGGCATAAAAATGTTCTTCTTCACGAAGAACTTCCAGTCTTTATTTGTTGGGGGATATGGAGAACTAGGAGCTCTGTTATTTTTTAGGATCTTTCATTAAATGTTTTTGTCACCAGTTCTAGGATATTGGGTTTTTATAAGGAGCATTTCAAAGAGTTGAAATTGAAGATTCCAAGGACTATTCCAGACCTCTATCTTTTAGAGGACCTCCTTGTGTGGCAGAAAAACTAGGACGCGAGATCCATATTGAATAAGATATATATTATTGAATTGATAAGATGCTTAATGCTTTACAATAGCTCGCCTTTTATAAGGTTTGAGCATTCTTAAGAAGGGTTACGTCCCTTCAATTAAACTAATTAATAATTTACTTGATTAATTAAATACAATATTTTATATTCATAGCATTGCCTTCCCCTTTTGGAAAGCTTTGTCCTCAAAGCTTGAGTATTTTCCTAATGTCGTCATTCATTCAGATTCAGTGTCGGTATTAGAATCGGACGCAATTTCTTGTGTAGAGACTTGCACTTCCTTTCCATTGATGATTTTGCACTGTATTGTTTGATTGTTCCTACATTTATGGCCTGGGATCCAATCATCACCGCATCGACGACATATGTTTTTCTTCTTCTTTCTATTATCCGAGTAACTGTTAGATGGCTTTGATCTATTTTCCATTTCATAGGCATATGATTGAGCTTTGTGGCATTGATGGCCGGGTGACCACGTATCTTCACAGTACCTACATTGTGTCTCTTTTTCTTGTCGATAATGGTTGTCGCCTCTTGTTTTTATTCCTTCCAGTTTGTGTTCTGCAGCTTTTGCTTTATGTCTTTCTACCTCTACGTTAGGTATGTCGTGTAACTTTAACTCTTTTTGGAGGTACGGTTTAAGACCTCCTAAATAGGTTTCGAGTCTTTGTTTGTCAGACAACCCAAATACTCGTGTCGACAAGGATTCCCACTGATGTGTGAATTCCTCAACACTTCCAACTTGTTGTAATCTCGTAAGTTTACTGAAAAACTCATCTTCCTTTATTCCTTGAAACCTATTAAAAAAATCATTTTTGAACAAGTTCCAGGTGTAGGCAAAATTGTCTCTCTTCCACCAAAGGTACCAATTATAGGCATACCCTTCCATATGCATTGACGCATATTTCACCTTCTCCTCGTCAGATTGAATATTGTAAATGTCGAAGTATTCTTCTGCTTTGTTTAGCCAAGCAACGCATTGGTCTTCACTTCCATTGTATTTCGACAACTCTATTTTTGCCTTAGGTGGATACACTATGTAAGGGTGATATTGATTCCCTCTTGCTTTATGTTTTGATGGTGGATCGGAACTACTGGATGACGTAAGTGACATATTTGAACTGCTTCGTTGTTGGCGGTGATTTTTATCTTTTTTATTCTCTACTATCTTACTGATAGCTTCTATTTGGCTGTTTAATCGTGCCTCCATCTCTGGCAGTACTTTTGTTTCTATCTCTTGCTTAAGCGTCGCATTGTTAATCTTTATTTCTTTTTGCAATTCTTCTTGATTCTTGGCAAGTGCTTCCTGTGTGACAATATGAGATGAGGCATCTAGCATATTTGGACTGTCGCCTTGGTCCTTTTTTTGCATTAGTTCTTGTAACATCTCCATCAATGTATTATGGTTCTGCGTCATTTTTTGGTCTAACATTTTTTGTTCCTTGCTCATAATGTCGAACTTGTCGTCCATTTTCTGCTCCATTACTTGAATGACTTCCTCTTTAATTTCTTTCTTAAATGCTTCTTGGCTCTTGGTGGTCATGTCCTTGAAAGTTTGGAAATCCTTCTCTATTTTCGCAATTTGAGCTTTTAACTCTGTAGTCATGCTTCTTAAGTGTGGTGGTGAATAATTGGAATTAATTTTGTAGGACTAAATTTAAAAAATTATTGTAGAGACAATAATTATTATATGAATAAAATAAATAAATATAATAAGGATTATATTTAAATATTTTTTTATAATTTGTGGATTGTAATTTTTTAATAAAATTAAATATTAATATAACAATTTTTATATAATATTTATTTTTTATTAAAAATTAGGGTTTACGTTTGACGTGGAGGGAGAGTGGGTGGAGATGGAGAGGGCGGAGAAGATTGGGCACAGTGTGTGAGGGGATGGCTGGAGGTGAAGTGCGTGGAGCGGAGGGAGGACGCAGCTAGGGTGTCGTGGTAGGGAGCACGCAGGTGGTTTGGGCGCAAGGGATGTGGCGTGGGCGCAAGGCTTGGGTAGCGGGGGATGGTGGAGGAAGAGGAGAAGAGAGGATGGCGGGGAATTGGCAGCGTGGCGGGGGAATGTAGGGACTGGGGATGCGAGGTGCGGATGAGGAGAGCGATGGGAAATGCGAGAGGGCGCAAAGATGGGAGGTGAGAGCTGTGCGGGAGGAGGAGGGCACGCAGCGTGGAGGAGGAAGGGCGGATGCATGGGAGATTGGTGTGGAGGAGGTGTGGAAGGGAGGCGTAGAGCGCGCGGGGTAGGGAGATGTGTGCAGGGATCTGCGGGAAGGTCGAGGCGGAGGGGAGGCGCAGAGCACGGGAGAAGGGGAAGAGTGTTGGGATGCAGAGTAGCAACGACGGTGAAGGGATGGGGGAACGTAGTACGATGGAGTGCGTGGATCAGGTGTGGGAAAGAGGGAAGTGTTGGATGCAGGTGGAAGAGTGAGGAAGGCACTGATGGTGGAGAGGAACAAATGGCGTGAGAGGGAAGATGGTGTGGATGGAAGTGCAACAGGTGGATTGGAGCGAGTGATGCAGCGGAATGGAGGGATGAGCCGAGTCCGAGCTCACTTGAGGAGCGAGTCCGCTCTGAGTGTGAGCCGAATCCGAGCTCAGGTGGAGGAGCGTTCCGCTCTGATACCAAATGCGGCATAAAAACTAGGACGCGAGATCCATATTGAATAAGATATATATTATTGAATTGATAAGATGCTTAATGCTTTACAATAGCTCGCCTTTTATAAGGTTTGAGCATTCTTAAGAAGGGTTACGTCCCTTCAATTAAACTAATTAATAATTTACTTGATTAATTAAATACAATATTTTATATTCATAGCACCTTGTGGGGTTCTTTGATGGAACTTCTCAACAATGATTATGTGGTGGAGTGATGTGGTTACAACTTGACAGTAGATTGTTTTCTCTTGTTGATGCGTTGAGGGTCAGGTTCAAATGCCATGCTAGAATTATTGGCTTTATGGGTTCTCCTTTATTTTGCATCTTAATTTTTTTTTGTCTCTACAAGTATTGGGGGATTCTAGAAACATTATTCACTGGGATGTTGGGAAGACATCACTACAGGAGGCTATCCTTGATAATTGGTGTACAAGACATAGAACTCTACGATTTTGTTTCACTATTCTGACATATAAACATATATATCCGCAATTAAATTTTATGGCAGATAAATTATCCAAAAAAACATTTGGTTATTGTGAAGGAATACTACTTTTGAAGAAATTATGGGCAATTCCATGGTGGCTAAGGGATCTCTCAAGGCATATTAAGATGCCTGTGTAATATTCTTTATACATAGTTCTAAAAATGAGTTTTCATTTATCATATTTTAAATATACTTGATGAAATTAACTTTGATTCCTATGTAATAACACGTAACTATTTTTATGTGAAAAAAATTAGATGATAATATGTATCAGAAATGTTAAAATAATAAATTAAATTAAAAAAGTATTGTTTTGGAGACTCCACGATAACTATCAAATGAGCTTTAAGATTTGCTTTAAACTTGATTTGAAGGCCCTATTTTGAATATATTTGAAGTTATATTTTGTTAAAAAGTGTTGTTTTGCATAGTTCATCCATGTTCTACATGAACTGATTGTCTTTTTTGATGATTGAATAGTCTTTAAGATTGTCATAAAAACTTGATATGTGCTTTTTGATTCTCTTTTATATAACAAAAATACAATTTTTTCTATTGAAAAAAATAATGATTTTTTTTTAAAGAATTACTATTATTAAATAATATTTTATAAATTTTTTCAAGTCCAAATCTGTGCTTTTTTATTCTCTTTTAAGTAGCAAAAATACAATTTTTTCTACTGAAAAACAATGATTTTGTTTTTTAAAGAATTACTATTATTAAATAATATTTTATAGATTTTTTCAAGTCCAAATCTACCAAACACTTTAAGATCAAATCTTTTAAGGTCTTTGACTGATTGCATTTTGTTTGACATTAAAACAACTGCCAAATTTTGAGTGGGTGCTAATCCTTAGGTCCGCACTCAGGACAAGAAAGAGCCGTGTCAAAATTTATGTGTGTCTCAGGCCATTACATGTCAAAATTTATGTGTGTCGAGGCCATTACAGTCTGGACAGTCGTAGTTGGTGATCCCTCGTTTAGACGTGGTACTCCCATGAAAGTCGTCAATATCCTCATCTCGTCGCCTTCTTCTTTTTCCAATTCGCTAAATGTAAATGTAAACGTAAATGAATTGTGTATCCTACGAATGATATGAATAATGCCTGCCCTACGTGCACGTGAAGCAGCAGAAAACAGAACTCGGTGTCCGCTAATGTCGTATTCCGTCATGGCATCTTCTCGATATTTTTGGAAATATCATTACCAGATTTAGATTCACGTCCTTCCTTTTCTTCTTAAGCAATCCGAGGTTGGGACGTTTTCAATGCATGAGAGGCAAAACGAGCACAGCCATTGGAATTACTGTAATATTCCAACCATGACAGCATGTCACAACGTTGAAAGGACTGCAACGTTACAATTACAGGTATGGATCCGATTTGAAAGCGTTATTAAAATATTATTACATTATAATCACACTCCAATCTGATCGCATGCTAGTAATTCCAACCTACCTGCAATTGATAACATATATACTCACACCGTTCGAAATACATATAAGCGAAGATATCGTTCAGCGATGTTTGGAAAGTTTATTTTTCTTTAGCTGCAAGTATCAGAATACAGGCACCTGATCGATCGCTGTAGAAAATGGCCAACGGAACTCTGCTAATTTCTGGTAACTTTCACTTCCAGCCCATTCATTCCTCGGCAGTGAATTTGAAATTAAGTTCATATAACTTGATTAAGGGGAGTACCGACCGTCCATTATGTCATCTGGATTCGATGATGAAGAATTCGTCACTGAGATCAAGAAATAAACTTGAAATTTAATGCAACAACTACTTATCATGACGTTCTTCTGTAGCCCACATACAGGATGCATACATCCCCACAACTTCAACTGCCTCTCGTTCTCCAGTTTGCTCAATAATCAGCTCGCTAACTTCAAAAGCAACGTACCCTTTTCGCAGAATATCGTTCTGGCCTTCTCAAAAGAAAGAAGGCCAGTCATAAGGCAGCTGGGTAATCGAATCCTCCGACTGAAATACCTGTTTACAGCCACGTTGGGTACATTCTACTAAAAATCCTTTTTATGTTATAAACTTCTGAAGCAATTTCATTACATGGACATATCACCTAGGTTTAGGGCCTTAGAAATTAGTCTCAATTTTTTCTTTAGTACAAATTAAATTAATTACATTGATAGGTGTTTAGATATTAACAACATTGTCTCAAACCTCTTTCAATCTAAGAAAATCAGAAAATCATAGATAATGATCCACCCCAAATTCTAAAATATAAACACATATGAGTATAACTAAAAATTTAATATAAATTGATTCTAAATTTTAATATATTTTTTCTTCTAATATAAGTTTAAGTTTTTAACATAATCCTATTTTATTTTTAAATTCTTTTATTTCTTAATACAATTTTGACTGAATACTATTTATTTAGTTACGAGTACATATTTATGTTTTACATTTATGAGTGAAATGGAGATGAATCCCCAAAATTTTGAATCTATGTTATTCAATTATGATTAAGATATTTATGTTTTATATGTGTGAATGGAATGGAATAGAATAGAAAATAGATGGATCTCCAAAATATCAGCATAGATCTATATTTTATTTTATGAACTAATATACATTTTTTTTAAATACTTTTCATAATTTTTTATTTTATGAGTTGTCATGAATTTTCTAAATTATTTTGTTAGTAACAAGTACATCAAGTTACAACATTTTAGATATTATATGAGATTTTGGACTTCCTTGAGTGAATTAACAAGATTAACTTGAGTATAACAAGTGTATAGTGGAGATGCATTTCATGGTCGTCCTATCTTGTTATACTCAAATGCATCTTGATTAAGATTTAAATAAGTTAAGTGGTGGTTAAAAAAATGGGTATGTTTATTAAATAGTATTTGTTTCAGATATTATCTGAGATTTTGGACTTCCTTGAGAGAATCAACAAGGTTAACTTGAGTGTAACAAGTGTATAGTAAGGATGCATTTCATGATCGTCATATCTTGTTATGCTCAAATACATCTTGATTAAGATTTAAATAAGTTAAGTGGTAGTTAAGAAAAGGGGTATGTTTATTAAATAGTATTTGTTTTATGTTTATATTAATTAATTTAATATTTAGTCTTTGTTTAACAATTAGCTATATCCACAAAACTAAGTGATTAACTACACTTATCTTAATTAACTACACCTATCTTAATTATAGTTTAAACCAACTAATATTAACATTTTGAATTTAGTCTAGTTTGTCTAGACTTGATGGACAAATCTCCATGGAGGTCTTTGAGGGAGAAATAGAGAGCTTTTTGTTTGCACATTGAAATCTCTATTCAGTACAAAATTTGAGTGGATGCCATCCCTTGGGTCCCATTCAAGACAATGAAGAGCCGGGTCAAAATTCATATCTGTCTGAGGCCATTACAGTCTAGACAGGCCTTGTTAGTAATCTCCTATTTACACATGGCGCTCCATTAAAATCGTCAACATCCTCATCTTGTCGCCTTCTGCCTTTTTCCAATTCGCTAAAATGTAAATGTAAACTTAAATGAATTATGAACCCTACGAACGAGTCGAAGAATTCCTGCCCTACATGCACGTGAAGCAGCACAAAACAGAACTTTATGTCCGGTAATGTCGTATTCCATCATGGCATCTTCTTGACATTTTTGGAAATATCATTATCAGATTCAGATCCACCGCCTTCCTTTTCCTCTTAAACAATCCGAGGGTGGGACGTTTACAATCCATAAGAGGCAAACAAGCACAGCCATTGGAATTCAGCCTGGAACATTCAAACATGACAGCACGATCCCATTTTAAATCGTCATTAATACTATTAAGACATTAAATTCACACTCCAATCTGATCGTAGCCTAGTAATTCCAACCTTCTCTACCAGAAATTTGATAACATATATACCCACACCATTCGATTTACAATGAATATATCGTTCTGCGTGTTTGGAATGTTGGAATGTTTTTTCCCTCTAGCTGCATCTGATCAGAATAGAAGCATAGAAGACATTAAAGATCAGAATAGAAGCATCTGATCGATCGCTGTATAAAATGGCCAACGGAACTGTGCTAATTTCTGGTCTCTTTCCATTCCAGGCCATTGATTCCTCGGCTGTGAATTTGAAATTAAGATCATATAACATGATTAAGGGGAGTACTGACCGTCATCCATTATCTCACCTGGATTTAATGATGAAGAATCCGCCACAGAGATCAAGAACCACAAGAATGAAGAGCTCAAGTGCTTCACAGGAAAGTATGGAATTGGGTCGATCCTCCGAGAATCAGCTCCCTGTAATGAGATTGTTTCAGAAGTTAATAACATCAGCAGGATTATTAGTAGAATGTACCCACCGTGGCTGCAAACGGGTAGTTGAGGAGGACGTTTCGAATACCCAGCTGCCTCATGACTGGTCTTCTTTGGAGGATATAATGGACGATATTGTGCGAAAAGAGTACGCTGCTTTTGGAAGGAAATTAACAGTAACCAAAAAGGGTAGCGAGCAGTTTATTGAGCAAACTGGAGAACGAGAGGCAGTTGAAGTTGTGGGGATGTATGCTTCCTTTCTGTGGGCGACAGAAGAAGGCCATGATAAGTAGTTGTGCATGAAACTTCGTCTACTTTGCTTTCAAGTATTGTAAGCTCTAATTTCACTTCGTCGGCGCAATCTCTGTATTTCGTTCCACGTTGGTATAAATTCAATGGTGATATTTGGATCTTTTCTTGAAATTTTCATGGTTTGGATATTTTTCGTAAAACGTTTTATAGAATATCTTATGAGACATATTTAGAAACCTAGATACTGATGCAATTTTGACTTGTTCAAAATTTCTCCTTATTTGAATTCTTATTTTGTTAATTGATTTGTATTTTATCAATTCTGTCTGGTTGAAAAAAGCAATTTGAGATTAGCTTATAAATTTATAATATATTGTCTGGATTTCCTTCATGGTAGTGGCTTTTCCAGTTGTCTTTTTTATTTATATATAAAACTATTATCATATTAAAATGTCTTATTCTTCTTTTATACATATACATATTTAAAAAATATAAATTTTAATTAAGAATTTCAACATGAAAGAAGAGAATTGTGTGAAGTTTATTATGAAAGCGAAAGTTAATAATTATAGTGATTTATTTAAATTATTAAATTACTTCAAAATTGAATGTCAATACGGCACTAGCATCTATGAAAACAATGATTTCTTGTCATATTAATGACTTCTCTTCACCGACTACTTTTCTTCATTTTGTTTTTATGTTTAGCTTGAACGAAAATGTGTCATGTATTTTCAAGACATTTCACCCTCAACAAGTGTTATATGCTCAAAGACTATTGGAGGATGTAGATGTATGGAATTTCTTTAAAAAAAACAAAAATATCAAAGATTCATCCTCAATTGACAAAGCTTATGTACTTTGATGGTGCTTCAAAGCAAGGTTTGTGTGGTGATGGAATGGTACTTTAAAATGGGTGCGGGAGAAGTTCCTAATAAGTTTGTAGAGCTTTTGGCACTTTGGGGACTCTTTTGGTTTGCGAGAAAGAGAGGTATCTTCGAGTTATTAGTGATGGGTGATTCTTGTGCAGAGGATTCAAGAGCTAAAATCGATTCTTGTGCAGAGGATTTAAGAGCTAAAATTTCATTTTTCAAATATTGGTTTCAAGCATATATATAGACAATTTAATCAACTCGCAAATAAACTCTCAAAGGCATCAACTAGTGGGATGAATGGATATATTTCTTTTGAGGAATACTTGGAAGAGCAATTGGTGGAGAGTGGTGTTTACACTTTCATCTAAAATTTTGTTTGGACTTATTTAATGTTGGGCATATGCTTTTTTGTGGGGATAGTAATTTTTCTCTAGTTCAATTGGAAACCCCTCTATGTTTTCTGGTTTTGTCTAGAAAAGTTTGTTTAATATGATGGACTAGCTATGCTGATGTAGTTGGAATTATGACCTTTTGTTATATGTAACTTTGATTCTCTATGAATAACAAGTTACAAATTTTTTTTTTTGAAAAAAAGAAAATGTGTCATGTCATGAAAACAATGATGATGATTTCTTTGAAAGGGCAACTTGACTTTCATTTTTTTTTTATGTTTTATTTTGAACGAAATGTGTATGATTACATGATAGGAACTAATACACTTTTTTTAAATGAATTTATAGTGTTTTTTAATAAATGAATGAAAAATATGGTTGGCGAATTATCTTCTTGGATTTAGTGGAGTAAACTATTTTGTTAAATGGTGTAATTAATTTTTTTTATTAAAAATGTTATGTCTTTTTAGTTAACATTATGTAATAAAGGTATGGTTGGGCAATTGTGTTTTGGATGTAAAACTTAAGTGGACTTAATGGTTTTCTTTCTTTTCATTTAAAAAGCATTCTTAATCTCACTAGATATTGATAAATACCTACACAAATCATTGTGTTAAACTCCCTTCTCAATATATCTTTCCATTTAAAAAGCCAATTAGTGTGTTACTATCACTGCAAGATAAAATTTGCAGTAGGTTTTGGATCAAATAACAAAGCTAAGTTGATGGCTTGTTGGGGTCTCCTATGGTATGCAAACAGGCGTGGTTTGCAAAGTTTACAAATTGTTGGTGATTCAAAAGTCATAATTGACTGGGCAAATGGATTTCATGATTTGGTAGCTCTTCATTTGTCCTCATGGAAAAGTAGAATTTTGGAATTGAGGCAATCTTTTGTCTTTCTATCTTTCACTCACATATACAGGGAATTTAATGGTGAGGCAGGGAAGTTGTCAAAAGAAGTTGTGGGTGTTTTTGATGGTAGCATATGTTTTGAGGAGATTGTAGTGGTGAGGCAGACCAATTGTCAAAAGAAGCTCTGGGTGTTTTTGATGGTAGCATATGTTTTGAGGAGATTGAAGAT